>OV702299.1:497591053-498938196 GCA_916181665.1 Avena sativa | reverse complement strand
CCATCTCCCAGGGGCGGCCGCGCTTGGTCCGCCAGGCGCCGCACCGGAGCTCGCCGTTGTGCTGCCGGATCCGCCGCCGCGGGTTCACCGTGAACCTGCCACCACCCACACGACCAACGATCCATCAATCGGGTGCGCTGTGGAGACGCAAGAAAGAAAGATGCCAGTTTTTGGGGGGCTATATGAGAGAGGCGAGGTGGGGGGTACCCGATGTACGTGCGGCTCTTGGTACGCGGGCAGAGGGACCGGAGAAGGTAGCAGCAGAAGAACCCGCCGCCCCCGCCGGCGGCGGCGGCTCTCTCGGGCCCGTCTTCCATGCCGCCGGGTTTCTCCGGTCCGTCTTTGCCGTCACCGGCCACGGCTGCCGCCTTCTTGCCCTTGGCCGCCATTCCCCTTGCCCTCCCCATCTCTCTCGATATCGATACGCGTCAGATTTCGTGGGATGTTTCGATTTGCTTTGATTTGACCGTTTGAGGCACCACGCGGAAAGGGGAGAAGAGAGCCGTTGGGGTCTCGAATGCTTTCAGCAGCACACGTGTCCGTGGTTGCTTGCTCACTACTGGGCCAGGATCGATGGCTAGGCTGGGCTGATCACTCACTAATTAACGCCCGATCGATCCTGGCCTAAATGAAGGAGGACCGTCGATCGATGGCTAGGCTGGGCCTCCTTTGTTTGACGCTAGCCTAAATGAAGGAGGACCGTCGCACAACGACGTGCCTCAAACGTCAAACCCCAAACGAGTTTTTGCAAATAAAATGATAAATATGCCGATCCAGTTAAGTTTTTGTACATATTCAATTTGTTTAGAGAGCTCCTTGTGCATATATGTGGTGGCAAGAAGAACAACTAATGTGTTCTTATTTTTTTATGAGACCTCTAGATTAGATTATTGTTTTGTTCTCTTCCAAAATTTATTGCTCTGGATCCACATTCTATTTGTGGAATTTTGTTCATGACCAATAAATTTGGGGATGTATCATGTGGTGCTCTTGGTTGCTAGCACCAAACTGAGATCCATTTGTGAAATTTCTTCTTGATGTCGATTTGTGCCGAGAGTGGGTGTTCCTTACTCATCCAATCGCTGCCACAACCATAGGACCACGACGACAGGGCGAGGAGGAACCTGACACATAGCTCATGGAGTGAACATATTAGGGCTAGAATTTTAGGCGTCATCGGTGGAACCACAAATGAAGCTTCCTCGACTTCAAGCCCATCTTTGCATCGTCTCGGACAAAGACAGGAGGTTGTTCTTTACCGGTTGGTCTTTTAGATCGGAGAAAACATACCAGCTTATAAATATCTCTACTACTTAAAAAGAACGAACCGTTCCGTTTTCTCCCATAGAGCGATTCGCTCATCGTTTCGTCGAGCATCCTCTTGAGGGCGCCGGCCACGTTTCGTCAAGCATCATCACGCGTCAGAAAATGGCTCCGAAGGTAACTCCAGCAACATCTACGCCACCGAGTTCTCCCATTGATCGCGCCAGACGCTCTACACCACTCTCGCCTCACGTATTGTTCCAATCTTCCCCCTCACCTTGTCAAGATCGTTGTCGTTCCCCTTCACAACAACCGTACCCCACTCTACCTCACCTGTCGTCGGCGCCCTCTAGCCTTGCTGGATCATGGCGATCCTCTCATCAACCAATCTAAACCGGCGCCGCCCTCCAGTTCTACCCCGTCATCGGCAACCAACCTTTCCTCCCTCCTCACCCACAAGACCCTAGATCTGGGCGTCCGCCCCCTCCCCGTTCCACCCCGACGAGCAACCTCTTGTTCCTACCTCCTCAACTGCGCTGGAAGGGAGCTCCAATTTCGGCCATCACGGACGTGGAAGTAGCAGCCAAGGTAGAGCGGCTTCTCTACACCAACGACAATGGAGACTGGTCATTCAGGATTCACGGACCCGTCTCATGTGGCAAGCAGTGGTAGGTGCCATCGATCCATGCCTTCTTGGTGACCCTACCTGAGTCCATGTCCTGGGAGGAGCGAGCCAGTACGCTGGTGGTGGTAGACAAAGATGAATTCCTGCCTGCAAATCAAGGACCGCACGACCTGCAGACGGCATAGAAATTAGCAGCGCGGCTTGGAGGAGATAAGGAACAGGGTGTCGGCCCCGTAAAGGTGAGTGGATAAAATGGCGCACTCGGTTTATATTCTGCAAATTGGATATACGAGATGTACAGTACACTGTAATAGACTTCTTCATAGTTAAGCAACTACTGGCAGATATTGTTTTGAAACCCTTCCTTGGCACAGGTCAACCGTAGGGTAGTAAAACTATTGCTCGTTTTTCCTTATTATCATATTTCCCACTTTAGATTGGACTCAAAATGATAGGGCAAAGGTGTATGATCTTTCGATGAGATGATGATAGTCGATTTGGTGGAGTTAGGGCTTGACGATCCGACTGCACGTGCGAGCACGAGCGCCAAAGCAATCGCTAGGCCAATCTCCTGGAGGTTACCGATTCTGCGGGAACACGATCAGCATGACCAGCGAGGATCTTAATTCCTACCTGAAATCGAGAACAAGTAAGAACTAATATTGCAATCAAGATATTGCGGATTAAGAGGAAAGCTTTATTGAAAAGGTGGGATCCTGAATAGGTGTGAAGTACAAGAGGCCTCTGCGACGCTCGAGCCTTGGCGAAGTTGCTATGATGGCTAACTTAATGTCTAAACAAAATCCAAGTCTAGGGTGACGGCTATGGGGAGTATTTAAGGAGGAAAAGGTGGGGTTTCGGCCAGCCATGGAAGTGGTGGCCGAATCCAACCCTAGAAGTCCTTTTCCCCTCAAATACGGACTCTAAAAAGTGGCTATTTAAAATCCTGCGAAAATTACATGGGCCTGGCCCAAAATAAAGGTGTCGCAGCACCATATTAAGCTATGGACGAATTCGTGAAGTATTAATCTTGAATATTTCGTCCAAGCCTTCTTTCTTTATTATGGTGGCCTCAAAGTTCTGAAATCTTCATCCGTGACCTTCTCTTGGATCATCACATGCTTGCTGCCATCTCCATGCATGGCCATGCTCCAATGCTTGTCCCTCTCATCCATGCTTGGTCCATCATTCCTAAGAGTAAGAAATATATCTGATTTAGGCAGCATCATATTCTCATGTATGTGAGGAATAGTTCCAAGAAACGAAAGTACCTGATAGTTAAGTTGTTTGGCACGAGATCTTGTGATGGGTCCTTGTATGTGTGTAGCTGTAGGTACAACGGTTGTATCAATAGAAGGGATGTCCACATCACAAAAGGGAAGACTTGCGTCTGTATAATCCTTCAGACTCCTCTCTAGAATGGGTATCAGACAACGCGTATCAATCCTAATATATGTTCACGTCTTATCACAATGTTGCAGGCAAACTGAATATGAATATTTCATTTTAATTAGAACAAAACCAATTCTGCACTATGCAACTGTTGGTCATCATACTATTGACCGAGTCTCAGATGAATAAAGGTATGGTGCACAACCAAGTACCCAAACAACATAATGTCTCTTTTTTACTCAGGCAAGATAGTTCTCTAGATTGTAATATGCAAATTCTTTAAAGAAATCTCTTTACTATGTGCTAATAATTTTATCTATTTTTGTATATGTTATATAATAATTCCAAGTTTTTAGTAGGATAACATATTTTCTCTATGTTATGTTTCTGTCTTTAAATTATAAGAATAAGGCCATACAATTTTAAAAAATGTAGGGTATCGCGGGAGTAAGATTCATGTGGCGCTATGAAGGAGGCATGGCTTCTTGCGTACAAGCCACGCTTGCGATGTAGATCGGGAGGAGGAGAGGCAACTTAATTGTAGTCCACACAACAACCAACGAAGCTAAGGTAAGTACCACTCTATATCTGATGCCCCAAAATCTAGCGGTTTAACTGTGTGTTATACCATTTTGGCAACCTAACAATACATCGAGGCAGACCTAGACATAGTCAATTACGCAGATGTAAAGGTATTGATATGCACTTGGTACTTTGCATCTCTCAGTTTGGCATTGGATACTTAAGTATTCTGATGCCTTACTGTTGATCAAGTATAAAGGCAAAGCATCTTTTGGCAATTAACTTTCAATAGAGGAAAAAACAATGAGGGAACATGAAACATGAAAAAAGTGAAGTTGGTTAGAGTGAAAAATTACACGACAAACTTTCCTCCCAGACTCTTCTCTCACTCCTCTCAGAATATTGCACCATGTCATATATCTTAAATTACTTGATAGACAGATTATAAGCTAATATATTAAGTGACATTGCATCGCGTTAGCACCTTCAGTTAGACAGGTTATAGGGTTATGGCTTGGCCATTTTAGGTGCTAAGTGAAAATTTAGCCATGTGTTCGTCTAAAAACCTTCCTTTGCATAATACTCATCTCTCGTCGTTTGCATCACTTTAGATTGCTGCGATGTTGTTTAGGGGTGTGTTGTGCGTAAAATTCAAGAGTGATGTTCATGGGATAGAATGTTAAATGTATTTCAGATTAAGCAATAGAGAGATTTGGTGTTTCACTAAAATATATTCATGTGAGTTATGGTTCTATCTTTTACTTAGAACATGCAACCTATCCACGAGACTTTTGTAAGGCAAACTGGTAGACCTATGTCGAGCGTCCATTCATTTCTATGAGGTAATTACACAAAACCAAAACTTCAGGGCACTTACCACATAAAACCACAACTTTTTGATTTGTTTTCAGAAAATCACAACTTCAGATATAATTATCAATAGATGCCCTAGTATCATGTTTTTCTTCTTGTAACAACTGACACAAAGAACACAAAATTGATGCTAGGGACCACTCGTCGGCGCCACGTTTTTCCCATGAGTTGCTTTTGGTGTACTTGTATTCCTCTTCGAGTTTCTGTTTGAGGGCCACTCTGTTTCTATTTGATAGTTCCTAGCCATGGTGCAGTCACTATTGAGTGCTGCATGGATAGGAAGCATATCAACGTCTGACACTATGTGTGCTAGGTGTGATTGAGGGCATCAAGATCGAGCTCCTCATATGCAGTAAATCTGAGGTGCGTAAATTTTTTGTTGCCAACACGCATTTGCTGGGCTTATTTTTCTGGAATTAATTCTCATCTACATGTTGTTGTGGTGCATATGAGCAAATACTTTTGGGCTTAACATTTCCTTTTATTGGACATAGTAGACAGAGTAGTTCTTCTATGTCTTGGCTGTTTATTTGAATCTAATATGTACTAACGAGTGAGTCACATAGTTTTATAAGTAATCGGTTTGGTGTGTAAGGAAATCTTAATGAGGTAATTACATATATTTTTAAGGGTACTATATAGTATGGTGTGCTTATATGATTTTATGAGTAGCATATCTGAAGATTGTACTAGCCCTGATCTATTTCTTAATATTTGGAATATTATTGGCAAAACAACAAAAGGTACTAAATTCTGCTTGATTGATAATCATGATGTAATCGAATTATTCTGGCCCTCAAAAATAAATATGCATAATAATGACGGAGAACAATAATGGAATGAAGTAAGAAGCAAGACGAGTCTTTTGTCTTCCTTTGGCATGTTGTTGTGGAACAACTAAATAGACATGTGGCAAGAAGCCATGGAGGGAGAGAAGAAAGTGGGTGCACGGTGCTGACTGGAGTGCAAGAAATTTTATGTGCATCCAATGTCACCGTTAAGATTTCTATAGCTACAGATCTAACAGGACTATTAGATAGCTAGCATGTTTTGATGTTCTCTCCTAATACATGCTAGCTCTGCAAATCAGTAATGTTTGTCAGCTCTCCTGTTTTTTATCTTCATGATTGGATTGCATGCTCCAATTGATATTTGATTCAAACCAAAAGATATATTTTGTGTTTTCAATACTAATTTTGTTTCAAACATTTGCTTGGTGTTGGTTGTACTGAATAATCAGTCGCATGGCAGGATCTTCTTCCTAATATGAGTTTTTGATGTCGGAGAAAGACATCATATTGAGCAGAAAAAAGACATCATGATTCACACTCAACCCACTGGTCCTCTTGGCCAGATGAGAAAAGACGAGGAAAATGATTGGTACATCCAAATTATTGCTTCAGTTCACTTTTTTTACATTAGCAATATAGTTAATGAAATATCATTGATTTTGGTTATTTCTACTCCCTCAGATCATTTGGTAGCAATGAGTGCATTAAGATGCCATTGTGAAATTGCAGAGAACGACCATGTTCGGCGGGCTTAAGACATGTTTCCTTTGTGCATAAAAATCCCAATATAGTTGCCTCCCGTAGCAACGCACAAGCAATTTACTAGTTCAATAAGAAGAATTTGGGGCAACAGCAGGCCACAACTATGAATGTCTATCTCTATGAATAAACTATATATATATTATCTAGCTATGGATTGGAGAATTAGATAAGGGTTAAGGCAAGATAGTGATTATAGGGCGAGGAGAATTTTAAGTTGGAGAATAAAGTGTTGCGCCAAAGCTTGATGCAACATGGACCATGGAGTCGACGAAGAGTATATGAGTAGAGTGACTTCGAATGGTAGCGATAGATCCACAGAAAAACGAATCAACAAAATATATAATACTAAATAAGTTGTTAGCGTCATAGGCCTCTACGTAGGAAAGAGAATCACATAGTTCGGCAAACTTGCCTACTCTACGAGGCATGACTGCGAGCGCTTCCTTCCTTTGATACTGTTTCACTAGCTACATTGGTCGTTGGCTTTCATTGGGTTCCTTCTGCTATCAAATCATCATAGGTTATATTGTGTAGCACCCTCATATTATATAGGAGGCCAGGCTACAAGTGTCTGACTCTAGTACTACTCGTATCCTATCCATGATAAAACACAAGTCCAATTGTAACCCAACTCGTACACAAATATTTGACACATACACAACAAACTCCACCTTGAATTCGTCCAAGCGCCGTCCATGTACTCCGAACATGGTTGTCTCCATGAGCTCTGCCGCTACTCCTAGACTCCATGTGACTCCACATGCAACTGTAGTCGTTTCTTTCCGATCAACACCATCACACATTGACCACTGATATGTGTGAAAGTGCAGCTTGAAGAAATTTCATTGCCGTCCTTGAATCATTCTGAGTTAAATTCACAATTGTTTCATCTTTTTTGGATAGCTTTCTACATGTCCCTTGGTACCAGTACTTCGCCTTCTTCTATATCTTATCACCTGCACTTTGGCATGTACAATGGACATCATAGAATATACGACCATATGCTCTTTAAGCTTTTGATATTCGGGATTATCCAAAACACTTTCTCATATCCCCCTGGCCAACTCCTGCCCATCACTTGACGTCGATCTCGATATACCCAGTCACCAACTTGAACCTGGTACTCATCAACACTGTTTCACCGCCTCCACACACTTTTCAAAACCACATGTCGGAATATTAGTGCCTAGGTCTATAGTTGTGTCATCTGCCTACCGTAGGCCTCCCTGCAATCACCATGTTGAGCATCTGCACTCTTGGCCAAGATCTCATGGGTCGTGAACCCACACCATCTCAGGCCCCACTGTAGATCCATCAGTCATACCCAACCAATGTCAAGTTCCACTTCCCCTGACCACTAAGCTCCATCTCGGACCACGTGCTTCTCACCTTCCTCTTGACTAGGCTTCAACTCTGCAATCTAATGCCACACCCCTGCCGATCGAACCGATCTACACTTAGCTTTGCGTGTGTCGAACTCAGCGACTTCCAATCCCTACTCGTATCTTCATTGTTTTGCTTCCAAAATTTCTAGATCGCATACACGAGTCCTTCAATTTGCTGCAACCTTAGATTCACTATAGCTTTCCCCGCGACGCAATCAACTCGATGATATTTTGCAGAGCATAGGCTCTAACCTAGCTCTAATACCATTTGTTACCGTCGCAGGCGCACATGTAAATCTACTAAGGAACAAGCACAACAAGATGATAGCACCGAAATTTGTTAATGCATGTTGGTAAACTTACCTACTCCACGGGACATGATTATAGGCGGTATCATCCCGTAGTTGCTGGCACAAGACGCCATCTCTTTTTACATGTGTGCTGCTATAAAGTCGTCATAGATTACATTGTGTCGCACCCCATATTAAAAGAAGATTAGACTATAAGTGTCCGACTCTAATAATACTCATATCTTATGCACAATACAACACACATCCAATTGTAACCTAACTCATACATAAATATTCGGACACGTACACACAACATGAGTTAATAAAGACAACATTACGCAGCATGAGTTAATAAAGACAACATTGTTTTTTAGGGCTTATGTAAACCTCATAAATATTCATTGCATTGAGTATGATAGAATAGCGACGGTGGAGTAAAGTCATAGTTGAAAATGGCAAATGTTTTAGTGCCCGTTCTTTTGACAGCTTAAAAACTAAGCTGCTTCTTCTCCAACTTTTTTCATAAGCCGCTCAGCTTATTAGTTAGAGTTTTTAAACTAATTATCTCATAATTAATTGAAAAGTTTTGACTAATAAGTCATATCGCATACAAGAGAAGCTGGGTAGAAGCTGAAAAAGGGATAACTTATTTTTTAAGCTGTCAAAAGAACTGGCCTTTAGTCAACCCTGGTATGTCCGTGTTTTTATTTCATTACACGCACGGGCAAATGTCCTAGTTCCGTTGACCATCTATCAGCGATCAGACGGCTACCATTTTAACAGCACAAACCACATGACAAGCGCCTGCCGCCGGCAACCTGCACGGCCTCAACCGCACAGATGCCTTCTCCCCACCACCTAGCCTCCGCCGCCCTGCTCTTTGCCGACGCCGGCACTCTCCGGCGCTCTTACCTACGCCTCATTTCCCTCTCTTCTACCCCCCGCCACCTCGACCAGCTCCTCGCCGTCTCCCTCGCCTCCGGCCATTACCCCCTCGACCCCGCCCCAGCCACCTCACTCCTCCTCCGCTACGCCTCCTTCCGCGCCCATCCCCGCCACCTCCTCCGCCTCTTCCGCGCCTTCCCACTCCCAGACCGCTTCCTCCGCAACGCTCTCCTTCGCTCGCTCCCATCCCTCCGCCCCGACCTCCTCTTCCCCTCCCCTGACTCCTTCTCTTTCGCCTTCGCCGCCACCTCGCTCGCCTCTTCCTGCTCCCGTGGCGATCTCATTTCACTTTCCGCCGCCGTCCGTGCGCTCCACGCGCTCGCCGTGGCCGCGGGCTTCGCGGGGGATACGTTCGTGGCGTCGGCCTTGACCAAGATTTACTTCACTCTGTCCAGAGGCGACGACGCACGCAAGGTGTTCGACGCGGTGCCTTCGCCGGATACCATCCTTTGGAACACGCTACTCGCTGGGCTGTCCGGTTCTGAGGCCCTGGAGGCGTTCGTGCGGATGACAGCATCAGGATCGGTGCGTCCTGACTCGACCACGCTGGCATCCATCCTGCCGGCGGCAGCGGAGGTGACAGATGGGACGGCAGGAAGGTGCGTGCACGCGTTCGGGGAGAAGTGCGGATTGGCGCAGCACGAGCATGTTGTGACTGGGCTTATCTCTCTTTATGCCAAGTGCGGAGACATGGATTGTGCGCGCAGTCTCTTTGACAGAATGACAGGGCCAGATTTGGTTGCATACAATGCCTTGATCTCAGGCTACTCGGTTAATGGCATGGTCGGATCATCAGTGGAGCTGTTTAAAGATCTGGTTGCCTTGGGCTTGAGGCCGAACTCGAGCACGTTGGTGGCACTGATCCCGGTGCACAGTCCATTCGGTCATGAACGACTTACTTGGTGCTTACATGGGTATGTTGTCAAGGCCGGGTTTGATGCCAATGCTCCTGTATCGACAGCTCTTACCACTCTGTACTGTAGGTTGAACGATATGGACTCTGCTAGGAAGGCCTTTGATGCAATGCCTGAAAAGACCATGGAATCATGGAATGCTATGATATCGGGGTATGCCCAGAATGGTTTGACAGAGATGGCCGTCGCACTCTTCCAGCAAATGCAGGCGCTCAATGTGCGACCGAATCCGCTCACCATCTCGAGCACTCTGTCGGCCTGTGCACAGCTTGGAGCTTTATCACTGGGAAAATGGGTGCACGAGATCATCGCCAAGGAGAACCTCGAGCTCAATGTTTATGTCATGACAGCGCTGATTGACATGTATGTGAAGTGTGGAAGCATTTCGGAAGCTCGGTGCATATTCGACAGAATGGACAACAAGAATGTGGTATCCTGGAATGCAATGATCTCTGGATATGGCCTCCATGGTCAAGGTGCTGAAGCTTTGAAGCTATACAAGGACATGCTGGACGCGTACCTTCTTCCAACAAGCTCCACCTTCCTGTCAGTACTCTACGCATGCAGCCATGGAGGATTGGTTGAGGAAGGGAGGACGGTCTTCCGGTCAATGACTAGCGATTACGGGATCACTCCAGGCATTGAGCACTGCACTTGCATGGTGGACCTTCTTGGCCGAGCTGGCCGTCTCAATGAGGCTTTTGAACTCATCTCGGAGTTCCCCAAGAGCGCCGTTGGACCTGGCGTATGGGGGGCTTTACTTGCTGCTTGCATGGTTCATAAGGATGGCGATCTTGCAAAATTGGCTTCCCAGAAGCTGTTTGAACTGGAACCTGAGAATCCCGGCTACTTTGTGCTGCTCTCCAATCTGTACACATCAAAGAAGCAGTTTTCTGAAGCAGCTGGGGTGAGGCAGGAGGCCAAGAGCAGGAAGCTGGTGAAAACACCAGGTTGTACTCTGATCGAAATAGCCGACAAACCGCATGTTTTCATGGCTGGTGACCGTGCCCACCCGCAGTCAGATGCCATCTACTCGTACTTGGAGAAGCTAACTACAAAGATGATTGAGGCCGGGTACCGACCCGACACAGAGGCGGCGTTGTACGATGTCGAGGAGGAAGAGAAGGAGCATATGGTGAAGGTGCACAGCGAGAAGCTGGCCATCTCCTTTGGGCTACTCAGTACATTGCCGGGGACAGAGATCAGGATCATAAAGAACCTTCGGGTGTGCCTGGACTGCCATAACGCCACCAAGATTATATCCAAGGTGACGCAGAGGCTGATTGTGGTTAGGGATGCGTCGAGGTTTCACCATTTCAGAGACGGGGTTTGCTCCTGTGGTGATTACTGGTGATTCACCAAGTTGGAATGCATCATGATCTCTTAACAGATAGTACTGTATTTGTTGATTCTTTTGAGGTAAATCCTCTCTGGAGAGCATTTAGTGAACTCAAGAATTTTGTAATCGCAGGACGCCAAAATTTATATATGAGTCTGGGATAAGCCTGAGAATCGACTGATAACCAACACATTACATTTCATTTTTTCTCTGCAAGGGCCAAAGGTTCGGTTAACCCAAGGAACAAACTTGCCAATATAAACACTTTTACCGAGAAGCTCAATTGCTTCCAGCTACAACGTCGTTCATGTACAAACATAACAGTGGCAAGTTCCCCGACGGGCGACGGCAATGACGGTGCCCAGTGTTGGAGGTCTCCGCGTTTTGTTGTGTGTGAGATAAAAAAAAAACATGTGTGTTGGTCCAATTTTTTTATGCGTTCACATACTACATTAAAATAACAAATGTTCGTTCATTACAAATCTGTCAAGAGGTGTCTCAATTTCACTAAATCAAAATGGAACTGAGAATGTTGAGCTTTGTTGATCTCCGAAGGATGCAAGGTATAGTTACCATCGATACAAAATCTAGCACTGGTCATCTCCTACAAAGGGCAATAAAACTACGCCGACTTTTGTTGAACGAATAAGACCTAGAAGGGCCTCGAAGCTATATTAAAGCGGTGTAACACTTACAAAGACGACCTCCAAAGAAAAGGAGATTAAAATATGATCCTCAACAATTGCAATAGGACCTCGAGAATAGAACACAATAGAGTCCTTGGTATTCGCTGCAGCTCGCTGGCGAGCTCAACAACCGAACACCCTCTTCGCCGCCGGGGACATCACCACTTGGGGAGAAGCTAGCGTGATCTCCCGGCCGGAGATAGAAAAAGATCATCTGCAGCGGCACATGGGCCTGGAGGAAGAAAACTCACGCGCGTAGGACACAGCTGAGCTCAGAGTGTCCTCTCTGGCCAGGCATAGCCGCGACATGACATTGCTGAAGCTTGGGACCTCCGAAGAACACATCTTTCGGGCCACAGCAAGCCACACGCCCGCTGGCAGGCCACCGAGCTCTAGATCGATGGATCTGAAGCCCTCTCCCACCTCATGTTCATCACCACGACCACAAGGAGGGGAAGGACTCCAGGGCTCCCTCGCCTCGAGAATTAGAGACTCCACAGGGAGGGGAAGGACTCCACGTTGTTTTCTAAATCAAGTAAGTCGTGAACTCTCTCGGTTGTTATACTACTTCCGGGTTGTGTAAACTTTACAAGTTGGTAGAGTACAAGTTATGTAACTTGATACGAAGAAGTCCATCTTATGTTTTTTTTGTCAGCTCCTAGATGGTCATTTTTAGAACAAAATTCACATGCATGGCTTATATCGATCCGATGCACATATCTTTACATATATTTTTTACATCAGGAACTTGTAATATTTGCTATTTTTTTTTAGATCAACAGGACCCCGTCCCCGGTTCCATTGATAACATCAACGAAACCTGGGGTGAAACTCAGGTTCAGATACAGAATACGCCTCACAGAAATGAGGCCCAAACACAAAAACTAGTAGCTAAAGGCAGATAGTAAAGCAGGGGAGTCACACAGAGACATCCCAGCAACAAAGAGAACAACCAAGAAAGAAGTTACAGAGGGGGAGAGGGAAACACTGCTGCAGCCAGTGTAGAGGTCAGTGTAGCCCAGGTCCCAAGCCGCGCAACTCTTTTGCTCGCCGGCGACGAAGGTTCAGAAGGATCATCCTCTTCAGCTTCAGCACCCCCACTCAGCCACTCATCATAGCGAACGACGAGGCCATAATCTTGGAGAGGTGGGCACAGAACTCCTCCACTTTTTCCAACATCTCCTCCTTGAAAATCAACCTCCAGTGCCTTACTAAGGTTAGGATCTTCCCCAGGACCTGATGTAAGTTAATCCAAGGAAGACCATTAAAGATTAGATCATTCCTAAATTTTCAGAGACACCAAAGAACAGCTGAACACACTGAATTCAGAACAGCATGCTTTTTGTTCAAGATCTAGTTCTTAGCTACAGACAGGTAATCATTTCCAATAGCAAAACCAAAAAATTGGGAGATGATGTTCCAAACCTGTTTTGCAACCAAGCACTGGAAAAAGAGATGGTCAATAGACTCATCTTCAGAACAGAAAACACAATCTTCAGGTTTGTTCAAATGTCTTTTTTTAAGGTTGTCCCTAGTCATTAACTTGTTATGAGCTAACAGCCAAAGAAAGATATGGACCCTAGGTGGGACATGGAGCTTCCAAACAGCAGGTATATAGATGGGAATAACACCCCCAAAATTGATGATAGCATAAAGGGATGTAGTGGAGTAAACTCCTTTATTTTCATACTGCCAAATCAAAGCATCGGTATTGGAGTTAAGGGAAATACCAGAAGCAATTGCCTCCAGCTCAAACCACTGATTTAGCAGATTACTATTAAAATTCCTCCTAAATGTAAGCCTAAGGGAAGAGCCATCCCAAATCTGCTGCACAGTTTGGTTGTGCTCATTACAAATAACATAAATTTCAAAAAATTGCACACACAAAGGGGAAGTTCCAAACCAGGTGTCTTCCCAGAACCTGACTTGAGACCCATCCCCAATTTTCCATCTGTAACCAAATTTAACACTATTAATGGCCCAAAGAACCCCTTTCCAGAATTGAGACACCCCAACCTGTCTACTATAAAAAATGTTGGGGTTGCAAGTATCATATTTGGAGTCAACTATAGACCTCCAGATCTTACCCTCATCCTTGGAATATCTTTTTATCTAGGACCCAAGGAGAGCCAAATTGACATTTGCTAAGTCAGGGATCCCTAGGCCTCCAAACTCCTTTTTTCTACAAACTAGTTTCCAACTAGCTAAATGCAGTTTCCTATGCCCCTCAAAGTTATTCCAAAGACAGTTGGCCATCTGGGAGTTGATGAGGTCTAAGGCCCATTTGGGAAATTTAAAAAAGGAGAGCAAATAAATAGGGATACTAGCTAAGCAGGTTTTAATGAGGATCACTCTAGCTGCATAAGAGAGTAACTTCCCTCTCCAACCAGCTATCCTTTTGAGGATTTTGTCAATAAGAGGTTGGATATCCTCCCTCCTAAGCTTTTCATAATGCAAAGGAATACCTAAATATTTAATGGGGAAATGGCCAACAGCACACCCCAAAATATTAGAATACAAAGCAATATCAGAGTCCCCCAGGCCTATTGGAATGAATTCACATTTGGAGTAGTTAATCTTCATCCCAGATACTTGCTCAAAACAAGTTAGCACCCATTTTAAGTTGGTAGCAAAGTAAGGGATATTATCAGAGAAAAGTATGGTGTCATCAGCATACTGCAAGCAAATGACCCCCCCAGGGTGTAAGTCAGAGCAAAGGACTTTGATCAAATTAGCACTATAGGCTTTAATAAGCATCCTGGTTAGGACATCCACCCTCAAATTAAATAAAAGGGGGGAAATGGGGTCTCCTTGTCTAAGTCCTTTGCCAGTGACAAAGAAATCACCAATGGAATCATTAAGCTTGACCCCCACAGACCCTCCATGAGTAATGACTTTAACCCAAGAAATAATAGTGGGACTAAAGCCTCTTTTAGCCAGGAGGTCAAGGAGGAAGTCTAAATCAACTTTATCAAAGGCTTTTTCATAGTCTAATTTAATTACAAGCCCTTGGTTCTTATCATGAGAAATAGAATGAATAACTTCATGTGCAGTAACAACACTTTCTAAGATAAATCTACCTTTGATAAAGGCAGATTGATTACAGGAAGTTATAGAGTTCATTAGTAAAGCTAAACGGTTAGTTAAAACTTTAGTAAAAATCTTGAAGACACAATTAAGTAAGCTAATAGGTCTAAATTTTTTCATACTGCTAGCTTCAGACTCTTTGGGAATAAGAGTCAGAATTATAAATGTCTAATTTGCCTTGATAAAAGTCAGTAAACATGGCCATAAGGTCAGTTTTAACAGTCTCCCAAAATTGCTGATAGAAAATAAAAGGAAGGCCATCGGGACCTGGGGCCCCATCAGAGTAAGATCCAAACACAGCTGTTTTGACCTCCTCCTTAGTGAAAGGAGCTTCCAGTACCTGGTTTTGTGAATCAGAATTTTTTTCATTGGGGAGAAGAAATCATCAGAAAGAGTGCAACCAGAAGGCTCCTATTTTTTGAAGAGATCCTTATAAAAGGAGGTAGCAATTTGCATCATAGCATTCTCATCTTGGACAGGCCCATCAGGTCCATCTAGAGAATGTACAAGCATTTTCCTTCTTCTCTGGTTAGAAACAGCATGAAAATAGGCAGTATTTCTATCCCCCTCTTTAATATCCCTATCTCTAGATCTTTGTTTTGCTTTGATTTCCTCTTTTAACCAAAGCAAATTCATTTCAGAATATATTTGCTTAAGTATTGCCTATTCTTCAGTAGAGAGCTCTGAAGACTCAGCCTTAATGTCAAGCAAATCATATTCCTCCATGAGGTCTTTCTTAAGGTTTCTAAGTTCAGATTCAATATTCTTGCTCCAACCTTTAGACCAAGACCTAAATCTCCTAACTTTCATTTGCCAGATATCAACTGCATTTTTGCCCCTAATGGACAAGGACCAGTTGGCAATGGCAAGAGATTTAAAGTCACTTCTCATGAGCCAGCACTTTTCAAATTTATAAGTGGTAGTTTTGGGCTTGACATCACACCCAGATTCCCACAGAATAGGGGTGTGGTCACTTCCCAACCTAGGCAAGGCCCTAGTGGCAGCAAGGGGAAACATTTGATCTATCTCAACACTGCAGAAAACTCTGTCAATGTTTGACATAATCAGGTTTTCTCTATTATTCCCCCAAGTAAATTTCCTATTACTGAGCTTAACTTCAAGCAGGCTCCAAATATCAACCCAGGCATTGAACTTATCACTCCACTTATGATCAATATTGCCATTACTCTTATCACACTGAAATCTAACTAAATTAAAATCTCCACCAATGATTGTTTGACTAGAGTAATCGACAAAAAGACCATGCAATTCAGATATAAAATCCTCCTTCTTGTCCTCATAGGAAGAACCATAGACAGTAACAATCCTAATTATAGTGTCTTTGGCCTTCAGCCTGACAACTACAGAGACAGAAAAATTAAGAACTTGCCAACTAATTACTTCAAAGAAATCCAAATCTACTCCTACCACAATGCCTCCAGCAGAACCAATTGCAGGAAGATCCTTCCAATCAAACATCCTATTTCCTACTAGAGAATTCAAATAATTGCAGGAAATGGTTTCTTTCTTAGTTTCTTGAAAACCAACATAATGAGCATATGTCTTTGAAAAAAGATCTATAAGTGCAGTTTTTCTACCAGGGGCTTGAATTCCCCTAGGATTCCAAAAGACACAATTCATTTTAAACAGATTTTCTTGGGGTGCTTGCCCCGCCTATGTTTACCAACTACAGACCAACCCATAGCATCAGGGAAATCATCCTCATAACTTTCCTCCCCTAGTGGACTACTAGGAGAAGGTGAAACAGAAGAAGAAGGCAGAGCATTATTACTATGAACAGAAATAATTGAGGAGCATTCCTCGAGACTAGGAATGGCAACACCAACAGTGTTAGCCATCAGAACAAGATTACTAGTAGCAATGGTGTTGAAGGGATTTTGTTGAGCAATACCTTTCAGCTTGGAAGAAGCAGCAATAGTCTTCTCCAGATTCCTCCTCATGGTAATCTCCTGGGCTTTCTGTAGCATAGTCTTCCCTTCTTTATCAGCAAACCTAGCACTCTGTCTTGCACCAAAAACAAGCCCCCATTTGCTTTTTTTTCTCCTGCTCTTTGTTTTTTTCTCCTTCAGGTTCATGATTCAGAAACTCCTCCTGGCTAAGCACCTTATCTGGATCCTCATAGAAAAGGGAGTTTTCATTGGCTAACTCCATTTCCTGAATGAGGTTGACACAGGCATCCTCAGTATGCATGCCCTGCATCCAATCCAGCACTTTGGTTTTTGCCATGGAATCTTCATCAACAATAGGAATAAGTTTGCTAGAGCAAACAGGCACAGGGCTATTAAGACCATAACAACTAGTAACCTCCTGAATCTTATCAGCCAAAGCAGCCAGGGACCTTTGTTTTGAACTCCCTGGGTCTTTGTTTTTCTGCTGGGTAGGAGTAGTAGAGGATTTATCCCCACCCAAGCTGGCATCAGTGTCCATCTTATCAGAACTTTTCTTGGCCTCTAGAGGTTGATCCTCAGTCTGATCCTCATGCTCATCAGGGTTTGGAGGATGGATGTTGTCAGGGTCATCATCCTCAACATTAACCACACTGGCAGGCCCTTCCACAACAAAGTGAATTTGAAAAAGGACTCCATTGACTTCAAAGATTCTGGAGGCAGGAATTTTAGTGTGGTCCCTACACTTGATCTTAACTCTAACTATCTCATAGAAGGATCTGAACATGCCATACCATTCAACATCTTGCATAATGCCAAAAGCAGTGACAAACTGCATGAGAGTTGGCCATTTGCACCAAGCTTGATTCAAACCTTTTATCTGAAGCCAAACATCCTGCAACTCAGCATAGTAGTCCAATGCCCCATTCCAGACATGCACCTTAATAAATACATCTTCCTTAGGCAGCCCAAATCTAGGATAGCCAGCAATCTCCTCCACCTTGAGATGGGGTGGAAATTTCACCAGGAAGGACCATTCATCAAGGCATCTGATCTGCCAGGGCCAATTAGTTCTATAAACAGCAGCAAGATTCTGATAAAGTTCCTCCTTAGAGATACTCCCCTGATCAACATACACAAGGCCAATGTTTTTTGGAGGGACAGCTTCAGATGTCATGAAAAGAAGCTCAATATGATAAAAACCCAGACCTGAAGCTGCACTTCCAACAAACTTAGCAATCTGCTGAGGCTGTTTCTTAACTGGACAAGCTCCAACCTCATGGTCTAAAGAGCTACAAATGAAGCAGATCCCGGGGGAGGTACAAGCAGCTTTGTGATGTCCTGGATCCCCACAGTTGTAGCAAATAACTTCAGCATAGATATCCAATTTATCCTGAACACCAGTCCCAGAATCAGAGAGAACAGACTGTTGGGCACGCTCCACAGACTTAGCATCTTCACCCCTACTGACTTCTTTAGCTTTCTGCTTTTGGTTCTTCCCAGATTGAGAAGACCTATTCCCCTGAGGCTTTTGAGTGGGAGATTGCACAGCCTGCTGGGGAGGCATCCACTGGCCAGCAAAACCAGGGGGAGGTTGTTGCCAAGGCACAGTGAATTGCCCCTGAAAGCCAGGATTGAGATGCTGACCAAATTGCCATGGAGGAAAACTAAAAGGAGGATAAGATCCATACTGGGGCGGCATCATCTGAGCTTGCTGTGGCATGGGAGGATGCTGGTAGCCAAAACCAAAAGGTGGAGGTTGTTGAGGTGTCTGCTGCTGCTGCCATTGCTCCCCTTTGTTGTTGCCACCACGACCTCTTCCCCTGCCTCTACCCTTCTCAGCCATACTGCAAACCTCCAGAATCTTGTTGAACGAAGGCTTTGGTTGGATGTTCCAAGTCTTTGAAGGGTTTCGCAGCATAGTAAATCAAAATTTTCTACGGAAGCGAACAGAGGGAAAGCCAAGATCTAATCTAGGAGATGCAAACAACGAGAGAGATTGGATTAGATCTTCATACCCTTGAAGATTCGCACAGCGGAACGTTCGTCGGAACGTGGGTAATGTAGTCGTACTCGATTCTCCTCCTCGCGATCCGATCCGATCTAGCACCACAAGTGGCGGTGCCTCCGTGAGATGCACACGTGCGGCACCTCGACGTCTCCTCCTTCCTCGGACTAGCAAGTATGGTGGAGAGATAGATTGGATCTACAACGCGACGGCGTGGTGTATATGGTGGAGAATTTCTGCAGCAGGGCTTCGCCCACAAACAGTCGGGAGGGAGAGAGGAGGGCAGCAGGGCAACTAGGGTTTGGAGGAAGGTGTGTGTTGTGGGGGGAGGGGGCGCACCAGCCCTCTATATATAGAGGGGGGTGCGGCCAGCCCTTGCCCATCCTCCAAGCCTATCTCTAGTTTAAACAATTTAAACTCTCCCTTATCTAGAAATCCTATCTCTAGTTTAAACAATTTAAACTCTCCCTTATCTAGAAATCCTATCTCTAGTTTAAACGAGTTTAAACTTATCTAGGATCGGCTGGGCCCTATGGGGCCTTGTGCCCCTGGCCCAATGCGTCCAGGACACTCCCTCATAGGCCCATGACCCCTCCCGGAAGGTGGGACCATGTTGGCCCCCTTTCGGAAGGTTCTAGAAGCTTCCGGTACAATACCGATTAATCCGGAACAATTCCGAACTCCAAAAATTGCACTGCCTTATATGAATCTTATTCTCCGGACCATTCCAGAACCTCTCGTGATGTCCCGGATCCCATCCGAGACTCCGAACAAAAATTCATAAACCAAGTATCCAATCTATCCTAGCGTCGAGACACGTTAAGTGTGTGACCCTGCGGGTTCGAGAATATGCAGACATGATCTTCTATCAATAATCAACAGCGGGGTCTGGGCACCCATATTGACTCCCACACATTCATCGATGATCATATCGGATGAACCACGATGCCAGGATTCAATCAATCCCATATATATATTTCCTTCGTCTCGCGATATTTTACTTGCCCGAGATTCGATCGTCGGTATCGTCATACCTAGTTCAATCTCGTTCACAGCAAGTACTTTACTCGTTCCGTAATCCGATATCACTTTGTGATTAACTCCTTAACCACATGCTTGCAAGTGGTGTTGATATCGATTACCGAGTGGGCCCGAAGTATATCTCTCCGACTTGGGAGGGACAAATCCCATCTCGATACATACAACCCAACAGATACTTTCCGATCACCTGAGAGACACCTTTATGATCACCCTCTCATAGGATGACGTTTGATGACCTCAAAGCTTTCTTCCGATACCAGGGAGTTGTATTATCTCATGGTCCAAGGAATACAATATTTGACATAGGAAAAGCTTCGCAAAGATGAACACAATGATACGATCTAATTGCTTCGCTTAGTTTGGGTCTGTCCACCATATCATTCTCCCAATGATATGATCTCATTATCAATCGACAACTCATGTCTATGGTTAAGAAACCTTAACCATCATTGATCAATGAGCTAGTCCATAGAGGCGTACTAGGGACACGGTGATGTTCACAAACCACACAAGTATTAATGTTTCCGCTTAATACAATTCTAGCATGGAATATAAACTTTATCATGAACAAGAATTATAATAATAACATCTTTATTATTGCCTCTAGGGCATAATTCCAACAGTCTTAGCACTAAGAGAGAGGTTAGTGCTTAGATCTGGCTCATCGTCAGGAGAGAGAGGGAAACAGTCCGCCGCCACAAAGGAACGGGACCGAACGAGCTCTTTCAGGATCCAGACACGAAGGGAGGGTGGTGTAGTAGTAGCCGACCAAACCCTAGGAGGGGTATCTTCGTCTTCCCACAATTGTCCGAAGAAAAATTCCTAGGCCTTGTCAGCTTCATCCTCCATGCCAGCGCACGTGAGTGCCAAAGCGAGACCAGGTGTCTCTGGGTCGAGCGTCGAGGTGTTCATCACCTGTCTTGTCCCTCTTCCAGGTGGGCGCACATCACAGCCCCCACGTTGACCGAGTCTCGCCTGAGCGCCACCAAGGTTGGTGCTGCCAGAGCATCCCGAAACGAGAACCTCCCCTGCTCTGGGTGCAGGGGAATGGAGAAGATGGTCCTGTCTCCCGGCGCCAATGACGATGGACCCAACAGTGAAGTCAAACTCCTGCTCGTAGATCCGCGAGGGCGACCACGCTTCCTCCTCCCCGCCACCGCAGGGGCACTTGCCTTGCCTCGACGAGCTTGAACGGGACTGTAGACGTCTACGGTGAGCTTGCGGGGGCGCCCCACCGCTCGCTTGCCAGCACGCCGACTCCTCCCCAATCCCCTTGTCGAGGCCGACGAAGTCGAAGAAGGAGTCGATGAACCAGAGACCGACATCAAGGACGCGAGATTTTCTCTTGCATGACGATCTTGCCGAAGTCCTTCCCTCCCCCAATCGATATCCTGGTGAAGGAGGAGCATCCTGGCACTTCAACCTCTTCGAGGAGCCCTCCAATCTCCGCTCCGCAAGGAGCCGAGCCGCCACGCGGCTCATTCTCCCCTCCATAGACCGGAATCGCCAGGGTCAGGCGCCGCGCCGCGAGATTCCTCACCAGAGGGAGGTAGGGAAGCCGCATCAGAGACGGAGGCGAGGGTGGAGTCGAGAACGGAGAAGGCGAGGTCGAAGGCGAGGGTGGAGTCGAGAGCGGCGAAGGCGAGGGCGGAGTCGAGAGCGGCAAAATCGAGGTGGTCGGCAGGGTGGGACAGTGAATAGGAGGAGGAACGGCGGCAGTGAATGATGGTAACGTCCCCCGTACGCCGCCCTCCCCGAGGGGAAGTGGGCCCTGTCCGAACCCCCCGACGCGTGCCCGATAAACAGGGGAGGAGGTCGGAACAGTAGCCGGTCGAAACGACTCGGATTCTGCGCAGCGAGGGTGGCACGAGCAGAGGAACGCCGGGTTGAGCATCAGTGCAATGGAATATGTTCCGTTGGCCAATCCAATCTACTAGTGGGGATCGATTCCTCCTGCCAAACCACCGGTTGCAGTTCGCCCTATCACAACTTGCTTTTGGATATTTGCTATGTTCAACCGGTTCTTGCATTATTACTAACCAAAGTTCAGACAGCTATCTTTGCAGAATAAACAGTTAACTAGAACTAGCAAGACAGCGACCGAGATAATGTTTGACAAAGAAATTAAACGATCGAAACAAAGGCATCACCATCGGCCGACGATGTGCATCGCCCACAGCCTTAATAAATGCGGGCCGAAATCCGAGCGTTGCAACTTACAAGTCCGCAACGAAGTGGATAAAGACTCTGACAATTGTCTGGCCCAGCTTGTGCCCTGTCTCGTTGAAAAAGACCAACACCCGCCCGGCCCACAACGCTTCACGTGTCCGCTGCCCCACCAGAGCCAAAAATCAAGTTATTTTCTGCACACCCCCTGCGGTGTGGCGAAATTTGCAATGTGTTTTTTTAGAGGAAACTGCAAGACAGCGCTACGCGTCCCGGGATAACTCCCCCGATCCCTCGGGTCCCATGCTTGACACGTGTTCTTTTTTTTCTAGATTTTCGCTTTTGCTACAAATTACCCCGATTTGCTACAAAATGTCCCGCTTTTGCTACATGTAGCAAAAAACGGTTCGGTTCAGAAAATACAAAAACAGACTGGAGCTCGCCGGAGATTTCACCGGAGACCTCGCCGACGACCGTGTAGCAAAAAATTGTGCTAATGTGGCATATTCGACCTCGCCGGAGACTCGCTGAAGGCTTTCACTGGTAGACCTCATCTGAGACCGTGTAGCAAAAACGTTATGCTATTGTGGCAAAATCGTAAAACGGTGGTAGCAAAAAACATGTGCTAGTGTAGCAAAAAAGAATGACCTCGCCGGAGATTGCCGCGGCAAAACCGATTTTGCTGAGGACTTTCGTCGAAAATATCATAGCAAATACTTTGTGCTATTATAGCAAAAACATAGAACAGAAATAGCAAAACATTACTACTCTTGTAGCATCGTCCTGTAGCAAAATCTCAAAACGCATTCCTTGATCGGGGTAGCATCGTAACCCTTCATTTGTAGCAAGGACGACCCCTTCCAGTAGCATCGTCGTCCAGCATGTGTAGCACCGTGCGAGTAGCAAAATCCGCCCGATTCGACAACGATGGCAAGTACTTGCTTCGGCGGGAGCTCTCGTGGGTCGGGGGAGGACACGAACACAAATACGACGTGGGGAGAGGCGGCGGAGCAGGGAGGGGCCTCCATTTCTGGCGAGATCGCCATGTCCGGCAGGGGAGCTTGGGCGACGCGCACCGGCGGAAGGAGAGTAGGGCTGGGCGGGGCGCGCGGCGGAAGGAGCAGGGCTGGGGCGGCGTGCGCTGACGGAGGCCTCCATCTCCGGCGAGATCGCCATGTCCGGCAGGAGAGCTTGGGCGACGCGCGCCGATGGAGGAACAAGGCTGGGGAGGCGCGTGCTGGCGGAGGAGCAGGGCAGGGCGGCGCGCCGACGGAAGGAGAGCAAGGCAGGGCGGCGCACGCGGCGTGGAGTGACGGAGCGAGTAGCTGGTTGGGACCGGCGGCGCGATGGGAAACGAAGGAATCAGTTCAGGAAAAAAAGAAGGAAGAGGACGAAATATAGTGGGCCCGCTAGATAGCGATGGCTATCCAACGCGCGCGACACGACCCGGGGGATGGAAGTGTATTATCCCCCGGGGAGGGGAATCATTTTCCAAACTGCAATATGTTTTGACAAAAAAATAAACTGTAGTATATATCGAACACAATGATTGCAAGTCACTAGACAAAATTCTAATTTTTGAACCTATCAAATCAACATTATAAAGTATAAAGTAGTATAAAATCTATATACAATTTCTTGTGTAAAAGTGTGTGATTGGTTACTTGCATATTTCAAGTCTTTCAGACATTACTATTCTATGACTACAGAACATTTTAATAGTAAGATTTTTCTATAGTTAGATCATGAGATCCTAGTCAAAAAATAATCACGAGTTCATAAACTATTTCTCCAAGGAAACCATGGATCTACCGCTGTTGTCTAGTTCCGGTTATATGTTAGATTTTTGTTTCTAATGCGCCGCTTTGGTTATGAAGATCTAAGTCTCCAAATTAGGTGAGAGCCGATACTAACATGTGAAGGAAATATGCCACAGAGGTAATTATAGATGATTATAGATTATATTTCTTATGTATCCATGAGTTATTGTAATGTTTCTTAAATATCCATATCAGACAACTTGTATTGATTGGCAATTATATGAATTATTTGTGAAACTTTATACTTCAATGATAATCTAATAGTTGTCCCTAGTCGGAGTTCATGTAAGGACACACGTGAATATTAGACTAACACATCGATTGGTTGATGACTATGTTTCGCAAGTCATAGACATGAAGATGTCAAACTAATAATGTGAACACATGTTATAAACATGGGGTTGGACTGACCCAACTTGAGACTGACAATTAGAATTGCAGCTCTCTCTACACATTGTGTACATTTTGTCCTTAGACTTGAGATTGTCGCATGCACTTGAGATATGGATCGACCTACTTTGGGGCTATCAGACGCTGCTTCGTAACTAGGTAGTTATAAAGATAGCTTTCGGGTTTGTCCTAAAGCATGTTGCAAGACATTGGTCAATCAAGATGGGATTTGCCCCTCTCTACTTGAGAGATATATCTCTGGGCCCCTCGAGTGATCGGATCCAGAAATGCATGGCCGTGCTACATATGGTTAAGAGTTAACCTAGTAAAAGATTCCGAATCAAGAAAAAGAGGTCAGCTTGGAGCTAGACCAAATATCGTGAGGCAAAGGGAAAGACATGTATTTAACCTTATGATGGTTCGTCCGAATAATCTTTATATACGTTTAGGAGTTGACACGTCTTGCTAGGGGCCCCTACCAACTATTGACGGAGTAAGTGTACTCGTGTCATGTCTATACGTGTATGAACCTATAGGGTACATGCTTAAGAGGCTGGAAGCCTAATAAGGATTGAATTCGAATTAGACCAGGCTAGGAATACTAATGGGCTGCTAATGTAGAAGCCCACTAGGGACGCCTATATAAAAGAAGGTGGGACGAGCTGATCAGGGTTGAGCATTCCACCCAGCCGCCACTCCTCTCACGCCTGTGTTGCACGTGTGGACCTAGCAGTCTGGCGTCGACGCTTCCACCCCGTACGTGTGGATACCTCGGAGGTGCTGCAGCTATAGCACTTGGACGAGCCGCGCAAAGGGGAGCTGCTTGTGGGACGAGGACAAGAAAAAGACGTAGAACGTCTATACTGCCTCGACGTGCTTCATCAAGTTTCGCAACTGCGTGTCCAGTGGTAATCCCGATATTATAGCAATAGTATTCCTGATTTACGTGGCAGATTTTTTTTTATTTGCCCTAGTATAGCCTATCCGTATCCCTTCAACATGATCCTTGTCATCTGACACCGAACTCTTTTCACATATGATAAAGGCATAAGCAATCGTGAATAATGTCATGCGTCGAATATGAGGCTTCTGAGTTCTATCTACTATGATCAGATTGGCATCCAAGTCAACTTGTTACATACGTGCTATCAATGTCCTGTCTACTATGATCAGACGCTTAGTAAGATCTCCGACTCTGATAGACATAATCTTATTGAGAAAAATTGTCCCTCTATGTGTGGACTTGGTGAGAGACTAAACTCAACCACTACACCATGTTTTTGCAGAGTCGAATCGATAAAAGAAATGTGTTGGTGTGTATTGAAATTTTCTTCCAGCCTATAAAATCGATAAATAACTCTATTAATTTCGTATTTCTGAAGAAAAAAAATGCTAATGCAGCTAGGTAGAAATGTGGAGTGCCTCTCTGCAAATCCACAAAAACCCAAGGGTCCATCCGCAACAGCTCCCTCCGCCCTTAACCAGAATCGCCGCGAACCAATCCGGCGCCGCTACCGCGCCCAGGCTTTCCCCGCCACCACCCTTGTCTGTTCCCACTCGCCATCTCTCTCTCCCCAGCACGCCACACACCGACGCGACGCGGCCACACCCCGCCCGCATCATGGCCTCCTCCACCACGGCCGCCGCGCTCGCCTGCCTCCTCCCCGCCGCGCAGGCCTCGCGGCTCCCCAAGGCGGCATCCTTCGCGCCCCTCCCGGCTCACTCCGCGGCCTGGAGAAGGGCGGCGGTCTCCGTCGCGGCGCCGCGGAGGCGCAGGTGGGCTCCCGGCGTCGCCTACGCCACCGCCGCCACGGAGAAGAGCATCTACGACTTCACCGTGAAGGTGACCGGTTCTCGTCTCGTGATTTTTCGCATAATTAGGAATGACGTTTCTTCGGTGGTACCGTACTTGATTGCGTGTGAGATGTGACCACGCGGGTTCAGCGGGAGGGCCAGGTCAGATCTGTGTGAATTTGGATGACACATTGTTTTGTTGCTTGCCGCCGTAGTAGGTGTTTGATGATGTGCTGTCGTTCAGGTAGGTGGGAGATGTTGTAATCATCTCTATACTTAATACAGAGTATTCGAAATGTTTTGTGGCCTTATTGGGCGTGCTTAAAATTGGCCGAGTCAGGGCAATCCATTTATAGATTTATATTTTAGTTCATAGCATTCCAACGTTTGCCACTGAAAGAAGTACAGATCACCCCCACAAGTATTGGGTTTGGTCCAGTAACCACCCTTATCTATTAACTGGGACAAATTACCCCTCTAACTATCCAAAACCAGACAAAGTACCCCCTTGGACACAGACAACGGTTTTGACACTGGTTTTAAGCCATGCTGGACTCCGGTTCCTTGCACGTGGTCAGGTGACCACCCATAGCAATGGCCGTCGTTGCGTCCATAGCAGTGCTGCTGGTGTTTGTCGCGTCAGCGGAGCCGCCGGCGAGCGAGCGGTCGGCGCTCCTGGTGTTCCTCGAGTCTGCAGCCTGTTCTCCCTTCCCTGTCAGCGCTCGACGGCGGAGCAAACAAGGAAGAGAAGTCCATGACTAAGGTGGACGGCGTAGGCGCTGGACCGCATCATGGTTGGCCGCACCACCACCACCGCGGCGGGCACGCGTTCTCAGCAGCTGCTGGACGCTGTGTTGACAAGCTTCTCCCTGTGGCCCCAATGGACAGTCGCACGCTTGGGGTGTCACTGCCCTCTTTCCAGGGAGAGCTGGTTTCTCATGATGATTGCTGCCATGACCTTGGGGAGCTCGGGGACAGGGACAAGTCCGCGCCCCGTGCTCTCGAGGTGTTCCACGCTGATAAGGGCAAGCTGTTGACCGCTGCCATTGGTGCACTCGGCAAGATGGGACAACCAAACCTTGCAAGAAGAGCTTTCGAAACTAGCATTGCAGGGGGTTATGGCAAAACGGTGTTTGCATACTCAGCTACTGAAATTAGCACTAATATACTGAAGCAAAAAAATTAAGATGTACCTGTAAGCATTCAAGATGGCAGAAAATGTAACCACATTTGCCCTTATGCGCCTGCTTCTGCTGGACCATCTTCTGAAACAATTCTAGAATGAAATGCAATTCCGGCGTCATGGGTGCCGTGGTGGTAGCGCTGCTCCTATTGATTGCCATCGTGTTCTGTGTGAGGTCCCTGCGGCGGCAGAGAGGCGCTCACGAAGGACCAAAGGGCACAACACCGGTGGGGCAAACAAGAGGTGCGGCCCCGCCTGGGTCCGTCGACGGCACCCGCATGACGTCCTCGTCCAAGGAACGCCAGTAGCGCCAACCGCTCGCTCGCCAACGGCTCCGCCGACCCAAGGAACACAAGCGACACATCGAACACCAGCAGCACCGCCGTGGTCGTGACGACAGCCATTGCTATGGGTGGTCACATGTATACGTGGAAAGGAACTGGAGTCCAGCGTGGTTTAAAACCAGTGTCAAAACCGCTGTTTGTATCCTTGGGGGGTATTTTGTCTGGTTTTGGATAGTTAGGGGAGTAATTTGCCCCACTTAATAGATATGGGGGGTTAGTGGACCAAATCTAATACTTGTGGGGGTGATCTAGACTTATTTCTTTGCCACTAAGGGTAACATGTTCAAATTGTCGTGTCGGTAATGTTTATAGTATTTGGTGGTTCATGTTGTGTTCTTGAAATGTTTAGTTGGATAGTTGGGTACAAACTTCCAAAGATTGTAAAATATGTTTCATGGTGCCGATGAAAGTGCTTGGAATTAGCCAAATAAGGTTAATACATAGTAGAAGCTGTTCATATGCAAGTTTAATTGTTAGGTATGTGGGGTGCATTGTGTTGGAACTCTAGGTTGATTAACGTCATGAGTTTTCTGAATTTAGAAGATGAAAAGTATGTTTATATTTGTTGTGGCACGGTCAAAGTATCATTCCATGTGAAATGCATATGACCTGAGATCATTTTTACCCATATAATCTTTTGTTGGGATGCAAAATAAATATGTAGTAGACCGACAGAAGTTGTACATAATTAATCTTTTCTTATCAGACACATGCTTATAAAGTTATGATAGAAATACCTTCTGCAACTTAGTTAAGCTTTAGGAGGACAATGCTGAAATCACCAAGAATATGTGGTTTCTATTTTTTTACTGTTGACAACATGATCTAGTATCATATTTCATTTTTAGATCTGTGAAAGGCTACATATAGCTTTGTGAAATACATGCAGCCCCATACCTTTTAGATCTATTTACCATCTATGTGGTAGTACATTTGGATAAACATACTGACGTCGGTGTGGGTTAGTTTGCAGACTTAAATTGCACATGGTGGACATATTTAAGTAGTGCCCCACTCCAAGTAAAATGAAAAGTAAGAATGCGAGAAATTCTAGGGAGGCCATTTGTTTTAGTAGTAGTAAAATTAAACGTTTATGGCTGCGTGCATCAATCGATGATGAGGCCCAGGGTGATCTTCCTATTTGAAAAATTTAATATTAAACATTCATGAAGGCCCATTTTGACTTGTATAGTAGTGTATTCATCTTTGTCCTTGAGCAACATTTAGTTTGCAATTTTTGGCTACTTTGATGTTTTTATCTCCCTAGGGATTTTCCCATAGTTGCAATACATCATTATTTTATATTTAAATTATTAATACATGATTCACGAGTTATTCAGCATGCTTTCGCAACGGGATTAGATATGTACACTTTTAGCTTTTGTGCTGAAAATTATTTCTCTGTTTCTTAGGATATTGATGGAAAAGGTATTGCTCTTAGCAAATTCAAGGGAAAGGCACTGTTAATTGTCAATGTTGCTTCACAATGGTAATTTTCTTGATACGTATTTTAGTCTTTTTCTTAATATCCAGTACAGTAATGTTGTATTGTGCGTTAAATCTCGCATTCTTCTGTGAAATCCAGTGGGCTTACAACAGCAAATTATACTGAACTATCTCATCTTTACGAAAAGTACAAAGCTCAAGGTAATCTTTATTTCCAGTTTAGGCTCTGTTCTCACTGGACTAGACACTGCTGTTTTATCTGTTCTGTAGATCAAGCCTGTGAATTATTATGAGTCGCTTGACCCTTTCATTAGTATGTCTAATCATAGCATAGTTACTCCCTCAGTCTCGTAATATAAGATGTTATTACAGCCTGATGGAGTATGTTATATGAGCTTACATCAGAAGACACACAGTTTAGTTGTACTTTTACGGGTGTTCTTCTTATCGCGTGAGTGACCTCTTCTCATTTTGCTAGTACCCTTGCTCTTGAAAATCACCCCAGTGCATATGCAGATTCCTAAACCCTTAATAACTTGTGGAACCAATTTATATATTTATAACCTTTCATGACAAGTTAACCTGCCCAGTGACTATCCTGTGCTAGTCTAGTTATTCAAAAACCATATAATCCCTCCGACCCAAATTATTTGACTCAAATTTGTCTAGATTCGGATGTATTTAGACTTGTTTTAGTGCTAGATACATCCGAATCTAGACAAAACCAAGTCAACTAATTTGGGTCGGAGGGAGTACTTCATTTTAATTAAAAATCTCGTTCTACGACATTTGTTACCTTTTTTCTAAGAGGACAATATCCCGCATTACTACCAATAGAAGAGAGATTTTATGCCACCTTCTTCAATATTTGACCAACAGTTTCCAAAGATGTTGGCCAACATGGTGTCCTGAGCTCCTATGAACATCCATGGATGAGATCGAAAAGAATTTGCTGAAACGTTCGAAGCGACATGCCTAAAAACTAGGGAATTGTTATCAGGAACATCTTGTTCACCTAATGACAGTCAGCCACATACAAAATGAAACATCAAAGTTATCTCTCCAACAATCTGCTTGCAAGCATGACATAGCATGCCTATTTAGCAGGACAAATAATCCTTGATATGACATAGCATGCCCTATTTAGTAGGACAAATCCTTGATATGATTCAGATTAGACGCTGTTTTTTTTTCCTTTTCCTTGAAAAGTCATCCTCATGCATGACATAGCATGCCTATTTAGTAGGACAAATCCTTGATATGATTCAGATTAGACGCTGTCTTTTTCCTTTTCTTGAAATGTCATCCTCCATTTGTTAGTGATGAAATATTGAAATATATATTCGAACATATCCTCTGAATAACACCTATGATTTTGAGTAATAATTACAAACTTCTGGCTCAAATTGGATCAGTAAACTATCCAAAGAGCATTCTCGATAACAAACTACTACAGAAACAATTAACATTCCCTTTTCCAAATTTTGGTCATGGCATGGTATGAACATGTATTTCATGATCATAGCAGGCTTGATATCATCATGCTTCTTAAATTGCAGGGTTTGAGATTCTGGCGTTTCCGTGCAATCAATTTGGTTTTCAAGAACCTGGATCAAATCCACAGATAAAGCAGTTTGCATGTACAAGGTTTAAAGCTGAATTTCCTATTTTTGATAAGGTAGGTAACTCCAGCCTAAGAAGCAATGTATTGTGTTCATCATTTCATGCCATTTAGCAAAATTAATGCAATATGCATACAATGGCAGGTTGATGTCAATGGACCTAATACAGCCCCTATTTATAAGTTTCTCAAGTCTAGTGCTGGAGGATTTTTGGGTGATCTAGTGAAGTGGAACTTTGAGAAGTTCTTAGTGGACAAAAACGGCAAAGTTGTGGAGAGGTACCCACCAACAACTTCACCATTCCAAATAGAGGTATGTGAACCTTCTCTGTCACTGTATACCACTCTTGTTACTATGCATTTGATTTGCAAAATTGAGTTCCCGATTCTTATAATTGCTGTGAAGATCACGATACTAACTTAATCTATCAGCTGCTACTGTGATCTTTCAATTTTTCTCTAATTATAGTAAACTCGGGCCTATGTTTCTAAGACTCCAGAAGATATGCTGGCTTGTGTTTCAAAAAGGATACTGTTCATTTGTTCATATATAAAAACGCACACACTCTCAGTCCCTTATGGGTAGGAGTGGGCATATTAACCGTTGACCGAATTACCGAACCGAAAAACCTGACACCGAATCCGAATAGACCTGGACCGAATATTGCTGCCACTAGTTTGGTCCTCATTTTCCATTAACCAAAATTAACTCGGGGAGTTCGGTTTTGGGGCTCGGTCACCTGAAGACACCGAAGTAACCGACCAGATGTGTACGTTGGCCCAAAAGTGCACATAGTCCAGCCCAATACCTCTACTAAACTTTCTGTCGTTCTCAGTTCTCACGTGCTACACCACTCAAAAAAAAAGTTCTCACATGCTACACAACATCCAAAGCAGTCCAGCGCCTTCATCCTTCATCCTTCTGCCTCCGCTCCCGAATCCCGATTCCCCACCCGTATTCTGTCCGTAGACGCTGGTGCGCCGCCTCTTCTATTCACCCTGGCGAGCGGCGGTGGCCTGCAGCCTGCACTGATTGGCAGAGGCGGTAACCGCAGCCAACGCTCCGCTCCAATCCGGCCGCCGGCGGTGGCCTGCGTGCGACGCCCGTTCTCTCTACTTGGCCGGCGGTGGTAACGGGGTGGCCTCGAGACAATGGCACGACGCTCCTACTGTCCGATTTTCCGCCTTCCATTTGATCACATCATGAAATCCTGATGGCAGTTTCTTCTATTTGTGATTGGAATATGAGATTTGATTGGTTCGTATGACGTTCTTTCTTGTAGAATCTGTTTTTTATTTACAGGATCTTACTTCATCCGTGTGGATGAATTTTATTTGCAAATTATTTTGGGAATTATGCCTCTCTTTCTCTAGTGTATCGGTCAGATCGGTTTTGACCGAGCACCGAACCGATTTCTCAGCTCACCGAACTGCTCGGTTAGCAGATTTCTAGATGACCGATCGGTCCTCATTTTTCCATAACCGAAACTTCTCACAACCTGATGAACCGAACCGATCGGTTTGGTGCAACCGAATGCCCAACCCTACTTATGGGCTCTGATCTTGGGGTGTGGGCATCCACCTAAAAGTAAGCCTTGTCCAGCAACACTAAGCCCATGGTGTCCTAGAACAGTGTTAGAGTCCTTGGGTAGCCTGAATCTACCCGAGTGCTCTAAAGGGCACACGCTCCAGGTTGTAATAAACGGTTCCATTTTACACCCCACAGTACTGTGTAACATTAGATGCTGGAATTATGTAAGTTCATGATTACAGTTGCTCACAATGGTCGACGAGCACCGCAGCCACCAGCAAGCAGCCTGGGCTTGGCAAGTGTGTCATTTTTCTTCTGCCGATGGTGGGATTATGTGATTCAGAACTTTAGGAGAAACTGAAGATAAGAGTCCTGAACTAAAGCCCAGTTTGTCAAAAGTATACTTTGGTTTTGTTAATTTTGAGCTAAATACCGGTGCCCCCACAAAAAAATCCATTCCAAACTGAAGATGGCGGCAGCTTCTGGTTCGTGCACTTAGGGTGCCCGTATGGTCAACGGCCACCTGCAGCCACCAGCAAGCAGCCTGGGCTTGGCATGTGTGCCAATTTTCCTCTGCTGATGGCAGGATTATGTGATTCAGAACTTTAGGCGAAACTGAAGTTAAGAGTCCTGAACTAAAGCCCAGTTTGTCAAAAGTATACTTGGGGCCTGTTAATTTTGAGCTAAATACCGGTGCCCACACATAAAACATTAAACATCCATTCCAAACAGGGCACTTATGGTGCTCACTTTCGTATTACATAGTACCAAATTGCAACAGCGGACGGGTTACATGACCTGTAATTTTACTATGGACTGCAATGACATAGTCCATCATTCAAAAGTCCATTTATCTTTACGTCGAATTGATCCACTATTTTACTTTCGGCCCACTTCGTTACTATGTTTCCGTGTCATTATATGGCTTTGCTAAATACGCCCATTACCTTAGTAAAAAATCTCAATTTAAGAACGGCAAAGTTTTGTACTCTCTTAGTTAATACTCTCTTAGTTATATATACTCTCTTAGTACATCTGTCAGATTTCCTGCACGTTACTTGTTAGTGGCATAATTATTTCCCGCAGCTCACAGCCTTCTTGGCATGTATTTTCTTGCAGAAGGACATCCAGAAGCTCATAGCGGCATAATTATTTGTTAGTCCAACTTCAGTTAAGCACTCCTGTATATATTGTCCTCTCCGGAAATTGGTGTTCTACTTGTGATTATAACTGATCTGCAATATAATGGTTTCCATTTCTGCAAAATAATTCGTTGATATTTATAGACATTCCTGGACATCGATACTCATCGCCACTGTTGGATTCATGTACGCTTAAACCCACTCAGGGCCATATACGCTTCATGTACGCTTAAACCCACTCAGGGCCGTATACGCTATACACAATGCTGAATATGGTAGCATGACTACCCATCGTCAAAAAGAGTTTGTGACAATGTCCTCTCTTGTGTCCTCCCCTAGGGCAATGCCGGGGCAAAAGCCTACTCAAGTGTAATCAAGAATTTGTGTTTGATCATAGTTCGATAATATAGTACTCTAGTCTGATCATGGTAACATTCTACTCCCTCGGTTTTAAAATATAAGATGTTTTAGCTTTATAAAACAAATGTATCTAGATTTTTTTAGTATCTTGGTTCACTGAGGTTTGGAGTAAACGTACGTACTAAAACAAGTCTAGATACATTTTTTTTTACAAATCTAAAACATTTTATATTTTGAAACGGAGGGAGTATCTTTTACACTGAACTAAAATGATGGGAGATACAAATACTAACTCATACAATAGAAACTAGCAGCAGTCATCTGAGAATTAGCAAAACCATAACTACTGAATTCACAATCATTTGTCTACTGAATTCACAATCATTTGTCAGAAGGACGAATCCGTGGTGGAGCCTGATCCGTCGCTGACCGTCATGGCCACTGACGGCGCCGCGCAGCCACGCTTGGCGAGGTCCTCCCCGATGAGAGTGATCTCGTGGCACACCTCCACCATGGTCGGCCGAGCCGACGGCGAGTGCTGCGTGCACGCGAGTCCGAGGTCGATCAGCTCCGCCACAACGTCATCCGCACTGATCCTCTCGTCAGCCTGCACCTCCGGCGACACCCCGTCCGCCAGCCTGCACCGCGCGACGACGGCGGCGAAATTGTGCGGATGGTGCCACCTGACCCAGTCGTGCAGCGTGAGCCCCTCCTGGAAAAGCACGTCGGTAGGCCGCTTCCCGGTGATCAGCTCCAGGATCATCACGCCGAAGCTGTACACATCGCCTTCTGTCGAAGGGTGGCCGCCCAATCCGTACTCTGAAACCACGAAGAACACATTGAAAAAATGTTAGGAGAAGAACGTGACATGCATTGTGTTCTGTCGAACAACTTGACAGTAGATTACCTGGCGCAATGTAGCCGACGGAACCTTGTAACAATCCGGTAATGGAGTTGCACGGATCGGCAGAGCCGGTGATGTCGAGGCTGATGGCGTCGCCGCCGACGTCCTTGACGAGCCGCGCGATGCCGAAGTCGGCTACGACGGCCGTCATGTCGTCGTCGAGGAGGACGTTGCTGGGCTTGAGGTCGCAGTGCACGACGCGGACAGGCGCGTAGTGGTGCAGGTAGGCGAGCCCCTCGGCGACGTTGCCGGCGATGGAGACGAGCCGGGCGAGGTCAATGCCGCGGGCGATGCCGCCGTCGCGTGGGTAGAGGCGGCTCTCCAGGCTGCCGTTGGACATCAGCGGGAGCACGAGCGCGTGGAAGTCCGGCTGGCTGCACGTGGTGACCACGCGCACCAGGTTCCGGTGCCGCGTCCGCCGCAGCACGTCGCACTCCCGCTTGAAGCTCCGGGAGACCTCGCCGCCGCCTGTCTTCGGGTCGAGCACCTTGACGGCGACCCGCATGCCGTCGCGGAGCGTCCCCTCGTACACGCGTCCGAACCGCCCCGCCCCGATGAGGCTCGACTGCTGGAAGCCGCCCGTCGCGTCGGAGAGTTCCCGGTGCGAGATTCTCGGGTGATCCCCCCTCTCCGTCCACTCGTCGCCCCTGTACGAGAGCAGCGTCGATTGCCGCCCGTCCCGCCCGACGCTCGCAGTCCTCGCCACGGCGCGGCACGCGGCGAGCCCGAAGATAGCCACCGTGAAGCTCGCAACCGTGACGACGACGGGCACCACCACCCGCCGGTTATGGAGCACCCTGCGCTTCGCGCCGCCGCACCGAGGCAAGCCAGGCACCATCGATGACGACGACATCCCAGAGCACAGCCCGGCATCACCGAGGAACGCGTCCGCCGGGAACCCCGGGAAGGCCCCGCCGCTGGGCACCTCGCCGGAAAAGCCGTTGTAAGAAAAATTAACACGCCGCAGCGACGCCACCGTCTCCAAAGACAGAGGCAGGGGCCCCGTGAGGCCATTACAGGACACGTCGAGGACCTCCAAGAACGGGAGCGACCCGACGGTCTCCGGCAAGCCGCCTCCCAGCGCGTTGCCCGAGACGTCGAGGTACGCGAGCGCGATGCAGGTGCCGAGCTGCGGTGGGATCGCGCCGGAGAGCCTGTTCGAGGACAGGTTGAGCACCTGCAGCATCGTCATCGTGCTGATGGTCGCCGGGATTGGGCCTTCCAGCTGGTTGCCGGAGAGGTTCAGGTAGAGTAAGCCACTCAGCCCGGACAAGTCGGCGGGGATCTCGCCTCGCAACATGTTGTGGGAGAGATCGAGATTTTGGAGGTTCGCACACCGCGCGATGCTCGGAGGAATGGCGCCGGCGAGCTGGTTGTGATGCAGCGCGAGCACGCGCAGCTGCGTGAGGTCGGAGAGCGTGCCCGGGATCGCGCCGCTGAGCCGGTTCTGCGAGAAATCAACAAGTCCGAGCCGCGGGACCTCGCCGAGTGACGGCGGGATCTCGCCGGTGAGCTGGTTGTTGGAGAGGTACAGTCGCTCGAGCCGCCGCATGCCTGCGATACCCGGCGGGATGGAGCCGTTGAGGAGGTTGTAGGAAAGGTTGAGGGCGGTTAGGTTGGCGAGGTCGGAGAGGTTCGCCGGGATCGTCCCGAAGAGGTTGTTGAATTCCAGGTGGAGCTGCGTGAGTGCCGGGGAGAGGCTGCCAACGACCGGCGGAATCGTGCTGACGAGGTCGTTCCCGGCAACGGCAAGCTCCTTTAGGCTGGTGCAGTTTGTTAGCGAGGCGAAGAACGGCTCGAGGTCGTTCTGGGGACTCTTGAAGTAGTTGAACGACAGGTACAGAAGCTCGAGGCTTCTCATGCCGCCGAACATGCCGGACGACGGCAGCTCGCCATCGAGGAAGTTCGACTCCAGCAGAAGCCACCGGAGCTTCGTCGAGTTGGACAGCGACCGTGGGATGCCGCCGACGAGGTTGTTGGACCACAGGACAAGGAATTCCAGGTCTGGGAGGGGGCAGTCTGCTCGGATGGGTATCTCGCCGTTGAGAGAGTTGGAAGAGAGGTCGAGATAGTGCAAGGCGGAGAGGTTACAAAAGATGGCCGCCGGGATGTGACCTGAGAGGTTGTTCTCACCGAGGTTGAGATATACCAGGTTTCGGATGTGCGTGAGCTCCACCGGAATCAGGCCCTGAAATTGGTTGAAGCCCAGGCTGAGCTGCTTTAGTCGGGAGAGTCTCCCGAGCTCCGGCGGCACCGCCCCGGCGAAGCCGTTGCCGGAGAGATCGAGGGAGCTGAGGCTGGAGAGATTGCCAAGCTCCGCCGGGACCGTGCCAGCGAGCATGTTGGACGACACGTCCAGCGACTTGAGGCGGGAGAGTTCGCCGAGCTCCGGCGGGATCCTGCCGGTGAAGAGGTTACCCGAGAGGTTGAGTATCCGGAGGTGCGAGAGGTTGCCTAGCGCCGGAGAGACCTCGCCGGAGAGCTTCTGTTTGCCCAGTACCAACTTCACGACACGCCGCGCCACCGCGTCGCAAGCGACACCGGTCCAGTTGCACACGTCCGGCGAGGCGTCCCAGCCGGCGAGCGCTCGGTTGGGATCGACGGACACGCTGGCCTTGAAGGCTAAAAGCGCTGAGCGGTCGTCCTCCACCGATGCGCCACCAGCGCCGTGGAGAAAGATGAAAAATGCAAAGGCGAGGACTGTGGATGGCGTGGACGCCATGAAAGCGCGCGCGCGGTGCTGCTGGCCGGGGGTAGCTGGAGCTGGAGCTCAAGCTCACATCGGAGCTAGGTAAACTGAATGGACTGGTGATAGCAACGTTTGCTGCACAGCGTGGGGTTTTAAAGGACGGATCGAGAAGAAGCATCGATCTCGCCGGTGCCCTGCCTAACTGCCGTCTCGCGGCGGCCGTTAATCACACCTTCGCGCCAAGTTTTTGACTCCGCGTACGTGCCACGTGGCGTCTCGCTAGTGGCTCAAAGCCAGCATGAACATCTGGCTGAAGCGTGGGGCCTGGTGGTGTGGATACGATCTCACAGGAAATCTAACCGGGCATGCGGCTTAAGAGGGCGGCTTAATTAGCGAATCAATGGCTATTTAAGGTTGACATTGGTCAGTTATGAAAAACAAAGGTGACAGTGGTGGACGTCATCATATATGTGTGTGCATACAGGCAGAATGGACAAAAATAACCCATATTCAAAAGAATTTTACAAAATGAACTCTCGCCGAAAGAATTTTACTGTACTAACCAATTGGGTAACGTCTAACAGCAAGGCGCTATACTCTACAGGGTAGCGTTTTTCTGTTAGGCGCTATGCCCCTGCCAGCGTGGCACCTTGGCCCGGCCCTGGCCCCACCCGGCCGTGTGACGCCTAGGCGCTAAGCCTGGGTTGAGTAACGCCCGAGCGCTAAGCTCGATGTGTAGCGCCTTTCTGATACGCGCTATGCTCTAATAACCTGTCGCGCCCAGCCCCCCTCCCCACCCCGACCCATTCACTCTCCAGCTCGACCCAACAGAGAAGAGCAGCAAGGAGGCGCCCCCTTCTCCCCTCTCTTCCCCCCTCAAATCTCTCACATTTGTAGCTTCATTTGGTGGATTTCGGCCCCTCCCTAGCTGCTAGAGGTACCCTCCCTCATTTCCCTCCGTTTTGACCTATTGAAATCTTTCATTTTGGTTGGACTTGGCTTGAAACCCTAGAAATTTGATTTGGGGAGAAATGTTTAGAAATTTGTTAGATTCATTTGGCCAATGTTGGGTAGAAAGATGTGTATGAAGCATTTAGTTAAGTTTAGAGTTGTTGAAATGTCATTATTTGGTTTATTGGAATGTTATGGCTAGGGTTAGGGTTTGCTTATGTAAGAGAGGGTGTTCTTGTTAGCTATATGGTTTGGTAATGTGACTAGTATATTTTTGTTTATCTTGTCATGGTTAGTTAATGAACATATTCTCCTATGTATTAGGGATGGCAAGAATTTTTCATGTTCATCATCTGGAAAAGGATGTCTTTTTGAAAGGCATCATAGAAACGGACCCGGATGAGCTAGATATGGTGTTTGAGCGTAGTCCCACCTACGCCGAGGTCTTGGAGCAAGTGAGGATTGAATTGAAATGGATGGACCCAAGTGATGTTGTTGAGTTGGAGGGAAGCATAATGTGGGTTTGGGAATGCATATCCGTTGGAAGACTATGTGTATCTTCTCCGAGGCCCGTTGGCTTGCATACAAGGAGGTGGTGGCCGAATCACTAGACAAGGCTCTTGAGCTATTTGCCACCAAGAAGGTTGATGATTCATTGCCTTTGGACTTGAACCGTATTTCCTCCCCATTGGGTACTTGGAGTCCTCCACCCGTAGAGCAAGAGCTATGGAGTGAACCTCCTTTGACCTAAATATTGAGCCCGATTTCAAAAGAGCAAGACGAAGTGTTGGAAGAGGACAATGATGATTGTGGGGGTGAAGATGATGATGATGTTGAACTCCATGACAACAATGTTGGAGATTTGGACAAATATATCACTCAAGGTGACATGGACCATGACCTCCCGTATTCTCGAGGCTATGCATCGGATTCAGATGATGATGGTCCTGAAGAAGAAGTTGACAATGAGGGGTTCATGGCTAGAGAGGCCGAAATCCACGATACCGTATTGGGGCGGGACCATTGGGTGCCTTTGTTTCATGATCTTAGTCTCGCGGATGAAGCCACGGTTGATGGTGGCAAAGGCATAGTGCTTTGACCAAGGACAAGTTCTTACCGGGATGACAATCACGTGAATAATGACTTCTGTAAAGGATCAAGGTTCAAGACAAATCAGTGAAGCATCATCGTCCTTACACGGTCTGAACTCAGACATCAAGAAGCGTTACACAGTGAAGTGTGAGGAGGAAGGATGTCCTTGGATTGTGCGTGCAATACCATTCAAGGGAGGTCCCGATTGACACATATGTAGCTGTGTATCAACTCACATGTGCCGAGGCCCGGTGGTGGATGGCAAAGATGTGAAGAACGAGCACCGACAACTCACCTCCGAGTTCCGCGCTTATAGGCTTTCCAATGACATCGCGTCATTTCCAATAATGAGCATCAAGATGGTTATGGAGCTTGTGAAAGCCCTCTTTCACTACGAGGTGAAGTACGAGAAGGCATGGAAGGCTAAGCAAGCTGCATTCAAGATGTTGTACGATGATTGGGAGGAATCTTATAACCGAATCCCAAGGTTGTTGGGAGCGATGGCCAATGCTAACCCGGGCATGGTTCATGTGGTTGAACCTTATGGGAACAAGACAAGGATTGTAAATGGAAGAACCTTTCGAGTTTTTGGCCGTGCATTTTGGGGTTTTGAGCAATGTGTCTAGGCTTTTGAACATTGTAGGCTGGTCATCTTCGTTGATGGCACCTTTATGACCGGACAATTCAAGGGCACTATCTTGATTGCAATATCCAATGATGCCAACAACCGGTTGATTATTTTGGCGTTTGCTTTAGTGGAGGTGGAAAGCAATAATAATTGGGAGTGGTTCTTCCATCTTTTGAGAACCAAGATATTACCCCCTAAAAGGGAAATATGTGTCATCTTTGACCGTCATCAAGGAATTCTCAATGCGGTGATGATTGATATTCCCGACCATGTTCCGTTGCTCCATCGTTGGTGCATGAGACACTTTTGTGAAAACTTCTATAGGGAATGCAAGACCAAGGATTTGTCCGATGATCTACAATATTGTTGCCTCGCTTTCACAAACATCGTTTCTCAAACTTGTACAACAAATTGCTAGCCAACAAAGAACTCAATGCGGGTGGTCGAGAGTTTATCGATAGGTACATTGAAGATATGACAAAGTGGGCACGAGCTTTCGATGAGGATGGCCAGAGGTACGACCAAATGACAAGCAACATGGCAGAATGCTTCAACAAGTTGCTCAAAGGTGTCCGTGCATTGCCCGTCACGATAATAGTCCGATATACATTCGACATGATGAATGAGTATTTTCTGAAATACTCACATGAAGCAGACCGGCAGATTGCGGGGGACAACAAGAACATGTACAAATACAAGTACCCACCTAAGGTTGTTGATTGGATGCAATTTCAGTCAAAGAAAGCGCATTCCCAAGTTGTCATGGAATTTGATAATGACGAGCTAATTTACCAAGTTACGGAGCCTGGAGGTACAATGGCTGATGGTGTCCAACACGGTGGCCGAGCTTTCAAGGTCTCGCACAAGACTTATGAGTGCACATGCGGAAGGCCAACGTTGCTTCATCACGCGTGCTCGCACTTGCTTGTGGCGTCTCGCAAGCGACATTTGGATTACAATAATCCGCTCATGGTGAGAGAGTCCGTGTTCTCTATTGAGACTACTAAGAAGACATGGTCTCCTAGATTTCACCCATACTTGGATCAATCACAATGGCCGGAGTGCCATGGAATTCAAATATGGCCCGATCCGAAATGGAAGGTGATTAAACATGGAAGACACAAGACAAAGCACTTTAGGAGCAACATGGATGGGTGGGCCGTGGTGGTAGTCGAGAAACGGGCCATGACCAATTCCAAGAGGTGTGGAACGTCCAATGCTGAAGGGCACAATGCAAGAAAGTGTTCCCGAAGAAAAAGAGCAAAAGGAAATGAAGCAAGCACTAGCCAACCAAGTGGTAGCCAACAAGACCCAAGCCAACCGAGTGGTAGCCAACAAGTCCCAAGCCAACCAAGAACTAGCCAACAAGTTCCAAGCCAAACAAGAACTAGCCAACAAGTCCCAAGCCACAATGCTCCTAGACAACAAGCTCCTAGGCAACAAAGAGGTCGATCACTTGGGCTTAGGAGAGGAAGAGGGCGTGGCAGTTTTAACCCGGCTAGTATGTTAGGTTACTTGGCAGGACCAAATCCGTATGTTAATAGGTATGGCTAAAATGTTCACACTTGCATGCTTATCTTACTACCTACAAGTTTCTTATTTCATTGAATCAACTATTGTTCACATTCATGCATCCTTTACTAACTTATACCTTTCATTGTTATTATAGGTATGGTGACTCAACCCAACAAGGACAATGATGGGGAAGGTGTGAACTACTCGAAGTACTGGGCGTACGCTATGGAGGTTGTGAGGAAGAGGAAGGAAGTTGAGGAAGAGAGGAAGAGGAAGACATTTGATTCGTAGTTCAACTTGCTCGTGACTTGGAGAAAAAGAAGGATGAAGAGGACGAGGTGAAGAGGAAGAAGGAAGAGGAGGAGAGGAAGAGGAAAAGGAGAATGAAGAGGAAGAGGGGAAGAGGCAAAAGGATAAGGAAGATGAAGAGAGGAAGAGGAGGGCCAATGCTAGGCCACCTTGCGTCGATCAAGCGAAAGGCCACGGAAGGCATATCGTACAGACAAGGCCCATGGAAAGGAGGTTCCAATTTGTTGGTGCAAAACCGATTGCATTGTTAAGGAGTCCACCGACTCCAATTACGATACTTGGGGAAGGAAGTTCTTCATGTGTGCCAACTACTCTCGCTCTCCCGTGCGTAGCCGCAACCCGTACGAGACTCCACCGGTATGCACAAAGCAATTTAGTTCTTAATGTGTCCCAACTATTCCATGTCATAATACTAACATGCAATATTTTCTTGTAGTCTCCCCTCCAGTATGCAGGTATTACACTTGGATAGATCCTCGTGGCCCATGTCCAGTATGCAAAGGGCCTATGTTCTAGAATTGTAGACGGATCCTCGTGGCCCATTGAGCATGTCGAACTTGAAACATGTTTAGAATGTTGTGAACTTTGAGCATGTCATGAATTATGAGTATATAAAGCCCCTTAAGGGCATAAACACCACTTATTCGAGTATGTCGTGAACTTTGAGCACTATCATGTCATGTCACCATGTTCTATTTTTGTTGTGTTATATTTGTCTCATTGGAGTGTCACTTTCAAAAGAGAGAAATCTGTTCACTGGACACAGTTGTGAGGCATAGCGCCTGTCTAATAGGCGCTATGCTAGCTAATTTTACCTGGCCCGAAAAACAACAGGAACAAAACAGAGAGCAAACCGAGCAGGGCCGGCTGGGAAACCTCTAAGTCAATGTGTAGCGCCTGTCTGATAGGCGCCTATGAGAAAGGCGCTACACATTGACTTAGAGGTTTTCTAGCCAGTGTTGCTCGGTTTGCTCTCTGTATGCTCCTATTATTTTTGGACTAGGTAAAATTAGCTAGCATAACGTCTATCAGATAGACGCTACACATGTGTAGCGCCTATCAAACAGGCGCTACACTATGACTTGGTGAATGTGTGCAGAGCGAGCAGCTAAACTCAGTTCGGTTCAGAAGTATAGCGCCTATCTGATAGGCGTACACCTCATAGTATAGCGCCTATTAGACAGGCGCTACATTTCTAAACTGGACTGAATTCAGTTGTTTCACAGCACAAGTGCACATATATCAATATATTCAATTTTATAATACAATCCACAACAATAAAACACAATACATAGAACAAATTTCCATACATAGAACATAGTGCCATACATGTATCCATAGTGCTAAACATCAACATAGTCTCAAACATCAACATAGTGGCTTACATCAACCCATACATAGTCTCAAACATAGTGCCTCATCATCAACATAGTGCCATACATGAACTACTTCCGTACACGCGTCCTTGGGCCTCGACCCCTCCTCGGAGGTATCTTATTTGTCACCTCCTCTTCTTCTTGCGACTCATCATCATCATACTATAGACCTCTCGTCCTCCTAGTTGCTCTTGACCTCCGTGGTGGCTCGTCTTCGACAACATTTTCCTTTCCTTTGTTACAGAATTCGTCCGGTGTCCAGCGATGGAATTCTTTACTTGTCTTCAGCTGGTATGCGGAACAAATCCGGAACTCCTCCTCCCTCATTATCCATACGAGGCATCTATATGTAAGATTGTATGGAAAAGAAAATATATGGCAACCCGAAAGCACTAAATGCAGGTAATAATTGTAAGGTTGTCCTATACCCACTGTTCAAAAAATCATCCGATATGCCGATTTATCGCTTATCACTGGGTGACCGATAAGCCAATTAATCAATTTATCGTCCGATAAACCGATTTATCGCTTGATAAATCGTCCGATACACCTAAAATCACTAATTTCAGGCTGGCCGAGAAGTTAACGATAAACGATATCCTCAACATTGCCCATACCTCATCATCCGAACGAATGGCCGAAGTGGTCTCAGCCTCAACGTCATCCTGAAGATGGGCTGCCGGATCAGTAGTTGACTTGGACCTAGAATTTGAAGGGGTTGTGTACTCGGGATCGCGACAACCTAGCAGGTTAGATAACCGACGCATCTTTTGGGCCGAGCGCTATAACAAATAACAAGAGAAGTCAAAACCGGTAAAACAACATGGCCTATAAGAGTACTCGTCTCACATCCGTACCTTAAGGAAGGTTCGAATCATGCCTTCTCCCTTTTTCCCCGCAGGGGCATCCCAACGAATCGCCTCGGCATCGTCAGCATATTTCTTGATCTCCGTTTGCTATAGAGTCAAGAACAAGAACATGTTAGGCAAGAAAGAGAAGAGAGGGCACTTAAAGTAATGTAAGGGAAATGATAACTTCACCGCAAATTTGAGCGAGGAAGAAATCGGGATGTCGGTGAAGGGTTTCGCAGCATAGTAAATCAAAAAAATTCTACGGATGCGAACGGGAAAGCCAAGATCTAATCTAGGAGATGCAAACAACGAGAGAGATTAGATGAGATCTTCATACCCTTGAAGATTCGCACATTGGAACGTTCGTCGGAACGTGGGTGATGTAGTCGTACTCGCTTCTCCTCCTCGCGATCCGATCCGATCTAGCACCGCAAGTGGCGATGCCTCCGGTAGATTCACTCGTGCAGCACCTCGACGTCTCCTTATTTCTCGGTCCAGCAAGTATGGTGGAGATACGGATTGGATCTACAACGCGACGACGCGGTGCAAGTGGTGGAGAGTTTCTGCAGCAGGGCTTCGCCTACACGCAGTCGGGAGGGAGAGAGAGAGGAGGGCAGCAGGGCGGCTAGGCTTGAGGGGAAGGTGTGTGTGTGGGGGGGTGGTGCGCCCCCAGCCCTCTTTATATAGAGGGGTGGGAGGCAACCCTATCCCCTCCCCCAAGCCTAGGCCGGCGGCCAAGGAGAGAAGAGTGGAGGGCAAGTTTTCCCCCTCCTTCTAGAAGCCCCCTTTAGGGTTTCCCCTTGATTTGGCCGACTGGGCCCTATGGGGCCTTGTGCCCCTGGCCCAATGCGGCCAGGGCACTCCCTCATAGGACCATGCCCCCTCCCGGCAGGTGGGGCCACGTTGGTCCCCTTCCGAAAGGTTCTAGAAGCTTCCGGTACAATACCGATTAACCCGAAACAATTCCGAACTCCAAAAACTGCATTGCCTTATATGAATCTTATTCTCCGGACCATTCCGGAACCTCTCGTGATGTCCTGGATCCCATATGAGACTCCGAACAAAAAACTCATAAACCAATTATCCAATCTATCCTAGCGACGAGACACGTTAAGTGTGTGACCCTTCGGGTTCGAGAACATGCAGACATGATCTTCTATCAATAATCAACAGCGGGGTCTGGAAACCCATATTGACTCCCACACATTCATCGATGATCATATCGGATGAACCACGATGCCAGGATTCAATCAATCCCATATATATATTCCCTTCGTCTCGCGATATTTTACTTGCCCGAGATTTGATCGTCGGTACCGTCATACCTAGTTCGATCTCGTTCATAGCAAGTACTTTACTCGTTCCGTAATCCGACATCACTTTGTGATTAACTCCTTAACCACATGCTTGCAAGCGGTGTTGATATCGATTACCGAGTGGGCCCTAAGTATATCTCTCTGACTTGGGAGGGACAAATCCATCTCGATACATACAACCCAACAGGTACTTTCCGATCACCTGAGAGACACCTTTATGATCACCCTCTCATAGGATGACGTTTGATGACCTCAAAGCTTTCTTCCGATACCAGGGAGTTGTATTATCTCATGGTCTAAGGAATACAATATTTGACATAAGAAAAGCTTCGCAAAGATGAACACGATGACACGATCTAATTGCTCTGCTTAGTTTGGGTCTGTCCACCACATCATTCTCCCAATGATATGATCTCATTATTAATTGACAACTCATGTCTATGGTTAGGAAACCTTAACCATCATTAATCAATGAGCTAGTCCATAGAGGCGTACTAGGGACACGGTGTTGTTCACAAACTACACAAGTATTAAAGTTTCCGCTTAATACAATTCTAGCATGGAATATAAACATTATCATGAACAATAATTATAATAATAACATCTTTATTATTGCCTCTAGGGCATAATTCCAACAGTCTCCCACTTGCACTAGAGTCAATAATCTAGTTTACATTTGGCAACAATCTCACACCCATGGCACTAAGGTGCTGATCATGTTTTGCACGTGGAAGAGGTTTAGTCAATGGATCTGCGACATTCAGATCTGTATGTCACTTTGCTAATCTTTAGATCTCCATCTTCTATATAATCTCGGATTATATGAAACTTGCGGTTGATATGCTTGGTCTTTGGATGATATCTTGGTTCCTTAGCGAGTGCTATGGCGCCAGTGTTGTCACACAATATCTCCAGTGGGTCCAATGCACTTGGAACCACGCCAAGCTCAGTGATGAAATTCCTGATCCAAACTCCTTCACTTGACGCTTCTGCAGCAGCCATGTATTCCGCTTCTACTGTAGATCCCGTGATCACGCTTTGCTTGCAGCTTCTCCAGCTCACAACTCCTCCATTCAAAATATAAACGTATCCTGTCTGAGATTTAGAATCATCCTTGTCGGTGTCGAAACTAGCATCGACGTAACCTTTTACGACGAGCTGTTCATCACCCCCATAGACTAAGAACATTTCTTTAGTCCTATTTAGGTACTTTAGGATGTTCTTCACGGCTGTCCAGTGTTCCACTCCTGGATCACTTTGATATCTGCTCGTCAAACTAAGAGCATTGGACACATCCGGTCTAGTACACAGCATGGCATACATGATAGAACCTATGGCCGAGGCATAAGGCACTTTGCTCATAGCTTCTCTATCATTTACCGTAGTTGGACACTGAGCCTTGCTCAATATCTTACCTGACAACATAGGCACTGAACCTTTCTTTGCCTTATCCATTATGAACCTTTTCAGAACTTTGTCTAGGTATGTACTCTGGCTTAAAGCTATCAGGCGTCTTTGTCTATCTCTATAGATTTTGATGCCCAATATATAAGCAGCTTCACCTAGGTCTTTCATTGAAAAAAACTTGTTCAAATAACTCTTCACATCGTTAAGCATGTTAATGTCATTTCCAATAATCAATATGTCATCCACATATAGTACCAGAAATGTCACCGAGCTCCCACTCACTTTCTTGTAGATACAAGCTTCATAGCAATTTGGAACAAATCCAAAGCTCTTGATCACTTGATAAAAACGAAGGTTCCAACTCCGAGATGCTTGCTTCAGTCCATAAATGGAACGCTGAAGCTTGCACACTTTATCAGCATCCTTAGGATCGACAAAACCTTCGGGTTCCATCATATACAACTCTTCATCAATGTTGCCATTGAGGAACGCAATGTTGACATCCATCTGCCATATTTCATAATCATGAAACGCAGCAATTGCTAATAAAATCCGAATGGACTTAAACATCGCTACGGGAGAGAAAGTCTCATCGTAGTCAACACCTTGAACTTGTCGAAAACCTTTTGCGACAAGTCGTGCTTTATAGACGGTAACATTACCATCCGCGTCCGTTTTCTTCTTGAAGATCCATTTGCACTCAACGGCCTTTCGGTCGCTAGGAGGGTCCACCAAAGTCCATACTTGGTTTTCGCTCATGGATCCCAATTCGGATTTCATGGCTTCTAGCCATTTCTCAGAGTCTGGGCTCATCATCGCTTCCTCATAGTTCGTAGGTTCACTGTCTTCTACTAACAAGACAGTCAAGACAGGGTTGCCATACCACTCAGGAGGGGCACGCGACCTTGTCGACCTGCGACGTTCAGTAGCACCATCGTCCGAAGCTTCATGATCCTTGTCATTAGCTTCCTCTATTGTTGGTGCAGGCGGCACTAGAACAATTTCAGGTGCTGCGCTACTCTCCAACTCAAGAGAAGGTTCAACAACCTCGTCTAGTTCTACTTTCATCCCACTCACTTCTTTCGAGAGAAACTCCTTCTCAAGAAAGGAACCGTTCTTTGCGACAAACACTTTGCCCTCGGTTCTATGATAGAAGGTATACCCAATGGTTTCCTTAGGGTATCCTATGAAGACGCATTTCTCCGCTTTGGGTTCGAGCTTGTCCGGCATCAACTTCTTGACGTAAGCTTTGCATCCCCAAACTTTAAGAAACGACAACTTAGGTTTAGCACCAAACCACAGTTCATACGGTGTCGTCTCAACGGATTTAGATGGTGCCCTATTTAAAGTGAATGTAGCGGTTTCTAATGCATAACCCCAAAATGATAACGGCAAATCAGTAAGAGACATCATTGATTGGACCATATCTATAGTGTTCGATTCCGGCGTTCAGACACACCATTGCGCTGTGGTGTTCCGGGTGGCGTGAGTTGCGAAACAATTCCGCTTGCTTTAAGATGCGTGAGAAAATCAAAACTCAAATATTCACCTCCATGATTGGATCGTAGAAATTTAATCTTTCTGTTACGATGGTTCTCCACTTCATTCTGAAATTCCTTGAACTTTTCAAATGTTTCAGATTTATGTTTCGTTAAATAGATATACCCATATCTACTTAAGTCATCGGTAAAAGTGAGAAAATAGCGATATCCACCGCGCGTCGAAACACTCATCGGTCCGCATACATCGGTATGTATGATTTCCAACAAGTCCGTTGCTCACTCCATCATACCGGAGAACGGGGTTTTGATCATCTTGCCCATGAGGCATGGTTCGCATGTGTCAAATGATTCAAAATCAAGAGACTCCAAAAGTCCATCAGAATGGAGTTTCTTCATGCGGTTTACACCAATATGACCTAGACGACAGTGCCACAAATAAGTAGTATTATCACTATCTACTTTGCATCTCTTAGCCACAATGTTATGGATGTGTGTTTCATCCCTTTCGAGATTTAGAAGAAATAAACCATTCACAACAGGTGCATGACCATAAAAGATGTTTCTCATATAAATAGAACAACCATTATTCTCCGATTTAAATGAATAACCGTCTTGCAATAAACAAGATCCAGAAATAATGTTCATGCTCAACGTAGGCACATAATAACACTTATTAAGGTTTAAAACTAATCTCGAAGGTAAAACTAAGGAGAGCGTGCCGACGGCCATCACATCAACTCTTGATCCGTTGCCAACGCGCATCGTCACCTCATCCCTCGCAAGCCGCCGTCTATTCCGTAGCTCCTGTTTCGAGTTACAAATATTAGCAACTGAACCAGTATCAAATACCTAGGCACTACAACGAGGGCTAGTAAGGAAAACATCAATAACATGTATATCAAATATACCTTTGATGGTGCCAGCCTTCTTGTCCGCTAAGTACTTCGGACAGTTGCGCTTCCAGTGACCCTTGTCCTTGCAATAGAAGCACTCAGTGTCCGGCTTGGGTCCAGACTTGAGCTTCTTCTCAGCAGGGCAACGCGCTTGCCGCCGCCTTTCTTGAAGGGCTTATTTGCACCCTTACCTTTCTTGAAGGTGGGGGGCTTGTTGACCATCAACACATGATTATCCTTTTTGATGTCCACCTCCGCAGCCTTCAGCTTTGCGAAGAGCTCGGTGATCGTATCAGTGGAACCAATCTGATTATGAGTCACTACAAAACTTTTGTAGCTGGGAGGGAGTGATTGCAGAACCCTGTCAATCTTGAGCTCCTCTGGAATCTTGCAGTCCAGTTGCTCAAGGCGTTGAGTGTAGCCCGACATCTTAATGGCGTGCTCACTAACAGAACTCCCTTCCTCCATCTTGCAGTTAAAGAATTTCTCAGAGATCTCATATCTCTCAGAACGGGCCTGAGTCTGAAACATGGTTTTCAGCTCCTCAAGAATCTCAAAGGGCCCGGGATAGTCTTCAAAACGATTTTGAAGGTCCGATTCCATAGCAAACAACATGGTGCTCTTAATCACACCATAATCATCTTTGTGCGACTGATAGACAGCTTTCTCATCAGCCGGCGCATCTACAGCAGGGGCGTCACCTAGCGCATTTTCAAGGACATAGTCCTTTTGATCGCCAGAGAGAATGATTCTCAGATTGCGGAACCAATTGGCGAAGTTAGACCCATTGTTTCTAAGCTTTTCCTTCTCAGCAAAAACGTTGAAGTTGAAGTTGGACTTAGCCATTTGATCTACAATATTTGTAAGTACAAATTAGACTATGTTCATGATAACTAGTTCAACTTTTAATCAAATTACTAGATGAACTCCCACTAAATTCAACATCCCTCAAGTTGTTTAGTGAACATGATCCAAATTCACCACACCTAATCCGATCTTCATGAGAAGAGATGTGGTTTCAATGGTGGACAACGAAGTGTCGATCATATCATTCATATGACTCATGTTTAACCTTTTGGTTCATGTGTTCCGAGGCTATGTCTGTACATGCTAGGCTCGTCAAGTCAAACCCAAGTATTTCCGCGTGTGCAAAACTGGCTTGCACCCGCTATATGTGAACGTAGAGTCTATAGCACCTGATCATCACGTGATGCTTGGACACGACGAACTTTCGCAACGGTGCATACATGAGGAGAACACAGTTTTATCTTGATCTTTAAGTGAGGAATCATCTTATAATGCTACCGTCGCGATCTAAGCATAATAAGATACATAAAAGGATAAACATCACATGCATATAACTTTATGTGACATGGTATAGCCAATCTTCGCGCAATGATCTCCATCTTGTGCGTGCCGGCATGATCTCCATCACTCCACCATGATTGCCTCCACCATGAATAGCAACTACAACTATTGCTAACTACTTAGCGATAAAGTGAAACTATTACATGGCGTATAAGAAGTTGACACACAGGTCATACACAATTATAAAGACAACCATATGGCTCCTGCCGGTTGTGTACTCATCGACATGCAAGTCGTGATACATTACAAAACATGATCGTCGCATACAATACACACATCACATCTTGGGCCATACCATATCACAGAAAACACTCCCTGCAAAAACAAGTTAGACGCCTCTACTTTGTTGTTGCATGTTTTACGTGGCTTATGGGAGTAGCAAGCTAAGAACGATTCTTACCTACGGAAAGCCACAACGGTGATATTATGGTTGCCAAACTCCGGTGTAAATCCCATGACAACTATAGTGAGAGAAACTGGCATCCACCAGCCGTATGTGTGGAACAAGTCACACGTCAAGTGCGAAGCCGGTCTCGCGAACGACGTCGCGTAAGGTTGGCCTGGACCGCTTCAATCTCACTATCCCGCGTCATAAGAAGAACACAAACAAGAGGCTTGCAACAGAAAATATCAACGCCCGCAACAACCATGTTGCGTTCTACTCGTGAAACACATCTACGCATAGATCTAGCTCTGATACCACTGAAGGGTTTCGCAGCATAGTAAATCAAAAAATTTCTACGGATGTGAACGGGAAAGCCAAGATCTAATCTAGGAGATGCAAACAACAAGAGAGATTAGATGAGATCTTCATACCCTTGAAGATTCGCACAGCGGAACGTTCGTCGGAATGTGGGTGATGTAGTCATACTCGCTTCTCCTCCTCGCGATCCGATCCGATCTAGCACCGCAAGTGGCGATACCTCCGGGAGATGCACACGTGCAGCACCTCGACGTCTCCTCCTTCCTCTGTCCAGCAAGTATGGTGGAGAGACGGATTGGATCTACAACGCGACGGCGCGGTGCAAGTGGTGGAGAGTTTTTGCAGCAGGGCTTCGCCTACACGCAGTCGGGAGGGAGAGAGAGAGGAGGGCAGCAGGGCGGCTAGGCTTGAGGGGAAGGTATGGGGGTGGTGCGCCCCCAGCCCTCTTTATATAGAGGGGTGGGCGGCAACCCTAGCCCCTCCCCCAAGCCTAGACCGGCGGCCAAGGAGGGAAGAGTGGGGGGCAAGTTCCCCCCCTCCTTCTAGAAGCCCCCTTTAGGGTTTCCCCTTGATTTGGCCGGCTGGGCCCTATGGGGCCTTGTGCCCCTGGCCCAATGCGGCCAGGGCACTCCCTCATAGGACCATGCCCCCTCCCGGCAGGTGGGGCCACGTTGGTCCCCTTCCGGAAGGTTCTAGAAGCTTCCGGTACAATACCGATTAACCCGAAACAATTCCGAACTCCAAAAACTGCATTGCCTTATATGAATCTTATTCTCCGGACCATTCCGGAACCTCTCGTGATGTCCCAGATCCCATCCAAGACTCCGAACAAAAAACTCATAAACCAATTATCCAATCTATCCTAGCGTCGAGACACGTTAAGTGTGTGACCCTTTGGGTTCGAGAACATGCAGACATGATCTTCTATCAATAATCAACAGCGGGGTCTGGAAACCCATATTGACTCCCACACATTCATCGATGATCATATCGGATGAATCACGATGCCAGGATTCAATCAATACCATATATACATTCCCTTCGTCTCGCGATATTTTACTTGCCCGAGATTTGATTGTCGGTACCGTCATACCTAGTTCGATCTCGTTCACAGCAAGTACTTTACTCGTTCTGTAATCCGACATCACTTTGTGATTAACTCCTTAACCACATGCTTGCAAGCGGTGTTGATATCGATTACCGAGTGGGCCCGAAGTATATCTCTCCGACTTGGGAGGGACAAATCCCATCTCGATACATACAACCCAACAGGTACTTTCCGATCACCTGAGAGACACCTTTATGATCACCCTCTCATAGGATGACGTTTGATGACCTCAAAGCTTTCTTCCGATACCAGGGAGTTGTATTATCTCATGGTCTAAGGAATACAATATTTGACATAAGAAAAGCTTCGCAAAGATGAACACGATGACACGATCTAATTGCTTTGCTTAGTTTGGGTCTGTCCACCACATCATTCTCCCAATGATATGATCTCATTATTAATTGACAACTCATGTCTATGGTTAGGAAACCTTAACCATCATTAATCAATGAACTAGTCCATAGAGGCGTACTAGGGACACGGTGTTGTTCACAAACCACACAAGTATTAAAGTTTCCGCTTAATACAATTCTAGCATGGAATATAAACATTATGATGAACAAGAATTATAATAATAACATCTTTATTATTGCCTCTAGGGCATAATTCCAACAGTCGGTCCCCTCCCTAACCCGCTTGTTGTACTCGTTGTAGGCAAGGTCATCGAACACACATGGCTCTTGCAATATTTCTTCCCGAAAAGACGGCGGGCAAATGGAGACACGGGTACTAGAAAGAAACCATCAAATGTAGTTGTTGAATGCAACTCCGGAATGAGCTCTTCCACTATTCCATTCCGTTTGTCGAGCATGCTGCACACTCATGTGGAAGTCCATGACGTGCTTCCTATGATGGTGATCCCAATTCTTGATCTTCCTCTGCCTCTTCATGTCCAACCGCATAACAACAAAGAACCATGTTAGTACCATCCACAACAATTGAGCACAAGTTCTCTTCCTGTTCTCATTGAACCATGTTAGTACCTATGAAGCTCCTTGTCGGTGTCCTTCCACACGGGAGGGTTGCACTGAAACAACCCGAACTGCCTCATCACCCGTTATGGCATATGATACTCAACCGCCAATTGCAAATCAATGGGCAGCTTATGAGCCAGATACATTGTTCATCCAAGCACTTCGGGTTAATATCAAACCCGGGAGAAGCACCGAGATCGTCCCCGCAACCATAAGGCTCCCACTCCACCTACAACATATCACAAGAACATGTTTGCTATCAATTTCGACTCGACGGGGTAAACATTATGGGGAGTGATGTAGAGACAAGCATCTACCTGCTCGGGCGTAAGAGCATCGAACTCGTTTGTGTACTTCAGGTACATGGCATCGACATCGCTTGTCATCTCTGACACCATGTCCCACTTGTAAGCCCAAGTGCGGAGGCGTAGAGGGTCTCTATCAAACGATGGCCAAGCATGGTGTCCCACCTCTTTCAGACGCCCAACTGGTAAGCGTTCCCAGCTCCATATTGAGAGAAGAACCATAGCACCACCTATTCCGGCATTTTGGCCTGCCCTACGACAGGCATCGTCCAACTGCAAGTGAGCACAAAAGAGGTTAGGATAGCATATGTTTGGATAATAAGTGAGCACAAATGAATGTAGATAATAAGTGATTACCTGCCGGTACAAGTAGGCAAGAGCCGCCGAACCCCAGCTGATATTGCTGTCAAAGTTCTCTAGTGCCTTCAGCCACATCCACTAAGCGGTCCTACCTTCACTGTCAGCAAACAAAGTCCTAGAGAGGACGTACCGCACATACACACAAGCATGTGTCTCGATCACCTCAACCTCGGCTGGCTCTGGACAATGCGCAAAGTTCTCCACAATCCACGCGTATGTCGCGCCTGCTAGGACTCTATCTTTACTCTTGTCCTCAAGTACTTCAGGAGCCATGCCAATAAGTAGCTGCATCTCATTGCACCACCTGTCAGAATCTATGCTCATGCAAAGAGGTTTCCCCGCGATAGGAAGTCCAAAGATCATGGAAACATCCTAAAGAGTAGGGGTGATCTCACCGGTCCGGAGGTGGAACGTGTGCGTCTCCGGCCTCCACCGGTCAACAAGTGCGGTGATAGTAGCCGCGTTGAGGTTTGGCGTCGATCGGCTCACAAGCGTGATGAAAGGGAGGTGGCCTAACCGCTTGATGTACTCAGTGTACCGCTCGTCGTATGGCATGTCATTCAAAGACACGCCATGAGACCAAAGCTTGAGGGGTCAAAGCTTCTGCATACATACAAGATAAAATATTATGCTTCTTACAACACAATTGAATGAATAGAAAAATAAAAACAATCAAGTTTAACTATGGTTTTATTACCATATGCTTCTCCGCCATCAAGTATGACCGGTGTTCATGATCATAATAATCCTCAAGTAGCCACACCATCCTACATATATATTCCAAACATCAATAAATATGTGAGAGATTCATCAACAAAGGATATGGGAAATTAGTATTAACACATCCATACAAATCCATTCATATGCAATCCTAGGGTTTCAAACATTCATATCATATACAATGCAAATAAGTAGACCTAGGGTTTCAAATCCATATGCAATCTGTATGCAATCCTAGGATTTCAAATCATATACAATGCAAATAAGTAGACCTAGGGTTTGAAACATTCATACAAATCCATATGCAATCCACAATTCCATATGCTATCCACACTTCAAACATTCATACAAATCCATATGAATCAAACTTGACCTAGGGTTTCAAAGAAACTAGACAAGAATGTGGACTATTTAGTGGATGAAATAGAGGGAAAAGGAAGGGATTACCTTGAGGGAGAGCTTGGGGAGCAAATCCACTGCCAAAACCTTCAGATCTGTTGCTTTTTTGGAAGGGATTTGAGAGAGAGGGGAGGAGGAACCGCCAACGCCCCCTATCTGTTCTTCTGGACGCCTGGGAGTGAATGGGTTGGGGTAGGGAGGGGGGATGGGCACGACAGGTTAAGTCTCAATGTGTAGCGCCTTTCTGATAGGCGCTACACATGAGAGCATAGCGCCTATCAGAAAGGCACTACACATCGAGCTTAGCGCCCAGGCGTTACTCGACCCAGGCTTAGCGCCTAGGCATCACACGGCCGGGTGGGGCCAGGGTCGGGCCAGATGGGTGCCACGCTGGCAGGGACATAGCGCCTAACAGAAAGGTGCTACCCTATAGAGCATAGCGCCTTGCTATTAGGCATTACCCAAAGGGTTAGTGCCGGTGAAATTCTTTCGGTGAGGGTTCAGTTTGTAAAATTCTTTTGAATATGGGTTATTTTTGTCCATTCTGCTGTGCATACAAGGTTTGAGTTCATCAATTCATGCGGGCTTCACGAGGCCCACCAGGGATTTGCACGCGACACGCTAGCTGTGATTTGGTCCCAACTAATTCGCCGTGTGTAGCTATAATCTTTGGGGTCTACTAATTTTATACTCTATCCGTACCAAACTAAGTGACACAATTTTGTGTAGCTACACGATTTTAGTAGACCGAGAAATAGCTATTTCTAAATTGAGCGGTAAATAGTTGCTCCAAATAAGATTAACCCTTTTATAGTACTTCCTCTGATCCGTATTATTGACTCAACTTTATTTAGATACGAATGACTAAATACTTAACTAGATACATATGAATCTAGATAAAATTAAATCAACTAATATGGGTATGAGGGAGTAAGAAAAGACACTTGTTAGAAAACACACGATCTTAGAACCATTTGTTTACCTTGTTCATCCTTCGTTCTCTTATGATCTTGGTGGATATGGAATTCTGTGTCGCTCCCCTGGGCGACGGAGAGGGAACCCTAACTCCCCCACCGCCTCATACACCTCCCACTCTCCTCACCGCTGGTGGACGACAGTGGGGAGGCCTTCCCTTTCCCTCGATCGTGGAGGCAGCGACGTAGGCCGTGGTGGCCATGGCGGGCACCGGGCTCGGCACTGGGCATGCCTAACGCGACTTCGATGGTATGGTGGCATCGTGCGACAGGCATGCCCGGACGACGTCTATGGCTCTCCTCGGGCAGTAATTGTAGTGGGTTTTAGGCAACACAATAAACTAGGAGATCCTGTTCGGTGATGGTGGCCTAACAGAACGACAATGTGTCTCACTGGAGCAGGAAATGGCATGGATGGGGCTGGAGCGTCCCTTGGAAGGCTGCTGGTGGAGCTAGCCGATGATGGCGGGGCATTCGGCCTTCGCCTAGATCTAGGCCTGTCATCCCTGATTTGGGTTGTCAGGCCCTACTAGTGGGGCTGGTGACATGGGAGCCCAACACCTGGCCATGGTGTGGTTGGGCCACCGAATCTGGGCCAAGTGTGCCTAGATCCGGCAACATCCTGGCGGCTCTTTCCAGGATCTGCGGGATCACTTGCGGGTGCACCATACTCATTGTACCTCACCGTCCGCGGGCCGATTGACGGGCCTATCCTCTTGTTCCTTCTTCTGAGATCCTAGCGCATGGCTTAATAGGATTGATATGATACCCATACCAACAAGTTGTAACTTTTTTCAGGGCTTATCTTCAAAGGAATTCTAGGTTATGCGTGCTTGTCCTAGAGCAATTTGAATACAGGTGACCGACCGGGAAATTGTTCCCGGGTATGCATGAATGAGGATAAAGTGCGCAGAGGAGAGTAGTGTTGGTCTGTGGGGCTAGTCTAGAAATCCTAGAGAGCCGACAGGGATGACAGCCACCGGGCCCGGGGTGTTACAAGTGGTATCATATAGCATGTGTGGGTCAGAGGCGCAGACATGTGACACATGGCGCGGGTGGCCCAGAGTGGACATGGCATGGCACATGTGCCGACACTAGACATAGATGTGTGCCAAGAGGGGATGTTCATGTCTTGTGGTTGATCTATGAGGGCATCGATCTTCTAAGGGTGGGTGTATGTGAGATCCTGGCACATGTCTTAATATGATTGATAGGATACCCATAACAACAAGTTGCAACTTCTTTACCAGGGCTTATCTTCAAAGGAATTTCAGGTCAAGCATGTTTTGCCTGAAGCAATATGGGGATGGGGACTGACCGGCAAGTTGTTCCCGGGTGCGCAGGAGTGAGGACAAAGTGCACATAAAATACTAGTGTTGGTCCGTGAGACTAGTCTAGAAATCCTAGAGAGACGCCAGGGGTGATAGCCACCGAGCCCGGGGTGCCCGGGGTGTTACACTGCCCTGGTGGACCTTTCGTGGTGGTGTTGTGACATGGGTGCGAGATCTCGGACGACGGGGCAGCGGCCCTGGAAGGTGGACTTCACGAGCATATCTATGACGAGGATGTGGTGGTGGCCTGACTGTTTTGGCCATGAGGGTGGCAGGAGAGAGGGCAATGGGGGACCTTGGTGCTGGTAGCGCTTTACCAAGGACAACTCCCAGATCGTGTGGTGAAGGCCTGGTTCAAGGTTAGAGTGCATGGTCCAAAAGTTTTTCTAGGAGAGATCTCAGCGCTACAGTGCCAACGACAGCGGTACATGTGGGTGTCATAACCCTCTTGAGGGCGTCGTTGTGGTTATCTTCTCCACACTTGGACTCCGGGTGAAAACCCTTGACCATCTTGATATCGTTGACGGTGACGCTTAGCGTCTTTACCTCTCGGGGGCATCATGGAGTTCAGGTATTCTCGATCTCTCTCCGCTATCTTTGGTGGCAAGCTTGGTGCTTCTTGTTTTTTCTTGTTTATATTTGGTCTACTTTGTAAGAGGATTCTGTTGGAGATATGCCCTAGAGGCAATAATAAATATAGTTATTATTATATCTTTGTGTTTATGATAAATGTTTATATTCATGCTATAATAGTATTAACAAGGAAACATTAATACTTGTGTGAATTGTAAACTTAAATTGAAGTCCCTAGTATAGCCTCTATACTTCACTAGCTTGTTGGTTGATTAAATGATTGTGGTTTCCATATCATGAACATTGAGATGTTATCAACAACAAGATCATATCGTTAGGAGAATGATATGGTGGACATACTCCTATAGATAAGCGTAGCATAAAGATCAAGTCATTTCAATAGTTCAATTGCTATATGCTTTCTGATACATAGTAACCTAATTCCTTCGACCATGAGATCATGCATATCACCTTTACTGGATGGATGCTTTGATGTCATCAAACACCACACCGTAACAGGGTGGCTATAAAGGTGGCATTGAGTGTTCGGAAAGTATTGGTTGAAACACATGGATCAAGAGTGGGATTTGTCCATCCACATGACGGATAGATATTCTCTGGGCCCTCTCGGTGAAATGTCATCCAATTAGCTTGCAAGCATGTGACTTGGTCACAAGGGATCACATATCACGGGAACGAGAAAAGAGTACTTATCGGTAACGAGGTTGAACTAGGTATGCAGAGATACCGACGATCATAACCTCGGATAAGTAACATATCGTGAGACAAAGGGAAATTGGTATCGTATGTAAGTGGTTCATTCGATCGCAAAGTAATCGTAGAAATATGTGGGAGCCATATGAATTTCCAGATTCCTCTATTGGTTATTGTTCGGAGAAGTGTCTCGATCATGTCTGCATAATTCACGAACCGTAGGGAGACACACTTAAGGATTCGACGTTGTTTGAGTAGTTATGGTATTATGAGAAAGAGACCGAATGTTGTTCGGAGTCTCGGATGGGATCCGGGATATCACGAGGAGATCCGGAATGGTCCGGGGAATAAGATTCATATAAGGAAAGTTCCGTTTCGGAGTTGGGGAATGGTTCCGGTGTTTTCATCGGGAACATTCTAGAAGGTCCCGGAATGTCCGGCACTCCGGAGGGGGAAGGGTACATGAGTGTGTCATTGCATATTGGAATGATTGCATCATGTACTAAGTATTCTTGCTGTCCCAAATAAAGGATTTATTTAAATCCTAAATTGAAAAGTCAAACGGCTAGTTTGAAAGTCAAACGGCAGTTTTGGGAAGTGGGAAAAGAGGAGGAGAGGTGGAGGCCGAGTTGGAGGGGAATTCCTCCCCTTGGCCGGCGCACCTCCCTAGGCCGAGTTGGGGAGGAACTCCTCCCCTTGGCCGGCCAGCCCTCCCACCTATATAAGGAGGGGCAGGGCTCCCTCCTAGCACACACAAGTTTCCTATCCTCTAAACTAAACCCTAGATCTAGACCCCGGTTTAGAGCTATTCGGTTTAGAGCCTTCTAATTGGTTTAGAGCCCTCTAATTGGTGTGTCTAATTACTAGACCACTAATAGCCTCTCTCATAAGCTCCACCATACTCGCACCGGCTTAAGGCGAAGCCCTGCGGGATTTCCCCTCTACCTCCGGTACCACGCCGTTGTGCTGCCGGAATCGCGAGGAGAGTGCTACAACCTCCGCTGCCTGCTGGAACAAGGGAGAGGAAGGTCTTCGTCGAGTACCGAACGTGTGACCGACTGCGGGAGCGCTGCTGGAACGTGGCGCCGGAAGGATCGTCTACGCGATCTTGAGATCGGAAAGAGTACGACTACATCACCCACGAGAATCTGCTCTCGTTAAACACTTTGGAATCTTCGAGGGTGAGTTATTCCATCGACTCGTTGCTACAATCTAGTAGATAGATCTTGGCTTGTTTGTTTGTATGCGATAGAAAATTTTTGTTTTCCATGCTACGAACCCCTACAGTGGTATCAGAGCCGTGTCTATATGTAGATCTGTTGCACGAGTAGAACACAATGGTCATTGTGGGCATTGATGCTTTTATTGTAGATTGCTTTTTGTGTACTTTGCATCTTGCGGTATGTTGGGATGAAGCGGCCCGGGCTAACCTTACATGACATCGTTCATGAGACTTGCTCCACGCTTGACATGCAACTCGTTTTGCATAAGTGGCTTTGCGGGTGCCTGTTTCTCCTAGCATAGTAAAGATCCAATTTACAACGGGTGATCAACAATGCTAGTATCAATGTTGTGGTTCTTGTTCGTAAGTTAGAACGACACTTATGGAAAGCCCCAAACCACGTAAAATATGCAAAGAAAGTAGAAGCGTCTAACTTTGTTTTGCAGGGGTGTGCAGTGATGTGATATGGCCATGATTGTGATTATATTTGATGTATGCAATGATCCTTATTGTAAGTTGGCAACCGGCAGGAGCCATATGGTTGTCTTTAATTTCTGTTAAGACCTGCGTGTCTATTCAAAATAGTTGTAATAGTTGAAGCTGGCGGACGACAACCATGAAGAAGCGTCATTGACCTTGATGCTATGCCGGTGATGATGGAGATCATGTTCGTGCTTGAAGATGGAGATCGGAAGCACAAAGAAGAAAGGCCATATCATATCACATATTATGAATTGCATGTGATGTTAATCCTTTATGCATCTTGTATTGCTTAGTAGACGACGGTAGCATTATAAGATGATCCCTCATGCACATAAATTTCAAGTTCTAAAGTGTTCACCCTTAGTATGCACCGTTGCCAAAGCTTGCTGCTTCGAAGCACCACGTGATGATCGGGTGTCTTTGATTCCGCGGGTGAATACAACGTAAGCAAGCCAGATTTGCTTATGCGGTAGCTAAGGTTTGATCTTGACGAGCCTAGCATGTACAGACATGGCCTCAGGAACGCGGATCGCCGAAAGGCAAAGCATGAATCATATAGTAGATATGATGAACATGATGATTGTTCGCCATTAAAACTATATCAGCTCTCGTGATGATCGGTGTTGATGTAGTGGATTTGGTTCGTGTGATCACTAAAACAATGTGAGGGATGTTGTTTTGAGTGGGAGTTCACCTAGTTTAATTTCATTAATTAATTTGAACTCAATTTGTCATAAACTTAGTCTAAACTATTGCAAATATGTTGTAGATCAATGGCAGCCCCTACTATCAATTTTAATGCGTTCCTAGAGAAAGAAAAGTTGAAAAACAATGGAAGCAACTTCGCGGATTGGTTCCGCAATTTGAGGATTGTCCTCACAGCTGGTAATTTGACCTATGTGCTGGATGCACCGCTAGGTGACCCACCTGCAGCTGATGCTCCCGATGAAGTAAAGAATGTTTACCTCGCTCGGAAGAATCAGTACTCCATAGTTCAGTGTGCTATCTTGTATGGTTTAGAATCGGAGCTTCAGAAAAGGTTTGAGAATTCAGACCCATATGATATTGTCGAGGATCTCAAATTAATTTTTGAGACTCATGCGCCAATTGAAAGTTATGAAGCTTCTGAAAAGTTCTTTAACTGCAAGATGGAAGAAGGCAGCTCCGTCAGTGAGCATGTGCTTAAGATGTCTGGGCACGCAAACAAACTTCAAAGCTTGGGTATAGTGATTCCTAATGCTTTGGGGATTTACCGTGTCCTCCAATCACTACCACCAAGTTACAAGAACTTTGTGATGAACTACAACATGCAGAACATGAACAAAGAGTTGCCAGAACTATTTGCTATGTTAAAGTCTGCAGAAGTGGAGATCAAGAAAGAGCACCAAGTGTTGATGGTCAATAAGACCACCAAATTCAAGAAAGGCAAGTCTAAGCAGAAGGGACACTTCAAGAAGGGTGGTAAGAAAGTTACCACGCCGACGAAGAAGACCAAGGCTGGACCCAAGCCTGATACTGAGTGCTTTTACTGCAAGGGAGAAGGTCACTGGAAGCGGAATTGCCCAAGGTACTTGGCGGATTTGAAGAACGGCAACATCAAGAAGAAAGGTATATCTGATATACATGTTATTGATGTGTATCTCACTAGTACTCGTAGTAGTGCCTGGGTATTTGATACTGGTTCGGTTGCTCATATTTGTAACTCGAAACAGGAGCTGCAGAATAAACGGAAGCTAGTGAAGAACGAGGTGACGATGCGCGTAGGAAACGGATCAAAGGTTGATGTGATCGCGGTCGGCACGCTACCTCTTCATCTACCATCGGGATTAGTTTTATACTTAAATAATTGTTATTTGGTGCCTGCATTAAGCATGAACATTATCTCAGGATCTTGTTTATTGCGAGACAGTTACTTGTTTAAATCCGAGAATAATGGTTATTCGATTTATATGAGTAATATGTTTTACGCACATGCACCTTTGATAGATGGTCTATTCATATTGAATCTCGATAGTAGAAATACACATATTAATAACATTGAGGCTAAACGATTGAAATCAAGCGATAACTCGACCTATATGTGGCACTGTCGTCTTGGTCACATTAGAGTGAAACGTATGAAGAAACTCCATTCCGATGGACTTCTTGAATCACTTGATTTTGAATCACTTGAAAGATGCGAGGCATGTCTGATGGGTAAAATGACTAAGACTCCATTTTCTGGTATGATGGAGCGAGCTGCGGACTTATTGGAAATCATACATACCGATGTGTGTGGTCCAATGAGTGTAGCATCGCGCAGTGGTTATCGTTATGTTCTTACCTTCACGGATGACTTGAGTAGATATGGGTATATCTATTTCATGAAACATAAGTCCGAAACTTTCGAGAAGTTTAAGGAGTTTCAAAGTGAGGTAGAGAATCAACGTAACAAGAAGATTAAATTTCTACGTTCTGATCGTGGAGGTGAATATCTAAGTTACGAGTTTGGCGAGCATTTGAAGAAATGCGGAATACTTTCACAATTGACACCGCCGGGAACACCACAGCGTAATGGTGTGTCTGAACGTCGTAATCGAACCCTCTTAGATATGGTTCGTTCTATGATGTCACTTACAGATTTACCGCTAACATTTTGGGGTTATGCATTAGAAACAGCCGCATTCACTTTAAATAGGGCACCATCTAAATCCGTTGAAACGACACCGTATGAATTATGGTTTGGGAAGAAACCTAAATTGTCGTTCCTTAAAGTTTGGGGATGCGAAGCCTATGTAAAGAAGTTACAGCCGGACAAGCTTGAACCCAAAGCGGAAAAATGCGTCTTCATAGGATACCCGAAGGAAACTATTGGGTATACCTTCTATCATAGATCCGAAGGCAAAATCTTCGTTGCCAAGAATGGATCCTTTCTAGAGAAGGAATTTCTCTCTAAAGAAGTGACTGGAAGGAAAGTAGAACTTGACGAGGTTGTCGAACCTTCTCTCGAAATTACGAGTAGCGCAGCACCGGAAGAAGTTCCTGTGGTGCCTGCACCAATAAGAGAGGAAGCTAATGATGGTGATCATGAAACTTCGGTTGAAGTTGCTACAGAGCCTCGGAGGTCAACGAGAACTCGTACCACTCCAGATTGGTATGATTCCGTTATGAATGTCATGTTGGTGGACAACACCGATGACCCCGAGACATATGAGGAAGCGATGATGAGCCCAGATTCCAATAAATGGCAAGAAGCCATGAAATCCGAGATTGGATCCATGTACGAAAACCAAGTATGGACTTTGGTGGACTTACCGGATGGCCGGAAGGCTGTCGAGAACAAATGGATTTTCAAGAAGAAAACAGATGCTGATGGTAATGTTACTGTCTATAAAGCTCGACTTGTCGCAAAAGGGTTTCGACAAATTCAAGGAGTTGACTACGATGAGACTTTCTCACCGGTAGCGAAGCTAAAGTCTGTGAGGATTATGTTAGCAATCGCTGCATATTATGATTATGAGATATGGCAGATGGATGTCAAAACAGCATTCCTCAATGGAGACATTGATGAAGAGTTGTATATGATACAACCCAAAGGTTTTGTCGATCCTAAAGGTGCTAACAAGGTATGCAAGCTTCAACGGTCCATCTATGGATTGAAGCAAGCATCCCGAAGTTGGAATCAACGTTTTGATAAGGTAATCAAAAGTTTTGGTTTTATACAAACTTATGGAGAAGCTTGTATTTACAAGAAAGTGAGTGGGAGCTCTGTAGCATTCTTAATACTGTATGTGGATGACATATTGTTGATTGGGAATGATGTAGACCTTCTTAATAGTGTCAAGGAATATTTGAATAATAGTTTTTCAATGAAGGATCTTGGCGAAGCAGCTTACATATTAGGCATAAAGATTTATAGAGATAGATCGAAACGCCAAATATCATTGTCACAAAGTACATATTTGGACAAAGTTCTAAAGAGGTTTGGAATGGAAGATAGCAAGAAAGGGTTCTTGCCCATGTTGCCCAATACGACCTTGAGTAAAACTCAAAGTCCGACATCGGCAGAAGATAGGGAAAGGATGAGTAAGACTCCCTATGCCTCAGCCATAGGATCTCTAATGTATGCCATGCTATGTACTAGACCCGACATCGCATATGCTGTTAGTCTAACTAGCAGATATCAAAGTGATCCAGGAGTGGATCATTGGACAGCGGTCAAAAACATCCTTAAGTACTTGAGAAGAACTAAGGATATGGTTCTTTCTTATGGAGGTGATGAACAGCTCGTTGTTAATGGTTACACCGATGCTAGTTGGAACACCGATCCAGATGATTCTAAATCACAATCTGGGTACGTATTTATTTTGAATGGTGCAGCAGTTAGCTGGAGGAGTGCAAAGCAAAGTGTTGTGGCGAGATCTTCAACTGAATCGGAATACATGGCTGCTTCGGAGGCTTCACAAGAAGCGATATGGATGAAAGAGTTCATTACAGAGCTGGGTGTGGTTCCTAGTGCGCTGGACCCAATGTCTATCTACTGTGATAACATGGGCGCCATAGCCAATGCGCAAGAACCAAGGTCACACAAGAAGCTGAAGCATATCAAGCTACGTTTTCACGCTATTCGAGAACATATCCAGGATGGGGATATAAAGATTTGCAAAGTACACACAGATCTGAATGTGGCGGATCCGTTGACTAAACCTCTCCCGAGGGCAAAACATGACCAACACCAAACTGCCATGGGTGTTCGGTGTATTACCATGTAATCTAGATTAGATGACTCTAGTGCAAGTGGGAGACTGTTGGAGATATGCCCTAGAGGCAATAATAAATATAGTTATTATTATATCTTTGTGTTTATGATAAATGTTTATATTCATGCTATAATAGTATTAACAAGGAAACATTAATACTTGTGTGAATTGTAAACTTAAATTGAAGTCCCTAGTATAGCCTCTATACTTCACTAGCTTGTTGGTTGATTAAATGATTGTGGTTTCCATATCATGAACATTGAGATGTTATCAACAACAAGATCATATCGTTAGGAGAATGATATGGTGGACATACTCCTATAGATAAGCGTAGCATAAAGATCAAGTCATTTCAATAGTTCAATTGCTATATGCTTTCTGATACATAGTAACCTAATTCCTTCGACCATGAGATCATGCATATCACCTTTACTGGATGGATGCTTTGATGTCATCAAACACCACACCGTAACAGGGTGGCTATAAAGGTGGCATTGAGTGTTCGGAAAGTATTGGTTGAAACACATGGATCAAGAGTGGGATTTGTCCATCCACATGACGGATAGATATTCTCTGGGCCCTCTCGGTGAAATGTCATCCAATTAGCTTGCAAGCATGTGACTTGGTCACAAGGGATCACATATCACGGGAACGAGAAAAGAGTACTTATCGGTAACGAGGTTGAACTAGGTATGCAGAGATACCGACGATCATAACCTCGGATAAGTAACATATCGTGAGACAAAGGGAAATTGGTATCGTATGTAAGTGGTTCATTCGATCGCAAAGTAATCGTAGAAATATGTGGGAGCCATATGAATTTCCAGATTCCTCTATTGGTTATTGTTCGGAGAAGTGTCTCGATCATGTCTGCATAATTCACGAACCGTAGGGAGACACACTTAAGGATTCGACGTTGTTTGAGTAGTTATGGTATTATGAGAAAGATACCGAATGTTGTTCGGAGTCTCGGATGGGATCCGGGATATCACGAGGAGATCCGGAATGGTCCGGGGAATAAGATTCATATAAGGAAAGTTCCGTTTCGGAGTTGGGGAATGGTTCCGGTGTTTTCATCGGGAACATTCTAGAAGGTCCCGGAATGTCCGGCACTCCGGAGGGGGAAGGGTACATGAGTGTGTCATTGCATATTGGAATGATTGCATCATGTACTAAGTATTCTTGCTGTCCCAAATAAAGGATTTATTTAAATCCTAAATTGAAAAGTCAAACGGCTAGTTTGAAAGTCAAACGGCAGTTTTGGGAAGTGGGAAAAGAGGAGGAGAGGTGGAGGCCGAGTTGGAGGGGAATTCCTCCCCTTGGCCGGCGCACCTCCCTAGGCCGAGTTGGGGAGGAACTCCTCCCCTTGGCCGGCCAGCCCTCCCACCTATATAAGGAGGGGCAGGGCTCCCTCCTAGCACACACAAGTTTCCTATCCTCTAAACTAAACCCTAGATCTAGACCCCGGTTTAGAGCTATTCGGTTTAGAGCCTTCTAATTGGTTTAGAGCCCTCTAATTGGTGTGTCTAATTACTAGACCACTAATAGCCTCTCTCATAAGCTCCACCATACTCGCACCGGCTTAAGGCGAAGCCCTGCGGGATTTCCCCTCTACCTCCGGTACCACGCCGTTGTGCTGCCGGAATCGCGAGGAGAGTGCTACAACCTCCGCTGCCTGCTGGAACAAGGGAGAGGAAGGTCTTCGTCGAGTACCGAACGTGTGACCGACTGCGGGAGCGCTGCTGGAACGTGGCGCCGGAAGGATCGTCTACGCGATCTTGAGATCGGAAAGAGTACGACTACATCACCCACGAGAATCTGCTCTCGTTAAACACTTTGGAATCTTCGAGGGTGAGTTATTCCATCGACTCGTTGCTACAATCTAGTAGATAGATCTTGGCTTGTTTGTTTGTATGCGATAGAAAATTTTTGTTTTCCATGCTACGAACCCCTACAGATTCTTTTGTCACTCTGTATCGGTTTGGCCATTTTGGCTTTATTTAAAGCGGGTTGAAATCCTGTTTTTAGGATATGTAAACGTGTTGAGGATAGGATGAGTAAGAGGCTGGTATGTTAGTAGTGGAAACTTCTATCGTCTGCTTACGAGCTGGGGCTTTGTGCGCCGGCTACTCCTTAGCCCGATGGTCTAAGGTCTTGACATCCTACAGGTTGACTACTCCATAGCCGGACTGCTTGTCATCTTGATGCCCTAATCATCATCTACTCCTTAGCCGGACCGCTTGCTTTCTTGATGCCCTGAGTGTTGGCTACTCCTTAGCCAGACTGCTTGAGTCCTTGGCGACTGATAATCCCCAAGAGCAGAGAATCACTATAGCACAATTTTATAAGTATTTGAGTGTCGAAACTATGAAGATCTAAAGATAAACAATCTATTCTCTAAATCCATATAACCCACTTATATGGCCTTTCATGCAATGCAATGAACTAAAAGGTGCTAGGTACTTTTTACTTCTAACTAGAAAACTGTAAGTGTTGAAAGTAAATATAGAAAGTAAACTAATGCAAGTTAAGTAAAAACAGGTAAAAGTAGAAGGATGTAAAAGTAAAAGCAGTTAATTCAAGGGAGCAAGTGTTCTGTTAAGTTGTTATTTCATTCGTTTTGGTTGTCATAATTAGTGAAGCACATCATATTTTATACCAGCTAGATGCATAAGTACTAAATACCATGAAGTAAAAGAACACGATGGTTAAAACCATAGGCCTAGAAAATAGTGCATAATTGGTTATTTAAGGAAAAATGTATAGTATCAACACACTTAACCATCACGTCTAACTTTATAAAGGTAGTCTATTGTTTCTTTAAGAGAGGAGCCATAAATAGGTGCAGCCGTGTAACCGTGCAATTACACCTCTAGTGATTGATCTCAAGACCGTTTCCATGAAAGCAAGGGTGTCATTAAGAAATAAGTCCAACCACCATTGTAAATTTCAAGGTCCCCATAATTTATCCCCCCACCCGCTAACTAACCATGAATTAATATAGCATGCATATTTAAGACTTGGGACATAGTTTCTTTCAAGTGCTTCCGGCCATCCCTCCTCCTAGAAACATGCCATGGTGACAACCTTATGCATTCCCCAACATATGGGTGCACTCATACATCAGTGCATAATACCAACATAGGAGATAACATACTTGTATGCTACCAACAACGAACTATTTCACAATTGTCATAAACATATCACTACTCAAACATATACATAGACACAATAGATCATAGGAAAACAATAGATTGCATCACACATCATGTTTTATAAGAGATTATAGTAGGGAGATGAAGATGATATTGTTGTAGATGTTGATGATGTCCACACCAGAGGGGGTGGAGCCAACCGGAGGTGAGTCAGGCAGCGGTTCCCCCCTTTGATCTCCGTTAGAGGTAGACGTAGACTCTATGCTTGTGTGTTTTTGATCTCTGGCTCCATGCATCGCGAGGATGACCTCCAAGAGGCATATATAGAGTTTTTTTAGGTCAAAACATATCCGTGGGCAAAATATTGAGACGCATTGGACAATCGAGGGGGGAAAGAGGGTGGCGCGACCTGGGTACCTAGCCACGCGACATGCCCTCATTTCTAGACCATTGATCTTCTAGCGTCCCACTTTGGCTTGTTGGATGCGTCTCAAAAAATTTGAAGCGTGCTATCTAACCTTTGCCCTTTTTGGAGTCTCATAGCTCCTGAAAACTCAAAAAATACTTAAAGAAGGTTTTCTGCTAGATATATTTAGAATCAAAAGAGAGAGGATTGTTTATAAAATCCTCGAAATCATTAAGAACGTTGGTAATAACTACTAATATGATGCAATACTATCATGGTATTACCGACGAGTACGCCATAGGGGGGTTCTCAACGTGTGTTTAGAGTACCGGGGGCATAGGAGGCGAGTTGGTAGGTACGAGGTAACACAACTTAATCATATTAAGATCCTGATGAGTGCAAATATGATGCATATTTAAGCATACAAATTATTCATATTGTCATTCATTACATGCTATATCTATCTACAACTATGCCTATTATATCACGGGAACGAGAAAAGAGTGCATGTCAGTAACGAGATCAAACTAGGTATGGAGATACCGATGATCGAATCTCGAACATATAGTATATCATGAAACAAAGGGATTAAGATACTAGCGTAAAAGGTTCCGACAATCACAAGAAAGTCATCGTTGAATGTGTGGGAGTCAGTATGGGTCTCCAGATCCCGCTTCTGATTATTGATCTGAGAGGGGTCTCGATCATGTCCGCATTATTCGCGAACCGTAGGGTGACACACTTAAGAGACACCGACATCCATTTGGAGCAAAAGTTTCATGCCGAAAAGAACAACAAGCGCAGGAATTTATTTCACTAGATACCGAAACGGGTTTTTGGGTGAAATTGCAGAAAGTGTTTTTGCATGTGAAATGAAATACTAGCAAGGGGTTATATGAGAATGTTTGTCATTAAAGTAATTGACAAAATTCTGAATAAATAAAAGGAGTTTTATTTAATGAGAGTTTGCATTAAATTTGGTGGAAAATTAATGGGAATTTGAGTGGGTTTTTGAGTGGAGGAAATTGAAAGGCATTTGAGTGGTGGAGTGTCCACCCACATGAATGAGGAAGAGGTGGGGGCAGCCCCATAGCTGGGCGCCATGCCCCTTGGGTGCCCCCCTCTCCCCTATAAAAGCCCCCCTCATCCTCTCAAAGCACACCTCCTCGTGAAGGATCTCTCTCCCCCTCTAGTATTTATTCCCCATGGTCTCGGACTAGCGAGATACATGTTCCCGGTGGCTTTTCTATAAGAAAGAGTTGTGCTTCTGCTGCATCTCTTGAGCGAGGAGGCGGAGGTTGCTCGGTGCCTCGTACGTGTGTGCGAGCACGGATGCGCCGCTGTTTTGCTGCACTAGGACTTCCTCTCGATCTTGAGATCGACAAGAGATCGTCTACATCAATTACGAATTTGAACTTGTTAAGCTTTGTCGGTCTTCAAGGGTATGTTCTCTACGGATATATATCCACCCGTTGCTTGTATCTAGTAGATAGATCTTAGTACATAGTTGTTTCCATCGTAGGAAATTTTTTGTTTTCTATGCCGCGAACCCTACACATATACCACTATATTGTAGTAAGACAAAAAGATGTTTGAGATTTTGAATCCCAAATGAATATGTTAATCCTAAAAATACTTGGGACTACCTCACTAACTCATTCGGTTGAACCGAATACTTTTACATCATGTTGACAATAATCTTTTGTGAACTATTAATTGCTAAGGTGTGGAAGCCTGCTAATATTATTCGGATGGTTCGAGTAAGGTACTGTTCATGAACTCATTTATATATATCCTTTATGTTAAACACATGTTGCAACTACCTCATTTATTTTATCGACTCAGCTTCATGAATATGAGGATCACATCCATTAAGCTAAACTTTCTCGGGACGAGCAAGAGTCTAATATTGGGGAAGTTGATGGGCGGCCGCCGTATAGTTGCCGCCATATAGTTGGCGCCGCCTCCGCCTCCTCAAATAGTTTCACCTTGTGCAACTGGTTCAGAGAGACGACATATAGAACACGCAGAAATCGCCGAAACCTAACCTACTGAAGGCATTTGGAGGGGGAACTTGCCCTAGGGATCCATCTTCGCCCTACGCAAATCTGGGAGGCCAAGGCATTGATCTCCATCTTCATCAACTGTTGCATCTTCATCACCACCATCATCTCCATCCATCCCATCTAGACCTTGTTGTAATTCTTGCACTAGTTGTGGATTTATAGAAGTACTATTTATCGATAATCGTTTCCATTATCATTGCCATGATGCCGTTTGCCTCCATGTCTGAGTAGATTATTAGTTCTTGGGAAGATGGAGAAACCCTAGCATGAGATTGAAATAAGATAAATTTTATTATGATATTCATCGATGTGACCATGTGTTAGATTGTCTACATCTTGATGTTGGGAGAAGTCGACCTCTCTAATATTTTCCTCTTGTGGGGACTTGATGTAGGGAACTACTTGTTGGTAGACGGAGGGATGTTAACACTTACAGTGACTATAAAGTTGTTGGCACCCCTTACGTATCAACTTGGGAATCGAGGAAACTCATAAAACACTATCCATGCAATGGGACACGTCCTGCGGGATTACGTCCCTTAATAACGTAGTAATTCAATTGATGTTGATTACTGTCTGTTGTGGTTATGAGGATGATTTGTGAAGTGGTTGCTGCCTCTTTGTCCAAATACGGAGTTTCTTCCACACATACATAGTTGAGAATGTTCATGATAATAATCTTTACCTTATCCCTTTATAATGCTAGTGGTGAATCCGCTAATCCCTGAGAACGCCTTTCTCCCACTGAAGTTTCAAATCTCTTTTACATACGCGATACTTATTTTCTGTGGTCAGTTTTATTTACTTTATGCATTGTTCTCTTATACCAAAAACCCAAAAACACCTTTATACACATTACTCGTATTTTATCTTATCACTTAGAACATTATTTAGCATTTCTATTTTTAGTATTTACTTTAAGAATTCTTAGACTTCAGACTCCTGCTCCCTATGGGATCGATATCTTTATTTCGAAACTAGCTACAACCGATCTGTGCACTTGCAGTCATCACACACACCCATAGTAAGCATAGCATAAGATCAAGTCATTAAGTTCGTTTTGCTACAAGCTTTCAGATACATAGTAACCTAATCCTTCGACCATGAGATCATGTTAATCACCGTCATCGGATGAGTACTTCGATGACATCAAAATCCACTTCCATAACTGGGTGGTTATAAAGGTGGCATTGGGTATTCTGAAAGTATGTGTTGCAGGACATGGATCAATAGTGGGATTTGTCCATCCATATGACAGTTAGATATACTCTTGGCCCTCTCGGTGGAATGTCATCCAATTGGCTTGCAAGCATGTTTTTAGGTCACAAGGGATGTCATATCATGGAACGAGTAAAGAGTACTTATCGGTAACGAGGTTGAACTAGGTATAGAGATACCAACGATCAAACCTCGGATAAGTAAAGTATCGCGCGACAAAGGGAATCGGTATCGTATGTGAATGGTTTATTCGATCACGAAGTTATCGTTGAATATGTGGGAGCCACTATGGATCTCCAGGTCCCACTATCGGTTATTGATCGGAGAGGTGTCTCGATCATGTCTGCATAGTTTACGAACCGTAGAGTGACACACTTAAGGAATCGATGTTGTTTAAGTAGATATGGAATGTGAGTTGGAGGCTGAATGTTGTTTGGAGTCTCGGATTGGATCCAGGACATCACGAGGAGATCTGGAATGGTCCGGAGAATAAGATTCATATAAGGAAAGTCAATTTCCGGGGTTCAGAAATGTTTTCGATATTTTGACCGAAAGCTTCTAGAATGTTGTAGAGGGACCACCAGAGGGTCCACCACCCTAGGAGGGGTCACTTGGGCTGCGGCATGCCCTAGGGGCCAGCCGCGCCGCAAATCGGCCAGCACTAGGAAATTGGGGTCAAACCCTAGTTTGAAAAGTCAAATCCTAGTTTGAAAAATCAAAACCTAGTTTGGAAAGGAAAGGGGAAACTTGAAGGACAAGTTCCAACCTCTCCCCTTGTAGCCTAGTTGGAGGGACTCGACTAGGGCTGGGAAGCCCTTGGCCGCCACGCCCCAACTATATAAGGGGGCGCACCCCTTAGCCCCTTTTCCCACGCGCCCCAAACCCTAGGCATCACCCCTCTCTCCTCCATCACCCTGCTCCGGTTTAGGCGAAGCCCTGTAGAAATCTCTCCTCCACCACCACCACCACACCGTCATGCTGCTAGGATTCCAAGGAGTTCTACTACCTCTGCTGCCCGTTGGAACAGGGAGAGGAAGGTCTTCATCGACTCCGTACGTGTGACCGAGTGCGGAAGCGCTGTCGAAACGCGGCGTCGGAAGGACCGTCTACACGATCTTGAGATCGGCAAGTGATTGGCTACATCAACCACGAGATCTAATCTCGTTAATACTTTGGATCTACGAGGGTTAGTTCTCTACAATCTCGTTGCACCGATCTCGTAGATTAGATCTTGTCTTTGCCATAGATTAGATCTTGGTTTTGTGTGTTCTTGCGATAGAATTTTTTTGTTTTCCATGCAACGAATCCTACATGTAATTCAAGGGAGCAAAAGTTCTAGAAGGTTGTTATTTCATTCATTTTGGTTGTCACAATTAGTGAGACACATCATATGTTATACCAGCTAGATGCATAAGTAATAAATACCGTGAAGTATAAAGAACTCGATGATTAAAACCCCAGGCCTAGACAGTAGTGCACAATGGGTTATTTAAGGAAAAGTGTCTAGCATCAACACACCTAAACATCACATCTAACTTTTATAAAGGTAGTCTATTTTTCTTCTAGAGAGAAGCCATTAATAGGTGCAACTATGTAACCGTGCAATTACACCCCTAGTGATTGATCCCAAGGTTAGCCCGGATCAGGTCCGGAGCAGTCGGTCCGGGGACATGATTACATGCCTAAAATAAGAGGCATACCGTGGGATTTTCATGTTGGGCATGTATGAGTGTTTATATGGCATTGATCCCCACTCCTTCTATACTTTGAACATCTCTTAATAGTTTTCCCACTATTCAAGAAATAGCAAAAATCCAATGCAAATTTAAAGACGTTGTCTTGTAATGAAACTTCTGTGTAGGGGTCACCGCCATTAAAGTTAACTATTATGAGGACAAATATTTGTTGATAGAATTGTAAAACCATTAGTCTACTAAATCATTAGTCATTACATGTTACCGCCAAAATCTACATAGAGGATGCATATGTGTTTTCACCGTTGTACCAAATTTGATGTTAATGGCCTCTTTGGATTGTAGAAATTCCATAAGAATTTTGGAGAATTCCAGTCAATTGGAAAAAAAAATCCTATGTTAGCCCTTTGACCATAAGATTGAGGTCATCAAACTCCTATGAAATCTATTCATGTGCCCTCTATTCCATAGGAATCTCGATATGGGATCAAAACTCATGTTATTTTCCTTTGAGAAATCTAACACGCTTACACTCTATCTCTCTACTCTCTCTCCTTAATCTTGTAAAATTCTCGTGTTTGTTTCCTGTGCACCGTTCAAAGACATCCTCTTACAAAGTTCATGCCCGTAAGATTTTAAAGTACTCCCTTTGTCATGCAAAGGATGTTGGAGATGTATCTCTTAGACAAATATTTTATCTAAATTTAGACAAATCTGCGATATCTTTTTCAAGACGGAGCAAGTATGTAATATCTCAATCATGTATTTTTTTTTCTATTTCTGTGTTTTACAAGTCATACAATCCAAAGAGGCCCTAGTCCAGATTGAGGCTGAGTTAGGCTCAGAAGATATTCTGAAGATGATAAGCTCTGGCTATTTCATATAGTGTACAGAAGTTCGTTCAGGTTCTCACTTTACTACCTTTTTCTTTCCTTTGTCTTTCCTTTCTGTTAAAAACGAGGAATCAATCTTATGTATGAAAAAGAGCACCACACAAATCAAATGCGTCAGAGATGGGCATAGTCTGGTATACGCAAATGCAACCTGAACGAAAAGAGGGGCCACCTAATTAGCGCTAATTACCATCACATAACCCTTTGCTTATTGGCGCTCTGCCTGCAACAAGCCCGAAAGTTACGATATCTTACTATCATGTGTGATACTACATGCATGGTCAATATTCCGGTCCAGCGTGCTGTGTCAGATACTACTAACCTACATTAATCAAGCTCATCTTGTTCTTTCGGTTAAGACAATGATGTCTGGGTCACGAACTAAGTCTGAACATACACACACAAAGATCATACTTTGACACGCTCTGATAGACTTGTACTAATATCCTGAAGCCCTTTTTTACTTTAATTATAAGCAGGTCAAAACCCCGAGCATTAGTAAAAAAGTTCGAGGAAACAATCTTTCTTGAGCAGAGGCAATGCGTCGATCGCTTTCTGCTACATACCCTGAATCTGATCTGACTGATTAAAGCAAGCAAGCGTGCTAACGGGAAAGCCTAAATAAGCTGAGAAACAGCGTATGGAAGTTCCTGTCGAATCTGGCAACAACACTAAACTACATCCCTGGTGGTGAAAGGACACGATCGATCCTCAGATGCAACGAACAGTGCCGACTTTTGTATCTTGTTTATGTCAACTTGGTCGCGAGAGCACCTGAATAATGACCTAACTCAATATCCTTTTGCCCTGCTGACATGCATGATCATGTTAATGGAGTCCGACATGTTTGCTACCAGGATGGATTAAATCATCTAGTGCCATTCACATTGGGGAATTAAACAACTCAAAGAATTAGCACTAGCAGTTAGTAGTAGGCGATCCCCTAACTATCCAATAAACTAAACTAATGGTCTATTGACAGCCAGAGAGATGAGATGAGACGAGAGATCACCAAATGCGCCACCAGGAATTAAGGGCAACTCTAAGTGTCCGATCTGATCCGTTTGCGGTGATTCGTGGACAGAGGGAAGCATATGTAGACCTTCGCACCCCACAGCTCCATTTGTCCATGGTTAGATAGTTATTTTTTTCCTTTTTTGGCTATCTTTACACATACATACATAAATAGTGAGAATCAAATTTAGGCATCATAATTCATACAAAGTAACAAAATAGTCGTCCATGCATAGTTCAAGCATAGTTTATTACAATCATTTGAATTCACATAGAAATAAAAGAAAAACATAATGGGTTCCAACATGAGTTCACATATCTCTATCTCTACTATATAATTTGTCTAGAGGTGGTTTTCGTTGTAGCCGATTTTCGTCCGTCGCTCCGAAACTTTCTGGTCTGTTTTACCCCTAGCTATCTGAGGGTATTACAAGCAATGCCACCGCCCAGTAAAAAACGAACGGTTCCTTCCAAGCCCTCCGGCCCTTTCTCTTTCAGCGGCGGCTCCTTCCTCCACTGTGCCGCTAGGTTTCTTTCCCCCACCATACCACTCCCCGGCCCAAATTCATCCACCACGCCACCCCCAACTCCCATTGTGAACGTCCAACGTTTGCTTCCCTGCTCCACCTTGAGAGTTGTCTGTCCGCTCCAAAATCCCTCATGGCCGGCGAGATTCCAGTCGCTGGATCTGACTCACTAACTGCCATCGAGGATGTTACGCTTCCGCTGCTTGAAGTGTAGGCCCTGTCCTGGGCGATCTTGTTGCTGTAGGAGTCCTGGGAGCCCGTCCACACAACCAGGTGCAGCTAGGTGCTCCAGCCCCAGCCGTAGCGGTTCAGGTCTAGGATATATCGGCATCAGGAAAAGAGCACAGGGAGTTCGGCATCCGGGAAAAGGCAGCAGCTGTGTTGGCGTCAGCGTCAGCGTCCGCCTCGAGCGGCCATGGTGGCCTTCAGGATGCGTCGACCGGGCGTCCAACTCCTCGTCAATTTAAATAGGAGGAAGTCTAGGATGTGCAGCCACAGCTCTTCCGACAGCAAAAATATGCTCCTCCTAGGCAGCAGTGCATCCAACAGCAAGAAGATATTCATCTCCGTGCGACCGAGGTCCAGGATCCAACAGCATATGGTAGCTACTATATATGCGTGCTTTTTCGTACATATCTAAAGAAGACCAAATGCTTTTCTGATTGCATCTGAAATAGTTGTCTATTCAGCCCAGATGCTTTGTTGATTGAAGCTTGCAATTCTGACAATAGAAACATAACTGCATTTTGAAAACCATATAAGAAAATGCTATGGAAAATTGCATACCAAATAACTACAAGAAATCAGTATAATTCCGACAATAGGAACATAACTGCATTTTGAAAACCATATAAGAAAATGCTATGGAAAATTGGATACCGAATAACTACAAGAAATCAATATTGTTTTTTTTCAAAATAAATCTTGGTGACAATTAATTTGTACAACATGGTAGGACTAAAATGTGGCTTTTATTGAAACAGACTAAGTATGATTCTCCTGGAACTGATCTATTCCAATCTGAGAAGCACAGGAAAAAACTTACTTTCATTACAAGGTACGGTACATTTGAAAATCTTAATTTTTATTGCGAAGCTGTACAAATGGAGATTTTAAGCATGCACAAGACAAGAAACTACTGCATATCTTCAATACTTAGGTCTGAGAAACGTAGACAACATTAATGGAGCGATGATTCAAAATGTTTCAGTCCCTCATAAATAAAACAACATGGATAGCCGATCTATCTGAATTCATTGCTATAGAGAAGTGACGACATTTTCATAGAGAAATAAAATTAGGAAGATATTCCGATTCCCATGGTGAAACCTAAAAAAGTGTGGTACTTACTTGGATGTACAGAATCCTTTTGTTATATGGCAGAAGATGTCTGTTTTATTCCATTATCGACTGAGCATAGATTTAGGCATTGTTAGGAAATAATGATTGATTTTAATTAGAATGTGATATTAAGATTTGTTGACATCCTATTTGTTGGTATAAGACACGAAACAATTTTTTTGTAAAATTATTTGATATGTCATAACTTGGATAGAAAACAACAATATTGGTGTAGACACTGCGATGAGGATACACCAGCTCTATTGGGCTAAGGTGATTAGATTGAGGTGCCTATGGAGCACAATGGTGAAAAAGCTAAAGTGAAGAGGCATGCTTCAAACAAGGGTGAAAAAAATACAATTTTTCCATGTATTTGTGGTTTACATGTGAAAAATATACACGAGAGGCAGGCTTCAAAGAAGGGTGAAAAAAATACAATTTTTCCATGTATTTGTGGTTTACATGTGAAAAATATACACGAGAGCTTACTCCAGCCACCGTCACTTGTCCCCCGAAGATGGTGACGATGACGTTAGTGAGCGGACTAGCGGTGATCGGTCACAAATAGAGAGATTGTGCGAGGTAGGAGGGGGACCACATGAGGTTTTCTTGGCTCCGAGACTAGGAAATGTGTAGAATTCTACCCCACCACTTAACGCCGAGATTTGTTATGTTTCAAAGGCATCGTAATGCTTTCAAAATGTTGTCCAGCGAGGTTTCCGTAGCAACGCACGGGCACTCAGCTAGTGTTTAACTATTTTTTTTTTGGAGTTGGTTGAGAGTTGCACGATCTCGTATTCATGACAGACCGTAAGAAAACCTACAAAGTCATCCAGTGGACCATGCTGAGGTGCAACCAATTCACCCTGATATTTCATCCCTTGGTCATATACCCTGCCATCACGATCCTCATCAACGATTATGTTGTCTATGATCACACAAGCAGTCATGATCTCCCATATCTGCTCCCTGCTCCATGCCCCTAGCAGTGTGCCCAATAATAGCCCAGCGAGACTAAAGCCCATCAAATATACGCTCCACGTCATTGCTAGCGCCTAGCAGCCTCTTGCTCTTTTATGGCACTGAGCCGCTGAACCACGGACTTCGCTTCTCCTCGTGGTCATGGACAAGAAGAGCTTCCACACGGAGCTCGGTGTCATCATTGAAATCTTCCGACGATGTGTTGATGACATAGTTAAAGAAAAACTCATCCGAGTTGGGCGCGATAAATGGTATTGCAGCAGCGAGGACCACATGCGCGCATGAGGTGGTGGCAGCAGGGACGAGATGGTGGCGATCAAGATGGCAGCGGCAGCGAGAGGCGTGGTCGCGTACCCAAGCAGGACAAAATGGCGTGCAACCCGAACACGCAGCCAGTTCGGTCCGACAGATTCAGAACGACTCGCTTGTTCCGTTTGCGGGGCCGTTGGAGTTGCCCTAACACGATTGTATTCTTGACGTCAACATACGAGTGCATGCGCTAACGCCCCCTCGATTAGCTTTTGTCTAGTGATTGGTCAATTCGGACGGTGTTAAATTAACTGGAGTTGGAGAACAACGAATCCTTGGTCGTCGAGAACGACCGTCCGCCATCGTCATCGTTGGCGCCGGCGCCTCCGTGCTTGGCGAGGTCCTCCTTGATCAAGGTGATCTCATGGCAAACGTCCGCCATGGTGGGCCGCAGCACCGGCGAGTACTGCGTGCAGGCGAGACCGAGCTCGATCAGCTCGACGACCGCCATGTCGGCCACCGGTACCGTGCCGTCGAAGACGGCCTGCCGCCACGGCGCGTGGGCGACGGCGCCGGCGAGGTCGTGCGGGTATTGCCGCCTAACCCAGTCGTGCAGCGTGAGCCCCTCGCTGAAGATGACATCCGTCGGCCGCTTCCCGGTGAGCAGCTCCAGCAGCATCACGCCGAAGCTATACACATCGCCGCGCACCGATGGATGCCCTCCTAGTCCATATTCTGAACAAACAAATTCATCAGTTAGTGTTAATAATACGATTAGTGTAAAAGAAGATTAAGAATTATGCAGCAAGCAGAAATAAGATTAATACGGTTATTTATGTAAAATAAGATTAAAATTCATCAATCATGAATAGAGCTGCAATTAAAAGTGACATAAAGTATATGGGGACTCGTGTGTATGTATGTATGCATGCATGCACAAACTTTTGTGCATGTCACGTACCAGGTGCGATGTAGCCAACTGAGCCCTGCAACAGTCCGGTGCTGATGGAGTGCGAGCTGCTGGCGTCTCCGTCGACGCCGGCGCCGACGAGCCGCGCGATGCCGAAGTCCGAGACCACGGCACGCATCCCCTCGTCAAGGAGGACGTTGCTGGGCTTGAGGTCGCAGTGCACGACCCTCGCCGGCGCGTAGTGGTGCAGGTACGCCATCCCCTCGGCCACGTCGCTCACGATGCTCACGAGCTGCCCGAAGCCTAGCCCGCCGCCGCCGTCGTTGTTGTGAGGGTAGAGGTGCGCCTCGAGGCTGCCGTGCGGCATGAGCGGCAGCACGAGCGCGTTGAAGCTGGCCGTGCTGCAGGTGGTGATCACCCTGATGAGGTTCTTGTGCCGCGTCCGCCGGAGCGCCTCGCACTCGCGCCTGAAGCTGACGGAGACCTCGCCGTCTCCGCCGGACTTCGGATCGACGAGCACCTTCACGGCCACACGGGCGCCGCCGCGGAGCGTTCCCTTGTAGACGCGCCCGAACCGCCCCGCGCCGATCAGGCTCGACTCGGCGAAGCCGCCTGTGGCCTCCGAGAGCTCCCGGTATGATACCCTCCGGTGCTCCCTCTCCGCCTGCTCCTCGACGCTGGAGAACCTCGTCGAATAATGCCGCGTCGCTCTCTCCTTGGCGACAGACCGGCACCAGGCGGCGCAGAGCAGTAAAACGCACACGGCCGCGATGATGGCGACCACGGCAGGGAGCATCGCACGCCGTCGACCCGCACGTCTCGTGCCGCACACCGCAATGCCGAGTATATCTCCCGCGCCGCAGAGGCCGGGGTTTCCTCGGAACGCCGCCGCGGACATGTTCGCGAGCACGCCGGCGTGGGGTACGACACCGGAAAAGTTATTGTACGAGAAGTCCACGTCCCGAAGCGAGGTCGACACCTGCAGAGACTCGGGCAGCGCACCCGAGAGCCGGTTGCGCGACACGTCCATCACCTCTAGAAACGGCAACGCCGCCACGGCCGTCGGGAGCGCGCCCTGCAGCGCGTTGTCGGAGAGGTTGAGGTACTCGAGCGCGATGCAGCCACCGAGCTGCGACGGGATCGCGCCGGCGAGCTTGTTGCACGACAGGTCGAGCGACAGGATCATGTCCATCTTGCTGAGCTCAAGAGGCAGAGCCCCCTCGAGGTGGTTGTTAGAGATGTTCAGGTACAGCTTGAGGCTGCTCATGGCGGCGACGTGCGCGGGTATTTCTCCCTCCAGGCCATTGTAGGAGAGGTCAAGGATTTCAAGGTTCTGGCAGTCGCCGAGGCTAGGGGGAATGGCGCCGGTGAGGTGGTTGTGATGAAGCATCAGCCTCCTGAGCTGCGTGAGGTTGGAGAACGTGTCCGGGATGGCGCCGGCTAGGCGATTGCCAGAGAGATCGAGGAGGCCGAGGTGGGGCAGCTCGCCGATGGACCTGGGGATCTCGCCGGAGAGGAAGTTGTTGGAGAGGTAGAGCCGCTCGAGCCGCCGCATGCGCGATAAGTCCGGCGGGATGGAGCCGTTGAGCAGGTTGTTGGAGAGGTTTAGGTAGGTGAGGTTGACTAGGCCGGAGATGTTGGGCGGGATGGAGCCGGATATGGAGTTGTCCTCGAGGTGGATCTGCCGGAATCCCCGCGAGAGCTCGGCGATGAACGGCGGCAGCCTGCCGCCGAGGTCGTTCCCGGCGAGCTCGAGCTCCTGCAGGCGAGTGCAGTTGCGCAGGGAACTGAAGAAGGGGTCGAGGTTGGTGTTGCCGTCGTGGCTGGAGAGGTTGTTGTAGGAGAGGTAGAGGTACTGCAGCCGCGGCAAGCTGTCGAACACCTGCGACGGCAGCTCGCCGGCGAGGTAATTGGACTCGAAGTCGACCCACTCGAGCACTGGAGAGTTGGACAGCGCCGACGGGATCGGGCCGGACAGGCCGTTGGACCAGAGAAGGAGGTAGCGGAGGCTGGGGAGGCGGCACTCACGGGCGTACGGGATGTGGCCGGTGAGGGAATTGTTGGCGAGGTCGATGTACTGTAGCGCGGAGCAGTTGCAGAAGAGCGTCTCCGGGATGCCGCCGGAGAGCCGGTTGCCGCTTAGGTCGAGGTAGTAGAGCTCCCGGAGGAGCCCGATGCCGGCGGGGATCGCGCCCTCGAGGAGGTTGTTCGTCAGGCTCAGCTGCGTCAGCCTCGACAGCTCCGCCAACTCCCCCGGGATCTTCCCGGCGAAATTGTTGCTCGAGAGATCAAGCACCGCGAGGAAAGACATCCGGCCCAGCGCCGGAGAGATCACGCCGGCGATCCCGTGACCGCTGAGGACAAGCTGCGTGACTCGCCGCCTGTCCGCCGGGCCACGGCCACACGCGACGCCGGTCCAGTTGCAGAACCCCGGCGAGCGGCCCCAGTCGGCGAGGGCGCCGCCGGGGTCCGCCGAGACGTCTGACAAGAAAGCGAGGAGCGCGGCCCTGTCGTCGGCCACTGGCGCTGCTCCTGCTGCCATGGCGGCGGAGACAGCGATCGGCACGATGAGGCCGATATGGAAGATGATGACGATGATTGGGATGGCGAGCAACTTGGCCATTTGGGCCGGCAAGATGGTGGTGGCGATGAGGTGGACGCGATCATTTGATAGCTACGTCTGCTACAATGCCATGGTTTTATGGGGAGCGCCGGAGCGGAGCTTGAGATGGGAGGAGAAGCAGCTGGAACTGGAGACGAGGCGAGGAAGGAAAAGGGGCGGGAGAAGGTGGCTGCCTAACTGCTGATGAAAGGCCCGCGTGCGCGCCCGCGGCTGGATTTGGCGCGAAATATTTGACTTTGGATGATACGAAGGTGTGTGCCGCTTGCGATCTCCGTCGTCCCGAGAAGCAAGTCAAACCTGTAACTAGTTTTGTTTATCCAGGAAATGATATTGGTCAAAGTAGGCGTCAAATCCGTTCCCTAGGTATGAAACTTACACGAGACTAAAACATCTTGATGGCTAATTTAATTAAGTGGTTACCCACCATGTCAAGTTGTACTACTTCAGAGCGCGTGATGTCGTGATGTTGTCGTCAGGTTTGTATTAGCCCTGGAACAAAACATTATACCAAACACAAACGTTCACAATCTTACCGGGTTGATCACTTTTAGTTTTCTCTTCGAAACAGCCTTTTGCCTGGCTTTATAAATAAAGCACAATCATCCAAATTCAATACAAGTTTCAAAGTAAAAAAGAATGGCAAGATGCATGCTCCCAGTACGAAAGCTCAGTAGACCAGCGGAGAAACCTACTGATCACTTTTAGTTTCTCAACCCGGTAAGTTGATAAATAGAAAATTTTAAATTTTCTCGTTGTTCTCAATCGTAAACTAGACCCGGTCATATATTGATGGTCATATCGGTACCATCCATGTTGCAATAAGAGTCACTTCAATTGGATTGATATATATTTCATCTCTATCTAACTACTCGCGGCGTCTCCACATGTCTACTTGTCCTAGGCAGTCTCGAAAAAACCCTGCCGACCTCCATAGGCCAACCTCAGCAGAGATCTTACGGATGACTTTCCTAGAAGAAGGAGCGGCCCCTTCGAAGACAACGTCGTTCCGGTGGCGCCAGAGTGTCCAGCAGACCAGGGCAATCCCCATCCAGAGGTCACGCTCCCGACCCTTCCCACCCCGCTCTCCGGGGTTGCTAACTGAACTAAAAAGAAGGCCTAATTAAATGAAAAGGATCAAGGCCCAAGTTTCGGCCTACTGAAAAACAGTTTCGTCCTCCCTGAGACGTATGAGAGAACTCCTAACCTGCTCTAATGGCGCCGGCACATTAGATCTTTCCTTGCCGTTGTGTGCGCTTTAGCTAGGTTGGATTTTGGGGGCCCTCGATTTCTTGGGCCCGGGGCGGCCGCCCCGCTCGCGCCGCCCTAGGGCCGGGCCTGCCTACTTGGGTACTAGAGCAACCAACCTCTGACTTCACTTATCCAAGCAAAGAAGTGGTGACTAGGGTGGCAAGCGGCACCCGTAATTTTTTTCAAGAATACATCTTGGGAGACGTATCGTTTTCATAGAAGAAAAGCCAAGCGGCCAAGTTTTACAATGTGTCGAGATACAGACACCAAGACGCAAACTCCACGCCGCCACGAAGGCAGCACACACACACGCACTCTATCTAACTACTCGCGGCATCTCCACATGTCTACTTGTCCTAGGAAGTCTCGAAAAATCCCTGCCGGCCTCCACAGGCCAGCCTCAGTAGAGATCTTACGGATGACTTCCCTAGAAGAAGGAGCGGCCCCTTCGAAGACAACGTCGTTCCGGTGGCGCCATGTCCAGCAGATTAGGGCGATCCCCGTCCAGAGGTCATGCTCCCAACCCTTCCCACCCCGCTTCTCCTGGTGCCACGCCATAAGCTTTGTGTCTTGCTCCGGGGCCCAGCTGCTTTTGCCCCACCACCCTAGGCAGGTCGACCACACTTCACGGGCGAGGACACATCCCATCAGCAAGTGATCGATTGTCTCTCCACATTGGTCACAAAACGGGCAGGCGGCTGGTCCCGCAAAACCCAATCAAGGCAAAAAATGAGGTGCAGGAGTTAGCAGATTTAACGCATGATCAGTGAAAAAATTTGGCCCGCAACCCGCCCCGCTTGCCACCCTAGTGGTGACACCGTTCATCCTTTGGTGCCAAAAAACTTGTGAAAACCCTTGTCAACTTGTGAAAACCTGCAAGCATGGTGGAGCACTGTGAAACGTTCGGGGGGGGGGGGGGGTTTAGGGGTCAGGAAAAATCCTTGTCATCTTGATACCGACGTGGTGATGCCTGCGGGTGCCACCGGCCTTTTTGAAGGGCGCCGGGTGTACCTCTTTTCCACCTCCCGGAGCGTACCGAGGGAAACCCTAGGACCTGTCCGGGTAGCAGCAGCGTCATCGTCGCTTTCCTTCCTCGAGGTGATGCTTGGTGCGCGGCGCTTCGGAGTGCTAGGCATGTGGTGGAACTTAGGCGCACCGGTTGCAGATCCATCTCGTTTTCATCAAGCCATTGTTTTTTGCTTTATTTTATTTTCTTGTTCTTCTTTGGTTTCTGTGTTTTTCTCTTTTGGACGTTGTACTGTTTAATCCAGCAGCGGTTACAAATGGTTGCTGTATTTATATAGTTAGGCGTACGGCTGTTTCGAGAAGGAGTCCTACTCGGGTACTGGAGCAACCAACCTCTGATTTCACTTATCCAAGCAAAGAAGTGGTGACACCGTTCATCCTTTGGTGCCAAAGAAAACTTGTGAAAACCCCTATCCTAGTCGAAGCTGGCCCAAGAGGTATGTAGAACATGGCCACTGGCGTACGCATGTACGCAGGCACGTGGATGCCGAGTCGGATCGATCAATAATTAGAAGCCTGGGTGGGATTAAGCCCTCCTTTCCCTGCAGCACGCGTGCCAATCAGCGGGGATAAACTAGCGTCAATTTGCACGAGTCGGTCGTGGTGTGCTAATCTACGGCACCACGTCGATCGACGTACGAGTGCATCTCCATCCATCATCCCATCAGCTGGCTCCTATTGTGTATATACTCCTAGCTGCATCCCATCTGGCCTGTGTAGTAGTGTCTCCTCTCCTGATCTGTGGTTGCGGCGTACGTGATGTGGCGAGCCGTCGCCGAGCTAGCGCCGGTGGCGGTGGTGCGGTTGGGGGAGCCTTGTTGTCCGCTGGCGACGGCGACATGCATGGTGAGATCAGAGAGGCCGAAAGGCGCACGGAAGAAGAGAAGAGACCGACCAAGTGGCGCGTGACGCCATCTCGTGAGAAAGCAAAACCACGGCGAGGAAGCCGTCGCTCGCGTGTGGAGGCAGGAACTGGAAGGCCTCGGCCCTCGGCACGTGTCGGCTGCCCAAGCACGCGTGGTAAAAGAAAAATCAAGGAGGGAGGCCTAATCGCCTAGAGGCTAGCAGAGAGGTTGGTGAAAGTACATTGGCAATGACAGCCGGACTGACAGCAGAGTGGATAAAGACAAGGAAACCTCAACAGAGCAAATAGTTTTCGGCTACTCCAGATGATTGATTGATCGATCGATCGGATAAATATCTTCACTGGTGGCCGGCGAAGGCGATCCACGTCTAAGAGCAACTCCACTCGGCTACCCAGCACGTCGAATTTAGGTCTGGACGCGAAAATTGGCACAGTCACGTACACAGGAACCTGTTTTTGGTCGGATTTGGGTCAATTTTGGTCCGGACTATCCAGGCCGAACCCAGGTTCCCGGGTACGCCCTGGGTACGCCGGACGCAGCGAACTCGGCGAAAAAAGGCGCATTGACCCGCCGAGTCAGCGACGGAATCCGAGTCGTCGTCATCCTCGGAACCACGCGGCGACCGCCGGACATTAACTGCCCGTCGCATCGGCCACGCGTCGCTGAATTACCGCGCCACCGCCGTCGCCTCGGCTCCCGTGAGGGACCGGCGGGCACTAACTTCCAACCGTTTCCCCTTTTCCCGCCCTCGCCGCTACACCTCTCCCGCCCGCGCCGGCCATCTTGGCCTATATAAGCCGTACCCCTCGCCGGAGTTTCTCACACTCTCTCACAGCTCCCCCAGCCCACAAGCCCGAACTCCGGCGAACACTCTCTCAAAGCTCCCCTCCCCTAGCCATGGCCGAGCAATACCCCGGCGACGGCGTGGCTGCGAACGGCTTCGGCCGGCGCACCCTCTAGGCGTGGGAGGCGTGCCTGCTCTACGAGGCCGGCTATATGGCGCTGCCTGATACGCGGAACCCTCCGGGGTGGAAGCTAAGCGCCGGCGGCATCCCTATCCCGCCGGCGCCGACGCCGGAGGAGCTGCCGTACAAGATCCAAGAGTACATCGGCGCCATGGACGACCCCTCTGTCAACGAGTCGCCCGACAACCTCCTGTACTGGGAGCAATTCTTCACGGATCGCCGCGCCCAGGAGCTTGCCCGCCACGAGGGGCCGCCAAACGAGTCGTCGCCGAAGCACAACAACTCGGCCGGTCGCCGGCGTTGGTGGAGCGCGCCAGGCAGGACGCTCAAGGCGGTGCTGGAGCACATCAATGTCGGGAACATGCCGCGCCTCGGCTTCCCGCGCACACCCACGCCGGCGGCCAGGTCGGGGCGGCGCCCTCCGGCGAACTGGATGCCGAGGAGGATGGCCAGCATGAGCTCCTCCTCCGCCTCAGCCTCCCACTCCTCGGGCTCAACGCTGCTGCGTACGTCGACTGGGCCTTCGCCGGAGCTGCGCCCAGTCAAGCGCGAGGCGGGGTCGCCTACGTGCTCGCCGCCGCGGACACGCTCGCGCGGCATCGTCATCGGCGAGCCACGCGTGACGGCGTCGCCAACTGGCCACCTTCGTCTTCACCGCCCGAAGACTGAAGGCTCGGCGCCGCCCGATGACAGCGCCTTGAGGATGGCGCTGGAGTAGTCGCTCCGCGACTTGGCGCCGCAGACGCCGTTGGAGGAGCCATTGTCGTCGGACATCCTGGCCTGGTCCAGGACGGACTGGGAGGAGCAGGAGAGGCAGCGCGTCCGCCGCCTGCAGCAGCAGGCCGAGGAGCAGGCCGCCCGGAGACGTGCGTTGTTCGGGCGCGAGCTCGCCTACCAGGGCGCCCTGCTCTTCGTCCTCGACGACGACGAGGAAGATGGCCTCTCCTACCAGCCGTGGAGGTGCGGCGACCCAGGCTAGGGGAGCTCCCGCCAGCACCAGCCGTCGAGCGACAACGACGGCGGCGAGGATGATAGCAGGGCCGATCCCGGCTACATGGCGTTCTACGGCAACTTCGGCATGTAGAACGGCGACGGCACCGACGAAGGCCACGGTGGCAGCCTTTGTTAGTTTATTATTGACTACTTTAGTTTAAATTCGATGTATCCGCCTATCTTTAATGAAATTCGCCAATCTTTAATGAAATTTAGTCAAACGTGAAAACTCGGGTCTTGGTACGCGAGTGAGAAACTGAAAGTATCCAAACAAAAACTTGTTTTGTCCGGTCAAAAAAAGGTCCGGTTTTCGTTCTGGATACGCCACATGCTCTAAGGAGAACACGCAGGAGCAACTAGTAATTAACTTTGCTGTCCATAGTCTCGTTGTGCTAGCCACAAACCTAACACAATCGCACGATTTTACTGGCCTGTCTGTCAGTGTTCCATCTCTCACATCAAGAAAGTAGATCGCGCCACGGTCACGTCGACAATAAGACACGCACTGATCTAACAGTACTAGTATGTGACCTCTCTAGTCGCGTAGATTAAGGAAGTAGACCTGACACGGCCGGTGCTAAGCAGAAGAATATCAAGATGGGTATGTAGGAACCGACACCATCTCATCGACATGGAAAAATCCGTTGAAGAATACCAGCTCCATACCGTACCTCTGCAAATATTGATCAAACTCGGCTTCCCGGGAGACGACGTCGGATAGACAGACACAAGTAACTCGTTGAAAAGTGGATCAAGTAAACCACATCTTATATTCTGAAAATAAGTCTAGATATATTTTCTTTATAAACATAAAACATCTTATATTTTGAAACGGAGGGAGTACATAACCAATGACAGATGGTGAACATAGGGGATGTCTGTTCTGAAGCATGGTGAACATAACCAATGATTTGTCGGAAAGATCTTGGTCGGAAAGAAATGGGTAACATCAAAAAGACCTTTTTCTCCAAATGTAAGATCGATATGAAAAGACAAGTAAAAAAACAAAAAAAAAGAGACTAGCTTGCTTTGTTGGTGGAGGATGGTCTGTGTTTTATTAAAGTAGGAACCACTAAAACCTCAACAAAGGAAAACGATAAGATAAGCAAACTTGCAAACCTTACTGTGATTGATCTGCCAGCAGCTAAGTTCCTGAAAGCCCTGGTCGAAGCTGAGGTGTTAGCCTATAGAAGCCTTAGCAAGTGTGTAGATTAGCAGCTAATGATAGTAATTATTTGAGCAGAGAGTGAACAAGATAGTTTTTTTTTTTTTTTTGAGCTGAACAACAAATCATTAATTTCAGTTTGGATAACCACAAATCATTAATTTCAGTTCCTCAGGTAACCCATGGTTCCCTAAAACACGGATAGTAACTGCAATGTATACAGCCTGCACATATGTAAGACAGCAAGATAACTACTGTGGTGTGAGTCTACACCTCACATCAGTAACCACGTCTTACGAAAAAGGACACAAGACTGTATGCTGCTTACTATATATGGCACTGTGAATGCTGAAAGTCCTTTCGCACTTATATTTAATTTCCCGTTAATTTAACAGGCAGTGTCGATTCGTGGCAGAAAAGCTATCCACAGTTATGTTCCCTGTTTTCTAAAGGGAATCGGTGCCAATAGCACTGACAAATGACAACAGCTATGGTCATCCTTATATTGTGTAAGTTCTGCGTGGAGTTTCAAGTTTTCAACTACTGACTGCCTTGGAGGAGCTGGAGTTTTATGATGCTGGTCGTGCCTTGAACCAACCGTGGTCAAACATATTACATATCGCTGTGTAGATCAGAGAGCACAGGCATTGGGCTCCCAGCCAAGAATGATTTAATGAGAGTAAGAGCTTGTTTGGGCCGGTGCAGAGGAACCTCATGACCCGCACCCCTCACAGTCACAAAGTTGAGACCCTTGTACCCTTGGCTCCAGCCACCAACCTGTTTAAACGCAGAAAAGTTCAGAAATTAGGAGCAGAACGGAGAGCAGATGTCCCAAATAACTAAGTATATTGGAGTGGGCTAACAAAAAATAAAGGAGAATAAAATGTTGCTTTATAAAGTCCATCCCAGTTGAGAAGGAACACTACGAGTAGTATGGTCCATGTACTTATGCATGATTGCCATACTAAGTTGGAAACCTTAATGAAAGTGTATCATGCTTGCAGTAGCCCATGGGTACCATATATGAACTGTGTGAGACCTTTTCTACTTGCAATAATAAGTGCCTACACTAGTAGACCAGAGGTTCCACATGGACACATAACCCCAGGCAAGATATAAATAGTCTGAGGATGAACAAATTATGCGGGAAAAAAAGCACAAAGATTCAGGCTACTGAACATTCATGGAATCATGGGCGTTTGATCAAGAACCCTATACCTCGCCATCATCATCATACCAAGCATGCCAAGGAGTCACTGTTGGAAGCTTGAGAGCATCAATACTGTATCTAGTTGATGTTACTGGAATCACTGCATCTGTGTCTCCACTGGACAAAGTAAAAAATAATAATCAACACAAAAGATTTAATTTATATGTTTGTCCATCATTTATACAAGCCGTTCTCACATGACGTTTAGATATATAGACAGGGACAAATAGCTACTTAAAAGGTTTTACCAGCATGGCAGCATCTTATGGTAGGTCAAAATTGCACAACCATGTTAAATATGAAGAGAGACTAACAAAAATAATTCATGTCAAACTAGTTATATAATGTCATGGCAGGTTCATCTTATAAACCCACTTCTGTGCGGTGACATATGTGAACTGTTTTAAGGAAAGAAATTAACTGAATCCCAAGTGTACGCTATGGAGCATAGTATTAGAACCATCTTTGAGTGCCTGTGTTGGCAAAGACTCCAGAGAGTTAGGAATAACCTGAACATCCATATACGAAGCCCATATTGTATAAGTTCATGATAGATATGCAGTACAGAACTTTCACAGTCCTTCCAATTAGTGTTAACAACTCCACTGCAAAGAAGTAGTAACAACATGTTAAAAGTGTAAACAAGAGCAAGAAACATGTTAGCGGATCTGCTTATTGTCCTTACATGTCATGGCGTTCAAGTTTTCCAGTTAAGTTACTAAGAAATAGCCTCCAAAATTATAATACATTAGGACATGTAAAATAGGGTGTCGCTGGCCTTTTTCTACTAAAGTCACGTAGGATAATTGCAAACTTGGAACAAAGAGATATTGAAGAAAAAGTGTGACTGCCTTCTCTCCTAACTAAGGGATAGCCTCTTAGCACTGAAGACATTTTTCTCCATTGTACTAGATGACATCTCTTAGTCACATGTTTCTTAGTTAAAAACTTAATCACCACAGAAATTTAGACACTCAAATATTTAATGCTAAAGATAACACTAGGAGATAACCGCTTGTACTCCCTCCGTCCCAAAATAGATGTCTTAGATTTGTCAAAATTTGGATGAACCTATATACTAAATAGTGTCTAGATTCATTTAAATTTTAACAAATCTGAGACATCTATTTTGGGACAGAGGGAGTATAACATATAATATTGCCATCTATAGATGACGTGGAGGGGAAGAGAAGGTTGCCATCTCAACCACTGTGCATGCCCTTAATACTGCAAAGTACTATAAACATAACAAAATAATTTTTTATGTCTAATCAGAATTTTTTAGGATAAGAATTCAGCGAACAGCTCGACATCATGGAGCATGGAATCAGATTTAGTTACTGATAGTATGAGTAATATTACTACGAGACAATTTTCCATAAATTTAAGATAGCAGCAATGGACAAACTTACAGTAAGGATGGTAAAATCAAGTAAATCATTAAAAACTGCTCACAGCATTACCTGCAGGTCTCCCATTTGGATTTGCCAATGACTGGATTAACGTGAAGTGCCTTCTGCACCTCAGCCAGATTGAAGTATACAATTGAATGCTTTTCAGTGCATGGATCATACTGCTCTCCCATTTTTCCAACAGACTATCATAATACATAATGATACAAATCAGATGTACAGAAAACATGTGAATTCATGAAGCATTGGTTTTTATTTTATGAGCGGTAGGTGTGCAGATCAAGACAAGTTTCTCCGCTTAGTTCATACAAGACCAATTTCATGCCAAAGTACAGAACCCTTTAAGATTTTCTTAGAAAAAAATAAAGAAAATGTGGTGCACAAAACTTAGGATCCCCTCAGATAGGAAAACATTGTTGAGTTAATTATATAAGAATAAAAAAATTCAGGTAAAATGCTACACCCTTTGTTTAGCATGAGTTGCAGGAACTTCAAAACTTACGCGAAGCCTTTTCACCACTTTGTTTCTTGAGGAGGCAAAAGATGAATGACAAGTAGGTGTGAAGATGCTATATGAATCAATGTTCCCAGCTTCAGTGCTAGCAATGTCAAGAATCTTATCACACTGTGGAGATGAATGCACAAAGGACTCAAAGTCGCAGAAAATGTTCAGTAGCTTGTATGTTTGATCAGAAATCAAGCCGGTGGTCCACATATATTGAAATATTCCATAGTGGTCATGGAAATCATCAGTCAGGGCATTTCCTACCTGTAAGAGATTGACATTAGTACAAATAAAATAGTCGGATGAAGTTGTGGGCTATTAATTGTTGTCCCTATGCATTTATAACTCAAGCAATGAAAACATAGTAAGATACAAAAGCATAAACTCAAAAGCAATCTCCCTAGCCTCTATTAATTTACTATGAAAGCAAACGAGAAACTTAGTAATTAGCATTACAATCATTCAAATGCATGCTGGCCGAAACATACAAAAGTCAGTCCGCCATTGCATAAGACAACATGTGCACCAGATGTATTGCATTTTATTTGAAAATCAGAATTAACTGATAAGTTCAAACTAGCAGGGTGACTCGCGCATTTATTTACTAGATTAATCATGTGTTGTTATGTGTCTTAGTTTAGATGTTGGTAGACCACCAAGTACAAATTTAAAAAGATAGAAAAACTTGTGGCCAAAATATGCCACACAGAACTGATTCAGCATTGTTTCCTTGTTTATTTACCAAGTGAATATTGACATCTTGAGGAAACGCTATCGAACTTTGGTGAGAATCTTTCCATTGCGTACATTGGGTTGTTGGTAAGGGAATTGTTGTGCGACAATAGAATATCGAAAGCATTTTAGTCAATGGCTCGCCAACTGTAGTTTCCTACTAATTTCTTGATCTCCCTCTTTCCACTTCGCCGCATCCATTAGTGTATATCTTTCCGTCAAGATTTTTTGATAATCCACCCAAGATTTAAGTCTAAACATTAATGGCTTGTACCTAAACCTTCATCCTGCCTCATCATTGGCCGTATATCTGTTTCTCTATTTGTGCAACCACATGCCTCGAGATGCTTCCAACAAGCTCATCTTACTATAGTTATCTATGTCCCTTGGCCATCTAAGGCAATTTAATTGCCGGTATATATTCATCAAAAAGTGCTACATCATTCTTTCTCACTCATCCCTTTGCCTGCTCTTGTTTGGTTGTCTTTGTTCTACTCAATCGACCTCTTTTCCTATTTGTGAACCCATGCATGTTTACACATCTAATGAACAAATGCATGTCGATACATGTACGGGTACATTGGCATTGGTCATCAATTACTGCCTACTGCGTGTTATCGACTGGAAATAAAATCACCAAGTTATTTTAAGTTTAATCCAAATCTGAGTTTTAAGCTTAGATGAAGATATAGGAATGCCTTCTCTCTAGCTAAATTATGAAATGTAATCCATTCCATCTTATTTTCTTTCAAGAGACCTTCAGTTCCATCACAAACCAACATTGGTCAAAACAGAAAGAAGATATTAACTAGATATTGGTCATATTTGCTTCCATCTGTTTCTTAAAATTTCTATCATCTATACATGACATGCACAATTAATAATGCAAAATCTTCCTCTTTCTTTCTATATATCAATCTCTACTCTCATACAAGTTGTATGGTGCCTTTTGAAGATACACTTCATGTTGCATGATTATCCTTTATAACTAATTAGTGATGCATATATTTTTATGCATGTGTTGAAGCGGTGACTTATGTGCATATCATTTAATGATATAACTGATTTCTCGTCAAAATGGCATAGAACTTAAAAGGATAAGAAAATTGGTACTACGAGCGTATAAAAACGAAGGCAGCTATCCAGTTTGGGTATTAATGAATACATATATCTTGATAGTTCTGTGTTAAATAATCAAAATACATGATGGAATTCGTTAATAAAAATGCAGAAGGACCAAAGGCATACCATATAACCCTTAAGATTGATTGATTTGTCTCCAGTGGCCTCATGGTGCCTCTTTATGGCTTGAGCCAACTGAGGAACATAGTGACCTAACCAAACTAGTTATAAATAAGTTTCCGAACCTTATAAAAAGAAAGAAACAGTAGACTACAAAAAAGAAACAAAATCCTGTAAAGATTCTACGAACCAGCATAACTCTCTCCAGTTAAATAAAATTCACGCTCTTTGTATTGAGGAAATCGTTCAAGCCACTTTGTTAGAAACACCAATGAATCCTTGGCTACAAGATAATGTGAATAACAGTGAGCAACTCCGATAGTAATACATCATTAGTTCGGATTATTGTGGAGGATATGAATTTCATGTAAACAATATGACAAACAGAGTGAAAGGGGTTGCAGTACCAGTTCTCTCATCCCCGTTGCTTAAAATATCGTCAGAGGTGTTTGAATATGAATAACCAACACCAACCGGTGAATCAAGGAACAAGATATTAGCAACTGCAAATATTAAGAAATTGTTAAGTATATATCCTCCAAAACAAACTGGGGAGCAGGGAACAACACAAACTCGGAAGTTTAGCAAAAGAAAACGGATACTGATATTAACAAGAAAGGGTACTAAGGCTATGCTCCAATATGCGTATAATAAACAATAAAATAATCAATTCATCAAATAGAAATACTACTAAAGGTAGCAGCATATTAAAAGATTCAATTAGAGGATTCATCTGAACTGAGTTTGCTTCTGTTGAATGCTACCTTTGTTCCAAGAGTAAGGATTCATATGTACACCCTTTCCATCTGCATTAACATGGAAAGGCCCCACTTCTTCCCCGAGTCCAAAAGCAATTGATGAGCAACCAGGCCCTGGAAAATGAAGCACAGTAAATTCACCATTATACTCTCAATTGATACACACAGTAGGATTGTTAGCAATGAACAAACTAGAACTTAATACCTGAGACAGATTTATCAATATACTAACATAAATATTTCACAAATTCAGTATCAAGGACTTGCCTGCCGCAAAGGAAGCTGGTATGCTCATCTTAAAATTACCGCTGATCTTAAGTTAGCTAACATAAACTAGGATAAGGTGGCTGGAGTAGAGAATAGGTGGGATCTATTAGTAAACGCTACTGAAGTTAATTTAGTGAAATTTCTTTTGACCTTTTAAGTAAATAAACTCATAGGAACTAATTCGTATAGAGCATTTGCTGGACTTGACACTTTCAGTCTTCTGCAAATTTAAAGTGACAAATTATGAACACCCCTTACAGTTGATCTACAAAACAATCGGTTATATCCACTTGCATAATATAGTACCAGCGACTAGCAAGCGTTCATAGTTTTCATGTCAGCGTGAATAAATGGGGAATTTGATTCCGGGATACTCAAACAATTGTGATTAACACAAATTACGACTCATTACCATCGCACAACTGGGATGTGGATCACATTCACGAGATTTCACAATTAGCGGACGCATAAGGCAACTGTAGGTGCCAATTCTGTGGCTGAATTAGGCTCGCAGTCAATGCAGCAGGGAACTACCGATCGCTTCATCGCAATGGTCGGAAGTACTTTAAATAACAGATCGCAGAACTCCAAATCTTTGGCCCACACAATTAACGACAGATCGTGGATCACGACGGTCAACGGAAGTACCAGTAGCCACTTCATCTGACCCGTAGAAACCTAACTAATATTACGGTAGGATTTAAGCGCAAATCACAAAAGGCGCGGCCGGCGGCGGTACCTCCGTTGAGCCAGAGCAGGAGGGGCTTGGACGCCGGGTCCTGCGCGGCCTCGAAGAACCAGTAGAAGAGCGCGGCGCCGCGCTCCTCGCTGACGGTGACGTACCCCGCGTAGTGCGCGAAGCTCGCGTTGAAGCCCTGCCCCGGCACGCGCGGCACCCGGTCCCGCTCCTGCTCCCCGCGCCACGAATCCGCCGCTGCCGCGGAGACGGCCGCGCCGAGGAGCAGGAGCAGGACGGCCAGGGGCCCGGAGGCGCCCGACATCGCGGGCTGGCGGCGGCGGAAGCACCTCACGGCCTGACCGGAGTGTAGTGTAGGCTGTAGCACGACGGCCGGACGGCTGGCTGGGGACGTGGGGACTGGTGGTTGGCTGGCTTCGGTGAAAGACTAGAGTAGTGGACTGTCGAGTGGTGTGCGTTTGCGTTGCGTGCACTCGTGCGCGCCGTAGCAGGGATGCCAAGATCGCACGCAACCAAGAATCATACGGGTATGCAGCAATAAAATTAGACATGAGCAAAGCCTATAATAAGGTGGAGTGGCCTTTCTTGGAAGAGATGATGAGAAAGCTAGGCTTCAACCAGAGATGGATCAATAGGATCATGTTGTGTGTGTCCACGGTGACATATCAATTTCGGGTGATGGAGAATGCACGGACAGCATAACATCACAGAGGGGACTCCGTCAAGGAGACCCGTTGTCCCCGTATTTATTCCTCTTGTGTGCAGAGGGCTTCTTCGCCTTGCTCAACGAGGCGAAAATAGATGGGATCTTACCGGGCATACGGATATGCCATGTTGTCCTGAGAATCAACCACTTATTATTTGCAGACGACTCTTTGGTACTCATGAAAGCTACACCTGAGGGTGCCAGATCTTTGCAAAAGATACTACAACTTTATGAATGTTGCTCGGGACAGACCATTAACTATGACAAGTCCTCGGTTATGTTCAGTAGGAATACAAAGAATTGGTGCAAGCAAGGGATGCTGGATGAGTTGCATATCAGGACTGAAGCTATGACCGAAAGGTATCTGGGGCTTCCAGTCTATGTGGGCAGATCGAGGGCGCAAACCTTCGAATACCTGAAGGATCGTATTTGGAAAAAGATACAAGGTTGGAAGGAAAGGTTTCTTTCAAAGATGGGGAAGGATATTCTCATTAAGACATGTGCACAAGCTATCCCAACCTTTGCAATGTCATGCTTTGATCTCACCAAAACACTTTGTGAGGAAATGAGTATGATGATTTGTCATTTTCTGGTGGGCTCAACAAGACAAGGACAACAAAATACATTGGCTGAGCTGGGAGCAGCTCACAAGGTCGAAGAGAGATGGTGGCCTAGGCTTCTGAGATCTTTATGGTTTCAATATGCCATGTTGGCAAAACAAGCATGGAGGCTACTGAATTCTCCAGACTCCTTGTGTGCTCAGGTATTGAAGGTCAAATACTACCCCAACTCTTCAATCTTAGATGCACAACCATCAGGAGGGATGTCATTTTCTTTCCAGAGTATCCTAAAAGAAGTTGACCTGATGAAGAAAGGTATGATATGGAGGATATGAGACGGAACATCGGTGAATATATGGACTGATAATTGGCTGGCTCGAGATGACGCACTCAGACCAATCACCCCTCGCAACCAACAAGTTCTTTCAAAAGTGAGCGAGCTTATTAGCCCGATCATAGGACAATGGGATGAACAGTTAGTACGGGATAGCTTCATGAGGATTGATGCAGATGTGATCCTTGCCACCCCTATCTGTGATGAGTTTGAAGATTATGCAGCATGGCATTATGATGCAAAGGGCAATTTTACTGTTAAATCAGCCTACAAACTGTATGTGCAGATAAGAGATGAGCATCAACAATCACCTTCTGGAAACGGTTCAGAAACTCTACAGTGGGAGAGGATCTGGAAGCTTGCTTGCCCGCCAAAAATTCAACAATTCCTGTGGAGATTCGCCCATAATAGTTTACCCCTAAAAATGAATATCAATAGAAGGGGCATGGAGTGTGACACAATGTGTGTTTGCTGCCATCATTTAGATGAGGATGGGGCACATTTATTCCTAAAGTACAAAGAGGTAAAACATGTATGGAAGGAGCTGTCACTAGAGAAAGAAAGACAGGAGCTCTGCCTATTCCCAGATGCGAGAACAATGGTAATACCAAATTCTAAAGATGGGAGAGAAGAAGTGTACCCTGATTTCATGCCTACTGTGGAGATGGTGGTCAAGGAGAAACAAAATAAACGCCAAAGAAGCTGCTGAAAAAGTCGGGACCCTACTATCCCAGGTGAGGTTTTGGGCGGGGGAATACGCCTTGTTCTACAACAAACATAAAAAGGAGGAAGTTCAGACAAGCACGAGGCAGTGGCAGGTGCCAAGGGGGGACACTCTGAAAATCAATGTCGATGGTGCCTTCTGCGCCGCCTCAAAGACTGGCAGATGGGGTTTTGTCGTCAGGGACTCGGCTGGCTATGTCAGAGGGTCGGGGGCTGGAGCTCTCCACCATGTTCTCAGTGTGGCGCATTCAGAGATAATTGCGTGCGAGGAAGCAGCCAAAGCTACGCAATGGGGTATGACTAGAATCAGCATCGAGTCAGACTCCCTCAACCTGGTCAGAGCTATGCGAAGCACGGATTTTGACCAAGCTCCTGAAGGCATCATCTATTGAGACTTGCACCTCTATATGAACCTAACTCGTTTGAGTTCTCTCATATCCCTCGTGCCTGTAATATTTTAGCCCACGAGCTAGCTGCTTATGGTGCGGCACGGCAGGACACGAAAACTCTGTGGCCGGAGTCGCTACCTAGTGATGTAAGTGTTAAGGTGGCCAGCCTTTCTACTGAGCCAGGAATCATACGGGTATGGCTGTAAAAAAAAAGAATTGTACGGGGTATGTAACTGTTGGACGGACCAGGCCCAACGCATGACGTGACCTTGGCAACGTCACATCCATAAGGAGGTGTTTGGTAGCCTATGCGGTGGTTGGTACATTCTATAGGGAGAAAAAGATGCTCTTTTTCGTGGGCAACCAAACAAAACGTGGTAAAAAAAAGGTGCCCAATTCTCAAAGCACCTTGGGGCAGGTCGGAGGACAACGTCCGAATCCGGCGTTTGTCTAGGGGCAGGCCAGCGCGAGCTCCAAAGAGGAAAATATTTTCTTACTTTCCGTGCCAGTTTGCATGCCTCTCACAGCTTATATAGAAAGTCACCACAACCAAACATCCCACTGAGAATCTCACCTACCCCCACCTACCACCATACATGCTACCAAACAACTCAACAATGGCGTTTTTTGCATCATTTTTCGCTAGATAGGCTCGCTAGGGGAAACAACATGGGTTATTTTTCGGCCTGCCTCCATACCAAAGCCAACCAAACGCGCCCTAAACGGGTCTTTTATTTTAAGATCCACGAGTTCACGGGTCCGCGCTCTAAGAGTCCGGGGTTGAGCGTAAAATTAGTTTGGTTCGTAAATTCAGGAACCACTTATAGGGATGTGTCTTTGAGTGAATATCAGCCAAATAAAAACCATGGTTTTGCCATGTTATGGAGGTCTATAGGGCTCTTCTGTTAGAATAATCGGTTATACTAGTACGCGCATGTCTAGGTTAACCAGCTATTGCTATTGTTGGAGCGTTCGTTTTCTTGCTATAATCTATATGTTCTAGCCTTAAGGCTAATTCCGATGAAGGCGGTGATAGCGACTTTGGTGTTCCTCTTTCTCCATCTCTCCACAACTCCTAATAATGTTTAGCAAGATGAATTGGGGAGTTAGGCCGGCAAGGTCAGCGCCTGATTCGGCGTCCCGCGCGGAACCTAAGTTGGCTCCATCGGCACTAGATTTCAAGACTCTGCGTTGAAGCATTGAATCAGCGGCAAAGACTTCTACTCGAAACCAAGAGGTAAGCCGGTTTGTATCCAGGTTCCTTCGAGCAGCTTCGTGAAGAGAAGAGCTAGCCCGTTAGTGTTGATCGGGTGCGCCACACCAAGATTTTGAAAACTGGCGAGAGTTCTAGGCAAAAATCTATCATCAAAGAGAGGAGCAGGAGGTAAATTTTTCTTAACTATACGTTTTCTTACCAATAGTTAATTTATTAAAAAAATTACAAAATTAACTTGAAGTGTTTATTTATTTTTAGGTTTATGGACTAGAGTCGATTCAGCAGACCTATATGAGATCACTATAAAAGTCCAATAGTACACTAAAAAGCTAGATTTTGGATTTGAGAGAACTATGTTCGTGCATGATGTGATAATATTTGTGAGTTGCAAAGAGATTGTGTATGTTTCGCAGATGATTGACATCATTCGTGCTAGGATTGCTTGGGGATTCAAGTAGAGGCCAAAATTAGTGTGGTTGAACAAGGGTGGAACATATACACAAATTGATTAGGTATACGTGTAATATATATAGGGGTTCGTATAATGGAAAATAAAAAAAATTCTATCGCATGAACACACACAAGTCAAGATCTAATCTACTAGATCGGTGCAACGAGTTGATAAAGTACTAACCCTCGAAGATTCCAAAGCGGTTAACGAGATCGGATTCTCATGGTTGATATAGTCGTTCACTTGCCGATCTCAAGATCACGAAGACAATCCTTACGACGCCGTGTTCCGGCAGCGCTTCCACGGTCGGTCACATATTCGATACTCGATGAAGACCTTCCTCTCTCTTGTTCCAGCAGGCAGTGGAGGTTGTAGATCTCTCCTCGCGATTTCAGCAACACGACAACGTGGTGGTGGAAGTAGAGGGGAAATCTCGCAGGGCTTCTCCTAAGCTGGAGCGGGTATGGTGGAGTAGAAGAGGGCCTAGTGATCTAGGGTTTAGAGGGCTGAGGGGTTTAGAGGTGGCCGGCGGCTACGGCAATCCCTAGGCAACGACTTGGAGGATCCCTAGGCGGCGGCTCTTGGAGATATGCCCTAGAGGCAATAATAAATGAGGTCATTATTATATCTTTGTGTTTATGATAAATGTTTACATTCATGCTATAATAGTATTAACAAGGAAACATTGATACTTGTGTGAATTGTAAACTAAAATAGAGTCCCTAGTAAAGCCTCTTTATAATACTAGCTTGTTGATTAATAAATGATTGTGGTTTCCCTATCATAAACATTGAGATGTTATTAACAACAGGATCATATCATTAGGAGAATGATATGGTGGACATACTCCTATAGATAAGCGTAGCATAAAGATCAAGTCATTTTAATAGTTCAATTTCTATATGCTTTCTAATACATAGTAACCTAATTCCTTCGACCATGAGATCATGCATATCACCTTCACCGGAAGGATGCTTTGATGACATCAAACACCACACCGTAACTGGATGGCTATAAAGGTGGCATTGAGTGTTCGGAAAGTATTGGTTGAGACACATGGATCAAGAGTGGGATTTGTCCATCCATATGACGGATAGATATACTTTGGGCCCTCTCGGTGAAATGTCATCCAATTAGCTTGCAAGCATGTGACTGGCTCACAAGGGATCACATATCACGGGAACGAGAAAAGAGTACTTATCAGTAACGAGGTTGAACTAGGTATGCAGAGATACCGACGATCATAACCTCGGATAAGTAAACTATCGTGAGACAAAGGGAAATTGGTATCGTATGTAAGTGGTTCATTCGATCGCAAAGCAATCGTAGAAATATGTGGGAGCCATATGAATTTCCAGATTCCTCTATTGGTTATTGATCGGAGAAGTGTCTCGATCATGTCCGCATAATTCACGAACCGTAGGGAGACACACTTAAGGATTCGACGTTGTTTGAGTAGTTATGGAATGATGAGTAAACAGACCGAAGGATATCATGAGGAGATCCGGAATGGTCTGGAGAATAAGATTCATATAAGGAAAGTCCTGTTTCGGGGTTGGAGAATGGTTCCGGTGTTTTCATCGGGAATGTTCTAGAAGGTTCCGGAATGTCCGGCACTCCGGAGGGGAAGGGTACATAAATGTGTTATATCAAGTTTGTATGATTGCATCATGTACTAGGTGTCATCGCTGAACAAAATAAAGGGTTTATTCAAATCCTTGTTTGAAAAAGTCAAACGCCAATTTGAAAGTCAAACGGCTATTTTGGGAAGTGGAGGGGAGGTTGAAACCGAGTTGGGGGAGGAGTTCCTCCCCCCACCGCCGGCCCTCCTTGGCCGAGTTGGGGAGGGAATCCCCTCCCCTGGCGCGCCTCCCCCCACCTATATAAGGAGGGGCAGGGCTCCCCTCCTAGACACCCAATACCTCCACCTCTAAACCCTAGCAGCCGCCGCCCACCATAGCTGCCGCCGCCCCCTAGGGTTTCTCCCCTAGTCGCCGACTTGGGCACCTCCAAGCCCTAGCCGCCGGCCCTAGCACCTCTTCCTCGGCGTGTCTAAACCCTAGATCGTCGAGGGCTCTCTCATATAATTTTATGCTATACGCGGGTGTCCTTTGCTTATAAAAAAAATAGAGTAACAAAAGGAATCAAAAATCTTCCTATTCCCGCTTCTTCTATTCAGTATTTAGGACATCATTCCCGTACTCTTTTTTAAGTAAAAGGGCTATGCTATGTATCATATTTATACTTAATGCTCTCTAATTCTACTGGAATTCCTATAAGAATAAGAATTTGTTAGGAGTAAATTCCTTGAACTGATTGATCCGTAGCTTTAGCGTAGAATCCCTTTTTGACTCTGTACCCTTGATTCCACTATGATTATTGATCAATAGTAGAATAATTCCTTTATAGAAATAGGAGACATAATTTAGATGGATATAGTAAGTCTCGCTTGGGCTGCTTTAATGGTAGTCTTTACATTCTCTCTTTCACTAGTAGGTCCACCATACTCGCTCCGGCTTAAGGCGAAGCCCTGCGAGATCTCCCCTCTACTTCCGGTACCACGCCGTTGTGCTGCCGGAATCGTGAGGAGAGTGCTACAACCTCCGCTGCCTGCTGGAACAAGGGAGAGGAAGGTCTTCGTCGAGTACCGAATGTGTGACCGACTGCGGGAGCGCTGCCGGAACGCAGCACCGGAAGGATCGTCTACGCGATCTTGAGATCGGGAAGAGTACAACTACATCACCCACGAGAATCCGCTCTCATTAAACACTTTGGAATCTTCGAGGGTGAGTTATTCCATCGACTCGTTTCTACAATCTAGTAGATAGATCTTGGCTTGTTTGTTTGTATGCGATAGAAAATTTTTGTTTTCCATGCTACGAAACCCTACAGTGGTATCAGAGCCGTGTCTATATGTAGATCTGTTGCACGAGTAGAACACAATGGTCATTGTGGGCATTGATGCTTTTATTGTCGATTGCTTCTTGTGTACTTTGCATCTTGCGGGATGTTGGGATTAAGCGGCCCGGGCTAACCTTACATGACATCGTTCATGAGACTTGCTCCACGCTTGACATGCAACTTGTATTGCATAAGTGGCTTTGCGGGTGTCTGTTTCTCCTAGCATAGTTAAGATTCAATTTACAATGGGTGATTGTCAATACTAGTATCAATGTTGTGGTTCTTGTTCGTAAGTTATAACGACACTTATTGAAAGCCCCAAACCACGTAAAACATGCAAATAAAGTAGAGGCGTCTAACTTTGTTTTGCAAGGGTGTGCTATGATGTGATATGGACATGATTGTGATTGTATATGATGTATGCAATGTTCCTTATTGTAAGTTGGCAACCGGCAGGAGCCATATGGTTGTCTTTAAATTCTGTTAAGACCCGCGTGTCTATTCAAAGTAGTTGTAATAGTTGAAGCCGGTGGACGACAACCATGGAGCAGCGTCATGGACCTTGATGCAATGTCGGTGATGATGGAGATCATGTTCGTGCTTGAAGATGGAGATCGGAAGCACAAAGAAGAAAGGCCATATCATATCACATATTATGAATTGCATGTGATGTTAATCCTTTATGCATCTTGTATTGCTTAGTAAACAACGGTAGCATTATAAGATGATCCCTCATGCACACAAATTTCAAGTCATAATGTGTTCACCCTTAGTTAGCACCGTTGCTAAAGCTTGTTGTTTCGAAGCACCACGTGATGATCGGGTGTGTTAGATTCCGCAAGTGTATACAACATGAGCAAGCCAGATTTGCTCATGCGGAAGCTAAGGTTTGATCTTGACGAGCCTAGCATGTACAGACATGGTCTCGGAACACGGATCACCGAAAGGTAAAGCATGAGTCATATAGAAGATATGATGAACATGTCGATTGTTCGCCATTGAAGCTACATCAACTCTCGTGATGATCGGTTTTGATGTGGTGGATTTGGTTCGTGTGATCACTAAAACAATGTGAGGGATGTTGTTTTGAGTGGGAGTTCACCTAGATTAATTTACTTATTAATTAGAACTCAATTTGTCATAAACTTAGTCTAAACTATTGCAAATATGTTGTAGATCAATGGCAGCCCCTACCATCAATTTTAATGCGTTCCTAGAGAAAGAAAAGTTGAAAAACAATGGAAGCAACTTCGCGGATTGGTTCCGCAATTTTAGGATTGTCCTCATAGCTGGTAATTTGACCTATGTGCTGGATGCACCGCTGGGTGACCCACCTGCAGCTACTGCTACCGATGAAGTAAAGAATGTTTACCTCACTCGGAAGACTCAGTACTCCACAGTTCAGTGTGCTATCTTGTATGGTTTAGAATCGGAGCTTCAAAAAAGGTTTGAGAATTCAGACCCACATGATATTGTCCGTGATCTCAAATTGATCTTTGAGACTCATGCGGCAATTGAGAGCTATGAGGCTTCTGAAAAGTTCTTTAACTGCAAGATGGAAGAGGGTAGCTCCGTCAGTGAGCATGTGCTTAAGATGTCTGGGCACGCAAACAAACTTCAAATCTTGGGTATAGTGATTCCTAATGCTTTGGGGATTTACCGTGTCCTCCAATCACTACCACCAAGTTACAAGAACTTTGTGATGAACTACAACATGCAGAACATGAACAAGACGTTGCCAGAACTCTTTGCCATGTTAAAATCTGCAGAAGTGGAGATCAAGAAAGAGCACCAAGTGTTGTTGGTCAATAAGACCACCAAATTCAAGAAAGGCAAGTCTAAGCAAAAGGGACACTTCAAGAAGGGTGGTAAGAAAGTTACCGCACCGACGAAGAAGACCAAGGCTGGACCTAAGCCTGATACTAAGTGCTTTTACTGCAAGGGAGAAGGTCACTGGAAGCGGAATTGCCCAAAGTACTTGGCGGATTTGAAGAACGGCAACATCAAGAAGAAAGGTATATCCGATATACATGTTATTGATGTGTATCTCACTAGTACTCATAGTAGTGCCTGGGTATTTGATACTGGTTCGGTTGCTCATATTTGTAACTCGAAACAGGTGCTGCAGAATAAACGGAAGCTAGCGAAGAACGAGGTAACGATGCGCGTTGGAAACGGATCAAAGGTTGATGTGATCGCGGTCGGCACGCTACCCCTTCATCTAACATTGGGATTAGTTTTATACTTAAATAATTGTTATTTGGTGCCTGCGTTAAGCATGAACATTATATCGGGATCTTGTTTATTGCGAGACGGTTACTTGTTTAAATCCAAGAATAATGGTTGTTCGATTTATATGAGTAATATGTTTTATGCACATGCACCTTTGATAGATGGTCTATTCTTGTTGAATCTCGATAGTGGAAATACACATATTAATAACATTGAGGCTAAACGTTTGAAATCAAGCGATAACTCGACCTATATGTGGCACTGTCGTCTTGGTCACATTGGAGTGAAGCGTATGAAGAAACTCCATTCCGATGGACTTCTTGAATCACTTGATTTTGAATCACTTAAAAGATGCGAAGCATGTCTGATGGGTAAAATGACTAAGACTCCATTTTCTGGTATGATGGAGCGAGCTACGGACTTGTTGGAAATCATACATACCGATGTTTGTGGTCCAATGAGTGTAGTATCGGGTGGTGGTTATCGTTATGTTCTTACCTTCACGGATGATTTGAGTAGATATGGGTATATCTATTTCATGAAACATAAGTCTGAAACTTTCGAGAAGTTTAAGGAATTTCAAAGTGAGGTTGAGAATCAACGTAACAAGAAGATTAAATTTCTACGTTCTGATCATGGAGGTGAATATCGAAGTTACGAGTTTGGAGAGCATTTGAAGAAATGCAGAATACTTTCACAATTGACACCGCCGGGAACACCACAGCGTAATGGTGTGTCCGAACGTCGTAATCGAACTCTCTTAGATATGGTTCGTTCTATGATGTCACTTACAGATTTACCGCTATCATTTTGGGGTTATGCATTAGAAACATCCGCATTCACTTTAAATAGGGCACCATCTAAATCCATGGAAACGACACCGTATGAATTATGGTTTGGGAAGAAACCTAAATTGTCATTCCTTAAAGTTTGGGGTTGCGAAGCCTATGTAAAGAAGTTACAGCCGGACAAGCTTGAAAGCGGAAAAATGCATCTTCATAGGATACCCGAAGGAAACTATTGGGTATACCTTCTATCATAGATCCGAAGGCAAAATCTTCGTTGCCAAGAATGGATCCTTTCTAGAGAAGGAATTTCTCTCGAAAGAAGTGACTGGAAGGAAAGTAGAACTCGACGAGGTTGTTGAACCTTCTCTCGAACTTGCGAGTAGCGCAGCACCGGAAGTAGTTCCTGTGACGCCTGCACCAGTAAGAGAGGAAGCTAATGATGATGATCATGAAACTTCGGTTGTAGTTGCTACAGAGCCTCACAGGTCAACGAGAACTCGTACCACTCCTGATTGGTATGATCCCGTTATGAATGTCATGTTGGTGGATAACACCGATGACCCTGAGACATATGAGGAAGCGATGATGAGCCCAGATTCCAATAAATGGCAAGAAGCCATGAAATCCGAGATTGGATCCATGTACGAAAACCAAGTATGGACTTTGGTGGACTTACCGGATGGCCGGAAGGCTGTCGAGAACAAATGGATTTTCAAGAAGAAAACAGATGCTGATGGTAATGTTACTGTCTATAAAGCTCGACTTGTCGCAAAAGGGTTTTGACAAATTCAAGGAGTTGGCTACGATGAGACTTTCTCACCGGTAGCGAAGCTAAAGTCTGTGAGGATTATGTTAGCAATCGCTGCATATTATGATTATGAGATATGGCAGATGGATGTCAAAACAGCATTCCTCAATGGAGACATTGATGAAGAGTTGTATATGATGCAACCCAAAGGTTTTGTCGATCCTAAAGATGCTAACAAGGTATGCAAATTTCAACGGTCCATCTATGGATTGAAGCAAGCATCCCGAAGTTGGAATCAACGTTTTGATAAGGTAATCAAAAGTTTTGGTTTTATACAAACTTATGGAGAAGCTTGTATTTACAAGAAAGTGAGTGGGAGCTCTGTAGCATTCTTAATACTGTATGTAGATGACATATTGTTGATTGGGAATGATGTAGACCTTCTTAATAGTGTCAAGGAATATTTGAATAATAGTTTTTCAATGAAGGTTCTTGGCGAAGCAGCTTACATATTAGGCATAAAGATTTATAGAGATAGATCGAGACGCCTAATATCATTGTCACAAAGTACATATTTGGACAAAGTTCTAAAGAGGTTTGGAATGGAACATAGCAATAAAGGGTTCTTGCCCATGTTGCCCAATACGACGTTGAGTAAAACTCAAAGTCCGACAACGGCAGAAGATAGAGAAAGGATGAGTAAGACTCCCTATGCCTCAGCCATAGGATCTCTAATGTATGCCATGCTATGTACTAGACCCGACATTGCATATGCTGTTAGTTTAACTAGCAGATATCAAAGTGATCCAGGAGTGGATCATTGGACAGCTGCCAAAAACATCCTTAAGTACTTGAGAAGAACTAAGGATATGGTTCTTTCTTATGGAGGTGATGAACATCTCGTTGTTAATGGTTACACCAATGCTAGTTGGAACACCGATCCGGATGATTCTAAATCACAATCTGGATACGTATTTACTTTGAATGGTGCAGCAGTTAGCTGGAGGAGTGCAAAGCAAAGCGTTGTGGCGAGATCTTCAACTGAATCGGAATACATGGCTGCTTTGGAGGCTTCACAAGAAGCGATATGGATGAAAGAGTTCATTACAGAGCTGGGTGTGGTTCCTAGTGCGCTGGACCCAATGTCTATCTACTGTGATAACATGGGCGCCATAGCCAATGCGCAAGAACCAAGGTCACACAAGAAGCTGAAGCACATCAAGCTACGTTTTCACGCTATTCGAGAACATGTCCAAGATGGGGACATAAAGATTTGTAAAGTACACACAGATCTGAATGTGGCGGATCCGTTGACTAAACCTCTCCCGAGGGCAAAACATGACCAACACCAAACTGCCATGGGTGTTCGGTATATTACCATGTAATCTAGATTAGATGACTCTAGTGCAAGTGGGAGACTGTTGGAGATATGCCCTAGAGGCAATAATAAATGTAGTTATTATTATATCTTTGTGTTTATGATAAATGTTTACATTCATGCTATAATAGTATTAACAAGGAAACATTGATACTTGTGTGAATTGTAAACTAAAATAGAGTCCCTAGTAAAGCCTCTTTATAATACTAGCTTGTTGGTTAATAAATGATTGTGGTTTCCCTATCATGAACATTGAGATGTTATTAACAACAGGATCATATCATTAGGAGAATGATATGGTGGACATACTCCTATAGATAAGCGTAGCATAAAGATCAAGTCATTTTAATAGTTCAATTGCTATATGCTTTCTGATGCATAGTAACCTAATTCCTTCGACCATGAGATCATGCATATCACCTTCACCGGAAGGATGCTTTGATGACATCAAACACCACACCGTAACTGGGTGGCTATAAAGGTGGCATTGAGTGTTCGGAAAGTATTGGTTGAGACACATGGATCAAGAGTGGGATTTGTCCATCCATATGACGAATAGATATACTCTGGGCCCTCTCGGTGAAATGTCATCCAATTAGCTTGCAAGCATGTGACTGGCTCACAAGGGATCACATATCACGGGAATGAGAAAAGAGTACTTATCGGTAACGAGGTTGAACTAGGTATGCAGAGATACCGACGATCATAACCTCGGATAAGTAAACTATCGTGAGACAAAGGGAAATTGATATCGTATGTAAGTGGTTCATTCGATCGCAAAGTAATCGTAGAAATATGTGGGAGCCATATGAATTTCCAGATTCCTCTATTGGTTATTGATTGGAGAAGTGTCTCGATCATGTCCGCATAATTCACGAACCGTAGGGAGACACACTTAAGGATTCGACGTTGTTTGAGTAGTTATGGAATGATGAGTAAAGAGACCGAATGTTGTTCGGAGTCTTGGATGGGATCCGGGATATCACGAGGAGATCCAGAATGGTCCGGAGAATAAGATTCATATAAGGAAAGTCCTGTTTCGGGGTTGGAGAATGGTTCTGGTGTTTTCATCGGGAATGTTCTAGAAGGTTCCGAAATGTCCGGCACTCCGGAGGGGAAGGGTGCATAAATGTGTTATATCAAGTTGGTATGATTGCATCATGTACTAGGTGTCATCGCTAAACAAAATAAAGGGTTTATTCAAATCCTTGTTTGAAAAAGTCAAACGCCAATTTGAAAGTCAAACGGCTATTCTGGGAAGTGGAGGGGAGGTTGAAACCGAGTTGGGGGAGGAGTTCCTCCCCCCACCGCCGGCCCTCCTTGGACGAGTTGGGGAGGGACTCCCCTCCCCTGGCGCGCCTCCCTCCACCTATATAAGGAGGGGCAGGGCTCCCCTCCTAGACACCCAATACCTCCACCTCTAAACCCTAGCAGCCGCCGCCCACCATAGCCGCCGCTGCCCCCTAGGGTTTCTCCCCTAGCCGCCAACTTGGGCACCTCCAAGCCCTAGCCATTGGCCCTAGCACCTCTTCCTCGGCGTGTCTAAACCCTAGATTGTCGAGGGCTCTCTCATAGTCCACCATACTCGCTCCGGCTTAAGGCGAAGCCCTGCGAGATCTCCCCTCTACTTCCGGTACCACGCCGTTGTGCTGCCGGAATCGCGAGGAGAGTGCTACAACCTCCGCTGCCTACTGGAACAAGGGAGAGGAAGGTCTTCGTCGAGTACCGAACGTGTGACCGACTGCGGGAGCGCTGCCGGAACGCAGCGCCGGAAGGATCGTCTACATGATCTTGAGATCGGGAAGAGTACGACTACATCACCCACGAGAATCCGCTCTCGTTAAACACTTTGGAATCTTCGAGGGTGAGTTATTCCATCGACTCGTTGCTATAATCTAGTAGATAGATCTTGGCTTGTTTGTTTGTATGCGATAGAATTTTTTTGTTTTCCATGCTACGAAACCCTACAGCGGCGACTAGAGAGGGGGTGGCGGCCGGCTAGGGTTTGGGTGTGAGGGGTAGGGGCGCCCTTATCCCTCCTTATATAGGTGGGAGAGGCGGTTTGGGGGGAGGGGAGTCCTCCCCCAACTCCTCATTGTGGCCGGCGGCAAGGGAGGGAGGGAATCCTTCCCTAAGTGGGATTTTTTCTCACTCCACTAGGCAACCATGTTGGGATTTGACTTTTTCAAATTGGCGTTTGACTTTTCAAACTAGAGTTTGATTTCTCTCTTCCCATTGTCCAGCCAAGTGACCTAGGGCATGATGCAACCATTCCACTTTGGTATGACACATCCATGTACCCTTCCCACTCTGGATCGGTGGACCTTCTAGACCCTTCTAGAACATTCTGGTGAAAACACTGAAACCATTCCTGAAGTCCGGAATTGGACTTTTCTTGTATGAATCTTATTCTCCGGACCATTCTGGATCTCCTCGTGATGTCCTGGATCCAATCCGAGACTCCGAACAACATTCGATCTCTTACTCACATTCCATATCTACTAAACAACATTGAATCCTTAAGTGTGTCTCCCTACTATTCATGAATTATGCATACATGATCGAGACTCTTCTCCGATCAATAACAAATAGAGGAATTTGGAAATTCATATGTCTCCCACATATTTCTATGATTACTTCGTGATCGGATGAACCATTTACATACGATACCAATTTTCCTTTGTCTCGCGATATTTTACTTATCCGAGGTTTGATCGTCGGTATCTCTGCATACCTATTTCAACCTCGTTACCGATAAGTACTCTTTACTCGTTCCTGTGATATGTGATACCTTGTGAGCTAGTCACATGCTTGCAAGCCAATTGGATGACATTCCACTGAGAGGGTCCAAAGTATATCTATCCGTCATATGGATGGACAAATCCCACTCTTGATCCATGTGCCTCAACATATACTTTCTGAACACTCAATGCCGCATTTATAGCCACCTAGTTACGAAGTGGTGTTTGATGTCATCAAAGCATCCATCCGGTGCTGGTGATTAACATGATATCATGGTTGAAGGATTTAGGTTACTATCTATCTGAAAGCTTATAGCAAACAAACTATTGAAATGACTTGATCTTATGCTACGCTTAACTATAAGAGTATGTCCATAACATCATTCTCCTAATGATATGATATTGTTATAAACAACATCTAATGTTCATGATTCGGAAACCATAATCATCTATTAATCAACAAGCTAGTATTACAAAGAGGCTTTACTAGGGACTCTTACATGTTTACAAGTCACACAAGTATTAATGTTTTTGGTTAATACAATTATAGCATGGGTGTAAATATTTATCATAAACACAAAGATATAATAATAACTACTTTTATTATTACCTCCTGTGCATATCTCCAACAGTCTCCCACTTGCACTAGAGTCAATAATCCAGATTACATGGTAATATACCTAACACCCATGGCGGTTTGGTGTTGGTCATGTTTTGCCCTCGGGAGAGGTTTAGTCAACGGATTCGCCACAGTCAGATATGTGTGTACTTTGCAAATCTTTATGTCACCATCTTGTACATGCCCGCGAATAGCGTGAAAACGCAGCTTGATATGCTTCATCTTCTTGTGTGACCTTGGCTCCTGTGCATTGGCTATGACACCCATGTTATCACAGTAGATAGCCATTGGGTCCAGCGCACTGGGAACCACACCAAGCTCCGCAATGAACTCCTTCATCCATATCGCCTCTTGTGAAGCATCCTAAGCAGTTATGTATTCCGATTCAGTTGAAGATCTCGCCATAATGCTTTGCTTTGCACTCCTCCATCTCACTGATGCACCATTGAAAGTAAATACGTATCCATATTGTGTTTTAGAATTATTCGGATCGGTGTTCCAACTAGCATCGGTGTAACCATTAATAACGAGTTGTTCATCACCTACATAAGAAAAAACCATATCCTTAGTCCTTCTAAAGTACTTAAGGATGTTTTTGACCGCTATCCAGTGATCTACCCCTGGATTACTTTGATATCTGCTAGTCAAACTAACAACATATGCAATATCTGGTCTTGTACATAGCATGGCATACATGATAGATCCTATGGCTGAGGCATAGGGAGTCTTACTCATCCTCTCTCTCTATCTTCTATCGTAGCAGGACTTTGAGTTTTACTCAAGGTCGTATTGGGCAACATGGGCAAGAACCCTTTCTTGCTTTCTTCCATTCCAAACCTCTTTAGAACCTTGTCCAAATATATACTTTGTGAAAGCGCTATTAGGCACATAGATTTATTTCTGTAAATCTTTATGCCTAATATATAAGCAGCTTCGCCAAGATCCTTCATTTAAAAACTACTATTCAAATAAACTTTGACACTTTTAAGAAGTTCTATATTATTCCCAATCAACAATATGTCATCCACATATAGTACTAGGAATGCTATAGAGCTCTCACTCACTTTCTTGTAAATACAAGTTTCTCCATAAGTTTGTATAAAACCAAAACCTTTGATCACCTTATCAAAATGTTGATTCCAACTTTGGGATGCTTGCTTCAATCCATAAATGGATCATTGAAGTTTACATACCTTGTTAGCATCCTTAGGATCGATAAAACCTTTGGGTTGTACCATATACAACTCTTTATCAATATCTCTATTGAGGAACGCCATTTTGACATCCATCTGCCATATCTCATAATCGTAATATGCAGCAATTGCTAACAAAATCCTCATAGACTTTAGCTTCGCTACCGGTGAGAAAGTCTCACCGTAGTCAACTCCTTGAATTTGTCGGAACACTTTTACAACAAGTCGGCTTTATAGACAGTTACATTACCATCAACATTTGGTTTCTTCTTGAAAATCCATTTGTTCTCGACAGCCTTGCGACCATCCGGTAAGTCCACCAAAGTCCATACTTGGTTTTATTACATGGATCCAATCTCGGATTTCATGGCCTTTTGACATTTATTGGAATATGGGATCATCATCACTTCCTCATATGTCACAGGGTCATCGGTGTCGTCCACCGACATGACACTCATAACAGGATCATACCAATCAGGAGTGGTACGAGTCCTCGTTGACCTGCGAGGTTCCCTTGTAACTTTGTTCGATGTTTCGTGATCTTTATTATTAGCTTCCTCTCTTATTAGTGTAGGCGCCACAAGAACTTCTTCCGGTGTTGCGCTACTCTCAAATCCGAGAGAAGGTTCTACAACCTCGTCAAGTTCTACTTTTCTTCCAGTCATTTCTTTTGAGAGAAACTCCTTCTCTAGAAAGGATCCATTCTTGGCAACAAAGATTTTGCCTTCGGATCTATGATAGAAGGTATACCCAGTAGTTTCCTTCGGATATCCTATGAAGACGTATTTTTTCGCTTTGGGTTCAAGCTTGTCGGGCTGTAACTTCTTTACATAAGCTTCACAACCCCAAATTTTCAGGAATAACAATTTAGGTTTCTTCCCAAACCATAATTCATACGGTGTCGTTTCAACAGATTTAGATTGTGCCTTATTTAAAGTGAATGCGGCTGTTTCTAATACATAACCCCAAAATGATAACGGTAAATCTGTAAGTGACATCATAGACCGAAGCATATCTAAGAGAGTTCGATTACGATGTTCGAACACACCATTACGTTGTGGTGTTCCTAGCGGTATCAATTGTGAAAGTATTCCATATTTCTTCAAATGCTCGCCAAACTCGTAACTTAGATATTCACCTCCACGATCAGATCATAGAAATTTAATCTTCTTGTTATGTTGATTCTCAGCAAGTCCCAACACGATCGGATCATAACTTAGATATTCACCTTCACGATCGGATCGTACAAGTCAAACCAAGTTATCATTAATTACATATAGAGACGAATAATCTGTATCTGTCAGATAATAGCTATACCCTATCCATTAATATATTTATCCGATACCCGATTCTTACCAAAATCCACATATGTATCCATATCCAACACATAACTGCATACCATATCCTTAAAATAGATACTCTCTCCGTTTTAAAATATAAGATATTTTAGGTTTGTAAAGAAAATGTATATAGACTTTTTTAGGTGTGTAGATTCACTCCAAACCTAAGTGAACATACATACAAAAAGAAGTCTAGATACATTTGCTTCACAAAGCTAAAACATCTCATAGTTTAAAACGGAGGGAGTACATATGTAGATTCAGGACAGTGGTTATCTTTACCATTTAGATCATCCTAGCAAGTCCCCAAAGATGACCCCCCTCCCAAAGCCCTCGTTTTAGGGCCTATAACAATAAATCTCCCCAACCCTGCGCCCAGGACACCGTTTTCCGCCGACAAATGTCATTTTTATCCGGCGATCCCAACAGATGCCCAACCCTCCAGGAGGCAGCTGGGAGCACCAACGATAAATTTTTCTCACTTTTAGACCACCTAGTCGCCTCATCTCTCTTTTTCCTCCCTGGCCCTTCTCTTTCCACTTTTTCTCCCACTAAGCGCGCACACATGAGGAAGATGCAGGAGATGGTCCCACCTCCCACCAACCACACACCTCGTGGTCAGCATGTTGCCGGGCTAGAGCTTGTGTTGTCGGCGCAGAGATTGCATGGGCAGCGGCTGGCGACTGAGCCATGGCAGCGAACGGGTCAGAACTCGCGTGGGTGGGACGACTGGTGGCAGTGACCTGGGTAGCGGTTGAGGTGGAGCTCGCGTGATCCGCATGGATCTTGCGTGGGCTACAGTGGCCGGCGACAGTGGCCTGAGCAGAGGCCGGGTCGGAGCTCGCGTGGGCATCAGCTGGCGGCATGGGCCCAATGGTAGAGGCGAACAATCCTGGTGGTGAGCGACGATGCGGGGGAGACGAGCACGTCAACGTCACGGAACACGAAACCGGTCTTGTGGAACAGTGAGGGACTCACCACATGGAAATTTCGCCTTCCATTAGTCAATGTAACATTGGTGCCTCCCCAAACGGCTCAAAAAGCCTCTTAGAGCATCTCCACTCGGGGGTGGCCTAAAGGGCTATCAGGAGTGTCGAGACTCAAAATCACTCCTAGCCGGTCCCCAATCCTTTTTTCGCGCGCGGCGCGGCCCGTTTTGTTATCCGGCGCCCCATGCCGAACCCGACCCACGGGAGGTTAGCGGGGACGTCGTATGGAGATAAAAACGACGCGGGCCAGCCTTGGCAGTGAGATAGACAGCTTGTCCCCCGAGCGTTGTCTCGTCGATGACCACGCGGTGGTGAGATTTCTCGCCAGCACGTTCTCCCACCATGCCCTTCCCACCTTTTTCACCTCTTCTTGCCCTTTTCTCGCTATATGTAGGCACGTCGGCCATCACCATTGCATATCTACACCATGACCATACCTCACTCCCTCTTCGCAATATCTAGGGTGGCGGCAGGAGGTGTTGCTTTCGCCTGTAGGGCCGACGCACATCCATACATGGCCGCCATGGTTCCCCGCCTCGCCCACCTCCCGCAAGAGAGTCGTGGCACCCGTTTTCGCCTCTCCCTGGACCCAACCACCCCAACTCAGAATGCTCTGACATGGAGTGATCGACTCTGATGACTCTGACATAGCCAACACCGAGGAGCTGGACTGGAACAGTTCTGACCCGAGTCCAAGTTCTGACCAAACCACCGTATTCGACATGAGCACCAAAGAGCGCTTTCGCGGCTGCCAATACCCCACGGGCCAGCTAGTCGGGCCACCGGCTAGCCTTACGGGTGGGACATCTTCCACGAAGTTTTCCTGCCGGAGCACCTTGATACGTCGTAAACGTGTCTATAATTTTTGATGTTCCATGCTTGTTTAGTATCAACTTTGCTTTGCTTTGTCTACACTTTGAGGTATTTTTATACATTTTCTGGGACTAACCTATTAACAAGGTTCCGCAGTGCCAGTTGCCTGTTTTCTGCTGTTTTTGGTTTCAGAAAAGCTAGTAAGGAAATATTCTCGGAATTGGACGGGATAAAAGCCAAAGTCAATATTTTACCAAGGAGAACACAAATACCGAAGGGCGACCGAAGGATGGCCACGAGGCAGCCACACCCTAGGGTGGCGCCCCCCCTAGGGCGCGCCGCCACCAGGTGTGGGCGCCACGGGTGCCCCCTGCCTTGCCTCTTCACCTATAAAAGCCTCCCGATGCCAAAACCATAAGGACCCGATCAGATATCCACAAAACAGTCTGTAGCCGCCGCCACCATCATCCCTAGATCGGGGGATCTGAAGATCTTCTCGGCACCCTGCCGGAGGGGAGAGATCATCCTGGAGGCCTTCTTCATCACCATGCCAGCCTCCAGTATGATGCGTGAGTAGTTCACCCTTGGACTATGGGTCCATACAGTAGCTAGATGGTTGTTTCCCCTCCTTTGTGCTATCATGTTTAGATCTTGTGAGCTCCGTTCATGATCAAGATCATCTATTTGTAATCATGCATGTTGTGTTTGCGGGGATCCGATGGATATTGAGATACTATGTGAGATTGATTATTGATTCTATCATGTCTTATTGATTATTGATTCTATCATGTCTGTGTTGTTTGAGATCTTGCATGCTCTTCGTTTCTAGTAGCTATCTTGGCCAGGTAGATGCTAGTGACTCCAAGAGGGAGTATTTATAATCGATAGTCGGTTCATGCCTCTATTGAATCTGGGGAAGTGACATAAATCTCTAAGGTTATAGATGTGCTATTGCTACTAGGGATAAAACAACAATCTTTTGTTCATGAAACAATTGTATTGTTTACTTTACACACATTGCTGATACGTCGGAAACGTATCTATAATTTTTGATGTTCCATGCTTGTTTAGTATCTACTTTGCTTTGCTTTGTCTACACTTTGAGGTGTTTTTATATGTTTTCTGGTACTAACCTATTAACAAGATGCCATAGTGCCAGTCGCCTGTTTTCTTTTGTTTTTGGTTCCAGAAAAGGCAGAAAAACCTGGTAGTAGCTAGATGGTTGTATCTCCTCCTTTGTGCTACCATGTTTAGATCTTGTGAGCTCCGTTCATGATCAAGATCATCTATTTGTAATCATGCATTTTGTGTTTGCGGGGATACTATGGATATTGAGATTACTATGTCAGATTGATTGATGGTTTTGTCTTATTGATTCTATCATGTCTGTGTTGTTTGTGATCTTGCATGCTCTCCATTTCTAGTAGCTATCTTGGCCAAGTAGATGCCAGTGACTCCAAGAGGGGGTATTTATGCTCGATAGTGGGTTCACACCTATATTTAATCTAAGGGAAGTGACATAAATCTCTAAGGTTGTAGATGTGTTGTTGCTACTAGGGAGAAAACAACGGTCTCTTGTTCATGGAACAAGTGGATTGTTTACCTTACACACTTTGCTTAAAGCAATTATCCGTTGCTTGCAACTTAATACTGTAGGGGGGTCGGATGATAACCTGAAGGTGGATTACTAGTCATAGATGCAGTTGGATGGCGGTCTATGTATCTTGTTGTATTGCCCAATCGAATCTCATAGAATCATGAATGTCTAGTATTGCATTGTTATGCCTTGCTCAGTCTTGTCAATTGCCCTGCTGTAATTTGTTTACCCAACATGCCATGTTTGTTTATCTTAAGGAGAACACCTATAGTGAACTATGGACCCCGGTCCAATCTTTATCATTGATGCATCTTCCATTGTTACTATTTACCTTCCTGCAAACCACCATTACCTTCCACACCATATAGTTAATCATTTGTTTTCAGCAAACCGGTGAGATTGGCAACCTCACTGTTCGTTGGGGCAAAGTCTTGAGTTTGTGTTGTGAAGATTTCCAAGTTGCTAGCAACACCTTTGAGTCGTTTCCTTCCTCCTACTGCTTTGATAACCTTGGTTTCTTACTGAGGGAAGACTTGCTGATGTGCTATCACACCCTCCTCTTAGGGACTCCCAACGAAGCTCTACATTGATATGAGCCACCATCAAGATTTTTTGGCACCGTTGATGGGGAGGCTAAAGACGGCTTCATAAGGGGAGTCCTTCACAACCTTTCTCTTTACTTTGTTTTTGTTCTGCTTAGTTTTTTTTGCTTGGTTTTGTTTGCCTCTTTTTATCAAAAACTCCAAAAAAATAGTTTAGTTTGGTTTGCTTTCTCTTATCAAAAACACACAAAAAAATAGTTCCTACTCTAGTTGTCACCTTGCTCTAGCTCACCATGTTGATCCCCAAGTTCACCTTGAAATACCTTTCAATAGGTAGTGGCTCTATAATTGGGAAAGAAAATATTGAAGAATTATTTCATCATGTCAGCAAACATGAGGATATTGAGGATAGATCCTTAGCAGAACTTGCTCCTAATTATGAAATTGCTGCAGCTTCTTTAGTTCATATATTGGAGGCTAGGTTTGTTAACCTTAACCCCATGATGTAAAATATGTTTCTTAAACTAAAATAAGAAGAGGATGATGAAAAGAGAGAATTTATCCTAGAAACTTTACTAAAATAGTTCAATGATGTTGCTAAGGAAGCCAAAAAGGTTTTTGAATGTTTTAATATGCTAGGATAATGTGTAGATGTTATGGGTACTTTAGATAAAACCAAACCCAATGAGGAAATTAAGATACCATACCTTTTAAACTTGTAGGAATGCATGAAGCCTTAGAAAAGAATTTTGATTGGATTGTTCCTGAAAACCCATTTGATGAAAGTAGTGAACCTAAGAGAGATGAGAAAGGATCCTCTAAAACTCATTTGGATGAGATACCTTTCCTAGTTTAAGAGATTAGGAGTGTTGACCTTAATGCTTCTTCATTTTAAAATACTTGATTCTTGTTTCTTGTGCCTAACTTAAAGGCGTTAAAGAAAAGTATTTATTGGGAGATAAACCAAAAGTTTTCTTGAGTCTTGGAAGTTATTATCTCTGTAATGACCTCTTCTTATCCTTTTTATTTGCTTTTTGTGCCAAGAATAACCTCTAATGAGAGGGAAGTAAGATTCTGGGACTGCTGTCCCAAAACAGATTTTTGTGCTCCATCGTAAAAATTTGTGTAAAATCTTTGTAAGTCAGATTGAGCTTATATTTTCTGATTAAATCCCCCAGTATGTTAGGTAACTTTCATTAGTTTGATAATTTTTTATTTGATCAACATAAGGTCTTCAAAAAAATCGGTTTCTACGTGCTAGTCTGTTTTGATAGATTTCTACCATTATTTGCATTTGATTCTTATTGATTCCTTTTGGATTCTTTTTGGTAAATTGAGCTTTTCGAGGAAATTGCTACAGTAGCTTGTGTTTTTAGTAAAAAATTTGTTGTTCTAAAACTAAAACCCAAAGGTCTATTATCTTTTGAATACACTAATGTTGCTAATGAAGATTGTGTGAAGTTTTGTATGAAGGAAAATTTTCACGTGTAGAGAAAGAATGATGTAATGAGATAAAGAATGGACAAAAGCTCAAGATTGGGGATGCCACCCCATGTCACCCCAAGAAATATTCAAGAGGTACAAGCGTCAAAGCTTGGGGATGCCCAAGTCATCCCCTTCTTCATCAATAAAAATTTCAGGTCTTTTTAGACACTTTGTTTTTATTGTTTCATGCACTATTGTGTTGTTCTTGGAGCGTCTTAGTTTTTGTTTTTCGTTTACTTAGTTTTGCTTGAATAAATTAGTTTGTACCCCCGTTCTCGCTTTGTTGTTGCAAATAAGTTGATTGGTGTTGGAGAGGAGTAGAAAGTTCTTGCTTGACTAGTACAAGAAGGAGCTTGTTTTGACTGTGACTTAGACTTTATCATGTCATGCTAGATATTTTTTTGACCTATGATTAGTGATTATTGTTGTATCATGACTTGTTCCAAACAATTGGGATTGCTTAATGTGCCTTGAAGGAATCATGCGTTGTTTTAGCATACAAAAGCATAGTATTGTGGTATTCTCCTTTGATGCTTTGTTTGGGTTGACTTGGCACATGCTCACACCATGTTATGACTATGAACAATTCACCATAGCCTCTATAATTATTTAGTCCTTGACTTGTAGTACCACTTTATGCTTTGATTAGTAATGTTTTGTCGCTCTACATGATTATGGCCATCATTGCTCACTTAGTTGGTCGCTCCTAGTCTTTTGCTAGCCTCCACTTGTATGAGTAAGCTCTATCATGCATCCAACTCCCAAGAAACCAAGTTATTCCAAAGTGTCCACTATAAGTTCATATGCATGGTGTGTTACACCATTCCAAGTATATTCTTGTTTTATGCTATCTTCTAATTAAAAAGTCTTTTTGTTATGTGAAAACTTAGTGATTAAAGCTCTCACAAACTTGATGGTACACTTTATTTTTCTTGCACCTAATAAACTTGAACCATTGTGTCATCTCTGTTGTATATGCTTGCACTTATACGTTGGAATTAGCAAAACTGTGCTGTCACGGGGAACGCTTTCAACATTGCACTTGTACTTTGCACAGGTGATATCATGCTCTTTTGTTTATGGATGTCGTCATTGTGAAATAAAAGGGGAGCTTGTAAGTCCATGGTGTTATGTATGTGTGTTAGAGAAATGCCTGGGCCGCTAGCCTAAGCCATACCTAATCACGGTGGAAACTTGCAGCATCACCATAGTGAGCAATCTATGAAGCTTTCTTCTTATAAAAAAAGACATATCAAAAAGAGGAAAGATAGAAAAAGCACCATTTTCCCATGGTAAATAAGAAGATTGTTGAGATGCTCATTGTTTGATTTCCTTGTCATTTTGATTATGGGATAGCTCCCGTATCATGTGCAAGGGGTACCCCGTTGGCGGTTCTCTATGATACACATGTACTTACTATGACAAGAACTTACAGGTGACTAGAGTTGAGTAGCATGAGGAGCGGCCCTCGTATTCAAGGGACATGAGATTGCCAACTTATACTTTGTCAAGCATATACTCCATAGTTTGTTGATACGTCCAAAACGTATCTACTTTCCCGAACACTTTTGCTATTGTTTATCCTCTAAACTTGTGTGATTTGGATACAACTAACACGGACTGACGCTGTTTTTAGCAGATTTACCTTGGTGTCTAGTTCTTGTGCAGAAAATCAACTATTAGGAAAAATCCCGGAAAATATGCCAAAAATCCTATTTCACCAGAAGATCCACGGAGCCAGAGTACGAGACGGAGTGGAGGCCTGGGGGGCCCACACCCCTGCCAGGCGCGGGCCAGGCCTGGCCGCGCCTAGGGGGGTGCGGCCACCCCAGGCATCCCCTCGGCCTCCCTCTTCGCCTATAAGTTACCCCTTGACCTAAAAACCGAGGGGGTCATCGTTTTTCTAGAAAGAGTTCCGCTGGGCTGCCAGCACCAGAAACCAAGATTCGGATCCAGAAACTCCGTTCTGGCACCCTGCCGGGACGGGGAATTTGGGGAGGATCATCGCCATCGTCATCACCAACGCCTCTCCATCAACCATCAATGTTTCCCTCATCCATGAGTGAGTAATCCCCCGATGTAGGCTATGGGGATGGTAGGGATTGGATGAGTTCTATCTTGTAATCGAATAAGATTGTTAGGGCATGGTGCCTAGTATCTCTATTTGTGCTATTTGACTTTGTTGCAACTTGTTGTGCTTAATGCTTGTCACTAGGGCCCGAGTGCCATGATCTCAGATCTGAACTTATTATTGAATCATTATGATAGTATTGTTTGTGATCTTATATGCACATTGTGTACACATATCATTGTCCGGATCCAAAGGCCCCGAAGTGACAGAAATTGGGACAACTGGAGGGGATGGCTGTGGTGTGAGGATCACATGTGTTCACGGAGTGTTAATGCTTTGCTCCGGTGCTCTATTAAAAGGAGAACCTTAATTGCCAGTAGTTACCTAGAGGCCCCGCTGCAACGGGCTGGCAGGACAAAAGATGTTGTGCAAGTTCTCATTGCGAGCACGCATGACTATATATGGAGTACATGCCTATGATTGTTTAGTACTTGGATGCTTATTCTTATTTATCTGCAAATGCCATATATCTTGAAGTTACGTGTTTAGACTAGTCCATGTAACACCCGTCCATCCATCCCTATGCCTACCGCACTCATATCCTACTGTTTGCTGCTACTGTTACTATTTCTCATGTTTTACTGCTGCTGTTGCTTTGTTGTTGCTACTACAAACTGTTGCTACTGATAAAATTCTGTGAGCAAGAACTATTTTTAGGTGTAGCTGAATTGATAACTTAGTTGTTAAGGCTTGCAAGTATTCTTTGGCTCCCCTTGTGTCAAATCAATAAATTGGGTAATACTACCCGCGAAGACTGTTGCGATCCCCTATACTTGTGGGTCATCAAGACTATTTTCTGGCGCTGTTGCCGGGTAACATAGCTTTATTCGTAAGTTCACTTGGATCTACTATTGTTCACTGCTACTCCTTTCGTCATGGGTAAGTCTCGTGATGGAAAGTTTCCTATTTTACCATACACTACAGAAAGAGGTACAGTCCTAAGCACCTCTATTGATCTTGATTCACCGTCTGTTATAAGTAAGCTTGTTACACCACCACCACATACTCATGCTACACACACTGCTACTACTGCTGATTATGAAACTACTTTTGATGCTCATGATGTTACTTCTATTGTGCTTGATGCAGTGGTTCATTAGGTCCTTTCCTAGATGCTACTATGGCTAGTCTAGGAAATACTGAAACTCCTAGTGAAGACACTGTTACACCTGTTAGCTCACCTGAGTCTAGAGAGGGTTATGATATTAATGATGGTTACATTGAGTTCACTGAATAATTTGTTGAAGAGTGCCGAAACACACATGGTACTAGTGCTATTAAGAGTCTCCTTGCTAGACGTACCATTATTCCTAAATTGTCCTCTGATCCTAAGTTTGCCACCTCTCCCATAGATATTAAGGATAAAGATTATGATTTCTCTCTTGATTTATCCTATTTGGACATTGTTGAGAAGGAACCTTTTGGTGGGACTGAAAATGAGAGTGTTGTGGCTCATATGAATGAGCTTTCTACTATGAGTGCTTTATTCTCTGATGATTTTAAGATGCGCAGGTACTTTGTTACTAAGATCTTCCATTTTTCACTAAAAGGATAAGCTAGGGCTTGGTTTAATAGATTACCTCCTGGTTCCATTGATAGCCGTGATTGCTTGGTTGCTTCTTTCTTCCAGAAATATTTTCCTCCTAGTGCTAGACATGCTACTTTGCAGAGACTTTTTGATTTTAAACAGGGAGAAGAAAAGAAACTGCCTGAGTCATGGACAAGGTTCTGTGCCTTGATTCATGCGCATCCTGGATGTCTATTACCTAAAAATGAGCTTATTGATATTTATTATAATGGACTAACTGATGATTCTAGGACATACCTAGATAGCTTTGTTGATTGTGTTTTCAGGAAAAGAACTCCTACAGATGCTGAAGAATTAATGGCTAAAATAAGCAAGAATTATGATGATTGGACTTCAACTCAGCTAAATACACCTGAGCCTATTACTCCTGAACCAGCTGTGCCTGAACCAGTTCCAATACCAACACCAAAGAAGACGAAAGTTATTGCATTAAATGATGAAGTGATGAAGGAAGCTAAGAAATGTCTAAAGGAGAAAGGTATTAGAGCTGAAGATGTGAAGAATCTACCTCCTATAGAAGAATTATGTAAGCCAATTCCCCACCCATCTACTATTGAGGTACACTCTCTCCACTTTGATGAAGGTGATGTTCCCTATGGTAAGCCTCCTGATCAATGCTTAGAGGAACTTGAAACATTTATTGTTAATCAAGGTAATTTTAATAAACAAGTTCAGAATCATTTATTGGAAAACTCTAGAGCTATTAATGAGTTGAAAGATATTGTGGTAAGAACTTCTAATGATATTAAAATGCTTTGTAAACACTTTAAAATGGTTCAAACCCAACTTGATCAACTTGCTAAGGTACAAAATGATATGCTAGTTAATTCCTCAGGATATAAACATGCTTATGGAATTAGAACTAGGAGTGGTATAGCTACTCAAGATCTTTTATATCTTGAAGGACACCCTAAAAGAATTGAGCAGGATTCTCAACAAGGTGAAAGTAGTGGTAGTCCTCGTAAGAGAAAGAAAAAGAAACATAAAATAGTTGAGGAACCACTTGAACCTGTTGTAGATCCTAATAGTATATTTGTCTCTCATGCTGAAACTGAGAGTGGTATTGATAGAAATGATGCTCCTGATAAGGAGGAAGTTGATGAAGAACCTGAGAAGCACACTAAGAACACTAGGTACACTAAGGAATATTTTATTGCTAAGAAACATGATACTGAGAGAGAACCTTGGGTGCAGAAACCTATGCCTTTTCTAGGTAAGAAACACAAGTCAAAGGAGGAAGGACACTACAACAAGTTTTGTGAGTGGATGAAACCTTTATTTTTGCAAATTCCTTTGACTGATGCTATTAAGTTTCCTCCTTATTCAAAGTATATGAAGGATATTGTCTCTAATAAAAGAAAGATTCCTAATGAGGAGATTTCTACTTTACTTGCTAATTATTCCTTCAATGGTAAGGTTCCAAAGAAACTTGGTGATCCAGGTATACCAACTATTCCTTGCTCTATTAAGAATAATTATGTTAGAACTGCTTTATGTGATTTGGGAGCTGGAGTTAGTGTCATGCCTTTTTCTCTCTACAAGAGACTCTAGCTAGAAAAGTTGATACCAACTGATATATTTTTGCAAATGGCTGATAAGTCAACTACTATTCCTGTTGGTATATGTGAGAATGTTCCTGTTCAAGTGGCCCATAATTGCTTGGTTTTAACTGATTTTGTTGTGCTTGAAATGCCCGAAGATGATAATATGTCTATTATTCTTGGAAGACCTTTTCTTAATACTGCAGGTGCTGTCATTAATTCTTGGTTTTACGTCACCGAGTCGACTCCAGACGATGAAGTGGCGCTTCCAAGGTACTCCGCCGAGCGGCCCGAACCGCGTCGGCTCCAGGTCGTCAAGCTCCCGCTGGATCAACGGATGGTTGTCGACGAAATGCTGCAGACCATCCGCGGCCTGAAGAAGAAGGGCCTCCAGACCATCAACCTCTACAAATGCTGGTTCGGGTGGTGGCTCCTGCCCTTGACCCACCGCGACCACTACATGTATGAATATACGGGTAAGGACGATCCGACGAAGTCCTCCCTCGCCGAGTGGAGACTCGAAGACTACACCCTGGCCCTGAAGAAGATCACCCAGGCGGTGTACCTTGACGCGAAGGCCGGGGTCGCCCCCTATACTTCAAGGCGCCCAGCTCCGACGGTAAGCCGTCATTTCGTCACCACTCGCAGTCATAGATGGTGCATTCGCGGTTGTGCTGACATTGTTTTGTTCTTATTGCAATTATTCCAAGTGGTGGAAGGGTGTCTTCCACCCGCAGATGACGAGAACTCGAGATCGTCCGTCTAGGACGGGAACGAGTCGTCGCCCGCCAAAGGCGACACCGACAGCGACGAGGGCGATGACGACGATGACGAAGAAGATGAACCCGTGGAAGTCGCTGCCCCCACAGTTCGCAAGACCCACGGGCAACACCAGCGTGAGCTCAAAGCAAGTAAAAGCCTCGAGCCTCATGATGATGACGACGATGAGCTTCCCGAGCACACCTCACGTCGTGAAGCCAGGCCGTCGAAGAAGAAGAAGAAGGCTCTTCCGAAGAAGAAGGCGAAGCCGACGAAGCAGATGTCTCCGTCCCGATCTGCGACCAGTTCCGACGCCACCAGCTCGGCTAAGGACGCAGCGGCACACGCGACCGTGGCACCAGACGCTGCTGCCCCCATGGACGGGGCACCTCTGGCATCATTACCTCCTCTATTCGCCCCGGTCGTTGGTTTGGGGGCTGCTCCAGCCGCAGGAGCCTTGCCTCCGAGGGAGGCTTCCGCAGCAGTTATCGCGGAAGCCCTGTCGCAGCTTCATCTTCGAAGAAGCCCTCAGTGTCTTGGGCACATGATGTGTTCGAGACGGGCCTCACTCGGAAGTTGGGGCCCGAGCTGGAAAGGCCGGCTAGCATACGCACCGGTCTGCCGTTCATACCAGTCGCCAAGTAAGTGTTGTTCATCTGCTTGTTTTTTCGTTCTAGTCAGACAACCTTATTCATAGTGCTGCTTCGCAGGACTGGTGTAAAAAAGATTGGCCATCCTTTTGTGGCCAAGGTTCCGCCAGTCGTCACCGAGGCGGACTCCTTGCGGAAGAGGAAAACCGACTAAGTCGCTGCTCCCGTCAAATGTGTCAAAAGGGCGAAAGGCGACGACGTCGTCACGGTCTCTAATGACCCGGCGGTTGCTCCGAGCGACCCTCCGACTGCAGCGGAAGTGTCCTCGAAGACCAAGGAGGGTGTTGCCTCACCCGACGTGGCCGAGCCGTCTCCGAGTGGCGCAGCGGCATCTGCAGCGACCTTCCCTTGCTTCATGGCGAAGGCGGCCGCAGCGAGTGGTTCGGCGCCGACGAGCCGGATGCCTGGGGTCGCCGAGGTGGAAGTTGAGCCGCGTCGCGGCCCACACTCCGGTCGTGCTTGCGTCTATGGATGCGCTGGAACTTCACGGCATGCTAGGCGCTGCCATCCAGGTATGTCCAGTCCCCGAGGATCGGGCCACTGAATTTCAGTGGTCGGATTCTTAATGTTTTTATATCGTCCAGTCCCCGAGTGCCTAGTCGCGGAATTTCAGCGGGTGGGCACTTAGGAATTTCATTGTCCGGTCCCCGAGTGCCTAGTCGCTGAATTTCAGCGGGTGGGCACTTAGGAGTTTCATTGTTGTTGATGTTGTAATGTGTGCGCAGGGCTTGCAGCGCGAATCGGCCGAGCGGCTTGCTACGAAGTGTCGCTTGGAGAAGGAGCTCGTTTCTGTCTAGGAGGTGAACAGGGGGCTTCAAGCAGTTGCGTCCGAGGCGAAGGATGCCTGCTGAGGCCTTGTCCCGGTGGGTGACCTGACGGCAGCTCAGTCCTCTTTGAGCACGGCCGAACAGCGAATCGCTGACCTGGAGCGTGAACTCAAGGAGGCGAAGGCGGAAGCGAGCTCGGCGGAAGGGCGAGCGAAAGCTATTGTCACGTCTGCCGCTGAAGAATGGAAAGTGTCTGACGCACTCGTTGCTGGGCTGCAGAACGACTTCTCTTCTCTTCAAAGTTTCATCACGGGGCTATGCCGACCACTGATTGGTAAACCTTCCTTCTTCTTCCCTCTGCCTGCGACAACTGCATTGTGAAGTCATTGGTGTGCTTACTGCCCGCTCATGTTTCGCAGGTCGGATTACTGATAACGCGGAAGAGGCGCAGTCATACGACGCGCGACAGTGTGTGACCATCCTGGTCGACTCGGCCGCGTTGTCCGCGACTTGCCTTCGAGCATATCTTCAGGAGATATCGCCCACCGAGGTGATCCCAGTGACCTTGTTGAGGTGTGGAGCTACCTGGAGAAAGCTCTGTCAGTCGTCGAGTTCATGACGCGGTCGGCCTTCCGGCGTGGGGCGGCGACGGCGCTCAGTCTTGGGCTTGCCCACTTCCCGGAGGATTTCGACCTCGACGATGTCACGAGCGGATACCCCTCGTCAACGGGCTCGGTGGAGATTTCCGAGGTGCTGAAGCTGACGGACCGGGCCGCGGTGTACTCCGATCGCGTTTGGGCGATGGGCGACCTCCTCCCCTACCAGGAGACGATTGTCGCTCCCAATGATCCTGAGCCGAAGCATTAGGACTTCAAGGTCGAGCAGCCGTTCCAAGCAGCGATGGTGGGCGAGCTTACAACGTACCTGTCGAACCCGTACGTGCCCTTCATCCGTAGTCGCAGGGACGGTGGTGCGTCTGTGTCGAAACCTGCGGAGTAGAAGTATCGTGCCCTTGGGCGTTAGTACGAGATGACTATTAAACTTTCTTTGTAGTTGGAACAACTTTGTGCTGCTATAAAGGAAACTCGTGTTATTTTGCCATTTGTTTTGCTATTTTGGATGTTTGATTGAGCGAGTCCCCGAGCGCGTCCGCCCTTTTTATGGGGTTTACCTTGGTTGTTATGTGTTTGTGAATTTTTTAATGAATTAAGGTCAACTCGCCAGAGCTCGGAGAGCCGGTCGCAGGGCGACTCCCATGGGTTCTCTTTACTTGACCGTTTTACCGTGCGCGAACGAGGTCGGGTAGCCGAGTCCTCGAGCGTGGTACTTGGTGGCTCTAGTCGCAGCTCCAAGGTAGGTGAGGACTAAGCGTGTTTAAAGTAAACGCGTCGCTCCTACCTGACCCGAAGGATCAGTCGCATGGCGAGTCCTGGGCACGCTCTCATACTGGGCGTTTTCCCTAGTCGCTCGTATTTGGCTGGGTGTCAGTCCCCGAGCGTGGTATTTGGCCGTTCGAGTCGCTGTGCCGAGGATGTGGAGGACCTTGGTCGCTGTGAGGAGCAAATGCAATTGTCTTGGCTCGGTAAGCCAGTCGAGCTAGGCGACTCCAATGGGGCTCCGGGTTGGCGTTTTTCGTGGATGTTATGAGGCCTAGGGTTCCCTAGTGCCCTCGTACCGCACTACTTGGCCGTGCCGGTCGCTTTATCAGAGGTTGACTTCTGCGAATAGCGTAACGCTGTTATTACGAGTGCGAGTGGAACAAGACACGAAGAGTAGACACAACTTTCGGTAACCACTATTTTATTTCATAGCGGGTGGGGAGTACATGTATGGAGTTCTAGGAGTAGAACTCTCATAGGAGGTTTACATTCCACGGGCGCTTGACGTCGAGTTTTCCATCGCCTCGGGCGTCGGTGAGATAGTAGGCGTCGTTGCCTAGGACTCGCCCCATGACGAATGGTCCCTCCCAAGGGGGGAGAGCTTGTGCATACCCTTCTTGTCATGGACTAGGCGTAGTACCAGGTCGCCTTCCTGGAAAGTACGAGTCCTTACTCGCCGGCTATGGTAGCATCGGAGCCCTTGCTGGTAGATGGCGGTGCGGGAGCGAGCTAGGTCGCGTGCCTCGTCGAGCTGGTCGACTCCATCTTGGCGTGCGAGTTCGTTTGCGGCCTCCGTGTAGTTGACCACCCTTGGCGAGTCGTGCTCGAGGTCGGTGGGCATGACTGCCTCGACGCCGTACACCATGAAGAAGGGGGTAAACCTTGTCGACCTGTTGATGGAGGTGCGGATGCCCCAGATGACGGAGGGTAGCTCCTCGACCCAGCACCCGGCGGTGCGCTCGAGTGGTACTTAGAGCCGTGGCTTCAGGCCATGGAGGATGCTCTGATTGGCGCGTTCCGCCTGGCCGTTGGACTCCGGGTGGGCGACTGAGGCGAGGTCGAGTCGAATGTGGTGTTCCTCGCAGAACTCGGCCATGGCTCCTTTGGCGAAGTTGGTGCCATTATCCGTGATGATGCTGTTTGGGAACCCATAGCGATAGATGAGCTCGCGTAGGAACTTGGTGGCGGTCTTCCCGTCGCATTTGTGGACTGGCTTGGCCTCCACCCATTTTGTGAATTTGTCGACTGCGACTAGGAGGTGCGTGAAGCCGGAGGGGGCCTTCTTGAAGGGGCCTACCATGTCCATGCCCCATACGGCGAACGGCCAGGTGATGGAGATTGTCTTGAGCGCCGAGCTTGGCACGTGGGTTTGATTGGCGTATTTCTGGCATCCGACGCACCGCTGGACAATGTTGACAGCGTCTGCGTGTGCGGTGAGCCAGTAGAAGCCGCGTCGCATAGCCTTGGCGACCAGAGAGCGCGGGCGCCGGCGTGGTGGCCGTAGTCGCCGGAGTGGATGTCTTGGAGGATTTTGCGTCCTTCGGCGGGCTGAACACAGAGTTGGAACACGCCGGTCACGCTGCGCTTGTGGAGCTCGCCGTTGATGATGACGAAGGATTTGCAGCGGCGTGCTATCATCCGGGCGTCCGTTTCATCCGCTGGTAGGGTGCCTCCCTCCAAGTAGGCGACGTATGGCGCGGTCCAGTCGTCTGGCTCGGCGATTAGTGCGACCAGGGCTGCTTCTGGTTCAGCGGGATTCCGATGTCGATCTCCCTGGGGGGAGAGACGGAAGGCTTGGTGATGGTGTCGAGGAAGACGTCGGCGGGTGGTGCGAGTCGAGCCGAGCCGATGCGAGAGAGTGCATCGGCCTCCTCATTCTTCCGCCTGTCAATCCACTTGACGGAGTAGCCTACGAAGTGTCCACCCAGCTTGCCCACTGCTTGGCGGTATGCCGCCATGGTGGGGGAGATGGTGTCGCAGGTGCCGGCGACTTGCCCGGCGATGAGGTCGGAGTCTCCGTAGCAGCGTAGTCGATTGACATTCATCTCTTTGTCATCTCACATGTCGTGGAGTAGCGCCTCGTACTCGGCCATGTTGTTGGTGCAGGGGGTGAAGTCGAGGTAGAGGACGTAGCGGAGCTTGTCTCCCTTTGGAGATGTTAACACTATCCCTGCACCAGCGCCGTCCGCGTTTTTGGAGCCGTCGAAGTGTAGGTTCCAATAGTGGAGGTATGGCATCTTCTCTGGCTGCTGGGCCTCCTCCCAGTCAGCGAGGAAGTCCGTGAGAGCCTGCGACTTGATCGCCTTGCGCGGTTCGTACTTGATGTTGTGGACGCCGATCTCGACGGCCGACTTGGCGACTCGCCCGGTCGCCTCGCGGTTGCGGATGATGTCCTGCAACGGTGCTGAGGAGACGAACGTTATTGGGTGCTCCTGGAAGTAGTGCGGCAGTCGCCGCTGTGCTCTGAAGACCGTGTATACCAATTTCTGGTATTTCGGGTAGCGCTGGCGCGACTCGGTGAGGACCTCGCTGATGTAGTACACTGGTGGCTGCACCGAGCGCTCCTTTCCTTCTTCTGGTCGTTCGACGACCATGACGGCGCTGACGACGCGTTCGGAAGCCGCAACATAGACCAGCATGGGTTCCTTGTCGACGGGGGCGGCGAGTAGCGGTGCTGCGAGTATCACCTCCTTGAGGTCGTGGAGCGCGTCATCTGCCTCCTTGTCCCACTGGAAGGTGGGGTTCTTACACATTAGGCGGTAGAGGGGCATCGCCTTTTCGCCCAACCGGGGGATGAAGCGACTGAGAGCCGCGACTCGCCTGGCCAGCTTCTGGACTTCGCGCAGGCACTCGGGTTTGCCGAGTCGAGCGATCGTGTTGATCTTGGCGGGGTTCGCTTAGATCCCGCGCTTGGAGACAACGTATCCCAATAGCTGTCCAGTTGGCACACCGAAGGTGCATTTGCCTGGGTTTAGCTTTATCTTGTACTTCCGCAGGTTGGCGAATGTTTCCGCCAGGTCAGCGAGTAGGTCGTGCTGGCGAGCGGACTTCACCACCACGTCGTCGATGTAGACGTGGATATTGCGGCTAATTTGGCTCGCAAGGCACTCCTGCATGCACCGCTGGTAGGTCACCCCGGCGTTCTTGAGGCCGAAGGTCATGGCAGTGTAGCAGAAGGCTCCCAATGGCATAATGAACGCCATCTTTTCTTCGTCCTCGACGGCCATTTTGATCTGGTTGTACCCAGAGTAGGCGTCGAGGAAGCATAGCGACTCCGAGCCCGCGGTGGAATCGATGATTTGGTCGATCCGCGGGAGGACGAATTGCTCCTTCGGGCAGGCGCTGTTTAAGTTTGTGTAATCGATACACATCCTCCAGGTCCCGTTTTTCTTCTCGACCAGGACTGGGTTTGCCAGCCACTTGGAGTACTTGATTGGCCAGATGAAGCCTGCAGCGAGTAGACGCTGCACCTCTTCGGCTATGGCTCGGCAGCGCTCTTCATTGAAGGGCCGCAGCGACTGCTTGACGGGTCGCACTTTGGGGTCGGTGTTGACTTTGTGCTCAGCGAGTTCCCTCGGGACACTAGGCATGTCAGTCGGCTTCCATGCGAAGATGTCCCTGTTCTCACAGAGGAACTCGATGAGCGCGCCTTCCTATGCTGGGCTCATGCCCGTCCCGATCGTCATCGTCTGGCTGGAGTCGCCTAGGACCAGCTCGACGGTGCGGGTATGCGTCGTTGCCTCGAAGGCACTGGAGTTGCCACCCTCTGAGTTGGGCTTCTTGAGTATGGTGGGGTCGTCGTTGTTGACCCTGCTCGCGTACTTGGCAAGCTCCTCGGCGTGGTTGGCCTCTGCCGCGATGACGGCGTCGGCGATTTCGGCCCCTTTGGCCTCGCACTCTGAGGCCATGTCGGGGTCACCGTGGATGGTGATGACGCCGCACGGCCCGGGTATCTTCATCGCATTATACGCGTAGTGGGGTGCTGTCATGAACTTGGCGAACGCCTGGCGCCCCAGGACGCAGTGGTAGGGGCTGTCGAAGGGGACCAGCTCGAAGACGATCCGCTCGGTGTGGAAGTTTGCCGGTGTGCTGAAGGTGACTGGCAGCATCACCTTGCCGATCGGGTATGCCTTCCGACCGGGGACGATGCCCTGGAACATGGTGTAGGTCGGCTCGATCATCGACCGCGGGAGCCGCAGTCGCCTGAAGGTGTCCAGGTACAGGATGTTGATGGAGCTGCCGCCGTCCATCAATGTTTTGGGGAGCCAGTAGTCTCCCACCTTGGGCTTGACCACCAGGGCGACTCAGCCTGGATACTCAATCCGTGGCGAGTGGTCCTGGCGGCTCCAAGTGATTGGTTGCTCAGACCAATTGAGGAACTGGGGGATATCTATATGGGCCACCGCGTTGACGGTGACGGCATGGGCAATGACCTTCTACTCGCGCTTCGTGTTGAAGCCTGTGAAGGTGTGGAGCGAGTCGGCGATGCTGCCAAATTTTGTGCCGTTTGGCGGGTTGTTGTCGGGGTCCTCCCGCGCGCGCCGTGCCTTCTCGATCCCCTGGAGAGAGTGGCAGTCGGCGGTCGTGTGCGTGGAGGGCTTCCCTTCCCTGCTGTGAAATACACAAGGTTGGTTAAGAAGGGCCGCGGTATCGAACCTCGGCTTCGCCTTGTAGTTGCCACTATCGCGGCGTTGTCCCCCATCGCGGCGGAAGCTCTTGGGCTCGTGCTGCGCGTACCCAGCGTTGGCGACGAAGTCGACTCGCCCGTCACTGCGGCGCTTGCCGGTGAGGCGGGTGTTGATGCAGCGTAAGTCGGGTCGCCTGCCCGTTGTCGTGGCCGCTCGTGCGGCGGTGTCCTCCCGACTCGTCATCGGTTTCTTGGTTTGGGTCCTCCTCTGCGTACCTTTTTGCGATCTCCAGGAGATCCGGTATGTTGTCGAGTGTGCGGTACACTCGTTTGATCTTGGCGACCAGGGGGTCGTAGCGGCACGAGGTCTTGAAGCAGTGGATCGCGGTGTCTGGGTGGATGCCGACCGCGTTGTACCACAGATCTTGCCACCGTTGGACCTAGCCGCGGGTCGACTCGCGGGGTCCCTGGACGCACCGTTCCAGGTCCTCGATGGTGGTGGCGCGGGTGTATGAACCCTCGAAGTGCCTGACGAAGGCCTCGCGCATCTCTTCCCAGGAGTCGATGCTATCCGCGGGAAGGGTGTTAATCCATTGCCTGCACGCCCCCTCCATCATCAGGGGGAGGTAGCGGGAGGCTAGTAGATCGGTGTGGCCGGCGATCCCCATCGCCATGAGGTAGGTATCCAGCCACACGGAGGGATCGTACGAAGGGTCGTACTTCTCTATTTCCTTCGGCGCTTTGAAGTTCGCCGGGTATCTTTCGCCTCGGATCATCGGCCCGAAGCACTGGGGCCCGATTCGGCTTAGCGATCCCCTTGGCTCACCGTCGCGGCGGTTGGTGAGGGTGTGCCACAAGTTGTCAGGCTGGCGTGCGCGCCAGCTCTGGTTGTTGATGATGTGGGTGCGGGCGTCGACGGGTTGCCCGTTGGCGGTGACGAAGTTGGTCACCGGCCGAGGGTCGTTGGTGGAGAGTGCCGCGTTCGCGGGTCGGTGTTGGAGCTATAGGGGTTCGGGTGGTGGGCAGTTGAGAGTGTTCGCCACCATGGGGCGGCCGCTCGAGGCCGCTCTGCTGCCTGATGAATGCGAGTACATCCGACCCTGTGAATCGACGCCTGCGTTTTGTTGCTCGACTGCTTTAGCGAGCAGATCCCTGGCATACTGGATTTGCAGGGCGCCTTCCCCAGTGGCTTCAATGTTGTCGACTGCTGCTCGGCCCACGACGAGGTTGTCCATTGGGGTGGAGAACAGTGGGAGGCCGTTCGCGTCTCGCTCCCGTGAGGAGACCACGATCCTTGGCTGATCCCTAGGGGGTGCGTGATTGGGTGGTGGTGGCGCGCCATTGGCCGTTGCCCCTGGTGGGGGCCGAGTGCTTCCTCCTGGCGGCGCATTCTCGCAGATCGCATGCTCGGCCGCGCGGGCCAGGTCGTTCTCATCGTCGAAATTCAGGGCACGCCCCTGGACGGTGGGGTTCAGGCGCGACCTGATTCGGAGCTGGTGGTAGCGCGACAGCTCCTGTGCCGTCACCTGCTCGAGGCAAAAAAAATCGCGCTCGGCTTGTTCCGTGCGGATTGCTTCCGCCAGCTTCAGGCGGAGTTCCTCTACCTCCATTGCCATCGCGTTTGGTGGGATCGGCGTGGAGAATGGGTCTTCCGACGGGTCGGTGCCAGTCGCCATGTAGGTCGCGGCGTGGCGACCGGTTCCGTCGTGGAGGTCGGCGGAGTTCTCCGACCCGGAGTCGAAGTCGAAGATCCCGAGGATAGAGGGATCCTCGAAGTCTCCGACGTTGGAGACCTGGGTGATGGAGCCTGCGGGCGATGCGGCGACAATGGATCCGACGAGTGACGCCGGGGTCGCCGAATCGGCGTCGTCGTTGAGGGCCGCGTCTTTCGTGGCTGCGGTGGTTTCAGCCACGTCGATGTGGGCCGAGTTATACTCGGAGGCAAGGCGGTGGATCGTGCGGACCTGGCTCTCAGAGAGCCGGTCACGTGGCGGCGACTCGCGGATGCGAGCCGAGTCCTCCGAGATGATGACGTCGGTGAGGCCGACGAAGAGGCTGATCGTGCCGACCGGCAGGACCATGCTGTGCGTGACGGGTCGCGCCGTTGGGACGTAGCTGCTCGGCAAGATCTGGAGCATCTCGCCGATCACGATCATGCGGCCGGTGGCGATCGACTTGTTGATGGGCAGATTGGATCTCGCCGCAGAACACCGGCCTGACCAGCCAGGCCCCACGGTGGGCGCCACTGTCGTGGGAATGACCATGGCAGATGCTGCAATCGCCAGCGAGTAGTAGAACATGGGGCAAGGGTGGCCAACCATCTGCAGTGCGAGATGAGGGCTGAGACACAAGGGTTTACCCAGGTTCGGCCCCCCGGAGGGTAAAGACCTACTCCTGCTAGATTGTATTATGGCGAGTGTACAATGGGGCGAGCTCGACGACTAGGCGGCGAGTCGCTTGGGTTTATGATAGAACGTATCTCTATGCGTCCTCTAGGGAGGTTTATATAGACTCACCCAGCTAGGGTTTACAGATCATAACCGAATTAGTTAAGGATTCGGAGATTCTATGACCTAATCTGACTGGGCCTAGCTACGCTTCTGGGCCTTCAGCTTCCAGTCGCCTGAGTCCGCGCCAAGTCCTGATCCAGTAGCCGTCCTGCAGGCCCACTCGCTGACGGCTAGGGCTAGTAGGAAACGTCCTGCTGGGTATACCCCGGTAGGCATATCCCCATCACTTTTGATTCTTCTAAAAAAACTGTTTCTGTGAGAAAATCAATTTTCATACCCTGAAAATTGGCCAAAAATAAAGTTTCCCGAAAAATCCTAGAAAATTCAAAATAATTTTTTCCTCTAAAAAGGTGGCAGAGGGACACCTGGAGTGACCCAGGGGGCCACCCCAGGCCAGCACACCCCTGATGGGCGCGACCAACCCCCAGGTGGCGCCTAGCTGGGGTGTGGCCAACCTAGGCCCCTCCAAGGTGCCCCCTTCTAGCCATCTTCTTTCTCTCTCCCAAAAAACACCGGAAAACTTGCTCAAGCTTGAGTTCCTGCTGTTCTTGCTCGCAATTTTCGATCTCCTTGCTCAGCCCATCTTTGCTATTGATTTTTGGAGGGGTTGCTCCTTGGTATCCGCTTGTCCAATTAGATTTGTGATTGGTAGATTGTATCTTGAGTATTTTGCTGCTATAGGTTATAGGTTGTGTGAGCTTGCATGCTTGTTCTATGCTTAGAGATCTCATTTTGATGCATGAGTAGCTCTCTAGCAAGTGCCTATAGTAGTTTCTCATCATTTATCAACTTGGAAATCACTTGGTTTGATGTTTGTCTAATTTTTTTAGAAAAAAGAGGTCATGGACAACCACACGTTTGGTGAAATATTTGAGAGTGATGCACCTAGAAGGTCAAGGCCTTCAAGATCATCCTCCCGAGCTAGGCCCTCATACAATGAGGATCTCATTACACCGCGATTTGGCGACGAGGGATATGAGGGGGATGCTCACCCTTCACCTTTCCTTGCCTAACCTTTTTGTGGGCTGCTGGGATTCTTGATGATTTTCTAACCTTGATTCGGAGGGTTGGACTAACAAGCTATATGCAGGATGAGAGCGTGCAATATGCAACGCTCACTAAAACATTTGTGCAGAGCTTTTCTTTTACTAACATCTTGTTCAAGCCAGATGTGTCTTTCAAAATTTATGGCAGGCCTTATGACATGACATTGAAGAAATTTTGTGAGGATCTAGGACTTGGTACAGCTAGGTCGGCGAAGAAGATTCCAACTCAACCCACTGATTTGTTGGAGCTCTACCACAGGATAACTAATGATGATGACCGTAGAGCCCAAGAGGGAAAGATAAGAAATATTCAACTCCCAGCCATCAGGTACTTTGCTTATTATCTTGCCACTAGTGTTCTTGGTAGGGAGAACACTAGTAATATTTCCAAGTATCATTTGGCATTCATAGCTGTTGCGCTCAACAATGAAACTAAGTACAATCTTGGTTCTCTCATTGCTCGTCGCTGAAATGCTAAGGGACCCATTTATAGGGGAATTATTGCACTACAAGGAATCTGCTGATACATGACCCTCCATTTTCGTCACTGAATCGTCATTGTCTACAATATATGACGATCTTATGACGAAAAACAGATCGTCAAAAACTGAGCGTCAGTAATTGCACATAATGACATTTTCTATGTAAACGTCATAGACGTCTATGACGATATTGGATCGTCATAATCTCTATGACGATCCAATATCGTCACTAGCAGTCTAGCCTAGCCACGTCAAATCCTACGTGGCCAGTCCGACGTGGCAAAATTGTGACGAAACAAAATCGTCATAGTGCAAATTTAGCCCAGTCCATTTCTAGGTTCTACATGGGCTCAGCCCAACAATTCTGGCTTGTTTATTTTTTCTCCTATCCATTATAGTCATCTACATGGGCCACGCCCAACATTTTTGACTCTTTGTTTTTTGGGCCTTGGCCTTTTTACATTGAACTTCCATTCAACTTTCAGCCTTTTAGTTTGGACGGTGCCACTAGTCAAATGGGTCAAGTTGTCAAAGCCTACTGTCCCACATATCGGTATTCATTTTCACTCTTGTCCCAGTATTTAAACAATTAATAATTTAATCAGAACAGATACAATATATAGCTCTTTTGATTAAAACAGAGCAAATTTACAAATAATATTACAGATAACAGCACATATTACAACCATGCATTAACATTAGGTATCCAGATAACTAACTATACCAGAACATCTATTAACTAGATACAAAAGTAAAACCAACTCTAATGATCTATTAACTAGCTACGAAAGTAAAACCAAGTCTAATGAGCTAGAAATCTTTGTTAGTTGTCGGTTTCAGCTTCTTCCGGTAGAATTCATCCTAGAGCCCTTGTAAAAAATGTGATAGAACAACACTTGCGGGCAAATGAAATCCAATGCCTGCAAGTTATTAAACAAAATATATTAATATAAGTAATACAGTGTTGCACTCTTTGTAAATAAGGCAATGAAGTAATACAATTTCACATAATACATATACTAGAGTACTATACTCCTTGTAAATAAGGCAGTGGTGTAATATAGTGTCAGATCCAATCTTGCAAGATTCTACTTCTGCTACAAGTTCACTAATGGAGCATCTGCACTAATAAAAGTTCTGTTTGTAATATAGTGGTTGTGACACAATCTGTTTATCGCCCAAGCACTGATAAATATTCAAGTAATCCTATTACTACTGCATGACACCAACAACAACATATTACTATTGCAATATACCAGGTGTAGATTATTTCATCATCAATCAATATACAAGGAGTATCTTTTGCATTTTCACTCTTCCATCTTGTGTATAAGAACCCGCCATGGGAAATCAGACCCAAACAGAGCTGGGTGTGAGGGGCAGTGACTCACAAAGTATGGGCATCAGTGGCAAGCATGACAAGACGATGCAAAGCTTGCCGTGGATCTTGGACACCCTCTTAAAATCAGTGGTGATGGTCTGGATGTGCACGCCGAGCCTGCTGTCACCTAGCGTAGTTGTTCTGGGAGATCTGCGAGACATGTGGAGAAGAATGAAAGACAACAACATTAATACATGTTCAGACCTACAACCAGTAGCAAAAGAAAGGTAGCACAAAGATATCACAATACAACCATGATAATATAATCAATTTGAATGCTTAATATGGATAGAGTAGCATTGAATTTAAACCATTTTTCTTGTTCTGTAAAATTTTAGACTCTAACTTACTCATGCTACGCATTTTAGAGGTAAAAGAGCAAGTTTCTTTTCAAACATTGTTAAAAGTTGTACTCATTTCAGAGGTAAAAGAGCAAGTTTCTTATCTAAGAAAACTATAAATATAACCATTTTTACAGTAACTAAGAATTAGAGCATGTTATAGATAGCAGCTTAAGTATAGCTTAAAAATATAATCTAGAGACCAGCCTCAAGGACCAATATTAAATCACCTTGACATCCACTTGAAGAACACTGTGTACTGCTAGTAGTAACAATCAATCTGAATATAGGAAAGAGAAAAGAAAAAGGAAGCAACCAAAGAAGCTTTTCCTCTCTTTTCTTCTTTGGGCCGGGGTGGGACTGAAACAGCAAGAGACTAGCTAGGATGTTTTTAGTTAATCCCTGCAGTAGAATATTGGGGTGCTAAAACACAAAGGTACTTAAATTGTGAACGTCATTTATTCTGAATTTCCATCAACACAGAAGGCATACGTGTGAACTATCCATTTTAAATAGACCCAAATAGTACCTCAAGTATTCAACATGTTCTTGCAAAAATTTCAATGATATCAGACCAGTTCTTTGGCACAATGGCATACATTACAGTCATGTCTTACATAACAAATAGAGCAGAAAAGGGAGGAACCAAGGACTTGCCTACATAATGGAGATTGGGATCTGGTGTCGTCGAGCGAGAGGTAGTGCGGTAGCATAGGACGCCTGGGCCGCGGTCTGGTGTTGTCAGGCACGACCCTAGTGTACGTGAGCAGGACCGCCGCTTGCTCTTCGCTGTTGGTGCGGCCAGCCTCCTCGACGGCGGCGGCCATCGGGTCGGTTGTGTAAGATTGAAACATTGCAAACCATAAACACAACAGCCAAAACTAAACAAGGTTCATGAAGAAAAGTAACCAGAATCATACATGATAGCTACTCTATATAAGCAGGCCAATGGTCTAGAATTAGATGCAAATTAAAACAAAGGGAAATGCTCTGCTACAAATTCTACAAGTTTCTACTACAATAAATCGTAATGTTCTGCTAGTATGGAAAACTAACTCAGCAATCAGGACTAACTAATAAATGTCACTCATAGACAGTAGTGCTACTATTACACATGCATACAATAGTTCCACAAGGTACTTGAAAAAGAAGGGCAAGCTTAATATCTTCAACCATCCAACGCCATGAGAAATTACAGTGTCAAGTTGAAATTGCTGGCCAGTAGGGCAAGCTAGAATTCGCATGTGAGACTACATTGTCACTAATTTGAGTAAGATTTTAGCATTCAGATGATTTCAGGATACAATATGCAATAGCTCCTCAAGCTACATCAAATATCCGTGAACTTTGATACAATGAAGCAACCTATTTATATATTTTGCATCTGATAAAAAAATCAAACTAGAGAATGTTTCAGCAAGCCAAGATGAAAAGAGTGCAGGTGGCATAACAGCAAAGTTAAAACACGATTATGCCGCTAAAGGAAAAATGCCGGGAGAGAGGTGCTGCAGACCTGGACATGAAAAACTGGGAGGCAGAAGCAGAACTCCCTGTGAGGGAGAGATCATGGCCTTGGCGGAGCAGACGGTGACGCCTACTGGGCCTCCCCGCCGCACCTCAACGACATCTCCAAGCAACACCTCAGGGATGAGCTGTCGCTGCTCCAGCCTACCGCGACCTTTCCTACTTTCCCGAAGCAACAACCATTGCCCGCTTCGTCCCCCGATTATCCTTCGCTGGCACCTCACGCGCCGTCCTCACCTTTGCCGACGCCGAGCGACGCCCAGCAAGGCACCGACGAGAAGGGGCAGGACGGCAAGGGTTCTCTCTTGATCTAGATGGGCGAAATCTCGAGAGGGTGAGGGAGATGCTAAACACAAGTACATGTAGCAGGCAATTAGTTTCAAGGTAGGTCTAGCATACAATGAGTTTCAGGGTACATAAATAAATTTCAGAACACATGCTTCTGCTCGTAAGCATCTAAGTCATGACAGAAATCAGAACATCTGGTGGTAAGCATCTATGCATATATGGTAACCAGACATGGTCAAAAAAATATAATCAGATTCTAACCAAAACGGGTATATATCAAGATGCATGGCAATAATCCATGAACAAAATTATGGTAGACAAACAAATGACATATTACATGAACAAAATTGAAATGAATTGGCCAAGGTTTATTTATATGCTCTACTGAAATGATTTGGCCTAGGTATCTCTATAAGCACTCTAGTAAAAGAAACAATAGAAGTTAACCCACATGAATAATCCAGGAGGGCAAAGCCAATACTCAGCCAACTCAAGGTTGAAAGAAACACAAAGGTACCAAGTCATATTATTTATCAAGACAATTTAAGTAAATTGCCCCAACCAGGAGGGCATAGTTTATTTAAAAACAACACTTGTTGTTCCATTTAAGAATTGGCACCATGGCTAAATTATAAACACCCATTGCAGAAGCACATTAGCGCAAGCACATCAATCAAAAGGTAACAAACTAAGCAACCTAAAACCCTACCACGGGATCGAGAAGATATGACTAGGAAAATTTAATATGAGAACAGAGACAACTAGGACATGCATGTATCAATACTTAATAGGGGATGTCTCTTTTCTTATTCTATTAATTCTCTGAATTCTAATCTAGCAAACAATGATTAACAGTAGTATCAAATCATATGATTTTTTTTGGCAATCACAGATCCACAATAAGTAATAACAAGAACATGATTGCTTGTATTCCCTTTCTACCTGTTTCATCATGGATACCCCATTCCCAAATTTTCATCAAGAACTAATCTAATAACCTAGAGCATCACCATACTAGTAAAATAGACAGGGCCTCCAATTGCCGGTGAAACGACCATGTTTGTTTGGTCTGGAAGGCTATGCACTCATGGGAAGCGGATCTGATGCCCCTTGCCCTTGCCGTCCTTCTTGGGAGCAGGATGGTGTGGATACTGGCGGGGGAGAATGAAATGAGGGGAGAGGAGATGGGGTTTACCTCTGCGGCAAGGTACTTGAGGATGGCGGTGTGGTAGATGTTGTCCAAACGATGTGAGCAGCCGGTGAGCTTGGGGTGGCTGTGTCGATGCGGAACTAGGGCAGCCGGATCAGCAGCTTGCTGGCGCTGTCCACCCAACCCCACCCTCAGGCCCGACGTCGCCCGAGTAGAGCAGCGTGTACGCGAGATCCCCTGGAAACCCTTCCCTGAAGGCCTTCTGGCGGCGCATACGAGATCTTGGTCGCCATGGGTGAGGAAAGCAGAGAGGGAGATAGATTGCGGTGCTGGGGGAGTGATAGGGGTGGTGGGGGTGGCGGCGGAGAGATGAGGGAGGGAGGGGGTGGATCGATGAGAGGGGAGAACCGGCGGCAGGGTGAGCTTCTGCGACATGGAGAGCCCCTTCCCCATATTCTCCTCCCCTTCTTCCTCTCCACCTCCCGCCGGAACCACCGCTCCCGCCGGAACCACCGCTCCCAGATCCCATGCTGTCGTCGTCCAATCCACCACCGCCGAGCTCGGTCTCCTTGGCCGCGACTGTCTGACGAGGCGGGTGCTGGGGTACCAGACTGGAGCGAGCGGGGAGGGCGGCAAAAGCGTGCGGATCTCGCTAGAGAAGGAGTGGCGGCGGCGATAGGATTAGGGTAGGGGAGTAGGTTTTGATGGGAGGGCGGGGACGTGGCGATTTTGGCTTGACCGACACGCGCGTCCTATGAAAATATTTGGGGTCTGCGCGCGGGATGGGTACCATGCCATGTCATCGATCCATGTAAGTTCCCCCATATCAGCATCCTACCCGTCCATCTTGTTCGCATCCAACGGTCTATGTTGATATCCTCTATATTTAGATCTGTCTACTTATTATGACGATTTCATTTAAAGAAATTACGACGTTTTGAGCAAGATCGTCATAGTTTACTAAGGTTTTGGCCCTCCCAAGACCACCCGGTGCGGAATCTTCATAAATCTAAGACGATTTTGTAGATGGTCACTACCAAAACGTCATAAGTTGACACATTTCTTGTAGTGTTGTTGCACGTGTTGTTGCTGCCTTGGACCTTGCTATTGATCCAAATGATACAGTTTTGGCTCCTCAGAGGCTTGATCTTGCTGCTATGAAAGCATATCATTTTGTCACTACTGGCTCTACCGTTGAGAGCTTGGTTTATAGAATGTTGTTTATTGACGGGGAAGAGAGAGAGATCCCTCTCCCCCAAACCACTTTGTTCAGTATTTCCCAGGGACCTTTGTCACGCTCCAAGGAGGAGATGGATGACAAGCTGCGCATTCTTGGTTTCCATGGACACTATCAGGGGGACGCGCCCTCATACGACCCCTCTATGCACTACACAGGCGAGTCCTCGAGCTCGTATCAGGACGAGGGTGTTGGGGGTATGCTATATGGGTATCCTCATAGCATGTCTCTTATTTGACTAACCCGAGTGGCCCATAGTCGGTAGCATGGCCTATGGCCTGCTGGGCAGCCCAGTTAGGTGGATCCAGAAGGGAGGCCCATGCCGGATAAAGGAAGGCTACGGTGGAGTCACCAGCGTACCTGGAGCCTTGGAGTGCAAGATACACAAGACTAGTAATAGACGGTGTAGGACTCTGTAACCTGTCCGGCTAGGACTTTTCCCTGTAACCCTAGGACCTGGCGACTATATAAGTCGGGCCTATGGGAGCCTTTAGGGCACGATAACTTAGACTTTCTAGTTACCTCACACAGCAAACCTATCTCTGTAACTCGGCGTATTGCCATTATACTGATTTATAGCAGGAGTAGGATTCCGCCATCGTTGTGGGATCTGAACCTGGGTAAGTTGTGTTACCTCGTACCCGTCAATCGTCCGCCTTACCCCATGTCTCTAAACACGCACTGTGAGGACCCCTCCATGGCGTACTCGTCGGCAATACCACGACAGTTGGTGCCCACCGTGGGGAAAGAGGCGCTTCAGGCTCTTCAGCGGGCGAGGACCAAGATCTTCGCGGGAATCGGCGAAACCGTAGCCATCGGTCGTGTTCTCTTCTCCGGCAATGTTCCGATCGTCCCCCCTGACGAGTTCAGGATCCCGGCAAAGAGGAACCCTACGCGGTGCTCGATCATTCCTATCAGAGACGTCCACCTCTTCATCGGCGAAACCGACTCGGGCACTCGTTCCCTAGGAGTCGGAGAAGCATCAAGACCCGCACGGACCGCCTACGGGCAGGATACGTTCGCGGAAGGATCGATGTCGGATCTCTCCTCGGAGTTTGCCGACACAGATCAGAAAAATTCAAGACCCACCCAAACCGCCCCTGTGCAGGATATAAAGGTGGAAGATCACTACAAATCCGCCGGCTTTGCCTGTGCGTCTGGACAACAAAGATCCAAATTTGTCGGCGTGGTTACCATCTTCGATCTAGCGCACTGCATTCAGAGACAAGGCGAAAACCCCCGCGATTACCTGGCCAGGTGGCTCCGTATACGAGCCGATCTAGCCAACTACCCCAATGACGATGCCATCTATCACTTTGTGGAAGGACTGGACCATGGCACGCTTCTCCGACACTCTTTAAGATGGCAACAGGCGTTAGGACACCTTACCTTCGAAGGCATGGTGAACACCGTCAACAACTACGCGGAGGCTGAAGCGGCAGCTCTCATTGACGGAGCACCTCCGATTCAACCACCACCACCGCCATCGTCGCAGCAGCGCCACCACCTCTAGTCATCATCAAAGCCGTTGCACCTCCACCGCCCGACATCGAGGAACCCCTGGCACCCTCTGACTCTGTCATTGACGCGCTTTATGCCGATTTCAGTGCAGATTCAGAGGAAATAGACTTCAGTCCAGAAGAGGTAGACTCCGCTATGCAGGAGATGGAGGAGGAGTACTTGCGCGACGAACAAGTTAATAACACCGTCATGTACCGAGGGGTGTTCGTCGCCATTGGGACAATGATGGACGAGGACCAGCCCAGGCAAGCTCCTCCTACGGCACTGGATAAGGGGAAGGGACCACTTATTGCCGACGACGATGCTCGTGCAAAGGTCATGCCTCCTCCGCCTAATCCAGTGCAACAGCCGCAGGAACTCGGCACCGGTCCGAGCAACAACAACACCGCAAACTTGCCACCTCCAGCATCCACGTCGGCAGCAGCCCACGTAACCCTAGCTGATAGAGTGATATACGGCAATCTCCTCGTTGAGCCACTAACTGTTGATCATATCCGGAATGTGACTCAGCTTGACGAGAAGCGCCAGCAGCTGCTGGAGGAAGCGCAAGCCATCGCGGAGCAAGGCACTAAACTAGATCGAGATCTGGTCAACGCGCAGGAATCCATAGAAAAAGATAGAGCAATGGAGGCCGAGTACAAGACTCTGCTATAGCAGCAGAAGGCTAAGAAAGCTCTGGCTCGCGTCATCAACGATCCTGGTGTACGGCGCAACCTAGGATGGGCTCCCCCAAAGCCGGCACAGGCCAAGCCATACATTGACAGCGAAGGCAAACAGGTGATGCCCACCCCACTCCTTAACCTCGCCGTAGCCAAGACCCTTCTGGAGCAGGATAGATTGCCTGAGGCAGTACAACAGGTTTATGACCTAGTGGCCAAGGCGGTAAAGCAGCAGGAAAAGGCCACCTCTCAGAGGTTTGAGTCTGACCCAGCGCTCTGCTGATCTAGCCAGTACAAACCGCCAAGGGACAGATCTCCCCATGATGTCGGATCACGGACGGGTTCATCAGAACGAAGACGGAGGGATGCACGCAACAAGAAGGATGTTATTCCCATATCTTCCGACCACGGAGAAAGAGCCCAACCGCGCCGTCCATCGCCACCGCCCCGATCCCCCCGACGTCAGGAAGACTACAAGACTCACCATCGCACGGATATGCCTCCACCAAAGCAGTGCGACATCGTCATCCGTGACAACGCGGCACATACCCGTCATGATGAAGAGCACCACCAAGGACATAAGAGCAGGTCGCACCACGACCCTCCGCGTCCGACAAGCAATCGCGACAGGCGTGGGACGTCGCAAGAGGGTAACAACAAGAAGGCGAACCCATCGCCACCTCCGCCTCTGTCGTCGCCAAGCAGTCACCATGGCGGCAGAGGTCCGCGTCCTTCATGCATCCCACCCCCTGTTGACAACAAGAAGAAGAACCCGGATCCATACGATGCATGTTCGCGGATCGATAAGATCCACGAGGCCCGGGAAGGACCATACCTGGGACCACGTTGCTTTGGATCTGCAATACGGTCCGTAACTTACCCCAAAGGTTTCCGGATTGACAAGACCATCAAGCCCTATGACGGCACCGCCAAGCCTGCCACATGGTTGCAGGACTACGGCAACGCGGTGGAGATTGCCGGAGGCAACCCCAACATCATCGTCAAGTACCTCCCGTTAATGTTGGCGGGCACGGCCCGTCAATGGATCGATGACTTACCAAAATAATCTATCTACAACTGGCTGGACATGCAAGAAGCGTTCACCAAGAACTTTGAGGGTACATATAAGCGTCCCTGCACGGTGGGAGATCTACAGCGGTGCGTGCAAGAGAAAGACGAGACATCTCGCGCCTACCTCTCCCGCTGGCTGGATATGAAAAATTCCTACGCAGGAGTGCACGCCCAGACCGCCATGGCCGCCTTCATCGACGGGTTGGAAAGGGGTATGTTGCTCCGACATAAGCTAAAGCGCTTGCAGGACAATCATCAGCTTGACTTAAATCAGATGATTCAGTTAGCTAGTGAGTTCGCAGTTGCCGACGACGATGCTCGTGGCTCTTTGTCGGCAACGGCCGTTCCAACCCAAGCTCGGAGGAACAGCAGTACAAAGCGGAAAACCGCTCCAGAAGAAAAGCAATCTACCGACATGGTCGCCATGACTTTTGCAGGACGAGGCGAAGGCGGACAACGTGGCCGAGGAAGGGGATCAGGCCGCGGGCAGCAGCGCGGAAGTGATACCAACTCGGCGCCGCTCCGCGTTCCCCAAACCTACGAAGAGTACCGCGATATGCCGTGCCTCGTACACCTCGACGCCACCGGCAAGGCCACCCATACCAATCAACACTGCAAATTCGTCAACAACCTCAAGGAAGACCTGGAGTCCGGCTATAAGCGAAGTCGGAAGAACAGACCGCGAGGCAAGGGCAAGGGGAAGAAGAAGGAGGAGGAGTCCAAGGATTCAAGTGACATGGACGAGGATGTTGACCCCAAGCACGCCGCCAAGGGCGACGACAAGGGCAAGAACCCCTTCGCAAAGAAGGCCCTAGTCTACCACACTCTCCTTGGCACCCCCACCGTCCGACAACAGAAGACCTCTCTAAGGATCCTGATGGCTACTCTCCCCCCAGTCCCCCAATACCTGTGCTGGTCGGAGGTTCCAATCACTTGCGACAGGACGGACCACCCAAACCTTGTGCCCATGGAGAACCAGTACGCCATGGTCATCAACCCATTGATTGACGGCCCAGAGTTCACCAAGTGCATGGTGGATAGTGGAAGCAGCATCAACATTATGTACCTGGATACACTGCAGAAGATGAACTTGACGGAGGCAAACCTAAGGCGGACCAACACCGTGTTCCATGGCGTAGTTCCTGGTCGGTAGGCTCGGTCCCTTGGATGCATCACGCTTCAGGTAGCCTTTGGTGACGTTAATAATTACCGCCAAGAGCGCATGACCTTTGAGGTAGTCCCCTTCAAGAGCGTGTACCACGTCATATTCGGCCGCGACATATTCCACACGTTCATGGCCAAGCCGTGCTTCGTCTACAACAAACTCAAGATACCCGGACCAAACGGAGTCATCACCATATCCGGAAGCTTCACCAAGGCAAGGGACTGCGAGATCAATGAAGCAACCGTTGTAGAAGCTGTCCTCTACAGCGAAGAATTCAAAGAGATCCAGAGCAAGGTCAATGACTCAGAGATGCCCGCGTCGAAGAAACAGATCTCCGACTTTGCTCCTGCGTTCAAGGCCGCCATCGAAACCAAGCCGGTAGAACTTGTGGTAGGCGATGCCTCCAAGACCATCGCCATTGGGACAAACTTGGATCCCAAATAGGAAAGCGCGCTCGTCGAGTTCCTCCGTGAGAATAGGGACATCTTTGCCTGGCAACCTGCCGAGCACAGCTTAAACATTGATCCAAAATGTAAACCAGTGAAACAACCTCTACGACGCTTCGGAGATGAGAAGATACGCGCCATTCACAAAGAGATAGCTAGGTTACTTAAGGCTGAGTTTATCCGAGAAGTCCTTCACACCCGATGGGTGGCCAATCCTGTACTTGTCCCCAAAAAGGGAACCAATGAATTAAGAATGTGCGTTGATTACACCGGCTTGAACAAAGCATGTCCCAAAGATCCGTTTGCTTTGCATCACATTGACCAAGTCATTGACTCGACGGCTGGCTCGGAGCTTTTGTGTTTTCCCGATGCATACTCAGGATACCACCAGATCAAGATGAGGAAGTCGGACCAATTGGCCACTTCGTTCACTACCCCATACGGCACGTTTTGCTATGTCACAATGCCCTTTGGGCTGAAAAACGCAGGTGCCACCTACTAGCGGACAATGCAACGTTGTCTTCATGACCAAATTGGTCGGAACGTTCACGCTTATTTGGACGATATCGCGATCATGTCTAAAAAATCGAACGACTTAATCTCCGACTTAAAAGAGACCTTTGATAATCTCCGGAAATACAACATGATGCTCAACCCTAAGAAGTGCGTCTTCGGGGTTCCAGCCGGCAAAATGTTGGGCTTCATCGTTTCCCAGCACGGAATCGAGGTCAACCCACAGAAAATCAAGGCCATCTTAAACATAAATTGTCCGACATGCCTAAAGGACATTCAACGACTAACAGGTTGTGTTGCAGCAGTTAGTCGGTTCATCAGCCGACTTGGAGAGAAGGCTTTGCCGCTGTACAAGTTGCTAAAGAAGGCGGACAAATTCACGTGGACGGACGAAGCAGATGCAGCATTGAAGCAGCTCAAGGAGATTCTTTCCTCAGCGCCCATCCTTGCAGCACCCGAGCCTGGTGAGCCCCTGTTAATCTACATGGCAGCAAGCAACCGGGTTATCAGCATCGTCATCGTCGTAGAGCGGAAGGAACCAGGCTATGAGCACGGAGTTCAACGACCAGTTTACTATGTAAGCGAAGTCTTGACGGAGTCCAAGCAGCGTTACCCGCACTACTAAAAGATAGCTTATGGAGTATTCCTCGCTTCGCGGAAGCTGAGGCATTACTTTCAGGAGCACCCAATCACAGTAGTGAGCAAGACTCCACTGTCCGACATCATCAACAATAGCGACGCTACAGGAAGGGTCGCGAAGTGGGGCATTGAACTTGCCGCCTTCGAAATCACCTACAAGAGACGCGACGCTATCAAGTCACATGCCTTGGCGGATTTCATTGCAGACTGGACGGAGATGCCAGATACCACTCTGTTGCCGGAGCCAGAGTACTGGGTGATGCACTTTGACGGATCAAAGCTGCTCAATGGCTTGGGGGCTGGTGTACTGCTATAGTGACCAAAAGGAGACAAGCTACACTACGTTCTGCAGATCCACTTCGAGGCTACAAACAACATGGCGGAGTATGAAGCACTCATTCATGGATTACGTGTAACCAAGGATATTGGCATCAAGCACATAGTTTGCTGCGGAGATTCCGACTTGGTTGCCCAGCAGGTGGCTGGCACCTGGAGTGCGTGGAACCCTATGATGGCGGCATATCGCGATGAAGTGGATGAGATAGCCAAGAGCTTCTTAGGCTACGAAGTCAAGTATGTGCTTAGGGAGCAAAACGAGGCGGCTGATCTACTGTCTAAGCTTGGATTAGGGCGCATGCAAATTCCGCCAGGAGTTTTCCTAGAGCATCTGCGCACACCATCCATGAAGGGAGCCGATTTCGACAACCTGGATAGAGTTGACTCTTTCGTCAACATGGTGACAAGGATCCCTCCGGCTTGGACAAAACCGTTCATGGAATATCTCGAACACGGAACTTTGCCCGACGACGAGGTCGATAGACGGCAAACAGTACGGCGAGAAAAAGGTTATACCATAATCAATGGGCAACTCTATAAAAAGAGCACTACTGGGGTATACCTAAAGTGCGTTTCCCAACTAGAAGGAATGGAAATCCTCCGCGAAATCCATCTCGGAGATTGCGGGCATCATGCCGCTCCTCGATCGTTGGTCGTGAAAGCCTTCCGGCAAGGATTCTACTGGCTGACCGCGAAGGCGAACGCCGACAAGCTGGTTGAGACATGCACACGATGCCAGTATTATGCCCGATAACCACATGTTCCTGCTCAAGAATTGCGAACAATACCAATAACTTGGCCGTTTGCAGTCTGGGGGCTAGACATGGTGGGGCCATTACAGACGGCACCGTGTGGGTTTACGCATCTGCTTGTAGCAGTTGACAAATTCACCAAATGGATAGAAGCTAAACCCATTAGAAAGCTTGATGGGGCAACTTCCCTCAGGTTTGTCCGAGATCTAGTGGTGAGATTTGGTCTCTCACATAGCATCATCACCGACAACGGAAGCAACTTGTCACTCGGAGAAGTGGAGGCCTATTGCTGGGACAAAGGCATCCGACTTGACCTTGCATCTGTGGCACACCCACAATCCAATGGTCAAGTTGAGCGAGCCAATGGATTAATTCTGCAGGGAATCAAGCCACGTCATGAGGCACCACTACATAGAGCAGCTGGAGCCTGGGCGGAAGAATTGCCGTCTGTGCTGTGGAGTTTACGAACTACACCCAACAGATCCACCGGCTACACCCCTTACTTCATGGTATATGGAGCAGAAGCCGTCCTACCTTCCGACATCCTCCACGATGCACCAAGAGTTGCCGCCTACGACGAAGATGACACTGAAGAATCCAGACGCCTAGATGTAGACCTTCTCGAGGAGGAGCGCGTTTTGGCATGCCAAAGATCCGCCATCTACCAGCAGAAGCTACGCAGCTACCATAGTCGCCGCATTCAGCATTGCTCGTTTAAAGAGGGGGATCTGGTGCTCCGACTTAAGTAGAAGTCACACAAATTATCCCCGCCATGGGAAGGACCGTTCATCATAAGCAAGGCGCTGCTCAATGGGTCTTATTACCTTGTCGACAATCGCGAGCTCAAGGATAGACCCAACGAGGATCATAAGCGTAAGCGACGTGACCCGGATGATGACTACCCGGAGCTTGATCGGCCATGGAACATAGCACAGCTACGTCCTTTCTACACTTAGCATTTTTTATCTAATCGTGCACCTCTTATATGATCAATGAAATAAAGCTCTTTGGTTCACTCATATTGCTGAGTCTTTTACCTCCTTTAGTGTTCATTTTCTGGATCATATAAACCTTTATGCACAAGTTTTGCGATTGCACTTGTGAAAATTCCGCCCACGGGCGTTAGCTTAAGTTTTCTGGTCTACACGTTCTTTGTTGTTTTTATGTGGATTCTAGAGTAGTGACTTTCGGCACTCATTGTTGGCGATTTTGTGCTTAGGTTATTGATGGTGCTATTGGGCATCATCACCTAAAGCGCATGGTTCCGACAACGAGTCTTCCGACTCACGAAAAGTCAAGCATACGAACCAAAGTAATGGATAAGCCAACACTTGCTTAAAAAAATATATATACATACTGGAACTTAATTCTTGAGTAGCAGGATACGATAACCATTGTGTTCCGCCTTAAGGATTGCATCAACAAATTTTTCCGCGCACAATCCAGAGATGAAACAGAAATTACAAAGTGTTTTTTCACTCTTTGGGCGCAGGAGACTTGGAGGCCGCATCATCACCAGCCGGAGAATCACCCTCAGCATCGGTGCTATGGTGAGACTCGGAGGATTCTGGGTCGGCGTTGTCGAGAAAGTTCCTGGGCACGAAGACGTCCACATCCACCAACTCGGCAACCCTGGTATCATACCCCGCGAGTAATGACAAGATGGCATTGTGATCGATCTCCTTGTCGTCATCATCTACGTCGGGGATACCAGATGTCACCGTGTCGATGTCGGCATCTTCATAGTGTGCCTTCACCATAGACAACGCCATCCTTGCACCAGCCCGTGCACATGAAGCTTTCCAGCTTGCAATACACTCGGGGGCTCAGCGCAGAATCTCCGAGTACTTCACCATGGAGTCCGAGGCCTTGATATAAATCTGAAGGGGCTTGGCGATCTCCTTGGCTTGGGCGATGGCGGTGTTGATGAAGTTGCCGGCAAGAATCATGCATTCCTTGTCCGAAGGAGGCGAGCGGGTTAAGCCCATGGGCGCTGAAAATTCCGACAACGACTGCATGAGTTAAAAAATTCTAAGTATCCATACTACAGAACTACAAGGCGGAGGACACTTACTGAAGATGCTGGCCTTAGCCTGCCAGACGACGTCCGCCAAGGATTCCTTCTCTTGATTGAGGAGCTTGAACGCTTCGCTGTGGCGAAGGTTCTGCTCATCGGCAGCTTGCTTCTGATCCTTTAGGATCGCAAGCTCCTCCTTCAAGCGATTGATCTCAGCGGAGGCGGAGTCCTGCAGGCTTTCATAGAATCCTCGTGCATTTGCAGCATTTCTTCCCTCTCCTTCTTAAGGATCTTGTTCTCGCTGTCCAGCTGCTGGATATGCTTGGACTGCTCGCCAATATCCTTAGCCTTGGCAACATGTTCTGCAAGTCGGAGAAAACAAAGTACACACTGAGTACTCGGAGATTATGGGCATAAAAGTAAGACGGAAATGCGCAAAAAGAAAACAGACTCTTGTTTTTGATGATCTGTTCCTTCAAGATGGCGGTTTTACCCTTTTCAGCTTCAAGGTCCGCGCGCATTTTCTGGTACTTCTCGTTGGCCATGCCCCTCCGAGCGTTCTCGTTCTATGGAAATAAATACAAAGTTAAGTCGTTGTTTAGTCTGCTTGGAGTTTCTAGTCGGAAATTTTTCACCTAGATGCTCGGGGGGCTACAGCGAGAGTTTTTAACTTAGCAATATGCTTAGCTTTTCTTTAAGCATCTAGTCGGAGCTAATTCAGTTCTCAACTAAAGGCTTGGGGGCTACAGTATAAAGTTTTAACTCGGAAAATGCTTAGCTTTTCTTTACGTATCTAGTCGGAAATAATTCAGTTACAACTAGAGGCTTGGGGGCTACAACACTTAAAATTATGAACACTGTGTATGCTACTCTTAAAGCATCTAGTCGGAATAATTCATTCCATCTAAATGCTTGGGGGCTATAGTGCGAGTTCTAACTAACTTAGTTTCTCTTGGAGCATATAGATGCAAAACCTATGGTTTTTCGTCTACATCCTCGGGGGCTATAGTGGGATGCTCATATAAAATGCAAAAGGTAAAGTAAAACTTACAAGTGCAATGATCTTGAGGTTTGTAGCGCTCTCGGCCAGTAGCTTGCCAAAGGAAACGCTATTTCCTTGCAAAATGTCTGCTTGTCGAAGCAGCTCCTCAATACCGCACGTTGGAGATGACGGTACTCCTCCAGGAACCATAGTTGTGTTACCCGGTAGGAGCGCCGGGTAAACTATCTTCGGAAATTCGAAGGGTTTCTGGGGAGTAGAGGCGCCGCCTTCGGCAGAGATACCAGCTCCCAGCACCGCCTTGCCGCTACCGATGACATCCTTAGCCGGAGCTTCAGCCATTTGAAGAGAAGCGCTCTCCTGCGTCGCCTGCTCGCCGACAATAGCGAGCTCAGTAGAGGCGCCAGAATCCACTTCCATGGCGGAAGGGTCTGGTACCTCCTAGACTTGGGAGCTTGTCGGAGTAGAGGAGGGCTTGACGGCAGGAGTGGCAGGGGCGATGGCGGGAGAGGAGTCGCGATGCAGCATATCCTTAATATTTCTAGAAGCACCAAGAGTCTTGGAGGACTTCTTGAGGCTGGTTGTGGCTTTCTTCCTGAAACATACAAAATGCATAAGTACAGGAATAAGATAGATAAATGAGACAATGTCGGAGAATAAGAAGCTTACACTAGGGGGGCGCTTTGGCAAACATTCTGGTGGCTTTCTTCTTCTCCGCCTCTAGGGCGGCAGTACTCTTTTTGGAGGCTCCACCCTCCGTCTTCTTCTTCTTACCCCCGTCGGCAGCGTCAGAGGTGGAGCTCTTCCGCTTTCGCGCCAACGGGATATCATCGTTGGACACGACCATGACTTCCTTCATCTTTGGATCGTCGATTTGGGCAGCCAGGTTGCCCTCATCTAGATCGCTAAGCTGTTAAGTGAGAAATCACCGTGTTAGACAAGATGATATTGGCAAGACGGAAAAACTGGAGTAATGTCATACACGGAAAATAAACGTCTACCTTTGGGCACTTTCCATCTACGAACATGTCGTAGGTGAGGGTGAAGCCACGCTTCTTATCCTTCACCTTGACGATGTCCTTGAGGCGGAACTTGACGGAGTCGCTCGAGAAGTTGTCCTCGGAAAACCGGAGGGAATCCCTTCGGTCACCGATGTACTCGTGCATAAACTTCGTGCGGTGCTGCAGAGGCTGGATCCGCCTGATGAACCAGCACATGGCTAGGTCCAAGCCGGTCAGACCCGTCTCTACGAACCACTCGATCCACCTTATTGCGCGGGAAGCGTTGAGGTCGGAGGGAAGGAAGGCGTGAGATCGCCATGTGGAGACTTCGGCGGCGGCTCCATCTACGAAGTCCGGGTACGTTTCTTCTCGGCCCGACAAGGGAATGTCGGGGCCATAGAAGTACGTCCGCTGCCAGTTCTTGCATGATTCATGGCCGACAATGTCGGGGAACCGCCGGCCAGGACGGATCTTGAAGCTTATGGTGCCGCAGTTTCTCAGCTCCTCCCTACTGTGTTTAGCTTCACGCTTGACGGTGAAGAAGTATACAAACAGATCTAACCTAGGTCTAATCCATAGGTAACCCTCACAAAGTGCCGCGAAGTTGCTAAGCACTAGGATGCTACTGGGGGAGAGGTTATGGGGTTGGACCTTGAAGTGATTCAAGACAGACAAGAAGAAGTGAGAGATAGGCAGAGAAACTCCACGTACCAGTTGTGCCTTGAGGTACACCTTCTCTCCGGCTTGGGGAGAAGGGGTCACCTCGCTGGCCGGTGCTGCCCGCCAGGCGAGCCCCTCCGTCGCGGGGAGGTAGCCCTCGGCGACCATCTCTTGGATATCGCAGCCGGTGATGTCCGAGCCGCGCCAGTCGCCTTTGTGCGAGTCTGGCTCCTCGTCCAGAGGCTCCAGCGCCGCCAGTTTGTGGTCGCCGCCGGTGGTTTCAATCACCGACGATGCGGGGATGACCAGTCCTTCTGGCGGCACGACGACGGAGCTCTTTGGCTTCGCCGTGGCTTCGCTCGACGCCGCCATCGAAGGGAAGGAGCTGCTGCTGGCCATGGAGGGCTGGGAGGATGCGACTGGTGCAGAAGAAGAGGCTAGGGTTTTCTCGAGGTTTTCGCGGAGAGCTCGAGGAGGCGCGCAGCTGGAGGAAGAAGACGATGACGCGAGAGAATGGGGTGAAAAAGTGGAAGCATCCCGCAGTTACTATTTATCCTACTCTGCGTCAAGATTCGTGTAGCTAATCGGACGGTTGCCGCGTAGACGACGTGTTCGTGAAACGTGCGCGGTAATTTCGCCACGTCTCCAACCGCCACCGCCAACGGTTCGTATCGCTCGCAAGGGAAAATCGGATATGATTACGTTCTCTGCATATGTGAGTTATGAGGCGTCGCTGACCTACAGCCTACGTCATCATAACTGACATGGTAGATGAGCCGTCTCATCGAAGATTCCGGCATGGACGGGTTTAATCCGACTACGGAAGAGTACGATGGAAGATTCAGCATTTCTCCGGCTTACCATTTGAAGACGGAGAAAACCTTTGTAGGGTTCTTTGGGAGAACTACAAGATGTTTCTTGATAATTTGCCGACATCCATCTAGATGGAGCATTCACGTGAAAAGGCAAGACGGCGCAAGATTTCAGAGTTCTCCGGGGGCTACTGTTGGGGGTATGCTATATGGGTATCCTCATAGCATGTCTCTTATCCGACTAACCCGGGTGGCCCATAGTCGGTAGCATGGCCTATGGCCTGCTGGGCGGCCCAGTTAGGTGGATCCAGAAGGGAGGCCCATACCGGATAAAGGAAGGCTACGGTGGAGTCACCAGCATACCCAGAGCCTTGGAGTGCAAGATACACAAGACTAGTAATATACGGTGTAGGACTCTGTAACCTGTCCGGCTAGGACTTTTCCCTGTAACCCTAGGACCTGGCGACTATATAAGTTGGGCCTATGGGAGCCTTTAGGGCACGATAACTTAGACTTTCTAGTTACCTCACACAGCAAACCTATCTCTGTAACTTGGCGTATTGCCATTATAGTGATTTATAGCAGGAGTAGGATTCCGCCATCGTTGTGGGATCTGAACCTGGGTAAGCTGTGTTACCTCGTACCCGTCAACCGTCCGCCTTACCCCACGTCTCTAAACACACACTGTGAGGACCCCTCCATGGCGTACTCGTCGGCAATACCACGACAGAGGGAGCTTCATCGTCGTACTACGGAGGTGCACCTTCTTGTTCACCATGGAGTTGAGCCCCACTTAGGCCAAAAGCCTAAGCTTGTGGGGAGGTATACCGACAGCACACTCATCTATATATCATGTTTCGTTGGTTCTTTGTATATCCATTCTTTCGCTTTCTTTTTGGTTCTTGCTGCTGCTTTCTCAAAAACACAAAAGTACCAAAAATATTTCGGTTTTTCTCTTGGTTTGTTTCTTTGCTTTTTAGCTTTGGTTTTCCTTAAAGAAAAATTCAAAAAGATTTTGCTTTGTTTGTTTTTGCTTTATCAGCTTGTTTGAAAAATTGAAAACACCAAAAATATTTGTTGTTCTTCTTTGGTTTTGTGAGTTCTTTGCAGGGTTCAGCCGTCCTCAGTGTAGCTTGGTTTCATGTTATTATTCAAGTCACACAAGTGAAGGGCAATAATGAAGATTAAGACAACTTGAGGTGTGGTAAGAGCCTGGTAACGAACTCTATTTGTTTTCATTTTTGTACATATACTCATCATTGTGAGCATGCTTAGTCTGTTCATGTAACGAGTATGTTACCGATGGATGCTTAGTAGTTCTTGCTTGTTTGTGATTAGCTCTAGCTTGCTAAAAGTTTGTAGCATGTCATATGAATGTTTGCTTGCATTGTTTTATTCATAACTTGGTATGATATTGTGGTATCCTCCTCTAAAATTTTCATATGAATCGACATGTCACATGCTCACGCATGCATATGACTAAACAATAGTCAGTAAGCCTTGATGATTTATTTTGCCTTAGAGTTCTTGTATCACTTTCATGCCATAATTAGTCATGTTTTGTTGCAAGCATGATTATGACAATTATTGATCTCTCGTTTGTCGCTCCCTCTCTATTGCTAGCCTTCACTTGCACTGAGTATGAGCTCTGCTTGTGCATCCAACTCCACAAAACCAATATTTCCAACTGTGTTAACCATACCTACCTATCAGCATCATTTGCTATTTTAGTGCATATTCATTATGCCTTGTTTTCTTCCAAATAAAATGTTTGTCTGCTTTGAGAAAGTTAGTTAGTAAAGCTCTCACAAACTTGATGGCACACTTTATTCCTTGCACTTAATAATCCTGAACCATTGTGACCTGTCCATGAAAGTCATATGCTTGCAAATTATAGGATGGGAGTTAGCAGAACCGTGCTGTCACGGGGAACGCTTTAAACACTTATGGATACATATCCAGTTGATACCTTGCTCTTTTGTTTGCGGGTGTCGTCGGTGTGAAATAAAAGGGGAGCTTGTGAGTTCATGGAGTATTTTTATGTGTTAGAGAAACGCCTGGGCCGCTAGCCTAAGACATGCCTAATCATGGTGGAAACTTGTAGCATCACCATAATGAGCATTCTGTGAAGCATCCTCAATAAAAAGCTATGCACGTAGTAAATAAAAAGATCAGTGAGATGCCCATCGTCTGCTTGCCTTGTCATTTTGATCACGAGATTGCTCCTGTATCATGTGCAAGGGGTACCCCATTGGCGGTTCTCTATGATATGCATGTATGTACAATGATAAGAACTTACAGGTAACCAAAGTTGAGTAGCATGCGGAGCGGCCCTCGTACTCAAGGGACATGGGATTTCCAGTTTATGGTCTGTCAAGCATATAACTCATATTGGACCTCACTTCTACCTTAACCACATAAAGATGCCTATGATAGGGCAATGAGAGCTCAAAGCTATTGAGTACCTTACTTTCAGCATTTGAAAGCCTTTCAAACTTTTCAAAACCTTTTCACTTCCTTATTGAGTCACCACTTATTCTATGAGCACCTTCTTGAGAGTATAGTTGTCATTCTTGTGCTTGTCCCAAAACTTGGTTAATTATGTCATGACTTTGATGCTTGTATCTCTGATATTTTTACTTCTAGTCTTCACTTGAACTTCAGAGGTGCCTTGGCATTTATATTGTGCTCTACATCAAAAGGCAAACGAGATACCACTCTATCATACCTTATTATGAGCATTGCAATGTTTCTTATGTCGTGTATTTTCAATGCATTGTTCATGATATCGTCCTACTATTTTCAATGCATTGTCGTGTATTTTGTAGATGCATGTGTAGGATGATACTATCGCTATGCTATGTCCTATTATGTGGTAGGGCTTTCCTTGTAGATGAACCACCGTTGGTAGATGTGCTTAGCCATGCTATGTTGAACGAGGGCTGGGTTACATCATTGATACTTGTTTCTAAAAGTATTGGTTTGTGAAAATTAAAACAACTTAATCAATGAATCTCCTGGGTGTGATGGTATTGATAATTTTTGGTGGTTTCATTGCGGAAAGGCACCCAGGCATCAAGAGAGAATGATTGGCTTATTTATTGCGTAGCTTACGTGTACAACCATGTGCCAATAATGGAATGGGCGGTTGGTTGGACTTAGTAGGTTGTGGTGACCCGAACCCGCGTATCCAGAGATGTAGAATTTTGGTAGGTTGGACCGGTGCGCGTCGGGATTGGGGAGCTACTTCCCGAACGGTCTCAACTTGGACTTCTCCCTATCATCACCCAAAATGAGAGTGATGGTACGAGCTGGGCTGGCCAAGTCACATGGGTAAAGTGTACTAACCTCTGCAGGATGTATAATCTAATCGATTAGCCGTGTCCCCGGTTATGGACAACTGAGTTGCTTGATATTGATTCCATGACATGTTTCTCGCTCATTCTAATTTCATAATTGTTTTAATGTTGTTGGGTTAACTTAATTGGGATCTTTTCAAAGAAAATCAAAAATTGTTTATGAAAGTAGGACAAATGTATTTGCAAATGCAAAACAGACACAGCTCCACTTGCCAAATATGCATGTAGATGTTAGTACTATTGTCTCCATTACTAGCTCTACTTGCCATACATTCCATGTATTGACCCTTCGGGGCTGCTACGTTTCATGTTGCAGGTTATTCCGATTCTGAGTAATCGATATAGGCTACGGTACTCCACTCGGCACTTGTTCACTTATGGGCAATTTGAAGAATGGAGGATTTACTTTATTTATGTTGCTACCTGAATAATTTGAGCTAGCTTTGGGCTAAGCTTTTATTGTAATAATGGTACTCTGGATCTTCGTTATTCATGATACACGGATATTTGCTATGTTATTTCATCTTATTCTATTGTGGGCCAATGAACCGATCCAGGGATTGGCATGTCACATAGAAGCCACGGTCTTTTCAGAACCGGGGTGTCACACATAAACATAAGCAACATTGCAATGCTCATAATAAGGTATGATAGAGTGGTATCTCGCTTGCCTTTATTTGTAGAGCACAATATAAATGCCAAGGCACCTCTGAAATTCAAGTGAAGACTAGAAGTAAAAATATCAGAGATACAAGCATCAAAGTCATGACATAATTAACCAAGTTTTGGAACAAACACAAGAATGACAACTATGGTCTCAAGAAGGTGCTCATAGAATGAGTGGTGACTCAACAAGGAAGTGAAAAGGTTTTGAAAAGTTTGAAAGGCTTCCTAATGCTGAAAGGAAGGTACTTATTAGCTTTAAGCTCTCATTGCCCCTATCATAGGCATCTTCATATGGTTAAAGTGAAAGTGAGGTCCAATATGAGTTATATGCTTGACAGACCATAAACTGGAAATTCCATGTCCCTTGAGTACGAGGGCCGCTCCGCATGCTACTCAACTTTGGTTACCTGCAAGTTCTTGTCATTTTACATACATGCATATCATAGAGAACCGACAACGGGGTACCCCTTGCACATGATACAGGAGCTATCCCGTGATCAAATTGACAAGGCAAGTAGACAATGAGCATCTCAACAATCTTTTTATTTACTATTTGCATAGCTTTTTATTGAGGATGCTTCACAAAATGCTCATTATGTTTATGATGCAAGTTTCCACCATGATTAGGCATGGCTTAGGCTAGCGGCCCAGGCATTTATCTAACACATATATATACTCCATGAACTCACAAGCTCCCCTTTTATTTCACACCGTCGACATCCGCAAACAAAAGAGCAAGGTATAAACTGGATATGTATCCATAAGTGTTGAAAACGTTCCCCGTGACAGCACGGTTCTGCTAACTCCCAGCCTATAATTTGCAAGCATATAACTTTCATGGACAAGTCACAATGGTTTAGGATTATTAAGTGCAAGGAATAAAGTGTGCCATCAAGTTCGTGAGAGCTTTACTAACTAACTTTCTCAAAGCAGACAAACATTTTATTTGGAAGAAAACAAGGCATACTGAATATGCACTGAAATAGCAAATGATGCTAATAGGTAGGTATGGTGAACATAGTTGGCAATATTGGTTTTGTAGAGTTGGATGCACAAGCAGAGCTCATACTCAGTGCAAGTGAAGGCTAGCAATAGAGAGGGAGCGACAAACGAGAGAGCAATAACTGTCATAAACATGCTTGCAACAAAACATCTCTAATTATGGCATGAAAGTGATACAAGAACTCTGAGGCAAAATAAATCATCGAGGCTTACTGACTATTATTTAGTCATATGCATGCGTGAGCATGTGCCAAGTCGATTCACAAAAAATCTTTAGAGGAGGATACGACAATATCATACCAAAATATGAATAAAACAACGCAATCAAACATTCATATGACATGCTACAAACTATTAGCAAGCTGGAGCTAATCACAGACAAGCAAGAAGTACTAAGCATCCATTAGTAACATACACCTTACATGAGCAGACTAAGCATGCTCACCATGATGAGTATATGTACAAAAATGAAAACAAATAGAGTTCGTTACCAGCCTCTTACCACACCTCAAGTTGTCTTAATCTTCATTATTGCCCTTCACTTGTGTGACTTGAATAATAACATGAAACCAAAATCCACTGAGGACGGCTGAACCCTGCAAAGAACTCACAAAACCAAAGAAGAATAACAAATATTTTTGGTATTTTCGATTTTTCAAACAGGCTAACAAAGCAAAAACAAACCAAACAAAGCAAAATCTTTTTGGATTTCTTTCTTTAAGGCAAACCAAAGCTAAAAAGCAAAGAAACAAACCGAGAGAAACAACGAAAATATTTTTGGTATTTTTGTGTTATTAAGAAAGCAGCAGCAAGAACCAAAAAGAAAGCGAAACAATGGATATATAAAGAACTGACAAAACATGATATATAGATGAGTGTGATGTCGGTATACCTCCCCCCAAGCTTAGGCTTTTGGCCTAAGTGGGGCTCAACTCCATGGTGCCCAAGAAGGTGCACCTCGTCCTGGTATGAACTCGAGGACTCACCCGTGTAGTACACAGAGGGGTGATATGAGGGCGCGTCCCCCTGATAGCGTTCATGGAAGCCAAGAATGCGCAGCTGGTCACCCATCTCCTCCTTGGAGCGTGACAAAGGTCCCTGGGAAATACTGAACAAAGTGGTTTGGGGAGAGGGATCTCTCTCTCTTCCCCGTCAATAAACAACATTTTATAAACCAAGCTCTCAAGGGTAGAGCCAGTAGTGACAAAGTGATGTGCCTTCATGGCAGCAAGATCAAGCCTACGAGGGGCCAAAACTGTATCATTTGGATCAACAACAAGGTCCAAGGAAGCAGCAACACGCGTAGCAATAATTCTCCCATAAATGGGTCCCTTAGCAGCTAAGCGGCGAGCAATGAGAGAACCAAGATTGTTGAGCGCAGCAATGAGAGAACCAAGATTGTTGAGCGCATCAGCTAAGAATGCCAAATGATAGTTGGAAATATTACTAATGTTCTCCCTACCAAGAACACCAGTGTCAAGATAGTAAGCAAAGTACCTAATGGCTGGGAGTTGAATATTTCTTATCTTTCCCTGTTGAGCTCTACAGTCATCATCATTGGTTATGCCGCGGTAGAGCTCCAACAAATCAGCGGGTTGAGCTAGAATCTTCTTTGTTGACCTAGCTGTTCCAAGTCCCAGGTGAAGGGAATATGCCTTGAGAGGCAATAATAAAGTGTTTATTATGTGTATTCCAAGTATATGATAGATGTTTATTTTGCATGCTATAATTGTATTAATACGGAAACGTTAATACATGTGTGTTTAATAAACAAACAGAAAGTTCCTAGTTATGCCTCTCTCATAAACTAGTTCGTTGATTAACAAGATGATCACAGTTTCCTGATCATAGACATTGGATGTTGTTAATAACGAGATCACAACATTAGTGTAATGGTGTGATGAACATTCATCTGAAGTATAGCATTACGATCAAAGTCATTGAGTTTATATTGCTATAACAACTTACGAAGTGATCCTAATCCTTAGACCATGAGATAATGTCAATCACTAACACCGGAAGAGTTTCTTGATATCATCAAACGTCACACTGTAACTGGGTGATTATTAAGATGGATTCAGAACTAACAAAGTGTTATGTTGAGGCCCATGGATCGAGAGTGGAATTTGTTCATCCTGATGACGGATAGATATACTCTGGGCCCTCTCGGTGATATCACATTGGTTAGCTTGCAAGCAAGTGATTTGATCACTAGAATGTTATATCACGGGAACGAGAAAAGAGTGCATGTCAGTAACGAGATCAAACTAGGTATGGAGATACTGATGATCGAATCTCGGACATGTAATATATCGTGAAACAAAGGGATTAAGATACAAGCGTAAAAGGTTCCGACGATCACAGGAAAAGTCATCATTGAATGTGTGGGAGTCAGTATGGGTCTCCAGATCTCGCTTCTGATTATTGATCCGAGAGGGGTCTCGATCATGTCCGCATTATTCGCGAACCGTAGGGTGAAACACTTAAGGGACACTGGCATCCAGTTGGAGCAAATGTTTCATGCCGAAAGAATAAACAAGCGCAGGAATTTATTTCACTAGATACCGAAACAGGTTTTCGGGTGAAATTGCATAAAGTGGTTATGCATGTGAAATAGAATTCTAGCAAGGGGTTATTTGTGAATGTTTGTCATTAAAGTAATTGACAAAATTCTGAATAAAATAAAAGAGTTTTATTTAATGAGAGTTTGCATTAAATTTAGTGGAAATTTAATGGCAATTTTGTGTGGTATTTTGAGTGGAGGGAATTTAAAGGAATTTTGTGAGTGGAGTGTCCACCCACATGAAGAAGGGAGGGCAAGGGGGAATCCCCCATGCGTCGGCCACCCCCTTGGGGTTCCCCCCTCTCCTATAAAAGGCACCCCTCTCCTCACTTCTCACTCACACCTCCTCGTGAAGGATCTCTCTCCCCCTCTAGAATTTATCCCCCATGGTCTCGGACTAGCGATATACATGTTCCCGGTGGCTATTCGGCAAGAAAGGGTTGTGCTTCCGCTGCATCGCTGGAGCGAGGAGGCGGAGGTTGCTCGGTGTCTTGTACGTGTGTGCGAGCACGGATGCGCTGCTGTTTTGCGGCGCTAGGACTTCCTCTCGATCTTGAGATCGGCAAGAGATCGTCTACATCAACCACGAGTTGAACTCGTTAAGCTTTGTCGGTCTTCAAGGGTATGTTCTCTACGAATATACATCCGCCTGTTGTTTGTATCTAGTAGATAGAACTTGGTACATAGTTGTTCCCATCGTAGGAATTTTTTTGTTTTCTATGTTGCGAACCCTACAGTGGTATCAGAGCCGGATCTATGCGTAGATGCTTTACACGGGTAGTACACATATGAGTATGTGGGCGATGATGATCATGTTGTTGATACTTAGTTGTAATTTTGGATATTGGTGGCATAGTGGGATGAAGCGGCCCGGACAAACTTTACATGTCCTCGCACATGAGACATGTTCCACGCTTGACATGCAACTAGTTTGCATAAGTGGCTAGCGGGTGTCTGTCTCTCCTACTATAGTCAATATCTACTTTACAACGAGTTGTCAACAATTTGGTTATTCTCGTTGTGGTTCATGTTCGTAGGTAAGAACGGTTCTATCTCGAAAGCCCTAAACCACGTAAAACTTGTAATGGATAAATTAGAGGCGTCTAGTTTAGATTGTTGCTGGGCTAGTGTTATGATATGGTGATGTTGTAAGTAGAAGTATGAGATGATACTCTTGCAACATACATAACATGTAATCTCCATAGACCTTGGACTTACACATATAGGTATGATAGTGATCATACTATGATGCACATGATAGAGATCATATGCGGGAACCATATCATTTCACTAATAAACATGTGATGTTTGATAGCATCTTATATTGCTTGTTTAGCACTTTCTTAGCATAATAAGATGATCCCTCATTTAAATATCAAGATAAGAATGTGTTCTTCCTTTAGTATGCACCGATTATGTTTTCGTCGCTCCAAGACATCACGTGATGATCGGGTGTTCTTGGATCCACGACCATATTTTGGGTGTAAAATAGTTACACACGCGAATACTAAGGTTCTAACTTGGCGAGCCTAGCATGTATAGACATAGCCTCGGAACACGAACCGAAAGGTTAAGCATGAGTCATATAGTAGATATGATGCCCATTTGATGCTCGCCTTTGAAGCTATACCGACTCACGTGATGATCGGACTTGGTGTAGTGGATTTGGTTCATGTAATCACCAAAAAGGCACGAGGGATGTCATTTTTGAGTGGGAGTTCATTCGTAATATGGATTAGTTGACCTCAATCTATCATAAACTTAGTCTAAACTTTACAAATTCTGTTGTAGATGGCACCACCTGCTTTTAATTTCAATGTGTTCATGGAGAAAGAGAAACTTGCAACGAACGGTAGCAACTTTACCGAATGGGCCATGAATTTGAGGATTCTCCTCTCTGCTACACAAAAGCAATACGTGCTAGAAGCGCCACTAGGCCCCCCACCTTTTGAGGATGCCCCTGACAAGGAGAAGAATGTCTATCAGACTCGTCAGGAGGACCACAACTTAGTTCATTGCGGCATATTGTATGGGCTAGAGCTGGAACTTCGAAAGCGTTTCGAAAACGGCAATGCATTTGATACAATGGGTGAGTTGAAAATGATTTTCGACACACATGCTGCTGTAGAGAGCTACAATGCTTCAGAAAAGTTCTTTAGCTGCATGATGGAAGAGCACAGCTCCGTTAGTGAGCATGTACTCAAGATGTCGGGTTATGCCGATAAACTTGTGTCCTTGGGAATAACGATTCCCATTGACTTAGGCATCCATCGTGTTCTGCAGTCTCTGCCACCTAGCTATAAGAGCTTCGTGATGAACTATAATATGCAAGGCATGAAGAAGTCTCTCCCCGAGCTTTTGTCAATGCTTAAAACTGCGGAAGTGGAGATCAAAAAGGAACATCAAGTGTTGATGATCAATAGGAACACTGGTTTCAAGAAAGAGAAGAAGGGAAAACGGAAGGGAAGTAAGGGCGGCAAGACGGTTGCCGTGCCTGAAAAGAAACCCCGAGTTGGACCTAAGTCTGATACCGAGTGCTACTATTGTAAGGGGACTGGCCACTGGAAGCGCAACTGCCCCAAGTATTTGGCAGACAAGAAGGCCGACAAGGCAGACAAAGGTATATATGATATACATGTTATTGATGTGTACTTGACTAGTGCTCGCAGTAGCACCTGGGTATTTGATACCGGTTCAGTTGCTAATATTTGTAACTCGAATCAGGGGCTGCGGAACAAGCGACCGCTAGCAAGGGGTGAGGTCAAGATGCGTGTCGGCAATGGATCAAGCGTTGATGTGATCGCCGTCGGAACGCTGCCTCTCCATTTTCCGTCGGGATTAGTTATAAACTTGAATAATTGTTATCTAGTGCCTGCACTGAGCATGAACATTGTATCTGGATCGTGTTTGATGCAAAGTGGTTATTCATTTAAATCCGAGAACAATGGTTGTTCCATTTATATGAATGAAATCTTTTATGGTCATGCACCGATGATGAATGGTTTATTTCTATTAGATCTCGATGATAATGTTACACATATTCATAATGTTGATGCTAAAAGGATTAAACTTAATGATGATATATCCGCATATATGTGGCACTGCCGTCTAGGTCATATTGGCGTTAAACGCATGAAGAAGCTCCATTCAGATGGACTTTTGGAATCACTTGATTTTGAATCATTAGATACATGTGAGCCATGCCTTATGGGCAAGATGACTAGAACGCCGTTTTTCGGTTCAATGGAACGGGCGACAGATTTATTGGAAATCATACATTCCGATGTATGTGGTCCAATGAGTGTGTCGGCGCGAGGTGGATATCGTTATTTTGTTACTTTCACGGATGATTTGAGTAGATACGGTTATATCTACTTGATGAAACACAAGTCTGAAACCTTTGAAAAGTTCAAGGAATTTCAGAATGAAATGGAAAATCATCGTAATAGAAAGATCAAATTTCTACGGTCCGACCGTGGAGGTGAGTATCTAAGTTACGAGTTTAGCACTCACATGAAAGAGTGTGGAATTGTTTCACAACTCACACCTGCCGGAACACCATAGAGAAATGGTGTGTCGGAACGTCGTAATCGTACTTTATTAGATATGGTTCGATCTATGATGTCTCTGACGGACCTGCCGTTGTCATTTTGGGGTTATGCACTAGAAACTGCTGCATTCACTTTAAATCAGGCACCATCTAAATCCGTTGAAAAGACACCGTATGAATTGTGGTTTGGAAACAAACCTAAGCTGTCATTTCTTAAAGTTTGGGGATGCGATGTTTATGTGAAGAAACTTCAACCGGATAAACTCGAACCCAAAGCGAAAAAATGCGTCTTCATAGGATACCCTAAGGAAACTATTGGGTATTTCTTCTATCACAGATCCGAGGGCAAGGTTTTTGTTGCCAAGAATGGATCCTTTCTAGAGAAAGAGTTTCTCGCGAAAGGTGTGAGTAGTCGGAAGGTAGAACTCGAAGAGGTTATTGAACCTTCTCTTCAAAGTATGGCGAGTAGCGCAGCGCCGGAAGTTGTTCCGGAGTTGGCTTCACCTGTTGAAGAGGGAACTAATGATAATGATCATGAAACTCCAAAAGAGAATACTACCAAACCTCGCAGGTCTAGCAGGACGCGTGCAGCTCCCGAGCTGTACGGAAATCCTGTCATGAATTTCATGGTTGATGAAAATGATGACCCTGCGACGTATGAAGAAGATATGATGAGCCCGGATTCCAACAAATGGTTAGAAGCCATGAAATCTGAGATGGAATCCATGTATGAAAATCAAGTTTGGAACTTGGTGGAATTACCTCACGACCGAAAGGCCGTGGAGAACAAATGGATTTTCAAAAGGAAAACTGATGCTGATGGTAATGTGACCATCTATAAAGCTCGACTTGTCGCAAAGGGGTTTCGACAAATTCAAGGAGTTGACTACGATGAGACATTCTCTCCCGTAGCGATGCTAAAGTCAGTTAGGATTATGTTAGCAATTGCTGCATATTTCGATTATGAGATATGGCAGATGGATGTCAAAATCGCGTTTCTCAATGGTAATATTGAAGAAGAGTTGTATATGATACAACCAAAGGGTTTTGTCGATCCTAAGGATGCTAACAAGGTGTGCAAGCTTCAGCGATCCATCTATGGATTGAAGCAAGCATCACGAAGTTGGAATCTCTGCTTTGATGAGGTGATCAAAGAGTTTGGATTTGTCCAAACTTATGGAGAAGATCGTATTTACAAGAAAGTGGGTGGGAGCAATGTGGCATTTCTTATATTATATGTGTATGACATATTATTGATCGGAAATGATATAGATCTTTAAACAGTGTTAAAAGTCATCTAAACAACAAATTTTCAATGAAGGACCTAGGTGAAGCGTCATACATATTAGGCATAAAGATCTATAGAGATAGATCTAGGTGCCTAATAGGGCTATCGCAAAGTACATACCTTGATAAGATTTTAAAGAAGTTTAAAATGGAAGATAGTAAGAAGGGGTTCTTACCTATGACACAAGGCCCGACATTGAGTAAGACTCAAAGTCCGGCTACGGCGGAAGAAAGAGAGAAAATGGACAAAGTCCCCTATGCTTCAGCCATAGGCTCTATAATGTACGCCATGCTATGTACAAGACCAGATGTGGAACATGCTATTAGTTTGACTAGTAGGTACCAATCGGATCCAGGTTCGGAACACTGGGTAGCGGTCAAGAATATCCTTAAGTACTTGCGAAGAACTAAGGATATGTTTCTTGTATACGGAGGTGAAGAAGAGCTCGTCGCTAAGTGTTATGTCGACGCTAGCTTTGACACCGATCCGGATGACTCTAAGTCTCAATCCGGATACGTATTTCTCATGAATGGCGGAGCGGTTAGTTGGAGGAGCTCCAAACAACCTGTGGTGGCGGGATTAACAACGGAGGCCGAATATGTTGTTGCTTCAGAAGCGGCTCAGGAAGCGGTTTGGATGAAGGAGTTCATATCCGAACTAGGTGTGGTTGCAAACGCGTTGGACCCAATGGTGATCTATTGTGACAACAATGGTGCCATTGCCAATGCCAAAGAGCCAAGGTCTCACAAGCATTCCAAGCATATTAAGCGCCGGTTTCACTCCATCCGCGAGCATGTCAAGGATGGAGATATAAAGATTTGTAAAGTACATACGGATCTCAATGTAGAAGATCCGTTGACTAAAACTCTCCCTAGAGCAAAACATGATCTACACCAGAACTCCATGGGTGTTAGATTTATCACTATGTAACTAGATTATTGTCTCTAGTGCAAGTGGGAGACTGAAGGGAATATGCCCTAAGAGGCAATAATAAAGTGTTTATTATGTGTATTCCAAGTATATGATAGATGTTTATTTTGCATGCTATAATTGTATTAATACAGAAACGTTAATACATGTGTGTTTAATAAACAAACATAAAGTTCCTAGTTATGACTCTCTCATAAACTAGTTCGTTGATTAACAAGATGATCACAGTTTCCTGATCATAGACATTGCATGTTGTTAATAACGAGATCACAACATTAGTGTAATGGTGTGATGAACATTCATCCGAAGTATAGCATTATGATCAAAGTCATTGAGTTTATATTGCTATAACAACTTACGAAGTGATCCTAATCCTTAGACCATGAGATCATGTCAATAACTAACACCGGAAGAGTTTCTTGATATCATCAAACATCACACCGTAACTGGGTGATTATAAAGATGGATTCAGAACTAACAAAGTGTTATGTTGAGGCCCATGGATCGAGAGTGGAATTTGTTCATCCCGATGACGGATAGATATACTCTGGGCCCTCTTGGTGATATCACATTGGTTAGCTTGCAAGCAAGTGATTTGATCACTAGAATGTTATATCACGGGAACGAGAAAAGAGTGCATGTCAGTAACGAGATCAAACTAGGTATGGAGATACCGATGATCGAATCTCGGACATGTAATATATTGTGAAACAAAGGGATTAAGATACAAGCGTAAAAGGTTCCGACGATCATAGGAAAAGTCATCGTTGAATGTGTGGGAGTCAGTATGGGTCTCCAGATCCCGCTTCTGATTATTGATCCGAAAGGGGTCTCGATCATGTACGCATTATTCGCGAACCGTAGGGTGACACACTTAAGGGACACTTGCATCCAGTTGGAGCAAATGTTTCATGCCGAAAGAATAAACAAGCGTAGGAATTTATTTCACTAGATACCGAAACAGGTTTTCGGGTGAAATTGCATAAAGTGGTTATGCATGTGAAATAGAATTCTAGCAAGGGGTTATTTGTGAATGTTTGTCATTAAAGTAATTGACAAAATTCTGAATAAAATAAAAGAGTTTTATTTAATGAGAGTTTTAAATTTGGTGGAAATTTAATGGAAATTTGAGTGGGATTTTGAGTGGAGGGAATTTAAAGGAATTTTGTGAGTGGAGTGTCCACCCACATGAAGAGGGGAGGGCAAGGGGGCAGCCCCCATGCGCCGGCCACCCCTTGGGGTTCCCCCCTCTCCTATAAAAGGCACCCCTCTCCTCACTTCTCACTCACACCTCCTCGTGAAGGATCTCTCTCCCCCTCTAGAATTTATCCCCCATGGTCTCGGACTAGCGAGATACATGTTCCCGGTGGCTATTCGGCAAGAAAGGGTTGTGCTTCCGCTGCATCGCTGGAGCGAGGAGGCGGAGGTTGCTCGGTGCCTTGTACGTGTGTGCGAGCACGGATGCGCTGCTGTTTTGCGGCGCTCGGACTTCCTCTCGATCTTGAGATCGACAAGAGATCGTCTACATCAACCACGAGTTGAACTCGTTAAGCTTTGTCGGTCTTCAAGGGTATGTTCTCTACGGATATACATTCGCCCGTTGTTTGTATCTAGTAGATAGATCTTGGTACGTAGTTGTTCCCATCGTAGGAAATTTTTTGTTTTCTATGCTGCGAACCCTACACCAGGGCCTCACAATATTTCTTCAATGTCATGTTATAAGACCTGCCATAAATTTTGAAAGACACATCTGGCTTGAACAAGCTGTTAGTAAAAGAAAAACTCTCCACAAATGTTTTACTGAGCATAACATATTGCACGCTCTCATCCCGCATAAAGCTTGTTAGTCCAGCCCTTCGAACCAAGGTTGTAAAATCATCAAGAATCCCAGCAGCCCGCAAAAAGGTTTTGCAAGGTAAGGTGGAAGGGTGAGCATCCCCCTCATCTCCCTCGTCGCCAAATAGCGGTGTAATGAGATACTCATTGTACGAGGGCCTAGGTCAGGAGGATGATCTTGAAGGCCTTGCCCTTCTAGGTGCATCACTCTCAAATATTTCACGAAATGTGTGGTTGTCCATGACCTATTTTTTTTGAAATTTTTAGACAAACAGCAAACCAAGTGATTTCCAAGTTGATAAATGATGAGAAACTACTATAGGAACTTGCTAGAGGGCTACACATGCATCAAAATCAAATCTCTAAGCATGCAAGCTCACACAACCTGTCACCTATAGTAGCAAAATACTCAAGATACAATCTACCAATCACAAATCTAATTGGACAAGCGGAGGAGGCACATACCAAGGAGCAATCCCTCCAAAACTCAACAACAAAGATGGGCTAAGCAAGGACATCGAAAATCGCGAGCAAAACAACAGGAACTCGAGCTTTAGAAAGTTTTCCGGTGTTTTTCAGGAGAGAGAAAGAAGATGGCTGGGAGGAGGCACCTTGGAGGGGCCCAGGTGGGCCACACCCCAGCCAGGCGCGACCTAGGGACTGGACGCGCCCACCAGGGGTGTGCTGGCCTGGGGTGGCCCCTGGGTCACTCCAGGTGTCCCTCTGCCCCTTTTTTAGAGGGAAAACTTATTTTTAATTTTTTGGGATATTTCGGGAAACTTTATTTTTGGCCAATTTTTTGGGTATGAAAATTGATTTTCTCGCAGAAATAGTTTTTTTAGAAGAAGCAAAAGCAAACCAAAAACCAAACTACAAAAGTTCTAAGACACTCTAACAAGCAAACAACTAGCAAAACCAAAGCTAACAAGAGAAAAAGCAAAGACTAGGAAGGAGAAAAGTAAAAGTGAGCAAATATAACCACGGTGAAAGAATTATTTTGTTCATTAACATCCTTTTGTTAACAAGGTTGGTCAAGTCTTGTTACCAAAACAATCTTATATGAAACAAAACTTTGCATTCCATCAGGTGATTATGTTACCTCATACTTGATAGCAATGGTCCCAATCATAATAGTTTCAAAATTTTCTTGTGGAATGGGACAATATATTTCTCCAACCTTGATGCTCTCAATATTTTCAATGGAATTCAGGCAATAGATCTTAGCAACCTTCTTGGGGAAATAGACAATGCTACTTGTCATTAATATTGAATGTTACTTTTCCTTGATTACAATTAATGACAGCACCTGCAGTATTAAGAAAAGGTCTTCCAAGAATAATAGACATATTATCATCTTCGGGCATTTCAAGCACAACAAAATCAGTTAAAACCAAGCAATTATGAGCCACTTGAACAGGAACATTCTCACATATACCAACAGGAATAGTAGTTGACTTATCAGCCATTTGCAAAAATATATCAGTTGGTATCAACTTTTCTAGCTAGAGTCTCTTGTAGAGAGAAAAAGGCATGACACTAACTCCAGCTCCCAAATCACATAAAGCAGTTCTAACATAATTATTCTTAATAGAGCAAGGAATAGTTGGTATACCTGGATCACCAAGTTTCTTTGGAACCTTACCATTGAAGGAATAATTAGCAAGCAAAGTAGAAATCTCCTCATTAGGAATCTTCCTTTTATTAGAGACAATATCCTTCATATACTTTGAATAAGGAGGCAACTTAATAGCATCAGCCAAAGGAATTTGCAAAAATAAAGGTTTCATCCACTCATAAAACTTGTTGTAGTGTTCTTCCTCCTTTGACTTGTGTTTCTTACTTGGAAAAGGCATAGGTTTCTACACCCAAGGTTCTCTCTCTTTACCATGTTTATTAGCAATAAAATATTCCTTAGTGTACCTAGTATTCTTAGTGTGCTTCTCAGGTTCTTCCTCAACTTCCTCCTTATCAGGAGCATCATTATTACCACTCTCAGTTTTAACATCAGAGAGAAATATACTATTAGGATCTACAGCAGGTTCAAGTGGTTCCTCAACTACCTTATGTTTTTTCTTTCTCTTACAAGGACTACCACTACTTTCACCTTGTTGAGAATCCTGCTCAATTCTTTTAGGGTGTCCTTCAGGATATAAAGGATCTCGAGTAGCTATACCACTCCTATTTCTAATTCCATAAGCATGTTTATCTCCTGAGGCATTAACTAGCATATCCTTTTGTACCTTAGCAAGTTGATCAAGTTGGGTTTGAACCATTTGAAAGTGTTTACAAAGCATTTTAATATCATTAGAAGTTCTTACCACAATATCTTTCAACTCATTGATAGCTCTAGAGTTTTCCAATAAATGATTATGAACTTGTTTATTAAAATTACCTTGTTTAACAATAAATGTGTCAAGTTCCTCTAAGCATTGATCAGGAGGCTTACCATAGGTAATATCACCTTCATTAAAGTGGACAGAGTGTACCTCAATAGTAGATGAGTGGGGAATTGGCTTACGTAATTCTTCTATAGGAGATAGATTCTTCACATCTTCAAATCTAATATCTTTCTCCTTTAGACATTTCTTAGCTTATTTCATCACTTCATCATTTAATGCAACAACTCCCCTCTTCTTTGGTGTTGGTATTGGATCTGGTTCAGACACAAGTGGTTTGGGAGTAATAGTCTTAGGTGTATTTAGCTCAGTTGAAGTCCAATCATCATAATTCTTGCTTAGCTTAGCCATTAATTCTTCAGCATCTGTAGGGGTTCTTTTCCTGAAAACACAGTCAGCAAAGCTATCTAGGTATGTCCTAGAATCATCAGTTAGTCCATTATAATAAATATCAAGAAGCTCATTCTTAGGCAATGGACATCCAGGATGTGCATGAATCAAGGCACCGAACCTTGTCCATGGCTCAGGCAATTTCTCTTCTTCTCCATGTTTAAAATAAAAAAGTCTCTGCAAAGCATCATGTGAGTCTTGATGACCCACATGTATAGGGGATCGCAACAGTCTTCGAGGGTAGTATTACCCAATTTATTGATTCGACACAAGGGGAGCCAAAGAATACTTGCAAGTCTTAACAACTGATTTTTCAATTCAGTTGCACCTGGAAAGTGTTCTTGCTCACAGAAGTTTATCAGTAGCAACAGTTTGATAGTAGCAACAACAAAGCAACATCAGCAGCAAAACAGGAGCAATAGTAATAGTAGCAGCAAACAGTAGGATATGAGTGCAGTAGACATAGGGATGGATGGACGGGCGTTGCATGGACGAGTCTAAACATGTTACTTCAAGATCTAGGGTATTGCATATAAATAAGAACAAGCATCCAAGTACTAAACAATCATAGGCATGTGCTCCATAAATAGTCATGCGTGCTCGCAATGAGAACTTGCACAACATCTTTTGTCATGCCAGCCCGTGGCAGCGGGACCTCTAGGAAACTACTAAAAATTAAGGTTATCCTTTTAATAGAGCACCGGAGCAAAGCATTAACACTCCATGAACACATGTGATCCTCACACCACAGCCATCCCCTCCGGTTGTCCCAATTTCTATCACTTCGGGGCATTTGGATCCGGACTATGATATGTGTACACAACTTGCAGATAAGATCACAAACAATACTATCATAATGATTTAATAATAAGTTCAGATCTGATATCATGGCACTCGGGCCCTAGTGACAAGCATTAAGAACAACAAGTTGCAACAAAGTCAAATAACACTGATAGAGATACTAGGCACTATGCCCTAACAATCTTATTCGATTACATGATAGAACTCATCCAATACCTACGATCCCCATAGCCTACAATGGGGGATTACTCACTCATGGATGAGGGAAACATCGATTGTTGATGGAGAGGCGTTGGTGATGACGATGGCGATGATCCTCCCCAAATTCCCTGTCCCGGCAGGGTGCCAGAACGGGGTCTCTAGATCCGAATCTTGGTTTATGATGGTGGCGGCGGAGCGGAACTCTTTTCTAGAAAACGTCAACCCCCCTCGGTTTTTAGGTTAAGGGGTGACTTATAGGCAAAGAGGGAGCCTGAGGGGGTGCCTGGGGTGGCCGCACCCCTTAGGCGTGGGGCCGGGCCCACCCGCGCCTGGCAGGGGTGTGGCTCCCCCAGGCCTCCACTCCGTCTCGTCTTCTGGCTCCGTGGGTCTTCCGGTGAAATAGGATTTTTGGCATATTTCCCGGGATTTTTCCTGATAGTTGATTTTCTGCACAAAAACTAGACACCAAGGTAATTCTGCTGAAAACAGCGTCAGTCCATGTTAGTTGTATCCAAATCACACAAGTTTAGAGGAGAAACAATAACAAAAGTGTTCGGAAAAGTAGATACGTTTTGGACGTATCACACACCTTCCTCTTGGGGACTCCCAACGAAGCTCTACATTGATCTGAGCCACCATCAATTGCTTAATGCAATTATCCGTTGCTTGCAACTTAATACTTGAAGGGGTTCGGATGATAACCTGAAGGTGGATTATTAGTCAGAGATGCAGTTGGATGACGGTCTATGTATATTGTTGTAATGCCCAATCAAATCTCATAGGAATCATGAATCTCTAGTATTTGCATTGTTATGCCTTGCTCAATTCCTGTCAATTGCGCCGCTATAATTTGTTCACCCAACATGTTATGTTATTTATCTTAAGGATAACACCTCTAGTGACATGTGGACCCCGGTCCAATCTTTACCATTGTTACACCATCTACTGTTACCATTTACTTTCTGCAAGCAACCATTACCTTTCACACTTTATGTTTAATCCTTTGTTTTCAGCAAACTAGTGAGATTGACAACCTCACTGTAAGTTGGGGCAAAGTCTTGAGTTTGTGTTGTGCTGGATTCCAAGTTGCTAGCAACACCTTGGAGTTGTTTCCTTGCTCCTACTAGTTCGATGACCTTGGTTTCATAACTGAGGTAAAATTTGCCGATGTGCTCATCATACCTTTCTCTTGGGGTCTCCCAACGAAGCTCTACAACTGAGCTGCGTCAATATATTTTCTAGCGTCGTTGCCGTGGATTTAAGGACAGCTTTACAAGGGGAGTCCCTCACAACCACTTTCTTTACTTTGTATTTGTTTTGCTGAGTTCCTTTTGCTTTGTTTTGCTTGCTTCTTGTTACCAAAAGTACAAAAAAAATAGTTTCGTTTGGTTTGCTTTTTCTTATAAAAACATGAAAAAATTAGTTCATACTATAGTTGTTGGTCTGTTATTGCCTTGCTTTGTCATGCTTTCTATCAATGGTTGGTTTCTTTAAAACTAGTTCTTATTGGCAAGGTGGGTTTACGGAAGAACAAAAATATTATTATAAGGAACACCGCTTGTCACAAAAAGGGAAACACTTATAGGAACAAATAGATAAATTGAATACCATTGCTAGAAACGTGTGCTCTACTTACAATGTTACTTATTGTTGTTATAAATCTTGTTGCTATAGGAGGTATAAACACCTCCCTTTTCAATGTGAGTATAATGATAATGTTACCATATCTTCTTATGTTAAAGGAAATTATGACTTTTATGATGTGGAACAAAATGAAGAATTTATTGCTTGGAAGGGTGCATTTGAACTTGCTAGTTTTCTTGAAAATACTGACGATTCACCTTATGAATATGAGGTTTATGATATACTTAAATTTTGCTTTGATAATTACAAGGAAGAAAATGGCTATATTCTTGAATATATTAATAAATACTTTCCACAAACGGAAGAGACTAATGCCTTACAGGAGCTTATGGAAGAAGAAATTACTGAACCTGAAAGCTCACTAGATGAAAAAGAGGAGGAGAGTGATGATCAAGAGGAGGAAGAATGGATTAGCTACCCATGCTTACCTTCTAATGAGAGTAACTCTTTATCCTTCACATTATTTGATTGTCCCCCTTGCTTACCAAAGGAGGATGAATGTTATGTTCCTGTGGATCCTTTTAAAATATCTACTATGAGTAAAATTTGTGATAATAATTATGCTCCTATTATCTATGATAATCCTTTATTTTTGCCTAACTTTGAAATACATGGTACTAAAGAGTTTTACTTAGAAAATGTTTATGATAAAGCTCTGGATGATGGTCCTATATTGGTTGGTAATACTAACTGTACTACTATTGAAAATGAGATTAGAGGGGTCTTGAATTTATCTTGGAACTCCATGCCTCTTAAGAATGATCAGTCATCTTGTTATAAAATTGTTAAAAGTGGGTTTGAAGGTTTTAATCCCACTATTTTTGAGCTTGATAAAAATTATGTGTTTATAGATCATGAAAAGCATGCTTTATGTGATAGTTATATTTTTTAGTTTATTCATGATGCTACTGAAAATTATTATGAGGGAGGAAAAATATGGTTTTAGAAGTTTTCATCGTACTGAAACACTTCTCTATGTGCTGAAAGTTTTGAAGTTACTTTTGTTTTGTCTTCCTATGCCTATCACTTTGTTCTTTGTGAGTTTATTTGTGTACAAGATTTCTATGCATAGGAAGTGTGTTAGACTTAAATGTTTTTTGAATTTGCTTCTTAATGCTCTCTTTTACTTCAATTCATATTTCTTATGTGAGCATCTTCTCAAACTATCATGCCTAACTTAAATGCATTAAAGAAAAGTACTTCTTGGGAGATAACCCAATAGTTTTCTTGAATCTTGGAAGTTATTACTTCTGTAATAACTTCTCCTAATCCTTTTTATTTGATTTTTGTGCCAATAATAACCTTTAATGAGAGAGAAGTAATATTTGGGGAAGTTGCTGTCCTGAAACAGATTTTTGTGCTTCACTGCAAAAATTCGTGAAAAATCTCTGTATATCGGATTGAGCTGTAATTTTCTGAGTAAATGCACCAGGTTGTTATATAACTTTAATTAGTTCAACACTTTTCTATTGGAGCAACAAAAGGTCTTCGAAAAAATCGGTTTTTACATGCTGGTCTGTTTTGACAGATTTCTGCCATTATTTGCATTTGCCTCTTATCGATTCCTTTTTTAGTTCTCTTTGGTAAACTGAGCTTTTTGAAGAAATTGCTACAATAGATTGTGTTTTTAATGAAAGTTTTGTTGTGTTTAAACTAAACCCGGGGTTTATTATCATGAATGCACTAATGTTGTTAATGAAGATTGTGTGAAGTTTTGTATGAAGGAAATTTTCAAGTGTAGGTGAAGAATGATATGATGAGATAAAGAATGGAAAAAGCTCAAGCTTGGGGATGCCACCCTGTGTCACCCCAAGAAATATTCAAGAGGTACAAGCGTCAAAGCTTGGGGATGCCCAAGGCATCCCCTTCTTCATCAATAAAAATCTCAGGTCTCTTTCTAGACACTTCGTTTTTATTGTTTTCATGCACTATTGTGTTGTTCTTGGAGCATCTTAGTTTTCGTTTTTTGGTTTTCGTTTTCTTAGTTTTCTTGAATAAAGTAGTTGGACCCCCGCTTTCGCTGAGATGTTTTAAATAAGTTGATTGGTGTTGGAAAGGAGTAGAAAGTTTCATGCTTATAGTGGTACAAAAGGGAGCTTGTTTTGACTGTGGCTTAGACTTTATCATGTCATGCTAGATGTTGTTTTGACCTTATGCTTAGTGATTATTGCTGTAGCATGACTTGTTCCAAACAATTGAGATTGCTTAATGTGCCTTCCAAGAATCATGTGTTGTTTTAGCATACAAAATCATAGTATTATGGTATTATCCTTTGATGCTTTGTTTGGGTTGACTTGGCACATGCTTACACCATGTTAAGACTATGAACCAGTCACCTTAGCCTCTATGATCATTTATTTTTTGACTTGTGGTGCCACTTTATGCTTTGATTGATAATGTTTTGTCACTATACATGATTATGGCCATTATTGTTCTCTTAGTTGGTCGCTCCCAGTCTTTTGCTAGCCTCCACTTGTATCGAGTAAGCTCTACGCATGCATCCAACTCCCAAAAAACCAAGTTATTCCAAAGATTCCACCATAAATTCCTATGCATGGTGTGTTACACCATTCCAAGTGACATGGTTATACCCTACGGGTACCCGATGTTAGCCTACCTGGTCCAGCCCGAAGGACGGCCCACTCGACGACCTGCCAGGGTCCAGGACGCCCAAGACGTTTCGGCTACTATGAAGCCCATATGGACACGGACTCCAAAGCGCACAAGACAAGGATACCTCAAGACTAGAGTTTGAATACAACTTGTAACCTACTCGTATCGGCGCCCGAGACGTAGCCTCCCCATATATAAAGGCTAGGAGGGTCCAACGAAGAAGAGAGACGACGACTACGTACGCAACAGACCTAGATCTCTCTAGACTCATACTTTCGCACACGCATCCACGCCAGATCGAATCTGCGCACCCTGTAACCTTCGGTTCCGCTGTAATCAAAGAGCAGACAAGCAGGAGTAGGGTTTTCCCTCCGGGGGCCTGAACCTGGGTAAATCTCGTGTCCCCTGGTTGCTTGTCTGTTAGCCGTGCCACCATCTCCAGCATCCCCATCTTCTCCAAAACCCAAGTCCATAACAATGGGCATTGACGAGATTAAACCTCGTCAATTGGCGCCGTCTGTGGGAACTGGGGCTGCTGATTGTGCGGTCGTGACGGTTCCGACCCGATCGATCTACAACTCCGCGGCAATGGAGAATCACCTCCTCTTCGGCGCTTTCGACTTCACCGCCCACTCGCCGGATACCATGAAGAATTTCGAGCCCGTAGGCGATGGACTCGAAATCTTGTTCGGGAGCTTTTGCTTCCAGGTGGGACAAACTGACACCCTCCGCCTCCCTGAGCGGGTGCCCGTGCCGTCAATCAGGCCCGCTTCATGGGCTCCACACCCCGTGCTACGCACGTCACCATCAACAGATGAGTTCTACAGCAACAGCAGCTGCAACTCCGATCTGTGCGATCCACCTTCGGATGAAGGGACCTACGGTTCCGGATCCGAAAGCTGCGGCAGCAGCCAACCAATCTGCAGGCGCTATCTGTGCGCCGCAGTCATCGAACCGACGTGATCTTTGATTGCCGCAACTGGCCACATCGGCTTCAGCGACCACGACTCGGGGGCTCCCTCGGCATCGGCGACCCAATGCGGTTTTCGGCTGCGATGACCCGATACATCCTTCGGATGTGGCGACCCCGTGCGGTCTTCGACCGCGACAATCTTCGGATACGGAATTTGCTGCCGCCATCGACCCCAGGAACCCGTCGCTGCTATGACCGTGGTCCGCCGCGTCGACTACGTCCGCCGTGTGACCCGCTACCCCGTCAACTTCGCCATGACAACCAACAAAGCTAAGTTTCCCTCTACTTAGAGCTGATTTCTTTTATCTTTAACTCGCACTCGAAACACTAGGGGGCTGCGCCCTCTTCGAGTAACCTAATGTGCCATCGGCTCCACGCACTCGAGCACCTCGAATGCGACAATCCGAGTAGCTGATTCTGCCTGATCGTCGAATCCTTGAACTCCGAGTGCCTCGGCAAGGTACTGAGACTAAGGGTAATCAGGCTAACGAAAAGGCCTAGCATACAGTGCAAAAGTGTCGACTCGATTGGCACCAGAATCTTACTATACAAGCCGACAGGCAAATATTTCTTACAAGATACAAGTACTTCATAATTCTTTATGTTTCCTGCAGCTTACAAAGACGTCGACTGCGTCGAGCTATTCTATCGGGTCCTCCAACAGGAGTCGACAAAACAGCTGGCTACGCCATACACTCAAGACCCGAGTCGAGTCCCTCCTCGGATGGTTGCATCACTTGATGCTACAAAGGCGCGGCGCTGGCCGCGCACCCGACAGATGAAACGGCATCGACTTCATCCGCAACGTCGAGTCCTTCCGGCTAAATGCCGCACGACTCCGCCACGTCAACTCCGACTGCATCATCGATTCTTGGCTCCTTATGCATGAGACGCTGACTCGATGCACTTCCGGGTCAGTGGTTTCTCCTCGCATGAGTCTTCACTCGAGTCTGCGACTCGACTAGACACTCAGGGGATACTCCTATCAGGAGCGCTGGTCGCGTACCCGATGTACTTCCGGGTCAGCGGTACGCCCATGAAATTTTCGGCTACAACTGCACGATACAAGACTCGAGTCTCTGCCCGAGTCTACGACTCCGCCAGACACTCGGGAGCTACTCCAAACTGGAGCGCTGGTCGTGCACACACAAGATCTTCGAGTCCTACGCCGAGTCTACGACTCCACTACGGACTCGGGGGCTACTCCCATAGGGAGGATTGATTCAAGCATTCGAAAAAATTGTGTCCTACGAACCTGAAGCAAACAATGGTTGAATTAAAGTCTCTGCTCGAGTCTACGACTCGAACAGACACTCGGGGGCTACTCCCATAGGGAGCGCTGGTCGCGCACCCTATAGTCCATTGTGTTGACTACGTCCATGATGTCGATTCCTTTACAACAGCCGAACAAATTCAGCTGACCCGATGAACTTTCGGGTGAAGTGCTTCGCACTCGACACAACTTTCGACTCCGACATCCAAATACAAGGTTCAAGACAACTAAGTCTCCACCCGAATCTACGTTTCGGATGGACACTCGGGGGCTACTGACATGGTTATACCCTACGGGTACCCGATGTTAGCCTACCTGGTCCAGCCCGAAGGAAGGCCCACTCGACGACCTGCCAGGGTCCAGGACGCCCAAGACGTTTCGGCTGCTATGAAGCCCATATGGACACGAACTCCAAAGCGCACAAGACAAGGATACCTCAAGACTAGAGTTTGAATACAACTTGTAACCTACTCGTATCGGCGCCCGAGACCTAGTCTCCCCATATATAAAGGCTAGGAGGGTCCAACGAAGAAGAGAGACGACGACTACGTACGCAACAGACCTAGATCTCTCTAGACTCATACTTTCGCACACGCATCCACGCCAGATCGAATCTGCGCACCCTGTAACCTTCGGTTCCGCCGTAATCAAAGAGCAGACAAGCAGGAGTAGGGTTTTCCCTCCGGGGGCCTGAACCTGGGTAAATCTCGTGTCCCCTGGTTGCTTGTCTGTTAGCCGTGCCACGATCTCCAGCATCCCCATCTTCTCCAAAACCCAAGTCCATAACAATGGGCATTGACGAGATTAAACCTCGTCACCAAGTATATTATTATTTTATCTATCTTTCAAATTAAACTTGTTATGTGAAAATTATTGATTAAAGCTCTCACAAACTTGATGGCACACTTTATTTTTCTTGCCCCTAATAAACTTGAACCATTGTGTCATCTATGTTGTATATGCTTGCACTTATAAGTTGGGAATTAGCAGAACCGTGATGTCACGGGAAACACTTTCCACACCTGTAAATATCTACCCAGTTGATATCATGCTCTTTTGTTTATGGATGTCAGCGGTGTGAAATAAAAGTGGAGCTTGTAAGTTCATGGAGTTATGTATGTGTGTTAGAGAAACGCCTAAGCCATGCCTAATCATGGTGGAAACTTGCAGCATCACCATGGTGAGAAATCTATAAAGCATTCTTCTTATAAAAAAGAGAGATAGAAAAAAGAGAAGAGAAAGAGAAAAAAAGAGGAAAGAATAGAAAAAGAGCACCATTTTCCCATGGTAAATATGAATATTGCTGAGATGCTCATTGTTTGTTGCCTTGTCATTTTGATATGGGATAGCTCCTGCATCATGGGGCAAGGGGTACCCCATTGGCGGTTCTCTATGATACACATATACTTACAATGACAAGAACTTACCGGTAACTAAAGTTGAGTAGCACGAGGAACGACCCTCGTACTCAAGGGACATGAATTGCCAACTTATACTTTGTCAAGCATATACTCCATACTTTGTTCACTTTAACCTTAATCACTTCAAGATGCTTATGATAGGGCAATGCGAGCTGAAAGTTAACAAGTACCATAATTTTTGGAAGATCTTTATGAAACTTGAAATCCATGCTTTCCTTTATAAAGGGCCTTTCTTCCTACTTTTATATTGAGTCTCCACCTTCTCTCTTTATGCAACAACTCTGAGAGCTTTTATAATGTTGATATTGCTTATTTTTGAACTATTTGTATCTAGTCACCCTTATGAACTTTGGAGGTGTCCTATGCATTTATGTTTTGCTACTCTATGAGGGACAAGCTGAATACCACTATGCTATGTTTTATATATGTGAAACAAACAAACGTCTTTCAATCATGATCTTTGTTTGTATCATTTCATGTTGCAGCATAGTTATTTTGTCTTATTGTTAGAACTTCATATTTCATGCTCATGTTTAGAGTACTTTAATTTCAGCTTTTAATGCTTGCAAATGGTTTGATCAAGATTGTGATGGTGCATGTCACCTAAAAAATTATTCTTTTTATCACTTACTTACTCGAGGAAGAGCAGGAGTTAAGCTTGGGGGTGCTTGATACGTTGTAAACGTATTTATAATTTTTGATGTTCCATGCTTGTTTAGTATCAACTTTGCTTTGCTTTGTCTACACTTTGAGGTATTTTTATACATTTTCTGGGACTAACCTATTAATAAGATGCCGTAGTGCCAGTTGCCTGTTTTCTGTTGTTTTTGGTTCCAGAAAAGCTAGTAAGAAAATATTCTCGGAATTGGATGAGACAAAAGCCAAAGTCAATATTTTACCGAAACAAACACAGAGACCGAAGGGCGACCAAAGGAGGGCCATGAGGCCGCCACACCCTAGGGTGGCGCGGCCCCCCTAGGGCGCGCCGCCACCAGGTGTGGGCGCCTCAGGTGCCCCCTGCCTCGCCTCTTCGCCTATAAAAGCCCCCGATGCCAAAACCCTAAGGACACATTCAGATATCCATGAAACAGTCCATAGCCGCCGCCACCACCGTCCCTAGATCAGGGGGATCTGAAGCTCTTTCCGACACCCTGCCGGAGGGGAGAGATCATCCCGGAGGCCTTCTTCATCACCATGCCAGCCTCCGGTATGATGCGTTAGTAGTTCACCCTTGGACTATGGGTCCATACAGTAGCTAGATGGTTGTTTCTCCTCCTTTGTGCTATCATGTTTAGATCTCGCGAGCTCCGTTCATGATCAAGATCATCTATTTGTAATCATGCATGTTGTGTTTGCGGGGATTCGATGAATACTGAGATACTATGTCAGATTTATTATTGATTCTATCATGTCTTATTAATTATTGATTCTATCATGTCTGTGTTGTTTGAGATCTTGCACGCTCTCCATTTCTAGTAGCTATCTTGGCCAAGTAGATGCTAGTGACTCCAAAAGGGAGTATTTATGCTCAATAGTGGGTTCATGCCTCTATTGAATCTGGGGAAGTGACAGAAATCTCTAAGGTTATAGATCTGTTGTTGCTACTAGGGAGAAAATAACAATCTTTTGTTTATGGAACAATTGTATTGTTTACTTTACACATTGATTAATGCAATTATCTGTTGCTTACAACTTAATACTGGAGGGGGTTCGGATGATAACCTGAAGGTGGATTATTAGTCATAGATGCAGTTGGATGGCGGTCTATGTATATTGTTGTAGTGCACAATCAAATCTTATAGGAATCATGAATGTCTAGTATTTGCATTGTTATGTCTTGCTCAGTTCCTGTCAATTGCCCTGCTGTAATTTGTTCACCCAGCATGTTATGTTGTTTATCTTAAGAAGAACGACTCTAGTGACCTGTGGACCCTGGTCCAATCTTTACCATTGTTTCATCATCTACTGTTACCGTTTACTTTCTACAAGCAACCATTATATTTCACATTTTACGTTTAATTCTTTGTTTTCAGCAAACTAGTGAGATTGACAACCTTACTGTAAGTTGGAGAAAAGTCTTGAGTTTGTGTTGTGCAGGTTTCCAAGTTGCTAGCAACACCTTGGAGTTGTTTCCTTGCTCCTACTGGTTCGATAACCTTGGTTTTATAACCGAGGAAATTTTTTCCGCTGTGCTCATCATACCTTGCTCTTGGGGTCTTCCAACAAAGCTCTACAACTGAGCCGCGTCACACCTTCAGCTGCAACAATTCGACGATGTCCACAGGCATTTCCTCTGAGCGTCGCGCAGATACCCCAACGACGCTGACTTGCATGCCAATCGTGACCGAGCAAAGGAGGATGCCAATACGCAGCGAGCGAGATACAACTTGTTGTTTGACCTATGGGGTGTCGCCAGAGGTCCGCCGTCGCCGCACCCTCCTGGCGAGAGTAGCGCCTCCAGCCGCCGAAGGCATTAGTTTTTATCTTTTCCTTTCTATGTAAATTGAAGTGTTTGAATGTTTGAATTTTTGTATGGGAGACATGGCTAGAGCTAGCGTAACCTAATTCATGAACTTATCCGACGTCTCTGTACAATCTAAAATCAGGCCATACCAAACACTGTACGAAAAAATACCAATAGAGATGTTCTTAACACTCAGCAAGTGGAGATGCTCTTCCACGTGTGCTCTCACTTGAAGGGAAGGCACTTATTTTTAGGCCAGCAAAAAGTTGGGCCTATCTGGTACTATACGAGGCCCAGATGGGCCTCTATAAGACCCAGTGAGAGCCCGAGAGTTGGAATGACCGCGCGGTTCCAAACTCCAGTTCCGCAGCAGATCTCAATTCTTCATTTTCTTCTCCCCGGTGTTGTTTCGAAGGCACTCCACTGGGCACTCCTACCGGTTGCCTCTGCCGGCCGCGGCCGCCCGCACACCTACCCACGACCACGACCACAACCACCACTACGGAACGGCACAGCCTCGGGGGCCTCCGGCGAGCTCACTCCGAAGAGGGGCAAAGCGACGATGAGCGGGGCGGCGCTGTGCGCGGCGCTGACGGAGCTGGGGTTCGACGGGGAGGACCCGCTGGACGCGGACGCGCTCGAGTGGCCGTTCCAGTACGAGGAGGCTCGCCCGCTGCTCGCCTGGATCTGCTCCTGCCTCCGCCCCTCCAACGTCCTCTCCCCGTCCCACCTCTCGCAGTGAGTCCAATCCCCCTCCCCTCCCCACCCCGCGCGGTTCTCTCTCTCTCTCTCTCTCTCCTAAACGACTTTTTGCCGGGGTCTCGATTTGGATTTCGTCTTATTGCTGCTCCTGCTGGCGAACGCGATTTTTCTGCCGCATTCGCCGGAATGCGCTTGCTTTGACTTTGCTTCTACTAGCCGGCCCGCAGTTTGATGGTTAGTTGCGAGATTCGGGGAGCTTGGGGTGCTAATCTGCACCGGAATTTATGCGATTTGCCCAGGGAGCTAACAATGCGTTGCGGTTCTTATGTCGGGCTTGTGCCGTGTCGCTGGGAGGGGAAGTTTTTGGGGATTAGCTGGAAATTCGAGCATTTTATGATATGCCGCGAGGGGTTTTGTTACAGTTCTCTGACTGCAATCTGTCAAAGCTGGATGTTTGGATTTGATGTCTGGATGAGCTAGACCAAGAAAACTTGGTTTTCTACTGTATCATACTTGGGAAAGTTCGGTGCTTCTTGAATTTACGAGTTATCTTGCATTTTTGTTGTTATCAAGTAACCGCTGTGTTTGTTGGGGCTTGAATCAATAACCCAATTTTTTTATAATATTCAGTTAGCAAATAAGTCTGCACTTACATTGATGAGGTTTTAGCCCTGCTCCATCTTGATCTATATGCGTGTGACTCCATATGGTTTGACTGACAGGTACGAGCAACTCGTAGAAGAGGGAAGACTGCTAGAGGTATATCCACCCACTGGGGCATTTTTGCGCTGTCTAATTTTAGTACTCCCTCCGTCCCAAAATAAGTGACTTAGATTTGTCTAAGTTCGCATGTATCTATACACTAAAACATGCCTAGATACATGCGAATCTAGACAAATCCAAGTCAATTATTTCTAGACGGAGGGAGTATTTCAATAATCTCTAAGAATATAGGATGTGCTCTGATATTGTAAGAGGACTTCCATATGCCAATGTTGGCAGCACAGTATATGGAGTCTGATCAAATAAAATAGCGAGGACCCAATTTAATTTCTTGGAAAAGACTAGAAATTGGTCAATGCTCGGCAGTTATTGGAAAATACAAACCATCTCTGAATTGATACCATCTAAGATTTGCACCCCTGCTAGCAAGCAAACTTAAAAATCAGATTCATCCCAATCTTTGGATATTTGCCCCCACATATTATGCAAGCAAGCTGCTAGCATTCTCCTGTAATATTTTCCTCGCTCAACAACTTCTGGGTGCGTTATAAACACATATTTATCCATTGGTTAAACCTTAGAACTCTTGCAATATCCTTTATTTTTTTCTCAGGGTGAGGATTTGGACTCTGCTTTTGATAGTATTTCAGCCTTTTCAAGCAAGAAAGACAACCAAGAGGCTATCTTCGAAGCAGAGGAAACAATTCTTGACATCCGGTATGCTCAAACTTCCATTTTTATAAACTACTCCCTTCGTCTCATAATATAAGATGTTTTAGCTTTGTGAAGGAAATGTATCTAGACTACTTTTAGTGTGTAGGTTCGGAGTGAATCTCTATGAACCTACACACTAAAAATAGTCTAGATACATTTCCTTCACAAAGCTAAAACATCTTATATTTTGAAACGGAGGGAGTAGTACTGAAAGCCATGACATCCTTGCATTATTGCTACATTCACATTGTTGTAATTGTACCCGTGGTCATGTTTCACACCAAATGTAGTGGAATCTGGTTCCTGAGAATCCAGGTTGGAACTAAGAAACGGTGACGAGTGACTCATTGAACATGTATTAAACAAGAAGCTTAAAAGGACACCTAGACTGGGTGGGGTCTGAGGATCTATAGTAGCACAGTAGCACTAGAGCTCTTGTCTGAGCGACCATGCCGCCTGCTTAGGCTTGATGCCTGATTGGAGAAGACACAAAAATAACATGTTCATATTTGTTTATCCAAAGCTTAGTGTTCCTATCTTTCTGCTGTCCTTATAGACAAGGGACACATCCTTTCAAACGACTAATCAAACAGCTCAAAGAAGTGAAAGAACTAAGATATGCTTTTATGCCTACAATTAGAACTGACCAAATTATATCTGACTGAAAGGGAATTAGTTGACCTATTTTTTAAGGAAACCTTCTAGCCGTCTTCCTGATATAGAAGGGCGTCAACTGCCTCATGTCATGTCTGTTTTCTGCAACCAGTCCTTCAGCTGTGGATGTGGCTCGTCTGACGTGCTGGAGGCAAGACAGAACTTCCGTAAGGCTACATGTCTGCCATTGCCTGTATGTAAAACCATCCAACAAACCTACTAACCTAGTGATTTCAGCTCCAGTTAGCGTGTTTGCCATCTCGCATATTCGCGCTAAAAAACAGAGCATATCAGATGTTCGCAAAGCTGAGTTGCCACTGTTCGGCTCTCCACTTATGCATGAAAGAGATCAAACTTGAACATGCTGTTATAGAAGATGTGATATGAACGTCCCTCATCATATTGGTTTTCAAACAGAATCAAATCAGAGTAGCATATTAAGATCCTGAAGCAAATATGATAATGTCAACTCGCATATCTGACACTCCCGGAGTTCAAGTTTAAAAGGTTGCACTATAAGTTAAGAAAAAACTTTTTGGCTGATGTCTTTTTGACTGAAGCATGCAAGTACAAGCATGCTACTATAGTACTACTCCATAATCCAAATGACCAAGACAAACTTATGAAAATTCACTGCTACTGACTGAAGTCTTCATATGATTGAAAAATATCTTCTGCATCAATGTCTTCAACATTAGCAACTTGCAGTTTTATGAACATTTGACATCTTAGAACAATGATATATTACTGACTGTACCAGGCTACTAGCTCAAAACTCTTGTACATAAAACATACTGTTAACAGATCAGTAAAACTTTGGAGGAATCCATAACCTTCACGATCATTTTAGATGCTCCCACAACCATTCTCTGCTACTAATTGACTTTGTGATGTATCTCTTCTGTTTCCTTGTTTCTGGAAAGTTCTCGTATTTTTTGAGAAGTGCATAACCCATGTGTGCTGCTGAAAACACATGCTCAACTGCCTTTCCCATTGCAACATCTGGATCTTTATATATGATTCTATTGTGCTTCTGATTGTAAATTGACCAAAAAATTTTGAAGGGCCATTTAAAAGATTCAAATATTTCATCATACAAAAGGCAAGCACCAAAAATAATTGTTTCTCTGAAATGGTTGAACCCAACAAAGACACCAGATGACCTATGTTCCTTATTTGTTCCAGATGTAGTGTCAAAAGTTAGCAAGAAGATGATGACATTCTGATGCTTTTCACTTAACCATTCAGACCGCCGATGGCCTGATTTTCCTCGTTGATATGGTTCTTACACAGTTTGAACGATGGTCTGCTGAAGAAGACAGAGGTTAGAGAAAGTAGATGAGAAAAAGTGGTGCCGACAATCATCGATCGTCTTTTTTACCTTACTAGAGGGAGGACTTGACAGCGGCAACTACAACGACGGCGGCAGCGGCGCTGTGCCATCTTCTCCTGCCGTCAACAAATTCACTGCAGATTTGATTTCCTTTGTGTTGCGTGTGGCTCAGCCATGTCGCTCTGTTTGCGGCAGAAAACAAGAATGCGAGAGGGCAACAAAAGGATTTCACGTGCTGTCATGGGCTGTCTTTTTTTTTCCGGTGTGTCAGCGAGAGAGAAGGCAAGAGACACGCAGCAGAATCGCTAGGTTTGTTTTATGATTTTCACATACATGCAATATCAGATATGTGCACCTACAGCAGTTCTGACGTGCCTCGAGCACGTTTGATGAGCCATGTCCCTCAGCCATTAGCCCATAACATCTGGTTATGTCCATACCATCTATCAATATTATGTGCTTGAACTTTGGCTTTTGAACATCCCTCTGCTGGGCCAAGTTGCTGTCAAAAACTAGTTAGTGAGATTTGCACAATAAAATTTATTCTTAGACTCCTGTATGTGCTTTTATTTACAGTTATTTTTCTTTTTCTTGCTTGCAGAGAAGCAAAACTAGCATATAGAGCTGAAGTTTTTGAGTTGCAGAAGCAGATTGCACGGCAACAAGCACAGTTCGATTTGCTTGCAGGGCAAGCATCTTCTCTTATCCAAGGCAGACGAGCCCGCGTATCGGCTATGTCTACAGTTAGCGTGCAACTTATATCATTAGACGAGATACTTTCTTCTAGAAACTTAGAGGTATTTTTGTTATCTTGCATCTTTAAAGATTTTCATTCATGTAGTATACAAAAAAAAAGATAAAAAGGTAGTCATAAATATTTACTCCTCGGGAGAATCTGTTTGAAATATCTGTCCATTGAAGAAATCAAGAGGCTAGATATGCAATATGTGCCCTTACTGAAACGTTTAGGGGCTAGGTACTTGTAGTCTGTCAACCAATAGAGGTATGCATGGCCATTTGTCAATTCCCATTAACTCTTTCTTAGATTTAGTGCTTCCTTGGTTCGTCCATCACTGTATATGTCTGAAGGCTGATATAGTGAAACATAGGTGTGGGAAAATACAAATATGATTTCGGATCATCTACACCTAATAAAGTAGTAGAGTGCCTGTACACTTGAGGAAGTTCCCTAAAAACATCTATGTACTAGATTTTGTTAAAATATGTGTACTCGCCAAAACCTGGAACAAATGTGATCGTATATGTACATTTTATTGATCGTGGTTCACAAATATTAGCAGGTACATGTACTTACTATGTCCTACCTCTGTTTGGGATTATTAGTCCTAAGGGCCAAGTTGCTAGGACCAAGACATTCCATAACTCTCTCATTAATCTATGCATACACCAATAGTTTTACATGCATGCAAGAAGTGAGAGGAAAAGGAGAACATGCATTGGACGAGAGAGACTAATAAATAAGATAGCCCTTATAATCTCCAACAAAATAAAAAAGCTCTCAGCCCTTATAATCCCAAACAGAGGTAGTACTGCACAAGTAGACAAGTAGTTGAACTGTTCCTACTGGATGCGTTGAAGACTAAAGCACATGCCCGTACAATGTGTGGGTTCTTTTACATTCGTTTGCGTTTGTGGCTCAAATTTTACTCTTGCATGTGTGTACACTCTATTTGGTATATATAAGATACTTGATTATCCTTGTGCTTTTTGGTCTATATTTCTGTTATAGGGGATATTCCCCTTGTATTCCAAGAGGTAACTTTGCCATAAGTTTTGATTTAGTTTCTTGCCAACTTTCAGATGAATGCAGTTCTTGGAAGAATTACTGCTACAACCCAGGAGTTGGCCCATTATCATTCAGGAGATGGTATATGCTAAAACTAGTGCGTATAATTATACATAACATCATATCCATTAGTCCTCGATAATTTGATTAATATTCATGATATGCCTATGCAGAGGACAGTATATACTTAGCATATTCGGATTTCCACCCTTATGTTATTGGAGATTTGGCTTGTACAAAGGAGCTAAACCGGTGGTTCTCGAAGCAATTTGAGAAGGTAAATTCCTTGCAACAAACTAACTAACGTCTGTTTGTTCCAGATGTATAAGAGATGTGGGCCAGTAGTCATCTTTTTTATTATTTACTAAATATCTCACTTTCTAAAATCCCAAACAACCACTATCTTGCCCCCTCCTCTATCTCGTTCCAAATAGGTAAATGATACACGAGTAGAAACGTGTGAGATCCTGGCCCAGGGCTTAATAGGATTGATAGAATACTCATACCAACAGGTTGCAACTTCTTTTCCGGAAGCTCATCTGCAAAGAAACCTCCAGGCCAACTGCAAAGAACCTCCAGGTTAAGCGTGCTTGGCCTGGAGTAATTTAAGGATGGATAACCGACCAGGAAGTTCTTCCCGTGTGTGCACGAGTGAGGACAAAGTGCGCAGGAAAGACTAGTGTTGGTTTGTGGGGTGGCTGGGGTGTTACAAAACGTCATCGTTGATATCAAATTTTTACTTGTACTAGTTTGTATTTAATATTTACTCAGTAATACCTTCATTTTAGTATTTTCTCAGTAATACCTTTATTTTAGTAATCCAAATGTCATAATCACAAAAGTACCATTTCCTGTGTAGTTGGATATTGCTCAGTTTTTATTGTTGCATGTGGCTTTTTATGATGAATAAAACGTTTGCTCTTCTATATGCATAGCTTTTGCTACCAGATTTTGAGGACTTGTCTATCATCTTCTCAAATTTCCAGAACGAATGCGTTTGAACAACTGCATGTCTCTGTTGCAGCCACACCATTTGTATTCTTTAAGTATCACGCGAGAACACTTTAAAGTTTTGAACTGCTTATTTGTTTCATATTGTTATGTTATGTTATTAGGGGCCATTTCGACTTGTTGCTGAGGAGGGGAAATCCAAATGTTCCTGGGTTAGTCTTGATGACATCACAAATGGGTTGATAAGAGGTATAAACTTTGTTCAGTAACTTTTCTGTTATTGCTTTACATTTTATCATGAAGGGTTAGTTGAAATCTGAGAAGGGCATAGCTATACTCTAATACTGTAATGGCATGACGGTGCTCAGAGATGAACAGATTATAACATAGGTGTTCTTGTATGCAGGAGATTCTGAAAAATCTCATCATCACCAGCGTGTGGCTGAGTTGCAACGACTCCGTTCAATGTAGGTATCTTCCTCTTGTTACCTTGTATTAATCTTTATGTTTGCATCATGATACTGTCTAACATTTCTTTCAATCGTGCTGCATGATGCATGTAATCATGTGATGCATCACGTGAAAACACATGTTTATTTACAAACATTTGTACTTCATGTTGATCGTCGAAATCCATGCAATTTTCTGGTTGCATGGATGGGGAACTGTGGACTAGACCATAAATATGTTAGGGAAATGTTTACCAGATCTCCCACTGTGTCATGATGTACTAAATCTCTTCTATCCACCATTTATCCATGGTCCACGTAAAAAAACTCATATTTTGCAGTATCTACCCTTTAGGGCTAGTTTGCGTTTGTGATGGGTGTGGCCAAAAGTGTTGTGGGAAAACCGTCATTTAGAAAACCTATGTTGAAAAGCAGTTAATCAAACAAGATAGCATTCCAAGGTGTTTCTACCAAATGTGGTTACAATGACCCATCAAACCAAATGCTATTGGTTCATTGATATAATATATTTGTGTGGTGCAATTGGTAAAGTTGTATTGCCATTATGCATTCTTCAGCGTTAACCTCTTGAATTTTCAGCTTTGACTTTCTTTTAACAGTCATCCAACGTAGTCTGTGAGCTTACTCTAATTTGTCAACAGATTTGCTACAAGTGAACGACAATGGATTGAAGCGCAGGTCGAGAATGCTAAACAGCAGGCCATACTCCAAATTTTAAAATCACAAGTATCCTCTGACGAGGCTCACATACATAGGGATATCCACTCTCTTAGGTATATCTATGTTACTGATCTTGATTGTGATTCTATCAGTTTTTCAGCTATGTTCGTTTTACATAACTGTGACAAAATATCTGAAAAACAAGAAGGATCTCTCTTATCTTGATTACTTCTTATTACTGTCTTTTTTCTCCAGGAGAAAGAGTTCTGAGCTTGCTGGAGAACTCTCGACACTTTCTCAAAAGGTGCAGCCTTTCATATCTGAGGTATGAGAACGAACACCGTTTTCATCTTAAGAAATGCATTTTATTCCTAAGTTGTAAGATTACCTTTAATACCTTTAATTCTCATGACCCAAGTTTAAGTCTCAATCTGATAAATTGAAGTCTAATTTTTTAATTCTACACTCATGTGCAATTTTTTTTAAGAAATGGCACAAATTTTTTATGGACATGTATGTGAGTTCAGTGAAGTGTTCATCAACAGACAGGTTTGCGGTGGTTTCAAACCCAGACTGACAACTATTAGTCTTCTGTAATTTTCCCAAATCCATGTAGTACCGTATTACCTTTGGTAAGACTAGAAACTACAAAATGTGTTATAACTTCCGTTTCGAAGATATGTACTGATATTGTGAAATCTTTATTCCCTTGGGAGTGATTTGTGCTCATTTTGGGAGCTACCTTCTGTTATTTAGGGAATAGTTGGTACTGTGCTTAGTTCACCCAAAGCACCATCTCACCAAATGCAATATACTTTTAGCATTTTAGAGGACATTGATGCCAATAAGAATTTGTATTGCAGTGCAACAGTTATGCTCCAATTTTCTTTAGCATGTGATTAAATCTTTAATGACATCAGCTTGTTTGTTTGATGTATTACTTGTTCTCTCTTACAGACCATACCATGCCTTTGTTCAGAACTTGCTCAACTTCAAGGCACATATATTTTGCAAGGTTTGCACAATGTAATATATTTTGTCATTGTTCTGGAAAATTATGTCTTCTTATCTAACATTCTTCTGGACACTCAAAAATTTAGGTGATTACGATTTAAAGGTCATGCGCCAGGAATACTACATCAACAGGCAAAAAACGGTAAACACACCCCACAGTATTTCATTTCTACAATCTTCTTTGTGTCTTCTGTTTCTGTATTTTCTTATTGGTCGTATACTCTCGTGTTATGAAACTAAGTCATGTTTAGGAGTATGATTTCACTCTCAAGCTGTGTAAAAATAATTTTCCAATTTTTCTTTTGGTTTTTTATCCTGAGAGCTTCAAATGCAATTGCACAATAGAACAATGGAGAGGCAACCACCAGCATTTTGCTGCTATCATTTAGATTTAATCGGTATGTGTTAGTGAAACTGGTTGTGTTGCACCTTGCTGGGTTTTTTCAATTCATTCAGAAGGCGATCTTACCGGTCAATGAAATGCCAATGTGTTTGCTACTGTGCACCGATACATGCCAGACACCTCCAGTAGCTTCCTTTTTACAGCCAGCAGAAGCAGTAACGTTTACATGTTTGTTGAAGTTTGGTCTTCAGCAGGCAACTGTTTTTATCTTCATACGATCGTTTGTCAGCCGGACTTCTATTAGTATATTTTATACCTTCTCGCACTTTCTTCTGATCATCCTGGCATTTTCTTTATTTTGCAGTTCATTAACCACTTGGTTAATCAGCTTGCTAGACACCAATTTCTGAAGATTGCTTGCCAGCTTGAAAGAAAGCACATAGCCAGTGCTCACTCATTGCTTAGAGTCATAGAATCTGAGTTACAGAGCTACCTTTCGGCAGTCAACGCCCGTCTGGTAAGTAATCTCTGATGTCACAGACTTCTTCTTTGTCCTAACTTCTTTAGTATTTATTCATGTTTCATACTACTTTCATTCTGTATTTACTTCATAGAGATTCTTGATTTTTTTTTGTGTTTACTTCATCTGTAGGGTCATTACAGTTCATTAATTCAAGCTGCATCTGAGGTACATGAACAAGGAGCAATCGATGACCGTGACAGTTTCCTCCATGCAGTGCGAGATCTACTATGTATTCTCTCAAGTAAGCATGTACCACTGCAGTTAATTATCAGTTTGAATTTATTTTTATTCTCCTATTCTTCACATTGCCTACTCTTTTCTATAGATTCCCAAGCAGCAGTACCAACATACATGTCAGCACATGCTTTAGTTCAGCAGATATCGGCACTTCAATCTGACTTGCTTTCTCTTCAGTCTGAACTTGAAAATACTCTTCCAGCTGACAGGAAAAGATGTATCAATGAGCTGTAAGTAATAACAAGACACTGCCTTAATTCATGTCTTGAATATGATTGCTTGTAGTGCTTCTTCTGGTATGAACAGTCACATTCATAGTAAACAATAAGGGTGACCTCCAAAAGATCCAGCAAACCACCGGATTAGATGCCATCTTTCATGCAGCCAAGCTCTGGATGGTAGAGCTAAGCAGGCAATGTGTGCTGTGGTGCTTGGTGTGCCGGCTTGACTTATTTTATACATATGGAATTGCTGCCTGATCTACTACCCATACAGACAATTAAGATTGTGATATGCAAGATAGTATCGATTCAACTAGCCATGCTCAATTTTTTATCTTTCCTGCAGGCCTTGTAGAAAAAACCTTGTTGACCCAGTTATTCAATCTGTTGTATACTGCATATTCACTTTTTAGTCTGCCAGTACGGTATCCAATAGTCATCTCACATGTCTCTGATTCTGCAGATGCACTCTGATTCAAACAGTTGAACAGCTTCTATTTGCAACGTCAACAACTGCAGAACCAGTATTGACACCTTGGGTATGCCCTTTGAGCCATCAGATTATGTCATTTCTTGTGTTTCCTGTATTTCATTACATCTTTTTTCTTGTTGCAGCCACTGATGCGCGCGCTTGATGATATGGAAAATGCCAATGCTCAAGTTGAAGTTGCTGTTGAAGAAGTAACCAAGGCTCGTACACAAAAGATAAAGGTAGTGTACGTGTTAGTTGTTACTCCCTCCGTTTCAAAATATAAGATGTTTTTGGTTTGTGAAGAAAATGTATCTAGACTTCTTTTGGTGTGTAGATTCACTCCAAACCTTAGTGAACCTACATACTAAAAAGAAGTCTAGATACATTTGATTCACAGAGCCAAAACATCTTATATTTTGAAACAGAGGGAGTACTACACTATCATCCTTGAGGTTGTTTACTTTATGGAATATTGGAATCAATATGCACGTGATTTTCCTGCATAGATCTGAAACTTTGAATTATAGAGTGGTAGTCTTTGTCTCTCTTCTGTATCCATGTTTCTCTGGGATTCATGTTTACAAACACATTTGTGTTACTTCTTATGTCGACTTGGTTAACATTACTATTTGTTAAGCGAAGAACTTAAAGACACTAGTAAAGATGGTTCTGGATAATAGTAGTATTTGTCTCTCATCTCCTTGTCCCCTTAGAATTCATGTTTCACGAATGCATTTGCAGATCTTTGAAAATCGTGCTCACGAGGTGGGGAGGGAAAGACAGGTGTTTGTTGATTTCTTCAGCAACCACGAGCGTCTGAAGAATCAAGTCAGAGAGCTGACCTCCCGCGTGAAAGCTCTCCAGGAATAGGGTTTTTTCTAGGTCGGTAAGCATTACACTCGACCTCTGTAACCCCTACCTGATCGCATCATGTCTCACAACTGAACTTTTTGGTTCTAGCCTTCTCGTGCCAGGTCTCTCGGGTATGGAAAGCGACTGCCAAGGCTCATGGCTCCTGTCTGTGACAACGTTGTTTCTTGCAGAACTCCAACAGAAAGTTGGGGCGTGTGTGCGATGCATGTATATTTGGTGTGGTGGTTGTTGTATTTATGCGATGTTGTAAAATATGTTAGAAATCACGAGCAGGCTTGAACTAGGTTCTGGTGGTGGTGGTGGTGTGTAAAAGGACGGTTGATTTAGGTTGTATTAGGCAGTTGATTGAGTTGGGACTTACGCCTCATGTGACTACCAAATTTCTGGAAGTTGCTTGGATTCAAAATCACTCTGAACTCGGGTGGTGCATAGGCTACTCTGAGCAGCTCAAAGTTATCGGTGCATTTTTTGCCTCTGCCCATAACTAGAGAAGTGGTGGAGAACAGGGCTGAAGCATCCTTTGATTCAACAGAAGATGTGGAGTCGTGGACCCTTTTACTTGTAGGAATTCAGACGAACCAATTCAATTCAGTTTCTACATGTGGAAAATTCTTGTAGTAAACAAAATACTCCCTCGGTTCCCAAATATATAAGATGTTTCTTGGCAGTTCAATTCTGGCAGTTCAGCTTGAACTGCCAAAACGTAGTAGACACTTGATAACTTCTCAGAGGTACAAAATTGAATTGGTTCTAGGGATGACAATGGAGAATTTCCTTGCTGGGAGGGGGGCATACTGAATGCACTAGGGACATTATTAGGTGTTAAAAAATTGTAATGTACTACTGACTATCATCCTTAACGAGACTAAGACTGAGGTTTTTTTTTTAAAATTTGTTAAAACGTTATGTGCACAATATTTATATTTACTACCATGTCTCAAAAGTTCAATATCCAAATTGAACTCACTGGTCAAGAAATAAAATGACAAATTCAACCGTGAATAGTAGCAGTGCCTTACTATTCACTTTGTATTTGAATTGGTACATTGCATAGTCCAAATTGTCCTTTTTCTTTTTTTTCATGTGAGATGAATTTGGATGTGAACTTCTGAGACATAGTGGATGTGCATTATGTCCTTCGCATTTTTACTACTACCGACATCTCAATGTCTAGATCGCGTGTTGTGTATAGATACGTACAAATCTACGAATCCCAGCTATAGCTAGGTGCCTAGGTCTCTGATGGAGAAGCCGGCTGGTAACTTCCCGTCTCGATGTATAAGAAAAATCATTTACCAGAGATGCATGCATAGAATACAACCACTGCAAATAGTACTGCTCCCTCCGACCCATATTAGATGACTCAAGTTTGTCTAAATTTGAATAAATCTAGACACTGTTTAGTATATAGGTTCATCCAATTTTTGTCAAATCCAAGTCAACTAATATGAGTCGGAGGGAGTAACAAAAATTAAAAAGAGAAGGCAGGCGTTGGCCGACCACCGGCCAGCCACCGGCAGTCCAGAAAGTAGGAAAAGAGCAGTTGAAGCACGGAGAATATCAGGCAGTATAATCAGTCTCAACATGGTCTCAACAGGATGTTTGTACAAAACCAACCCTGACACGACTGGCTCGTGCCATAACAATCTTTGATATCATGTCATATTGGAAACCAATGGGATGAATAGCAGAAATCACAAGATTATTATGAACAATTTGACACTAGATCTTGCAAAATGAAATCACGTCTCTGAGTTAAAAGGACAGACAAACAATCTTCAACTACCCGTTCAAATCATGAAACAGAGACAGCTGAAGGAAAATGAACCTAGTGGATCACATTTACAGGGCGGAAATCAGTGACTGGACGCTAGCACAGCTTGCTAAATCACAAACAAGAGAAGGGGCTTACTTATTGCTGAGGTACAATTTTTACAGCCAACTTCCTTCATCTGGGAATGACAAGGGCAAGCCATGCAGCTTCAGTTCTCAGAATCCTCTGGTATCTTGAATAGGAACTGCGGAATCGAGGCGATGCGAGGCAGGTTCATCAGCAGATCTCCAAATGAGTCCTTTCTAGACATGGCAGGCGGCTGACTGGCCTCTGTAGTTTTCCTCGTTGATGCTGAGCTAAATTCATCATCTGAACCTTCGGAGTCATCCCCACCAATGCTACCGCTGTCGTTTGGCTCAGGCTTTGGATTGGCTGTCGGCGTGGTATCCTTCTGAAGCAAACAGCAAAGTGAGTCCACCCTTGCCATCAGTCGCTCGTCAGAGGCCGGTGCCTGTGGGCCCTGTGTATCACCAAGAAGGTACTGCGCAATCTCCTCCAACGATTCTTTTGTAGGTACATCATTGCTGGCCAATGAAGGGTTGCCTGAAGTGATCTGCTCGTTTATGCAATTTCCTAGGTGGCTGACCAGATCATCCACTGACATCGATGGTCTAAGCCCAGGCACTTTCAATTGACTCCACCAGTTGGGGATATTAAATTCTTGGGCTACACCATTTACATTTCTGCTGACTGCTTGTACATTCACAGCACTAGCACCTGCTCCTGTAAATTTTGCACATTGGATTAGAAAGATTGAGATAGATTTTTCATGTGGAACGCCATGTAGCTTAGAATTGAGCAACAATAGAACACTAGTTATGAACGTGTTCAGGTTAGCATATCACCCTTATTATATCACAATTAAATTAGAAAGAGACCGAGATGCATAGCTACACAAGGTGCTAATTGGAGAATCTTTCAAGAACGACGCAATGCACATGCTTTCCCACATACAGGCAAACTACTGACACCTCTGTTTTGCGATCAGTACATCAAGGTAACACAAGGGTTTATTGTAAAAAATACGAGTAACATATTTAATGTCACAGACTTTGGAGTACCTGGGTGTATTGTCTGAGCAACAAATGCGGGTTGTTTCCCAAAACAATCATTTGCTTCATTCTTAGCAGACATAGATGAACCAGCACATGGTGAGACAGAACCTGAAAACCCAGGTAAATCTCCATGTTCATCTTTCAAATTAGCAAAGTCATGACACTTCAATTCCACCGGATCTTCAAATATAGAGCATCTAGGTTCAAAAACTGGAGAGTCCAAGATAACATCCGGTTGTTGACTCAATTGATTAAGCCGCTGATCACACTGGACAAGCTTTTCAAAATTCTTGCCTAACAAGGTTGAAGGGCACTGCAGAAAATGCCGCCTGCAAATTGTAAAACAGTTATGGTTTTAGACGAAGGTGTCAAGACTAGGAGCTCAGCAAGTAATAACAATCGAAAGTACTTTCGTTAGGTTCACTACAACCCCTGTTCCACATCGCTGAATTTTCTAGTACAGACCTCCCAACAAACTGTCAACTCAAACACAATTTATCTCCTAACTAGTTGGCTTATTCGGCTTTCTAATTAATCTCTAATGGTGGTGGAGCACGACCTGGGTCAAAACAAAATGATGGAGCAGGCAAAGACAGATGATGACAACTCGATGTGATATGGCATACGGTTATTTGCAGCAAAACATAGGCACATAGCTAATAAACCAAAGAATTTTAGTTATCTAACTTCTGGAATTTAAAGAACTATCGTTGCATTAATGTAACTGCAGGCTGCAACACATGTTCTTTCAACTTTCCTGAGATCTAAAAAGAAGCTGAATGAGTTCCCTAAGTTCCTCAAAGAAAAGAGGCCAAACTACAGAGATCAACTTAAATAAAGAAATAAAATCTGCTACATAAGCCCTGGTGATTATAACGCGTGCTCTACAAATGCAGTGAGGCTTCCAAAAATCTGGAGCAAAGTCAGGTTATAATCCTACAGTCAAAATTAATAATCAACTGTGATGTAAACAAGATACTTCACCCCCTCGAAAGAACACTTTACATCTGAAGTTTCACTCTCAGTCTCTCACTATGAAGAGCGAACATTAAATCACCTGTTCATGCTTGCTTGGCCACCAGTGAAATCTGAAGTCGCCTGCCACAATGTGTGTTTTCTTGGTTGAGGATCTGTCTCTTTGAAAAAGAGTGGTGGCCGGGCCAGCTTCATATAAAAAACAGAAAGCTCTTAGGAAAGGAGATACTGAAGTGACAATAAGAAGCATATACATCTTTTGGAGAAACTTACCACCACATCCAAGGATCCTATTCCGTTTTCAGGGCAAGTTACCTTCAAGGCGGTAATATCCGACCACTGAATTTCTATCTTACTCTTAAGACCACCTTCCAGAACTTCCCATACAAGCTTATGCTTTGCGAAGTAACATTTTGCCACCAAATCACCTTCATATCGTGATATATACTGCTCAGAGATAGAATTCAGTTAAGACAATTATGGCCAAAGATTTTTCCAGCTGAGTTGATATGTATGAAACAAGCGTACTAGGTGTACTACAGGGATCATCAACATTCAGATACTGGCTTTGGGGCAACTGTGGAGCAAGAATACTAGCAAGCTGGACGGTATATAGCATGCATTGATGCAACACTAAGACTCCACACTAGAAACAAGAACCAATATTACATTTACATGTGTATTAACTTGAAATCTTAACAGACATAAAATCATGAAAAGTATGATTTACTAAATTATAAGTGTTTAATTCAACGTCAGTACCTCAATAAAATATCACCAGCAAGAATCTTGTGTAAATAGTACAGTTCTTTCATTGGAGCACATAAAGGAGGCTAGAAAGAAGACACCAAAGTGCTGAAACGCAGATACTGGCAGAATCATAGATTTCAGTTAACATGAATTTCCTTACCTCCCATGTACCAATTCTCAATGCACTTGCAGGGAAGTTTGAAGCTTTCAACCGTTCACCAGCTGACGATGCACCAGATTTATGGTCTTTCTTCTTGGAAGGCTCAGCACTGCAGTCGTCCGTAGACGACTGTCCTGCATTGGAATTTGCTTGAGAAAGCCTCATCTGAATCAAATCCAACAGAGATGGACTTTTTTTCAGGCGCAGACCCAATGGGCTAGGTTCGTCAAGCACATTTTGATACATGTCCTGCAATTCATGTAGGCGTACAAAATATGAATGCCCAGATGTGTTGATACTGAAACTATAACTAAATAACCATGCTTTATTAAGTCAACTTTGAACAGTAAATTACTGAGAATACAGATATCCCAAATACCTCAAAAAAGATGTGCAACAATAAGCATGCATGCACCTTGATAGATTTTAAAAGAATAAATATTGGTCCATTCTTTTATCCATATAGTTATTTAATTTCCTTCGGTTACACACTGACATTGTCTATGATGAACATATGGCACCTGCTATTGCATTCCATATAAACTCTAGGAAAATCTGCTAAGCACCCTGCGTGTTAGACAGATAATAACTGACATACAAATGCATCATTATACACTTCTAATGCACCAACAGGTATTGACTCTTTCTCTAAAGTACACGTATAATGAAACATCCTCCAAGCTGCTAAATAAGGAACCGAGCACTTCCCCAACCTTGCAATTAAGGATGCAAGTGGGTCACCATTAGGGAGTTAGTTCATTTTTTTTTGAACTAAAGAGGGTAGAGGGTACCCTAACATTGACCCACTTGCATCACTACTTGCAATACGTCGGGCAGTAATACTAGTAATATGAGCCAACAAAAGTTGATTCAGGCAATCTACCATCTGCACAAAGATATACACCTTGAGCTTCCTTGGTCTACATGTTAGACGGTAATACTAGCCTTTGCATCACGTCTGATCATGTAGATACACATTCCAGCCCGTTTACAATCACCACCTACACAAGCACGCCTGACAACAGGGATATCACGCATGATTTAACTTAAATCCCACATTCCGAATTATTTGACGTGAATGCCCTTTGATTCTTCTTAAACAAACAGAATCTCTCTAATAACACCAGTTCAACCACTCCAGTCCGCACCATCGGATTAGTCCACGCCAATCACTCTCCATTGCAGCCACCTCTACTCGTTAAGCACAGCCATAGCTTGGATCAAACGCGTAAACATTACGCAACGCCACACGCCAATTCCCCCACAGAAAGAGGGTACTGATTCGGCCTCGAACCACGAAGGCATGAACTCGCATCAAACTTCTTCGGGCTCGCCACCGAACATGAATAACCACGCGCTGTATTCAGCACGGTACCGCAAACAATCGCGCCAAAACGGAAAACCAAAATCAAGGCGCCCGCGGATCTACCTGCTGCGGGGATGGCGCGGGCTGGGCCGCCTTGGCGCGCTTGCTGAACGGTCCGTTCTCGTGGACGCCAAACTCCTCGGTCTCCATCTTCACAGTAGCCGCCGACACCGGCTGCGGCGAGGCCATGGGCGGGTCTGCCGCCTCCTGGTGCTGCCGCTTCCCCATGCTCGGGAGCTGCACCATGGGGGATCGCCGGAACCCTAACCCTAGCAGCACGACCCAGCCACCGGGCGGCCCGGATCGAATCGAATCGGCGACGGGGGGGCGCGGCGAGGCGAATGATTCGAGGAAGGGGAGCGCGAAGGAGGGAGAGGGGGAGGGGGAGGAGCTTGGCCTTTGGGAAAGAGAAGGGTCCAGAAATAGTCGTCGGGCTCGCGAGCCGGAGCCGGGCAGATGACAGGTGGGGTTGGAAAACTGTCCCCGCTTGTCAGTGAGAGAGGTGAGAACCTCGGTGTGGATAAAGTGGCGGGGTCGGGTTGCTGCCGGGATGGCTCGCTGGAAAACGGCTGTCAGGTGTGGCGGGTCGTTTGACAGGTCGGGCCCACGTTGGTACAGCTGGGGATCGAATGGTCGGGTCGTATTCGGGTATACGGTTACGGCGCCGGTGGTGCCCTCCATCACGTGCAAAACGTTGCTACTGTTCCAGTTTCGTCTAAATAGAAAAGTAAAAGGACGAAGTAAAAACTTGGGGCGGGCGTTTGGATAAAAATTGATCAGTAATTGCATATACGGTACCTTGCTAACATTGAAAGATAATTTTTTAATTAGTCAACTCAATTCAAATACAAAAATTTAAAATGTTTTTAGATCAAACCGTTTATCCGAATTAAGTTATCCACCCGTAACACGCGAGTTATCCAGACTTTAACATGTAATTATCCACTCAATAACATATAGGTTATCCACTATTATAAAATTTATCCACAGATCATGTGTTAGAGATGGGTAACTTTTTGTTTATCAACAAGTTATCCATCAGTAACCCGAGAGTTATTCAGGCTTTAACATATAAGTCAGTGGCGGAGCTCGAGCTCGAGTTATCATGATGCACCATCTTACTATTGTATAAATTTTTCGAGCAACAGTGTACTATATAAATACATGATTTATATTTTTTAAGTAATGATTTGTATCTTTGAAATAAATAATACGACGTAATAAGAGATGGTGTACAGTACAGATAATCGCGTAATTAAAATATCAAAATTCTTTATATATGGATGCAACAAAAGAAAAAGTTACTTGCAAAAGATGCCTTGCATTTTTGAATTGCAAAATATGTCGTCAAGCACGAAGGCTTAAAAAGCTGCAAAACAAAAAGTAGGTCTAGCTGGCAAGTGGAATAATTGAAAGACCATAATTACAGTGCTAAAGTAGATAAAGTTTTCATATTACCTTGTTATGTTTTAGTATAATCGATTCTTCAAAGCCATGAAATACTTAACCACTTGATCATTGGTGACTTTCTTCATCTCCTCTTTCTCCATATAACAAATAACATAATCACTCAAGGCGTCATCATTGAGGCGATTGCGCAAAAAATATTTTTACTAGTTTCATGGCTGAAAAGCACCTCTCAACTGTAGTAGTGGCAACTGGCAACACAATCACTAATTTTAACAACCAATAAAACAAAGGATACATAATATGCCTCCTTGTCTCCACCATTTTTTTAGAGAGCTCAATAATTGTTGCTATGTTGGAAAAGCTATCATCTGTGCGTACATCAGCAATATAGAGGCGTAGACCTTATCAAGATCCCTCAACTCTCCAGAATCAAAATCTTGAGGATATAGTTTAGTCAAATTTATCAAACTCTCCAAATTAAAATCACGAAATGAGTATCTTGGACTCAAAGCCGCTGACCAAACAAGCAAATTGGAGGATGATTCACTGAATCTACCATCAAGCTCTTGAACTAGCCAATCAAAAACATCATTGAAGCAATCGACTTGATAGTGATGTTTGTTGGTAATTCCAGTTACCTGCCTTTTTTTTTGGATTAACATAGGCTGCTTCCATATCTAACTCTTCAATATCATGTCTCTCACAAAAACCATGAACTTCAACCAGCAGGGATTCCCATCCATTTTCTCTAAGTTCATTCAAAACAGTTCTAGTTGACTTCACACATTTTATGGCATTTACTATGTCTTGATCCTTCCGCTGCAATGTTAATGACAATTGTTTGTAGTTGTAAGAGTAGTCAGCATGAGATACAAATAGAACACAAAGTCAAAGGACTGAAAGTACACTAAGAGACCATTTGCAAGGTCTCTATTTGTTCTATCAGTGTCTTCTTCTCCCACATATTCTAGAACTTTAATGACTGATCGAAATAGGTCCACCAAACTTTTAAGTGTCTTTGCATGAGAACTCCAACGAGTGTCTCCAGGTATTTGAAGGCATTGCTCTTGATTAAGCCCTGTACCAGTTGTAAGCTATCCACACACTAAAGCTTTGCTCATTTCTTCAAGATTGATATCTCTAATCATATCCCTTCGCTTGGCAGATCCACCTACCACATTCAACAATGTAGTAATCATAGTAAAAAAATTACTAACTTTTTTATGTTTTCTTACCACAGCCACAACAACCAACTGAAGTTGATGAGCGAAGCAATGGACATAATAAGCCATAGTGTTTTCTCTTATTATCAATGATTTGAGGCCATTGAACTGACCTCGCATATTGCTAGCACCATCATATCCTTGTCCTCTGACTTGATTGTAACTCGGCTTGTATTTTGCAAATAAAGAATCAATTGCAGCCTTGAGGTGTAAAGAAGTTGTTTCTTTCATATGAACAAGACCAACAAAACTTTCTTTAGAATCTCCAGAACTATCAACATACCTTAGAGCCACTGCCATTTGTTCTTTGCAGGAGACATCCCTGGATTCATCAACAAGCAAACAGAACACATTACTACCAATGCCTCATATCTATCCAGCTTCCTTCTTGCTGCCACGGTTCAAACAACAAAAACAATATGATTTATCCTTCTCTTCGCTATATTCAAGCCAGCTTCCAAACTCATCAAACCAATTAGGGTTGAACCTTCTGCTTTTTACCCTTGAATATGGAAAATTAAATTCTCTTGGTTGGCAGACAGAGAAAAATTAAGATAGAGGAGATCGGCTGATCGGCTCATCAGAAGAGCTCGCGAGACGCCGAGCTGCACGCTTGCCACGTCCAAGCGTCGGGAATCGCCTGAGACGTGCGACTGTTTGACGAGGCGCTGCCGTTTTTCGTATTGCCTTATTTTTCGGATCGACCGAATCAATCAAGCCAGCAATAAGGCGTACGTCACAGTTCTTTGCATACATATGTACAATTTTGTTTATTTAAGCAACCGCATGGGACGAGACTATGGCTAGAGCTGACTTGAACTGCTTTTTTATGATTGACTAGTTAAATGTCCGTGCGTTGCCACGGGGTTTCAAATTATTTTCTCAGCACACATTTAAACATGCAATTCATGTTACTAAAACTGGTAGGTCATACTCTTGATATGTTTCACGACACACTTCTTTTTGAACCTTGAGTTGTTTCAATCTTCTATTTCACATTGCTTTGGCTCTCTTGTGTTATTTTGGCAATCCATGCCACTATATATTTATATGTATTGTAACAAACAGTATATGGAAAAGATACATAAACTGTCTTCGACGGTTATAAAATAAAGTCCAAAAGAAAACAAGTAAATCTACAAGGTCTTCAAAATCTTCTTCCATCACACAATCTTATATTTTTCTGAAGGCATCCGAATAAACATGATATAGAAGTCAAACCACAGACATGTAAATCAACAATTAGGAAAATGAAACTGAACAACCTGGTCTACCTCGCACGGGAGCCGAGAGTACGAAGTCGATTGTCGAGGACGTCGCAGCCGTGACAGATATTGAGAGGATATATAATTCTCTATGTGGAAACCATGAGAAAATATCCAAAATCGATTTGTCAAAGTAGTATCTAAAAGACCGCACCTATAGAACTTAATGTTGGTTCGTATATGGAGTAACGATTTGCATAGGTAATAGGACAACGAGAGTTGGGTCAAAATCTCCCGGTTTAACTTTTCATGGACCAAATCATTTTCACCGTTACATTGCTACGGGTCATTCGGTTTCTTTCTTGTTATCATACATGTAAACATAATAGGCATGAATATTCCCAACGTTTTTACAATAGTGTCATTTGGCCGAAGTAAAGAGCATCCGTCAGCCCACGGAAAATTAAGTGGTGTAAGATCAAAAGGTTTCCCCACTATTTCACCGATGGAATTGCATGGTAAATGTCGTAGTGTGTTTGACTCATAGCTAAGATGCACTATTTTAAAATATCACCGTTCATGGAAGTTATCGGAAACATTGCGACTCAGATATTTGTCCACAAATGAAACGAAGCATAACTAAGAAATACTCCCTCCGTTTGAAAATAAGATGTCTTAGGTTAGTGAAGCTAATTTGTGGACTTCACAAACCTAAAACATCTTATATTTTTAAACGGAGCACCCGCATTCCATAGTCTGGTTATCAGAACAAAGCATAACTAAGAAATACTTATTCACAACAAAACATAATAGTTTCCATAGTCTGACACACATAGAGGGCCTCGCTCTCTCTGCATGGCATCCATTTACGCATTCCATCAAACATCCTTAGATCATACAACACTAAACACACCAACAATATAGTAATTTTCATGAAGACCATTCTCCATGCTAATACATGGCCAGGAAAAGTAGGATAGTGTACTACTGTTCACACTTTATATTGCAACACAAAATTTGTTGTTGTAAGTGTATGTTGATGATATTTTGCTTATTCCGTGCTAAAAGCACGTTCTCAAGGTTACAAGTAAAATAGCGAGGGTAATAAGTATATTATTTTTTTGAGGCCAAGGCCGTCGATATCTGCCGCTCGATTAGATAGAAGAGATGACCCAGTTTATAAGGAAAGGAGGGTCCAAAAACCGTACAAACTATATAATGCCTGATTTACAAGGAAAACTGGGCTGAAAACCGCACAAGAGAGGAGCCCGCTGTCCACGCGACCCAAGGCAACCAACCGCCACAAACACACGCCTCTGGCTCCGGGGCCGCCACCCCGACATACACCACTCGGCACCAAAGTCGCACATGAGCCGCAGCGCCGCGCGTCCCAGCCGCCTGGCAGCCCTCATTACCCAGGCAACCATCCGCATACCTCGAACACTACGCCAAATCCGGGGCCATCGCCCCGGCATAGCAACCAGTTAGAACTTCACGTTGCCCTAAGACGAACCAGCCGGGTCGAGGACATTCCACCCGCATAGCACCAAGCCATCACCCAACACCATGCAAGGCCATGATCCTGCCCCATAGCACCATCACCACATAGAGGTTCGAGGCCGCCGCCTCGACATCCAACCACCGCCCGGGGCCGCCACCCCAGCATCCGCCTCCCAAGACCGCTGAGACACTCCGCCTTTCCGCCACGAACCAACCGCACCATGATGGCTAAGAAAGATCCAAGGCGACGCCTCCAACAAGGTCCCGATAGAGCTTAGGTTTTTACCCGGAGATCTTAGAACCACACACATCGGAAGGGATTGAAAGCTCCACAACGATGACAACAAGAAGGTGAACGACGCCCGAAGGCGCCGCCGTCGTCGGCACTGACCAAAGTCCGTGCAAGGTTTCCCCCGAAGATCAAACCAACCACGAAGCGAGAGGAGTAGCAGGAAAGGCAGACTGCTCAAGCCGCCGGCCACCAAGCTCCTTCGCAAGCCATGCCCGCCACGGCGCCTCAATCCATGGAAAACACGCCGCCGCCGGATAATGCGACCAACGATCGGGGGCCACCGCCCCGGCCTCCACGCTGTCGGACGACCGCAGCCATGGCACCGGAAGGCAGCAGCATCTGCCGCCCCGGCACCCCGCCCCTCCACTCCCACGTCCTGCAGCAGTACCATGGGAGGAAGACCCGCGATCAACACCGCCACCCGCGACTGCCCGCAAGGCCCCAACACCGCAGCCTCCACCACCGCGACGCTCCATCATGAAGACGACGCCCCTAGCCAAGCAGACAGCCGCCAGCACCCTGATCGATCCCGGGCCCGCCTAGGCCTAGATCTGGCCCGCCCAGGCGACCCGGGCGTACGCCGCCTCCCGCCACCGCACACTGCCGCACGCCCCCACCCCCCCCGGCGTCCCCTCCGCCCGCCGCTGCGACCTCTGGAAACCCAGCAAGCACGCACGCCGGCACGCAACGCCACCACCTCACCTTGGAGCTCCACCATAAGACACCAATGCGCCCATGAATGGGAAGAACGCCCCACCGCCACCTTCCTTGGGGGCGCGAACGGGCTTTGCCGGCGTCCCCTCCAGCAGCGGTGATGCGGGGTAGAGGAGGGATGGGGCTGATCGGCGGCGGCGACCAGGGTTTCCCCCGTGTAACCAGGTGAGGGCGACGCATGGGGGCCTAATTTAGTTTTTTAACCCAAGAAGTATATTAATATCTCCTTACTCTTCTACAAGTTTGAGCACATTTGACAATGTCAGGTAGTGTTATATGTGTAATCTAATAAAATAAACCCATTGTTGGGATAAAATATTAGTGAAGCTATTCTTTAGTAAGAAATACTGACATCTGCAGAAAACAGAAATAAAGAATTGTGCTCTAAATTTCTCAAAGAGAAATGCATAGCAGGAGCAAACCTTGACGACAATCTTCATTCGCTGTGCCGGTCACTCACCATTTGTGTCTCCATTGATGGCGACTTTTCCTTGCGCACACCGCATTGGCTTGTTGAAATCTGGAGCATAACCCGATACTTGATCAGTGCCAATCCTTTTACATGTACGGCAGAGGAAGACATTTTTATCAGCTGGTCAAATTTCCAGCAATAGGAGATTGTAAGATCACCCTTTTAAAAGCATCAGTTACATAATATTTAGCACAAGTCTGAAACAAATTTGATAAACAATGTACAACAGTGAATTTAATTTTTGAAAGGATATAGCAGGCATATATGTTTTAAGAAAGTTTCAATCAATTTGTCTTCAAACATTCCACACAAAGTGTTTCGTGCAATGTGCTTGCTAAAATATTATCTTCCATCTGCCATCACGCAAACAACACCAACTCACAAGTCTTGTCTGATTAGGATCTTAACTTCGTTATAAAAAAATAAATATGATTTATTTTAAAATTTAGGATCTTAGTTATGCAGAGAACCTATTTTATTTACAAGGATATATGATAGCATGATCTTACCAATTTTGCAAAACAGAAACATGAAGTGGTGAAACGGTACATTTGTTGAAAGAAAATTATGAACGACATCCTACATAGAACTTCATATCTTTATCCACATCCAAAATAGTATAATAAATGACACTCTTACTGCAAATAAAGTTAACATGAGCTTGATACTTCTGAATTCCATAATATAAATCATAAAGACAACTCAAGTAACAACCATGGTAACCAGAAGATCACCTTTTCAAAATTAGAGGTCCTCTGCAAGGACTGCACACCTGGTTATCGTAAATAGTTGAGATGTTACACAAGTACCAGTGTCCAGTAATTCCATTCACATGAGTATAATAAAATCTTAGTTGACGGTCCTTAACACGCTTAGTGGCACTGACAGTCAAACAAAGAGGTGTTCCTAAAAATCACAGGAGAAGAAATATCATGAATTGGCATTCATGTTGTTCAATTATATCAGTAGGCAGCTTAAAAAAACAGAAGGTGCAAGGAGCCCTTTCCAACAATCTTTCAACTTTCCACGCACCCATGTGGCCGCCATCTTATTTCCTTAGACCCGCTCTGAATTCTGTTAGGATGGACACAATGATGACCTTGCATGGTCGTATCTCACCTGCTATGCTCTCCCGTGCAGACATTTACAGCTCCAAAGTTCTTCTGGTTCACATGAATCAAAAGCAATTGAGATTTGAGACTACATCCCTAGCAAAATTATAAATAAAAGCCCGTGTTGTTTCACATGCTCGTTGACGACACAATTAATCTCCACAGTTGAGCACTTTCTGCTGCTACTCTTTAACCAAATCGAGGTCCCTAACCTGCTAGTCGACACAGTCAAGATGTCAACGGTGGCAGTGCCTCGAACACCCAGAGATGCACCTCCCCTTCCTCCATGAAGTGAGCGCAAGATATAGTGGCCAACACCCAGCCATGCCGCTTCCTCCATGCAATGATCACGGACTCCAATGGAAGTGGTTCAAACCTGACACTCGTGAGGCTTGTCTGGGCGACGCCAACAACAGATTGGGTGCGAATAGCATGCATCTGTATTGCAGCAATAGAGTGAAACATATTACACAAATGATACTGAACAAAATATTTAGGGGCTACGACATTGTTTGGCATGTGCAATAATAAAGATCTCATAAACTTTAAAAATACCTTGTTTCTGCAGGTTGTTGAGTTATTTCACAGTGTAATCGCTATAGTGCTCAATTATACCATAGAAGGGTGCTTGGTTCATCTCGTCAATCAGCCCTTCCATCATTCCAACAGAAAATATCCATCATTATACTCAACTCATGCTCAATATTTTGGACAATTGGTGCAGGATAGGCAGATGATGGCAGAGTTTGGACATGTATGAATTCAATTACGAAATTTATGAGAGTGTTGTAAATGATTTTATTCACAGAAGAACACACGGAAAATCCAGTTTGGATCAACCGTAAACAAAAGACTCACTCCAAAAGTGAATAAAATAAACAAATGTATGCATATATGGCTCAACTAAAGCTAGAGAGACAAACGAAGACGCAAATAGCAATGGGTTCTGTTACCTTCTAGAGGAGGCGGGCATTCTTGGAAGTCTAGGACGATGAGAGCCAACTCCAGAACATGTTGAGCCACAGTAGCAGCAGGAAGAACATGCGTGATGGCGTACAATAGCAACATCTTCCACTCGTACATGGTCATCTCCTTCTCCTCCACCTTCATCGCCGCCGCAGTGCTGTTACCATATGTATATAGATATGTAAAGTATGCTAATGTTGAAATGAAATTAACTCGATCAATGATCATGGCATGTAGAAAATCAAAACAATTAACTTACCTCCGGGTGGCATCATTTCAGCGGTCGTTCAATCATCAGAAACTTTCAAGGAGTTTCAAATTCATCAAACACATTAACCTATAACTACTTGTCGAAGCAGTGTGTAATGCACAAAACACCTTGGCAATATCACAAACACTCGGCCTGCATAAGAGAGGGAGGGAGGCGGAAATGGGAAGGAGCAGGATAACACGATGGTAGAGGGGAAGAGGGAGCGCGGTAGCAGGGAATTACATACCACCGAAGCATGGGAGCATGGCGCCATGGCGTTGTGTTGCTGCAGGGCGGTCCACCCGTGGTGCTTGAGGACGGCGGCGTCCAGGCCCGCAAGGTGCGGGGGCAATGGCGTCCAGGATGGCGTGGGTCGCTACAGGACAGTCCGCCCATGGAGCTTGAGGACGGCGGCGGCGTCTAGACCCGCAAGGTGTGGGGGCGACAGCGTCCAGGCTAGCGTGGCAGGGCACTCCACGCATGGAGCTCGAGGGCGAAGGCGCCGACGGCGGTGTCCAGGCATGCAAGGTGGGGGGGGGGGTCAGAAAGAAGTGTCCAGGCTTTCGAGGTGGTGTGAGGCGGCAGCGGCCACGGTGTAGGATGTTACCGAGGCAGGGGAGGAGGAGCCCTGAGGCGTGTTTTTTTGGATCTAAACGGGGACGTTATTACTTGGTCATTTATTTGGCATTTTTGCTGGCGTGATTTTCGTCGCTGGTTTAGTGCGGGCGGATGGAAACTGTGTCGACGAACGGAGCGACGTATTGGCGACAACGAAACACAACATCTTTTTTATAGGTATATAATACTCCCTCCGATCCATATTAGTTGACTTCAATTTGGATGTATCTAGACATGTTTTTGTGATAGATACATCCAAATTAGAGTCAACTAATATGGGTCGAAGGGAGTAGTAGAGATTGATGAAAACTATAGTTGGCCGCCTCGCGTGCGGGACGCGAGCAGCGCTCGACGTATTGGGTCAGTCCCTGATGCACAACCTCTCTCTCATCCTGATGCCTCTGTCGATTTGACATGTCAAGTGTCGCTAAAAATTATTTTTGGACCCTGTGTCCGCATCATGGTGAGCGCGTTAGCCTTCCCCTGATATAAGTTATCATCACCATAAAATTTTATTCACGGATAAAATATAAAAAGTTTTTCTAACGACACGGCCTTCTCGTTCGTCGCTCTCTCGCAGTGTATGAACAACTCAACCTCAAAAGTCTACCGCGTCAAACATCAAACATAATTTTTTTAAAGGAACTAAATCTAAACTTCTTTTGCATACTATAAAAATTAGTGTGGCCTTATGCTCATCCACCACGCACAACCAATAATCTAGCGGCTCGACTTCGTTGACGCCTGTCGCCGCTACTGTTGTGGACGGGTGCCAAGTCTCGAATTTTAGGATACCGAGTCTTAATTGCTTGTCGACGAACACATTGATGGCAATAAAGTCTCAGTACCCTAACAACTGGTCTACCGCGTTCAATTAAACATATGCAAGAATGCCTTTACCCAATTTATTTATATGGTGGGTAAATTATGTGTTACTGGGTAAATAATTTACAAATTATGACATGGATAACTCATGTGTTTGGGTGGATAATCTTTTGGTCCGAATTTTTTTCCTCGAAACATATCAATATGGGATCTATTTTTGAAGATCTCGTCGCGACTAGTCCAAGACGGATCTTAAATCGGACAAACGGTTTGATCTACATGACATTTTTAATTTTCGATATGATTCTAAGTTGATTGACAGCACGCGTTCACACCTCCTGTCAAGTTTTGCAAACCAATGACCTGTCTAAGAATAGAATTCCCGAAGTAAAATAATGTACTTCTTCCCGTTCGCCGAACTGGATGTATTTATCATTAAAACATATTTAGATATATTCGAATCAACAAAAAAATACATGACAATTTAGAAATTCAAGTCACCTAATGCCAAAAATTAAGAATACAAAATGGAAATTGCAGGAGGCTACATAGAAAGAAAGCTAGAGAGCTCGACACAAGAGCATCCCTAGCAGATGCTGATATTTTAGGATTGGTATGTGGATTTTGTGTGAAAAAAGGACCGAAGTTGCAAATAGCCCCGGCCCACAAATAAGTTTGTGGTTTACCGTATACCCCTCCACAAGGGTTTATGCGGTACACCCTATCCTCTTTTCCCCTGACATTGTCCGTTGCCGTTGTGCCGCGATTTCTCTAACACCATCCGCGACCGACCACCAAATTCAAACCACCATCGTCATCGTCTGAACTACCGATGGTCGGATTTTAGCCCACCAATTTGTCAAGCAAGGTGACATTTTTCTATGCCGCGGAGCCTCCTCCGCCACTTCTCCCCGTGTCGCCTGAACTACCGATGGTTGGATTCTTGCCTACCAAATTTTCGAGCAGGGGTGGCATTTCTCCATGCCACAGGGCCTCCTCCGTTGTGGGTGCCACATGCGGCCGTAGTCGCCGTTGTTGGGACACAAACGACTCTTTCGGCGACTAGGAGTACTCTCGCGAGAAGGACCCCCTCTTTCATGAGGTCATGCGCCGCTCCCAGGAGATGGTGGTCTCAGATGTTTGGGACCACGCGAAGCGTCGCCGCCTCGCACACCTCTAGGAGGAGGTAAACCTGGGTGAGGCCCAGTGCAAGTCGTGTACCCAAGCCCTTTGGCGCGCCGGGTTCACCATCGTCGACTAGTCGAGCGACGAATGGGAGTAGCTCGTTGATGCTACTGCGTAGCAGAAGCCCCGATGAGTTAGTATCGTATCTTGAGAGCTAGGTTTAGTTTCTAGAGTGTTTATAGGGTTCTTTTGGATGGAGGTTGCTAAAATGTAGTAGATATGTGGGCATTTGATTTTGGGTAAGGTGAAGAAGACGATGATGATCCATGTAACGTATGTCTTAGCACAAAGCTTTTTCTTAAATACGTAGTGTCAAATACAGTTACGGTTTTGCCGCAATAAATCTGAAACCACAAAAATAGTTTGTGCTTTATCAAGTATAAATGACTTTTGCGGTTTCAGATTTTGCAGTATCTGGCAGAGATGTTCAAAAAATCTCATAAACTAAATAGAGGAATCAACTTCCATCTTCATCTAACCAAGCAAAGCAGAAGTACTTTGAGATTTTGGTTGCCACTGGACAAGCTAAACCCTCGAAAGAATGTACAATGTGTATAATAGTGTATGATGTTCGGATATTAAGCAATTTTCAGGTGAGATTAATTGTCGAGATCAACATCATAGATGCATTAGCAGATCTAAACACATGTAACAAACTAAGCACATCTAATAGATCTACATACATAGAAACTACTACTGCAAACAGAGAGTACAAAAGCCATACAATTATAGGATACATTTGGTAGGTTAGTTCACTAGAGAATAGGGGCCACAGACTAGCAAGCCTGTGTGAATCTTGACACACTTAAGGCTTGTGGAACGTTTTTGAGCCAAACAGAGAACGTAGCTTAAAGCTAAGGGGATGTTTGGTTTAGGGGATATCCATGAGTGGTTAGGAGTAGCCACTGAAAAAGTGGCAGCCGTTTGGTTTGCGGGCGAGAGAGGATGGAGATAACCAGATTCTAGGAATATTCGCCCAAAACGTTGGCTCCTCTCGTCCCTCAAAATTTGTCGGATGAGCTCAACCATTTTTGGCTCGTGCCATTAGCCTCACCCGGAAACAGTTTCGCTCACTCACCGCCCTATGTATTTTCCTCTCATCTTGAGGCAGAGCTCACCCGGAACCAATTTGCATCACCATGCTATATCATAATTTACCTCTATTCATTGATATATGTCTTATTATGAGGTATTAATTATGTCTTTTCTACTGTTTATGCATGTTGGATGATTCTTGGAGGATGGACTCCCGGAGTCTGGATTCTGATGTAAAAGAAGGCTTTTCGGTGCAATTTCGCGAAGATCAGAAAAATATCAGAAAAATATGAAAACATATTATTTTCCCAGAAGACGAAGGAAGCTAGAAGGAGGAGCGAAGAGGGGCCGCAGGGGCCCACACCCCTTAGGCGCGGGCCCACCTAACCCCGCGCCTAGGGCAGGTGTGGCCCACCTGCCCGGCCCCCGACTCCGCCCCTTCGCCTATATCTTCCCTACGGAATCCTAAGCCTAGGGGAGCGACCACAGATAGATTTCCGCCGCCTCTGGGGGCGGAAAACACCGAGAGAGAAAGATATCTCCGATAGACATATTTCTGTCGGGGGAATACCTTCCCGGAGAGGGGAGACCGTCGCCATCAACACCGTCATCAAGCTAGGCTTCATCGAGATCATCATCATCATCCACACCACCATCTCCATCAGCACCATCATCACCACTCCGTCCCGCTATAACAATTGTGTTGGATATTGCTTTAGTTCTTAGGGGGAACTTTCCCGGTGTTGATTACTATTGTAGTTGATGTTTGTGAGTGGAACCATTGGATTATTGTTTATGTTCAGATTGTTATCCATTACCATATCATCTTTGATCTTGATCCATATGATGTCTTGTGAGTAGTTCGTTGTGTTCTTGAGGACACAGGAGAAGTCATGTTGTTAGTAGTGAATTTGTGTTGAGTTATTATTCAATGGTTTAGTATTTAAGTTGTGGTGCTATTCTTCTAGTGGTGTCATGTGAACATCGACTACATGATACATCACCATTTATGGGCCTAGGAGAATGCATTGTGTATTTGGCTACTAATTGTGGGTTGCCAGAGTCATAGAAACCTGAACCCCCGTTAGGACACCTTTGCACAAGGGAGCGTAGGATCTCGGAGTTTAAGGCTATGGTTAGATTTATATCTTAATTACTATCCTGTAGTTACGGATGTTTGCAGAGGGTTTAATCACAAGTATGTATTAGTCCAAGTAAGGTCGGTACATTAGCACAGGTTCACCCACACAACACTTATAACACCAGAGAAGAGTACTCAGCTATTTGAAGTGAAAGCACTTGACAGAATTCCCATGTGTCCTCGAGAACATTTGGTCCTTATAAGTATTTCCACCGGCTTGTCCTTTGCTAAGAAAGGATTGGGCCACTTGCTTCGTTTGTTGGTTATCTTTGTTACTTGCACTTTGTTTTGCTGCTTTATCAGAAAACCACTAAAAATCTGTTTGCTAAGTATTCACAGGGATTTCCTGCTCCATACCACTGTTCAACACTTTCTGCTCCTCGTTGGGATCGATACTCCTATTTATCGAAAGTACTACGATACACCCCTATACTTGTGGGTCATCCACTACTAGGAAAACGGCTATAGGTAATCAGCACATCCGTGGCTCACATTGTTGAAGTGCCCCACGGCTAAAACAGGCGTGGCTCACCTGTGGGCAGTGCCCTACTAGTAACTAGAACAACCGTGGCGCACATGACTATAGTGCCCCACAGATATGTGTGGGCCAGGGCCCTGTTGGCCGCACGCCAAACATCTGTAGCGCACTATAGTCATGTGCCCCACGGTTGTTAGTGTCAACCGTGGCGCACATGGGGGTGGTGCGCTACGCCCCCCCTCTGCTGTGAAACGGCCACAAACATCTGTGGCGCACTCTGCCTAGTGCGCCACAGGGAGTAGGAACATCTGTGGCGCACATGGCATAGTGCGCCACGGATGTTTCTACTCCCTGTGGCGCACTAGGGCCGTGTGCGCCACAGATGTGTCAATTTTTTTAGGATAGCACTTTATGTGCACATGTGTGACATCCTCCACCACCCCACACTTCACTTTCCCCTTCTTCTTCCTCCTTAGATCTAGTCGGGATCTTCTCCTTCCCACCTCAATTTCTCCACCCATTCACCATTTTTAGCATGTAAAACTTGCTTTGGATGTTACATAAGTAATAGAGGAAGGTCTCCGGTCTCTCATCTCCTTCTCCGGTCGACGCGCGCACCTGTCCTTTCCATCTTTCTCGCGATCGGTCTCTCATCTCGGTAAGTTGTCCATGTAAGGATGTGTTCATGTGTATATGGATGATGTGCTCATATGTATGTAGATGATCGATGCTCATGATGTGTGTATGGAGAGGATCGATGGTCATATATGTGTGTGTATATGGAGAGTATCGATGATGCTCATGCATGTGTGTACGGAGAGGATAATGATATGTTCATGTGTGTATGGATCGGTCTCTCTCTCTTGTGTTTGTATGTGAACAAGTTGCCATTTGTTTTGCCAAAATGTTGATTCATTTCCATTTTGGCAAGACTTTGGCATTTCGCAAAGGTCCTAATTTTAGCATAGGTCATGCCGAAATTTTCTATCGACCATTGCATGCATGCATTCATTATGTGGTTCTAATAGACTTCAAAATTGTACCGTGTACACCGTGCAGGCAAAAATGGTCCGCATAATGAGCGAAGGCATTGTGGCTAGATTTTTGAAATGTGCGACGGCCGACATGATACGAAATAACAAGACAGATATAAGATGTCCGTGCAGAAGATGCAAACTCAACTGGGCGATCGACCTAGATTCCGGGAATCTGCAGGCGCACCTGTTCCGCCATGGTTTCATGGATGGATACACTCGTTGGATAAGCGATGACGTAGACGATGGAGACGGTGAAGGTGGCCAACATGACGATGATCATCATCACGGCGAGAACGGGCGAGATGATGAAGAGTCTCCTGGAGATGGTGAAGGTGCGGAAGCAGACCGGGATGATGATGATCTAGATGCCGGAGGAGCAGACGACGATGGAACAACGTCAGGCTGGGTGCGGGACCCTTATGTGCAAGAGCTGCTTCTCAAGCAGACGAGTAACGCCAGGGCTGCCGCTAGAGAGAAAGCCAAGCTTGCGCAACTTGAGAAAGACGCGGTTACTCCATTGTATGAAGGATGCAGGCCCGATGATACCTGGTTGAATGTAACTCTCAAGGCTATGGAGATGAAGGCAAAACACAAATTGAGCGACGCAAGCTTCGACGATATGATGGCATTCTGGCACGATCGTCTCCCGGAGGGGAACACATGTCCAACTAGTATCGAGGATGCCAAGAAAATCGTCTGTCCTCTCGATCTACCGCACGTTAGATATCACGTATGCATCAATGATTGCATCATTTATCGGGGCGAGGACACGGAGAAAACCACATGTCCGGTGTGCGGCGTGAGTCGATACAAGAAAGGGAAGAAAGCACCTCGAAAAGTGGTATGGTACTTTCCTATCACTCCTCGTCTGCAGCGCTATTTTGTGGACCCTAAGGAAGCGAAGCTCATGCGATGGCATGCGGAAAGGAAGAAGCCAGGAGATGATGATGACCCCGAAAAGGATGAGCTGCTGACGCACCCTTCAGATGCTAGCCAGTGGAAAGCATTGGACCTCGAATTCCTAGAATTCGGTGGAGATTCGAGGAACATCAGGCTTGGTGCGAGCACCGATGGACTCAATCCGTTCGGTAGCCAGAGCAGCACGCACAGCACTTGGCCCGTGTTTGTATGGATGTACAACCTCCCTCCATGGTTGTGCATGAAGAAGAAGTACATACAAATGAGTATGCTAATTCAAGGGCCGAAACAACCTGGTACCGACATCAATCTATATCTCGGGCTGTTGAAAGAGGATCTAGCCACGTTATGGGAATCTGGAGCCAATACTTACGACGCCGTCGCACAAGATTATCTCACTATGAGAGCCGCGTTGGTCACTACGGTGCAAGACTATCCAGGTTGCGGGTATATCTCGGGGCAGGTTATCCAAGGATTCTGCGCATGCGTTAGGTGCATGGATAACACAAGCTATCTCCAACTAGAGAAAGATCCAGGGTCATCGAAAACCGTGTTCATGGCGCACCGGAGGTGGCTCGGCAAGAATGATCCATGGAGAAAACGTGGAGACCTGTTCGATGGCAAATCAGAGACCCGAGGAATCCCAGAGCGTAGGAGCAGCGAAGAAGTGGAAGAGTTGCTGAAAAACTGGAAAGATTGTCCTAAGCCTGAAAAGAAGCGAAAGAGGCAGCAACAAGACAAGCCGCTGATGAAGGTATGGAAAACAAGGTCTGTTTTCTGGGAGTTGCCATACTGGAAGTTTCTCCGCACGCCTCATAGCCTCGATATCATGCATATCACGAAAAATGTGTGCGAGAGTCTGGTCGCCACCATAATCAACATGCCAGATAGGACGAAAGATGGTCCGAAAGCAAGGCACGACCTGATATGCTTGGGTATCCGGAAGGAGCTTCACGGAGGACGCACTACTCCTGATGATCAGGAAGATGACGATGATCATGAGTCGGAGACGACACAAGGTCGTCGGAAGGGTAAAAAGTTCAAGAAGAACGAATATTACTGCCCTCCTTCTTGCTTCACTCTAAGCCAGGATGAGATCAAACAGTTTTTCAATCGCCTTCTAGGAGTCAAATTTCCTTACGGTTACGCGGACAAGATAAGCAGATACCTAGACGAGGCGAAGCAGAGGTTCAGTGGCATGAAGTCTCACGACTGTGCCGTGCTAATGACGCAGGTACTTCTGGTCGCACTAAGAGGGATAATGGACGAGCACGTCCGTGAAACGTTATTTGGCATATGCAAGTTTTTCGACGTCATCTCTAGGAAGTCGATTAGCGTGAATCAGCTCGGGAGGCTACAGGAGGAGATCGTGGTGATACTATGTGAGCTTGAGGTCTACTTCCCACCCGCATTCTTCGACATTATGGTGCATCTGCTGGTCCATGTCGTGGAGGACATCGTACAACTCGGGCCGATGTTCCTCCGTAGCATGATGGCGTTCGAAAGGATGAACGGACACATCAAAGGATACGTTCGCAACAGGTTCCGTCCAGATGGAAGCATAGCCAAGGGCTTTCTGGCCGAAGAGTGCATCTCTTTCTGCACGAATTATCTAGACATCGAGAACCCTGTCGGTCTTCCCATCAACAGGCACCTTGGCAAGCTCGACGGATCTGGTCACCGAGAGGGTCGTCGCATACTGCATGCAGACTTCGATTTTCGACGCGCAGACTTTGATCGAGCAAACCTCGTCGCGCTACAGCATTTAGAACTGGTCGATCCTTGGGTACAGAAGCACAAAAGGTTAATCGAGAAGAAGTACAGTGACCGGGGCATACAGAGGACACAGGGAGAAATAATCAAAGAGCACAACTCAGATTTCACGCGTTGGTTTAGGCAGACGCTCCTTGATAATCCCCTGCGATCGCATTCTTCTGACACGGAAAAGATCATATTCACCTTGTCGCAGGGACCGATGCAAAACCTGGTGACCTATCAGGCGTATGATATCGACGGCTACACATTCTACACGGAGGAAAAGGACAACAAGTGTGATTATCAGAACTCAGGCGTAACATCGGAATTCTACACCAATGACAACGTGAAGGAAAGATTCTACGGAAGAATCGAGGAGATCTGGGAGCTCGACTACTATGGAGAAAAGGTGCCGATGTTCCGTGTCAGATGGGCAAAGAGCGTCGAAAGAGAAGACCGGTATTTCACAACCATGGTTATACCCGAAGCAGCCAAATCCAAGGCCACCGGTGCAAACGTGGCCGCGAAAAATGAACCGTGGGTACTGGCTACCAAAGTGGACCAATGTTTTTTCATTACCGACCCGACAAAGCCTAGCCGTGTTGTCGTGAGGAGGGGAAAAAGAAACATCATCGGAATGGATGGAGTCGCCAACGAGCAAGACTTCGACCAGTACGATGATCCAAAGATTGAAGATGACGACGACTACGATGCAGCAACATACATCACAAGAAGAAAAAGGACAACCCTACCCAAAAAAGGTAGCCCGTTCGAAAGAAGAAACATTAAAGTGCCGGGGCTAAATTATTCAACAGCGACAAAGAAGAGAAAAAAGATTGTAAAACGCTATCTCAAAAAATATTGTAAAACGCGTGGTCGGAAAAGATTGTAATATTCATGGACAAATTATTATGAAATTTAGTTATACTTTGAATCATATTTGTAACACTTTTATGACATATATCACCACTTTTGGGCATTTTTGGAATATTTAAAAGTATTTTTAAAAACAAAACAAAACTTGTATGGCATATATCACCACTTTTGGGCATTTTTGGAACATTTAAAAGTATTTTTAAAATAAAAATAAAAAAGTGGAGCACCAGGATTCAAACCTGGGTGCTCATAGTTTAGAATAGAGCTAAGGGGCAGAACCAGTGGGATAAGAGAGTACTAGTGTTAACTAGTGGGGTGGCCGCCCTCTTATCTGATAGTCCAACCCACATAGGCGTAACGCACCCTGGCCAAGTGCGCTACGGTTATCCGTAGCGCACTTGGCTAGGGTGCGCTACGCCTATGTGTGTTGGACTAGTCAACCGCGCGTGCCACGTCGACCCACCTCTCTCATCCCCGCATCTCACAGACACCGCCACCGCCGCACTGCGCTCTCGATCCGCCACCGCCGCACTGCGCTGTCGATCCGCCACCGCCGCGCTGCGCTCTCGAGGAGGAGGAGGCCCGCGCTGCTGCCGATCCGTGGAGGAGGAGGAGTCCCGCGCCGCTTGTGGAGGAGGAGGATCTCGTGCCGCTCGAGGAGGTGGAGGCCGCCGTCGTCCGCCCGCCGTCATCCGCCCGTCAGAGGTGAGCGTCGCCCCTCCCCTATCTCTCCCTCTCTCTCCCTCTCTCCCTCTCTCTCCCTCTCTCTCCCTCTGTCCCTCTCTCTCCCTCTGTATGGTGGCCTCGGACACGTCGGAGTGGATGTTTGAGCTCTGCCTTTAGCGTAGTCGACATGGATGCACACATGCCGAATCTATCCAACCCAAGTTGGGATTTGGTGGCCGCGTAGTGGACAGGGAAGGAAGGAAGTTAGGGTTCATATCCAGCATGCAGTAGCATGGTTCATCTCGAGAAGGAAGGAAGTTAGTCATGGTCTCCAGCATGTAGTAGCATGGTTCATCTCTGTTACCATTACCAGAGACTAGGAGTATGAACTAGTAATTGAATTCTTCAATAACATAATGACAAACTTTCTTGCAGTAACTCACAACTCCCAGGTTCTGTTACCATTACCAGTACACCACAAATAGTAGCATGATGGAATTAGCAACCCACCTGAATGTAGTAATTGCAAAATGTAAGCAATACACTGCTAGCATACATCTCACAAGTACAGCCTTACAGAGCTTTTAGGAACTTGGCAAGTACTATTCCAGAACAGATGTACTGCTAGCATCCAAGTACTATTCCAGAACATATGAACTTGGCAAGTACACTGCTAGCATACATCTCACAAGTACAGCCTTACACTGCTAGCATCCAAGCAAGGAAAAACTATGTACATTTCAGAACAGATGTCTGATAGGAAGCAAGGAATAAAAAACTAGAATAATAAGATACAATGATTATTGGCATGATACCATTATATCCTCATTTGTTTTAGTAGTGCATCTTTAATTTGATCACTTCCCAAGTCCCAACCATGGTAAATAAAGCTTCAACTATAACTGACACCATCAGGGTAAAATATATGTGGTATGACTGGATAATTTCCAGGAAGGTTGACTACTGTACACAGCAAAACTTTCAGCATTGTGTGTAGTACTTTTTTTTAGAACACAGCAGTAAAGTGGTGATTACATTATGCATTTGTATTGGGTGATGAGCACATGCTCACCAGTATTTCTTGAAATCACTGCAAGTTCAAATGGTGTCTGAATCATGGCTGTTGATATGAAAAGTAGTTTCAGTCCACTGTGTCTGTACAAGAATATGTTGGTCATATTCACATATGATATGATGATATCAAGGTTTAGTGTAGCTTGGTTGATAGAAAATTTAGTTAGCTTGGTTGACAAGGTCAAGAGTAAGCTTGGTTCATAGCTTAGGGTTCAGAGTAAGCTTGGTAGATAGCTTAGGGTTCAAAGTAGCAAGGGTTCAGAGTAAGCTTAGGGTTCAGATCAGTAGCAAGGTTCAGAGTAGCAAGGTTCAGATCAGTAGCAATTTGATTCAACAACTAGCTGAATTAAGGTGCTAATAAACATTTCAATTGGATTTCAACAACTAACTTAGGGTTCAGATCAGTAGCAAGGTCCAGATGATAACTGTAAATGCCCATTGCTTGATGTGGCTGGGCATGTTAATGCATTCTTAACCAATGTGTTTTCTACCTAGATGTTTTTGTGGTGAGTTTTTATGAATCACTCAATGTACTGATTTTTATTGCTAAGCACTAGGTGGTTCCAAGGTGCAAATTTCTGCAATCTAGGTGGTTCTTAGTGGTGCCTTAAGACCACTAAAGCTAAGCAAATTACTAGTTCATATTCCTAGTATTTTGTATTTTGTTTCAGTTGCTTAAGCTTTGGTAGCTTGTAGCTTGTAGCTTGTAGCAGTTAGCTTTTGTAGCTTGTCCAAACCTGAACATCAGTTTAGGACTTCTTATGTGCTGCTAACTCCAAACCTGAAACTGTTGTTTATCCTATGTGAAACTTCTTATTCAGCATTATAGTTAGCCATTTTATGCTTGCTGAAACCTATGTGAAACTTCTTATTCAGCATTATAGCAGTTAGCTTGTAGCCATTATAGTTAGCCAGATTATCCTATGTGACTATTTTCTGGCGCCATTGCCGGGTAGTGAAGCGCTATTGAAGAGTGAAACTGGTAAAGAAAACTTTTACTGTGAGTATTGCTTTTGTTACTGCTTGTTACTTTGTTTCCAATATGGATAACCCACTTGATTTTATGTTTGGAAAAACTACTACCACTTCTAGGGTAGTAGATGAACCACCACCTGTTGAGATAGATCCTTTTAAGATACCTACAAGTATTGTTAATCGAGTTATGGATAATTATTGTTTTGGGGATGGAACTGTCCATCCTGGTGATCACTTGCTTTTTATCCATGAATTATGCGGGTTGTTTAAGTGTGCAGGTATCACAACTGAATAGGTTAAGAAGAAACTACTCTCCATATCCTTAAAAGGGAGAGCTGAAGAATGGTATAAGCTGCTGAAGAATGGACAATTCATGGAATGGGAGGAGATGGCATCTCTCTTTTACTCTAAATTTTATCCTCCTAGTGAGATTCATAAGGATAGAAATCTTATATATAACTTTTGTCCTCTTGATGGAGAAAGTACAGCTCAAGCTTGGGGGAGATTGAAGTTACTAATGCTTAAATGTCCTATTTATGAACTCCCTAGCAATATTATTCTCAATAACTTTTATGCTAGGCTTTCTCTTCATGATAAAGATTTACTAGATGCTTCTTGTGATGTATCATTCACACGTATGAAGGAAGAAGCTAAATGGGATCTACTGGACTGTATTCAAGACAACACTGAAGCTTGGGAGAATGACAAAGGAAGAAAGTCATGTATAAACTATGATTATGAATGCATTAAATATTTTATGGGAACTGATGACTTCCGTGATATTAGCAATGAGTTTGGTCTTGATCCCCAAGTTCTTGCAAAATGTCTTATATTGAAATTCCCAAAAAAGAGTGGGACAAGTACCATGCTCCTTATAAAGACATTCTTACCCATGTTCCTACCAGCGTAGAGGTTTGCACTGTTGATCCTATTTTGCCTGAACCTTATGTTGAGAAAATCCCTTTTCCTTCCAAGGTAAGGGAGCATTCTATTATGGCTAATGTGGTTAGCAAAAGCGCAAAGAAAACTGTAGGGTCCGATGAGATTATTGATATTGAGCCTGTGGTAGCCATTGTGAAAGATCTTGTCACTAGAAATATAGAGGATGAGCATATTGTCTTCTGTGAAGACGCTACTAATATTGTTTCTCGTCCTAAGAAAGTTAGAAAAGCTAGTGTCCCTGTGCTTTCTGTTAAAATTGGTGGTCATAGCTATTATGGTTTATGTGATATTAGTGCTAGTTCTAGTGCTATTCCTCATGAGCTTTATAGGGACATTATGCATCAGATTGGTCCTTGTGAGCTTGAGGACATTGATGTGGTTATTCACCTTGCTAATAGAGAGCAAGTTTGCCCCATTGGCATTGTAAGAGATGTGGAGATCCTTTATGGTAAGATTAATTATCCTGCTGATTTTCTAGTACTTGGTAAAGAAGCTAGTAAAACCTCTCCTATTATCTTTGGTAGACCCTTTCTGAATACTTGTGGGGCTATCATAGATTGTAGGAAGGAAAAAGTTTTGACTAAGTTTGCTGGAGAGTCTTATGAGTTTAATTTTTCCAAATTTGCCAAAACTACTTATGAAAATGAACTGCCTGATGAGGATTTCAGGGTTGAACAACTTTTTGCTATTTCTCTTGCCCCTAACAATGCCTTGCAGCAGTTTATGGAAGATCATGAAAGTGATGTCTTCATGAAGAAAATAAATGAGATTGACGAGGCTTTCCTTCGTCAGCCAGAGTTACTCAAGCATAATCTACCTATGGAAGATTTGGGTACCACACTACCACCTAAAGGGGACCCTGTTTTTGAATTAAAACCTTTACCTGATGACCTTAAATATGCTTATCTTGATGATAATAAAGTATATCCTGTTATTATTAGTTCTAAACTTTCAGGAAAGGAAGAAGAGAGGTTATTGGAGATACTGAAGAAACACCGAGGAGCTATGAGCTATACTCTTGATGATTTAAAGGGGATTTCTCCTACTATATGTCAGCATGCTATTAATATAGAACCTGATGCAAACCTAGTTGTTGAGCACCAATGCTGTCTAAATCCTAAGATGAAGGATGTGGTAAGAATGAGGTATTAAAACTCCTTGATGCTGGTATTATTTATCCTATTGCTGATAGTAAATGGGTTAGCCATGTTCATTGTGTTCCCAAGAAAGGGGGAATAACTGTTGTGCCTAATGAGGATAATGTGCTTATACCCCAAAGAGTAGTGGTTGGGTATAGAATGTGCATTGATTTTAGAAAGATTAATAAAGTTACCAAGAAAGATCATTATCCTTTGCCCTTTATTGATCAAATCCTTGAGAGGTTGTCCAAAAAGACTCACTTTTGCTTTCTTGATGGTTATTCTGGGTTTTCTCAAATTGCTATGAAAGCACAGGACCAAGAGAAAACTACTTTCACTTGTCCTTATGGTACTTATGCTGATAGGTGTATGCCTTTTGGTTTATGTAATGCTCATGCTACCTTTCACAGATGTATGTCTGCTATATTTCATGGTTTTTGTGAAGAAATTGTGAAAGTTTTCATGGACGATTTTTCCGTCTATGGAACTTATTTTGATAACTGTTTGCACAACCTTGATAAAGTTTTGCAGAGATGTGAAGAAACCAACCTTGTTCTTAATTGGGAGAAATGCCATTTCATGGTTAATGAAGGGATTGTTCTTGGACACAAGATCTCTGAAAGAGGCATTGAAGTTGACAGAGCCAAAATTGAAGCAATTGAGAAGATGCCTTGTCCTAGAGATATCAAAGGTATTCGTAGTATCCTTAGTCATGCTGATTTCTATAGGAGGTTTATTAAAGATTTCTCCAAGATTTCAAAGCCCCTTACTAATATTCTTCAAAAAGATGTACCTTTTGTTTTTGATGACGATTGTAAGGAAGCTTTTGAAACTTTGAAGAAAGATTTGACAACTTCTCCTATTGTCCAACCACCTGATTGGAATTTACCTTTTGAAATTATGTGTGATGGTAGTGACTTTGCTGTGGGTGTTGTCCTTGGACAACATGTTGACAAGAAGTTAAATGTCATTCATTATGCTAGCAAGACTCTGGATGCTGCTCAAAAGAACTATGCTACTACTGAAAAAGAGTTCTTAGTTGTAATCTTTGCTTGTGATAAGTTTAGACCTTATATTGTTGATTCTAAGGCTACTATTCATACTGATCATGCTGCTATTAAGTACCTTATGCAAAAGAAGGACGCTAAGCCCAGGCTTATAAGGTGGGTGTTGCTTTTGCAAGAGTTTGATCTGCATATTGTGGATAGGAAAGGTGCTGATAATCCTGTTGCTGATAATTTATCTCGTTTGGAAAATATTTCTTTTGACCCTTTGCCTGTTAATGATAGTTTTCCAAATGAGCAGTTAGCTGCAATAAGGGTAAGTCCACATGAGAGTCCTTGGTATACTGATTATGCTAACTTTATTGTTTTCAAGTATTTGCCTCCAACCTTTACAGCTCGATAAAGAAGGAAATTGTTTTATGATCTAAGGCATTACTTTTGGGATGACCCACACTTATATAAAGAAGGAGTAGATGGCATTATGGGAAGATGTGTTCCAGAATTTGAACAACAAGAGATATTGAGAAAATGTCATGGCAGTGCTTATGGAGGACATCATGCTAGGGATAGGACTACACAAAAGGTTTTACAATCTGGATTTTATTGGCCTACTCTTTTTAAAGATGCAAGTAAGTTTGTCTTATCATGTGATGAATGCCAATGAGTAGGTAACATCTCTAGACGCAATGAATGCCTATGAATTATTCTCTTGCTATTGAAACTTTTGATTGTTGTGGATTTGACTTTATGGGGCCTTTTCCTCCTTCAAAAGGGTATACTCATATTCTTGTTGTTGTTGACTATGTTACAAAGTGGGTAGAAGCCATACCTACAAACAGTGTTGATGGTAAGACCTCTTTGAAAATGCTCAAAGATGTTATTTTTCCTAGGTTTGGTATGCCTAGATATCTCATGACTGATGGAGGCTCTCATTTTATTCATGGTTTTTTTAGGAAAACTCTCGCTAAGTATGATGTAAACCATAGAATTGCTTTAGCTTATCACCCCCAAACTAGTGGGCAAGTAGAACTTTCCAATAGGGAAATTAAATCTATCTTACATAAGACTGTCAATAGATCTAGAAAAAAATAGGCTAAAAAGTTGAATAACGCTTTGTGGGCTTATAGAACTGCGTATAAAAATCCTATGGGGATGTCTCCTTACAAAATGGTCTATGGGAAAGCTTGTCACTTGCCTTTAGAATTAGAACACAAAGATTATTGGGCAGTGAAAGAGTTGAATAGAGATTTTAGACTTGCTGGTGAGAAAAGACTGCTCGACTTAAGTAATATAGATGAGTGGAGAGGTGAAGCTTACGAAAATGCTAGGCTCTTTAAGGAAAAGTAAAAAGATGGCATGATAGGAGAATTCTAAAGAGGGAGTTCCATGTTGGTGAGAAAGTTCTTTTGTATAGGTCTCGGTCTCAGATTTTTTGCAGGGAAACTACTCTCAAAATGGGAAGGACCTTTTGTTATCAGGCAAGTGTACCGTTCAGGTGCCATCAAAATTTCTTCTCTAAAGGATGACACAACACAGGTGGTTAATGGTCAAAGACAAAAACATTATATTTCTGGAGATTCTTATAATGAAGATGTGGATGTTATTCAAATGGTGACTCCAGAAGAATTTATCAGAAGCCAAACACCAGAAACTGCAGAGTTCGTCCTTGAATAGGTAAAAGTGGTGAAAACAGAAGGTTCGTGAAAATCCAATCTTTTTATATTTTTGATGTTTTTAATACATAAGGAAGACTACAAGATGGAACAGAGGAGGAACCGGAGGCCGGGGTGGCCAAACCCACCCCAGATGCGGGCCCACCTTGCCCCGCGCCTGGAGGGGGTGTGCCACCCCCGAGCTCCGACTCCGCCTCGTTTCCATATCAAAACCTTCCTTATGCCTTGAAACTTCGTAATATATAACCCCCCGGGTTCCCCGAGGTTCTTGCATCATGTTCTCGTCATATTTTCCTTTCGATCTATTTCTGTCAGGAAAATTCTCAGATTGGAGCCTCAATGTCTTCCTTTGGATCACCCATAGAGGATTCCTCTGCGGACGTCCTCAACCCGTACATGTAGGAGTTGAGGATTCATCCCAAATAGTTGATCCTCAAAGAGGGGAAGGTACAGATGAAAGAAGTTCAAGGCCCTAAAGGAGAAGGTAGTCTGGAGACAGGATGGAAGCATTGGAACAGGAAGTTTTCAGGTACAAGAAGATGGCAGAACGCGAAGTGGATGTTATTCACAAGATAAGTTCAGAACTCATCACCTAGCATGAGGGAGAAGTTGTTGAGCTCTGATAAGAGATCTTATCACTCCGTCAGACCACCAATCAATTGCAAGCACATCTCTATGACATACAAAATCAAAACTGTGAGTATGAGGCTAGATTTGACCGCATAAGCTCTGTTGCTAGTTTCAGGATTGCAGAGACAAGGACATCCTTTTTGGATGGGGAACCTTTGACTTGGAAGTTTTATGATGACAAGAGAACACCACCACCAAATAAGTAATTCATCATCAGGTTTGGCATCCCCTTGGCTTGTTCCAAGCTTGGGGCAGTGCCGCGGTATTACAACCATTATCTTTTGTTGTTGGGGAGGTGACCTCGGATAGGGTAAAGACGGGGAAAGACGAAAGGATGTTCCCCGTCCAGTTTCCGAGTTACAGCCTGAGTCGGTCGGATCCTGTAGAGGTCGGCCGAGATATGAGAGGGCAGGACCCTTATGATAATGGCAAGGCACTACCCGGCCGAGATACTGCGTAAGTCGGTCGGGTTAGCCGAGTAATCTTAATGCAGGCGAAGGACGAGCCGAGTTACGTGAGGCAGGGCCGAATGATACGAAGCTTACAGGAGAAGGAGAAGCCTAAAGTCAAACTCTAGCCACAGGCTAGGGAGAATCTGAGCAGAGCCAAGCACAAGGGACAAAGGCGCAGAGCGACAGAGGGGCAGAAGGAGGTCACGGAGGTGACAGTCCTGAAGCCCGAGGCACGCAGGAGGGGCCCTCTAGAACCTTGCCGTCATTAGAAGGGCGACACGGAAAGGAGGCCGCCGAATTACTATATTGGGACAAGCATATTCCTCGAATATGCTTGCCACGTCAGCCCTAAAGGAACCCAAGGCTCTCCTTTATAAGGGGAGGCTTGGACCCTGAGGAGGGGATCGGCTCATTTTAGTACCGTTAGGCTGGTAAAGGTCTCCTTTTCTCCTTGTATACAGCTCAAGGAGCACTTGTAGCCCAAGGAAGGAGAAATAAAAATCTTTACCTTAGTCTTTTGTGTGTAGAATCAGCTACATCTTCCCTCCCTAGATCCCTCTAGCATTCATTGGCCCCGTACTTTAGCCTACCCATGGCATCTGCCGTGCCACCACCACGACAGTTGGCGCCCACCGTGGGGCCAGCAGCGGTGCTAGCTGGAGTCATGATCCGGACGGGAAACTTCATCGACACTGGCGAGCGCATTGTCTCTGGCTTGGTCCGGAGATTTGATCTCTGTGACTACGTCAGCGACAACGCGGGCAGCTTCAAGGGAAAAGCTCCTCCGCGCAACGGCGTCTTCATCAGCTTGGGCATGCACCAGATCTACGTCGGCATCAACATCTCTGGCGTTTATCCTCACCAGGTTGTTGTTGCAGGAGAACCTCCCCTTAGAGTCGCGAGCAGTCCGCGCGGAGCGCGTCCTGTCAGCAGCGTCGAGGTGATGGTCGCAGCCGGGGTGCAGGCGGGAGTAGCAGGCGCCGGATCAAGCAGAGACCCTGCGGTGGGAGTATAGGTCGCGCCCAGGAAGACAGCTCCACAACCCACCAAGGTAATTCCTTCAGTGGCCAAACAGGCCGAGGTGCAGGAGACAACCCCAAAGGCACCAAGGGTAAGAGGGCCACCTCTGGAAAGACCAGAAAACATTCTTCAGGCAACCATAGATAATCTGACTACACCTGTAGCGCCGATCCTTGATCTGGCAAATGCTTAGCAGAGTTGGAAGAAACCAGGGAAAAGGTGCTGGTAGAGGCAAAAAAAGTGTCGGCCTTGCGGGAGTCCTTAAACAGGACCCCGCGAGAATATGCCAGGGCAAACAAGCTTGACGTCACCCCCGAGCGGGTTGACGAGTTGAGATTAAGAGGAAAGAACCTCATAGATGATATCAACAAGGAGCATGATGCTCATAAGGTAGAATCAGTTGATCTAGGCTTGCCGAGATATAGTACCCCGGCAAAGAACCTGAGAGCGGCAAATGCCGCAGCATTAGAGTTAGAAGGATTTACCGGCGAAGCCCGGCAGAAACAGCAAGAAAGAGTGAATGAGCTGGTGCGCATTGCGAACCAGCAGAATAAAGAAATGCTCGAAGCAGACTCGGCGAGGCCAGGTGCCTCGCGAATGGTTCACTCGGCTGGAGCTGCACCTGCCTTATCTGTGGCAGCAGCATCTTCACTCAGAAACAATGCACGAAAGGACAGAGCGGTAACTTCGGGAAAGAGAAATAAGCAAATTGTTCCATATGATCCGGTGATAGCCGAAAAAGCAAATGAGAACAGAGGCAATGGAAGCCGAGGTAACAGTGGCGAGAGAAACCCCAGCCGTGCCGAGAAGGGCAGCGGAAGCCGAGGCAATGGAGATCTCGGAAGAGGAGAACACGGAAGAGGGAATCACGAGAACAATATCCCGGTCGAAGGAAGGAGAGAATCGCCATCCAACCCGCAGCCAAGACATGAACCTCGGTAGGAAAGAGAAGTGAGACCAGTTCGCCACAATCAGGTGAATGAGAGGTATAATGATGGATATTCCGAGATGGAATATGCGATTCATGGTGGAAATAACCACTATGGAATGCATGAGAGAGTTCTGTACAGAGATTTGCCGTCAACTGACGCCAGAGTGAAGCTGGACCGGCTATACCGATCCGAACTGCTAGAAGGACAGGGTCCACCAGGTCCGGCATTCTTCGGACCTCGGATCATGGGCGAGCCGCCTGTGCCAAACTTTCAGCTGGCAAGAGGCACAAAACATACAATGGGAGCACTAAACCACAGGATTGGTTGATTGACTATGCTACTGCTGTAAAAATAGCTGGTGGAAACTTACGATGGGCAGTACGATATGTCCCACAAATATTGGAAGGACCAGCTAGAGTATGGCTGAATAACCTGCCAGCAGGCAACATCAACTGTTGGTTGGATTTTGAAGAAATGTTTGTTAGCAATTTTACCAGTACTTACAAGAGGCCAAACAGGCCGCAGCAGCTAGCCATGTGCAAGCAAAGGCCGAATGAGACAGACAGAGAATTCTTAACTCGGTGGTGTAACCTGAGAAATTCGTGCGAGGGAGTTATAGAGTCACAGGCAATAGCTTGGTTCGCCCAAGGATGCCGCTATGCCAGTGTATTATGGCAGCGACTGCAAAGAGATATGCCAACCACATTGGCAGAAACCATCAGGATAGCGGATTCCTATGCATTGCGAGATCCGACGCAATCAGAATTAATGTCGGCAGATCATCGAGAACATCAAGATCAATATGAAAGAGACGTGGCCGGGTCATCCAGGCGCAATGACTTCAGAGGAAGAAGAAGAGAAGAGAGACCGGATTATAGATATGGTTCAACTCAGGTGGCAGCAGTAGTGCAAGATCAGCCGAGTCACGGAAATAGTCAACGGCAAAAGAATGGCCCTCAGCAATGGACACCAAGGAATGAAGGAAAAAGACAGTGGACACCAGAGCAAAAGAAGCAATGGCAGGAGAGGCCGAAGTACACGTTAGAGTTTATGTTAGATCAGCCGTGTAAATTTCACACGTCAAACCCGGCCAGGCCAGCCAACCATACAACCCGCCAATGTGCATGGATGAAAAATGCAATGGGTAACCCCGCAGGCATACAGACAGCACCTCTCCGGGCACATCAGCAGCATCAGGCACAGTTGACTGGAGCAAATGCACAGCAACTGATGTTACCACCTCCTCCGAGGTATGAAAACTCGGACCGGAGAGATGCGGTGCATCAAGTGATAAACCAAGCTCCAGATGGAAGGACAAATCCAGGAAATAATGGACGCAATGATTATAGAGAACATCATCAGTCGTATTGCATGTTCACAATAGAACAACAAGACAAGCAGAGTGTACATCGCCAACATATGGAAGTAAATGCAGTTATGCCGGCAGTACCAAGATATGTGCCTTGGTCGGATCAAGAAGTAACTTGGAGCATAAAGGATCACCCCAAGATAATGCCGAGTCCAGGGTCGTATGCACTCGTGTTGGATCTGACATTTGTTGGACCAAGCATTAATGTGAATTTTTCAAAGGCACTCGTTGACAATGGGAGCAGTATCAATATCATGTACAAAGATACAATGCATAAACTCGGAATATCGCAGAACATGCTGCAATCCACGAGGACCACTTTCCATGGGATAGTACCAGGGCTTTTGTGCGAACCCATTGGTAAGGTTCGAGTGGATGTCTTATTCGGCACAAGAGAGAATTGCAGAGCATAAAATTTAGAGTTTGAGGTGGTGGATCTAGAGAGTTGCTATCATGCTCTACTCGGACGGCCAGCATTGGCCAAATTCATGGGCAGCTGCCATATAAGTTATCTGAAAATGAAGTTACCCGGATCACAAGGGGTGATAACAGTAGCAGGGGATTACATGAAGTCAATGGAATGTGCTTCAGCCGGATCAAATCTGGCTGAGTCATTGGTAATAGCAAGAGAAAAAAGAAGGATTCAGGAGGTGGCAGCCCTCGCTTAGTCGGCACAATTGAATATGCCGACATTAGCCAACCCGCATGGAAGTGTCTCTTTTCAGCCGACTAAAGAAACAACAAAAAGTTCCAGATAGATGAGCAGTTCCCAGAGCGCACCGTCACCATTGGTGCCGACCTAGATGCTAAATAGGAAAGCGAGCTCACCAACTTCCTCCGTGAGAATTGGGATATCTTTGCATGGTCAACTCAGGATCTGCAAGGTGTGCCGAGGGAGTTGGCTGAGCACTCTCTGAATGTAAGGCCAGGAGCAAGGCCGGTGAAGCAACCTCTCTGCCGCTTCGTCGAAGACAGGAGAAAAATAATAGGGGATGAAATAGCTCGGCTCCTCGTGGCCGGGTTCATCATGGAGGTGCTGTATCCGGATTGGTTATCAAACCCGGTGCTAGTGGAAAAGAAGAAGGAAGATCCCAACATAGCCATTGTATGGCGAATGTGTATCGATTACACGAACCTGAATAAGGCGTGTCCAAAAGATCCTTTTCCTTTACCTAGAATAGACCAAGTCATTGATACGACCGCTGGTTGTGAACTATTATCATTTGTAGATGCGTATTCTGGTTTTCACCAGATACCGTTAAATCCGGCCGATCAAATAAAGACTGCATTTATTACCCCGTACGGGGCTTATTGCTATCGCACCATGCCATTCGGACTGCGCAACGCAGGAGCAACGTATCAGAGATGCATGCAAAAATGTCTACATGACCAGATAGGGAAAAATGTAAAAGTATATGTAGATGATGTGGTTATCAAAACCAAAGAAAGCAAAACGCTATTGGATGATATCCGACAGACTTTCGCGAACCTGAGAAGGTTCCGAATGAAGCTTAACCCGGAAAAATGCACATTTGGTGTGCCAGCAGGAAAATTGCTCAGTTTTCCCGTATCTAGCCGAGGTATAGAGGCCAACCCAACTAAGATAAAAGCAGTGGAAAGGATGGAATTGCCAAGATGTCTAAATGACGTACAAAAGTTCACAGGTTGTTTAGCCTCGCTCAGCCAATTTGTATGTCAGCTGGGAGAGAAAGCACTACCACTTTATCAGTTGATGAAAAAATCGGATAAATTCATTTGGACTCCACAAGCAGAAAATGCATTTCATAAATTGAAAAAGATGTTGGTCATAGCGCCGGTCTTGGCTTCTTCATTATCGAAAGAGCCTATGTTACTTTACATAGCAGCCACCAACAGAGTAGTGAGCGCTGTAATCGTGGTGGAACGAATTGAAGATGATAAATCAGTACAAAGGCCGGTGTATTACCTAAGCGAGGTACTATCAGCCTCAAAACAAAACTACCCACATTATCAGAAGATGGCATATGGGGTGTACACGTCAGCAAAGAAACTTAAACATTACTTCGAAGAGCACCCCATCAAGGTGATTTGTGAAGCACCTATAGCCGACATATTGAGCAACAAAGATGCAAGTGGACGAATAGCAAAATGGGCAATTGAATTGTCACCTTATGCTCCGCAATTCGACAGGCGAGATGCAATCAAATCTCAGGCTGTGGCCGACTTCTTCGTAGATTGGGCCGAGGTACAATACGAGCCACCATTACCAGATCCGAATTATTGGACGATGCACTTTGACGGTTCCAAACTAAGAAATGGTTTGGGGGCAGGAATAGTGTTAACCTCGCCAAAAAGAGACCAGCTGAGATATGTGCTGCAAATACATTTTGCCGCGCCAAACAATGTAGCCGAATATGAAGCACTAGTCCATGGATTGAAGGTGGCGAAAGAGATTGGCATACGCCGAATCTTGTGCTATGGAGATTCAAATCTAGTAGTACAGCAAGTCTCAGGCAATTGGGATGCGTTGGATGATAATATGGCTTTGTATAGGTTTCATGTGCAAAAACTTAGTGGATACTTTGATGGATGTGAATTTCATCATGTACCTCGGGCAGAAAACGACGCCGCAGACACATTGTCAAAACTCGGATCAACCAGACAGTCAATTCCCCCAGGTATCGCCCTAGAGCACCTGAGGAAGCCATCAATAACACCGTCTCCAGAGTCCGAATCCATCTTTATTCCGGCAAAATCAAGAGAGGATAATGTGCCGATGGAAATCGACAAGCAATGTAACCCGGAATTTCCAAAAATAAAGCCAGCCGATGCAAGGATGAGTATAGAGAAATCCGAGGTAGTTATGTCGGCAGAAAATATGAAAATAGATAGTGAGACTACACCAGATAAAATCACACCTACATGGGCGCAACCCATATTCTCTTTCCTTAGAGATGCGAGTTTGCCGAATAACGAGGTATTGGCAAGACAGACAGTGAGAAGAGCTAAATCTTATACAATCATAAACAATGAGCTGTATAAAAGGAGTGTCACAAGTGTGTTGCAAAGATGTGTGAGCTCGGCGGAAGGCCAGGAGATCCTCCTAGATATACATCAAGGAGAATGCGGACATCACGCCTCATCCCGAGCTTTAGTGGCCAAAGCATTCAGGCATGGGTTTTATTGGCCAACAGCGTTGAAAGAGGCCAAAGAACTGGTCGAAAAATGTAATGGTTGCCAAAGATATGCCAGCAAAATACATATGCCTTCGTCCGAGTTAAAAACAATACCAATTACTTGGCCATTTTCTGTATGGTGCTTAGATATGGTGGGACCATTTAAGCCGTCCCGAGGCGGGATGACCCACATATTAGTAATGGTGGACAAATTCACAAAATGGATTGAAGTGAAACCAATAAAGAAATGTGATGGGCCCACAGCAGTGAAATTCCTCAAAGATATTATCTTAAGATATGGGTACCCACACAGTGTTATTACAGACAACGGTACAAACTTTGCATAAGGAGCCTTCGCTAGATTCTATCAAGAAAAGCACATAAGACTAGATGTCGCCTCTGTGGCTCACCCAACATCCAATGGGCAAGTAGAAAGGTCTAATGGACTAGCACTGTCTGGAATAAAACCACGACTCGTCGAACCGCTGCAAAAGTCGGCAGGATGTTGGATTGAGGAACTACCAGCAGTACTATGGAGCCTTAGGACTACCCCAAACAGATCAATAGGTTATACACCATTTTTTCTAGTGTATGGGGCAGAAGCTGTGCTTCCAGCCGACATAATACATGACTCGCCAAGGGCTACCCACTATACAACCGCTGAAGTAAATGAGGTAGCTCGGCAAGATGATGTCGATCTGCTAGAAGAAGCCAGAGAGCTGGCGCTATCAAGATTAGCTATCTATCAGCAGGACTTGCGACGATATCACAGCAATAAGGTGAATCCAAGAGTGTTTAAAGAAGGAGATTTGGTTCTCCGGCTGGTGCAACGCACGGCCGGCATGCACAAGTTGTCTCCTCCATGGGAAGGACCATTCATCGTGAGCAAAGAATTGCACAATGATGCGTATTACCTAATCGATGCGCAATCACCAGGAATGAACAGGGCAGACAAAGCCGGCGAAGAATCGAAAAGACCATGGAACATAGCTTTACTTCGTCCATTTTACTAGTAGGAGTCATCTATGACACATTGTAAAATGATGCCTCAGGATGGAGCACCAACTATGTATTGAACCTCGGCGTCCAGAGCAGTGACTCGGGGACTGCCATATGTTGTTTTTAATTTCATGTTATGTATCAAACCTCGGCACCTTGAGCAGTGGCTCAGGGACTGCACTATATTGTTTTTAAGTTTGGTTTATGTATTAAACCCCGACACCTTGAGCAGTGACTCGGGGACTGCCCCATATTGTTTCTAAGATTGATTCAGGTATTAGACCTCGGCGCTAAAGCAGTGGCTCGGGGACTGACATATATTATTTTTAATTTTGTGTTATATATTAAACCTCGGCACCTTGAGCAGTGACTTGGGGACTGTCCTATATTGTTTCTAATAAGTTTGGTTTATATATTAAACCTTATTGCCTTGAGCAGTGCCTCGGGGACTACACTATATTATTTCTAAGTATGGGTTATCCTTTGTTGCAAGAGTGGGTATCAAACTTAGGCTCCCAGAGTGATATTACTTCGCTCTCCCCAAATACGGTCTTCAAGGTTTACGCCCAGATTAACAGTCCAAACCACAGTGGTCAAGTGGCAAAGTTTATCAAAGTCAGGCAATATTGGACGCCGAACTACGGGAGACCAAAGGCAAATATATACTCCAAACTCAAGAAATTGAAGGCCGCCAAAGCAAGGATTAGGACAAACAGGACCAGTCAAACAAAGTAATAACGATTACAACCACATGTGTCTCAGCGACACACGGCAAAAGAAATTCATACCGCACAAAAGACGGACAAATGTTTGACGTACATCATACGCCCGGCATACCAGGGGTAAGAAATGACTTAGAGTTTTTTAGCTGGAGAGGCAGTGACTTGGTCAGGGGCTGGGCACTCCGAGGTAGGTGGAACTTCGGCTGAGGTTGCCTCGCCCTCCACAGACCCAGGAGCGACTTCGGAGGAAGCCCGAGGCTGTTAAGGAGCGTCAGCTTGCGCAGTGGAATGCCCAGTACCTTTGGAGGAGGATCGCGCGTCGCCGTTACCATCCGAGCTACCCTCATCTTCGCCCTGATCAGCTGAGTTATCATTCGAGGCATCCTCAACTTCGACCTCGTCCTCCGGGTTAGGAAGGAAACTCGGACCTTCATTCCAGTTATGCACGTCTGCATACTCAACAAGCTGGAAGGCACGAGCTTGCCGGAGAGCGACAAAGTCTGGGTCCTCAACCCAATGGGAACCAGTGCGCAAATTTCTCAAAATATCAAGAGAAATATCTTCGTACCATGACATGATGACAGTGAGAGCCATATCAGCACCAGCTTGTCCGGCCGATTCCCTCCAAAGACTTAGCTGTCTCTCGGATGCCATTAATCTTTCCACCAATACTTTGACCTCATCAATATCAGGAGTCCCAGAAGTATTCGGCCAGAGAACATGGTAGGCTCGGATAGCTGCCTGCACCAAATCCCTGCCCATAATATTCATCGGACCAACTGCAGCGCCAACAACAACCAAGAAATCTTCCATCGAATACTCTGAGCCCGCATCAGCAGGAACACCTCGGCGCACACGAGCATTAATCACCGCTTTAGAGCTCACAGGCTTAGCTTCTGGAAAATGGTCTGCGCAAAACAGAAGTGTGTCGGTCAACAGTAAGCAAGGGAAAAGATAACTCGGCCTAGGTCAGAAGCTTACGATGAATATAGCTCAGCATTATCTGAAGATCTTTAGACCAGTCACTCTTGCTCTTCTCAAAGCGAGTGATCTCCTCGCTCATCCCTCGTGTCTTCAGTTCGGCAGCCTCGAGGAGCTCTTTATTTTTCTGCAATTGCAGAGCTAGCCGATTCTTCTCCTCGGAGAACTCCTGGTCGACTTTTTCTAATTCAGATTTCTGAGAGAGCTTAAGGGACTCCACCTCGGCACGCAAGCGAGCTATCTCGTCATCTTTATCCTTCAGCTGCGCCGAGTGAGTAGCGGCTTGTTCTAAAAAATGCAGCATCACATCAGGCATGGGCGTGCAATCTTGGAGAGACGCTGCAAAGGTTTGTAACTCGGCTTTACCAAAGCCAAAAGAGTTAAAAGAAACTTAATGCACATTTCAAAGGGGAGTATATAAAGTAAAAGAGTAACTAACCTTCTAGGGCCTTGACCTTCTTCTCAAGACGGATGTTAAGATTATTGATGTTCCCTGTTTACCAACAAAGTGAGCCAACATCTCATGTACAAAACAATAAGAGCTTCGGAGATGATGCAAGAGTTTGTCAACTTACCAGCTTTCTTCACCACAGGAATAACCTTCTCGTACTTTTCTTGCAACTTTTTATGCGCAAAAAGCAGCCTTTGGAATTCGGCGGTCCACCGGTCATGTGCAACCTAAGCAATAAAGCAAATAGTAATAAGGTATTCGAACCTAAGACAGATCCGAGTCAAGCAAGACCTAACTCGGATCTAGGTGGCTGGATATTCGAACCTAAGACAGATCCGAGTCAAGCAAAACTTAACCCGGATCTAGGTGGCTGGATATTCAAAGCTAAGACAGATCCAAGTGAATCGAGATTTAACTCGGATCTAGGTGGCTGGATATTCAAAGCTAAGACAGATCCGAGTCAAGCAAGATTTAACTCGGATCTAGGTGGCAGGATATTCAAAGCTAAGACAGATCCAAGTGAAGCGAGACTTAACTCAGATCTAGGTGGCTGGATATTCCAAGCTAAGACAGATTCGTGTCAAGCAAAACTTAACTCGGACCTAGGTGGCTGGATATTCAAAGTTCAGACAGACCCAAATCAAGAAGAATTTAATGCAGATCTAGTTGGATGGAGGTTTGAACTCTAAGACAAAACTGAACTAAGTAAAGCATCATAAAACTTCCAAACAAATATCAAGTTATTCGGTTGCAAGCTTCGGGGACTAGAGTATATATAATAGCATCCGGAGGACTAATCAAAAATCCATAAAAACAATTACCTCATTCATCTTGTCACTGTCAAGAACGATCTTGGCAGCCAGATGTAGGCGGTTGCTGATGTCGGAGAGTTGAAACGGCTGGTTGCTTGGATTACCCTCGAGCTGATCAGCAGCGTTCCAATTGTGGGCATACTCGACCAACGAGCCGAGACTGTTCCCACTTTTCGTGCGAGTCAAAACTTTACCTCGGACATGTTGGGTAGCCACCGCTGCCGCGGGACTCTTATGGAGGGCAAGCTGTGTGTCAGCAGCCGGGGTAATAGTGCTCTTGGCAGAGGAAGCCCCCATGCGCAGCGCATCAGCAATTGTAGGCTGAGATGAGCTGGCAAGTTCTTTCTGAGAGGACGCAGGCTTCGTAACAACGACCTTCCTTGCCTTAAGAGAGGCGTCAGTAGGAGCCGATACCTCGGCACTTGGAGCAGCGTCCTTGGGAGCTGGAGGAATTACGGTTGCAGAGGGCGCCGAGATATTGATATCCTCGGCTCGAGTTGGTGTCACAGTAGAGACCGCGGGGGTCGAAGGAATCTCAACAGAAGCATCGGGGTTCACGGAGGAGGCAACGGGTTCGGTAGGAATATCTGTTGGCCGAAGTGTATCGGCATCAACAGGAGAAATTTTAGGCGCATCATGGCAAGGTGGTGTCTGATTCGGAGCAGGAGGAGAAGCAACGCGAGCAGGACTCGGAACTCTGGTATCCTCAGGAGGCGGAGGAGAAGGCGGTCGAGTCGTACGACTCGTCATGCTAGGACCGCTGGGTTTAACAGAAAGAGGAGCCCTACAAAGACAAGAAGATTAGGTCAAAAAGCAGAAAGAGAGAAACAAGAAATACAAACAAAAGCAACTCACCCAGTAACCCCGGGCATAGTTTTGCGCTTTGGAGGGTGCTGGGCTGACTTCTTTATTCGTTTCCTGGGAGCCACTTCTGAGGCACCAGCTGGAGCGCTACGTTTCCCCGAGGTAACAGGAGGCCGGGAGGCGAGAGGCTCGGTGTTGTGAACCTGACCAGTCGGATTAGCTGAGAAAGTAGAAGCCAGAAATGCATAAGAAATTGGCATTGCGGCAACTACCTCTAGAACTTGGACCTCGTCCGAATCACCTTCCTCCTCGTGTGCCGGGGTCTTGCCGCGAGCGCGAGCCGGAGCGAGATCCGAATTAGGAACGAACTCTTCTGAGTCCGGCTCCCCGCTATCTGGAGTATTCCGATCCACAGGCCACGGGAGTGATAAAACCTCGGCATCCTCAGTTTTCTGCTCCTCAAACCTCTGCAGGACAAGAAAGATAAAAGTTAGCAAAAAGAGTTACGAACGCGATTAGGAAGCAAAACACAAATGCGTAAACTTACTTCGGGAGGGGGATGCTCGCGAGTGAACGGCTTCAATCCCCAGGCCCAATCCTCCGGCATCTCCGTCTTAAAGATAGCCCGGACGCGCTTGAAGATGAGGTAGTTGTCCAGCTCCACCGTCGAGACTCGGTTGGGATCGAGAGGACCGCTCATATAGCAGAGCTTGTGTGTGCGTTTCTGGAATGGGTAGATCCGGCTACTGATCAAGGTAGTCATCAGATCCTCACCGTGTAGCCCGGAGCGGATTAGTTCCTTCAGCCGAATCTCAAAGGCCTCGGCCAGAGCATGACTCTTCCTCGGATTATAGGTCCAGTTCTGCTTGGAAGGAGGGCCGATGGAAAAAGCAGGGAGCCAAATTTTATCTTCACTCCCAGAGTTCTTGACATAAAAGAATGACTTATGCCACTTCTTGCATGATTCTAGACCTGCAACGCGAGGAAATACGGATTTCCTCCGTGGTGTGATGGACGCGGCACCACATTGGGTGAGCAACTTCTCGGAGGGTTGCAGAGATTTGTCTGGGACGACGTTGGATCGAATCTGAAAAAACTTTGACCAAATATGCACAGATGGCCATTGGCCGAAGTATCCCTCCGAGGTGGAGATGAAGGCAGAAAGAGAGGCGATGGTGTTTGCAGGAAGATGATGCGGCTGAAGGCCGAAGTAATCAAGGAACTCCCTAGCGAAATCGCTGAGAGGGAGACCAAACCTGCGAGCAAAATGTGACATGAAGACCACATATTCGCCCTCCCTAAGAACTGGAGAGGACTCGTTGCCGGGTAAGCGACAAGATACCTCGGCAGGAATCCGGCGAGTTCGGATTAGCCACTCAACCTCTCGGCGGGTGACAGAAGAGCCCTGCCATGAGCCCCGTTCGGGCCCAGAGGCAGCATAGTCATCCTCAATAAGGGCACCGCTGACGGAGCTCGACATGGGGTCGCCGGAGAAATTTACGGAGGAAGAACTAGCGGCGGAGGAAAACTTAGAACTGCGCGGCCCCGTCATGGTTCTACGCGGAGACGGCGGCGGAGCAGCGAAGGAACTACCGCGCGAAAACGAAAGGGAAACAGAGGAGTCTAGAGGAGAGCCTAGGCGATAGGACCGGAAGAACTCACCGGCGACGACGCCGGAGCAAGCGAACAGGGACGAGGCCGACGGAGCAGTGCGGCGGGATCCCTGCCATCAGAGACCCAGGTGAGCGCACGGCGGCGGAAGCACGAACGGGAGCAGAGGAGAGAGGAAGAAGAAGGGCGCAGGTAAGAGGAAGGGGAAAGTGAATCCCCCAGTCCCGCGCCCCTCTTTATAACCGCGCCGCCTGAGAGGTAGTGGGATCATGGGTGTGGCGGTTATCCGTGTAGATCGTGTACGCGGCACGACCGCACGCAGCTAAGTGGAACCGCACAAGCGACCACACGATGAAAGAGAAGGCCAAGATCCCTGACGGAAACGGTACGCGAGGCGTCGCAGCGCCGACGCGACAGGCACAGTAATAACTGTAGCCTGTCAGTAAATACTGTAGAGGAACAAAAAACTAGACAAACAATGATGAGTACGACACGTAAGACGAGGCGTACACGAGAGATATGCTGATACCTCGAACGAGAAAAAGATAACTCGGAAACATTGGGAAACGAATATCATGAAACTGATACGGCCCGGCCGAAGTTATCGGCGGGGCCATACCAGCTTCGGGGACTAATGTTGGGGAGGTGACCTCAGATAGGGTAAAGACGGGGAAAGACGAAAGGATGTTCCCCGTCCAGTTCTCGAGTTACAGCCTGAGTCGGCCGGATCCTATAGAGGTTGGCCGATATATGAGAGGGCATGACCCTTATGATAATGGCAAGGCACTACCCGGCCGAGATACTGCGTAAGTCGGCCAGGTTAGCCCGAGTAATCTTAATGCAGGTGAAGGATGAGCCGAGTTACGTGAAGCAGGGCCGAATGATACGAAGCTTATAGGAGAAGGAGAAGCCTAAAGTCAAACTCTAGCCACAGGCTAGGGAGAATCTGAGCAGAGCCAAGCACAAGGGACAAAGGCGCAGAGCGACAGAGGGGCAGAAGGAGGTCACGAAGATGACAGTCCTGAAGCCCGAGGCACGCAGGAGGGGCCCTCTAGAACCTTGCCATCATTAGAAGGGCGACACGAAAAGGAGGCCGCCGAATTACTATATTGGGACAAGCATATTCCTCGAATATGCTTGCCACGTCAGCCCTAAAGGAACCCAAGGCTCTCCTTTATAAGGGGAGGCTTGGACCCTGAGGAGGGGATCGGCTCATTTTAGTACCGTTAGGCTGGTAAAGGTCTCCTTTTCTCCTTGTATACATCTCAAGGAGCACTTGTAGCCCAAGGAAGGAGAAATAAAGATCTTTACCTTAGTCTTTTGTGTGTAGAATCAGCTACATCTTCCCTCCGCAGATCCCTCTAGCATCTATTGGCCCCGTACTTTAGCCTACCCATGGCATCTGCCGTGCCACCACCACGACATTTGTCTTTTACCTTTTTAGTGGATTCATATCTGTGGTAGAGAGGTTATCTTATAGTTTGGTTTGCATGTGGAAGTATCTCTCCTTTAGTTGGTTATCTATGTATCCCTTGGTGTGAGTGCCTTTATTGGAATATTAATGAGAAGTCTCATATTTTACTTTTTGCACTTCTTATTTTAGTTTGCAATCTCTATTATATGATGGATCTTGTTGATCAGTATTGACATCACTTTGAGGATCATCAAGTGGATCTAAATTGGTTTTGGCAAACCGAGTTCTGGTCAGTAGCATTACTTTGAAAAAGAAAAAGAGAAAAAGCTTACAGGTAGTTTGTATCATTTGTTTTCTTTCTTGTTGGCTCATAAGCTTAGTATTCTTTATTTAAGATTCTTTTGTGTCCTCAAGAAAGATTGCATGTTTGGATTTATTACTTGTATGTTTGCTTGTTTCTTTCAACTCTCTTGCTTGCTACCCAGCCTTGCTAGCCAAAAACCTGTTTTAAGAAGGCATACTTCTCATGTTTCCAAACCTTTTGAACCAAAACTTTTGCCACTTGTGTCCACCATATCTACCTAGTAGCTTTGTTACTATTCCAAGCAAATTCTCAAGCTTCATCTACCTTTCAAATTAAAAAGTATTTTGTTATGTGAACACTAGTTAGTAAAGCTCTCACGAACTTGATGGCACACTTTATTTTCTTGCCCCTAATAGACTTGAACCATTATGCCATCTAAGTTGTATACGCTTGCATCTATACGTTGGAATTAGCAGAACTGTGTTGTCATGGGGAACGTTTTCAACATTGCACTTGTACTTTGTACTCAGTTGATATCGTGCTCTTTTGTCTATGGATGTCATGAAATAAAGAGGAAACTTGTAAGTCCATGAAGTTTGTATCCTGTGTTAGAGAAATGACTGGGCCGCTAGCCTAAGTCATGCCTAATCATGGTGGAAACTTGTAGTAACACCATAGTGAGCTATCTATGAAGCATCCTCAAATAAAAAGCTATGCACATAGTAAATAAAAAGATCGTTGAGATGCTCATTGTCTGCTTGCCTTGTCATTTTGGTTATGGGAAAGCTCATGTACCATGTGCAAGGGGTATCCCGTTGACGGTTCTCAATGATATGCAAATACATACAATGACAAGAACTTACATGTGACCAAAGTTCAGTAGCATGAGGAGTGGCCCTCATATTCAAGGGACATGAGATTGCCAACTTATATTTCGTCAAGCATATACTCCATCTTTGTGCAATTTAACCTTAATCATCTCAAGATACCTATGATAGGGGCAATGAGGGCTCAAAGCTAGTAAGTACCATAATCTTTTGGAAGTTCTTTATGATTTGTAACCCCTGCTTCCCTCTATAAAGGGACCTTTCTACCACTTCCAAGTTGAGTCAGTAAACCTACTTCCTCTCTTTCTCCAGCAAGCATTTGAGTTGTTGTGTTTCAAGCATTCATATGGTGATTTATTCAATCATGTTCTTTATCTTCCTTGTTTGCACAAAACTCTTATCTATTGAGTATTACTTTGAAAGCCTTCACTTGTGAAAAACCTTTTTGAGCAAAGAGTGCTCCTATTTTGAAACTTCTACAAAAAGCTTTTTGTGAAACTGTTTGCCAGGTGTTCTCTGACCAAGAACAAGTTTGCCAATTCCAGTTATGATTTATCTTTATGCATCTCTTTTGTGACTGCTGTACTTGGTTGCAAGCTAATTTATATAATGGTGAGTTGCTTTCTTCTATGAGTTGTGCAATGGTAAGTGTGATGCTTCTTGTTCATATTCTTTTATCGACACTTCACTCCATAAACTTGTGGACATGTTTACTGAGCTCAGTTTTCGCTTGGGGACAAACAAAGTCTAAGCTTGGGGGAGTTGATATGCCCAATTTCCATCACCATTCTATATCATAATTTACCTCTATTCATTGATATATGTCTTATTATGAGGTATTACTTATGTCTTTTCCACTGTTTATGCATGTTGGATGATTCTTGGAGGATGGACTGCCGGAGTATGGATTCTGATGGAAAATAAGGCGTTTCGGTGCAATTTCACGAAGATCGGAAAAATATCAGAAAAACATGGAAACATATTATTTTCCCAGAAGACGAAGGAAGCCAAAAGGAGGAGCGAAGAGGGGCCGTAGGGGCCCCACAACCCCCTAGGCGCGGGCCCACCTGACCCCGCGCCTAGGGCAGGTGTGGCCCACCTGCCTGGCCTTCGACTCCACCCTTCGCCTATATCTTCCCTACGGAACCCTAAGCCTAGGGGAGCAACCACAGATAGATTTCTGCCGCCTATGGGGGGATGGAAAACACCGAGAGAGAAAGATCTCTCTGGCAGACAGATTTCTGCCGGGGGAATTCCTTCCTGGAGAGGGGAGACCATCGTCATCAACACCGTCATCAAGCTAGGCTTCATCGGGATCATCATCATCATGCACACCTGAAGGGTTTCGCGGCATAGTAAATCAAGATTTTCTACGGATGCAAACAGAGGGAAGCCAAGATCTAATCTAGGAGATGCAAACAACGAGAGGGATTAGATGAGATCTCCATATCCTTGAAGATTCACACAGTAGAACGTCCGTCGGAACGTGGGTGATGTAGTCGTACTCGCTTCTCCTCCTCGCGATCCGATCCGATCTAACACCACAAGTGGCGATGCCTCCGAGAGATGCACACGTGCGGCACCTCGACGTCTCCTCCTTCCTCGGTCCAGCAAGTATGGTGGAGAGACGGATTGGATCTACAACGCGATGGAGCGGTGCAAGTGGTGGAGAGTTTCTGCAGCAGGGCTTCGCCTACACGCAGTCAGGAGGGAGAGAGAGAGGAGGGCAGCAGGGCGGCTAGGGTTGAGGAGGAGGTGTGGGGGGGTGGTGGTGCGCCCCAGTCCTCTATATATAGAGGGGTGGGCTCCTGCCCTAACCCCTCCCCCAAGCCCTAGGCCGGCGGCCAAGGAGGGAGGAGTGGGGGGCAAGGAACCCCCCCTTCTAGAAGCTCCAATTAGGGTTTCCCCTTGTTTGGCCGGCTGGGCCCTATGGGGCCTTGTGCCCCTGGACCAATGCGGCCAGGGCACTCCCTCATAGGCCCATGCTCCCTCCCGACAGGTGGGACCACGTTGGCCCCCCTCCGGAAGGTTCTAGAATCTTCTGGTACAATACCGATTAACCCGAAACAATTCCGAACTCCAAAAACTGCACTGCCTTATATGAATCTTATTCTCCAGACCATTCCGGAACCTCTCATGATATCCCGGATCCCATCCGAGACTCCGAACAAAAACTCATAAACCAATTATCCAATCTATCCTAGCGTCGAGACACGTTAAGTGTGTGACCCTTCGGGTTCGAGAACATGCAGACATGATCTTCTATCAATAATCAATAGCGGGGTCTGGAAACCCATATTGACTCCCACACATTCATCGATGATCATATCGGATGAACCATGATGCCAGGATTCAATCAATCCCATATTTATATTCCCTTCGTCTCGCGATATTTTACTTGCCCGAGATTTGATCGTCGATACCGTCATACCTAGTTCAATCTCGTTCACAGCAAGTACTTTACTCGTTCCGTAATCCGATATCACTTTGTGATTAACTCCTTAACCATATGCTTGCAAGCGGTATTGATATCGATTACCGAGTGGGCCCGAAGTATATCTCTCCGACTTGGGAGGGACAAATCCCATCTCGATACATACAACCCAACAGGTACTTTCCGATCACCTGAGAGACACCTTTATGATCACCCTCTCATAGGATGACGTTTGATGACCTCAAAGCTCTCTTCCGATACCAGGGAGTTGTATTATCTCATGGTCTAAGGAATACAAAATTTGACATAAGAAAAGCTTCGCAAAGATGAACACGATGACACGATCTAATTGCTTCGCTTCATTTGGGTCTGTCCATCATATCATTCTCCCAATGATATGATCTCATTATTAATCGACAACTCATGTCTATGGTTAGGAAACCTTAACCATCATTAATCAATGAGCTAGTCCATAGAGGCATACTAGGGACACGGTGTTGTTCACAAACCACACAAATATTAAAGTTTCCGCTTAATACAATTCTAGCATGGAATATAAACATTATCATGAACAAGAATTATAATAATAACATCTTTATTATTGCCTCTAGGGCATAATTCCAATAGTCTCCCACTTGCACTAGAGTCAATAATCTAGTTTACATTTGGCAACAATCTCACACCCATGGCACTAAGGTGCTGATCATGTTTTGCACGTGGAAGAGGTTTAGTCAATGGATCTGCGACATTCAGATCTGTATGTACTTTGCTAATCTTCAGATCTCCATCTGCTATATAATCTCGGATTATATGAAACTTGCGGTTGATATGCTTGGTCTTTGGATGATATCTTGGTTCCTTAGCGAGTGCTATGGCGCCAGTGTTGTCACACAATATTTCCAGTGGGTCCAATGCACTTGGAACCACGCCAAGCTCAGTGATGAAGTTCCTGATCCAAACTCCTTTACTTGACGCTTCTGCAGCAGCCATGTATTCCGCTTCTACTGTAGATCCTGCGATCACGCTTTGCTTGCAACTTCTCCAGCTCACAGCTCCTCCATTCAAAATATAAATGTATCCTGTCTGAGATTTAGAATCATCCTTATCGGTGTCGAAACTAGCGTCGACGTAACCTTTTACGACAAGCTGTTCATCACCTCCATAGACTAAGAACATTTCTTTAGTCCTATTTAGGTACTTTAGGATGTTCTTCACGGCTGTCCAGTGTTCCACTCCTAGATCACTTTGGTACCTGCTCGTCAAACTAAGAGCATTGGACACATCCGGTCTAGTACACAGCATGGCATACATGATAGAACCTATGGCCGAGGCATAAGGCACTTTGCTCATAGCTTCTCTATCATTTACCGTAGCTGGAAACTGATCCCTGCTCAATATCTTACCTGACAACATAGGCACTGAACCTTTCTTTGCCTTATCCATTCTGAACCTTTTCAGAACTTTGTCTAGGTATGTACTCTGGCTTAAAGCTATCAGGCGTCTTTGTCTATCTCTATAGATTTTGATGCCCAATATATAAGCAGCTTCACCTAGGTCTTTCATTGAAAAACACTTGTTCAAATAACTCTTCACATCGTTAAGCATGTTAATGTCATTTCCAATAATCAATATGTCATCCACATATAGTACCAGAAATGTCACCGATCTCCCATTCACTTTCTGGTAGATACAAGCTTCGTAGCAATTTGGAACAAATCCAAAGCTCTTGATCACTTGATCAAAACGAAGATTCCAACTCCGAGATGCTTGCTTCAGTCCATAAATGGAACGCTCAAGCTTGCATACTTTATCAGCATCCTTAGGATCGACAAAACCTTCGGGTTGCATCATATACAACTCTTCATCAATGTTGCCATTGAGGAACACAGTCTTGACATCCATCTGCCAAATTTCATAATCATGAAACACAGCAATTGCTAATAAAATCCGAATAGACTTAAACATCGCTACGGGAGAGAAAGTCTCATCGTAGTCAACACCTTGAACCTGTCGAAAACCTTTCGCGACAAGCCGTGCTTTATAGACGGTAACATTTCCATCCGCGTCCGTTTTCTTCTTGAAAATCCATTTGCACTCAACGGCCTTTCGGTCGCTAGGAGGGTCCACCAAAGTCCATACTTGGTTTTCACTCATGGATCCCAATTCGGATTTCATGGCCTCTAGCCATTTCTCAGAGTCTGGGCTCATCATCGCTTCCTCATAGTTTGCAGGCTCACTGTCATCTACTAACAAGACAGTTAAGACAGGGTTGCCGTACCACTCAGGAGGGGCACGCGACCTTGTCGACCTGTGACGTTCAGTAGAAGCATCGTCCGAAGCTTCATGCTCCTTATCATTAGCTTCCTCTATTATTAGTGCAGGCGGCACTGGAACAATTTCAGGTGCTGCGCTACTCTCAAATTCAAGAGAAGGTTCAACAACCTCGTCTAGCTCTACTTTCCTCCCACTCACTTCTTTCGAGAGAAACTCCTTCTCAAGAAAGGAACCGTTCTTTGCGACAAACACTTTGCCTTCGGTTCTGTGATAGAAGGTATACCCAATAGTTTCCTTAGGGTATCCTATGAAGACGCATTTCTCCGCTTTGGGTTCGAGCTTGTCTGGCATCAACTTCTTGACGTAAGCTTCGCATCCCCAAACTTTAAGAAACGACAACTTAGGTTTAGCGCCAAACCACAATTCATACGGTGTCGTCTCAACGGATTTAGATGGTGCCCTATTTAAAGTGAATGCAGCGGTTTCTAATGCATAACCCCAAAATGATAACGGAAAATCAGTAAGAGACATCATCGATCGGATCATATCTAATAGGGTTCGATTCCGACGTTCAGACACACCATTGCGCTGTGGTGTTCCGGGTGGCGTGAGTTGCGAAACGATTTCGCTTGCTTTAAGATGCGTGAGAAAATCATAACTCAAATATTCACCTCCACGATCGGATCGTAGAAACTTAATTTTTCTGTTACGATGTTTCTCCACTTCATTCTGAAATTCCTTGAACTTTTCAAATGTTTCAGATCTATGCTTCATCAAATAGATATACCCATATCTACTTAAGTCATCGGTAAAAGTGAGAAAATAGCGATATCCACCGCGCGTCGAAACACTCATCGGTCCGCATACATCGGTATGTATGATTTCCAACAAGTCCGTTGCTCGCTCCATCATACCGGAGAACGGGGTTTTGATCATCTTACCCATGAGGCATGGTTCGCATGTGTCAAATGATTTAAAATCAAGAGACTCCAAAAGTCCATCAGAATGGAGTTTCTTCATGCGCTTTACACCAATATGACCTAGACAACAGTGCCACAAATAAGTAGTATTATCACTATCTACTTTGCATCTCTTAGCCTCAATGTTATGGATGTGTGTTTCATCCCTTTCGAGATTTAGAAGAAATAAACCATTCATAGCAGGTGCATGACCATAAAAGATGTTACTCATATAAATAGAACAACCATTATTCTCCGATTTAAATGAATAACCGTCTTGCAATAAACATGATCCAGAAATAATGTTCATGCTCAACGCAGGCACATAATAACATTTATTAAGGTTTAAAACTAATCCCGAAGGTAAAACTAAGGAGAGCGTGCCGACGGCCATCACATCAACTCTTGATCCGTTGCCAACGCGCATCGTCACCTCATCCCTCACAAGCCGCCGTCTATTCCGTAGCTCCTGTTTCGAGTTACAAATATTAGCAACTGAACCAGTATCAAATACCCAGGCACTACAACGTGGGCTAGTAAGGAAAACATCAATAACATGTATATCAAATATACCTTTGATGGTGTCAGCCTTCTTGTCCGCTAAGTACTTCGGACAGTTGCGCTTCCAGTGACCCTTGTCCTTGCAATAGAAGCACTCAGTGTCCGGCTTGGGTCCAGACTTGAGCTTATTCTCAGCAGGGGCAACGCGCTTGCCTCCTCCTTTCTTGTAGGGCTTCTTTGCACCCTTACCTTTCTTGAAGGTGGGCTTGTTGACCATCAACACATGATTATCCTTTTTGATGTCCACCTCCGCAGCCTTCAGCTTTGCGAAGAGCTCGGTGATCGTATTAGTGGAACCAATCTGATTATGAGTCACTACAAAACTTTTGTAGCTGGGAGGGAGTGATTGCAGAACCCTGTCAATCTTGAGCTCCTCTGGAATCTTGTAGTCCAGTTGCTCAAGGCGTTGAGTGTAGCCCGACATCTTTATGGCGTGCTCACTAACGGAACTCCCTTCCTCCATCTTGCAGTTAAAGAACTTCTCAGAGATCTCATATCTCTCAGAACGGGCCTGAGTCTGAAACATGGTTTTTAGCTCCTCAAGAATCTCAAAGGGCCCGGGATAGTCTTCAAACGATTTTGAAGGTCCGATTCCGTAGCAAACAACATGGTGCTCTTAATCACACCATAATCATCTTTGCGCGACTGATAGACAACTTTCTCATCAGCCGGCGCATTTAGAGCAGGGGTGTCACCTAGCGCACTTTCAAGGACATAGTCCTTTTGACCGCCAGAGAGAATGATTCTCAGATTGCGGAACCAATTGGTGAAGTTAGACCCATTGTTTCCAAGCTTTTCCTTCTCAGCAAAAACGTTGAAGTTGAAGTTGGACTTAGCCATTTGATCTACAATGTTTGCAAGTACAAATTAGACTATGTTCATGATAACTAGTTCAACTTTTAATCAAATTACTAGATGAACTCCCACTAAATTCAACATCCCTCAAGTTGTTTAGTGAACATGATCCAAATTCACCACATCTAATCCGATCTTCACGAGAAGAGATGTGGTTTCAATGGTGGACAACAAAGTGTCGATCATATCATTCATATGACTCATGCTTAACCTTTCGGTTCATGTGTTCTGAGGCCATGTCTGTACATGCTAGGCTCGTCAAGTTAGACTCAAGTATTTCAGCGTGTGCAAAACTGGCTTGCACCCGTTGTATGTGAACGTAGAGTCTATAGCACCCGATCATCACGTGATGCTTGGACACGACGAACTTTTGCAACGGTGCATACATGGGGAGAACACAGTTTTATCTTGATCTTTAAGTGAGGAATCATCTTATAATGCTACCGTCGCGATCTAAGCATAATAAGATACATAAAAGGATAAACATCACATGCATATAACTTTATGTGACATGGTATAGCCAATCTTCGCGCAATGATCTCCATCTTGTGCGTGCCGACATGATCTCCATCACTCCACCATGATTGCCTCCACCACGAATAGCAACTACAACTATTGCTAACTACTTAGCGATAAAGTGAAACTATTACATGGCGTATAAGAAGTTGACACACAGGTCATACACAATTATAAAGACAACCATATGGTTCCTGCCGGTTGTGTACTCATCGACATGCAAGTTGTGAGACATTACAAAACATGATCATCGCATACATTATACACATCACATCTTGGGCAAAACCATATCACAGAAAACACTCCCTGCAAAAACAAGTTAGACGCCTCTACTTTGTTGTTGCATGTTTTAAGTGGCTTGTGGGAGTAGCAAGCTAAGAACGATTCTTACCTACGGAAAGCCACAACGGTGATATTATGGTTGCCAAACTCCGGTGTAAATCCCATGACAACTGTAGTGAGAGAAACAGGCATCCACCAGCCGCATGTGTGGAACAAGCCACACGTCAAGTGCGGAGCCGGTCTCGCGAACGACGTCGCGTAAAGTTGGCCTGGACCGCTTCAATCTCACTATCCTGCGTCATAAGAAGAACACAAACAAGAGGCTTGCAACAGAAAACATCAACGCCCGCAACAACCATGTTGCGTTCTACTCGTGAAACACATCTACGCATAGATCTAGCTCTGATACCACTGAAGGGTTTCGCGACATAGTAAATCAAAATTTTCTACGGATGCGAACAGAGGGAAGCCAAGATCTAATCTAGGAGATGCAAACAACGAGAGGGATTAGATGAGATCTTCATACCCTTGAAGATTCGCACAGCGGAACGTTCGTCGGAACGTGGGTGATGTAGTCGTACTCGCTTCTCCTCCTCGCGATCCGATCCGATCTAACACCGCAAGTGGCGATGCCTCCGAGAGATGCACACGTGCGGCACCTCGATGTCTCCTCCTTCCTCGGTCCAGAAAGTATGGTGGAGAGACGGATTGGATCTACAACGCGATGGCGTGGTGCAAGTGGTGGAGAGTTTCTGCAGCAGGGCTTCGCCTACACGCAGTCGGGAGGGAGAGAGAGAGGAGGGCAGCAGGGCGGCTAGGGTTGAGGAGGAGGTGTGTGTGTGTGGGGGGGGTGGTGCACCCTATCCCTCTATATATAGAGGGGTGGGCGCCTGCCCTAACCCCTCCCCCAAGCCCTAGGCCGGCGGCCAAGGAGGGAGGAGTGGGGGGCAAGGAAACCCCCCTTCTAGAAGCTCCAATTAGGGTTTCCCCTTGTTTGGCCGGCTGGGCCCTATGGGGCCTTGTGCCCCTGGTCCAATGCGGCCAGGGCACTCCCTCATAGGCCCATGCCCCCTCCCGATAGGTGGGACCACGTTGGTCCCCCTCCGGAAGGTTCTAGAAGCTTCTGGTACAATACCGATTAACCCGAAACAATTCCGAACTCCAAAAACTGCACTGCCTTATATGAATCTTATTCTCCAGACCATTCCGGAACCTCTCGTGATATCCCGGATCCCATCCGAGACTCCGAACAAAAACTCATAAACCAATTCTCCAATCTATCCTAGCGTCGAGACACGTTAAGTGTGTGACCCTTCGGGTTCGAGAACATGCAGACATGATCTTCTATCAATAATCAATAGCGGGGTCTGGAAACCCATATTGACTCCCACACATTCATCGATGATCATATTGGATGAACCACGATGCCAGGATTCAATCAATCCCATATTTATATTCCCTTCGTCTCGCGATATTTTACTTGCCTGAGATTTGATCGTCGGTACCGTCATACCTAGTTCAATCTCGTTCACAGCAAGTACTTTACTCGTTATGTAATCCGATATCACTTTGTGATTAACTCCTTAACCATATGCTTGCAAGCGGTGTTGATATCGATTACTGAGTGGGCCCGAAGTATATCTCTCCGACTTGGGAGGGACAAATCCCATCTCGATACATACAACCCAACAGGTACTTTCCGATCACCTGAGAGACACCTTTATGATCACCCTCTCATAGGATGACGTTTGATGACCTCAAAGCTCTCTTCCGATACCAGGGAGTTGTATTATCTCATGGTCTAAGGAATACAATATTTGACATAAGAAAAGCTTCGCAAAGATGAACACGATGACACGATCTAATTGCTTCGCTTAATTTGGGTCTGTCCATCATATCATTCTCCCAATGATATGATCTCATTATTAATCGACAACTCATGTCTATGGTTAGGAAACCTTAACCATCATTAATCAATGAGCTAGTCCATAGAGGCATACTAGGGACACGGTGTTGTTCACAAACCACACAAGTATTAAAGTTTCCGCTTAATACAATTCTAGCATGGAATATAAACATTATCATGAACAAGAATTATAATAATAACATCTTTATTATTGCCTCTAGGGCATAATTCCAACAACACCACCATCTCCATCAGCACCATCATCACCACTCTGTCTTGCTGTAACAATTGTGTTGGATATTGTTTTAGTTCTTAGGGGAAACTTTCCCGGTGTTGATTACTATTGTAGTTGATGCCTGTGAGTGGAACCATTGAATTATTGTTTATGTTCAGATTGTTATCCATTACCATATCATATTTGATCTTGATCCATATGATGTATTGTGAGTAGTTCGTTGTGTTCTTGAGGACATGGGAGAAGTCATGTTGTTAGTAGTGAATTTGTGTTGAGTTATTATTCAATGGTTTAGTATTGAAGTTGTGGTGCTATTCTTCTAGTGGTGTGATACTTCACCATTTATGGTCCTAGGGGAATGCATTTTGTATTTGGCTACTAATTGTGGGGTTGCCGGAGTGACAGAAACCTAAACCCCCGTTAGGACACCTTTGCACAAGGGAGCGTAGGATCTCAGAGTTTAAGACTATGGTTAGATTTATATCTTAATTACTTTCCTGTAGTTATGGATGTTCGCAGGGGGTTTAATCACAAGTATGTATTAGTCCTAGTAAGGGCGGTATGTTAGCATAGGTTCACCCACACAACACTTACAACACCAGAGAAGAGTACTCATCTATTTAAAGCGAAAGCACTTAACAGAATTTCCATGTGTCCTCGAGAACGTTTGGTCCTTATAAGTATTTCCACTGGCTTGTCCTTTGCTAAGAAAGGATTGGGCCACTTGCTCCGTTTGTTCGTTACCTTTGTTACCTGCACTTTGTTTTTTTGCTTTATCAAAAAACCACTAAAAATCCGTTTGCTAAGTATTCACAAGGATTTCCTGTTCCATATCACTATTCAGCACCTTATGCTCCTCGTTGGGATCGACACTCCTATTTATCGAAAGTACTACGATACACCCCCTATACTTGTGGTTCATCCCGGGGCGGCAAGAAATCGGGCGACACAGCGGTCAGGAATCGATGAGCGGTAGGGAGAGCAGCTCCGTCGCGTGCTCTACGACAAGAAATCGAGCGGTGTGGCAAGAAATTGACCGCCGAGCTCCGTCACATGCTCTACGGAGAGCAGCTCCAGGTAGGGCTAGAATCGAGCCGATCTGAGCCGGCTCGTGGCTCGGCTTGGCCAGGCTCGGTAAAACTCGAGCCGAGCCCTGGCTCGGCTTGGTGTTGAAAAACTGTGAAAAATAGGCTCGAAGCTCGGCTCGGTAAAGCTCGGGCTCGCTTGCTAGGCTCGTCGAGCCGATACCCCTGCCTCGCATCGCTCGATTCCCCGATTCCCCACTCGCAGGCCACTGCTCGCGACTCCCTCCTCTCTGTATCGCATCGCCGCCCACCACCGAGGCCGGCCATCCTCCTACCAGACCATGGCGCCCCTCCCTAGCCCCTCTCGAGGCCGTTCCCGGCGGTCCCGCATGGAGGAGGAGCCATGCATCCAGCTAGGGTTAGCGCCTGCCGGGCCTCCTCCTACCGAATCTCCGCCGCCTGTTCCCGCCAGCCCTTCTCCTACTGGATCTCCGTCGCCTGTGCCCGCCGGCCCTCCTCATGCCGGACCTCCACCATCCAACTCTGGTCGACGCCGCCCCATCTCCTCCTTATCCATCCTAGTCCTCCTTGTCTCGTTTGTTCTCCACCACACCTGACTAATGACTTCCAGACGACTAGGACTGACGTGATGCCCCTCTACAACTTCAGAACTGAAGCAATGTCTTAGACAACTTCAGAACCGAAGCAAAACTGATTTTATTTTGTATGTGGGGTGCAGATTCGACTAAGTGCATGCATATTCATGTGGTTAACTGGTGATATACATGATATTGTTGTCGTCATTTGTACTTTCTGAAACTTGTTAGACAATGTTATGATGTATTCATGTTGAATTAGCGATTTTTTTATTACATCGAGCCTTCGAGCCGGCTTGCAAGCTTTATCGAGCGGGCTTGTCGAGCCTCGAGCCTTGATCTGGAGGTTTAGGCTTGGCTTGTCCGTCCTTCGAGCCGAGTCGAGCCCGAGCCAAGCCTTGTCGATCCCAAACCGAGCCTCGAGCCTCGAGCTTGGAGTCCACCCCTAGCTCCAGGGACTTCCATCCGTCCATGTTCCTCGGGACCACCTGCACACCGCCGAGCTCCTCCACGTGCTCTGCGGAGAGCAGCTCTAGGGGCGACGGGGCAGTGGCCTGGGATGGTATGGGCGACGGGGGAGCCGGGGAAGGGATAGGGGGCGACGGGGTAGGGCTAGGGAGGGGACGGGGTGGTGGCAAGGAGAGCGACTGTAGAGGCTACGGGCAACAGGGAAGGGGAAGGGAGGGCGACGGGGCGGTGGCAGGGAGGAGGCTGGGATGGACGGCGATGCAGGGTAATCTCACCATCGTAATAAACCATAACCGATCATCCTCTTCTCAACCTTTGGACCAAACAGAAAAACGGCTATCCCTAACCATATCTCTTCGAGCCCAACCAAATAGAAAAAGTGGCTACCCCTAACCAGATGGTTTGGGATATCCTTATCCCAAAATCTTATCCCCTGACCCAAACAGCCCCTAAGACCTATCTAAGTTGGTCAAACGTGTTTTAACTTGGAGGAAATTAGTTTCAAATAATTGTTTTTGCCAAAACTCTAAGAAAGTAAGCAAGGATACTATAATATATAATTAATGGGTATGCCACTTGCAACCGAAAATTTTATGTTACAACCTCACTTGCAACTAAAAATTCTCAATTACAATCCCACTTGTAATGAAAAATCTCAGTTGCAGACTAATCGATGTAAATCCGACTTGTGATCTGGCTAAACTTTAACTCAATTCTCGGCCAAATGAGAATTAGCAAAACCATTAATTAATATATTTATTAGCAATTAAGCATATGCCGCATATTTTGAACATAGCATGAAATAGTGTGCTTCTCGTAAAATTGGGGAAAGACATCTTTTGGTTCGACAGGAGATTGTATAATTTCTAGAAAAGCCCCATCCAAATCCATACTTCCCCAAATAGATAGTATTAGTTTACTGCTTAGCCTAAAATTGTTGCTTTCAAGGAAGAGAGCATCATTGTTGTCGAAAATGAGTTGCTGAGAAGCCTGATTCGCTACACATTGCCATCGTGCACGACCTTTGATAGCTGCAATCATGTAGCATTAGATGATGAAGTATTTTTCAAAAAAAAAAGATGATGAAGTATGAACTAAACCGGATTAAGCCAGGTAAAAGGAAAAGAGACACGTGGCTTAGCTTGCAAGGAAGGTAAATATACAGTTACATACTTCAGAAACGTCAGATAACAAAAGGGTACTTTAAGAAAAAAATCAATATCAAACTTCAAAGTGTCCATACTATCTAATATTTGAGGTTTCCCTATCTTGCTGTAAAACAAATTAAATGAATACAACATCCGAACAATTTAAAACAACGTAATGTGATTTCCTGATCTATTTAACTATTTGGTTGTGTAATGAAAAAAAAATCCCTGTATATGATTCATCAACCCCTGTTGGCAAGTAATGAAGCCTCGTCGTCATCTTGCTCTGCATCAAGATGCTCCTGATTTTTGTGTCCTTGGCGCGAACTGTTGGTGCTCAAATTCTTCTCCACGTCAAGAGAGGTTAACTCCACATTCTCTATTTGGTGAGCTTCCGCACAATCATCCTCAGCCAGCAGATCAGCTGGAAGGATGTCAGAATCCGGGGCACTTCCCGGCATCAAGAATAACAGTGTCAATGGTAGTAGCCTCATTACATTTCGAATCAGAATCGCAGCCCACAAGTTTTTGAATTCTGTTCTTGTGATTTTCAACAAATGAAGGAGTAATCCACCAAACCAAGATCCTGTCATGGCGCCAATATTATCAATGGACATGAGCAGCGCGAAGAATGTGCCCTCGATGCCAGGTGGGCAAAGCTTTGAGCTAAGCACCAAAAGAGGCATCCACTTCAGGCGGTTGATCATTTTGGAGACCCCCTCATCAATCACAGCGAAGTAGTAATCAGGTATTCCCAGTTTCAGATTTAGACGAAGTACCAAGATTAAATCAAGCATTCCTGACAGGCTTAGTAGTATCTGACTTGCAAAAAGAAGGTTGCGAAACGAATAGTCCTTAAGAATATTTTGATAAAGTATAACTCCAACAAGAGATCCCACTGACCCAATTGCGAAGATAAACCCGATGAATCCCTGGTAAAGTAAGAAAATGTATTAGTTGGCCATGCGTCAAAGTTCTCAAAGGTAGCAATACTATATCTTCTTCAGAGGTACTCCAATCCTGTTTTATTTGATGTTTTGGAATAATGTGCAGTCAAACTTTCTAACAATTTTTTTGTTACGGGTACAAACTTTCTAAAAATTGATCATGAATATATTTAGAATTGTATATTTTGCATATAAAATATGTATTGTAATTTCTTTAAAAATTAATCTGTTTATACTATAATTTTGCAAAAATATGTCAATCCAAAGATGTAAAAATTATAGTCAAAATCAAATCTCAGAAACTGTGAAAAGTCAAAATAACATAAAGTGATAAGGAACAAGTATCATTCAGATATGTCAAGTACAAAAGAATTTTAACTGCATGCGAACTTTATTGATATAAACAAGGAAGCCAAAGGTCCAAAGAAACTGCTCTTTATAGCAAAAAATAATATGTATACCTCAGAAAAAGATGGCCCTGCACTAGGATTTGTGTACCAGTAGAACATTCCTTCTTGAATTTCCACACTCATAGCAAGAGACATGTACATGTAAAAACATGGCCGCCATACTTCAGGACATTTTAAGGTCATTAACATTTTTCCACTGGCTTCTGAAAACTTCTTATGAGCCTAGTTTGCAGTTTCAGACAGATAAATTAGTGCAAGCAAACAAAGTAATTGTATCTGATCTCAAATAACACAAAGAAAGCATTCTACTAACCTGCCCGTATGGAAAGTTGGGGATATGGACTTCCTTGAGCAGCATTCCAGCTAAAATTACCAAGGCAGAAGGTATAGTTAACATGCCAAGGGCTCCCTTGAGAAAGACAAGATTCATCTACTATCAGAAACCAGTACCAGCTAAACTAGTAAAACTATTCTCTATGCAAAACCAGAATGTATGTGGATAAGATACTGTGGATTGGATTTAAGAGAGAGAAATTCAGCTCGTCTGATTAGAGATGATCAATGGGAAGTACAAAGCGCTAAAGCATGAGTGTGGTGATACTCACCTGTGATCCAATTGCATGAACAAGAAAACCACTTATTGAGAATCCAATAAGACCTCCAACAGATGAACAGAAGCCATTTAAGCTTATCATGTCAGCAGCAAGATGAGGGTATATTAGACTGTTTTCGGCCACACAGGCATCTATAGTTACATCAGCTATTGCTACACTTGCACTTCCAGACATCAATGCCAGCAAAGCAAACATTACATGAAGCTTGCTGTGGAGAGAGACTATAAGCATGGCAATCACTCCCATTATGCCTGGAAATTCCTCAGAAACAGAGAGGGGAAAAATTAATAAAGAAGATCCATCACCTGTTACCAAATGATAATTACATTTAATCAAGGAAATAGCAGTACAAGTAACACTGCTAGGGCGTAGCTGATGAGTTTGTCTTATGCGACGTATTTGCTTGACATATATGTGAGTATACAGCTGCATTGAAACTTTTCTAATTGTTGACCAAATTTTGCATTTGTCAGTATTGCACTATGCAGTGCTTCAGAAGTGAAACACAGTTATATCAATGGCAAAATAAGTTGATTCTGATCTACTCAGATATGGAGTGCATCATCATTCAGATGCACAGCTCAACTAGTGCAGAGCAGCAAATAAATAGCAATCCCATCTGAGCCATAGGCTAATTGATGTTGTTGATCGGCTCATCAGTACTGTACATAATGATCAAAACATTGCTACAATTCAGTACTACAAATTTTTCACACCACAGTTCACAAGTAAACAAGGGTGTCCACTGTATTCCGGAATCAGAAGTGGTAAACGAAGTAAAGACAACCAAGAAGATACAGTGGCGCTCACCTGCAAGGACAAAGTAGGGGCGGCGCCGGTAGCCTGCGACGGGGAGCACGTCGGTGAGCAGGCCCCAGAGCGGCTTGACCATCCATGGGATCGACGTGACGCCGTGGTACACCTGCGCCGCCGATGGCTGCACCTTCTGCACGTCTTTCCAGTAGTAGTCCGACGCGACGCGCGTGATCCCGCCGCCGAGCCCCTGGCTGATGCCGTACGTGGCCACCACGCCGAGCACGAAGCTCCAGTGCAGCTCCCTGACGAGCATCCGGAACCACGCCACCGGGGACGGCGTCCAGTTCCCGGCTCCGCCCGCCTTGGCCGCCGGCGACTCCGGGGCCTCCTCGATGAGGACATTGGTCTCCTCCTTGCCGCTCCCCTTGTCCTCGGCGGGGAGGTCGTGCGGCGGCAGAGGGGACATTTCTCTCGGACTTTTAGCTCCTCTGTGAGATCTCCCAGTGGATTCTTGGAGATCGCGGAGCTAAAGAAGCTCGGATCCTTCGGTGGTCCTCGACGACGACGACTTGCCCCGAGCTGAATCTGGAGCTTGGATGTCCAGGAAGAGATTCGGTGGGGTTTCTTGGATCCTAAGCGCCACTAAAGCCTCGGAGATGCGAGCTACCAGGTGCATCTCTATCCAAAAGTATCGGTCCTAAAGTCCTAGAGAAATCCAACGAAATGGCAAGAACATCAAATCGAATGGGCTCCTTGAACCTTTCGTCGCCTGGCTTGCTTCCAAAATACGCCTAGCGCTACTAGTACTCAAGTGGCCGAATACGAACGGTGGTTAGCCTGCAAACATCAGATTCCGGCGTCTGGAACAGCGAGAGGAACGGGGGGATAAAGAAGAGATCATGGCAGGAAGCGAGGAAGTCCTAAGAAAATGGGAGAATCCTTTGGGAATCGGGCCGTGAAAGAGGAGGGTAGCCGTTTGACCTCTTTTTTTCTTCTTATTTCTGGTTCTGATTTTGCTGACTAAGACCAGAGGAATGCCCTGTCACTGCCAGGTGGGGCAAGGACGGAGGGCCCACTTTTCAGTGGAGTAGGTCGTTAACTGTTCCATTGCATATGTTACTCGGTTTTGCGCGATGGGGCGTTGTACTTCCTGATTGGTTGGGCGGCAATACGAGTTAAGTTCTGGGTGAGCAGACGAAATGGACCCACCAGTCTTTTGGCTCCTGCATTGCTATCTTGGTGACCGCAACTATATGATACATCCAAAAGATATGATACGAATCTAATAGTTATAGACATAACGACTATCTTAATGAAAGAGAAAAGTCAAAAGAGAACCTTAAATTCGTAGAGGTTCACTAATTCAAACTCCGAACTCCTAATTCTTGACACTTAAGTATTTAATCCCGGTCTAATTTAAATCCGAAGACACTTTAGGATGCTAAATGCTGCCGTGGCTGAGATTGTTGCCAGAGGTGGGACATGGATGTTTCACTTAACCGCATCGCTAGAAGCGGTACACGGGGGAGAGGGAAAGAACCGGGGAAAGAAATTAGGGTCTTGCGCTGCCGACGATGGAAGGGTTTGACCGCGGTGCGACGAACGCGATGGAGGCACACGGGAGAATGTCGTTTCTCTTCTGGTGGTTCTTTCGCTCCTAGCTTCCTTGGAGTTGCTGGGAAAAGGGGGTGGATAGAAACGAGGTCGTCGGTGCCGTATCTGGAGAACCTGATGGCGCACGAGACGTCAAAGTTGTGCCAGTGCAATCCGCGAAGGAAGGCTCCTTGGTGGATCTCATAGAGTATGCATAACCTAGGCAGGAGGTACTACACATGCGTTGATGCCATGGTTAGCTCGATTTTTTATGCTTATTTCTCCTTGCCCTCTTTGATTTATTTATTTTTGAACATTTGAACATAATGGATCTCAATGTGATTTGCGCGATGATGTGTGGAGGTTGCAGGCTCAAAAAAGTGTGCCTCGTTTGTCCGAAGGACAAGCAGGTAGTGAAGCGATGGTACATGCTTTGCAAGATGAGCTAAAAGAGAAGAATGCGAGATAGGTGCTATCAAAGAGAAATATGAGAATGTAGTGTTCATTTTCATTGTATTTGTGTTAGGTTTAGTGGCGGGTAGGCTTTTTGTTAAGTGAATTAATTTTGTATTTTTGATCATCGTGGTGAAGTTGTATGGAATGTACTCTTTAAGCATCCACTATGTGTTCATTGCAATGTAATCAGAAGTGATATTACTTATACTATGTGTCAATTCTATCAATTTGAATTTTTTCAACACCCGGATTTTTAATCCCAGATGCCTGTTATGCCATACATCGCAATCCCAGGATTACCATTTTTGCGAGACATAACAAAATTGGATACCACAGTACATCATCCATTACAAACCATACATAAGGTCTTACACAAATAAGGATCTCATGATCTCGTTCTTAATACAACTCAAGCAGCGGAAATACGTAATGATAAAGGTAGCATAGGCGAAGCTCCATCTTTGGGGTCACAGGCAATGCTGACGATGGGAGATGATCCTAGTTGTCATAACCTTCTTGGGATCCATCATCCTGGTACTCCTCTTCATAGTCTGACAACGGGAATAGCCAGGGACAAAGCCATGAGTACTTTTTAAGTACTCGTAAACTAATACTAACAAGTTAAAGGGGTTTTTTGTAGTAGGACACTAAGCTCTAGGGTTGTTTTGCAAAAGGCCAAATTTACCTCTACTAAGTTCAGAAGCAAGAAAAGCTAGTTGACATTTTATAACACCTAAGAGGGAACTTGTATTTCATATCACAACTCTGTTGTGGTCAAGTCAAAATCTCAATCCATTTCACAAGTCATTTTGAAAACATATGACGGGGAACAGTATGGCCACTCCAACTGTCCATAACCGCGGACGCGGCTATTCGAATAGTTTGACACTCTGCAGAGATTGTACACTTTCACCACAACATTCGATACATCCGTCAGGAACAAATCCTAAATTCACCATACTCAGTATGCGGATAATCAATCCTAAACTTTCAATTACACGCCCTAGTATAGGCACCTCTCCTGTGAGTTTGGCCTCCCAACCATGACCAACTATCATCTTGGGTACTGCACAGGTGGAACAATCTTCACAAGGTAGCCTCAGCTCAGACCTTGGCCGTGAGGGAACTCATACTAAAGTATATAAGTTTCCAGTCAAGCCCTACCCAGTTTTCGGGTATTGTGGTTGTACGGTAAAATTGGAATGGTATCGTATCCAGACAACCATCAGTTTTATAAAGGGCTAAGGCTCATGCCTCAACATTTTCATCACCAAAATCATCTGGTGTTCGGAAACACATGTCAAAACATCTCAGTAGAATGACTCATCATTCTAAGGTTTTCATAACCATTTTCCACCAAGTATGCCCATCTAAAGTTGATCAAATTTTATGCTTAGCACTAGCATCTACAAGTAGGGTAAGTACTAATGAGGGATGGTAAACAAGTGGAGTTTTAACTAAGTTCAATCTCATGCCTTAGGATGACATCAAGATTATCTAGCTTAGGCCAAATTTAATGCTCTTTATGCAACCTTCAATTATCTTTCTAGAATCTACAAGTCACTTAAATAAACTCTAAGAAATAGCTTTGATAAAGAAATAAAGTAGAAAGCTTGCAAGTAAAACTAGGATTGGGTTATCAAGTGAGTATAATCACATATGCTTAAGGCATATAGTTGGTATGGTAACAAGCAAGTATTTGCTTGCATAGGTCAACTTGATTAGTAAGGCTTGCCTTGTGCAGAGCAGTGGTTGAAGTTCTCCTTGGCTTCTTCTTCGTAGTATCCTCCTTCCTCCTCGTATCCTTGGTCGGTACTAGCGTCTATGAATAAATATGAGGTACACAATCACCAAACAATACTTAACTACTTCCAATCATCACACAAAAGGGTTCTATAGATGATCTAGCATCATCACTAACATTACAAGATTAAAGCATTTGTCTTATTTATTTTATTTTTAGAAAAGTAATTTCTACTCATTGAAAAACTACTTAAGATTTAATATTCTCCAACTCAAACATAGGATCATGTTGACACATGTCATCACCACATATTTCAGTACACGAGAATGTGATTTAAAATGGTGTCACAATTTAATAAGGTTTAACCTTTTATTTTAAATAAATAAAGTGACTAGAAATGCCTATGTGGCATTCTTTTATTACTTGAACATTATTTCTGTAAGTAAACCCATATATTTTTATATATTCTGAAAGGTATGGTCAAATGTGATTTTTGAGATTTGGAATCAACTCAAAAGCTAATATGGTTTAAATTTGAAAAATGTTTGAATGCATAAAAACTTCTGCCTTGTTATTTTTACCAAGGTTGATCTATAGATCCAAATGATTTGAATCCAACGGGCTTGGATTAAGCATTTCAATATATTTCTAACAAAATTGGTTTCATGCAATTTGGTTTACTGAATCGAGCAGGATTGATTTTTGAAACTAGGTACAGAACTGAGTTTGAACATAAATAGAAAAAGCTAAATTCAAACGAGTGGGCTGCGCGGGAAGGGTTATTGGGTCGGCCCAGTGTCACTCCGCAGCGCGGGGGGCAACTGACAGGGGGGTCTACTGGTCAGTGGCTCTTTAAACGCGAAGCGGTACAAGGCGATGTGGTGCGTTGGATTAGAATGAAGATCGACGACTAAGGGTCGTCGTCGATGATGAACAGGTCACCGGCGAGCTCAAACCCTAGCGGCTCAGTGGGGGTGCATAGGGGGCATACCGGGGCTCCAGTTATGACGGCGAGGTGGGCAAAAGACGAAGCGACGACGGCGAACTCAGGGGTGGTCGCGGTAGCTCCGGGGGTGGACGAAATCAACGGCTCCTCTTCTCCTCTGTAGCGGCGAGCTCTGGCCAAATTCCGGCGATGCGCTGCTCGCCTTGAGGTGAGGGGAGTGAGATGGTGTGAAGAAATCGAGCGGGGGTCGTCTCCTTTTATAGGCTCGACAGCGAGACCGAGAGGTATGGGCAGGCGACGGTGGCGACACGGCTACGGGCGGCTAGAGGTATGGCCAAGGTTGGCGATCGACGAGCGATCTCCTGGCGATGCTCTAAGGTTTAAATGCATGTGTAGGGGCGGTGGCAAATGGTCGGGAACATGCGGTGCTCTGCGCGGCAGAGGCGGCGTCTTCGACGGCGAGCGGTGGCTGTGAGGCATGGGGCGACGAACGGGGGTGTCTGCGGGTTTGCTGGTGCGGTGGTGATCACGCGTGCATGCGGCAAGGGCGGCACGCGGTCTGTGGGCGCGTGTCGAGGGTGGCGCTCTGGCGCGCTCTCGGCATGCTCTCAGAGAAGCTTGGCATGGCTTGGGCGTGTGGTCTAGTGGCTGGCAGGGTTCGAGCGCTGGACAGGGGGTGGCGGTGGGCGGTGGCCTATGTCCTAGACATGGTGTTTAGGCTTGGTGCTTGCTCTGGCTAGCTAGCCATGGTCGACTGGAAAGGGTTTCTTCGGGTTGGCATGGCATGGTGCAAAGGGTAGGGGCTAGGGGTGGTCAAGGCACTGGTTGGCATTGGGGGAGACAAGTGTGATCAATGGTGAACAATGGTTAGCCAAATTACTACTCAAAATAGTGAAGTTTAGCCAGTTTGATTTGTTGTCTCCAAGTGTATGATGAAATGGCCGCAAGAACTTGAGTTTTGAATTTTGAAAAGATTTTTGGTGGGTGTGCTAGGCATGTGTTGAGGATTCTGTGGATGCTTGGGTTTTGAAAATTGAGCTTGTTTGAGTGGTTTTTGAAATAGTGGGATCTTCCCATATGAAATAGATTCAGTTTTAAACTGTCATTTAAACTAAGCTTTTAAATGTTTTTGCATGATCACAAAGTGGGCCTTGGTACCTTGTTATGAGTACTATCAAGGGGTGCAAAGATCTATACATGTTTCTGTTAAGTTCTGAAAGTTAGAGATAGCCAAAGTAGGCATGGGAGTTAATTTGGCCAAAGTGACCATTCACTTAATTTGTTTGTTTTGATTTGTTTGTCTTTGGGAAAAGTGTGGGGATTGTTTAGATGATGTGACCATTCACCTAAGAATCATTTTACAAGCAAAGAAACATAGAACCAAGGCAATTCAAAAGAATCCAAATTTTACTACACACACATATGCATGCTTTCATATTTTTAATTGGAAAAGTTTTTGTTAACCCTAATTTTGATGATTAGAGTTTGATGATTCAAGTTTAATATTTTTGGGATGTTACAAACCTTCCCCCCTTAAACAAAATCTCGTCCCGAGATTTGAAAAAGGACGAAAAAGATTACCTATGATTTGAAGAGATCGGGAAACTCCGTCCTGATGTGATCTTCGCGCTCCAAGGTAGCTTCCTCTTCTTTGTGGTTGCTCCACTGAATCTTGAGAAACTTGATGCTTCGGGTTCTGGTAGTTCTGAAAGCTTCCTCCAAAATACGGATGGGTACTTCAGGATAGGTCAGGTCATCGTTGATCTCTATGGTCTGGTGATCGATATTCTTGAACACTTCAGTCTTCTCTGGAACTTCGAGGCACTTGCGATGTAATGAGATATGGAACACATTGTGCACGGCTGACATCGACACTTCTCCTTGACGGTTCAGAATCTTGAAGGGTCTGATATATCTGGGGGCTAACTTTCCTTTCAGTTGGAAACGCTGCATTCCTTTCAATGGCGACACTTTTAGATACACAAGATCTCCTATGTTGAAGGCGAGGTCCCGACGTCTCTTGTCAGTGTAACTCTTCTGTCTGGACTGGGCTATCTTGAGGTGCTCACGAATCTTGTGAACCTTCTCTTCTGCTTCTCGTAGGATGTCGGGTCCGAAAATCTGACTCTCTCCTACTTCCGACCAGTTCAAAGGGGTGCGACACTTCCTTCCGTACATGAATTCAAATGGGGCCATTTTCAAACTGGCTTGGTAACTGTTGTTGTATGAAAATTCTGCAAACGGCAGACAGTCTTCCCACTTGGATCCATATTCTAACACACATGCTCTCAGCATATCTTCGAGTATTTGGTTTACTCGCTCCGTTTGTCCATCTGTCTGAGGGTGATAAGCGGTACTGAAATCTAGGCGGGTTCCTAAACCTTCTTGGACTTTCTTCCAGAATCTCGAGGTAAACTGAGTTCCTCGATCAGATACGATGTCCTTGGGGACTCCATGCAAACTAACTATTCTAGCGATGTATAACTCCTCTAGCTTCGAACTCTGATATGTGGTCTTGACGGGCAAGAAATGGGCGACTTTGGAAAATCGGTCCACTATGACCCAGATAGTCATTTCCCCTACTAGAAGTAGGCAGTCCGGTGATAAAGTCCATTCCAACAGAATCTGTCGTGGGAATGACCACGGCAGATGCTGCAATCGGCAGCGAGTAGTAGAACATGTGGCAAGGGCGGCCAGCCATCTACGGTGCGAGATGAGGGCGGAGACACAGGGTTTTACCCAGGTTCGGCCCCCGGAGGGTAAAGACCTACTCCTGCTAGATTGTATTATGATGGAAGTACAATGGGGCGAGCTCGGCGGCTAGGCAGCGAGTCGCTTGGGTGGATGATGGAACATATCTTCTACACGCCCTCTAGGGAGGTTTATATAGACTCTCCCTAGGGTTTACAGATCTCAACCGAATCAGTTAAGGTTTTGGCAAGCGTTAACCTAACCCGACTAGGCCTATCTACTCTCCTGGACCTTCAGCTTCCAATCGCTTGAATCTACGCCAGGTCTTGATCCAGTCGCCGTCCTGCAGGCCCACTCGCCAGTTCCTAGGCTGGTCGGAAACGTCCTGCTGGGTATACCCTGGTAGGCATATCCCCATCAGTAGTCCCCGAGGCCGTCGTTGATTGGTCGCAGGTGTTCATTGGCAGTCGGAGTATATGGGTCCAATGCAGACGCCCAGTCGAATCAGCGGCAGACTCCTGAATAAAGGAAAAACCAGTTATTCTAGTCGCAATGATAGCGGTCAGTTGGGTCGCAGCTCGGCGAACGGGTCGGCGAATGTTCAGTCACTGTTGTAGTGATCGGGTCGGCGAGTCGAATGGATGAAGTTGGACCGTCAGATGTGGTCAAAACTAGCCGTTGGAGTAATCCAACGGTAACTTCGGCGTAATCACCGTGTAGTAACGGCTCCCGAAATTGGCGGGTAGCAACCGCTATATAAGGGGAATGGCAGGCGATCGGGAAAACACTCCTTCGTTTTTCCTCCGATTTCGCCCATCTCTGTTTCCCCCGCATCGCGATCCAATCGATCCAGAAAGCCTTGACCTCCGCGACCCTTTCAGCCAATGGCCCCTTCCACCGAACCATGGGGCAGGTCCAAGTGCACCAGGGCGCTACTGGCATCCTTCGAGGAGGCCGGGATCCTGCGTGCCGGCAGGTGGCGCATCCCCGCGGCCGGAGAGGTGACTCCGGACCCGCGCGAGGGAGAATTTATTTGCTTCACCAGCCACCTGGAGCGGGGGCTGGGGTTTCCCACGTCTCTCTTCTTCCGGCGCTTCTGCGCCTTCTACGGGATCCAGCCGTCGGACCTGGGTCCGCACAGCATCGAGCAGCTCGCCATTTTCGTGACGTTCTGTGAGTGCTACCTGGGCTGCAGGCCCTACTTCCCCCTGTGGCAAGATCTGTTCCACGGGAGGATTAGTCGTGAAGAATCAGGCGGCCCAATGTTGGCCGTGGGTGGCCTGACGTTTCAGTTGAAGTCGAAGTCCTCCTTCTTCGACCTGATGCTGCCCGCCAAGCCGGCAAGCGAGTGGAAGAAGTCCTGGTTCTACGTCACCGAGGCGACTCCAGACGGCGAGGTGGCGATCCCAAGGTATTCCGCCGACCGGCCCGAACCGCGCCGACTCTAGGTCGGCAAGCTCCCACTAGACCAACGGATGGTTGTAGACGAGATGCTTCAAACCATCCGCGGCCTGAAGAAGAAGGGCCTCCAAACCATCAACTTGTACAACTGCTGGCTCGGGCGGCGACTCGTTCCCCTGGCCCGCCGCGACCATTACATGTACGAGTACACGGGCAGGGAAGACTCCACGAAATCCTGCCTCGCCGAGTGGAAACTCGAAGACTACGTCTTGGCGCTGAAGAAGATCACCCAGGCAGCATATCTGGATGCGAAGGCTAGGGTCGCCCCCTACACCGCGAAGCACCCAGCTCCGACGGTAAGTCGCTGTTTTCACCATCATTCGCAGTCTTAGTTGATGCTTTCGCGGTTATATTGATATTGTCTCGTGCCTGCTGCAGTTATTCCAAGTGGTGGAAGGGTGCCACCCACCCGCGGACGACGAGAACTCGAGCTTGTCCGTCCAGGACGGGGGCGAATCGCCTCCTGCCAAGGGCGGCGCCGGGAGCGACGCGAGTGATGATGATGATGATGACGACGAGCCCGGGGAAGACGCCGCCCCGATGGTTCACAAAACTCGCGGGCAACATCAGCGCGAGCTCAAGGCGACCAGAAGCCTTGAACGTCATGGCAACGACGACGACGAGCTTCCCGAGCACACCTCGCGTCGTGAGGCTACACCGACAAAAAAGAAGAAGAAGAAGGAAGTGAAGGCTCCGCCGAAGAGAAAGACGAAGCCGGCAAAACAGGCATCTCCGCCTCGTTCAGCGAGTAGTTCCGACGCCATCAGCTTGGCCAAGGATGAAGCGCCGCAGACAACAGCAGCATCGGAAGCCGCTGTCGCCCTGGATGAGGTACCTCTGGCGTCACTTCCACCCCTATTCGCCCCGGTCTCTGGGTTGGAGGCTGCTCCAGCCGCAGCAGCTTCACCTCCCAGGAGAGCTCCTGCCGACGTCGTTTCGGAGGCTCCTGTCGCGGCCTCGTCATCGAAGAGGCCTTCCGTGTCTTGGGCACATGATGTTTTAGAGACGGGCCTCAGTCAGAAACTGGGCCCCGAACTGGAGAAGCCGGCCGGCATCCGCACGGGACTGCGGTTCATACCAGTCGCCAAGTAAGTTTTGTTCATCTGCTTGCCTTTTGTTGTAATCGGACCATTTTGCTCATATAGTCAATTCACAGGACTGGAGTTAAAAAGATCGGCCACCCTTCCGTGGCCAAGGTTCCGCCAGTCATCGCCATGGAGGACCCCTCACGGAAGAGAAAAGCTGATGAAGCCGCCGCTCCCGCAGACAACGCTAAGAAGGCGAAGGGTGATGAAGTCGTCACGGTCTCTGACAACACGACCGTTGCTCTGAGTGACCCTCCGACTGCGGCGGAGGTAGCTTCGAAGAGCAAGGAGGCTGTTTCCTCAGCCGGGGTGACCGAGCCGACTCCTAGTGGCACTGGGGCGTCTGCTGCTACCTTCCCCCGTTTCATGGCCAAAGCAGCCACAGTGAGTGGCGCGATGCCAACGAGCCATGTGCCTGGGGTCGTCAAGATGGGGGTTGAGCAGCGTCGCGGACACACTCCAGCTCTGCTTGCATCTATGGACGCACTACAACTTCACGACATGCTGGGCGCAGCCATCCAGGTATGTCCAATCCCCGAGGATCGGGCCACTGATTTTCAGTGGTCGGATTCTGTTAATGTTTTTTTGTAGCATCCATTCCCCGAGTGCCTGGTCGCTGAATTTCAGCGGGTGGGCACTTAGGATTTTTGACCTCCTAGAGGGCATATCCCCATCAGAATCCCATTTCCATTCTGGAATCTGCAATGGTTGCAACAATCCAGTGGGTCTTTGATGTCCTGCCTTGACTCGCTGACATATATCACACTTGGCGATATAGCTTCCGATTTCTCTCTTCATCTTATGCCACCAAAATTGTTCTTTCAAGTCTTGATACATCTTTGTTCCTCCGGGGTGGATAGAATAAAGAGTATCAAGGGCTTCCTTCAGAATAACTTCTTTCAACTCAGAATCTGCTGGTACACAAAGGCATCCTTTGTACCACAGAACTCCTTCTTCGTCTTCGGTGAATCCGGGTACTTTGCCTGTATCGATACGACGCTTGATTCCATCTCAATCCATCTTCTCTGTCTCATATTCAGCTCCTTCTGAGTAAATATATACTTCAAACTCTTGTGATCCGAATAGATCTCACAACGGTTTCCCATCAGGTAATGCCTCCATGTCTTCAGGGCTAGAACTACGACTACGAGTTCGAGGTCATGTGTTGGGTAATTCTGCTCATGTTGTTTCAGTTGTCGGGATAGATAAGATATAACTTTGCCTTCTTGCATTAGCACACATCTGAGACCGATCCTGGATGCATCACAATACACATCGAAGGGCTTCGTGATATCCGACATGATTAAGATTGGGGATGAAATCAATCTCCTCTTGAGTTCTTGAAAACTCGCTTCACATTTGTCCGTCCATTCAAACTTCTTGTCTTTCTTCAGCAATTGGGTCATGGGTCTGGTGATACTCGAGAATCCTTCTACGAACTTGCGGTAGTATCCCGCCAATCCGAGAAATGCACGAACTTGGGTTTGAGTGGTTGGGGCTTGCCAATCTTTGACATCTTTCACTTTTGCAAGGTCAACGGCAATTCCTCCGGCTGATACAATGTGGCCGAGGAATCCTACCTCCTATAACCAGAATTCACATTTGCTAAACTTGGCATACAACTGATGCTCTCTAAGGGTTCCAAGAATGGTCCTTAGGTGTAGATCATGTTCTTCTTCTGATTTGGAATAAATCAGAATGTCGTCGATGAAAACAACGACAAACTTATCCAGGAAGTCCATAAAAATCTTATTCATGAGATTTATGAAATAAGCGGGGGAATTGGTTAATCCAAAAGACATGACAGTATACTCGTATAATCCATATTTGGTGGTAAAGGCAGTCTTGGGAATATCCTCTGCGCGAATCTTGAGTTGATGATAGACAGTTCTAAGATCAACCTTAGAAAACACTTTGGCACCGGTCAACTGATCAAACAAATCTTCTATCTTGGGTAATGGGTACTTGTTCTTGATGGTGACATCATTCAACTTCTGGCAATCCGTACACAAACAGTTACCTCCATCCTTCTTGTCCACGAACAAGACATGTGATCTCCATGGTGATGCACTTGGTTGAATCAATCCAATTTCCAGCATGGCATCCAGTTGCTTCTTCAGTTCTTCTAGTTCAGACGGGTTCATACTATAGGGTCTCTGAGCTATGGGTCCTGTTCCGGGGATTAGTTTGATGATAAACTCGATATCCCGATCTGGGGGCATACTGGGCAAAACATCTGGAAATACATCGGGGTATTCATAGACTATCCGGACTTGGTAAATGGTAGGTTGGGCTATACTCTTGTTGTACTTGAATTGGCGAGGTAAGGTTTCAGCTATATGCTCAACTGATATTCCAACGGTACTGGTCATGGTTATGGCTTTCTTGGCACAGTCAATCAATCCTTTTTGTTTGGACATCCAATCTATTCCTAGTACTACTTCCAAACCTTTAGTTCCGAGTACTATCAGATTAGCATAAAAATCTATGCCATGGATTCGGATGGGGACGGCTTTGCAAATTTGCCTAGCTTTGGTGGTGGAACCGGGGATTTGAACAATCATAACATGCTTCAGTTTGGTTGGTTGAATCTTACTAGTGCATGCAGATTCTTCGGTGACAAATGAGTGCGATGCACCAGAATCAAACAACACTCGAGCAAGTACTGAATTTACAAAAAACATACCCAACACGACGTCTGGCGCTTCCTAGGCTTCTTCAGCATGCATGAGAAAAAGACGGCCATTGCGGTTGAGCGAGTTCCCTAGGGCAAACCTTCTTCCAGGCTGAACATGACGCTGCTGCTGAGCTGGGGCATTGGCATTAGGGGCTGCGACATTCTTCTTGGGGCACTCATTGGAGTAGTGACCCTTATTTCCACAGTCATATAAAGTCACTTGCGACTTTTCCTTTGCTGCAACAGGCACAACATTGCTTCCAGTCCTCGGGGCAGTGTTGGTGTTGGTGGTAGCATTGTTGTTGTTGAACTTGGGTGGTGCACGGTTGAAATTGCTAGAGTTGCCGGGGTTGTTGTGATTTCCTCCAGGCCTTGGGTTTCCACGGTTGGGATAGGTCGGACGGTTCATTGGGGGTCTGTTGGTTCTTGGGGCAAATCCTGGAGATGGGTTAGGGCGATACTTTGGGGTCTGATGGGTTCCTGGCTGATGCATCATGCGACTCTTGCGGTTCTCATTGGCTTGGTTGATCTTTCCTTCCATCTGGATGGCAGAGTCGACAAGAGCTTCAATATCTGCAAAGGGGATATTGACCAACATAGTCTGCATCTCATCATGCAAACCATTCAGGAATCTCTCTTTATTCTTGGCTTCGGTGTCGATCTCATCCGGGGCATACCTAGCTAATGACAAGAATTTGTCACGGTATTCTACTACGGTCATCCTTCCTTGCTTCATTTCTCTGAACTCATCTCTCATTCTCTTGATCAAACCCGGTGGTACATGGGTTCTGCTGAACTTGACCTTGAATTCTTCCCAGGTCATCATATGTCCTCCGGTCATTGCACGAACACTGTTCCACCATGCTCTTGCATCTCCGGCTAGATAATGGGTGGCGAACAGAACTTTCTCGTTAGCTTCCACTCCGGCGACTTCCAGGTTGTTCTCCATGGTTTGCAGCCAATCGTCTGCATCTAGGGGCTCTTCCGACTTAGTGAAAACAGGTGGGTTGGTGTTCTAGAAATTCTTGAGCTTAGATCCATGGTTGTCCTGATTTCCTTGGCCTTGATTGTTGTGGGCTAGCTGAGCTATCAGCTAAAGGGTGTCTAAGTTGGCTTGACGTTCGGCTCTTTCAGCTTCACGATCAGAAACCAACATTTGCAGGATCTGCAACATCGGGTCCGGGGATGAACCATTTCCTCTGCGTGGCATCTGAAGATTGAGATAGATCATGAGAAAAGAGGGAAATTTCTAAGGTTCCGGGACTTTGAAAAGTTTTTAAGGTTTGACTCAGATTTCTCTAGCAACTTGCTTTTCATTCATAGAACACGATACAAACACACACCACAAAACAAGAAGAGAAGATGGTTTTAAGAACCATTCTGGAAACTACGATACAGTGGGACCGAATACAACTCACTACGCTAGTGCTCAAGTTCTTCTACTCCTAGGAGTCGGTGTATTCATCATCCTCATCATCATCGTCGTCATTGATGAAGGCGAAGTCATCCTCATCGGTGAAGAAGTCCATAGCCTGATCCTCCAGGAAATCATCATTATCGCTGAGATAGGAGTAGGGGTCTCCACGAAGGTCTTCTCTGGCATTCTCCCTTTATTCCAACTGCATGTCTCTCTCGTGGATGGTCTCGTCCAAATCCGAGGTACGGTGGCGAAGACGGGCAATTATGCGCTCCTTGTCGAGCTGACGGCGGCGAGACTTGCGATCCTTTGTTAGCATGACGATGGCCTGATCCTTCGTCTTGATGATGGCGGACTTGTGGTTGGAGTAGTCACGACAATTGTCCAATTCCTGCTGATGATCGTACATCATGAAGCTAAGGTGGTCCAGCTGGGTCTTCAGCTCGTGGTGGTATGGGGCTTCTAGTGGCTGTCCCATAGCATCAGCCTTGGACAAAACTCAAAGCGGGTACCCTTGATCTGGTTGATACTCTGCCCACACAGACGGGCAAGAGCTTCCTGCATGGCCCTGGCAAGTCCATCGAGCTAGTTGTTCTCTCTTAAGGTGAATTGAATTCCCTCGGCAGTTGGAGGTTCAATCTTTCCTCGGAGACTTGCAACAATTAGCCACTGCAGATCTTCTCCTCCTTGATCATTGAGCTAAGCTCCGAAGAACTCGAGGTGCGGACGCTCCAGAAGTTCTGAAAGCTGGTCCAAATCCCGCTCAAAGATAAGGTCTCCTCCATTCCCCAACTGATAAAACTTGTTGTACTTCACATCCATCTATTAAGAATATAGGATGAGTAAGTTAGTAGAGTGATCAAGTGTGTCAAATTTTATGTATTTTGCAAGAGTTTTTGAGGAACATGATTTTTTATGAAAGAATCAAGGTGATAAGAATGGGAATAAGTTTTTGTAAATATTTGCTTCCTTTGGTTTTGAAACTAAGTTTTTGATTCAAACGTCCAGTCTAACTAGGGTCTCCTATGGTCAGGATGGCTCTGATACCAACTTGTCAACACCCGGATTTTTAATCCCAGATGCCTGTTATGCCATACATCGCAATCCGAGGATTACCATTTTTGCGAGACATAACAGAATTGGATACCACAGTACATCATCCATTACAAACCATACATAAGGTCTTACACAAATAAGGATCTCATGATCCCGTTCTTAATACAACTCAAGCAGCGGAAATACGTAATGATAAAGGTAGCATAGGCGAAGCTCCATCTTCGAGATCACAGGCAATGCTGACGATGGGAGATGATCATAGTTGTCGTAACCTTCCTAGGGTCCATCATCCTGGTACTCCTCTTCATAGTCTGGCCACGGGAATAGCCAGGGACAAAGCCATGAGTACTCTTTAAGTACTCGCAAACTAATATTAACAAGTTAAAGGGGTTTTTGTAGTAGGACACTAAGCTCTAGGGTTGTTTTGCAAAAGGCCAGATTTACCTCTACTAAGTTCAGAAGCAAGAAAAGCTAGTTGACATTTTATAACACCTAAGAGGGAACTTGTATTTCATATCACAACTCGGTTGTGGTCAAGTCAAAATCTCATTCCATTTCACAAGTCATTTTGAAAACATCTGACGGGGGAACAGTATGGCCACTCCAACTGTCCATAACCGCGGACGCGGCTATTTGAATAGTTTGACACTCTGCAGAGATTGTACACTTTCACCACAACATTCGATACATCCGTCAAGAACAAATCCTGAATTCACCATACTTAGTATGCGGATAATCAATCCTAACCTTTCAATTACACGCCCTAGTATAGGCACCTCTCCTGTGAGTTTGGCCTCCCAACCATGACCAACTGTCATCTTGGGTACTGCACAGGTGGAATAATCTTCATAAGGTAGCCTCAGCTTAGACCTTGGTCGTGAGGGAACCCTGTAGGGTTCGCAGCATAGAAAACAAAAAATTTCCTACGATGGGAACTATGTACCAAGATCTATCTACTAGATACAAACAACGGGCGGATGTATATCCGTAGAGAACATACCTTTGAAGACCGACAAAGCTTAACGATTTCAACTCGTGGTTGATGTAGACGATCCCTTGCCGATCTCAAGATCGAGAGGAAGTCCTAGCGCCGCAAAGCAGCAGCGCATCCGTGCTCGCACACACGTACAAGACACCGGGCAACCTCCGCCTCCTCGCTCCAGCGATGCAGCGGAAGAACAACCCTTTCTTGCCGAATAGCCACCAGGAACATGTATCTCACTAGTCCGAGACCATGGGGGATAAATTCTAGAGGGGGAGAGAGATCCTTCACGAGGAGGTGTGAGAGACAAGTGAGAGGAGGGGCTCCTTTTATAGGAGGAGGGGGGAACCCAAGGGGGTGGCCGCCGGCCATGGGGCTGCCCCCTCCCCTCCTTCATTCATGTGGGTGGACACTCCACTCACAAAATTCCTTTAAATTCCCTCCACTCAAAAGTTCACTCAAATTCCCATTAAATTTCCACCAAATTTAATGCAAACTCTCATTAAATAAAAATCTTTTATTTTATTCAGAATTTTGTCAATTACTTTAATGACAAACATTCACAAATAACCCCTTGCTAGAATTCCATTTCACATGCATAACCACTTTATGCAATTTCACCCGAAAACCCGTTTCGGTATCTAGTGAAATAAATTCCTGTGCTTATTTATTCTTTCGGCATGAAACATTTGCTCCAACTGGATGCCAGTGTCCCTTAAGTGTGTCACCCTACGGTTCGCGAATAATGCAGACATGATCGAGACCCTTCTCCGATCAATAATCAGTAGCGGGACCTGGAGATCCATACTGACTCCCACACATTCAACGATGACTTTTCCTGTGATCGTCGGTACCTTTTATGCTTGTATCTTAATCCCTTTGTTTCACGATATATTACATGTCCGAGATTCGATCATCGGTATCTCCATACCTAGTTTGATCTCGTTACTGACATGCACTCTTTTCTTGTTCCCGTGATATAACATTCTAGTGATCAAATCACTTGCTTGCAAGCTAACCAATGTGATATCACCGAGAGGGCCCAGAGCATATCTATCCGTCATCGAGATGAACAAATTCCACTCTTGATCCATGATTCTCAACATAACACTTTAGTAGCTTTGAAGCCATCTTTATAATCACCCAGTTACGGAGTGACGTTTGATGTCAACAAGAAACTCTTCCGGTGTTAGTGATTGGCATGATCTCATGGTCTAAGGATTAGGACTACTTCGTAGTTTGTTTATAGCAATATAAACTCAATGACTTTGATCGTAATGCTATACTTCGGATGAATGTTCATCACACCATTACACCAATGTTGTGATCTTGTTATTAACAACATCCAATGTCTATGATCAGGAAACCTTGATCATCTTGTTAATCAACGAACTAGTTTATGAGAGAGGCATAACTAGGAACTTTCTGTTTGTTTATTAAACACACATGTATTAATGTTTCCGTATTAATACAATTATAGCATGCAAAGTAAACATCTATCATATACTTGAAATACACATAATAAACATTTTATTATTGCCTCTCAGGGCATATTCCCTTCAGTCTCCCACTTGCACTAGAGACAATAATCTAGTTACATAGTGATGTATATAACACCCATGGAGTTCTGGTGTAGATCATGTTTTGCTCTAGGGAGAGTTTTAGTCAACGGATCTGCTACATTGAGATCCGTATGTACTTTACAAATCTTTATATCTCCATCCTTGACATGCTCACGGATGGAGTGAAACCGACGCTTAATATGCTTGGAATGCTTGTGAGACCTTGGCTCTTTGGCATTGGCAATGGCACCATTATTGTCACAATAGATCACCATTGGGTCCAATGCATTTGCAACCACACCTAGTTCGGATATGAACTCCTTCATCCAAACTGCTTCCTGAGCCGCTTCTGAAGCAGCAACATATTCGGCCTCCGTTGTTGATCCCGCCACCACAGGTTGTTTGGAGCTCCTCCAACTAACCGCTCCGCCATTCATGAGAAATACGTATTCGGATTGAGACTTAGAGTCATCCGGATCGGTGTCAAAGCTAGCGTCGACATAACACTTAGCGACGAGCTCTTCTTCACCTCCGTATACAAGAAACATATCCTTAGTTGTTCGCAAGTACTTAAGGATATTCTTGACCGCTTTCCAGTGTTCTGAACCTGGATCCGATTGGTACCTACTAGTCAAACTAATAGCATGTGCCACATCCGGTCTTGTACATAGCATGGCTTACATTATAGAGCCTATGGCTGAAGCATAGGGGACTTTGTCCATTATCTCTCTTTCTTCCGCCGAAGCCGGACTTTGAGTCTTACTCAATGTCGTGCCTTGTGTCATAGGTAAGAACCCCTTCTTACTATCCTCCATTTTAAACTTCTTTAAAATCTTATCAAGGTATGTACTTTGCGATAGCCCTATTAGGCGCCTAGATCTATCTCTATAGGCGCCTAATATGTATGATGCTTCACCTAGGTCCTTCATTGAAAATTTGCTGTTTAGATAACTTTTAACACTGTTTAAAAGATCTATATCATTTCCGATCAATAATATGTCATCCACATATAATATCAGAAATGCCACATTGCTCCCACTCACTTTCTTGTAAATACAAGCTTCTCCATAAGTTTGGACAAATCCAAACTCTTTGATCACCTCATCAAAGCGGAGATTCCAACTTCGTGATGCTTGCTTCAATCCATAGATGGATCGTTGAAGCTTGCACACCTTGTTAGCATCCTTAGGATCGACAAAACCCTTTGGTTGTATCATATACAACTCTTCCTCAATATTACCATTGAGAAACGCGGTTTTGACATCCATCTGCCATATCTCATAATCAAAATATGCAGCAATTGCTAACATAATCCTAACTGATTTTAGCATCGCTACGGGAGAGAATGTCTCATCGTAGTCAACTCCTTGAATTTGTCGAAACCCCTTTGTGACAAGTCGAGCTTTATAGATGGTTATATTACCATCATCATCAGTTTTCCTTTTGAAAATCCATTTGTTCTCCACAGCCTTTCGGTCGTGAGGTAAGTCCACCAAGTTCCAAACTTGATTTTCATACATGGATTCCATCTCGGATTTCATGGCTTCTAACCATTTGTTGGAATCCGGGCTCATCATCGCTTCTTCATACGTCGTAGGGTCATCATTTTCATCAACCATGAAATTCATGACAGGATTTCCGTACAGCTCGGGAGCTGCACGCGTCCTGCTTGACCTGCGAGGTTCGGTAGTACTCTCTTTCGGAGTTTCATGATCATTATCATTAGTTCCCTCTTCAACAGGTGGATCCAACTCCGGAACAACTTCCGGCGCTGCGCTACTCGCCATACTTTGAAGAGAAGGTTCAATAACCTCTTCGAGTTCTACCTTCCGACTACTCACACCTTTCGCGAGAAACTCCTTCTCTAGAAAGGATCCATTCTTGGCAACAAAAACCTTGCCCTCGGATCTGTGATAGAAGGAATACCCAATAGTTTCCTTAGGGTATCCTATGAAGACGCATTTTTCCGCTTTGGGTTCGAGTTTATCCGGTTGAAGTTTCTTCACATAAACATCGCATCCCCAAACTTTAAGAAATGACAGCTTAGGTTTGTTTCCAAACCACAATTCATACGGTGTCTTTTAAACGGATTTAGATGGTGCCCGATTTAAAGTGAATGCAGCAGTTTCTAGTGCATAACCCCAAAATGACAATGGCAAGTCCGTCAGAGACATCATAGATCGAACCATATCTAATAAAGTACGATTACGACGTTCCGACACACCATTTCTCTGTGGTGTTCCGGCAGGTGTGAGTTGTGAAACAATTCCACACTCTTTCATGTGAGTGCTAGACTCGTAACTTAGATACTCACCTCCACGGTCGGACCGTAGAAATTTGATCTTTCTATTACGATGATTTTCCACTTCATTCTAAAATTCCTTGAACTTTTCAAAGATTTCAGACTTGTGTTTCATCAAGTAGATATAACCGTATCTACTCAAATCATCCGTGAAAGTAACAAAATAACGATATCCACCTCGCGCCGACACACTCATTGGACCACATACATCAGAATGTATGATTTCCAATAAATCCGTCGCCCGTTCCATTGAACCGGAAAACGGCGTTCTAGTCATCTTACCCATAAGGCATGGCTCACATGTATCAAATGATTCATAATCAAGTGATTCCAAAAGTCCATCCGAATGGAGCTTCTTCATACGTTTAACACCAATATGACCTAGACGACAGTGCCACATATATGCGGATATATCATCATTTAGTTTAATCCTTTTAGCATCAACATTATGAATATGTGTAACATTATTATCGAGATCTAAAATAAATAAACCATTCATCATCGGTGCATGACCATAAAAGATTTCATTCATATAAATGGAACAACCATTGTTCTCGGATTTAAATGAATAACCACTTCGCATCAAACACGATCCAGATACAATGTTCATGCTCAGTGCAGGCACCAGATAACAATTATTCAAGTTTATAACTAATCCCGACGGCAAGTGGAGAGGCAGCGTTCCGACGGCGATCACATCAATGTTTGATCCATTGCCGACACGCATCTTGACCTCACCCCTTGCTAGCGGTCGCTTGTTCCGCAACCCCTGATTCGAGTTACAAATATTAGCAACTGAACCGGTATCAAATACCCAGGTGCTACTGCGAGCACTAGTCAAGTACACATCAATAACATGTATATCATATATACCTTTGTTTGCCTTGCCGGCCTTCTTGTCTGCCAAATACTTGGGGCAGTTGCGCTTCCAGTGGCCAGTCCCCTTACAATAGTGGCACTCGGTATCAGACTTAGGTCCAACTCGGGGTTTCTTTTCAGGCACGGCAACAGGCTTGCCGCCCTTACTTCCCTTCCGTTTTCCCTTCTTGTCTTTCTTGAAACCAGTGTTCCTACTGATCATCAACACTTGATGTTCCTTTTTGATCTCCACTTCTGCAGTTTTAAGCATTGACAGAAGCTCCGGGAGAGACTTCTTCATGCCTTGCATATTATAGTTCATCACGAAGCTCTTATAGCTAGGTGGCAGAGACTGCAGAACATGATGGATGCCTAAGTCAATGGGAATTGATATTCCCAATGACACAAGCTTATCGGCGTAACCCGACATCTTGAGTACATGCTCACTAACGGAGCTGTGCTCTTCCATCATGCAGCTAAAGAACTTTTCTGAAGCGTTGTAGCTCTCTACAACAGCATTTGTGTAGAAAATCATTTTCAACTCACCCATTGTATCAAATGCATTGCCATTTTTGAAACTCTTTCGAAGTTCCGGCTCTAGCCCATACAATATGCCGCAATGAACTAAGTTGTGGTCCTCCTAACGAGTCTGATAGACATTCTTCTCCTCGTCAGGGGCATCATCTAAAGGTGGGGGGCCTAACGACGCTTCTAGCACATATTGCTTTTGTGTAGCAGAGAGGAGAATCCTCAAATTCATGGCCCATTCGGTAAAGTTGCTACCGTTCGTTGCAAGTTTCTCTTTCTCCATGAACACATTGAAATTAAAAGCAGGTGGTGCCATCTACAACAGAATTTGTAAGTTTAGACTAAGTGTATGATAGATTGAGTTCAACTAATCCATATTACGAATGAACTCCCACTCAAAAACGACATCCCTCGTGCCTTTTTGGTGATTACATGAACCAAATCCACTATACCAAGTCCGATCATCACGTGAGTCGGTGTAGCTTCAAAGGCGAGCATCAAATGGGCATCATATCGACTATATGACTCATGCTTAACCTTTCGGTCCGTGTTCCGAGGCCATGTCTGTACATGCTAGGCTCGCCAAGTTAGAACCTTAGTATTCGCGTGTGTAACTGTTTTACACCCGAAATATGGTCGTGGATCCAAGAACACCCGATCATCACGTGATGTCTTGGAGCGACGAAAACATAATCGGTGCATACTAAAGGAAGAACACATTCTTATCTTGATATTTAAATAAGGGATCATCTTATTATGCTAACAAAGCACTAAACAAGCAATATAAGATGCTATCAAACATCACATATTTATTAGTGAAATGATATGGTCCCCGCATATGATCTCTATCATGTGCACCGTGGTATGATCACTATCATACCTATATGTGTAAATCCAAGGTCTATGGAGATTACACGTTATGTATGTTGTAAGAGTATCATCTCATACTTCTACTTACAACATAACCATATCATAACACTAGCCCAGCAACAATCTAAACTAGACGCCTCTAATTTATCCATTGCAAGTTTTACGTGGCTTAGGGCTTTCGAGATAGAACCGTTCTTACCTACAAACATGAACCACAACGAGGATAACCAAATTGTTGACAACTCGCTTGCAAAATAGATATTGACTATAGTAGGAGAGACAAACACCCGCTAGCCACTTATGCAAACTAGTTGCATGTCAAGCGTGGAACAGGTCTCATGTGCGAGGACATGTAAAGTTTGTCCGGGCCGCTTCATCCCACTATGCCACCAATATCCAAAATTACAACAAAGGAGCAACAACATGATCATCATCGCCCACATACTCATATGTGTACTACCTGTGTAAAGTATCTACGCATAGATCCGGCTCTGATACCACTGTAGGGTTCGCAGCATAGAATTTTTTTTCCTACGATGGGAACTATGTACCAAGATCTATCTACTAGATACAAACAACGGGCGGATGTATATCCGTAGAGAACATACCTTTGAAGACCGACAAAGCTTAACGAGTTCAACTCGTGGTTGACATAGACAATCCCTTGCCGATCTCAAGATCGAGAGGAAGTCCTAGCGCTGCAAAGCAGCAGCGCATCTGTGCTCGCACACACGTACAAGACACCGGGCAACCTCCGCCTCCTCGCTCCAGCGATGCAGCGGAAGCACAACCCTTTCTTGCTGAATAGCCACCGGGAACATGTATCTCGCTAGTCCGAGACCATGGGGGATAAATTCTAGAGGGGGAGAGAGATCCTTCACGAGGAGGTGTGAGAGACAAGTGAGAGGAGGGGCTCCTTTTATAGGAGGAGGGGGGCACCCAAGGGGGTGGCCGCCGGTCATGGGACTGCCCCCTTCCCTCCTTCATTCATGTGGGTGGACACTCCACTCACAAAATTCCTTTAAATTCCCTCCACTCAAAAGTCCACTCAAATTCCCATTAAATTTCCACCAAATTTAATGCAAACTCTCATTAAATAAAACTCTTTTATTTTATTCAGAATTTTGTCAATTAATTTAATGACAAACATTCACAAATAACCCCTTTCTAGAATTCCATTTCACATGCATAACCACTTTATGCAATTTCACCCGAAAACCCGTTTCGGTATCTAGTGAAATAAATTCCTGCGCTTATTTATTCTTTCAGCATGAAACATTTGCTCCAACTAGATGCCAGTGTCCCTTAAGTGTGTCACCCTACGGTTCGCGAATAATGCGGACATGATCGAGACCCTTCTCCGATCAATAATCAGTAGCGGGACCTGGAGATCCATACTGACTCCCACACATTCAACGATGACTTTTCCTGTGATCGTCGGAACCTTTTATGCTTGTATCTTAATCCCTTTGTTTCACGATATATTACATGTCCGAGATTCGATCATCGGTATCTCCATACCTAGTTTGATCTCGTTACTGACATGCACTCTTTTCTCGTTCCCGTGATATAACATTCTAGTGATCAAATCACTTGCTTGCAAGCTAACCAATGTGATATCACCGAGAGGGCCCAGAGCATATCTATCCGTCATCGGGATGAACAAATTCCACTCTTGATCCATGATTCTCAACATAACACTTTAGTAGCTTTGAAGCCATCTTTATAATCACCCAGTTACGGAGTGACGTTTGATGTCAACAAGAAACTCTTCCGGTGTTAGTGATTGGCATGATCTCATGGTCTAAGGATTAGGACTACTTCGTAGTTTGTTTATAGCAATATAAACTCAATGACTTTGATCGTAATGCTATACTTCGGATGAATGTTCATCACACCATTACACTAATGTTGTGATCTCGTTATTAACAACATCCAATGTCTATGATCAGGAAACCTTGATCATCTTGTTAATCAACGAAATAGTTTATGAGAGAGGCATAACTAGGAACTTTCTGTTTGTTTATTAAACACACATGTATTAACGTTTCTGTATTAATACAATTATAGCATGCAAAATAAACATCTATCATATACTTGGAATAGACATAATAAACATTTTATTATTGCCTCTCAGGGCATATTCCCTTCAAACCCATACTAAAGTATATAAGTTTCCAGTCAAGCCCTACCCAGTTTTCGAGTATTGTGGTTGTACGGTAAAATTGGAATGGTATCGCATCCAGACAACCATCAGTTTTATAATGGGCTAAGGCTCATGTCTCAACATTTTCATCACCATAATCATCTAGTTTTCGGAAACACATGTCAAAACATGTCAGTAGAATGACTCATCATTCTAAGGTTTTCATAACCATTTTCCACCAAGTATGCCAATCTAAAGTTGATCAAATTTTATGCTTAGCGCTAGCATCTACAAGTGGGGTAAGTACTAATGAGGGGTTGTAAACAAGTAGAGTTTTAACTAAGTTCAATCTCATGCCTTAGGATGACATCAAGATTATCTAGCTTAGGCCAAATTTAATGCTCTTTATGCAACCTTCAATTATCTTCCTAGAATCTACAAGTCACTTAAATAAAATCTAATAAATAGCTTTGATAAAGAAATAAAGTAGAAAGCTTGCAAGTAAAACTAGGATTGGGTTATCAAGTGAGTATAATCACATATGCTTAAGGCATATAGTTGGCATGGTAACAGGCAAGTATTTGTTTGCATAGGTCAACTTGATTAATAAGGCTTGCCTTGTGCAGAGCAGTGGTTGAAGTTCTCCTCAGCTTCTTCGTAGTATCCTCCTTCCTCCTCGTATCCTTGGTCGGTACTAGCGTCTATGAATAAATACGAGGTACACAATCACCAAACAATACTTAACTACTTTCAATCATCACACAAAAGGGTTCTATAGATGATCTAGCATCATCACTAACATTACAAGATTAAAGCATTTGTCTTATTTATTTTATTTTTAGAAAAGTAATTTCTACTCATTGAAAAACTACTTAAGATTTAATATTCTCTAACTCAAACATGGGATCATGTTGACACATGTCATCACCACATATTTCAGTACATGAGAATGTGATTTAAAGTGGTGTCACAATTTAATAAGGTTTAACCTTTTATTTTAAATAAATAAAGTGACTAGAAATGCCTATGTGGCATTCTTTTATTACTTGAACATTATTTCTGTAAGTAAACCCATATATTTTTATATATTCTGAAAGGTATGGTCAAATGTGATTTTTGAGAGTTGGAATCAACTCAAAAGCTAATATGGTTTAAATTTGAAAAATGTTTGAATTCAGAAAAGCTTCTGCCTTGTTATTTTTACCAAGGTTGATCTATAGATCCAAATGATTTGAATCCAAAGGCTTGGATTAAGCATTTCAATATCTTTCTAACAAAATTGGTTTCATGCAATTTGGTTTACTGAATTGAGCTGGGTTAATTTTTGAAACTAGGTACAGAACTGAGTTTGAACATAAATAGAAAAAGCTAAATTCAAACGAGTGGGTTGCGCGGGAAGGGTTATTGGGCCGGCCCAGTGTCACTCTGCAGCACGGGGAGCAACTGACAGGGGGGTCTACTGGTCAGTGGCTCTTTAAACGCGAAGCAGCACAAGACGATGTGGTGCGTTTGGATTAGAATGAAGATCGACGGCTGAGGGTCGTCGTCGACGGTGAATAGGTCACCGGCGAGCTCGAACCCTAGCGGCTCAATGGGGGTGCATAGGGGGCATACCGGGGCTCCAATGACGACGGCGAGGCGGGAAAATGACAAAGTCGACGACGGCGAACTCAGGGGTGGTCGCGGCAGCTCCAGGGGTGGACGAAATCAACGGCTCCTCTTCTCCTCTGCAGCGGCGAGCTCCGGCCAAATTACGGAGATGCGCTGCTCGCCTTGCTCCGGCTAAGGGGTGGAATGATCAGTTAGGTGAGGGGAGTGAGATGGTGTGAATAAATCATGCGGGGGTCGTCTCCTTTTATAGGCTCGACGGCGAGACCGAGAGGGATGGGCAGGCGACAGTGGCGACATGGCTACGGGCGGCTAGAGGCATGGCCGAGGTTGGCGATTGACGGGCGGTCTCCTGGCAATGCTCTAAGGTTTAAATGCGCGTGTAGGGGCGGTGGCAAATGGTTGGGAACATGCGGTGCTCTGCGTGGCAGAGGCGGCGTCTTCGACGGCGAGCGGTGGCTGTGAGGCATGGGGCGGCGAACGGGGGTGTCTGCGGGGTTGCTGGGGCGATGGTGATCACGCGTGCACGTGGCGAGGGCGGCGCGCGGCCTGTGGGTGCGTGTCAAGGGTGGCGCTCTGGCGCGCTTTCAGCATGCTCTCAGAGAAGCTTGGCATGGATTGGGTTTGTGGTCCAGTGGTTGGCAGGGTTCAACCGCTGGACAGAGGGTGGCGGTGGACGGCGGCATGTGTCCTAGACATGGTGTTTAGGCTTGGTGCTTGCTCTGGCTAGCTAGGCATGGTCGGCTGGCAAGGGTTCCTTTGGGTTGGCATGACATGGTGCAAAGGGTAGGGGCTAGGGGTGGTCAAGGCACTGGTTGGCACTGGGGGAGACAAGTGTGATCAATGGTGAACAATGCTTAGCCAAATTACTGCTCAAAACAGTGAAGTTTGGCCAGTTTGATTTGTTGTCTCCAAGTGTTTGATAAAATGGGCACAAGAACTTGAGTTTTGAATTTTGAAAAGATTTTTGGTGGGTGTGCTAGGCATGTGTTGAGAATTCTATGGATGCTTGGGTTTTGAAAATTGAGCTTGTTTGAGTGGTTTTTGAAATAGTGGGATCTTTCCATATGAAATTGATTCAATTTTAAACTGTCATTTAAACTAAGCTTTTAAATGTTTTTGCATGATCACAAAGTGGGCCTTGGTACCTTGTTATGAGTACTATCAAGGGGTGCAAAGATCTATACATGTTTCTGTTAAGTTCTGAAAGTTAGAGATAGCCAAAGTAGGCATGGGAGTTAATTTGGCCAAAGTGACCATTCACTTAATTTGTTTGTTTTGATTTGTTTGTTTTTGGGTAAAGTGTGGGGATTGTTTAGATGATGTTTATTTTACCTAAGAATCATTTTACAAGCAAAGAAACACAGAATCAAGACAATTCAAAAGAATCCAAATTTTACTACACACATATGCATGCTTTCATATTTTTAATTGGAAAAGTTTTTGTTAACCCTAATTTTGATGATTAGAATTTGACGATTCAAGTTTAATATTTTTGGGATGCTACAAATTTTGTGTTAGTTAAACTAGGACATGTGCAAATGAATTACCGAGAATTAAACTAGGACATGCACAATTGAACATATGTCACCGGCAACATTACAATCATATTGTTATTTTGCCCATAGTTAGGAAACCGAAACCACCGTTAATATACGTACTAGTCTTAAAGGCATGACTAGGAATATCTTTATTTGGTGTTTATCATCCCACACATGTATTAGGGTTTCCTCCAAAACATTATTCAGAACTAATACAATTATAGCATAGAACAATAAACTTAATTATATGATAAAAATATGAATAATAATACATTTATTATTGCCTTTAGGGAATATTTCCATCAATTACCTGAGCACTTGAGTGAAGTACATGACGTGTTCTATATATCCCAACTCAGAAAGTGCATCTCACCTCCAATAAAGCAGACTGAATATACGAAATTGAAGCAGATCCTATAACTGACTTATGAGGAAAGACCAATAAGGATTCTGGAAGAATCAGAAAGACGCACGCGGAACAAGATCACCCGATTCTATAGGGTTCAGTGGGACAAGCACACCGAGGAAAAAGCCACTTGGAAAAGATAGGATTATCTACGAGGGGAGTACCCGTATCTGTTCGACGGACACCCGAAATCTCGGGATGAAATTCTTGGCATTTGAATTTGATCAAATTTTAAATTCATCAAACATAGATTCTGAATACACCAACTTAAAGTACACATTACAGCGATTTCAAAAAGTATTTATTCGCATTTTCCAACTTACAAATGCAAAGTTATAGACGTAACTATTACCCGTAATTTCCAATACAAAAATAATTCAGGAGATAATATATAGAAATACAGAAAATATAGGAATACGAAAATACACACACGATACATTTTAAAACCCTAACAGCAGGATCCACATGTCCGTGGCCCAAGTAGGAAAGCGATATCTAAGCCGCACGATTATACACACTTAATCTAAATCTAACGGCTATTGCTTCAAGCAGATTCGGCCGTCCAGTTTGGATCCAACGACTCAGGGCGGGGGCAGCTGGTCGACTTGGCCGGCGGCGGCTGGAAGTCACAGCCGCAAAGCCATCACCGGTGACTTAGCGCGCAGGCTAGGGACTGCTACGGGCGATCAATTTGTGTGCTGCTTGGGGCAAAGGAAATCAGGCCGCGGCGCAAGTTCGGTACGAGGGGCGGTGCGACCAACCGGCGACCGGAGGCGGCCGACGGTGAGCGGAGGATGGAGGCGTGGCGAGGGCACGGCGCGGAAGATCGGGAAGGCACAAAAGCAAGGGAAACAAGGGGAAATCGTGCGGCTCACTGAGGGAAGAATAATGACGCGGACGGCGAACACCGTCGCCGTCGGGAAGAGTGTCGCAGCTGTCAATGGCGGCGGCGTCTCGGGTCTCGCGGGACGGATGCTCCGGCGTGGTTCCGGATGGGATGCAGGGTCTAGCGGATGCGGGAAGGCTCGGCGGTTCTCCATGTGAAGTCGGCGGCAAGCGGAGTCGCTGGAGGAGATTTGATTGCCGGCAAATAGCGCGGCGGAAGGAAGGAAGGAGTTTTTTCTTGCTCTACTACACGAATGAGAGGAGCTCGGGTCCAATTAGAAGAGGGGAAAGGTCGCGAGGAGGACTACGGTCGGACTGGTGGGGAACATGACGCTCGCACGCAGCTGGTACGGGCGGAGTAGGGCAGCGCACACGCGACGAGCTGCGGGATGGGCACGGGCAGGGTACAGAGGTAGGGGCAGTAACGTTAGAAGTGATGTCAGCGATACCACATGGCAGAAATCCGGGCTTCCATTAAGATCCAACGACCACTATTAATCATAGAAAGATTAATTAAGAGAAACCTCCTTTTGGTTTCAGTTATTTCCAAAAAAAATCAAGTTTAAATTCAAATCATAACTTAGTGAACATTCAAATTGTCGAATTCGAATTTAGACTCACTTTGAACTGCAAGTACCATTTTTAAACATCGGAAAATTACCTAATGGGATACTTTTTATGTCATAAAAGCCTCACAAAGAAAATTTCATAATTATTGTACATATATTTATTTTTAACTAAAATCGGAACCATTTAATTAAACCGTTTTAAATCCGGATGGGCTTCGATCAAATTTCGGAAAATACTGAATAAATTCTAGGCAAGTCACAACAAATGTTTTAGAACCATTTCACAAAAGTGTTACATACAACTTTATTTTCCAAAAGATTGAGGATTATAACTTTAATCCTTTTAGGGTTTAAAATAGTTCCGGAAAAATTGGTGATCGCATAACTCGGGTGCTATGTTGCACTATAAATATTTATCAACAAGGTGTCACACCAAGTTGAGTTACAAACAAGATGATAAGCTATATTAAGCCCCGATGCATCGTTCACATACACACAAAAAATTATATCGGAGCTACGCAACGATGATGACATGTATAATCAAAGATGATGATTAAAACTTAACTCATGTTTAGTCATTTTAGGTTACTAGTAAGCGTGCATGTGCAATGCACGTTTAGACAGTCCTTCACCCGTGTGTTGCATCTAAGTCTCGTAGCCATGCCGAGTTATGCAATATCTCATCACAAGCATATCACTCACACAAGGGGACAATTGATCCTCGTAACCATACAAGTAGGGGCAACAACTTCAGCACCCGCCACCGCCGCCAAACATGGTGATGATGATGAGGCGCAAACAATTGCCAAAAACTTTCAACACGAGTCTATTTCTGACCCCTTGTAGCCATACGTGTGTGACGAGTGATGTATAATCATTGACACTATAACGAGGGTTCAAAATTCATATAGGGGTATCAGCGACAACATACACTGGCTAATGGTAACACTCTGCACCTTCGGAAGTTAAAATAAAATGCGAGATCAACCAAAAATATTATTCCAGCAGCAACATAACAAAAAATTCTTAGTCTCCATTATATTTTGTTTCTAGCACTACAGACAAATGAAAAATTAAACAAGCACATTGCAGAAAAAAAATAAGAATTGTTGAATTTCGATATTATAGTAAACATGATTCTTGAATCCACATAGATATAGGTAAAAAAATACAAGAAAAAATTGCATGTGCAATGTATAATGTTGTTGGTGTACAAATACCAGATATCTAGATAAATTGCATTGAGAATTCCGTATAATTTTCAACGACGGGAATCGATGGTACTATGGCTTGCCACTTCTCTTGAATATGCATGAGAATCACGCAAAGATCAGAAAAAATTAGTAGTACAAAACACAAAAGCATGGATCATTAAGAATTGAAAAATATTATATGTGATACAGATTACACCAAACATAATGATTAAAATTTACATTTGAGGCTTGATGCGGTGTCTCATTGCTTTACCAATATAATGTGTTCCAAATTCAAGGTTATAGATGGTAAATACAACTCGAGCACTTGCGAATCTGGATTTGGCATAGTGCTCTTATATAGCCAGGCAGTAGGAGCATTGACCGATTTTTTCAGCCAGTTTGTTCAATTTGTAACTATAATGCACTTCGGTGTTTGTGTATCAATGCCCGCAAATTATTGTGGAAAGGATATCTTAGGTATGAACGTAAGTGAATCAATATAGTGCATCTAAAGGGTCCTCCATTGTGAAACATGCCTATTTTTTATATCCCCTCGAGTTACTACAAGCCCACGAATTTGATCCAGAGAAAGTCCACTGTGTGGTTTGATATATGTACAAATGCTTCATATTGGCTTGGGACAATAGCATTATAATTAAGACCCATGGTTTCAATATAAGTTATCTTTGAAGAGAATTGAATTGCCATTCTAAAATAACAATTAATCATATAGCCACTTCCAATAAGGGGGGACTGCAATCAAAAAGTATGTATGTCACATTGCAGATTAGCAAAATGGCATGGAAAATAGAGTTGAGAACTTCCCAAACCATTTCTTGGAACCTAACCATTTAATAGCAGGCATTGGTTTTCCGCCTATTTACTGTTCAAAAAATCGTCCGAATCAACGATTAATAGGCCGATTAATCGCTACTAGGAACCTGACCGTATCGATTAACACTAATCGTCTATGTTAATCGTTTAGCCCGATTAATAGCTTTGACAGTCTGATTACTAGGTACATTCCCGATTACACTTGGTTAAAATGTTGCAAAATTATCGACACATATCGCCCATCCATCCGTTAGCCCTCCCCAATGAAGTAGGTTTTGCGAAGCTCCCGCTCGATCCCTGACTCCAAAAGCTCAATTTCCGCCATCACCAACTAGTTCCTTGTCGTTGTTGAAAAGCTTCCCATAGTTGCCGACCAGACCTTAGATACAAGAGCTCGAGCGCCTTGAGGATCTCATCTGAAAGCTCGAGGCTGCCTTTAATATGGTAGGTGGTTGAGGTGCAAGAGGAGTCATACGTGTTTTAAGTGCTAATTTTTATAGGTTGCACCAATTAATAGCCGACCAATTAAATCAGTTAATCGTCCGAGTTCCGATTAGTCGCTACTCACAAGCGAACCGAGCAGTTAACGATTACCGATTTTGTTACCATAGTATTACTATTACCACACAACTAATACTAACAAATCTGAATTAATATTTCTAGTTGAGAGCCAGTCAACTATTGTATTTGACAATTTTGAACTAAACCTATTTAGGACAAAATTCTGAGCAAACAATTCTCAAAATACCAAGATTACCGAAGTACCTAGTTGCCTGCCTGTTCAAGGCGACCGTTTCACGAGAGGATTCTTAGGGCGTCCACAGCGTTGCCAAAGCCAAATCTGACAACAAACACAATTTGGCGTTGGACAGAAATTTGGCAACGCTACAACGTACTGGTTCCAAATTATCTGCAGCGTGAGTCCCAAAACTGACATAAAAAAACTTATTCAATGCCAACAATTCTCTCCCGTCATCTCATGATAGAAAAATTCCCCTTGTATTGTTCCCTAACTTCTCCAATTTAGAACCACCCTCACAACGTTGGGAACCAGTTCTAAAAGACAAAAAGTAAATATAGAACCACATTTAGCTATACACTGTGGCTGCCCTTATAGAGGAAAAGGGACAAAAAATGACTGAATTTTTTATAAACCCATATATTTGTTTGAGAGATATACTACCTTACTGGATATTTGGAAGCCAATATACGGAATGTGAAAATTACCTTCGATCAGAGTAATCTCCTAGGTGTCATCATATATCCCTTAGAACACCGGTTGCCACTTGCCAATTTGGCATTGCCCAGTTGTACAGTCGTACCTTCACAAATGTGAACAACAACATGTAGACATGTAGTGATCCTCATGTTGCACAAATTCAGACATTCCTTGACTTTGTAGTGCTCAAAACGGGACGTGCAACAATTCAATAAATTTACACCGGTCAAATATCCTCCCAGATAATTCCAATCTTGCAATCCATTTGAATATTTTCAGCCATACATATAAATAGATTATACTCACTCCACCGTCACTGTGATATTAAATAAAGCAATCGAATTATTTGATCTTTAACATTAGAGTGAATTATTTCCACCTAAGAGGAGTGACCTGACACCACGAGACAGCCTGCTTTTGATATTTAACCAAAATCAGCATTTGACCCAAATCCAGTCTTGGTGCAAACTTGAGACACTAGCTTAACCAGTTAAACATATTTTCTATTTATAATGATGACTGTAGAATCAAGAACGCCAGCTAACCGGTAACAACAAAGTCGAATTCATAGGCATACACTACATTCGATCAGGCTATCAGGGAAACATCCAAACCTTTGTGGAGGTTGGTGTCGGCCGCTTCCTGATCCAGCTGCTCTTGCTCGTCAATCTCCTTCCTTCCTTTCTTCGCCTCGTCCAGTATTTCGTTTCTCCTCGCTCTAGTGCTGGTGCCGGCGCGTAGTCCCTGACGCTGGCCTAAGCTTGAGCAGAGCCGACGCCTTCCGCGATAGGGCCTGTGCAAGCAGTCTGTTGCCGACACAGAGCTCCCTGCCCTTGTCGACCCTGCCGGTCCCGCCTCGCTTTCCCAATGCTCGGGCGGCACAGCGCCGGTTGCGTCGGCTCCATTGCAGAGTACGAATTCTACCAACGATTGTTGGCGCGTCAGCAGCTTCCATGGTGGCCGCGGTCGTCCTCTACGAGCGTGTCGCCGTCTGCGTCAACGGCCGCCGCGTTGGCCTTCTGTACCACCGACAGTCCGACACCAGGACCATGCCGCACCCCATCAAGAATCTGCACCTAGTGACGGGTAGAGGAGATGGCGGTGGATGTTGCAGTGGTAAAGGGCCGGCCCTCTCAACCTCGGTGAGCCCCATGGTGCTGCGCACACGAGCAGGAGGACGGTGGCGCACGAGATGTGTACGTGTACGTACGCGTGCTACGTTGAGTAGGGAGGAGCTGGAGAGGAGTGTTGGGGCTTCGTTTCCGCGGCTGACTGCTGGCGGCGGCAACCTAACCCTAGGATACGGAGAAAATACAGGGAAGGGCGCGATGGAATCACGGAGAAAGATCGTGGAGTAGTACGACGGTGCGAGAAGAGGGGCAGAGTATGCTTTGACGGAACACGTATTTGGCAGAGTATTTGTTCGGTGGAGTAGGTTCCGCCTATACCTGGACCCTCGACTCAGCCAGAAAGCTCGGACCGAGATTTTCGGGCTCGGTGCGAGTTGAGCCCGCTGGCGAGGGCAGACCGAGCCGAGTCAGCCAAGGTGGACCGCGACGAGCTCGGGCTGGCTTGGGCTCGGCCCGGTCTGGCTCGATCAGCTCGCCATATTTTTTTCTAGAAATAATAGGGCTAAATTGTGGCAGGAAGAGCTAACTGGACCGCATTTTGGGCTGCATCTTGGCCTGTTCCATCGATAGACAGCCTCTCCCGTTGATGTTAGTCATCTTCGGTCCAGTTCTTTTGGGGGCTTCTTCGAGAAGCCGCCCTCCCCCCAGCTTTTTGGGGAAGCCGGTCTAAAAAAATTGCGAGGCTTCCAAAATAGTTAAGGCTAAACAAATTTGAAAGCCTTGCAAAAATTTTGAACCGGCTTCCCCAGAAAGCTGGGGGTAGGACAGCTTCTGGGAGAAGCCACAAAAAGAACTGGGCCGATCCTCTCTACATCCAGCGCCGCAGCCAGCCAGATTTCGCCCCCCAGGCTCTGCATGCCGTCGCCGACTGCTCCTCTTCCCAGCCCCACACGCAGGCGCCGGCCGCTCCTCTCCGCCGCCCAGCTCCCGACACGCCGGGGCCGGCCGCTCCTCTGGACTGGCCTCTTGTTTGGTTGGCTGATTGTCTAGATTTTCTGCGAGCTTGCCTTTGGACTGATTGTAGTGAGACTTTAATTTAATAAAGCTCTGAACTTTTGAGCAAAAAAAAAAAACCCCGCCAATGGTACGAAAACAATGGGCTTGAGACAAACGAAGGCTGTATCAGCGCGCTTCCCATACTAAGAGTTTTCATCTCCAACAACTACTAATGTACATCCTAACTCACAGACCATCAACATCTTTTATCTGATACAAGTTAGTGTCACGGGTTTAAACTAAGTCTTAGTATAAATCTGCCACACTTTTTTAGGAAGTATTAATTTAAACATCCATGATACAAATCTGACCAGAGTACATTTATCTGCAAATTTAGCTAGAATGAGAGTTTGACTCTTGGTTATCTTACCTAACTATGCCTCAACAATTCTTGTTCTTTCTTGGAGGGCCTGCAAATCATTTCTCAAACTAACAACTTGGTTAGATAATTTACCAAGCATAGTATCATGTTCTCCGTAATTTTAACTAGAATATTGTTTTTCTCATTTTGTGAGTCCATAAAAGATTTAAGAGTTTCTTGGAGACTACTATTTGATGCAATATTATTACTACAGTTACCTGCAAGACTAGACTAATGTTTCTGAAAATTTAGATTATAATTCTTCTTCCAAGCAGGGTTATAATCATTACGAGCTATGAAGTCTATTTATTCAATAGTTGGTTTGGGAGTAGCTCTTACCGGGGTTTCCTTACCTTTGACAGCTAATATGAGCTCATCCAACTTGACATTGAGTTCTTCATTTTTTCGAGGTGTGACGGAGTTCACCTTCTTTTTGTTTGATCTTTCCACATGCCATTGTGCATGGTTGTCTTGCATATTGTCTAGCAGCTGCTTTACTTCGGTAATTTGCTTACCCATAAATATTCCTCCAGCTGCAGTATCAAGCATAGGCTTAGACACATGATTTAGAGCACTGCAAAATAAATGGAGAATTAACCAATCTTCCATCCCATGACTGGGATAGTTTCTCATGCATTCTTTCATTCTCTCCCATGCAAGCGCTAGTGGCTCACGCTCTTCCTGTCTAAAACCAGTAATATTATATCTGAGTTGCATAGTCTTTGCAGGTGGAAAGAATTTAGTCATAAATAAAGAAGTACATCCACCCATGATGCAATAGTATTTCTAGACAAAGATAGCAACCATTATTTTTCTCTCCCTCTAAGAGAGAAAGGAAATGAGCGCAACTTGACCGCGTCGGGGTCAACATCTTTAATGCGCATCATATCATATATTTCAGTGAAAGTACTTAAGTGCATACCTGCATCTTCAACAGCAGAGCCTCCAAATTGATTCTGTTGAACCAAACTTAAATAGTGAGGCTTAATTACATAATCTTCAGCAACAATTGCTGGCTGAGTAATAGGAGTACGCAAATAATCATTGTTAGGAGTTGCAAACTCCCCTAGCTTCTTTTCAGCCATACTTCTTATGTTTTTGGATTTTCTTAAACAAGTACTAATGATGATAAAAACAAGAACTAAAAGACTAACTATTTTTTTTGGTTTTTCAAATAAAGACTGGAAGCAAACTAACAAAATAAAAAACAAGGATTAAAACTAGCAAGGTTCCTACTAACCTCACCAGGGTAGCTACTGCTTCCCCGTCGACTGATAAGCCCAGTCAACTGCAGAGCTTTGTTGGAAAACCCCAAGAGGAAGGTATGATGAGCATAACAGTAAGTTTTCCCTCAGTTATGAAACCAAGGTTATTGAACCAGTAGGAGGAAGGAAACAACTTCAAGGTGTTGCTAACAACTTGGAATCCTGCACAACACAAACTCAAGACTTTGCCCCAACTTACAGTGAGGTTGTCAATCTCACTGGTTTGCTGAAAACAAAGGATTAAACTATAGTGTGGAATATAATAGTTGCTTGTAGAAATTAAATGGTAACAGTAGATGATGTATCAATGATAAAGGAATTGACCGGGGTCCACAGTTAACTAGAGGTGTTCTCCTTAAGATAGATAACATGCTGGGTGAACAAGTTACAGCGGGGCAATTGATAGATTGAGAAAGCATAACAATGCATATACTAGACATCATGACTCCTATGAGGTTTTATTGGGCATTACAACAATATACATAGACCGTAATCCAACTGCATCTATGACTAATAGTCCACCTTCAGGTTATCATCCGAACCCCTTCCAGTATTAAGTTGCAAGCAACGATAATTGCATTAAGCAATGTGTGTAAAGTAAATAATACAATTGTTCTATAAAAAAAGATTGTTGTTTTCTCCCTAGTAGCAACAACATATCTACAAACTTAGAGATTTATGTCACTTCCCCAGATTACTAAAGGCATGAACCTACTATCGAGCCTAAATACTCCCTCTTGGAGTCACAAGCATCTACTTGGCCAAGATAGCTACTAGCAATGGAGAGCATGCAAGATCACAAATAAAACAGACATGGTAGAATCAATAATCAATCTGACATAGTATCTCAATATCCATCGGATCCCCACAAACACAACATGTATGATTACAAAAATATGATCTTGATCATGAACTAAGCTCACAAGATCTAAACATGATAGCACAAAGAAGGAGAAACAACCATCTAGCTACTGTATGGACCCATAGTCCAAGGGTGAACTACTCACACATCATACCGGAGGCTGGCATGGTGATGAAGAAGGCCTCCGGGATTATCTCTCCCCTTCGGCAGGGTGCCGAGAAGAGCTTCAGACCCCCTGATCTAGGGACGATGGTGGCGGCGGCTACAGACTGTTTTATGGAGATCTGACCGGGTGCTTAGGGTTTATGCATCAGGGTGACTTTATAGGCAAAGGGACAAGGTCGGTGGGTGCCTGAGGGGACCACACCTGGTGGCGGCGCGCTCTAGGGCCTGGCCGCGCCAGCCCTAGGTGTGGCCATCTCGTGGCCTCCCCTTCGGACTCTGTGTTCTCTTCGGTAAAATATTGACTTTGGCTTTTGTCCCGTCCAATTCCAAAAATATTTTCTTACTAGCTTTTCTAAAACCAAAAAACAGCAGATAACAGGCAACTAGCACTGCGACATCTTGTTAATAGGTTAGTCCCTGAAAATGTATAAAAATACCTCAAAGTATAGACAAAACATAGCAAAGTTGATACTAAACAAGCATGAAACATCAAAAATTATAGATACGTTTACGACGTATCATCACTCCTCCAAAGAGAAGAGTAGGATTAAGATTCATATCTTATAAGGACTCTTCCTTTCCTTCTCCCACCAATGAGAGAGAGTAGGCGAGAAGGAGTCTGACTCCAATACGGAGTCCTACTCTCTCTCCACTCTCCAAACTGACTTGGGGGGCAAGTCAGAGTCCGGGAGGACTCCTCCTCTGCCACCGCCTCACCCACCCCACCTCCTCCACCTGTCGGCCTAGGGAAGACCCTGGCCGAATCAGCCAGGGTCCCCCCACCCCTGTGCGTGTGGGGCTAGTGGGTCCATGTGGCCCTTCAGCCCATGGGTTCCATTGGGATATTAATAAATAAAATTTATTATTATTATCAATATAAATATTTATTCCAAAGCTTTCCGAATTAAATTATGGACACATCCGAGTAATTCGAAACCTTCCTAAATATTTCCAGCGTCCTCTTTTATTGTCCAGAACAATTCCATGTAGTCTTGGTGATATTCCAGACACCTCCGAAATATTTCGAGACAGTCTGAAACATCCTTTCGGGATTATTTCATCCAACTATCTTATTCACACTCACATTCTAAAGTGTCGAAAATGTCTTAAGTGTGTGACCCTGTGGGTTCGAATATTTGCGGACATGTTTGGAACTCATTATGTGACAATGATTACTATCAGTGTCTTGATACAAGTAGCAACTCCGTAAATAACATGAAGATCTTTATTATGTGAACCGTAGTATTGAGACCGATACATATTGTATTGTTTCGTCGATACGTTACATTGCCCGAGATGAAACACTAGGTTTATCGTTTCCTAGCATGTACTATTTAATCATCCCATACTATCGATGTTTCTATGTTCAACAACTTGATCATGTGTACGGCCAGACGATGACGAACATCATAGTGCATGAGCGGGACTAGAGTGTATATCTTCATCATTAGGAGTATCAATTCCCACAAGCACCCCATGTGAATGATTTGCTAAACATCATGTAAGAACAAGCATAAATTTATAATTACTCCGTTAAGAGAAATGAGTTTGGAGAATCTTGCCACGTCCTTATTGTACACAAGTTCATATGTGTCTGATGGTCCAACGATTTCTAGTAAAGGCAATCCAATATTTGTGAGATTAAACCGCTAACAATATTGACAATGCATTTCATGGTATCTCATGTTTGGGTCTATCAACGTCGTTGTTCTTCAACAACTCCGATCATATATATCACCGGCAACATTACAATCATATTATTATTTTGCCCATAGTTAGGAAACCGAAACTACCGTTAACATACATACTAGTCTTAAAGGCATGACTAGGGATATCTTTGTTTGGTGTTTAACATTCCACACATGTATTAGGGTTTCCTCCAAATACATATTATTCAGAACTAATATAATTATAACATAGAACAATAAACTTAATTATATGATACAAAAATATGAATAATAATACATTTATCATTGACTCTAGGGCATATTTCCATCAATTACGTGAGCACCTGAGTGAAGTACATGACGTGTTCCATATATCCCAACTCAGAAAGTGCATCTCACATCCAATAAAGCAGACTGAATATAAGAATTGGAGCTGATCCTAGAACTGACTTACGAGAAAAGACCAATAAGGATTCTGGAAGTATCGGAAAGACGCACCCGGAACAAGATCACCAGATTCTACAGGGTTCAGTGGGACAAGCACACCGAGAAAGAAGCCACTTGGGAAAGAGAGGATTATCTGCAGGAGGAGTACCCTCATCTGTTCAACGGACACCCGAAATCTCGGAAAAAAATTCATGACATTTGAATTTGATCAAATTTTAAATTCATCAAACATAGATTCTGAATACACAAACTTAAAGTACACATTACAGCGATTTCAAAAAGTATTTATTCGCATTTTCCAACTTACGGATGCAAAATAACTATTACCCATAATTTCCTATACAAAAATAATTCAGGAGATAATATATGGAAATACAGAAAATATAGGAATACGGAAATACGCACACAACAAATTTTAAAACTCTGACTGCAGGGTCCACATGTTCGTGGCCCAAGTAGGAAAGCTATATCTAAACCGCACGATTATACACACTTAATCTAAATCTAACGGCTATTGCTTCAAGCAGATTCAGATGTCCAGTTTGGATCCAACGACTCAGGGTGGGGGCAGCTGGTTGACTTGGCCAGCGGCGGCTTGAAGTGTGGCGGCACAGCCGCAACGCCATCACCGGTGACTTGGAGCAGGCCGCGCACAACTTTGTACTTTGACTCCCATTTTTCGAATGACTGTGAAAAACATGCATATCTCGGAAACCGATGCTTCCAATCTTCTTCGGGATGCACATGAAGAAGTGGGCACTGGTTTTCTCCATTCCCAAAAAAATATCCTAATCCCTTTTGCCTTTCTTGAATCCTTTAGTTTTAGCCAGTTCATGAAAAAATTTATACTATTAATTTCTTTTTATCCATAATGGATTTACCTGGACCAATACATGAGATTCTTATGCTATTTGGGAGATTTGTTCTTCTACTAGGGGGTCTAGGAGGAGTATTACTTGACAACCCCATTTATTCTTCCTTTTCGCTGGGATTAGTTCTTGTTTGTTTATCCTTATTTTAATTTTTATTAAATTCCTACTTTGTAGCTATGGCACAACTTCTTATTTGTGTGGGAGCCATAAATGTCTTGATCATATTCGCTGTAATGTTAATAAATGGCTTAGAATGGTCTAAGCAAGAAAAAGGATGCGCTAACGCCTTAGTTTCGTGCTTAAAAATCCGTATTTAGAAAATCGTATAAAAATCAAGCAAGAAAACGAATGCGTTAACGTCTTAGTTTTGCGCTAGTAAAAAATAGATCAGAAAAAATTAGTAGTACAAAACACAAAAGCATGGATCATTAAGAATTGAAAAATATTATATGTGATACAGATTACACCAAGCACAATGATTAAAATTTACATTTGAGGCTTGATGCGGCGTCTCATTGCTTTACCAATATAATGTGTTCCAAATTCAAGGTTATAGATGGTAAATACAACTCAAGCACTTGCGAATGTGGATTTGGCATAGTGCTCTTATATAGCCAGGCAGTAGGAGCATTGAGCAATTTTTTCGGTCAGTTTGTTCAATTTATAACTATAATGCACTTCGGTGTTTGTGCATCAACGCCCGCAAATTCTTGTGGAAAGGATATCTTAGGTATGAACATAAGTGAATCAATATAGTGCATCTAAAGGGTCCTCCATTGTGAAACATGCCTATTTTTTATATCCCCTCGAATTACTACAAGCCCACGAATTTGATCCATAGAAAGTCCACTGTGTGGTTTGATATGTGTACAAATGCTTCATATTGGCTTGGAAAAATAGCATTATAATTAAGACCCATGGTTTCAATATAAGTTATCTTTGAAGAGAATTGAATTGCCATTCTAAAATAACAATTAATCATATAGCCACTTCCAATAAGGGGGAACTGCAATCAAAAAGTATGTATGCCACATTGCAGATTAGCAAAATGGCATGGAAAATAGAGTTGAGAACTTCCCAAACCATTTCTTGGAACCTAACCATTTAATAGCAGGCATTGGTTTTCCGCCTATTACCACAAAACTAATACTAACAAATCTGAATTAATATTTCAAGTTGAGAGCCAGTCAACTATTGTATTTGACAATTCTGAACTAAACCTATTTGGGACAAAATTCTGAGCAAACAATTCTCAAATACCAAGATTACCGAAGTACCTAGTTGCCTGCTTGTTTAAGGCGACCGTTTCGCGAGAGGATTCTTATAGAGGAAAAGGGACAAAAAAATGACTAAACTTTTTATAAACCCGCATATTTGTTTGAGAGATATACTACCATACTGGATATTTGGAAGCCAATATACGGAATGTGAAAATTACCTTCGATCAGAGTAATCTCCTAGGTGTCATCATATATCCCTTAGAACACCGGTTGCCAATTTGGCATTGCCCAGTTGTACAGTCGTACCTTCACAAATATGAACAACAATATGTAGTGATCCTCATGTTGCACAAATTCAGACTGACATGGTTATACCTTACGGATACGTAACTTCAGCATACCTAGTCCAACCCAAGGAAGGCCCACGGCAGACATACGCTGGGCCATGAAGATTTTCGGGTGGCCAAGGCCCATGACGTCTTCGGATCCTTGGAGAGCAAGACTAGAGTTTGAATACAACTTGTAACCTACTCGTATCGGTACCTGAGACCTAGCCTCCCCATATATAAAGGCTAGGAGGGGCCAACGAGAAGATAGATACGCAATATACGTCCTAGAGAGAACTCTCTCAACTCATACTTTCGCACACGCATCCACGTCAGATCGAATCTGCGCACCCTGTAACCTTCGGTTCCGCCGTAATCAAAGAGCAGACAAGCAGGAGTAGGGTTTTCCCTCCGAGGGCCTGAACCTGGGTAAATCTCGTGTCCCCTGGTTGCTTGTCTGTTAACCGTGCCACGATCTCCAGCATCCCCATCTTCTCCAAAACCCAAGTCCATAACAATGGGCATTGACGAGATTAAACCTCGTCAATTGGCGCCGTCTGTGGGAATGGGGCTGCTGATTGTGCGGTCGTGACGGTTCCGACCCGATCGATCTACAACTCCGCGGCGACGGAGAATCACCTCCTCTTCAGCGCTTTCGACTTCACCGTCCACTCGCCGGCCACCATGAAGGATTTCGAGCCCGTAGACGACGGACTCGGAATTTTGTTCGGAAGCTTCTGCTTCCAGGTGGGACAAACTGGCACCCTCCGCCTCCCTAAGCGGGTGCCCATGCCGTCAATTAGGCCCGTCTCGTGGGCTCCACACCCCGTGCTACGCACGTCACCATCAACAGATGAGTTCTACAGCAGCAGCAGCTGTAACTCCGATCTGTGCGATCCACCTTCGGATGAAGGGACCTATGGTTCCGGATCCGAAAGCTGCGGCAGCAGCCAACCAATCCGCAGGCGCTACCTGTGCGCCACAGTCATCCAAACCGACGAGTCTTCAACACCGGCGACCCGCTGCGGTCTTCGACCGCAGTCGTATTGGCTCCTTCGGATCCCTCGGCCCTGGCGATGCTCTATGATCTTCGGGTCCAACGACTCGGGGGCTCGGGGGCTCCCTCGACATCGGCGACCCAATGCGGCTTTCGGCTGCGATGACCCGATACATCCTTCGGATGTAGCGACCTGGTGCGGTCTTCGACCGGGACAATCTTCGGATGCGGAGCTCTCTACCACCATCAACTTCAGAAAACCGCCGCCGCTATGATTGTGGTTCGCCGCGTCGACCACGTCCGTGTGCAACCCGCTACCGCGTCGAATCCATCCAGGACAACTACCAATAAAGCTAAGTTTCCCTCTACTTAGAGATGATTTCTTACTTTAACTCGCACTCGAAACACTCGGGGGCTGCGCCCTCTTCGAGTAACCTAATGTGCCATCGGCTCCACGCACTCGAGCACCTCGAACGCGACAGCCCGAGTAGCTGATTCTGCCTGATCGTCGAATCCTTGAACTCCGAGTGCCTCGGCAAGGTACTGAGACTAAGGGTAATCAGGCTAACGAAAAGGCCTAGCATACAGTGCAAAAGTGTCGACTCGATCGGCACCAGAATCTTACTGTACAAGCCGACAGGCAAATATTCTTTACAAGATACAAGTACTTCACAATTCTTTATGTTTTCTGCAGCTTACAAGGACATCGACCGCGTCGAGCTATTCTATTAGGTCCTCCAACAGGAGTCGACAAAAGAGCTGGCTACGCCATACAATCAAGACCCGAGTCGAGTCCCTCCTTGGATGGTTGCATCGCTTGATGCTACGAAGACACGACATTGGTCGCTCACCCGACAGAAGCAACGGTGTTGACTTCATCCGCAACGTCGAGTCCTTCCGGCTAAACGCCGCACGACTCCGTCACGTCAACTCCGACTGCATCATCGATTCTTGGCTCCTTATGCATGAGACGCTGACTCGATGCACTTCCGGGTCAGTGATTTGTCCTCGCATGAGTCTCCACTCGAGTCTGCGACTCGACTAAATACTCGGGGGCTACTCCTATCAGGAGCGCTGGCCGCGCACCCGAAAGACAAATAAAGACAAAGCACTTCTCTGAGCCCTACGTCGAGTCTGCGACTCCACTACGGACTCGGGGGCTACTCCCATAGGGAGGAAGGATTTAAGCATCCGATAATTTTCGAATCCTACGGACTAAACAACTGAGCAATGCTTGCACTAAAATCTCTGCTCGAGTCTATGACTCGAACAGACACTCGGGGGCTACTCCCATAGGGAGCGCTGGTCGCGCACCCTATGAAATCTTCGACTGCGATCTTCCGGATCAGCACGCAATTTTTTTTGGCAACTCTGCCCCAACAAAATGCTGAGTGAGCAACAAATCTCCTTGGCCACCCGAAACACCTCCGAGGTGATAAATGTTCGGATGCTGCGTCTGCGACGCAAAGATAAGACCTACAGATATCATCTGATGGCCTGGCAACGCACCTGACTGCGCTCTGCTAGTATGAATCCGTACCAGCAGGTACGATGAAAAATCCCGATGAACGCGTTGGGTACACCGATTAAAATCACTGGAATTCCACTCCTGTAAGTCCTCCGCGGCCTGAGCCGAATTACGCCAGCATATGTTCCGGGTTCGAGTCGAGGGACTCGAACCTGAAGAAGATCGTGTTGTTTTGTCCTAAGACAGTTAACTGACCCTGATCCGTCGGGAGATCAGGCACACGTATCAACAATCCCTACACGTTCTCTTGAAAGACAGAGTTGCACCCGAAGGATTGAAGAGTCCTCAGCCGAATCTACGATTCGACTGAACACTCGGGGGCTACTGACATGGTTATACCCTACGGGTACGTAACTTCAGCACACCTAGTCCAGCCCAAGAAAGACCCACGGCAGACATACGCTGGCCCATGAAGATTTTCGAGTGGCCAAGGCCCATGACGTCTTCGGATCCTTGGAGAGTAAGACTAGAGTTTAAATACAACTTGTAACCTACTCGTGTCGGTACCTGAGACCTAGCCTCCCCATATATAAAGGCTAGGAGGGGCCAACGAGGAGGGCATCGACCTACACACAGATATACGTCCTAGAGAGAACTCTCTCAACTCATACTTTCGCACACGCATCCACGCCAGATCGAATCTGCGCACCCTGTAACCTTCGGTTCCGCCGTAATCAAAGAGCAGACAAGCAGGAGTAGGGTTTTCCCTCCGGGGCCTGAACCTGGGTAAATCTCGTGTCCCCTGGTTGCTTGTCTGTTAACCGTGCCATGATCTCCAGCATCCCTATCTTCTCCAAAACCCAAGTCCATAACAATGAGCATTGACGAGATTAAACCTCAAAACGGGACGTGCAACAATTCAAAAAATTTACACCGGTCAAATATCCTCCCAGATAATTCCAATCTTGCAATCCATTTGAATATTTTCAGCCATACATATAAATAGATTATACTCACTCCACCGTCACTGTGATATTAAATAAAGCAATCGAATTATTTGATCTTTAACATTAGAGTGAAATTTCCACCTAAGAGGAGTGACCTGACACCACGAGACAGCCTGCTTTTGATATTTAACCTAAATCAGCATTTGACCCAAATCCAGTCTTGGTGCAAACTTGAGACGCTACCTTAACCAGTTAAACATATTTTCTATTTATAATGATGACTGTAGAATCAAGAACGCCAGCTAACGGGTAACAACAAAATCGAATTGCAGAGTACGAATTCTACCAACGATTGTTGGCGCGTCAGTAGTTTCCATGGTGGCCGCGGTCGTCCTCTACGAGCGTGTCGCCGTCTGCGTCAACGGCCGCCGCGTTGGCCTTCTGTACCACCGACAGTCCGACACCAGGACCATGCCGCACCCCATCAAGAATCTGCACCTAGTGACGGCGACGCACATAGAGACAAGTGAAGGTCAGCGCGCTTCCGATACTAAGAGTTTTCATCTCCAACATCTACTAATGTACATCCTAACTCACAGACCATGAACATCTTTTATCTGATACAAGTTAGTGTCGCAGGTTTAAACTAAGTTTAGTTTAAACTTAGTATAAATCTGCCACACTTTTTTAGGAAGTATTAATTTAAACATCCATGATACAAATCTGACCAGAGTACATACACATGCACAAGTACATACAGACTCACGTATCATCAACATTTTTGTCTCTTCCAATCCATTTATAAAGTATATGGATAAGCTAAGACGTCGCTATTATTCGAAGTTTATAGCTTTGTCTATGGCCAGTTTGTAGACAGCAGGCCATTAAAATATACGTCGTCAACTTTATGCTAGAACCAAAGTTTTACCATGGCGAAAAATGAGGAGGTGGTGGAAAAAACGGAGGTCTACAACCACCCATCATCACCATTGGACCATGTGGTGGCGGTGGAAAGGGTTGAAACGACGGGTCATGCCAAAGTAGAGGTGGCGGTCCGTGTCAAAACGGTGGCGGGCCATTTGGAGGCAATCCTTGCCAAATTGGTGGGCCGTGCTGAAACTGCGGGCCACCATCACTTCCACCATTGCCACCTCCTCCACCACCGCAGATGGCAATGGCATTATTGTTACCATTGGGATTACCACCACCGTTGCCATTGCCCTTACCGTTTCCGTTGCCATATGAAGCCATTGTATAGGCCGGTACACCTCAACTATTTACCTGTGGACAATTATATAGTTTTGTTTGTTCAATCACTATCATTTTGCTCAACATCATGACTTTTAACAAGGTCATATATATGTACACATAAAATGTAGAATAACTTATTTTATACCTTAACAATAACTATCTCTTCTACGTGCAATAACTATTTCTATCTCCATTATGGTTATTTCTCAATGAAGCATGTTTTTTACTATTGTTAGTTGCTATATGACTTTTTGCTTTAAAATAATGGTTATATGATAAAAAAATTGGCTGCTGCATAACTTTTTCTTCGAACAAATGGTTATATGGATGTAGACTAATTATTCTAATTATAAAACTAAATTAGTATAATTTCGTATTAATCAATGATACATATTTTGTATTTCAGGAAAGTATAATATTGTGAACAAAAGAACGTTCTTGTTAGAGCTGACACACATACTCTACTCAACAACCACCAAGCAAACGATAAACCACCACAAAAATACCCCCAGAAAACCATCTTGAGCGATCAATGAAGTAGCCAGCCTGACCCATGGTAAACTCAGAAAAAAACACTATGAAGGAAGGTGGAGTTTGGGAAGGTTACCCAATGGATAAGCAGGAAACAACAAGGCGATGGTGAATGTAATCGAGACGCCGATCAATACTTATAGGGAACAACAACAATGCTCTCCTAATTCGTTGCCTGATCACTCTGCTTCTTGCAGGCCACGCCAAAAGAATGAAAAGTGGAAAGGCCTAGGTTCCTTCTCACCGCCCATGGTCGTTAAGTTGAGTTCATGCTGTTCAACAAATAAAACTACAGAAATAAAAGATACAAAGCCATGAATTATCTTGCAAATTTATGGAAGTATCTACAACCTAACAACTACTGCTACATGTTTACTTGGGAAAATTTAAATGGAACTACCAGGAACAGTCAATGCAAAACAAATTACCCAAAGTGATCAAACAAAATTCTGAATCATATTCTATCTACAGTGAGCATCAAATACCAAAAGATTTTTACCAAGTCCGCAGCCAAGATCCTGACTGCTACCTCATACAAGACAAAGAAAATAAAAGAAGATAATTTCTAACATGCTCAACCCATCAAAATTTCATAATGTAAATTGATAAATAAAAACATATGCAACAAACAGAGCTTATTATCTTAGAAGATCATATGACTAAAACCCTTAGGAAATGGAGAAACAGCAAAATAGTTTATCTTTCCCGTATATTGCCTCTTTCATGAACCATGAGACGGAAAGACCGTGATAATAGTATTAGTTAGTGCACAATAATTGTATAGATGACATTCTTATTTCTAAAAGAACAATTATGTACCATCTGGATTTACACAACGATTTCGTGGTTTCATACCTACTATTCTCTTTACCAATAAACTTTAATTTGCATGAGAGCACACACCATATTCGAAATGATTGAAGCTCTTTGCATTTCTTGCAATGATTTGGCGGGCTACCAAGTAGTGAAATCTGAGAATATATGCCGCCCAAGTTGTTCCTAACTTTTCTTTAAAACAAGTTATTCCAAACCTATACGATAGGTTGATTATCCGAATAGTTTTATTGATCAGATAAATTCCATGGGGTTTGTGATGTAGCTCTGACTTTACATCCTTGTAAATTCCAGGATGATTTCTCGGTGTGCCCTGGGTTGTTCTGAAGTGTTATATACAAAATCAACCTTGTGGTCTTGCTGAAATTTTGCAATGCGCGCCTTATGGGAAGTGCTTAAATCAATTTACCACTAGATCTTTGGTCAACTTTTCTGCTGCTGAAAGATTATCCGATCATTTCTATTTGAGGTATGCAGATATATGGCCCATCGTGCATCACCTTTTGCCGATGCGGTAATATTTTTGAAGCCAATTGTTCAGGAAGCGGATGCTCTAGCACATCTTTTAGAAACTTTTTGTCAAGCATGCAGTCTTAAAGTGAACCTAAAATCTTCTGCAAGCTTTATTGATCCTGAGCTGAATTTTAACAACAAATTGTTGATCAGAACGCCGGAGTTTATGGATAGTTAGAGGCAATGCCAAAGTCATAGGGAAAATGGGTCGCCTTCTAGGGAAGGTTGAAGCTGTGGATGCTGAGACACTATTGCGCCCAGCCCCATCTGAATCATGGTCAGCTGCCACAACCCAATGGCCCTTCGAGGTTCCTTTGACATCGTCAAAGTTGAGATGGATACACTGTCAAGGTTGAAGAGAAGGGGGTCTACCTTAGGAGGGGTGGGTGGGTGGGGGGGTGTCAGCACCGATGAGAGACTGACCAATGTGTTAAAACCAATTCACAAAAGTGTTGCATACAACTTTGTTTTCCAAAAGATTGAGGATTATATCTTTAATCCTTTTAGTTTTTAAAATAGTTCCGGAAAAATCGGTGATCTCAAAAATCGAGTGCTACGCACTATAAATATTTATCAACATAGGTGTCATACCAAGTTGAGTTACAAACAAGATGACAAGCTATATTAAGCCTCGATGCAAAGCATCATTCACGTACACAATTTTTTTTATTTTGGAGCTACACCGGTACAACGATGACAACATGTATGATCAAAGATGATGATTAAAACTTAATCCATATTTAGCCATTTCGGGTTATTACAAAGATCCTCTTGTGATGGAGGCCATAGCGTTGCGGGATCCGGCCGAGATGGACAGTTTGGAGGTATGCAACCTCTAGAGAAGAACCGGCGGGCTGATACACCGGTGGCATCAACAATTCTTCATGAATTTCAAGAGCTTAGTTCTTCTTTTATTTTCGTTATAGTTCAATATCGGAGGCGTTCTAGTAACCTGGCTAGATTTTCTGCGAGCTTGCCTTCGGGCTGATCGTAATGAGACCTTAATTTAATAAAGCTCTAAACTTTGGAGCAAAAAAAGCCGCCAATGATATCAAAATAATGGGCTTGAGACAAGTGAAGGTCAGCGCGCTTCCGATACTAAGACTTTTATCTCCAACATCTTCTAATGTACATCCTAACTCACAGACCACCAACATCTTTTATCTATTACAAGTTAGTGTCGTAGGTTTAAACTAAATTTAGTTTAAACTTAGTTTAAATCTGCCACACTTTTTTAGGAAGTATTAATTTAAACATCCATGATACAAATCTGACCAGAGTACATACACACTCACAAATCATCAACATTTTCATCTGTTACAATCCATTTATGAAGTATATGGATAATATAAGACGTCGATATTATTCAAAGTTTATAGCTTTGTCTATGGCCAATTTGTAGATAGCAGGCCCTTAAAATATACGTCGTGAACGTTATGCTAGAACCAAAGTTTTACCATGGTGAAAAATGAGGAGGTGGTGAAAAAAACGGAGGTCTACAACCACCCATAATCACCATTGGACCATGTGGCGGCGGTGGAAAGGGTTGAAATGGCGGGCCATGCCAAAGTGGAGGTGTGGTCCGTGCCAAAACGGTGGCGGGCCATTTGGAGGCAATCCTTGCCAAATCGGTGGGCCGTGCTGAAACTGTGGGCCACCACCACCTCCACCATTGCCGCCTCCTTCACCGCCGCAGATGGCAATGGCATTAGCATTACCATTGGGGTTCCACCACCGTTTACATTGCCCTTACCGTTTCCGTTGCCATGTGAAGCCATTGTACATGCCGATACACCTCGATTATTTACCTGCAGACAATTAGATAGTTTTGTTTGTTCAATCACTATTGTTTCTCTCAACATCATGTACATATAAAAAGTACAATAAATTATTTTATACCTTAACAATAACTATTTCTTCTACGTGCAATAACTATTTCTATCTGCATTCTGGTTATTTCTCAATGAAGCATGTATTTACTATTGTTAGCTGCTATATAACTTTTGCTTTAAACTAATGGTTATATAATAACTTTTTTTGGCTGCTGCGTAACTTTCTCTTCTAACAAATGGTTATACGGATGTAGAATAGTTATTATAATTATAAGTGTGATTAAATTAGTATAATTTTGTATTAATCAACAATACTTATTTTGTATTTCACGAAAGTATAATATTGCAAAATAAAGAATGATCTTTTTAGAGCTGAAACGCAAACTCCACTCAACAACCACCAAGCAAACGATAAACCGCCACAAAAATACCCTCACAAAACCATCTTGACCGATCAATGAAGTAGCCAGCCCGACCCATGGTAAACTCAAAAGAAAAAAACATGATGAATGAAGGTGGGGTTTGGGAAGGTTACCCAATGGATAAGCAGGAAACAAAGAGGCGACAATAAATGTAATCAAGACGCTAATAAATATTTATAGGGAACAACGGAAGTGCTCCCCTAATTCGTTGCCTGATCACAAGCTTCTTGCAGGCCGCACCAAAAGAATGAAAAGTGGAAATGCCTAGGTTCCTTCTCACCGCCTATGGTCGTTAAGTTGAGTTCAAGTTGTTCAACAAAGAAAAGTACAGAAATAAAAGAGACAAAGCCATGAATTATCTTGCAAATTTATGGAAGTATCTACAACCTAACAGCTATTGTTACATGTTTACTTGGGAAGATTTAAACAGAACTGCCAGGAATCAATGCAAAACAAATTACCCAAAGTGATCAAACAAAATTATGAATCATATTCTAGCTACAGTGAGCATCACATACCAAAAGATTTTTACCAAGTCTGCAGTCAAGATCCTGACTGCTACCTCATACAAGACAAAAAAAAATCAAAGGGAAATAATTTCTAATATCCTCAACCCATCAACATTTTGTAACGTAAATTGATAAATAAAAACATATGTAGCAAACAGAGCTTATTATCTTAGAAGATTATATGACTGAAACCCTTAGGAAATGGAGAAACAGCAAAATAGTTTATCTTTCCCGTATCGTGCCTCTTTCATGAACCATGAGACGGGAAGACCGTGATAATAATATTAGTTAGTGCACAATAATTGTATAGATGACATTCTTATTTATAAAAGAACAATTATGTACCATCTGGATTTACACAACGATTCCGTGGTTTAATACCTACTATTCTCTTTACCAATAAACTTTAATTTTCATGAGAGCACACACCATATTCGAAATGATTGAAGCTCTTTGCATTTCTTGCAATGATTTGGCGGTCTACCAAGTAGTGAAGAATATATGCCGCCCAAGTTGTTCCTAACTTTTCTTTAAAACAAGTTATTCCAAACCTATACGATAGGTTGATTATCCGAATAGTTGTATTGATTGGATACATTCCATGAGGTTTGCGATGTAGCTCTGACTTTACATCCTTGTAAATTCCAGGATGATTTCACTATGTGCCCTAGGTTGTTCTGAAGTGTTATATACAAAATGAACCTTGTGTTCTTGCTGAAATTCTGCAAGCGCGCGTCTTATGGGAAGTGCTTAAATCAGTTCACCACCAGATCTTTGGTAAACTTTTCTACTGCTGAAAGATTATCCGATCATATCCATTTGAGGTATGCAGATATATGGCCCATCGTGCATCATCTTTTGCCGATGCGGTAATATTTTTGAGCCCAATTGTTTAGGAAGCGGATGCTCTAGCACATCTTTTATAAACTTTTTTTCAAGCATGCAGTCTTAAAGTGAACCTAAAAAAATCTTCTGCAAGCTTTTATCGATTCTGAGCCTGAATTTTAACAACAAATTGCTGATCAGAAGACCGGTGTTTATGGATAGTCAGAGGCAATGCCAAAGTCATATAGGCAATGGGTCGCCTTCCAGGGAAGGTTGAAGCTGTGGATGCTGAGACACTACTGCGCCCAGCCCCATCTGAATCATGGTCAGCTGCTGCCACCCAATGGTCCTTCGAGGTTCCTTTGACATCGTCTGGGGTAAGGTTGAACCGGAGGGGGTCTACCTTGGGGGGGGGGGGGAGCACTGATGGGAGACCTACTAAGGCTCCGGTCATGACCTGGGGTCTAGCTCTGGTTTGGTGCCAAAGGAAAGGGTCCTTCAGCACCGGCCAGTCACGGCAAAGACTCCAGGGAGGCTACAACATCACAAGCACCACAATCCTAGGGTAAGAAGAAGGCCAGCTCCCTTCCACTTTACAAGAAGCGACGCCGTGTGTTTCGGTATGATCGCCGCTCTTCTCCTCCCCTAGGGCGAAATATTGCCTTGTATGGGTCAAACTTGAAAGGGGAATTTTCGGGAGGGAATGGTGACCTTCTCTGGGGAGGAGTGCCTTGCTTCACCAGACGAGGACGAGCTGTTTAGTGACGTCAGGACTGATGGGAAGGCCTCCATGCCACTGTCAACGAACATGGTTGTTCTTTTGCTATTGTGTTGTTCGTTGTCAGTTTTAATACTTTGTCCGGTTGCCTGTTGAACTTTAAACCGGGTTTGTTTCCGTGGGATTTGGCTATGTACTGACTTTGAGGCTGCCTGTGTTGCGGGCTTGCTAGTGCAAACTAGGCTCTACTACCTACTATCTAAAATAATTTATATGATTAACCTGTTGTACATTGTCGTGAATCATTGCATTCTATGTTGAACTCTTAAATAATTACATTTCTTAGTGCTATGTCTATCAATGTCATGAATATTTGTTGTCTGGTGTTCTTCTTTTAGAAGACAGTGCATGGTTTCCATTTATTATTATTCTGAATTCGATGTGTTCACAGGGAAATTTTTTCCATCTAAAACTTAACTCATGTTTGTACTGTAGTTTTACACAATAGAATTAGCATTCTTTGTCGCATGTGCGTTTTTTTCTTTGAAACTCAACCTGCTGTACACTTAACTCAATTAAACTCATGGTGGTTGCCATGCATTGGTATGAAAACAAATGTGCTTGAGACAAGTGAAGGCCATATCAGCAGGCTTCTGACACTAAGATTTCCCATCTCCAACCTCTATTGATGTACTTCCTTCGTTTATAAAAGAATGGCACATCTTTGAACTAATGTTTGGATCAAATATAGTTTAAATCCGTGCAATTCCTTTAGGAGCAGAGGTAGTACATCATAACTCACAAGTCATTTATTTAACCGATCCACATAATACAGTTCTGACCAAGTCTCACAAATCACCAACATATTTTATATGTTACAGACCATTAATGAACATACACACTCACAAATCACCAGCAATTTTATCTCTTACAATCCATTCACGAAGTAAATGGATAAGATAAGACGCCGACATTATTCAAGGACTATAGTTTTGTCTATGGGCAATTCGTAGGCAGCGAGCCCTTACAATATAAGCCGCCGTCAACGTTATGCTAGAACTAGAGTTCTACCATGCCGTCAACGGTCACCGCCCATCATCAATATCGAACCATGTGGTGGTGGTTAGAAGGGTTGAAATGGCGCGCCGTGCCAAACTGGAGGCGGCAGTCCTTGCCAAATCAGCGGGCTTTGCGGGCCACCACCACCTCCACCATTGCCACCACCTCCACCTCTGCCCATGGTGACGACATTACCATTTCCATTAGGGTGGCCACCACCGTTGCCATTGCCGGTACCGCTGCCGTTGCCATTAAAATCCATTGTGTAGGTTGGTACACAACAACTATTTACCTGCAGACAATTAGATGATTTTGTTTGTTCAATCACTACCATCTTGCTCAACGACATTTAACATGTACATATGTATATACACGTATTCTACTTCCTTGATAAAAAATAAAGAACCCCAAATTCAGCAGGCAGAATCACAACAACCCTGAAATCGAGCTGACCCGCAAACCAAATCAGTGGCCAGCACGCCAACGATAAATCGCCACAAAAATACCATCCAATGCGATCTAAACAAAGTACCGGCCCGACCCGTGGTAAACTCAGAAGAAAAACACTAGGGAGGGAGGTTGGGTTTCAGAAGGTTACCTAATGGATAGGCAGGAATCCACGGGGCGGCTTTGATTGTAATTGAGGCGCCAATCAATATTTATAGAGAACATCGGCAGCTCCAATCATTATTTATAAGGTGGAAAGTAGAAAAGCTCAGGCCCAGGTTGCCTACTTGACTGCTTGTCCCTTCTCGCTGTCCGTGGTCGTTAAGTTGAGTTCAAACTCTTCAACAAAGAAAACTACACAAGTAGAAAGAACAAAGCCATGTATTATCTTGCAAATTCATGGAAGTATCTTACAACCAAGCAGCTAACGCTACAGGTTTATATGGAACAAATTAAATTAAACTGCCAGAGACGGCCAAATTTTCCCAAAGTGATCAAACGGAAAGCTGAAACATATTCTAGCTACAGTGAGGATCAAATACCAAAAGATTTACCAAGTCTGCAGCCAAGATCCTGACTGCTACCTCATACAAGACAAAAAAAATCAAAGAAGATAATTTCTAACATGCCCAACCCATCAACATTTCGTAATGTAAATTGATTAATGAAAACATATGCAGAAAACAGACCTTATTATCTTAGACGACCATATAACTGAAACCCTTATGAAATGGAGAAACGGCAACAAAGTTTATCTTTTCCGAATCTTGACTGTTTAATGAACCATGAGACGGAAAGATCGTGATGATATTAGTCAGTGCACAATAATTGTATAGATGATATTTCTTATTTCCAAAAGAATAATTATGTACCATCTGAATTTACACAACGTTTCGTTGTTTCGTACCTACTATTCTCTTTACCAATAGTCTTTGCACGAGCACACACCATATTCAAAATGACTGAACCTCTTTGTATTTCTTGCAATGATTTGGCGGGCTACCAAGTAGTGAAAGCTGAGAATATATGCCGCCCAAGTTGTTCCTAACTTTTCCTTAAAAACAAGTTATTCGAAACCGGTGTGATAGGTTGAATATCTGAATAGTTTTACCTGATCGGATAAATTCCATAAGGTTTGCGATGTACTGTAGCTCTGACCTTACATCCTTGTAATTCTCAGGATGAGTATACAAAATCAACAGATATTTAATCAACTTTCCGTTGCTGAAAGATTTGCCGATCATTTCCAGTTGAGGTCAGCAGATATTTGCCCCATCGTGCAGCACTTTATTTTGCTAATACGGTTATAGTTTTGAGGCCAATTGTTCAGGAAGCAGATGCACTAGCACATCTTTTAGAAACTTTTTTGTCAACCATCCGGTCTTAAAGTGAACCTAAGAGAATCTTCTGCACGCTTTATTGATTATGAGCCTGAATTTTAACAACAAATTGCTGATCATCAGTTGCATTGTGGATTAGAGCATTTCTTTGTACTTATCGTGGGTTGCCACTGACTATCCATAAACACCAGACTTGCTATCTTCAACGTTGGTAAACAAATTGTCGAACAAACGACCAAAGTGGCAAGCTAAATTCATTTCTAGGGTGGCATGCTAATTTGGCTACGATCAGTCCATTATACTGTTCCGATACATCAAATGGTGTGCATTGAATCACGTGTGAAGACTATATTGTGTTTTCGACACTAACAATGGCCGCGCAATTGTGTTTTCGCAGTTGCTTTTTGTAACCTGGCGATTTTTCTACTCCCTTCGACCCATATTAGTTGACATGCATTTGCCAAAATTTAGATAAACCTATATACTAAATAGTGTCTAGATTCATTTAAATCTAGACAAATTTGAGTCAACTAATATGAGTCGAAGGGAGTACTACTTTTTTTAGAGGAATTTATCATTCCATTAAACTTGTGGCTCAGCTAAATCGCTGGCTAAAAGGTATACAATGCATAGGGGGGCATCACCCTCCGAGAAAAAGTTCCCAGAGCATCTCCACTCGGGGCCCCTAAAGGCTCCCCCACTTTGGTTTTGGTGCCGGCAAGGGCCAAGTATTTATTCGGTGTTTTTAGGCCGAACCCAACCCGCACGGGGGATAGAGGGTTTCAGCGGGAAAGCGGGCGCACGAACGGTTTGATCGTCGTGGGCCACCCTATAAGTGGCAGCGGACCGGACGTACCTTCTTCATCCTTGCGTGCCGCGCCGCGATTAATGGCCTGAGCGGCAGCCAACTGGACGGCAGCAGCCGACATCAATGCGAATGTGTCTCCCTGCCTTCCTCCTCGCGTGTCGTGTCTGTATTAATGGCCACTCGCCCGCCTCCCCACTATCAAACGGCCTCGCCGGCACCGTCCCTTCACACCTACTCAGTTCACAGCTCCCCTCTTCTCCCTGCCGTTCCAACCCTAAACCCACGGCCACGATGGAGCGCTCCCCTGGAGACGGCGCTGCTGTAACACCCCCGGTCACTCCGGACCGATGGTTGTCACTTCTGGCAGCTCAATAGGATCTCTAGACTAACCCCACATACCAACACTAGTCTTTTCTGTGCACTTTGTCCTCACTCGTGCGCACCCGGTACCCACTTTCTGGTCGGTCACCCATCATAGAATTACTCTACGCCAAGCACGCTTAACCTTATAGTTCTTTTCGAATGAGCTTCTGGAAAATAAGTTGCAATTTGTTGGTATGGGTTTCTTATCAATCCTATTGAGCCATGCGCCAGAGTCTCACATACACCCACCCTTAGAAGATCGACGTCCTCGTCGATCAACCACAAGCCAGGAACGTCCCCTCTTAGCACACGTCTATGCGTTCAGTGTCGTCACATTGGCATGCCGTGTCCACTCCGGACCACACGCGCCATGCTACACATGTCCGCCACTGACCCGCACACGCCCATGTAACCGTGAGGGTCGGCTCTGATACCACTTTGTAACACCCTCGGTCACTCCGGACCGACGACTGTCACTTCTGGCAACTCAATAGGATCTCTAGACTAACCCCACAGACCAACACTAGTCTTTTCTGCGTACTTTGTCCTCACTCGTGCGCACCCGGTACCCACTTCCCGGTTGGTCACCCTTCCTAGAATTTCTCTAGGCCAAGCACACTTAACCTTAGAGTTCTTTTCGAATGAGCTTCCGGAAAAGAAGTTGCAACTTGTTGGTATGGGTTTTCTATCAATCCTATTGAGCCATGCGCCAGAGTCTCACAACTGCCATAAACGGTTTCGGCGGCGCACGCTGAGCATCACGAGGCGCGGGCATTCTGGGATGCCCAGTACCTAGTCCTGCCGGATGTCCGGCTTTCGGGGGGATGGGTGCTGAGCGCCGATGGGATGCCGGTGCCCCCGTGCCGGTGGAGCCGCCAAATATGCGGCCATCTACCCGCACTTCTGGGGCGAGCTCGCGTCGAAGGAGAGGGACGACCCCCCCATGGGAACCAGACAACCACCAGGTGTGGACGGCCTACTTCCAGCAGCATCGCTATGACCACTTCCACGCGTACGTTGGCAACGGCCCTCCGCCGGAGAATAGCAACCGCGAGGGCCAATACCGGTGGTGGAGCGCCCCAGGGCGCATGCTCCAGAGCGTGCTCGACCACATCGCACCGGGAACCACCTGTCACTAACGATGCCACCGCCGCGCCTGGTAATGCCACCACCTCAACCGCGGGCTTCGCACGGACAGGCGTGGGCTCTCTGCGAGTACTCGGGTCCTCGTCGGCGTCGCACTCCTCATCCTCGTCGGCATACTCAACGAGGTACTCTCCCTACTCCTCTCCCTCCCCTCGTCGTGGCGCCCAACTGACGCGTGTGAAGGAGGAGCAGCCCCTCCTCTACGCGGCCGTGGCAGTGATGACTCAGATATATGTAGAGCTCGTTGGGAACCCCAAGAGGAAGGTATGATGAGCACAATAGCAAGTTTCCCTCAGTTATGAAACCAAGGTTATCGAACCAGTAGGAGTAAGGAAACAACTCTAAGGTGTTGCTAGCAACTTGGAACCTGCACAACATAACCACAATACTTTGCCCCAACTTACAGTGAGGTTGTCAATCTCACCGGTTTTGCTGAAAACAAAAGATTAAACGTATAGTGTGAAAGATAGTAATTGCTTGTGATAATTGCAGAAAGTAAACAGTAAATGGTAAACAGTAGATGGTATATCAATGGTAATGATTAGACCGGGGTCCACAGTTCACTAGAGGTGTTCTCCATAAGATAAACTAGTTGACACCCCGCGCGTTGCTACGAGAATAATAGATGGTCTTCATATATGCAATAGTGGCACAAACAGTCCTGGATCCAAAGATATAATATGGTCTTATGCAAGAATATAACAATTGCATGGCATGCTAGGATAACATTGTAGAAAAATATATCCAATATATCAGAGCTAAGCGATTAATATAAAATCCTCACATCCAGATGGAGAATATAATATATTTGAAAACAAAGGCTGATGTTTGAAAAAATACTATGGAAAGAACCGTCATTATCACTTGCCACCATGCTGATCTTTATTCATCAGGACATTCCCATGGATTCGTAACATTAAAAACCACTGAATTATCATCGTGGTGACATTTATTCGTCAGCCTGGTGCTGCTACAAATTTAAAATAATGATTGTCTAAAATGTACAGTAGAAAATAACAAAGTGAATGATCATCAATATTATGAAGGCATCAACGGAGAACACCATATTAACACATATGTGATAAATTGGTAGCAGTGAGCATGTGAAGAGTGCAGCCACAACACAGTTAGCAGGCAAGAAGGTCATCAAGGAAGAAAGAAAGATCAAATCCATGTTGTTCAAACCTTACAATGCCGGTGGATTCATCTACCAATCGTTGCAAACAATAATACATGCTTGACAAAGAACTCTTATTGCTGGTACGATTGAGATGAGTAGACTAAATCTTAGCATGGTTTGTTGATATACAAGAGATGACTCTGATCTGTTTGAAATATGATGCAAGTAAAATATGCACCTCTTTTTTTTGCTTGTCCAAACACTTGGGGTACCTCGAAGGCAATTGTCGTGTATTCTGACGAAATATGCAAACTGATGGTAGAAGCAAGGAGCAGCTGCCTAAGATGGGTCAAGTCCAGCAGCAAAAATAGGCTAGTTGGATCGTTCGCCAATATTTCTGTAGATCATACCTACAAGGATAAGGATAAGTCCATTGTTCAGTTAACATATCACAATTAGGATGATACTGAAATAATAAATACCAATAAAATCAAGAACTTCTATCACATGGTGGAGAGAGACTATGACATTCCATTTGGAATAGACTTGTTCGACTGAACATAACTAACCGATGTAGAAATCTTGTTCTGAAGAATCGCTGGAAGGAATAAAGGTACATAAACAAAACTAACAGAGCTACAGAAAACAAAATCAAAGAGAGAATGGCCGGGATTGATGAGAATATGAGATCAAGACTTCTGAGGAGCTCAAACAGATGCAGGGATCGAATTTTTGTCACATCCGGCAATACCGGCAGGTGACTAACAGCGAGAAAGTTATTTTATAGCAACTCTAGAGAGTTGAGAAGTGGCAAGCGAGGGGCTCAAATAGTGCATGCACCAGAGGACGCCCCTTCACATTGCCGTGAAGGAGATGAGCCATCAGAGGACGTTACCCAATCCAATTTAGAATGGATTAGCATAGACGTGTTTTTTAGATGGAATGTTGAAGAGCATTCGTCAATTTGCGGCAGTTGGCAAATGAAACGTTGAATAGGGATGGTACGGTCACTGATTGATGGGGCACGACGTGTATGTTTCTTTGGCACGAGCGGGACTGGGCTGCTCTAGTGAGTCTGGGACCTTTGGGCTAGACGATCCAAGTGGTATTTGGCGAAATTAACGGAGCGGAGCTGGCTGAATTGCCTGATATGTGCAGAGGGCCTGCGATACGACTGATTCTCGACCATGTATTTGAAATCTGACGGATAAAAGTAATTGGGATGATGTGTCTGCATGAGGTTTGAGCTTGCAAACATTAAATGTTTTGTAGTGGGGATGAACTTATATTATAGATAACATGTCAGGTGAACAAATTACAGCGGGGCAATTGACAGATTGAGAATGCATAACAATGCATATACTAGACATCTTGATCTCCACGAGATTTGTTTGGGCATTACAACATGATACATAGACCATAATCCAACTGCATCTATGACTAATAATCCACCTCAGGTTATCATCCGAACCCCTTCCAGTATTAAGTTTTAAGTAACAGATAATTGTGTTAAACAAAGTGTGTAAAGTAAACAATACAATTGTCCTTGGACAAAGGATTGTTGTTTTCTCCCTAGTAGCAACAGCACATCTACAACTTTAGAGATTTCTGTCACTTTCCCAGATTACTAGAGGCATGAACCTACTATCGAGCATAAATACTCCCTCTTGGAGTTACAAGCATCTACTTGGCCAAAGTATCTACTAGCAACGTAGAGCATGCAAGATCACAAATAACATAGACATGATAGAATAAATAATCAATCTGACATAGTACTTAATATTCATAGGATCCCCGCAAACACAACATGTAGCATTACAAATAGATGATCTTGATCATGAACGGGGCTCACAAGATCTAAACATGATAGCACAAGGGAGGAGAAACAACCATCTAGCTACTGTATGGACCCGTAGTCCAAAGGTGAACTACTCACGCATCACTCCGGAGGCTGGCATGGTGATGAAGAAGGCCTTCGAGATGATCTCTCCCCTCCGGCAGGGTGTCAAGAAGAGCTTCGGATCCCCCGATCTAGGGATGATGGTGGCGGCGGCTATGGACTCTTTCGTAGATTTCTCATCGGGTACTTAGGGTTTATGCCTTGGGGTGTTTATATAGGCGAAGGGGCAAGGTTGGTTGAGGGCCAGGGGGCACACCATGCCCTGGCACAGCCTAGGGTGGACCCACTCCAGGTGGTGGTGTGGCCGCCCTGTGGCGCCTCTTTGTCCCCCCTATGGACTTCGTCTTTGCTCCAGTAAAATATTGACTTCGTCTTTTGTTTCGTCCAATTTCGAGAATATTTCTTTACTAGCTTTTCTGAAACCAAAAACAGCAGAAAACAGGCAACTGGCACTGAGGCATCTTGTCAATAGGTTAGTTCCAGAAAATGTATAAAATGCCTCAAAGTATAGACAAAACATAAGATAGTTGATACAAAAAAAGCATGGAGCATTAAAAATTATAGATATGTTTACGACGTATCAAGCATCCCCAAGCTTAACTCCTTCTCATCCTCGAGTAGGTAAGTGATAAAAAGAATAATTTTTGAGGTGACATGCACCATCATAATCTTGATCAAAATATTGTAAAGCATTGATAGCTGGGGTCATAGTACTCTAAACATGAGCATGAAAGATGTAGTTCTAACAATAAGACAAAACAACTAAGTTGTAACATGAAAAGGTACAATCAAAATATCATGAATAACAATGCATTGAAAGACATTTTGTTTCACATATAGAAAATATAGCATGAGTGGTATTCAGCTTGTCCCTCATGGAATAGCAAAACATAAATGCATAGGACACCTTCAAAGTTCATAAGGGTGACTAGATACAAATAATTTAAGGACAAGCAATACCATGATTATGAATCAATCAATAAGTTTTGGGACAATGCACATTGAACTAAGAATGACAACTATGCTCTCTTAATTTGTGCATAAAGATAGAAGATGGAGACTCAACATAAAAGTAAAAAAGAAAGACCCTTCAAAGAGGGAAGCAGGGATTTCAAGTTTCATAAAGAGCTTCCAAAAATTATGGTACTTATTAGCTTTGAGACCTCATTGCCCCTATCATAAGCATCTTGAAGTGATTAAGGTTAAAGTGAGACAAATATAAGGTATATGCTTGACAGATCATAAGATGAAAATCTCATGTTCCTTGAGTACGAGGGTCGTTCCTCATGCTACTTAACTTTAGTAACAAGCAAGTTCTTGTCATTGTAAGTATTTGTGTATCATAGAGAACCGCCAATAGGGTACCCCTTGCCCCATGACACAAGAGCTATCCCATATCAAAATGACAAGGCAACAGACAATGAGCATCTCAGTGATCTTTTTATTTACCATGAGCATGGTGCTTTTTTCTCTATTTTTTCTATATTTTTTTCTGAAGATGCTTCATAGATTACTCACTATGTTTATGCTGCAAGTTTCCACCATGATTAGGCATGGCTTAGGCTAGACGCCCAGACGTTTCTCTAACACATATACAATACTGTATGGACTTACAAGCTCCCCTTTTATTTCACACTGCTGACATCCATAAACAAAAGATCATGATATCAACTGGATAGATATGTACAAATGTTGAAAGCGCTCCCCATGACAGCATGGTTCTGCTAACTCTCAAGTTATAATTTGCAAGCATATAAGCAACATAGATGGGCACAATGGTTCAAGTTTATTAAGTACAAAAAAATAAAGTGTGTCATCAAGTTCGTGAGAGATTTAATCACTAATTTTCACATAAAAAGTTTAATTTGGAAGATAGATAAACACATAAATATACTTGGAATGGTGTAACACACCATGCATAGGAATTTATAGTGGACTCTTTGGAATAACTTGGTTTATTGGGAGTTGTATGCACGAGTAGAGCTCATACTCAGTACATGTGGAGGCTAGCAAAATACTAGGAGCGACCAACTAAGAAAGCAATAATGGACATAATCATGCAAAGCGACAAAATAGTATTAATTAAAACATAAAGTGATATCACAAGTCAAAAACTAAATGATCATAGAGGCTAAGGTGACTGGTTCATAGTCTTAACTTGGTGTAAGCATGTGCCAACTCAACCCAAATAAAGCATCAAAGGAGAATACCAAAATATTATGCTTTTGTATGCTAAAACAATGCATGATTCTTTCAAGGCAAATTAAGAAATATCAATTATTTGGAACAAGTCATGCTACAACAATAATCGCTAAGCATGTGGTCAAAGCAACATCTAACATGACATGATAAAGTCTAGGCCACAGTCAAAACAAGCTTCCTTTTGTACCACTATAAGCATGAAACTTTCTACTCTTTTCCAACACCAATCAACTTCTTTGGAACAAAATAAGAATGCGGAGGTCCAACTAATTTATCGCAGCAAATCAAACAAAAGAAAGCTAAAACCAAAAACAAAGACTCTCCAAGAACAACATAATAGTGCATGAAGTGTCTTGAAGTTTCAACACAAGTAAAACTTCCATTAAAACACAAGCTACTGTAGCAATTCCTTTTAAAATCTCAAGTGATCAAAGAGAACTCAAAAGGAAACCGGTTAAGAGGCAAATGCAAATAATGGCAGAAATATGTCAAAACGGACCAGTAGGTAAAGATCGATTGTTTAGAAGACCTTATGTTGCTCAAATAGAAAAGTACTATACTAATGAAAGTTAGATAATAACCTGGGGCATATGCACAGAAAATTACATCTCAATCCGACGTACTGGGATATTTCACGATTTTTTACAGTGAAGCACAAAAATCTTTTTCGGGACACCAACTTACCCAAATCTTACTTCTCTCTCATTAGAGGTTATTCTTGGCACAAAAAACACACATAAATGATAAGGAGAGGTTATTACAGAAGCAATAACTTGCAAAACTGAACAAAAGAAAAGCTTACTGAAATAAAAATTGGGTCATCTCCCAAGAGTGCTATTCTTTAACGCCTTCAGCTAGGCATGATAGTTTGAGAAGATGCTCACATAGAAAATATGTGTAACACCCCGGTTTTAAAAAGACCGTGGCCTCTATGTGACATGCCAATCCCTGGATCGGTTCATTGGCCCACAATAGAGTAAGATGAATAACATAGCAAAATAACCGTGTATCATAGATAACGAAGATCCAGAGTACCATTATTACAATAAAAGCTTAGCCCAAAGCTAGCTCAAATTATTCAGGTAGCGACATAAATAAAGTAAATTCTCCATTCTTCAAATTGCCCACAAGTGAACAAGTGCCGAGTGGAGTACCGTGGCCTATATCGATTACTCAGAATCGGAATAACCTGCAACATGAAACGTAGCAGTCCCGAAGGGTCAATACATGGAATGTATGGCAAGTAGAGCTAGTAATGGAGACAATAGTACTAACATCTACATGCATATCTGGCAAGTGGAGCTGTGTCTTGCTTGCATTTGCAAATATCTTTGTCCTACTTTTATAAATAGTTTTTGATTTTCTTTGAAAAGATCCCAATTAAGTTAACCCAACAAGATTAAAACAATTATGAAATTAGAATGAGCGAGAAACATGTCATGAAATCGATATCAAGCAACTCAGTTGTCCATAACCGGGGACATGGCTAATCGATTAGATTATACACCCTGCAGAGGTTAGTACACTTTACCCATGTGACTTGGCCAGCCCAGCTCGTACCATCACTCTCATTTTGGGTGATGATAGGGAGAAGTCCAAGTTGAGACCGTTCGGGAAGTAGCTCCCCAATCCCGACGTGCACCGGTCCAACCTACCAAAGTTCTACATCTCTGGATACGCGGGTTCGGGTCACCATAACCTACTAAGTCCAACCAACCGCCCATTGCATTATTGGCACATGATTGTACACCTAAGCTACACAATAAAGAAGCCAATCAATTTCTCTCGATACCTGGGTGCCTTTCCGCAATGAAACCACCAAAAATTATCAATACCATCACACCCAGGAGATTCATTGATTAAGTTGTTTTAGTTTTCTCAAACCAATACTTTTAGAAATAAGTCTCAATGATGTAACCCAGCCCTCGTTCAACATAGCATGGCTAAGCACATACGTGCGTGCGTGCGTGCATGCATGCGTGTGCGTGTGTGCGCGCGAGGCGCAGTGCAGCGGCAACACAGCAGCAAGCGGCAGTAGCGCAGCGGGCGGCGCGCGGCGCAGCAGCTGCTTGGGGGCGCGCGCGCGCGGGTGGAGGCGCAGGCGGCGAGGCATGCGCGCGGCGGCGGGGTCGCTGCGAGGCGGCGCGGCGGTGGCGGGGCATGGCGCCGGCGGCGGGGCAAGCGAGCGGCGGCGGGGCGCTGCGCGGCTGCGGGGAGGCGGCACGCTGGTGGCGGTGGCGTGGCGGCGGCACGCGGGCGGCGGGGCAGGGCGGCGATGGCGGCGGCCTTACCTGGTGGCGGCGGCGGCGCGTGGAGGAGGAGGCGGCGGGCGCGGGCACGCGTCCCGAGGTGGAGGCGGCGCGATCGCGGGGTGGGCAAGGAGGCGGCAGGGTGGGTGCGGTTCCCGAGGCCGGGTGGCCTCTTTTGTGGGGCCCTCTGCGGTTCCTAAACTGAATCGGTGCGGAGTTGGTTTCGGACTCGGAAATCGGTCCAAAATTCGGACCGTTTTCCGACGATTCACTAAAACGGCGACAACTTTTCCGTACGAGCTCCGAATCGAGCGATTCTTGCTCCTACGGTTTTGTAAAGTCGAGGGGAACAATCTAGGGTCAAGGTTTGAGCGAAACCACCAGGCTACAAGGGTGGACAACGCTAGTCCTACTAAAGCCTCCCGTAGGAGCCTCGTAGCAAAATAGAATAGGGATTTGAAAATAGCGTTTCGTCGAACCTTTTCACTCGACGGTTTTGAATGGAAAAGTCTGATGCAATGATATGAATGTTATGCAAGACCAAATCTAAAATTTGGGATGTGACAAGACTAACCCCCTTAAGATGAATCTCGTCCCCGAGATTCGGCGCGGCTAGCAAATAGGTGCGGGTAGTCCTCTCGGATGTCATCCTCACGCTCCCAAGTGGCTTCCTTTTCGGTGTGGTGGCTCTATTGCACCTTGCAAAACTTGATTGTCTTGGTACGGGTAGTCCTCTCCGCTGTCTCCAGAATCTTGACCGGTTTCTCCTCATAGGTCATGTCGTTCTCAAGCTGAACCTCCTCTAGCGGTACGGTGTCTCTCAATGGTGTATCCACCATCTCCGGATGGCACTTCTTCAGCTGGGATACGTGGAACACATTGTGAACAGCGGACAGAGCTTATGGCAACTCCAACTGGTAAGCAACTTCTCCTTTGCGTGCTAAGACCGGATATGGTCCAATAAACCGAGGTGCCAGCTTACCCTTAATTCCAAATCTCTTGATTCCACGAAGCGGTGATACTCTGAGGTATGCTCTATCACCTATCTCATACACCACTTCCTTGCGCTTGGCGTCAGCGTAGCTCTTCTGCCTTGATTGTGCTACCTTCAGTCTGTCTCTAATCAAGGCGACCTTCTCCTCAGCGTCCTTGATCAAATCAGGTCCAAACAACTGACGTTCTCCTACTCCATCCCATAGCAATGGTGTTCGGCACCGTTTCCCATATAGCACATCGAACGGTGACGTCTTGATGCTGGTTTGATAGCTGTTGTTGTAGGAAAACTCAGCATACGGTAAATTCTCATCCCAACTAGAACCATGAGCCAAAGCGCAAGCTCTCAGCATGTCTTCCAAAATCTGATTCACCCTCTCGTTCTGTCCATCAGTCTGTGGGTGAAACGCTGTGCTAAACTCCAATCTAGTACCAAGTGACTCGTGCAGCTGGCGCCAGAAGTGTGAGGTAAATTGGGTGCCTCTATCAGATACGATACTCTTGGGAACTCCGTGTAGGCACACAATCCTGTCCATGTAAATCTTGGCCAACTTCGCACTTGTATAGGTCGTCTTCACCGGTATAAAGTGGGCTACCTTGGTTAAATGATCGACCACTACCCAAATAGAGTCGTATCCTGACCTGGTCCTGGGCAATCCTGTGATAAAATCCATTCCCACTCTATCCCACTTCCAATCCGGCACAGGCAATGGCTGTAGCAGTCCTGCTGGCTTCTGGTGTTCTGCCTTCACTCGTCTACATACATCACATAGGGCAATATGCTTGGCGATATCTCCCTTCATGTTGTTCCACCAAAATCTGCTCTTCAAATCCATGTACATCTTCGTGTTGCCCGGATGTATGGAGTATGGCGAGTTATGAGCCTCCTACAGAATCAACTCCCTTATCTCCGGGTCGCTGGGCACACACAAACAGTCTCCATACCACAAGGTACCATGCTCATCCTCGCGAATATCCTTTTTCCGATTCTCCTTCATCTTTTCCTTCTCCTCTATTTCCTTGTCTCCTATCTGAGCCTTTATGATCCTGTCCTGTAGCGTCGGTTGGACTTCCATTGTAGCTAGGTATCCTTCAGATACTACCTCCAGTCTAAGGTCCTTGAATTGCTTGCACAGATCCTCGGGCAATTCACCAATTGCCAATCCATTGGCATAAACCTTCCGGCTCAGAGCATCTGCTACTACATTGGCCTTTCCTGGGTGATATTGTAGATTCATATCATAATCCTTGATAAGCTCCAACCATCTCCTTTGTCTCATATTCAGTTCCTTCTGCGTGAATATATACTTCAGGCTCTTGTGGTCGGTGTACACATCACAGTGTTTTCCCATTAAGTAATGCCTCCATACCTTGAGCGCATGAACCACTGACGCTAACTCCAAGTCGTGTGTGGGGTAATTCCGCTCATGGTGCTTGAGTTGTCGCGAGGCGTATGACACTACTCTCCCATCTTGCATCAGCACACTCCCAAGTCCCTGTCGAGAAGCGTCACAGTACACTTGGAAATCCTTCTGAAGATCTAGTAAACACAGAACTGGGGCGGTCACTAGTCGACGCTTCAGCTCCTGAAAGCTGGCTTCACATACGTCTGACCATTCAAACTTCCTCTCCTTCTTCAGAAGTTCAGTCATCGGCTTAGCAATCTTGGAAAAGTTTTCAATGAACCTCCTGTAATATCCACCAAGTCCCAGAAAGCTGCGAATCTCTCCCGCATTCTTGGGTGCTTCCCACTCAGTTACTGCAGTCACTTTGCTTGGATCAACAACGACTCCTTCTCCTGACACTACGTGTCCAAGAAACCCAACGGTGTTAAGCCAGAATTCACACTTGCTGAATTTGGCATACAGCTGGTGTTCCCTCAGTTTCTCCATAATCAGTCGCAGATGTTTCTCATGCTCAGCATTATCCTTGGAATATATCAGTATGTCATCAATAAACACCACCACGAACTTGTCCAAGTACTCCATAAATACCTTGTTCATCATGGTCATGAAATATGTCGGGGCATTCGTTAGTCCAAAAGACATAACTGTATACTCATATAATCCATACCTAGTGGTGAAGGCGGTTTTTGGTACGTCCTCCTCCCGGATCTTCAATTGGAAGTAGCCTGATCGCAGATCAATCTTGCTGAACACCTTTGCTCCTTCCAGTTGATCAAACAAATCATTTATGTTTGGCAGAGGGTACTTGTTCTTAATGGTTACTTCATTCAGCGAGCGATAGTCCACCACTAATCCCTTGGTGCTGTCTTTCTTCTCCACAAACAGAACAGGTGCTCCCCATGATGACGAACTAGGCTGAATGAATCCCTTTTCCAGCTGCTCTTTCAACTGTTTCTTCAATTCCTTGAGCTCATCCACATCCATCTTATATGGTCTCTTTGCTATAGGTCCTGTTCCCGACATCAGGTCGATAAGAAACTCTACTTCCCTGTCAGGTGGCATCCCTGGCAGCTCTTCTGGAAACACGTCGGGGTAATCCCTAATCACTGGCACAGTATCCATGCTAACCCCCTTAAGAGAATTCAACTTACACCTTCCTGGTCGTACTGCTGACTTGAATCTAATCCTCTTACCATCCGGGGTTTTGAGTGAAACAGCTCGCTGTGCACAATCTATGTGTCCCCCATGCATAGACATCCAATCCATACCCAGAATAACGTCTAATCCCTGTAAATCCAACACTACCAAATGTGCACTGAAGTTGTGTGTTCCAATCCTCACAGTTAAATCGCGGCATCCCGCGCTAGCTATCATATCTCCTCCTGGTGAACTCACTCTAAAAGACCTTTTCATAGACTCAGTAGGTAACTTATGCTTATCCACGAATGCCCTTGATATGAATGAATGCGATGCACCAGTATCGAAAAGTATAAGTGTAGGGTAAGTGTTGATTGGAAACTTACCAATCACAAGGTCAGGCTCATCTGGAATCTCCTCCACATTCATGTGGTTCACTGTGGCCTTCTCGTTGTTGGTTGGCTTCAATCCCTTCCTCTCCGGGCAGTTGTCAGCATAGTGTCCCTTCTGTTTACACTTGAAGCACGTCACCTCACTCAGATCCTTCTTCACAAAGTTGCGATCACGGTTGCGGTCATGTCCACCGTGTCCTCCAGAGTGGTGAGAGTGTCCTCCCTTGTGGCTGTGGTGGCTGCTCCTATGGTTGTCATGACGATGCCCATCGCCTCCATGGTGGTGGCGGTCATGGCTCCCATGGTCACTCCCTCCATGCTTGGAGTATCCATCATAGGAAGTGCGAGACTTGTGGTGTGAACCAGAGTGATGATTGTTGTTCTTTCTCTTGCGGTTCTCCACCTGCTTGTGCTTCCCTTTCAAGATTCTGGCCTTGTCCATAAGCTCCTGGAAAGTGAGGCAATAAACCACCAGTAGCTGTACTGAAAGCTCATCACTGAGGCCATCCAGGAATCTCTCCCTCCTTTTTACATCAGTGTCAACATCCTCAGGTGCATAACGGGACAAGTTGTTGAACTCCTCAATGTACTCGGCCACGGTGCGATTGGTTTGGCGCAAGTTGCGGAACTCCTTCCTCTTCAGGCTCAGAACTCCTGAAGACACGTGGTTGGTCCTGAAACCTTCCTCGAACATTGCCCAAGTCACGGTATCCAGCGGGTGGGTGATCTGAAAAGTGTCCCACCAAGAAGCGGCTGGTCCCTCCAGTAGATGAGCGGCAAACCTCACCTTCTCAGCATCAGTGCATCCGACAGTTACCAGATCCTTGTTGACTGAACGCAACCAGTCGAGAGCAACCATTGGTTCCGTTGCAGTAGAGAACTTAGCTGGCCTTAGCCTCAGAAATCTGGTGAGAGCATCTCCCTGAGGCTGATTGTTTCCATTGTTGTTGTTCTGATTTGCCATGAACTGAGTCATCACTTGGGTCAGCTGGGCCTGGGCTGCCATGAGTTGCTCCAACTCAGTGGGTTGACGGCGGGGAGGCATCTGCGGTTCAGCACAGGTAAGTTTAGAAAGAATCAACTACGACAATTGGATTCTACCCATGTATATGATCAATCAACAACAAACAATAGCAGACAATCACAAGCAAGTAACACATCAACAATCAAGTGGTCCAGAAACATTCCAGGTGTTATCCTAGTAGTATATACCTACTGAAATAGTTTTACAAGAGTTGGCAATGGTTAACTAAACAGTAGATCAACCAAACAACAAAACAACAATTCTGCCAGAACAGTCTAGCAGCGTTCACGAATTTTTCCGCCTGACTTAAACTCGTCAGAAAAAATTTCTGATTTTTTCACATATAGTACAGAGAATTTCGCATCAGCCCAATTGTTTTCAGATTTTTCCGAGTTACCATAAAAATATGAAAAATCATACAGTACTGCTGTATCAGCAGAAAAACTGCAGCGAAAAAAACACAGATAGTAACCAAACTTGCCATAACTCTTTCATAATGTTTTGCACAAATAATTCCTGGGATATTGGAGTACAAAAATAAGCAACAAAGCACTCTTAAACTAACACGAACTAAGCTTCACAACGATCGAGACTAATCCTAACGAATTTGCGTAACGAGGACTAATTGGTGGACTTCTATCTACTTCTTGAAGAGGTTGCAGTAGGTCCTTGCTGTCATGCGTTGACGCTTCGGCTCGCGGTACAACCATGGCGGCGGAGTGTACACTTCTCCTGAATCATCACTTGAGATCTCAAACTCCACCTCTTCTGGATCCTCCTCTTCTTCTTCACTCTCAGCTGCAACTGCAACAGCTTCATCTCCTCCACCATCATCGTCTTCATCATCATCATCCTCGTCCTCATCATCATCATCATTCCCACTGTCATCATCATCCCCGTTGTTGCCATCATCTCCATTATCATCATCAGAGGGTGGATTCAGCTGCGCTTGGAGAGCGGCAATCTGGGTTGTCATAGCTTCAATAGTTTGATCCCTTTCCTGGACGGTCCCTTGCAACTGTTGTATGTTCTGGGTATACTCCTGCACAGTACCATGAAGATGAGCTATGGTTGCATCTCTGGCTATCAAGGCATTCTCCAGAACTCCCACAACTTCATGCAGGGTGTTAATCTCCTGTCCTTGGACCACCATACCATTGCTAGCAAAATCTGCAATCTCCTTTATCATCCTCACCTTCTCAGCTAGAGCTCCATTCTCCCTTTCCATGTCCTCTATGTGCCTCCGACGGGGTGGCATGTTGTTCCTGTCACCCGGGGTAACCACAATGTGCCCATCTTCATCACGCCTCCCATAGTCAGGGTAGGGTGAATCTGCTGGCAGTAGGTGTCGGACATTATGGCACTGGCGAGACAGGGCTTCATGTATGGCCAAGTTGATTCCAAGTCCCCAGTTGCAGTATGTCTTGGTGTAGATCAAGTGCACGGGATTTGGCAAGGCGGCATCTCTGAATATGAAGGTAGTGATCTCCCATGCATCCTCTCCATATCCATAGGTGTACAGCCTTCTTCCCTTGAACATGGGCAGTGGCAATCCCAATGACTGCGAGAGCTGAGCTAACTGCCTTGCAAAGGGCCTTGGTGACTCCATGGTGGCATACTCAGTCCTGACTTCTCCCATCTATCAAGTAAAAGAGGAAAGTGTGAGAATAGCATATGGTAAGAATTTACGAGGGTGAAAGGCATAAGATGAAAGACAGAGTTAATATAGGCTTTAATAAATCTATGGCTTCCTAATCCAATTCTAGGTCACGATCCTACAGTCGACACACGGCTCTGATACCATCCTGTAACACCCCGGTTCTAAAAAGACCGTGGCCTCTATGTGACATGCCAATCCCTGGATCGGTTCATTGGCCCACAATAGAGTAAGATGAATAACATAGCAAAATAACCGTGTATCATAGATAACGAAGATCCAGAGTACCATTATTACAATAAAAGCTTAGCCCAAAGCTAGCTCAAATTATTCAGGTAGTGACATAAATAAAGTAAATTCTCCATTCTTCAAATTGCCCACAAGTGAACAAGTGCCGAGTGGAGTACCGTGGCCTATATCGATTACTCAGAACCGGAATAACCTGCAACATGAAACGTAGCAGCCCCGAAGGGTCAATACATGGAATGTATGGCAAGTAGAGCTAGTAATGGAGACAATAGTACTAACATCTACATGCATATCTGGCAAGTGGAGCTGTGTCTTGCTTGCATTTGCAAATATCTTTGTCCTACTTTCATAAACAGTTTTTGATTTTCTTTGAAAAGATCCCAATTAAGTTAACCCAACAAGATTAAAACAATTATGAAATTAGAATGAGCGAGAAACATGTCATGGAATCGATATCAAGCAACTCAGTTGTCCATAACCGGGGACACGGCTAATCGATTAGATTATACATCCTGCAGAGGTTAGTACACTTTACCCATGTGACTTGGCCAGCCCAGCTCGTACCATCACTCTCATTTTGGGTGATGATAGGGAGAAGTCCAAGTTGAGACCGTTCGGGAAGTAGCTCCCCAATCCCGACGCGCACCGGTCCAACCTACCAAAATTCTACATCTCTGGATACGCGGGTTCGGGTCACCACAACCTACTAAGTCCAACCAACCGCCCATTCCATTATTGGCACATGGTTGTACACGTAAGCTACACAATAAAGAAGCCAATCAATTTCTCTCGATACCTAGGTGCCTTTCCGCAATGAAACCACCAAAAATTATCAATACCATCACACCCATGAGATTCATTGATTAAGTTGTTTTAGTTTTCTCAAACCAATACTTTTAGAAACAAGTCTCAATGATGTAACCCAGCCCTCGTTCAACATAGCATGGCTAAGCACATCTACCAAAGGTGGTTCATCTATAAGGAAAGCCCTACCACATAGTAGGTCATAGCATAGCGATAGTATCATCCTACACATGCATCTACAAAATACACGACAATGCATTGAAAATAGTAGGACGATATCATGGACAAAGTAGCATCTACTTGCCTTGGTTGTAGGGGTCGGAAGAACAATCCACACACGAGCAAGCGTTGCACTCGTCACAATCTACACGATACAATTGCAATCATAAACAAACAATCCACAGGCATATGCAACAAAGATGATGCATGAAGGTATGCAAGACAAGTAAATTGGTGGTACAGCTGCACCACATAATCCTATTCAATAATACTACTGATTGCATGCATGGAAAAATAGTTTTAGCGCTAGGAAAACTATTACGCAAAGTAATGCTCAAAACTAGAGCAAGAACTCAAATAATTCACTACCGGTAATATACTGTTTGTAAAATCTTGGGAAAATTCTACCGCATAGGTATTGCTAATTAGAAACAGTACCAACTGGAATTACTCAAAAAGGAATTATGAAACTCCCCGAGTAATTAAAACACTGCAGAAAGCCACTAGACAGTTTCTGCAGAAGTTTTTACTGTAAGCCTATCTTTTTAATTCACGATGAGATTCCCCTCGTTCCACTGAATCCAGGTACATATCATACGCGATTTTTGGAGCTACGGATCTTTTTCTATGAATTAATTACTCTGAAAAGGCCACTAACTAGTTTGATTAAACTGTACTAAACCTTGCTGCAAAAGCCTGAACCAAAGGTACAGCGAGATTCTACACGACTCACTGAATCTACACATATTTTATTTGCAATTTTTGGCCAAGCGGTTTAATTTCTATGCAATTTACAAGTTTCTACCGAAATCTGTCAACTAAAAGGATTAACGAAATTAACCAGTCAACTGTGTCTGTTGACTGGTTAACGCGTCTGCTGACTGGGTGCTGACTGGGCGTCTGACTAGCCAACGCCTGAGTCTGACCAGTCAACGACCGATCTGAACCGTTGATCTGAAATCCTACGGTGGCTGCAGGCTTACCGGGAACGAACGGCGAAGCGGACGGCGGCCAGTTCCGGACGGCGCGGCGATCGATTCCGGCAACGACGGTAACCTGTGCGAGGGGGAGGTGATCAGCGCACGGGTCAAGGAAAAACAACGCGCGTGCAAGACGGCGCGCGTACGTGCGTGCGTGCGTGCGTGTGTGCGCGCGAGGCGCAGCGCAGCGGCAGCACAGCAGCAAGCGGCGGCAGCACAGCGGGCGGCGCGCGGCGCAGCAGCTGCTTGGGGGCGCGCGCGCGCGGGTGGAGGTGCAGGCGGCGAGGCATGCGCGCGGCGGTGGGGTCGCTGCGAGGCGGCGCGGCGGTGGCGGGGCATGGCGCCGGCGGCGGGGCAGGCGAGAGGCAGCGGGGCGCGGCGCGACTGCGGGGAGGCGGCGCGCTGGCGGCGGTGGCGTGGCGCGGCGGCAGCACGCGGGCGGCGGGGCAGGGCGGCGACGGCGGCGGCCTTACCTGGTGGCGGCGGCGGCGCGTGGAGGGGGAGGCGGCGGCGACGATCGCGGGAGGCGGCGGGCGCGGGCACGCGTCCCGAGGTGGAGGCGGCGCGATCGCGGGGTGGGCAGGGAGGCGGCGGGGTTGGTGCAGTTCCCGAAGCCGGGTGGCCTCTTTTGTGGGGTCCTCTGCGGGTCCTAAACTGAATCGGTGCGGAGTTGGTTTCGGACTCGGAAACCGTCCAAAATTCGGACCGTTTTCCGAAGATTCACTAAAACGGCGACAACTTTTCCGTACGAGCTCCGAATCGAGCGATTCTTGCTCCTACGGTTTTGTAAAGTCGAGGGGAACAATCTAGGGTCAAGGTTTGAGCGAAACCACTAGGCTACAAGGGAGGACAACGCTAGTACTACTAAAGCCTCCCGCAGGAGCCTCGTAGCAAAATAGAATAGGGATTTGAAAATAGCGTTTCGCCGATCCTTTTCACTCGACGGTTTTGAATGGAAAAGTATGATGCAATGATATGAATGTTATGCAAGAACAAATCTAAAATTTGGGATGTGACAATATGAATTGAAGTAAAAGAGAGCATCAAGAATCAAATTCAAAACACATTTAAGTCTAACCCACTTCCTATGCATAGGAATCTTGTACGCAAATAAATTCACAAAGAACAAAGTGACAGGCATAGGAAGATAAAACAAGAGTAACTTCAAAACTTTCAGCACATAGAGAGGTGTTTAAGTACCATGAAAACTTATACAACCATATTTTACTCTCTCATAATAATTTTCATTAGCCTCATGAATAAACTCAATAATATAACTATCACATAAAGCATGTTTTTCATGATCTACAAACACATAATTTTTATCAAGCTCAAAAATAGTGGGATTAAAATCTTCAAACCTACTTTTAACAATTTTATAACAAGATGACTCATCATTCTCGAGAGGTATGGGGTTCCAAGATAAATTCAAGACCGCTCCAATCTCATTTTCAATAGTAGTACAATTAATATTATCAACCAATATATGACCATCATCTAGAGCTTTATCATAAACATTTTCTAAGCAAAACTCTTTAGTACCATGCATTTCAAAGTTAGGCACAAATAAAGGATAATCATAAGATTTATGAAAATAGCATGGATTATCATAGATAACAAGAGCATAATTAGTATCACAAGTTTTACCCATAGTAGATATTTCAAAAGAATCTACATGAACATAACATTCATCCTCCTTTGGTAAGCATGGGGGACAATCAAATAATGTAAGGGATAAATAGTTACTCTGATTAGAAGGTAGACATGGGTAGCTAATCCATTCTTCCTCCTTTTGTTCATCACTCTCCTCCTCTTTTTCATCTAATGAGCTTTCATGTTTAGCAATTTCTTCTTCCATATGTTCCTGCAAATTGTGGACACATTCTTGTGCATGACTGAGTCTCTATTTATAATCAAGGGATTTCTATTTTCGTGGCCTTGGTTCGTTAGTCGTACTCACTTTTCCCCAGCAGCTTAACTTTTCCTCACGTTTCCCCTCGCCATGTTAAGAAACCCTCGCGGGCGCTCGCAGGCGGTCGGACGGAGGGATGTCGTCAGATCAAAGGCTTGACCGTTACATGCTGACTGGTGGGACCGTGTTGGGGTGGGTCGGGCGTTGAGCGTTACGTTACGAGGCCTCGATCGTTACATGCCTGGCCGGTGGGGCCGCATTGGGACGGGTCCTGCATACGTGGTGAAGGGTGGGTCCGTGTTGGGACGGGTCTTGCATACATGTTGAAGACTGGGATCGCATGGAGACACGTCGGACCGGCCATTCACGCTCACCCAAAGCATTCGCTTCCCCGAGCCTGGAATAGCTCCCACACCGCCGCTCTGCTGCCCTGCCGTCGTGCCCTCATACCTTATGTCATCCTCGGCCCTAGAGCCACCCCCTCCCCCTAGCCATGGATTCCACTCCACCTCCGGCTCTACTCCCTCCCTTGCTAGATCTACCTGTTTTGCGGAATAGTATGCAACGCCGGCTGGTGCACCGTCCATCCCCGTCGAGCACGGAGAACATTGGGTGGAATCGCAGGGATCTAACGCATTGATTCCATCTGGGTAAGCATCATTTCCCTTTTGTGGGTTGATTATTGGCAGTATTTGAACGCGAAACGCTGGTGCTCAACTAACTGCCTTGCTTTTAGTATAGGATTGATCCGGTGCTAGCGTAATTCATGGTTGTGAACAATATCTATCTGGATTTTAGTTCCCAGTGGTGGTTTCAACCTCCATAACTCTCAGAGATAGATAAAATCTCCCTAAAATCTATTGTAAATTCCCCTAGAGCAGTGGCGATTCAGTTGGTTTGCAAGAGTGTTTATAATTATGAAACTCTCATGCATTCTGAAACTATAATTGACACAACTCTCGCACGGCTAGCGATTCACTTTCAAATTAAAAAAACTATACAACTCTTAATGTACAAGAGTGTTTATAATTGACATAACTCTTGAACACTTTCAAATTAAAAAAATATATACAACTCTTAATGTAAACGAGTGTTTATAATTGACACAACTCTTAAACACTTTCAAATTAAAAAAATCATACGACTCTTAATGTAAAAGAGTGTTTATAATTGACACAAATCTTGAACACTTTCAAATTGAAAAACCATAGAACTCTTAATGTAAAAGAGTGTTTATAATTGACACTACTCTTGAACACTTTCAAACTGAAAAAATCATACAACTCTTAATGTAAAAGAGTGTTTATAATTGACACAACTCGTGAACACTTTCAAATTGAAAAACCATAGAACTCTTAATGTAAAAGAGTGTTTATAATTCACACTACTCTTGAACACTTTCAAATTGAAAAAATTATACAACTCTTAATGTAAAAGAGTGTTTATAATTGACACTACTCTTGAACACTTTCAAATTAAAAAAAATATACAACTCTTAATGTAAAAGAGTGTTTATAATTGACACTACTCTTAAACACTTTCAAATTAAAAAAATTATACAACTCTTAATGTAAAAGAGTGATTATAATTGACACTACTCTTGAACACTTTCAAATTAAAAAATATACAACTCTTAATGTAAAAGAGTGTTTATAATTGACACTACTCCTGAACACTTTCAAATTGAAAAATTATACAACTCTTAATATAAAAGAGTGTTTTTAATTGACACTACTCTTGAACACTTTCAAATTAAAAAATTATACAACTCTTAATGTAAAGGAAAAGGGTGTTTACCATTTTTATAGTGTGAAAAGTGATCCCTAAAATTGCGTATACGGAAATTATAAACCTTTGAACACTGTGAAATCGCACTTAATACGTGATAATGATGTGCTAAGAAAATCTCGAGAGATTATCATTTTCATAGAATGTAGGGATGTAATGCATAAACTTGCATATGGCAAAAATTATACACCTTTGAACTCTTTGAAATCTCACTTATGACATGGAGTGAAATATAATGCAAAAATTTATACACCTTTGAACACTTTTCCTTCAAATTATATTCAAAATCATTTGTTTATGGAGTTAAAACATCGGTGGCAAACTCATTATTTTGCATGGATAGAGGGTGCCCCCCGAGAGATACAGGGGTTATCCTATACGCTAGATCACAGAGGATCAATCAGAGGATCAACGGTTGGTGGGTACGATCCGCGTGACAACTGTCTCGACCAATCAGAGTGTAGTAGCCAAGATGAGCACATGTGTGAGAGTTTGTCACTAAGAGGGAGGGGGAAACTGAGTAGAACTTAAAAATCAAGGGCAAAGCTAACAAGGGGGTTCAAATATAAAACAAAAAGAGATTTAAAAAATGTAAAATGCTTCTTTTATACAATAAAATGCATATTGGCATACATCAAACTATTTGCAATTCAAATATACATCAGTTTGACAATTATTGCCTCATTCAGACAAATTATGTTTTGGGAGGGATGTTTTGGGGAGAGGCTTGACTAGAAAACCCCCAAGAAAACCCCAACCACGCCGGCGATGGAGAAGAATGGTGCAGTGGCTATCGTCGCCTCCAAGGCGGCCGACTAGGAGGCCCCCGTCCCCGTACTGGCTCCCGTCGAGGCATTGAAGGCAGCCGCCATCCCCGTCTAGACCCTCATGCCCGCTTCCATCGTAGCCGCCGACGAGGAGGCCCCCGTCCCCATACAGGCCCCCGCCATTCTCCTGTAGATCCTGCACGGCTGGGACCCCTACGGGGACAACGATTACATCAGGCAGGAGAACCCCTTCGACACCAGCTTAGCCGACCCATGGTCGGAGGTAACTAGGGTTTTCTCCCCTTCCTTTGTTCTTCCCCCATTCCCATTGTTGGATGCTAGATCGTGTGTTATTAGGGCTCGGCTAATCGGTGGATGCTAGGTATTTTTATAGTAGTGATACGTTGGAAACATATCTATAATTTTTGATGCTCCATGCTTCTTTAGTATCTACATTTCTTTACTTGTACACACTTTGAGGTGCTTTTTACATGTTTTCTGGTACTAACCTATTAACAAGTTGCAACAGTGTCAGATGCCTGTTTTATGCTATTTTTGGTTTCAGAAAAGTTAGTAAAGAAATATTATCGGAATTGGACGGGACGAAGGACAAAGTCAATAACTTTCCGTGGGGAACAAGAAGTCCAGAGGGGAGCCCGGGAGGCCAGCCAGGGGGGCCAGACCCACCCTAGGCGCGGGTGGGCCCTAGCCCACGCCTAGCTAGGGTTTGCCTGTCCTGGACGCCTCCTCGGCCTCCCACTTCGCCTATAAGAAGCCCCCGATGCAGAAACACTGGGTAAACAATCATAAATCCACGACACCGTCTATAGCCGCCGCCACCATCATCCCTAGATCGGGAGGGGATCTGAAGCTCTTCCCGGCACCCTGCCGGAGGGGAGATCATCCCGGAGGCCTTCTCTCCGGTATGATGCGTGAGTAGTTCCACCTTGGACTATGGGTCCATGTAGTAGCTAGATGGTTGTATCTCCTCCTTTGTGCTTTCATGTATATATCTTGTGAGCTCTGTTCATGATCAAGATCTAATCTATTTGTAATCATGCACGTTGTGTTTGTGGGGATCCGATGGATACTGAGATTATTATGTTAGTTTGATTAATGGTTTTGTCTTTATGATTCTATCATGTATGTGTTGTTTGTGATATTGCATGCTCTATGTTGCTAGTGGTTATCTTGGCCAAGTAGTTGCTAGTGACTCCAAGAGGGGGTATTTATGCTCGATAGTGGGTTCATGCCTCTAGTTTCCAAGGGAAGTGACAATAATCTCTTCGGTTGTAGATGTGTTGTTGCTACTAGGGAGAAAACAACGGTCTCTTGTTCATGGAACATGTGGACTGTTTACCTTACACACTTTACTTAAAGCAGTTGTATGTTGCTTGCAACTTAATACTAGAGGGGGTTTGGATGATAACCTGAAGGTGGACTTCTAGTCATAGATGCAGTTGGATGGCGGTCTATGTATCTTGTTGCATTGCCCAATCAACCTCATAGGATCTTTCTGACTAGTAATTACATTGTTATGCCTTGCTCAGTTCCTGTCAATTGCCTCGCTGTAATTTGTTTACCCTTCATGCCATGTTGTTTATCTAAGGAGAGCACCTCTAGTGAACTATGGACCCTGGTCCAATCTTTACCATTGATACATCTTCCACTGTTACTGTTTACTTGCTGCAAACCATTACCTTCCACACCATACGTTTAATCCTTTGTTACAGCAAACCGGTGAGCTTGACAACCTCACTGATTCGGTGGGGCAAAGTCTTGAGTTTGTGTTGTGCAGGTCTCCACGTTGCTTGCAACACCCGTGTGACGTTTCCTTCCTCCTTCTGGTTCGATAACCTCGGTCTCAACTGAGGGAAGACTTGCTGCTGTGCTCTTCACACCTTTCTCTTGGGGTTCCCAACAAGACTCCACATCAAGCACCAAGTTCTCTGGCACCACCAAGGAGTCATCAACAAGTTTTCTGGCGCCGTTGCCGGGGAGGCTAAGGATGTCTTCACTAGGGGAGTCCTTCACTTCCTTTCTCTTTACTTTGTTTTTAGTTTGCTTTCTTTATTTTGCTTGGTTTTGTTTGCCTCTTTTCAAAAAACCCCAAAAAATTAGTCTAGTTTGGTTTGCTTGCCTTATTCAAAAACACACAAAAAATTAGTTCCTGCTCTAGCTGCTGCTGCTGTTTTTCGCTTGCCCACCTTTGCCAAAATGAACTCTGCTGAGAACACCAAGTCGTGTGACTTCACTAGCACCAACAACAATGATTTCCTTAGAACTCCTATTGCTCCACCTGCTCTTGATGCTAGCTTTTACGAAATTAAGCCTGCTTTGTTGAATCTTGTGATGAGAGAGCAATTTTCTGGTGCTGGCTCTGATGATCCTGCTACCCATCTTAATAGCTTTGTTGAACTTTGTGAGATGCAAAAGTATAAGGATATAGATGGAGATATTATTAAGCTCAAGCTTTTTCCTTTCTCCTTGAGGGGAAAAGCTAAAGAATGGTTGCTTTCTTTGCCTAAAAATAGTATTGATTCTTGTACTAAGTGCAAATATGCTTTTATTGGAAAGTACTACCCTCCTGCTAAGATTATATCTATGAGAAGTGACATTATGAAATTTAAACAGATTGATAGTGAACATATTTCTCCTGCTTGGGAAAGAATGAAATCTTTGGTTAAAAATTGCCCTACTCATGGACTCGCTGCTTGGATGATTATCCACACTTTTTATGCAGGTTTGAACTTCTCCTCAAGAAACCTGTTGGATTCTGCTGCTGGAGGCACCTTCATGGGCCTCACTTTGGGTGCTGCAACAAGGCTCCTTGATAATATGATGGTTAACTACTCTAAATGGCATGTTGAGAGAGCTCCACATGGTAAGAAGGTAAATTCTGTTGAGGAAACTTCCTCTTTGAGTGAAAAGATTGATGTTATTATGGCTATGCTTGTTAATGGGAAAGCTCCTCTAGATCCTAATAGTGTTACCTTAGCCTCTTTGGTTGCTCAAGAAGAGCAAGTTGATGTGAACTTCATTAGTAACAATAATTTCAACAACAATGCTTATAGGAACAATTTTGGTAGCAACAACAATTATAGGCCTTATCCTCCTAATAATGGCAATTCCTATGGAAGCTCTTACAATAATGCTAGAAGTGCCCCCTCTGAACTTGAAGCCATGCGCAAGGACTTTATTAGTAAACAAACCACTTTCAATAAGACTATAGAGGAAAAGCTTTTAACTGTTGAGAAAAATATATCCTCTTTGTATGAAGCTCAAACTTCCTTGGTTAATAAAATGGCTGCTAAACCTGAGACTATGGAAAACACCTTTGCTATTGCTCATGCCATACAAGTTACTATTGATGAAAATGTTAGGCTGTTAGCTCAACTTCATGCTAGGTGGGAAAAGGAAGCTGAAATTGATAGAAATAATAGTGTGTGCACTATCACTACTAAACCACAAGTAGCCCCTATTCCTCCTCCTACTATGCCTAAGCCTAGTGAGCCTACTACTAGTGATGCTAAGTTTGACTTTGATATTGATGGTTGCAATATTTCTGAAGTGATTATGTTCTTGCAAAAGCTTTCTAGAAGTCCTGATGCTAGTGATATGCATGTTGCTTTCACTAAACATATTGCAGATGGTCTTGTTAAGATTAAGGAAGAGAAGCTAAAACACAAAGCTTCTATTCCTAGGAAAGTAGAAGATAGTTGGGAACCCATTATTAATATTCAAGTGAATGACTTTGATCTCAAAGCTTCATGTGATCTTGGTTCTAGTGTCTCTATTATGCCTAGGAAGATTTATGAAATGTTTGATTTGCCACCATTAGAAGATTGTTATTTGGATGTCCCACTTAGTGATAATGCTAAGAAGAAACTCATGGGGAGTGTTAATGATGTTCTTATTATGGTTAATAATGCTTATGTCCCTATGGATTTCTATGTGTTGGATGTTGAATACAATGATTCTTGTCCTATTACTTTGGGAAGACCTTTTCTTAGAACAGTTGGTGCCATCATTGATATGAAAGAAGGCACCATCAAATATAATTTTCCATTCAAGAAAGGTATTGAACACTTACCTATGAGGAAAGAGAAGTTGATTTTTGCTCCTCCTTTGAAAGCAAGATTTGATGTTAATGCTTATTCAATTGAAAATACTTGATTCTTCTTGCTTCTTGTGCCTAACTTAAAGGCGTTAAAGAAAAGTACTTGTTGGGAGATAACCCAAGAGTTTCCTTGAGTCTTGGAAGTTATTACTATTGTAATTACCTCTCCTTATCCTTTTTGTTTGCCTTTTGTGCCAAGAATGACCTCTAATGAGAGGGAATTAAGATTTGGAAAGTTGCTGTCCCGAAACAGATTTCTGTCCTCCACCAAAAAAATTCGTGAGGAGTCTCTGTAACTCGGATTGAGCTTAAAATTTACGAATAAATCCCCCAGTATGTTAGCTAACTTTCGTTAGTTCAACACTTTTTATTTGAGTAACAGAAGATGTTCGAAAAATCGGTTTCTACCTACTGGTCTGTTTTGACAGATTTCTGCCATTATTTGCATTTGCTTCTTATTGATTCCTTTTTGACCTCTCTTTAGGTATATTGAGTTTTTTTGAAAGAGTTACTACAGTAGCTCGTGTTTTTAGTGAAAAGCCTTGCTGTTACAAAGATTTTCCAGTGGTCTAATATCTTTTGAATACACTAATGTTGCTAATGAAGATTGTGTGAAGTTTTGTATGAAGGAAAAAATTTAGGTGTAGAGGGAGAATGATGCAATGAGATGAATAATGGACAAAAGCTCAACCTTAGGGATGCCACCATGGTGTCACCCCAAGAAATATCCAAGAGGTACAAGCGTCAAAGCTTGGGGATGCCCAAGGCATCCCCTTCTTCATTAATAAAAAGCTCAGGTCTGTCTAGACACTTCGTTTTTATTGTTTCATGCACAGTTGTGTTGTTCTTGGAGCGTCTTAATTTTCGTTTGCTTTGCTTAGTTTGTTTAGTTTTATTTAGTAGTTTGGACCCTCGTTCTCGCTGTGTTGTTTTGCAAATAGGGTTGCTTGGTGTTTGGAAAGGAGTAGTAAGTTCTTGCTTGAAGTGCAAGAGGAGCTTGCATTGACTGTGACTTAGACTTTAGCATGACATGCTAGGTGTTGTTTTAGCATTATGTTTAGTGATTATTGCTATAGCATGTCTTGTTCCAAACAATTGGGATTGCTTAGTGTGCCTTGAGGAAATTATGTATTGTTTTAGCATCCAAAGGCATAGTATTGTGGTTTTCTCCTTTGATGTTTTGCTTGGGTTGACTTGGCACATGCTTACACCATGTTATGACTCTCACAAGTCACCATTAGCCTCTATGATCATTTAGTACTTGACTTGTAGTACCACTCTTTGCTTTGATTAGTTTGCTTTGTTGCACTGCATGTTTTTGGCCATTATTGCTCTCTTAGTTGGTTGCTCCCAGTATTTTGCTACCCTCCACTTGTATGAGTAACTTCTACTCATGCCTCCAACTCCCAAGAAACCAAGTTATTCCAAAGTGTCCACTATAAAGTCCTATGCATGGTGTGTTACACCATTCCAAGTATATTCTTGTTTTCAACTATCTTCTAATTAAAAACTATTTTGTTATGTGAAAACTTAGTGATTAAAGCCCTCACAAACTTGATGGCACATTTTATTCTTTGCCCCTAATAAAATTGAACCATTGTGACAACTTTGTTGTATATGCTTGCACTTATAAGTTGGAATTAGCAGAACCGTGCTGTCACGTGGAACGTTTTCAACATTGCACTTGTACCTTGTTGTACTCAGTTGATATCATGTTCTTTTGTCTATGGATGTCACCGGTATGAAATAAATAGGGGACTTGTAAGTCCATGGAGTTTGTATTCTGTGTTAGAGAAACGCTTGGGCCGCTAGCCTAAGCCATGCCTAATCATGGTGGAAACTTGCAGCATCACCATAATGAGCTATCTATGAAGCATCCTCAGTAAAAAGCTATGCATATGGTAAATAAAAAGATTGCTGAGATGCTCATTGTCTGCTTGCCTTGTCATTTTGGTTATGGGAAAGCTCCTGTACCATGTGCAAGGGGTACCCCGTTGGCGGTTCTCAATGATATGCAAATACTTATAGTGAAAAGAACTTACCTGGACCCAAAGTTGAGTATGCATGAGGTGTGGCCCTCGTATTCAAGGGGCATGAGATTGCCAACTTATACTTCGTCAAGCATATACTCCAGCTTTGCCACTTTAACCTTAACCACTTCAAGATGCTTATGATAGGGGCAATGAGGGCTGAAAGCTAACAAGTACCATAATTTTGAAGGGAATATGCCCTGAGAGGCAATAATAAAGTGTTTATTATGTGTATTCCAAGTATATGATAGATGTTTATTTTGCATTCTATAATTGTATTAATACAGAACCGTTAATACATGTGTGTTTAATAAACAAACAGAAAATTCCTAGTTATGCCTCTCTCATAAACTAGCTCGTTGATTAACAAGATGATCAAGGTTTCCTGATCATGGACATTGGATGTTGTTAATAACGGGATCACAACATTAGTGTAATGGTGTGATGAACATTCATCCGAAGTATAGCATTATGATCAAATTCATTGAGTTTATATTGCTATAACAACTTACGAAGTGATCCTAATCCTTAGACCATGAGATCATGTCAATCACTAACACCGGAAGAGTTTATTGATAACATCAAACGTCACACCGTAACAGGGTGATTATAAAGATGGATTCAGAACTAATAAAGTGTTATGTTGAGGCTCATGGATCGAGAGTGGAATTTGTTCATCCCGATGATGGATAGATATACTCTGGGCCCTCTCGGTGATATCACATTGATCAGCTTGCAAGCAAGTGATTTGATCACTAGAATGTTATATCACAGGAACGAGAAAAGAGTGCATGTCAGTAACGAGATCAAACTAGGTATGGAGATACCGATGATCGAATCTCGGACATGTAATATATCGTGAAACAAAGGGATTAAGATACTAGCGTAAAAGGTTCCGACGATCACAAGAAAGTCATCGTTGAATGTGTGGGAGTTAGTATGGGTCTCCAGATCCCGCTTCTGATTATTGATCCGAGAAGGGTCTCGATCATGTCCGCATTATTCATGAACCGTAGGGTGACACACTTAAGAGACACCGACATCCAACTGGAGCAAAAGTTTCATGCGGAAAGAATAAACAAGCGCAGGAATTTATTTCACTAGATACCAAAACAGGTTTTCGGGTGAAATTGCATAAAGTGGTTATGCATGTGAAATGGAATTCTAGCAAGGGGTTATTTGTGAATGTTTGTCATTAAAGTAATTGACAAAATTCTGAATAAAATAAAAGAGTTTTATTTAATGAGAGTTTGCATTAAATTTGGTGGAAATTTAATGGGAATTTGAGTGGACTTTTGAGTGGAGGAAATTTAAAGGGCATTTTGTGAGTGGAGTGTCCACCCACATGAATGAAGGAGGGGAGGGGGCAGCCCCCATGGCCGGCGGCCACCCCCTTGGGTGCCCCCCCTCCTCCTATAAAAGGAGCCCCCCTCCTCACTTGTCTCTCACACCTCCTCGTGAAGGATCTCTCTCCCCCTCTAGAATTTATCCCCCATGGTCTCGGACTAGCGAGATACATGTTCCCGGTGTCTATTCGGCAAGAAAGGGTTGTGCTTTCGCTGCATCGTTGGAGCGAGGAGGCGGAGGTTGCCCGGTGCCTCGAACGTGTGTGCGAGCACGGATGCGCTGCTGATTTGCGGCGCTAGGACTTCCTCTCGATCTTGAGATCGGCAAGAGATCGTCTACATCAACCACGAGTTGAACTCGTTAAGCTTTGTCCGTCTTCAAGGGTATGTTCTCTATGGATATACATCCGCCTGTTGTTTGTATCTAGTAGATAGATCTTGGTTCATAGTTCCCATCGTAGGAAAATTTTTGTTTTTTATGTTGCGAACCCTACAGTGGTATCAGAGCCGGATCTATGCATAGATACTTTACACGGGTAGTACATATATGAGTATGTGGGCGATGATGACCATGTTGTTGCTCCTTTGTTGTAATTTTGGATATTGGTGGCATAGTGGGATGAAGCGGCCCGGACAAACTTTACATGTCCTCGCACATGAGACCTGTTCCACGCTTGACATGCAACTAGTTTGCATAAGTGGCTAGCGGGTGTCTGTCTCTCCTACTATAGTCAATATCTATTTTGCAAGCGAGTTGTCAACAATTTGATTATCCTTGTTGTGGTTCATGTTCGTAGGTAAGAACGGTTCTATCTCGAAAGCCCTAAGCCACGTAAAACTTGCAATGGATAAATTAGAGGCATCTAGTTTAGATTGTTGATGGGCTAGTGTTATGATATGGTAGTGTTGTAAGTAGAAGTATGAGATGATACTCTTACAACACACATAGCGTGTAAACTCCATAGACCTTGGATTTACACATATAGGTATGATAGTGATCATACCACGGTGCACATGATAGAGATCATATGCGGGAACCATATTATTTCACTAATAAACATATGATGTTTGATAGCATCTTATATTGCTTTTTTAGCGCTTTTTTAGCATAATAAGATGATCCCTCTTTTAAATATCAAGATAAGAATGTGTTCTTCCTTTAGTATGCACCGATTATGTTTTCGTCGCTCCAAGACATCACGTGATGATCGGGTGTTCTTGGATCCACGACCATATTTCGGGTGTAAAACAGTTACACACGCGAATACTAAGGTTCTAACTTGGCGAGCCTAGCATGTACAGACATGGCCTCGGAACACGGACCGAAAGGTTAAGCATGAGTCATATAGTTGATATGATGCCCATTTGATGCTCGCCTTTGAAGCTATACCGACTCACGTGATGATCGGACTTGGTATAGTGGATTTGGTTCATGTAATCACCAAAAAGGCACGAGGGATGTCGTTTTTGAGTGGGAGTTCATTCGTAATATGGATTAGTTGAACTCAATCTATCATACACTTAGTCTAAACTTTACAAATTCTGTTTTAGATGGCACCACCTGCTTTTAATTTCAATGTGTTCATGGAGAAAGAGAAACTAGCAACGAACGGTAGCAAATTTACCCAATGGGCCATGAATTTGAGGATTCTCCTCTCTGCTGCACAAAAGCAATATGTGCTAGAAGCGCCGTAGGCCCCCCACCTTTAGATGATGCCCCTGACGAGGAGAAGAATGTCTACCAGACTCGTCAGGAGGACCACAACTTAGTTCATTGCGGCATATTGTATGGGCTAGAGCCGGAACTTCGAAAGCGTTTCAAAAATGGCAATGCATTTGATACAATGGGTGAGTTGAAAATGATTTTCGACACACATGCTGCTGTATAGAGCTACAACGCTTCAGAAAAGTTCTTTAGCTGCATGATGGAAGAGCACAGCTCCGTTAGTGAGCATGTACTCAAGATGTCGGGTTACGCCGATAAGCTTGTGTCCTTGGGAATATCGATTCCCATTGACTTAGGCATCCATCGTGTTCTGCAGTCTCTGCCACCTAGCTATAAGAGCTTCGTGATGAACTATAATATGCAAGGCATGAAGAAGTCTCTCCCCGAGCTTCTGTCAATGCTTAAAACTGTAGAAGTGGAGATCAAAAAGGAACATAAAGTGTTGATGATCAATAGGAACACTGGTTTCAAGAAAGACAAGAAGGGAAAACGGAAGGGAAGTAAGGGCGGCAGGCCGGTTGCCGCGCCTGAAAAGAAACCCTGAGTTGGACCTAAGTCTGATACCGAGTGCTAGTATTGTAAGGGGACTGGCCACTGGAAGCGCAACTGCCCCAAGTATCTGGCAGACAAGAAAGCCGGCAAGGCAAACAAAGGTATATATGATATACATGTTATTGATGTGTACTTGACTAGTGCTCGCAGTAGCACCTGGGTATTTGATACCGGTTCAGTTGCTAATATTTGTAACTCGAATCAGGGGCTGCGGAACAAGCGACCGCTAGCAAGGGGTGAGGTCAAGATGCGTGTCGGCAATGGATCAAGCGTTGATGTGATCACCGTCGGAACGCTGCCTCTCCACTTGCCGTCGGGATTAGTAATAAACTTGAATAATTGTTATCTGATGCCTGCACTGAGCATGAACATTGTATCTGGATCATGTTTGATGCGAAGTGGTTATTCATTTAAATTCGAGAACAATGGTTGTTCCATTTATATGAATGAAATCTTTTATGGTCATGCACCTATGATGAATGGTTTATTTCTTTTAGATCTCGATAATAATGTTACACATATTCATAATGTTGATGCTAAAAGGATTAAACTAAATGATGATATATCCGCATATATGTGGCACTGCCGTCTAGGTCATATTGGCATTAAACGCATGAAGAAGCTCCATTCGGATGGACTTTTGGAATCACTTGATTATGAATTATTTGATACATGTGAGCCATGCCTTATGGGCAAGATGACTAGAACGCCGTTTTCCGGTTCAATGGAACGGGCGACAGATTTATTGGAAATCATACATTCTGATGTATGTGGTCCAATGAGTGTGTCGGCGCGAGGTGGATATCGTTATTTTGTTACTTTCACGGATGATTTGAGTAGATACGGTTATATCTACTTGATGAAACACAAGTCTGAAACCTTTGAAAAGTTCAAGGAATTTCAGAATGAAGTGGAAAATCATCGTAATAGAAAGATCAAATTTCTACGGTCCGACCGTGGAGGTGAGTATCTAAGTTACAAGTTTAGCACTCACATGAAAGAGTGTGGAATTATTTCACAACTCACACCTGCCAGAACACCACAGAGAAATGGTGTGTCGGAACGTCGTAATCGTACTTTATTAGATATGGTTCGATCTATGATGTCTCTGACGGACTTGCCGTTGTCATTTTGGGGTTATGCACTAGAAACTGCTGCATTCACTTTAAATCGGGCACCATCTAAATCCGTTGAAAAGACACCGTACGAATTGTGGTTTGGAAACAAACCTAAGCTGTCATTTCTTAAAGTTTGGGGATGCGATGTTTATGTGAAGAAACTTCAACCAGATAAACTCGAACCCAAAGCGGAAAATGCGTCTTCATAGGATACCCTAAGGAAACTATTGGGTATTCCTTCTATCACAGATCCGAGGGCAAGGTTTTTGTTGCCAAGAATGGATCCTTTCTAGAGAAAGAGTTTCTCGCGAAAGGTGTGAGTAGTCGGAAGGTAGAACTCGAAGAGGTTATTGAACCTTCTCTTCAAAGTATGGCGAGTAGCGCAGCGCCGGAAGTTGTTCCGGAGTTGGCTCCACCTGTTGAAGAGGGAACTAATGATAATGATCATGAAACTCCGAAAGAGAGTACTACCGAACCTCGCAGGTCTAGCAGGACGCGTGCAGCTCCCGAGCTGTACGGAAATCCTGTCATGAATTTCATGGTTGATGAAAATGATGACCCTGCGACATATGAAGAAGCGATGATGAGCCCGGATTCCAACAAATGGTTAGAAGCCATGAAATCCGAGATGGAATCCATGTATGAAAATCAGTTTTGGAACTTGGTGGACTTACCTCACGACCGAAAGGCCGTGGAGAACAAATGGATTTTCAAAAGGAAAACTGATGCTGATGGTAATGTGACCGTCTATAAAGCTCGACTTGTCGCAAAGGGGTTTCGACAAATTCAAGGAGTTGAATACAATGAGACATTCTCTCCCGTAGCGATGCTAAAGTCAGTTAGGATTATGTTAGCAATTGCTGCATATTTCGATTATGAGATATGGCAAATGGATGTAAAAACCGCGTTTCTCAATGGTAATATTGAGGAAGAGTTGTATATGATACAACCAAAGGGTTTTGTCGATCCTAAGGATGCTAACAAGGTGTGCAAGCTTCAGCGATCCATCTATGGATTGAAGCAAGCATCACAAAGTTGGAATCTCCGCTTTGATGAGGTGATCAAAGAGTTTGGATTTGTCCAAACTTATGGAGAAGCTTGTATTTACAAGAAAGTGAGTGGGAGCAATGTGGCATTTCTGATATTATATGTGGATGACATATTATTGATCGAAAATGATATAGATCTTTTAAACAGTGTTAAAAGTTATCTAAACAGCAAATTTTCAATGAAGGACCTAGGTGAAGCGTCATACATATTAGGCATAAAGATCTATAGAGATAGATCTAGGCGCCTAATAGGGCTATCGCAAAGTACATACCTTGATAAGATTTTAAAGAAGTTTAAAATGGAAAATAGTAAGAAGGGGTTCTTACCTATGACACAAGGCACGACATTGAGTAAGACTCAAAGTCCGGCTTCGGCGGAAGAAAGAGAGATAATGGACAAGGTCCGCCATAGGCTCTATAATGTACGCCATGCTATGTACAAGACCGGATGTGGCACATGCTATTAGTTTGACTAGTAGGTACCAATCAGATCCAGGTTCAGAACACTGGAAAGCGGTCAAGAGTATCCTTAAGTACTTGCGAAGAACTAAGGATATGTTTCTATACGGAGGTGAAGAAGAGCTCGTCGCTAAGTGTTATGTCGACGCTATCTTTGACACCGATCCGGATGACTCTAAGTCTCAATCCGGATATGTATTTCTCATGAATGGCGGAGCGGTTAGTTGGAGGAGCTCCAAACAACCTGTGGTGGCGGGATCAACAACGGAGGCCGAATATGTTGCTGCTTCAGAAGCGGCTCAGGAAGCAGTTTGGATGAAGGAGTTCATATCCGAACTAGGTGTGGTTGCAAACGCGTTGGACCCAATGGTGATCTATTGTGACAACAATGGTGCCATTGCCAATGCCAAAGAGCCAAGGTCTCACAAGCATTCTAAGCATATTAAGCGTCGGTTTCACTCCATCCGCGAGCATGTCAAGGATGGAGATATAAAGATTTGTAAAGTACATATGGATCTCAATGTAGCAGATCCGTTGACTAAAACTCTCCCTAGAGCAAAACATGATCAACACCAGAACTTGATGGGTGTTAGATTTATCACTATGTAACTAGATTATTGTCTCTAGTGCAAGTGGGAGACTGAAGGGAATATGCCCTGAGAGGCAATAATAAAGTGTTTATTATGTGTATTCCAAGTATATGATAGATGTTTATTTTGCATGCTATAATTGTATTAATACAGAAACATTAATACATGTGTGTTCAATAAACAAACAGAAAGTTCCTAGTTATGCCTCTCTCATAAACTAGCTCGTTGATTAACAAGATGATCAGGGTTTCCTGATCATGGACATTGGATGTTGTTAATAACGGGATCACAACATTAGTGTAATGGTGTGATGAACATTCATCCGAAGTATAGCATTACGATCAAAGTCATTGAGTTTATATTGCTATAACAACTTACGAAGTGATCCTAATCCTTAGACCATGAGATCATGTCAATCACTAACACCAGAAGAGTTTCTTGATAACATCAAACGTCACACCGTAACAGGGTGATTATAAAGATGGATTCAGAACTAATAAAGTGTTATGTTGAGGCTCATGGATCGAGAGTGGAATTTGTTCATCCCGATGACGGATAGATATACTCTGGGCCCTCTCGGTGATATCACATTGATTAGCTTGCAAGCAAGTGATTTGATCACTAGAATGTTATATCACGGGAACGAGAAAAGAGTGCATGTTAGTAACGAGATTAAACTAGGTATGGAGATACCGATGATCGAATCTCGGACATGTAATATATCGTGAAACAAAGGGATTAAGATACTAGCGTAAAAGGTTCCGACGATCACAAGAAAGTCATCGTTGAATGTGTGGGAGTCAGTATGGGTCTCCAGATCCCGCTTCTGATTATTGATCTGAGAAGGGTCTCGATCATGTCCGCATTATTCATGAACCATAGGGTGACACACTTAAGAGACACCGACATCCAACTGGAGCAAAAGTTTCATGCCGAAAGAATAAACAAGCGCAGGAATTTATTTCACTAGATACCAAAACAGGTTTTCGGGTGAAATTGCATAAAGTGGTTATGCATGTGAAATGGAATTCTAGCAAGGGGTTATTTGTGAATGTTTGTCATTAAAGTAATTGAAAAAATTCTGAATAAAATAAAAGAGTTTTATTTAATGAGAGTTTGCATTAAATTTGGTGGAAATTTAATGGGAATTTGAGTGGACTTTTGAGTGGAGGAAATTTAAAGGGCATTTTGTGAGTGGAGTGTCCACCCACATGAATGAAGGAGGGGAGGGGGCAGCCCCCATGGCCGGCGGCCACCCCCTTGGGTGCCCCCCTCCTCCTATAAAAGGACCCCCCCTCCTCACTTGTCTCTCACACCTCCTCGTGAAGGATCTCTCTCCCCCTCTAGAATTTATTCCCCATGGTCTCGGACTAGCGAGATACATGTTCCCAGTGGCTATTCGGCAAGAAAGGGTTGTGCTTCCGCTGCATCACTAGAGCGAGGAGGCGGAGGTTGCCCGGTGCCTCGAACGTGTGTGCGAGCACGGATGCGCTGCTGATTTGCGGCGCTAGGACTTCCTCTCGATCTTGAGATCAGCAAGAGATCGTCTACATCAACCACGAGTTGAACTCGTTAAGATTTGTCGGTCTTCAAGGGTATGTTCTCTACGGATATACATCCGCCTGTTGTTTGTATCTAGTAGATAGATCTTGGTTCATAGTTCCCATCGTAGGAAATTTTTTGTTTTCTATGCTGCGAACCCTACAAATTTTTGGAAGCTCTTTTTGAAACTTGTAATCCCTGCTTCCTTTACAAAAAAGGCCTTTCTTCCACCATTAATTGAGTCTCCACTTTCTACCTTTAGGCACCATTAAGAGAGCATAGTTTTCATTCTATGTGCAGTGTTCCAGAGCTTATTAATTGATCCATATTGTGTTATTACTTGTTCTTGTGCTATTTGTTTCTAGTCACCCTTGTGAACTTTGTAGGTGTCTTATGCATTATATTGCTACTCTATGAGGGACAAGCTGATTGCCACTATGCTATGTTTTCTGCATGTGCAACAAACAAACGTTTTTCAATGCATATTATTCATGATCTTTGTTTGTAGCTTGTCATGTTGCATGCATAGTTACTCTGTCCTATTGTTAGAACTCCATCTTTCATGCACATGTTTAGAGTTCTTTGATCCCAGCTTTCAATGCTTGCAAATAGTTGGATCTTTATTGTGAGGGTGCATGTCACCTCAAAAATTATTTTGTTTATCACTTACCTACTCGAGGACGAGCAGGAGTTAAGATTGGGGATGTTGATACGTTGGAAAAGTAACTATAATTTGTGATGCTCCATGCTTGTTTAGTATCTACTTTGCTTTACATATCCACACTTTGAGGTACTTTTTACATGTTTTCTGGTACTAACCTATTAACAAGTTGCAACAGTGCCAGATGCCTGTTTTATGCGTTTTTGGTTTCAGAAAATTTAGTACATATATATTCTCGGAATTGGACGGGACGAAGGACAAAGTCAATAACTTTCTGTGGGGAAAAAGAAGTCCATAGGGGAGCCCAGCCAGGGGGGCCAGACCCACCCTAGGGACGAGTGGCCCTAGCCTGTGCCTGGCTAGGGTTTGCCTGCCCTGGCCGCCTCCTCGGCCTCCCCCTTTGCTTATCAGAAGCCCCCGATGCAGAAACCCTGGGTACCCGATCAGAAATCCACGAAACCATTTGTAGGTGCCGCCACCATCGTCCCTAGATCAGGGGGATCTGAGGCTCTTCCCAGCACCCTGCCGGAGGGGAGATCATCCCGGAGGCCTTCTCTCCGGTATGATGCGTGAGTAGTTCCACCTTGGACTATGGGTCCATGTAGTATCTAGATGGTTGTATCTCCTCCTTTGTGCTTTCATGTATAGATCTTGTGAGCTTCGTTCTTGATCAAGATCTAATCTATTTGTAATCATGCATGTTGTGTTTGCGGGGATCCGATGGATATTGAGATTATTATGTTGGTTTGATTAATGGTTTTTTCTTTATGATCCTATCATGTCTGTGTTGTTTGTGATCTTGCATGCTCTCCGTTGCTAGTGGTTATCTTGGCCAAGTAGTTGCTAGTGACTCCAAGAGGGGGTATTTATGCTTGATAGTGGGTTCATGCCTCTAGTTTCCAAGGGAAGTGACAATAATCTCTTCGGTTGTATGTGTGTTGTTGCTACTAGGGAGAAAACAACGGTCTCTTGTTCATGTTACATGTGGACTATTTACCTTACACACTTTGCTTAAAGCAGTTGTCTATTGCTTGCAACTTAATACTGGCGGGGGTTCGGATGATAACCTGAAGGTGGACTTCTAGTCATAGATGCAGTTGGATGGCGGTCTATGTATCTTGTTGTATTGCCCAATCAACCTCATAGGATCTTTCTGACTAGTAATTGCATTGTTATGCCTTGCTTAGTTCCTATCAATTGCCTCGCTGTAATTTGTTTACCCTTCATGCCATGTTGTTTATCTAAGGAGATCACATCTAGTGAACTATGGACCCCGGTCCAATCTTTACCATTTATACATGTTCCACTATTACTGTTTACTTGCTGCAAACCATTACCTTCCACACCATACGTTTAATCCTTTGTTACAGCAAACCGGTGAGCTTGACAACCTCACCGATTCGTTGGAGAAAAGTCTTGAGTTTGTGTTGTGCAGGTCTCCGTGTTGCTTGCAACACCTGTGTGACGTTTCCTTCCTCCTTCTGGTTCGATAACCTCGGTCTCAACTGAGGGAAGACTTGCTACTGTGCTCTTCATACCTTGCTCTTGGGGTTCCCAACAAGACTCCACATCAAGCACCAAGTTCTCTGACGCCACCAAGGAGTCATCAAGTAGCTAATCCTCTTGTGTTAGATCTTGTATTTTGATGAATGCCCCTAGTTAGGATCAGTACTAGCACCGATCTGTAGTTGGGATCAGTACTAGCACTGATCTGTAGTTGGGATCAGTACTAGCACCAATCTATAGTTGGGATCAGTATTCGATTTGGTTTGAGATTTGGGGATTGGGGAATAATCAGAGGATCTCAATCGGTTAATTTATGCAAGTAATCAATCCCTATAATCACAGTATCTCAATCATGTCCCTGTTGCATGCTACTGTTTTTTGTAATAGGTGGATATCAGCGATGTCTGCAGCAACAACGAGTCCATGGACACCAAGACTCGTCAGGTGCTGAGGAAAATGAAGTCTGGCCAATTCAACAGCTTCTTCATCGGCGACGTCTATAGGTGCCCCTTCTGCACCAGGAGCCTTGCCATCGACTTCAACTCCCTCGTGATGCATGCCGAGGACGTGAAGACCTACGGCCCATCAAAGAACGCCAACACCTTCAGAGCCCAGCACAAGGCGCTCGGTTTTCACCTCCGCAACCTCCAGAAGCTGGCCATCGAGGAGGGTCGCATGCCCCCGATCAAGCCAAAGGCGCCCAAGGTCAGGGGATTGGGCAGAAGGAAGTGGAGGAAGCGCCACAGGGAGGAGGCGGAGGCCTCCTAGCGGAGGCCATGAGGGGCCACTGATCCTGTGCTGATGTTGCTGTTGTTTTTGCTGTTGTAAAGCATCTTCTTTTGTTTTGTTGTCTGTGTTGAACTTGTAAGCTACCACTGAGCAGCCTAATTGTCGAACCTGGTTTAATTATCGTACTATATAATCCTTTATTAGCAGCTTTATCTACATCTACTCTGTTCATCTACATATTATCGTGCTGGTTAGATTTTCTACCAGATTGGGAAAATACGAGGGCCAAAAGGAACCATGAATGAAGAGAGAAACTGCTCTAGATTCGCTGCTTTTTTGGGCAAAAAATAACAACTATTAACGACATAAAGGGGAAAAGGCGCTCTTAAAAAGGCCAATCATAAAAATAACAAAGAAGAAATCTTCCAATTTAGGCAACAGGGCGCACGTAACTACCATACGCGCCCCACATGGTCCCACACCACATCCCCTAAAACGTGTTCCAAACAAGCCAGTCCCACACCATGGGGGGTCCTACTAAGGGACCCTACTGAACGTGGCCCCACCTGTCTTCACGTAACGGGGTGGGTCCTACTTATCGGCACATAACGGCGAGGTTCCACTATGGGACCCACCTGAATGCGGTCCCACTTGTCAGCACGTAGCGGGACCCGACAGAGAGCGAGTTTCAGACCGATGTGAGAGTTTCATAATAGGAGCTGGACAAAAGTGAGGAAAACTAAGCGGCTATGGAAAAGTGAGTACAGCTAACGAACCAGGGGCACGAAAATAAAAAACCCTATAATCAATGATATAATAATTATCGCTAAAATTTTCTATGCAATAATCAAGGATAGAAGATACCATATCTTTAAGGTATTTGCAAGCAACATAGGTTTCATAATTTTTAGAAATGAAGAGTTCTATCTCAGAAGCTCCCATAAACAAAACAAATTGTTCTACTTCTTCAAATCCAAGATGAATATAGTTATTCCAATGGTAGTTCACAATTAAAACTTCTTTACTAAAGCCACATTGGAATTTAAGATGTTTAGTATCCTGTTCAGAGCAACAATTATATCATGGCCTTTAAGCAAAATTTTAGCAATTAGATCCATGTTGGGGATATGCTATATGGGTATCCTTATAGCATGTCTCTTATCCGACTAACTCGGGTGGCCCATAGTCAGTAGCATGGCCTATAGCCTGCTGGGCGGCCCAGTTAGGTGGATCCAGAAGGGAGGCCCATGCCGGATAAAGGAAGGCTACGGTGGAGTCACCAGCGTACCCGGAGCCTTGGAGTGCAAGATACACAAGACTAGTAATAGACGGTGTAGGACTCTGTAACCTGTCCGGCTAGGACTTTTCCCTATAACCCTAGGACCTGGAGACTATATAAGTCGGGCCTATGGGAGCCTTTAGGGCACAACTTCAGACGATCATAGACAATCTCAGACAACCTCGCACGGCGAACCTATCTCTCTAACTTGGCGTATTGCCAGTATAGTGATTTATAGCAGGAGTAGGATTCCGCCACCGTCATGGGATCTGAACCTGGGTAAGCTGTGTTACCTCGTACCCGTCAACCGTCCTCCTTACCCCATGTCTCTAAACACGCACTATGAGGACCCCTCCATGGCGTACTCGTCGGCAATACCACGACAGTTGGTGCCCACCGTGGGGCAAGAGGCGCTTCAGGCTCTTCAGCGGGCAAGGACCAAGATCTTCGCAGGAATCAGCGAAACCGTAGCCATCGGCCATGTTCTCTTCTCCGGCAACATTCCGATCGTCCCTTCGACGAGTTCTGGATCCCGGCAAAGACGAACCCTACGCGGTGTTCGATCGTTCCTATCGGAGACATCCACCTCTTCATCGGCGAAACCGACTCGGGCACTAGTTCCCTGGGAGTCGGAGGAGCATCAAGACCCACACGGACCGCCTATGGGCAGGATACGTTCGCAGAAGGATCGATGTCGGATATCTCCTCGGAGTTTGCCGGCAAAGATCGGAAAAATTCAAGGCACACCCAAACTGCCCCTGTGCAGGACATAAAGGTGGAAGATCACTGCAAATCCGCCGGCTTAGCCCGTGCGTCTGAACAGCAGAGATCCAAGTTCGTCGGCGTGGTTACCATCTTCGATCTGGCGCGCTGCGTTCAGAGAGAGGGTGAAAACCCCCGCGATTACGTGGCCAGGTGGCTCCGTATATGAGCCGACCTAGCCCACTACCCCGATGATAACGCTCTATATCACTTCGTGGAAGGACTGGACCGTGGCACGCTTCTCCGACATTCTTTAAGACGGCAGCAGGCAACATGACGCCTTACCCTCGAAGAGATGGTGAGCACCGTCAACAACTACGCGGAGGCCGAAGCGGTAGCTCAGACAGCGCTTGCACTCATCGACGGAGCCCCTCTGATTCAGCCACCGCCACCACCGCCTCCGGCCGCAATCGTCGCAGCAGCACCACCACCTCCAGTCATCGCCAAGCCTGTCGCACCTCCACCGCCTGTCATCGAGGAAGTCCTGGCACCCTCCGACTCTGTCATTGACGCGCTTTATGCTGATTTCAGTGCAGATTTAGAGGAGATAGACTCCAGTCCAGAAGAACTAGACTTCGCTATGCAGGAGATGGAGGAGGAGTACTCGTGCGACGAGCAAGCCAACAATGTTGTCGCGTCCCGAGGGGTGTTCGTCACCATTGGGACGATGATGGATGAAGATCAACCCGGATGAGCTCCGCCTACGGCACTAGAAAAGGGGAAGGGGCCACTTATTGCTGCTGATGATGATCGCGCAAAAGACATGCCTCCTCCGCCCAACCCAGTGCAGCAGCCGCAGGAACTCGGCATCGGCCCGAGTAACAACAACACCGCAAACTTGCCGCCTCCAGCATCTACGTCTGTAGAAGCCCAAGTTACTCCAGCTGATAGAGTGATGTACGACAACCTCCTCATCGAGCCACTGACCATTGCTCATATCCGGAACGTGACCCAGCTTGATGAGAAACGCCAGCAGCTGCTGGAGGAGGCGCAAGCCATCGCGGAGCAAGGCGCTAAGCTAGATCGAGATCTGGTCAACACGCAGAAATCCATAGAAAAAGCTAGAGCAATGGAAGCCGAGTACAAGACTCTACTACAGCAGCAGAAGGCAAACAAAGCTCTGGCTCGCGTCATCAACGACCCTGGTGTACGGCGCAACCTAGGATGGGCTCCCTCGAAGCCGGCATAAGCCAAACCTTACATTAACAATGAAGGCAAGCAGGTGATGCCCACCCCACTCCTTAACCTCGTCGTCGCCAAGACCCTTCTGGAGCAGGATAGATCGCCTGAGGCAGTGGAACAGGTCTACGACCTAGTGGCCAAGGCGGTGAAGCGGAAGAAAAAGGCCACCTCCCAGAGGCTTGAGTCTAACCCAGGGCTCTGCCAATCTAGCCAGTACAAGCCGCCAAGGGACAGATCTCCTCTTGATGTCGGGTCCCAGACGGGTTCCTCAGAACAAAGACGGAGGGATGCACGCAATAGGAAGGATCCTATCCCAATATCCTCCGACCACGGAGAAAAAGCCCGACCTCGTCACCCATCACCATCGCCCCGATGTCCCCGACATCCCGAAGATTACAAAGCTCACCATCATACGGATATGCCCCCACCAAAGCAGTGTGGCATCGTCATCCACGACAACGCGGAGCAAAACCGTCATGACGGAAAGCACAACGAAGGACATAAGAGTAGGTCGCGCCATGACCCTCCGCGTCCGACAAGCAACCGTGACAGACGTGAGGCATCGCAGGAGGGTAACAGCAAGAAGGCTAACCCACCGCCACCTCCACCTCCGTCACCACCAAGCAGTCACCATGGCGGAGGAGGCCCGCGTTGTTCACGCAGCCCATCCCCTGTTGACAAGAAGAAGAACCCGGAGCTATACGATGCACGTTCGCGGATCGATAAGATCCACGAGGCCCGGGAAGGACCATACATGGGACCACGTTGCTTTGGACCTGCAATACGGTCTGCAACTTACCCCAAAGTCTTCCGAATTGACAAGACCATCAAGCCCTATGACAACACCGCCAAGCCAGCCACATGGTTGCAGGACTACGACAACGCGGTGGAGATTGCCGGAGGCAACCCCAACATCGTCGTCAAGTACCTCCCATTAATGTTGGCGGGTATGGCCCGTCAATGGATCAATGACTTGCCGGGGAAATCTATCTACAACTGGTTGGACATGCAAGAAGCGTTCACCAAGAACTTTGAGGGTACATACAAGCGTCCCTGCACTGTGGGCGATCTACAGTGGTGCGTGCAAGAGAAAGACGAGACATCTCGCGCCTACCTCTCCCGCTAGCTGGAGATGAAGAATTCCTGCGCAGGAGTGCACGCTCAGACCGCCATGGCCAACTTCATCGATGGGTTGGAAACGGGCACGTTGCTCCGACATAAGCTGAAGCTCTTGCAGGACAATCACCAGCTTAACTTGAACCAAATGATTCAGTTGGCTAGTGAGTTTGCAGCTGCCGACGACGATGCTCATGGCTCCTTGCCGGCAATGGACGTTCCAACTCAAGCTCGGAGGAACAGCAGTACAAAGCGGAAAACCGCTCCAGAAGAAAAGCAATCTACCGACATGGTCGCTATGACTTTTGCAGGACGAGGAGAGGGCGGACAATGTGGCCGAGGAAGGGGAGCTGGTCGTGGGCAGCAACGAGGAAGTGAAACCACCTCGGCGCCGCTCCGTGTTCCCCAAACCTACGAGGAGTACCGTGATATGCCATGCCTCGTACACCTCGACGTCAACGGCAAAGCCACCCATACCAATCGACACTTCAAGTTTGTCAACGACCTCAAGGAAGACCCGGAGTCCGGCTACAAGCAAAGTCGGAAGAACAGACCTCGCGGCAAGGGCAAGGGGAAGAAGAAGGAGGAGGAGTACAAGGATTCAAGTGACATGGACGAGGACGTTGACCCCAAGCACGCCACCAAGAGCGACGACAAAGGCAAGAACCCCTTCGTGAAGAAGGCCCCAGTCTACCACACTTTCCTTGGCACCCCCACCGTCCGACAACAGAAGACCTCTCTGAGGATCCTGATGGCTACTCTCCCCCAGTCCCCCAGTACCTGCGTTGGTCGGAGGTTCCAAAACTTGGGATAGGACGGACCACCCAGACCTTATACCCACGGAGAACCAGTACGCCATGGTCATCAACCCCTTGATTGACGGCGTGGAGTTCACCAAGTGTATGTTGGACAGTGGAAGCAGCATCAACATCATGTACTTGGATACACTGCAAAAGATGAACTTGACGGAGGCAAACCTAAGGCGGACCAACACCATCTTCCACGGAGTAGTTCCTGGTCGGGAGGCTCGGTCCCTTGGGTGCATTACACTTCAGGTTGCCTTTGGCGATGTTAATAATTACCGTCAAGAGCGCATGACCTTCGAGGTGGTCCCCTTAAAGAGCGTGTACCACGTCATATTCGGCCGCGACATATTCCACACGTTCAGGGGCAAGCCATGCTTCGTCTACAACAAACTCAAGATACCCGGACCAAACGGCATCATCACTGTATCCGGAAGCTTTACCAAGGCAAGGGACTGCGAGATCAATGAAGCAGCCGTTGCAGAAGTTGTCCTCTACAGTGAAGAATTCAAAGAGATCCAGAGCAAGGTCGATGACTCAGAGATGCCCGCGTCAAAGAAGCAGATCTTCGACTCCGCTCCTGCGTTCAAGGCCGCCATCGAGACCCAGTCGGTGGAACTTGTGGTAGGCGATGCCTCCAAGGTCACCGCCATTGGAACGAACCTGGATCCCAAATAGGAAAGCGCGCTTGTCGAGTTCCTCCGTGAGAACATGGACATATTTGCCTGGCAACCTGCCGACATGAAAGGTGTACCTAGGGAACTTGCCGAGCACAGCTTAAACATTGACCCAAAATGCAAACCAGTGAAACAACCTCTACGACGCTTTGGAGATGAGAAGAGACGCGCCATTGGCAAAGAGATAGTTAGGTTACTTAAGGCTAGATTTATCCGAGAAGTCCTTCACACCCAATGGGTGGCCAATCCTGTACTTGTCCCCAAAAAGGGAACCAATGAATTAAGAATGTGCATTGATTACACCGGCTTGAACAAAGCATATCCCAAAGATCCGTTTGCTTTGCCTCGCATTGACCAAGTCATTGACTCGACGGCTGGCTCGAAACTTTTGTGTTTTCTCGATGCATACTCAGGATACCACCAGATCAAGATGAGGAAGTCGGACCAATTGGCCACTTCGTTCACTACCCCATATGGCATGTTTTGCTATGTCACAATGCCCTTTGGGCTAAAAAACGTAGGTGCTACCTACTAGCGGACAATGCAACTTTGCCTTCATGACCAAATTGGTCGGAACGTTCACGCCTACATGGACGATATCGCGGTGATGTCTAAAAAGTCAAACGACTTAATCTGCGACTTAAAAGAAACCTTCGATAATCTCCGGAAATACAACATGATGCTTAACCCTAAGAAGTGCGTCTTCGGGGTTCCAGCCGGCAATTTGTTGGGCTTCATTGTTTCCCAGCGTGGAATCGAGGTCAACCCGAAGAAAATCAAGGCCATCTTAAACATAAACCCTCCGACATGCCTAAAGGACATTCAACAACTAACAGGTTGTGTTGCAGCAGTTAGTCGGTTCGTCAGCCGACTTGGAGAGAAGTCCCTGCCGCTGTACAAGTTGCTGAAGAAGGCGGAAAAATTCACGTGGACGGACGAAGCAGATGCAGCATTGAAGCAGCTCAAGGAGATTCTTTCCTCAGCGCCCATCCTTGCAGCACCCGATCCTGGAGAGCCCCTGTTAATTTACATGGCGGCAACCAACCGGGTTATCAGCATCGTCGTAGTCGTAGAGCAGAAGGAACCAGGCTATGAGCACGGAGTTCAACGACCAGTTTACTATGTAAGCGAGGTCTTGACGGAGTCTAAGCAACGTTACCCGCACTACCAAAAGATAGCTTATGGAGTATTCCTTGCTTCTCGAAAGCTGAGGCATTAATTTCAGGAGCACCCAATCACAGTGGTGAGCAAGACTCCATTGTCGGACATCATCATCAACAGCGACGCTATAGGAAGGGTTGCGAATTGGGGCATTGAACTTGCCGCCTTCGAGATCACCTACAAGAGACACGACGCTATCAAATCACAAGCCTTGGCGGATTTTGTTGGAGATTGGACGGAGATGCCAGACGCTACTCCGCTGCCACAACCAGAATACTGGGTGATGCACTTTGACGGATCAAAGCTTCTCAACGGCTCGGGGGCTGGTGTATTGCTACAGTCACCAACAGGAGACAAGCTACACTACGTTCTGCAGATCCACTTCGAGGATACAAACAACATGGCGGATTATGAAGCACTCATTCACGGACTACGTGTAGCCAAGGATATTGGCATCAAGCGCATAGTTTGTTGTGGAGATTCCGACTTGGTTGCCCAGCAGGTGGCTGGCACCTGGAATGCGCGGAACCCTATGATGGCGGCATATCGAGAAGAAGTGGACGATATAGCCAAGAGCTTCTTGGGCTACGAAGTTAAGTATGTGCCTAGGGAACAAAACAAGGCGGCTGATCTGCTGTCTAAGCTAGGATCAGGGCGCAAGCGAATTCCGCCAGGAGTTTTCCTAGAGCATCAGCGCACACCATCCGTGAAGGGAGCCGACATCGACAACCCGGATAGAGATGACTCTTTTGTCAACATGGTGACTAAGGTCCCTCCGGCTTGGACACAACCGTTCATGGAATACCTCGAACACGGAACTTTGCTCGACGACGAAGTCAAAAGACGGCAAATAGTACGACGAGCAAAGGGTTATACCATAATCAATGGTCAACTCTACAAAAGGAGCACTACTGGTGTATACCTAAAGTGTGTTTCCCAGCTAGAAGGTATGGAAATCCTACGCGAAATCCATCTCGGAGATTGCGGGCACCACGCCGCTCCCCGATCGTTGGTCGCGAAAGCCTTCCGGCAAGGATTCTATGGGCTGACCGCGAAGGCGGACGCCGACAAGCTGGTTGAGACATGCATGGGATGCCAGTATTATGCCCGACAACCACATGTTCCTGGTGAAGAACTGCGAACAATACCAATAACTTGGCCGTTTGCAGTCTAGGGGCTAGACATGGTGGGACCGTTACAGACGGCACCTTGTGGGTTTACGCATCTGCTCGTAGCAGTTGATAAATTCACTAAATGGATAGAAGCTAAACCCATTAGAAAGATTGATGGGGCAACTGCCCTTAGGTTCGTCCGAGATCTAGTGGTGAGATTTGGTCTCCCACATAGCATTATCACCGACAATGGCAGCAATAAATCACTCGAAGAAGTGGAGGCATATTGCTGGGAGAAAGGCATCTGACTTGATCTTGCATCTGTGGCACACCCACAGTCCAATGGATAGGTCGAGCGAGCCAATGGATTAATTTTGCAGGGAATCAAGCCACGTCTTGAGGCACCGCTACATAGAGCAGCTGGAGCCTGGGCGGAGGAATTACCATCTGTGATGTGGAGTTTACGAACTACACCTAACAGATCTACAAGCTACACCCCTTACTTCCTGGTATATGGAGCAGAAGCCATCCTACCCTCCGACATCATCCACGATGCACCAAGAGTTGCCGCCTACGACGAGGATGGCGCTGAAGAATCCAGACGCCTATATGTGGACCTTCTCGAGGAGGAGCGTGTTTTGGCATGCCAAAGATCCGCCATCTACCAGCAGAGGCTATGCAGCTACCATAGTCGCCGCGTTCGGCATCGCTCGTTTAAAGAGGGGGATTTGGTGCTCCGACTTAAGCAGAAGAAGTCACACAAATTATTCCCGCCATGGGAAGGACCGTTCATCATAAGCAAGGCGCTGCTCAATGGGTCTTATTACCTTGTTGACAATCGTGAACTAAAGGATAGACCCAAGGAGGATCATAAGCGTAAGCGACGTGACCCGGATGATGACTACCCGGAGCTTGATCGGCCATGGAACATAGCACAACTACGTCCTTTTTACACTTAGCATTTTTATCTAATTGTGTATCTCTTATATGATCAATGAAATAAAGCTCTTTGGTTCACTCACATTTCTGAGTCTTTTACCTCCTTTAGTGTTCATTTTTGGATCATGTAAAACCTTTATGCACAAGCTTTGCGTTTGCACTTGTGAAAATTCCGCCTACGGGCGTTAGCTTAAGTTTTCTAGTCTACACGTTCTTTGTCGTTTTTATGTGGATTCTGGAGTAGTGACTTTCGGCACTTATTGTCGGCGATTTTGTGCTCAGGTTATTGACGGTGCCATTGGGCATCATCACCTAAGCGCATGGTTCCGACAACGAGTCTTCCGACTCACGAAAAGTCAAGCATAAGAACCAAAGTAATGGCTAAGCCAGCACTTGCTTAAAAAAATATATACATGCTGGGAACTAAGTTCTTAAGTAGCAGGAAATAAAAACCATTGTTTTCCGCCTTAAGTTACATCATCAAGTTTTTTTCACGCATATACCAAAGGCAAAACAGATATTACATAGTGTTTTTCACTCTTTGGGCGCAGGAGACTTGGAAGCAGCATCGTCCCCAGCCGGAGAATCACCCTCAACGTCGGCGCTATGATGAGACTCGGAGGAATCTTGGTTGCGCTGTCGATGGTGTTCATGGACATGAAGACATCGATGTCCACCAACTCGGCAACTCTAGTGTCATATCCCGTGAGTGATGACAAGATGGCCTCGTGATCAATCTCTTTGCCGTCATCATCAACGTCGGGGATGCCAGAGGTCACCGTGTCGATGTCGGCATCTTCGTAGTGTGCCTTCACCATTGAGAGCGCCATTCTCGCGCCAGCCCGTGCACATGAAGCTTTCCAGCTTGTAACACGCTCGGGGGCTCGACGCAGAATCTCTGAGTACTTCGTCACGGAGTCCGAGGCCTTGATGTATATCTGGAGGGGCTTGGCAATCTCCTTGGCTTGGGTAATGGTGGTGTTGATGAAGTTGCCGGCAAGAACCATGCATTCCTTGTCCGAAGGAGGCGAGCGGGTTAAACCCATAGGCGCTGAAAATTTCGACAAGGAGCGCATGAGTTCAATAAACTCTAAGTATCCAGACTACAGAAATACAAGGCGGAGGAAACTTACTGAAGATGCTGGCCTTGGCCTGCCAGACGGTGTTCGCCAAGGATTCCTTCTCTTGTTGGAGGAGCTTAAACGCCTCGCTGTGGCGTTAGTTTTGCTCATCAGCAGCTTGCTTCTGATCTTTTAAGATCGCAAGCTCCTGCTTCAAGCGATTGATCTCCGTGGAGGCGAAATCTTGCAGGGCGTTCATGGAATCCTCGTGCATCTTCAGCATCTCTTCCCTCTCCTTCTTAAGGATTTTGTTCTCGCTGTCCAGCTGCTGGAGGTGCTTGGACTGCTCGACAATATCCTTGGCCTTGGCGACATGTTCTGAAAAGTCGGAGAAAACAAAGAACACTGTGAGTACTCGGATAATGAAGGCACAAAACCAAGACGGAATGCGCACAAAGAAAACAGACTCTTGTTTTTGATGATCTGTTCCTTCAAGATGGCAGTTTTACCCTTTTCGGCTTCAAGATCTACGCGCATCTTCTGGTACTTGTCGTTGGCCATGCCCCTCCGAGCATTCTCGTTCTATGAAACAAAGGAAAAAGTTAAAACTGTTGTTTAGTCTGCTTGGAGCACCTAGTCGGAAACTTTCCATCTAGGCGCTCGGGGGCTACAGCGAAAGTTTTTTCAACTTAGCAATATGCTTAGCTTTTCTTTAAGCATCTAGTCGGAGCTACTTCAGTTCTCGATTAGAAGCTTGGGGGCTACAGTATAAAGTTCTTTAACTCGGAATCTGCTTAGCTTTTCCTTAAGCATCTAGTCGGAACTATTTCAGTTACAACTAGAGGCTTGGGGGCTACAGTATTGAAAATTATAAACACTGCGTATGCTACTCTTACAGCATCTAGTCGGAACAGTTTCTTCTATCTAAATGCTTGGGGGCTACAGTGAGAGTTCTTTCTAACTTAGTCACTCTTAGAGCATATAGATGCAAAAACCTATGGTTTTCCGTCTACATCCTCGGGGGCTACAGTGGGATACTCATAATGAAATGCAAAATGCAAAGTAAAACTTACAAGTGCAATAATCTTGAGGTTTGTAGCACTCTCGGCCAGCAGCTTGCCAAAGGAAATGCTATTTCCCCGCAAGATATCTGCTTGTCGGAGCAGCTCCTCAATACCGCACGTCGGAGATGACGGCACTCCTCTAGGAACCATAGTTGTGTTACTCGGCAGGAGCATCGGGTAAACTATCTTCGGGAACTCGAAGGGTTTCTAGGGAGTAGGGGCGCCGCCTGCTCGCCGACAACAGCGAGTTCGGTAGAAGTGCCAGAATCCACTTCCATGGCGGAAGGGCCTGGTGCCTCCTAGGCTTGAGAGCTTGTCAGGGAAGAGGAAGGATTGGCAGCAGGAGTAGCAGGGGCGATGGTGGGGGAGGAGTCGCGATGCAACATATCCTTGATATTTCTAGAAGCCACCAAAGTCTTGGAGGTCTTCTTGAGGCTGGCCGTGGCTTTCTTCCTAAAACGTGCAAAGTGCATAAGTATAGGAACAAGACAGATAAATAAGACAATGTCGGAGAATGAGAAGCTCACACTAATGGGGGTGCTTTGGAAAAAATCCCAGTGGATCTTTTCTTTTCCGCCTCCAGGGCGGTAGTAGTCTTCTTGGAGGCTCTACCCTCCGTCTTCTTCTTCTTGCCTCCGTTGGCAGCGTCAGAGGTGGAGCTCTTCCGCTTTTGCGCCAACGGGACATCGTCGTCGGACACGACCGTGACTTCCTTCATCTTTGGATCGTAGATTTGGGCAGCCAGGTTGTCCTCATCTAGATTGCTAAGCTGTTAAGTTAGAAATCACCGTGATAGATGGCAAGACGGAGAAACTAGAGTATATGTCGTACACGGAAAATATGTATCTACCTTTGGGCACTTGCCATCTACGAACATGTCGCAGGTAATGGTGAAGCCACGCTTCTTATCCTTCACCTTGACGATGTCCTTTAGGCGGATCTTGACGGAGTCGCTCGAGAAGTTGTCCACGGAGATCCGGAGGGTATCCCTTCGGTCACTGGTATACTCGTGGATGAACTTTGCGCGGTGCTGCAGAGGTTGGATTCGCCTGATGAACCATCACATGGCCAGGTCCAAGCCGGTCAAACCCGTCTCTACGAACCATTCGATCCGTCTTATTGCGCGAGAAGCGTCGAGGTCGGAGGGAAGGGAGGCATGGGATCTCCATGTGGAAACTTCAGCGGCGGCTCCATCCGCGAAGTCCGGGTACGTTACTTCTCGGCCCGCCAAAGGAATGTCGGGGCCATAGACGTACGTCTGCTGCCAGTTTTTGCAGGACTCGTGGCCGACAATGTCGGGGAACCGCCGGCCAGGTCGAATCTTGAAGCTTATGGTGCCGCAGTTCCTAAGCTCCTCCCTACTGTGTCTAGCTTCACATTTGACGGTGAAAAAGTACACGAACAAATCTAACCTAGGCCTAATCCCTAGGTAACCCTCGCAAAGTGCCGCGAAGTTGCTAAGCACTAGGATACTATTGTGGGAGAGGTTATGGGGTTGGACCTTGTAGTGGTTCAAGACGGAAAGAAAGAAGTGGGAGATGGGCAGGGAAACGTCGCGTACCAGCTGAGCCTTGAGGTACACCTTTTCTCCGGCTTGGGGAGAAGGTGTCACCTCGCCGGCCGGTGCCGCTCGCCAGGCGAGCCCCTCCGTCGCGGGGAGGTAGCCTTCAACGACCATCTCTTGGATGTCGTGGTCGGTGATGTCCGAGTCACGCCAGTCGCCCTTGTGCGAGTCTGGCTCTTCTTCCAGAGGCTCTAGCGCCGCCAGATTATGGTCGCCGCCGGTGGTTTCAATCACCACCGGTGCAGGGATGACCAGGCCCTCTGGGGGAACGACGACGGAGCTCGCCGGCTTCGCCGTGGCTTCGCTCGACGCCGCCATCGATGGGGAGGAGCTGCTCCTGGCCATGAGGTGCTGGAAGGATGCGACTGACGCAAAGGGAGGCTAGGGTTCTCGAGGTTTCTCGCGGGGAGCTCGAGGAGGCGTGCGGCTGGAGGAAGAAGACGATGACGTGAGAGGAATGAGGTAAAAATTGGAAAGTGTCCCACGGATACTATTTATCATGGTCTGCATCAAGATTCGTGCAGCTGATCGGACAGTTGCCGCATAGACGACGTGTTCGTGAGCGTGCGCGGTAATTTCGCCACGTCTCCAACCGTCGACGCCAACGGTTCGTATCACTTCCGCGGGAAAATCGGATATGATTGCGTTCTCTGTATGTGTGATTTACGAGGCGTCGCTGACCTAAGCCTACGTCGTCCTAGATGACACGGGTAGATGAGCCGTCGCATCAAAGATTCCGGCATGGACGGATTTAATCCGACTACAGAAGAGTACAATGGAAGATTCAGCATTTCTCCGGCTTACCATTTGAAGATGGAGAAAAGCCTTGCAGGGTTCTTTGGGAGGACTACAAGATATTGCTTGACGATTTGCCGACATCCATCTAGACGGAGCATTCAACGTGAAGAGGCAAGACGGCGCAAGATCTCGGAGTTCTCCGGGGGCTACTGTTGGGGATATGCTATATGGGTATCCTTATAGCATGTCTCTTATCCGACTAACCCGGGTGGCCCATAGTCGGTAGCATGGCCTATAGCCTGCTGGGCGGCCCAGTTAGGTGGATCCAGAAGGGAGGCCCATGCCGGATAAAGTAAGGCTACGGTGGAGTCACCAGCGTACCTAGAGCCTTGGAGTGCAAGATACACAAGACTAGTAATAGACGGTGTAGGACTCTGTAACCTATCCGGCTAGGACTTTTCCCTGTAACCCTAGGACCTGGTGACTATATAAGTCGGGCCTATGGGAGCCTTTAGGGCACAACTTCATACGATCATAAACAATCTCAGACAACCTCGCACAGCAAACCTATCTCTGTAACTCGGCGTATTGCCAGTATAGTGATTTATAGCAGGAGTAGGATTCCGCCACCGTCGTGGGATCTGAACCTGGGTAAGTTGTGTTACCTCGTACCCGTCAATCGTCCGCCTTACCCCATGTCTCTAAACACGCACTATGAGGACCCATCCATGGCGTACTCATCGGCAATACCACGACAATCCAACCTCTTTAACACGGCTCTCATGACTTTACCCTTATATGATTCTCTATACTTTATAAAATATTCCATGGAGGCTCTAGAACGCGGTGGTTCATATACTACCTTAGTAGTGATAGTAGTTTTACCGAATAGGAAACCAAGTGGGTTATCCATAATGAAATAGTGATTGGAGAAGAACTAGACATAAAAACAACTTGAAGTAGGAACTAATTTTTTGTGTGTTTTTGATAAAAAATAAACAAGCAAAACAAAGCAAAATAAACTAAACAAAACAAAAACAAAGTAAAGAGATTGGTTGTGAGAGACTCCCCTTGCAAGAATCTTCTTTCTCCTAGAAAAGTGATTTGACGTGGAGGAAGAGATTGAAGTTGTCCTTATCTCCCCAGCAACAACGCCAGAAAAGTGCTTGATGGATCAGATATGTAGATCTTGTTGGGAACCCCAAGAGGAAGGTATGATGAGCATAGCAGCAAGTTTCCCTCAGCTATGAAACCAAGGTTATCGAATCAGTATGAGTAAGGAAACAACTCCAAGGTGTTGCTAGCAACTTGGAACCTACACAACACAACCATAATACTTTGCCCCAACTTACAGTGAGGTTGTCAATCTCACCGGTTTTGCTAAAAACGAAGGATTAAACGTATAGTGTGGAAGATAGTAATTGCTTGTGGTAATTGCAGAAAGTAAACGGTAAACGGTAAACAGTAGATGGTATATCAATGGTAAGGATTGGACCGGGGTCTACAGTTCACTAGAGGTGTTCTCCATAAGATAAATAACATGTTGGGTGAACAAATTACAACGGGGCAATTGACATATTGAGAATGCATAACAATGCATATACTAGACATCGTGATCTCTACGAGATTTGTTTGGGCATTACGACATGATACATAGACCTTAATCCAACTGCATGTATGACTAATAATCCACCTTCAGGTTATCATCTGAACCCCTTCCAACATTAAGTTCCAAGCAACAGATAATTGCATTAAACAAACTATGTAAAGTAAACAATACAATTACCCTTGGACAAAGGATTGTTGTTTTCTCCCTAATAGCAACAACACATCTACACACTTAGAGATTTCTATCACTTCACCAGATTACTAGAGGCATGAACCTACTATCGAGCTTAAATACTCCCTCTTGGAGTTACAAGCATCTACTTGGCCAAAGTATCTACTAGCAACGGAGATCATGCAAGATCACAAATAACATAGACATGATAGAATCAATAATCAATCTGACATAGTACTCAATATCCATCGGATCCCCGCAAACATAACATGTAAGATTACAAATAGATGTTCTTGATCATGAATGGAGCTCACAAGATCTAAACATGATAGCACAAAGGAGGAGAAACAACCATCTAGCTACTGTATGGACCTGTAGTCCAAGGGTGAACTACTCACGCATCACTCCGGAGGCTGTCATGGTGATGAAGAAGGCCTCCGGGATGATCTCTCCCCTCCGGCAGGGTGTCGGGAAGAGCTTCGGATCCCCCCGATCTAGGGATGATGGTGGCGGTGGCTATGGACTCTTTCGTGGATTTCTCATTGGGTGCTTAGGGTTTCTGCCTCGGGGTGTTTATATAGGCGAAGGGGTAAGGTCGGTTGAGGGCCAGGGGGGCCACACCATGCCCTGGCGCGACCTAGGGTGGACCCGTGCCAGGGGTGGTGTGGCCGCCCTGTGGCGCCTCTTCGTCCCCCCTCTGGACTCCGTCTTCGCTGCAGTAAAATATTGACTTCGGCTTTTGTTCCGTCCAATTCAAAGAATATTTCTTTACTAGCTTTTCTGAAACCAAAAACAGCAGAAAATAGGCAACTGGAACTACAACATCTTGTCAATAGGTTAGTTCTAGAAAATGTATAAAAATGCCTCAAAGTGTAGACAAAACATAAGATAGTTGATACAAAACAAGCATGGAGCATCAAAAATTATAGATATGTTTTACGTATCAGGCAGCGGCCACCTCGTCGATCACAAGCGGGAGTGGACGCTGCCACTGGAATACAAGGTGACAGCCCTCCTACTCAAGAACATCGAGGATCTGGAGTAGTTCCTAGGCCAGTGCGAGGTGATGCGTGCCTCATTCGAAGCCGTGCATCCGGCGATGGACGAGTTCGCGAAGGCATGGAGCATAGTGGAGTACCGACGCAAGCAGGACGCCCACGCGCACGACGATGGTGAGGCCGGTTGGTGTTGGATATATGCCCAAGAGGCAATAATAAAGTGGTTTTTATCATATATTCATGCTTATGATAAATGTTTACATCCCATGCTTTAATTGTATTAACTAGAAAGATTAATACTTGTGTGTTATGTAAACATAAAAGAGTCACTAGTAAGCCTCTTGTTAAACTAGCTTGTTGATTAATAGATGATCATGGTTTCTTGATCATGGACATTGTATGTTATTAATAACAAGGTCATATCATTAGGAGAATGATGTGATGGACACACACCCATAGTAATCATAGCATAAGATCAAGTCATTAAAGTTCGTTTGGTACAAAGCTTTTGAATACATAGTAACCTAATCCTTCGACCATGAGATCATGTTAATCACCATCACCGGATGAGTGCTTTGATGACATCAAACTCCACTTCCGTAACTGGGTGGTTATAAAGGTGGCATTAGGTATTCTGGAAGTATGTCTTGAAGCGCATGGATCAAGAGTGGGATTTTTCCATCCATATGATGGATAGATATACTCTGGGCCGTCTCGGTGGAGTGTCATACAATTGGCTTGCAAGCATGTGACAAGGTCACAAGGGATGTCACACCATAGTACAAGTAAAGAGTACTTATCGGTAACAACGTTTAACTAGGTATAGAGATACCGATGATCGAACCTCGGATAAGTAAAGTATCACGCAACAAAGGGAATCGGTATCGTATGTAAATGGTTCATTCGATCACAAAGTCATCGTTGAAATATGTGGGAGCCATATGGATTTCTAGATCCCTCTATTGGCTATTGACCTGAGAGGTGTCTCGATCATGTCTGCATAATTAGTGAACCGTAGGGAGACACACTTAAGGATTCGATGTTGTTTAAGTAGATATGAAATATGAGTTGGAGACCGAATGTTGTTCGGAGTCTCGGATTGGATCCAGGACATCACGAGGAGATCCAGAATGGTCCGGAGAATAAGATTCATATAGGGAAAGTGGTTTTCCGAGGTTCGGAAAAGTTTTGGTGTTTTGACCGGATACTTCTAGAATGTTCTACAGGAACCACTAGTGGTTCCACCACCCTGGAAGGGGGTCAATTGGACAGTGGCATTCCCTAGGGGGCAGCTGCACCAAACCCTAAAGAGCCAATTCGGCCAACACTAGGAAAAGGGTCAAACCCTAGTTTGAATAGTCAAATCCTAGTTTGAAAAGTCAAACCCTAGTTTTTGGTAAGAGAGAAGACTAGATGGAAAAGGTTCAAACTCTCCCCTTGGTGGCCAAGTTGGGGGGGGACATGGCCTGGGCTAGTTTCAACACCTGGATTTTTAATCCCATATGCATGTTATGCCATACATCGCAATCCCAGGATTACCATTTTTGCGAGACATAAGGTCTTACCACAGTACATCATCCATGGATCATTCTATTGAGATTTGGATACCACAGTACATCATCCATTACAAACCATACATAAGGTCTTACACAAATAAGGATCTCATGATCCAGTTCTTAATACAACTCAAGCAACGGAATACGTAATAATAACGGTAGCATAGGCGAAGCTCCATCTTCGGGGTCACAGGCAATGCTGACGATGGGAGATGATCCTAGTTGTCGTAACCTTCCTGTGGTCCTTCGTCCTGATACTCCTCTTCATAGTCTGGCCACAGGAATAGCCAGGGACAAAGCCATGAGTACTCTTTAAGTACTCGCAAACTAAAACTAACAAGTGAAGGGGGTTTTTGTAATATGACACTAAGCTCTAGGGTTGTTTTGCAAAAAGCCAGATTTACCTCTACCACGTTCAGAAACAAGAAGAGCTAGTTGAAATTTTATAACACCTAAGTGGGAACTTGTATTTCATATCACAACTCTGTTGTGGTCAAGTCAGATTCTCAATTCATTTCACAAGTCATTTTGAAAACATCTGACGGGGAACAGTATGGCCACTCCAACTGTCCATAACCGCGGACGAGGCTATTCGAATAGTTTGACACTCTGCAGAGATTGTACACTTTCACCACAACATTCGATACAGCCGTCAGGACAAATCCTGAATTCACCATACTCAGTATGCGGATAATCAATCCTAACCTTTTAATTACACGCCCTAGTACACCTCTCCTGTGAGTTTGGCCTCCCAACCATGACCAACTGTCATCTTGGGTACTGCACAGGTGGACAATCTTCACAAGGTATCCTCAGCTCAGACCTTGGCCGTGAGTGTAGTGGGAGTGTCCCAACCTTTATTAACATAAGGTGGTGTCCCCTGTGTTTACAATGCTAGTCCCTGGATCAATAGCTAGCATCCACAGTTAAGATGTAATATCAAGAAACAAAGGTCATAATACAACTTTATAACCAGGAATAACATAATTTTATTACATCTTACATAGCTCATTTGGCTATTACATTACATTGCAGCAGAATAACTATAAGCATGGGGTCCTTCATCTTCAAAGTGCCATAGGCAAATGTTGGTTGTAGACTTTGTAATCCTAATCAACACACTTCACTAAATCAATCAAACCTGCAACATACAAGTTACAGCCACAAGGGTCAATACATTTGAATTGTATTGGAAAGTGATACTATGGTAGTATAGTGGAGTCTATCATCTATATGCATTTGGCTAAGTGGAGTTGAGGCTTGCATTGCTCAAAATATATTTTCCCTTAACATTTGAAATCACTAAGTTTTTGTTTTGACAAAATCTTTTCCAAGACAACTCTCAATCAAAGATTGAAGATTTCAAAAACCCTTGTTCAAACACAAGTTTTTATCTTAGAAATTGGAATGATGAGATTCTTGATTGCTTCCATGTCTTGATGCTCAAATTGTCCTTTACCAGGGGCATGGCTAAGTACTTAGGTTTTACACTCTGCAGAGGTTGTGCACTTTCCCCACAAGACTTGGTTTCCCAAGACAAGATCTTTCAGAAGCCTTCCCTTAGACCAAAATGGACGCGCTCCAACCTATCAAAAACTACCACCCACTGTCCATATGGCTAAGTTCTTGCAACCTATATGATCTAGGCAGAGCCCATAATGCCAAGTGGCTGCACTTGAAGCTTCTCAACATTTGACATCTCAAATCTCTTTGTTCCTGGGTGGCCATCCACAAGTGAGATACACAAGGTAAACGATAGACATGGGCCTTGTGAACCACTCAACCAAAATCCACCAAGCAAGTCCCATTCCACCCAGGTGATTCATTAACTTAGTTGTTTTATTAAACAAAACACAAGTCCTCAGACTTAGAATATTTTTCCATAGTGTGAATATATATTCCACCCATGTTTTCTATTAGCTAGGCTAAGCTTGATAGTAATAGGAATCTTAACTTAGGAAGATTTCCACTAAGGTTTCATCTACTAGGTTTTTCTATAGCAAGGTTTATACTTAGCAAAATTCCATGCAAGGTTTACTTAGCAAAATCACTAATGCATAGTGAAAGTAATGGGACAAAAAGTATGAAGCATCACTTGCCTTTTTGGTAGAGGGTATAGGCTCACTCCTTGTCCTTGCAGCAATCACACTCTTCAAGTCACTACAATTCAATCAAGCAAGGCACAAACTCAATCTACCAATCAAGCAAAACAACACACATAAAATCATAAAGTCAAAGTAATGCATGCAAACATGCCAAGCTTTGTTTTGTTTGAAAAAGTGGTTCCTAATGGGTCATAAACATTTGAAAACACCTATTGGTCATTTTGTAAGGTGGCAAAGTCATTTGCAAAAAGGTTTCACTTCATAAGCCATTTTCAAAACAAAGTATCATTTTATGTGGTGTAGAAATATTTTTACTAAGGCATTACCTATAGGGTTCACCAAATATGTTTTCAAATCACAAAACTTGGGGTTTGGGGTCAGTGAGTTTAAAACAAAACATTTTCCAAAGGTTTTCTTCCAAAACCATTTTTAATAAATAAACCACATTTCTATTTGACTAGAAATGGTTTTAAATCAAAGAATCATTATTTTGTTTCACCAAATTCATTTTTGAATCCACAAAGTGGTTCCCAATGTTAGTAGGTTCAAATCACACCATTTTCCCAGGATTTCATCCCCAAATTCATTTTTAAACAATTTTCACATCCTTAACCAGCATACAATTGTTTCTGCAAAAACAACCATTTTTCCAGAAGCTTTTTGCTAAACAAAGGGCATGGTTGGCTAGGGATTGTTTCACTGAATCCATTGATATAAAATTTGTAAAATTTGGATGTGTGGTTTGAAAGTTACAAGGGTTTCAAAATGGCATCTAAATCTGATTTCAAACTCTATTCTAAATCATCCAGTGACACGCGGCACGTTCTGATTCGTCGAAAACGGTTCACGCGGATCAGGCGATGCAGGCCGTTGGATTTAATTGATATCGTGCGGCTCAGGAGTGCTCTTACCGCTTCGCTCTACTTTCTATCCTATCCACCGGATCAAGATCGGACGGCTCTCAGTGCCTCGACCAGAAGCTGGCGGCGCTCAACGGTGGCATGCGGTGGTGCGGCTCTAACGGTGACGCTGCCGGTGAACTAGGACGCGAGGGAAAGAGTGAAGTTGCTCACCAGGTTCGCAATGAAGCACTGATTCTTTTTGTTGCTTTGGCTGGCCAAGGGGAGCATGGAGGTGACGACAATTGCTCGCCGGAGTCCCTGCTTCCGTCAGGCACGCTCGGTCGTTGTCGGGAACGAGGCTACAAGGCACGCCGGTGTAAAACAGAGGGAGCGTTAGACACGTACGGGGAAGGAGAGTATGCTAGTGTCAACTAGAGAGGAGGGGCGGTCAGGGATTACCAGAGGAGCTCGTCGGAGTTGACCTAGCCGTCGGTGGTGCTCAGACGAAGTCGGAGGCGAGGCCGTGGGGCATGCGTGGGCGAACGGAGGCCATGGGCAGGTGCGTGAGATGATGGAGATCAAGCTGGTGTGAGCTAGGAGGTAGGAGAGGGTCAGGGCTCGCCGGAATTGACAGGGAACTCGTCGGTGGCCGTGAGGCTTCGAGCAAAAATTATGGACAGCCTAGTGCTCCGGTGGTGTGATGACTGGAAGAAAAGAGAGAGAGGAGGGAGGCGAGTTCACGAGCATCATCACTGGGCGGAATTAGTGCATCATTTAGGCGAATTGAATCACGAGTAACTATGCTAGAAACGGCCGGAGTGAGGGGATAGAATTGGTCGCGCGGTTTGAAGACGATGCCAACGTGGCTGTGGGTCCTCTTTGTCAGTGAGATAGAGAGAGAGAGAGGGGATAAGGTCCACCAGTCAATGACTTAGGTGGTTGCCTCTGCGGTGAAGAAAAAACGGTTCGGGGGGGAAAGGAGCTGGGCTGTTGGGCTAAGTTGGGCTAGATGGTTGGGCTGCTCTATTTTTTTCTGTCTGAATCCTTTTTCTTTTTCCAAAACAATTTCTGTTTTGAATTTCAATCAACTATTCAAACATTCAAACAATTCAAACAATCACCAAACTTGTAATGAGTTTTTGGTTCTGTTTATCAACATAAACCAAATCCCAAAAAATAAAATAATATTTTTTATTCATTTTAGGATCCATTCATTAATTAAATAAAATGGACCTTTAGTTATTTAATCAAATAGGGTTTGATTTATTTAATAAAAACTCCAATTGAAATCCAAATATTTTCAAAACCAAATCAGTAGGCTTTATTTAAAAATAAAAGAACACTTGGAAAGCTTGTTTAAAATAAAATAACGTTTTATTTTAGGGTCCATTAATAATTAAATACAATAGACCCTAATTATTAAATCAAATAGGATTTGTTTTATTTATTTTCAAGACTCTGTTTGAAATCCAAAATAGTACCAAACTATTCAGTAGGTTTTATTTGAGAATATAAAATACTTGGAAAACTTATTTTAAACAACTAAACAAGTTTTTATGGTTTAGAAATAATAAAACCTTTATTAATAAAAACTTGGATATTAAATCCTTATTACTTTATTTAAATAAACCTTTATTATTTTTATCAAAACAAAATGTTTTATTTTCAAAAGCTTGGCCAAGTTTTAATTTGGTTCTATAAAATAATCTTTATTTATAAACCTTCCTTTTCATTTTGAGAACCAAATCCTTTTATAAAAAGATTTAAAAATAGTAATAAAATATTTTTATTTTTCCTTTATTAAATGTTTTATCTTTTTAAATCCCTTTAGGATTTGTTCAAAATAGGTTTGAAGATTCCCATTGGAATTCAAAAAGTTTCTTCTGGCCCTGAAAATCAACCAAGTTTTATTTTATTCATTTATTTTTCACATTGCAAGATTTGGAAAATCTTGGGATGTGACAGGCTACCACCCTTAAAATAAATCTCGTCCCGAGATTTGGGGAGGCTAGGGTTACAAATTGGCTCAAAGCATCTAGGGTACTACCACCCTTAAAATTTTTCAAACTAAATTACATCTTGGCTTGCTTGGGATTCTAGGGAAACTTCTCTGGGCAACATTTGCATTGTGTCCTTTGTTTCCTCACTTGACTCATGGGCCAAGGTTGAGATCCTTCATAGACTTGTTTAACTTGTTCTTCATCTTTTCTGGACAATTATTTACATAGTGGCCTAGTTCCTTGCATTTGAAACACATCACTTGGCTGATATCTTTCTTTTCTTGTGGTATCATTGCCTCTTGTTTGTTTCCTTGGTTCTTCTTCTTTTCTGGGCATTCATTGGCATAGTGTCCCATCTCTTTGCAATTGTAACATTGCACTTGAGTAATATCCTCCTTGTTAGGATTGGGGCATTTCTTCTTCTTCTTTTTGGGTCTCTCCAAAGCTAGGAGTTCTTCTAGTTCATGTTCTTCAAAGGTGGGAAATCTTTCTCTCTTCTTGGGGCATTGGTCTTCATGCTCCTTGGATGCATGATCCTTGTCTCCACAAGTATTGCTAGCTTGGGTTCCTTCTAGAATAGCATCTTTGTCATCCTTGTTGTCATTAGCTCTTTGGGAAAAGTTTCCTCCCATGTTGATCATTTGAGTAACCAATCCTTGCAACAATTGGGATTGAAGTTTCAAAATCTTTGTATGGCTGGGTCTAGTCCATTGTTGTTGGCTAAAAGCTGAGTTGTCTCTTGGCTCAACTGGTTTTGGGTTGCTATAAGTTCTCTCATGTTATCCTCTTGGTTGTTGTTGTCACCATCCTTGATGTTGGAGTTTCTTGGAGAAGTCATCTGTTTGGATTGGATTGGGATTTAGAATAGGCAAAAGATTTCTAAGGAAATAATTCTAATCGCACACATCACAATTCACACAAGCAATGTGCAAGCAATCACAAACAAACATTTCCACTCAAACAACAAAGTTCAAGCTTATTTTTAGGCAACCAAAAATATTTTTGTTACACCACATAAGTTGGTGTGTTTGACTTAACTAAAATATGGTGGTCCATCTATATGGTTCACTTGTGATTCTTCCATCATTCTTGGTTGATTCTTCTTACATGAGATCATGGTTTCCTTGGGAAAAACTCTTGGTCACAAAACTTCTAATGAAGTGAACTCCTTCCAATTTTGCATTTCCTTAGTCTCCATATCTTGAGCAAGATTTCCTTGTCTCTCTTGTAGTCCTCAGTAGTATCCAAGTTGGAAGTCCTTGGTGAATATGCTGAAGATGTTGAAGTCATTAGAGTTGAAGAAGTTGAAGTCATTAGAGTTGATGAAGTCCTTTGCTCATGGTGTAGTCTTTGGCCATGGGGTAGGTTTTTCCATCAAGTTGAAATTAGATGAGATGTAGAGTTGAAACCTAAATGGTTGAGGAAAGAGTTTACAAGATTGTTTTGTAGATAAGTTTTTGGAACAAATACAACTCCTATTTTTCTAAGGGGTTTTTGTCCAATCCTAGGTTTACAAATCCTACAGGCAACACAATGCTCTGATACCATCTGTAGTGGGAGTGTCCCAACCTTTATTAACATAAAGTGGTGTCCCCTGTGTTTACAATGCTAGTCCCTGGATCAATAGCTAGCATCCACAGTTAAGATGTAATATCAAGAAACAAAGGTCATAATACAACTTTATAACCAGGAATAACATAATTTTATTACATCTTACATAGCTCATTTGGCTATTACATTACATTGCAGCAGAATAACTATAAGCATGGGGTCCTTCATCTTCAAAGTGCCACAGGCAAATGTTGGTTGTAGACTTTGTAATCCTAATCAACACACTTCACTAAATCAATCAAACCTGCAACATACAAGTTACAGCCACAAGGGTCAATACATTTGAATTGTATTGGCAAGTGATACTATGGTAGTATAGTGGAGTCTATCATCTATATGCATTTGGCTAAGTGGAGTTGAGGCTTGCATTGCTCAAAATATATTTTCCCTTAACATTTGAAATCACTAAGTTTTTGTTTTGACAAAATCTTTTCCAAGACAACTCTCAATCAAAGATTGAAGATTTCAAAAACCCTTGTTCAACCACAAGTTTTTATCTTAGAAATTGGAATGATGAGATTCTTGATTGCTTCCATGTCTTGATGCTCAAATTGTCCTTTACCAGGGGCATGGCTAAGTACTTAGGTTTTACACTCTGCAGAGGTTGTGCACTGTCCCCACAAGACTTGGTTTCCCAAGACAATATCTTTCAGAAGCCTTCCCTTAGACCAAAATGGACGCGCTCCAACCTATCAAAAACTACCACCCATTGTCCATATGGCTAAGTTCTTGCAACCTATATGATCTAGGCAGAGCCCATAATGCCAAGTGGCTGCACTTGAAGCTTCTCAACATTTGACATCTCAAATCTCTTTGTTTCTGGGTGGCCATCCACAAGTGAGATACACAAGGTAAACCATAGACATGGGCCTTGTGAACCACTCAACCAAAATCCACCAAGCAAGTCCCATTCCACCCAGGTGATTCATTAACTTAGTTGTTTTATTAAACAAAACACAAGTCCTCAGACTTAGAATATTTTTCCATAGTGTGAATATATATTCCACCCATGTTTTCTATTAGCTAGGCTAATCTTGATAGTAATAGGAATCTTAACTTAGGAAGATTTCCACTAAGGTTTCATCTACTAGGTTTTTCTATAGCAAGGTTTATACTTAGCAAAATTCCATGCAAGGTTTACTTAGCAAAATCAGTAATGCATAGTGAAAGTAATGGGACAAAAAGTATGAAGCATCACTTGCCTTTTTGGTAGAGGGTATAGGTTCACTCCTTGTCCTTGTAGAAATCACACTCTTCAAGTCACTACAATTCAATCAAGCAAGGCACAAACTCAATCTACCAATCAAGCAAAACAACACACATAAAATCATAAATTCAAAGTAATGCATGCAAACATGCCAAGCTTTGTTTTGTTTGAAAAAGTGGTTCCTAATGGGTCATAAACATTTGAAAACACCTATTGGTCATTTTGTAAGGTGGCAAAGTCATTTGCAAAAAGGTTTCACTTCATAAGCCATTTTCAAAACAAAATATCATTTTATGTGGTGTAGAAATATTTTTACTAAGGCATTAGCCTATAGGGTTCACCAAATATGTTTTCAAATCACAAAACTTGGGGTTTGGGGTCAGTGAGTTTAAAACAAAACATTTTCCAAAGGTTTTCTTCCAAAACCATTTTTAATAAATAAACCACATTTCTATTTGACTAGAAATGGTTTTAAATCAAAGAATCATTATTTTGTTTCACCAAATTCATTTTTGAATCCACAAAGTGGTTCGCAATGTTAGTAGGTTCAAATCACACCATTTTCCCAAGATTTCATCCCCAAATTCATTTTTAAACAATTTTCACATCCTTAACCAGCATACAATTGTTTCTGCAAAAACAACCATTTTTCCAGAAGCTTTTTGCTAAACAAAGGGCATGGTTGGCTAGGGATTGTTTCACTGAATTCATTGATATAAAATTTGTAAAATTTGGACGTGTGGTTTGAAAGTTACAAGGGTTTCAAAATGGCATCTAAATCTGATTTCAAACTCTATTCTAAATCATCCAGTGACACGCGGCACGTTCTGATTCGTCGAAAACGGTTCGCGCGGATCAGGCGACGCAGGCCGTTGGATTTAATTGATATCGTGCGGCTCAGGAGTGCTCTTACCGCTTCGCTCTACTTTCTATCCTATCCACCGGATCAAGATCGGACGGCTCTCAGTGCCTCGACCAGAAGCTGGCGGCGCTCAACGGTGGCATGCGGCGGTGCGGCTCTAACGGTGACGCTGCCGGTGAACTAGGACGCGAGGGAAAGAGTGAAGTTGCTCACCAGGTTCGCAATGAAGCACTGATTCTTGTTGTTGCTTTGGCTGGCCAAGGGGAGCACGGAGGTGACGACAATTGCTCGCCGGAGTCCCTGCTTCCGTCAGGCACGCTCGGTCGTTGTCGGGAACGAGGCTACAAGGCACGCCGGTGTAAAACAGAGGGAGCGTTAGACACGTACGGGGAAGGAGAGTATGCTAGTGTCAACTAGAGAGGAGGGGCGGTCAGGGATTACCAGAGGAGCTCGTCGGAGTTGACCTAGCCATCGGTGGTGCTCAGACGAAGTCGGAGGCGAGGCCGTGGGGCATGCGTGGGCGAACGGAGGCCATGGGCAGGTGCGTGAGATGATGGAGATCAAGCTGGTGTGAGCTAGGAGGTAGGAGAGGGTCAGGGCTCGCCGGAATTGACAGGGAACTCGTCGGTGGCCGTGAGGCTTCGAGCAAAAATTATGGACAGCCTAGTGCTCCGGTGGTGTGATGACTGGAAGAAAAGAGAGAGAGGAGGGAGGCGAGTTCACGAGCATCATCACTGGGCGGAATTAGTGCATCATTTAGGCGAATTGAATCACGAGTAACGACGCTGGAAACGGCCAGAGTGAGGGGATAGAATTGGTCGCGCGGTTTGAAGACGATGCCAACGTGGCTGTGGGTCCTCTTTGTCAGTGAGATAGAGAGAGAGAGGGGATAAGGTCCACTAGTCAATGACTTAGGTGGTTGCCTCTGCGGTGAAGAAAAAACGGTTCGGGGGGGAAAGGAGCTGGGCTGCTGGGCTGTTGGGCTGAGTTGGGCTAGATGGTTGGGCTGCTCTATTTTTTTTTCTGTCTGAATCCTTTTTCTTTTTCCAAAACAATTTCTGTTTTGAATTTCAATCAACTATTCAAACATTCAAACAATTCAAACAATCACCAAACTTGTAATGAGTTTTTGGTTCTGTTTATCAACATAAACCAAATCCCAAAAAATAAAATAATATTTTTTATTCATTTTAGGATCCATTCATTAATTAAATAAAATGGACCTTTAGTTATTTAATCAAATAGGGTTTGATTTATTTAATAAAAACTCCAATTGAAATCCAAATATTTTCAAAACCAAATCAGTAGGCTTTATTTAAAAATAAAAGAACACTTGGAAAGCTTGTTTAAAATAAAATAACCTTTTATTTTAGGGTCCATTAATAATTAAATACAATAGACCCTAATTCTTAAATCAAATAGGATTTGTTTTATTTATTTTCAAGACTCTGTTTGAAATCCAAAATAGTACCAAACCATTCAGTAGGTTTTATTTGAGAATATAAAATACTTGGAAAACTTATTTTAAACAACTAAACAAGTTTTTATGGTTTAGAAATAATAAAACCTTTATTAATAAAAACTTGGATATTAAATCCTTATTACTTTATTTAAATAAACCTTTATTATTTTTATCAAAACAAAATGTTTTATTTTCAAAAGCTTGGCCAAGGTTTAATTTGGTTCTATAAAATAATCTTTATTTATAAACCTTCCTTTTCATTTTGAGAACCAAATCCTTTTATAAAAAGATTTCAAAATAGTAATAAAATATTTTTATTTTTCCTTTATTAAATGTTTTATCTTTTTAAATCCCTTTGAGGATTTAATTGTTCAAAATAGGTTTGAAGATTCCCATTGGAATTCAAAAAGTTTCTTCTGGCCCTGAAAATCAACCAAGTTTTATTTTATTCATTTATTTTTCACATTGCAAGATTTGGAAAATCTTGGGATGTGACAGTGAGGGAACCAATACTAAGGTATATAAGTTTCCAGTCAAGCCCTACCCAAATTTCGGGTATTGTTGTTGTACGGTAAAAATTGGAATGGTATCGCATCCAGACAACCATCAGTTTTATAAAGGGCTAAGGCTCATGCCTCAACATTTTCATCATCAAAATCATCTGCTGTTCGGAAACACATGTCAAAACATCTCAATAGAATGATCCATCATTCCATGGTTTTCATAACCATTTTCCACCAAGTATTCCCATCTAAATTTGATCCAGTTTTATGCTTAGCACTAGCTTCTACAAGTGGGGGTAAGTACTAATGAGGGGTGGTAAACTAGTGGAGTTTAACTAAGTACAATCTCATGCCTTAGGATGACATCAAGATTATCTAGCTTAGGCCAAATTTAATGCTCTTTATGCAACCTTCAATTATCTTTCTAGTATCTACAATTTACTCAAGTAAACTCTAAGTAAGAGCTTTGATAAAGAATAAAGTAGAAAGCTTGCAAGTAAAACTAGGAGGGGGTATCAAGTGGGTATGATCACATATGCTTAAGGCATCTAGTGGTCATCGTAACAAGCAGGTATTAGCTTGCATCAGTATCAGTATAGGCTTGCATAAGTAGAGTATCTTACAAGTGTTAGCTTGCTCAATCAACTAGTATTATTAGGCTTGCCTTGAGCAGAGCAGTGGTTGAAGTTCTCCTCGGCTTCTTCTTCGTAGTATCTTCCTTCCTCCTCGTATCCTTGGTCGGTACTAGCGTCTATGAATAAATACGAGGTACACAATCACCAAACAATACTTAACTACTTTCAATCATCACACAAAAGGGTTCTATAGATGATCTAGCATCATCACTAATATCACAAGCATAAAGCATTTGTCTTGTTTATTTATTTTTAGAAAATTAATTTCTACTCATTGAAAAACTACTTAAGATTTAATGTTCTCCAAACCAAACATGGGATCATGTTGACACATGTCATCACCACATATTTCAGTACATGGGAATGTGATTTAAAGTTGTGTCACAATTTAATAAGATTTAACCTTTTATTTTAAATAAAAATAAATGACTAGAAATGCCTATGTCGCATTCTTTTATTACTTGAACATTATTTCAGTAAGTAAACCCATATATTTTTATATATTCTGAAAGGTATGATCAATATGATTTTTGAGAGTTGGAATCAACTCAAAAGCTATTATGGTTTAAATTTGAAAAATGTTTGAATGCACAAAAGCTTCTGCCTTGTTATTTTTACCAAGGTTGATCTATAGATTCAAATGATTTGAATCCAACGCGATTGGATTAAGCATTTCAATATCTTTCTAACAAAATTGGTTTCATTCAATTTGGTTCATTGAATCGAGCTGGGTTGATTTTTGAAACTGGGTACAGAACTAAGTTTGAATATAAATAGAAAAAGCTAAATTCAAACGAGTGGGCTGTGAGGGAAGGGTTATTGGGCCGGCCAAGTGTCACTCCGCAGCGCGGGGCGCAACTGACAGGGGGGTCTACTGGTCAGTGACTCTTTAAACGCGAAGCGGTACGGGGCGATGTGGTGCGTTGGATTAGAATGAAGATCGACGGCTGAGGGTCATCGTCGACGATGAACAAGTCACCGGCGAGCTCGAACCCTAGCAGCTTAGTGGGGGTCGTGGGAGGCTCACCGGGGCTCAGGCGAAGGTCAGTGATGTGGGCGAACGACAAAGTCGACGACGGCGATTCTCCTGGCACCGGCAGTTTCTCCTAGGGCGGCTCCAATCGATGGCTTCCTTCTTCTCCAGCAGTGGCGGGCTCCGGTGAAATTCCGGCGATGTGCTGCTCGCCTGGCTCCGGGAATGAGGTGGGGTGGTTCTGGGTGAGAGGGGAGTAGAATGGTGTGAAGAATTCGAGCGGGGGATGCCTCTATTTATAGTGGCGAGAGGGGACCGAAGGGCGCAAGATGAGCTCGTCGTGGTCGACGGTACAGAGGGCTATCGGCGTGGGCGACGGTAGGGGCGGTGCTGTGCTCCCTGGCGAAGCTCAACGGTGTGGTAGCGAGGCGTGGGGCGGTGCTGATCGGTCAGAAAGTTGTGGTGCTCTGAGCTGGTCCGATGGAAGTTCTGATGGCGCACAGCGCGCGTGGTTCGCGCAGCGGCGAACGGGCGTGTCTGCGAGGTTGCTGGGGTGTTGGCGATCACGCGTGCACGTGGCAAGGGTGGCGCGCGGTCTGTGGGCGTGTGTCGCGGGTGACCCTCTGGCGCGCTCTCGGCATGGTCGCAGAGAAGGTTGGCATGGCCTGGGCGTGTGGTCCAGTGGCTGGCATTGCTCACGGTTGGGACAGGGAGTGGCGGTGGGGTGCTAGCTAGCTCCCAGACAAGGTTGGCAAGGCTAGTGTGGCCTCTAGCTCGCCGACGACAATGGGGTGGCAAGTTTTCTCTCGGCATGCTCACCATTGATGGCTAGGCTTTCTTATAGTGCTGCTAAGGTTAGTTAAATGAGCTAGATGATCTACTAAAGACTAGTTGTAACCAGAGAGGGAACAAGTTAGGCCCAAAACACTGCTCAACATAGTGTTTTGATTTTGTTTGATTTGCATCTGCAGCCTGTTTGATGAAATGGCCGTATGAACTTAAGTTTTGAATTTTGAAAAGATTTTTGGTGGGTGTGCTAGGCATGTGCTGGAGGATACTGTGGATGCTTGGGTTTTGAAAATTGAGCTTGTTTAAGTGGTTTTTGAAATAGTGGGATCTTCCCATATGAAATAGATTCAATTTTAAACTGTCATTTAAACTATGCATTCAAATGTTTTTGGATGATCACAAGGTGGGCCTTGGTACCTTGTTATGAGTACTATCAAGGGGTGCAAAGATCCATACATGTTTCTGTTAAGTTCTGAAAGTTAGAGATAGCCAAAGTAGGCATGGGAGTTAAATTGGCCAAAGTGACCATTCACTTAATTTGTTTGTTTTGATTTGTTTGTCTTTGGGAAAAGTTTGGGATTTGTTTAGATGATGTTTATTTCACCTAAGAATCATTTTACAAGCAAAGAAACACATAATCATGGAAATTCAAAAGAATCCAAATTTTAATGCACACACATATGAATGCTTTCATATTTTTAAATGGAAAAGTTTTTGTTAACCCTAATTTGGATGATTAGAGTTTGATGATTTAAGTTTAATATTTTTGGGATGTTATAGCTGGGAACCCTTGGCTGCCCCTCCCCACCTATATAATGAGGGGTGGGGGCGCACCCCCACCACACCTCTTGCCCTTGGTGCCTAACCCTAGCCGCCACCTTAGGCGAAGACCTGTAGAAATCTCTCATCCTCCACCACCACCACACCATCGTGATGTTGGGATTCCGAGGAGATCTACTACCTATGCTTCCCTACTAGAACAAGGGAGAGGAAGGTCTTCATCGACTATCGTACGTGTGACCGACTGCGGAAGAGCTGCCAAAACGCGGCGCCGGAAGGATCATCTACATGATCTTGAGATCGGAAAGTGATCGAATACATCAACCACGAGAATCTGATACCGTTAAATGATTTGGATCTACGAGGGTTAGTTCGCTACAATCTCGTTGCACCGAACTCACAGATTAGATCTTGGATTTTCCATAGATTGGATCTTGGTTTTATGCGTTCTTGTGGTAGAATTTTTTTGTTTTACATGCAACGAACCCTACAGTTGGCGCAAGAGCGGTGACCTGGGGCAGGGTTATAGCTCCATGCCGCCCCCAACATTAAGCAGCCCGACGATGAAGACGGTGACTACGCGGCGGCAATGTAATCGTCGCCTGGGCATTAGCGTGCGTGGTCGCCAGTAGTTAGGATTTTTCTTTCTATGTTTTAAAGTTTGTACAAAAATGAATAAAATTCGAATGTTTAATTTTTTGTCCTAATTTTAAATTTACATGTTTTTTGTATGGGGGCACGACTAGGATCCCGTAGCCCCAAACTTTGCTAGTTCATGAGCCACTGAGTTAGTGCATCTCCACAGTTGCACGCTGGCCCAGTGGGGCGACCCATCCGGACCGACTCGCACAGACCGACCCATCCATTCACCAAATTTGGGCCACGGTTGCATTGGCCCAGAGAATGCCCTTGTACTCCCACGTCCTCCCACTAGTTCGCCTGGGTCCTCTCTCCAGTGGCACAAGAGGCACTCTCCTCCCCCAATCCCTCTGACGAGGGTTCGACTCGTCAATGTGCATTTTATGGACTTGGGTTTTGGAGAAGATGGGAATGCTGGAAGTCGTGGAACGGTTAACAGACAAGCAACACAGGGACACACGATTTACCCAGGTTCAGGCCCCCGAAGGGAAAACCCTACTCCTGCTTGTCTGCTCTTGATTACGGCAGAACCAAAGATTACAAGGGTGCGCAGATGCAATCTGGCGTGAGGTGTGTATATGAGGTGGTGATTGTCCTTCTCGCTGTGCCCTCCTGGCCTTTATATAGATAGGCCAGGTCCCGGGATAGGTCGAGTCAGTTATAGATTAGGGTTGATACCCTTTGAAATTTTATCTAATCTAGACTTGTCCTCCAAGGAGTCGAAACTGCCATGGGCTTGGGCCACCCGAAATCTTCATGGGCTGTGTGTCCCTTCGTGGGCCTTCCTTGGGCTGGACCAGGTATGCCAACGTTGTGCACCCATAGGGTATATCCATGTTAGTAGCCCCCGAGTGTTCAGTCGAATCGCAGATTCGGCTGGAGACTCAACAATCTTTCGGGTGCTTTCTAGTTGAACCTGCTTTTCAGGTCAAAACGTTTAGTTCATAGGGATTGCCGATGTGTGTGCCTGGCTCTCCTTACGGATCAAGGCCAGTTAACTGTCATAGGACAAAACAACATGATCTGCATCAGACTCGAATCCGGAACGAATGCTGGCGTAATTCGACTCGGGAAGTTGAGGTCTCATAGGAGTCGAATCTAAGTGATTTTTAAGTGATATACCCAACGCGTCCATCGGGATTTTCATCGTGCCTGTTGACACGGGAGTTTACTGGCAGAGCGCAGTCAGGTGCGTTACCAGACCATCATATGATATCTGTAGGGCTTATCTTTGTGTCGTAGACACAGAATCCGAAGTTTTATCCCCGCGGAGGTGTTTCGGGTGGCCAAGGAGCATGTTTCTCACTTAGCGTTGGTTTGGGCAAAGTTTCCAAAAGATTTTTGTTGTATTTGATCCGAAGGATCTCAGTCGAATAATTCATAGGGTGCGCGACCAGCGCTCCCTATGGGAGTAGCCGCCGAGTGTCTGTTCGAGTCGTAGACTTGAGCAGAGACTTTAGTTCAGTCGTTTTCAGCATAAGTCCGAAGGAAGCATTTTTAATGCGCGACCAGTGCTCCCTATGGGAGTAGCCACCGAGTCCGTAGTGGAGTCGCAGACTCGACGTAGGACTCGAAGATAATTTTGAGGTGACGTTACCATTGTAATTTCTCAGGTGCGTGACCAGTGCTCCTGATAGGAGTAGCCCCCGAGTAGTTTCTCGAGTCGTAGAGTCGAGTAAGTACTTGTATGATAAGTCGAAATCTTCGAGCCGTTGCTGGCATTACCTTGATGACGTCATTGCTGACGATTGGTGATCTCGACCGTTTGCGGAAGCAGAGATGATGCGACGAGACGATCGTGGGTCCCATCGCCTGACTTGACGTTGACTAGTGTCACATCCCAAGATTTTCCAAATCTTGTAATGTGAAAAATAAATAAACAAAATAAATGATTGTTGAATTTTAGGGTGAAAAGAAACTTTTGTTTCTAAATGGAAACTTTAAAATCCCATCTGGAACAAACTTTGGTTAATATTTGAATCCAACTAAATCCAAATCAAGTGGAATGCATTCTCCATAAATGCATCTGGAAATTTAAACACTTGGAAAATAAATCCAAACCCTCAAAACCCTAATGGAAGGAAATCATTTTCAAGTATCACTAAGACCATGGTTTTGATCCATATAAAAAGCTGCCAAGCAAACATTTCAAAATGATCAAAGATGATAAATAGAAATGTTAGTAAAACCATAGAAATTGGTTTCATTTAATTTGGAGCCATAGATAAAATCTTACGAATATAATAAGATAAGGAAATTAAATTTCCAAAGCTAATTAAGAACCTATCTATAAATCCATACCAAATGGTGAGCAAATAATCCTAAAGCTATCTAAAAGGATAAATAAATATCAAATTAGATTTTACAAATTGGAATCACCAAGTTTGGATCTATAAATAAAAAGATATGGATTTTATAAGATAAAGACAGAAATATTAAATAAGGAATATTTAAAGACCAAATTAAATCTTGGCCAAATCCATAAGCAAATGGAATGAATATAATCCAAAATCAAAATAAACTAAAAGGATAAATAATTTCCAAAATAAAATAAAATGCCATTAACCGTTCTATTCCTATTTTAATAAAGACAAATCTCTAATAAGAATAATTATATAATTTATGAGAAAATAGTATTTTGGAATTTACCCAAGTGGAATAAAAGTTGTTTAATTAACTTAAATAAAATAAAACTTCCAAATAAAATTTATGGAATTAAAACTATATTTAATTTCATGAGAATAAAGGACAAGTACCAAATTAAAAATGATTAATAAATATTTTCCAAATAGTTCTAGGTGAATATTTTGACACCCTAATAATTGAATAAAACTTACTGAAAAGGTTTTGTGGAAAAATGAAATTTAAATAAGGATTAAAATTATATTTGATCTTATCTGAATTAAAACAAGGACCTTCTTTAAATAATTAAAAAGACACTAAAAGAATAAAAGGTTTAATCTAAATTTAACTTCAGAATGAGGTAATAAACAGGGTTTGATTATTCACAAAATTTGGCAAAGGATTGAATTCAAATTTGTGTTTGAATTAATTAATAAAAATCAAAACAGAATAAAAAGAAATGGAAAAAGAAAAAAGAATCATATAAAAAAAGGGAAACGAAGCAGCCAGCCCAGCTAGCCCACTAAGCCCAATAGACCAGCCCACTTCCTCTCTCCCGCGGAAAACGCTTCGCACCTGAGTCATTACCCGCAGCGTCACTCACCGTGTGGACCCCATTCTCCTCTCTCCCTCACGCTGACAACGGACCCCATCTCCACGTCGTCATCATCTTCACCCACCCCGCTAACCACGCTCCTCTGGCCGTTTCTCCGATGATGAATGTCGGTGTAAATCTCCATCAATCCCGTGGTAAAATCTCGCCGCGACCGCGTGTATTTAGTCGCCCCTCTCTCCTCTACAATTCCCCTCTGCTCCCGTTTCCTCTCTGCCCCCAGGCTGTCCCAAATTCCCCTGCACCGCCCTCTGCTCCGACGAGCTCCACCAGCAATTACGGCCAGCCTCCTCCGCCCCTCGACTCCTCGACCACATGAAAATATTTCCCAGTCTCTGGCGCACACTCCAGTGCCTCCAGCTCTCTCTCGCTTGCCCCACAACCTCGCCTCCGTCTTCGTCTGAGTGCCACCGAAGAACCCCGCAACTCTGGCGAGCACTACTGGTGAGACTAGACCGCCCCTTTCCCCCTCTTGGATGCTCACATGATCGCGACTTCCATACGAACCTAACGGTGCCTTTTATTTGCCTTAGCACGCCGTATATCGTCGCCCCCGTCGATAAACAGACAAGCCCGAGGCACAGCGCATCTCCGGCGAGGAATTCCGACGACACCAGTGCGCCCCTGCTACCCGAAGACCACCTTGAGCTTCCCCACGCCACGACAAACTCGGTGAGCACATCCTTTCTCCCTCTCGCATCCTGTAGCGTCGTCACCACCACCGTCTGACCGCACACATGAAATAATGATTTGGTTAAAAATGGTTTATAGGTAAAATCTTTTGCAAATAGTTTTGCCACTTTATAAAATGACCAATAAGTGTTTTAGAATGTTTATAACCTATTATAAACCACTTTTGTAAATAAAACAAAGTTTGGCATGCTTGCATGCATTGTTTTGTTTCTATCATTTTATGTGATGTTTGCTTGAATGGTAGATTGAAATTGTGCCTTGCTTGATTGAATTGTAGTGATTTGAAGTGAGTGAACATTGCAAAGATCAAGGAGTGAACTTATAATCTCTACCAAAAAGGCAAGTGATGCTTCATACTTTTGTCCCATTATTTTCACTATGAATTAGAGATATTTCTAAGTAGGACTTGCATGGAATTTTGCTAAGTGTAAACTATGCCATGGGAAATCCTAGTAGATGAAACCTTAGTAGAAATTTCCTAAGTTAAGATTCCTACTACTATCATGCTTAGCTTAGCTAGTAGAAAACAAGGGTCGAATATATATTCATGCTATGGAAAATTTCTAAGTCTGAGGACTTGTGTTTTGTTTAATAAAACAACTAAGTGAATGAATCACCTAGGTGGAATGTAAGGAATGGTTTGTGTTGAGTGGTTCACAAGTCCCATTTCTATGGTTTACCTTTGTGTATCTCACTTGTGGATGGACACCCAGGAACAAAGAGATTTGAGATGTCAAATGTTGAGAAGCTTCAAGTGCAGCCACTTGGCATTATGGGCTTTGCCTGGATCATATAGGTTGCAATAACTTAGCCAAATGGACAGTTGGTGGTAGGGGTTTGATAGGCGCGTCCATTTTGGTCTAAGGGAAGGCTTCTGAAAGATCTTGTCTTGGTGAAACCAAGTCTTGTGGGGAAAGTGCACCACCTCTGCAGAGTGTAAAATCTAAGTACTTAGCCATGTCCCTGGCAAAGGACAATTTGAGCATCAAGACATGGAAGCTATCAAGAATCTCCTCATCCCAATTTCTAAGTTAAAAACTTGTGGTTGAACAAGGGTTGAAGGATCACCAATTTCTATTGGGATATGCCTTGGGAATGATTTTGTCAAGCAAAAACTTAGTGTTTTCAAATGATAAGGAAAATCTATTTTGAGCAAAGCAAGCCTAAGCTCCACTTAACCAAATGCATATAGATGATAAACTCCACTATACTACCATAGTATCACTTGCCAATACAATTCAAATGTATTGACCCTTGTGGCTGTAACCTATTATGTTGCAGGTTTGTTTGATGTTAGTGAAGTTTGTTGAATAGGATTACAAGTCTACAACCAACATGTCTGCCTGTGGCACTTTGAAGATGAATTACCCCATGCTATTGTTATATTCTGATGCATTGTAATGAGATAGCCAAATGAGCTATGTAAGATGTAATAAATTATTTTATTCCTGGTTATAAAGTTGTATTATGACCTTTGTTTCTTGATATTACATCTTAACTGTGGATGCTAGCTATTGATCCAGGGACTAGCATTGTAAACACAGGGATCTCTACCTTATTAAAGGTTGGGAACCTTACAGATGGTATCAGAGCATTGTGTTGCCTGTAGGATTTGTAAACCTAGGATTGGACAAAACCCCTTAAAAAGGAGTTGTATTTGTTCCAAAACTTATTTACAAACAATCTTGTAAACTCTTTCCTCAACCAATTTGGTTTTGATTCTACATCTCTTCTATTTCAAACTTGATGGACAAAGCCTACCCCATGGCCAAATACTTCACCATGAGCAAAGGACTTCATCAACTCTAATGACTTCAACATCTTCAAGTGATTTCAACCTTATTCTCAACAAGGACATCAACCTTGGATATCCCTAAGGACTACAAGTGAGACAAGAAATGTTACTCAAGGCTTGAAGACTAAGGAAACACAACTTAGAAGGAACCATCATCACTTTGAAGTTTTGATACCAAGATGCAAGAAATTTTCTAAGAGTATAAACATCTTGTTCATGAAGAATCAACTAAGAAGGAAGGAAAGATCTCAAGTGAACCATATAGTTGGACCACCATGTTTAATTTAAGTCAAACACACCAACTTATGTGGTGTAACAAAAATATTTTTTTGGTTGCCTAAAAATATGCTTGAAACTTGTTGTTTGAGTGGAATGCTTGTTTGTGATTGCTTGCACTTTGCTTGTGAATTGTGATGTGTGTGATTAGAATTATTCCCTTAGAAATATTTTGCCTATTCTAATCCCAATCCAACCCAAACAGATGACTTCTCCAAGAAACTCCAACATCAAGGATGGTGACAACAACAACCAAGAGATCAACATGAGAGAACTCATAGTAACCCAAACCCAATTGAACCAAGTGACTGCTCAATTTATAGCCAACACCAGTGAGGTAGATCCAACCATGCAAAGGTTTTTGGAAACCCAAACCCAATTGTTGCATAAGGTGACAGATCAAATGATTAACATGGGAAACAACTCTTCTAAAGGAGTTTGTGACAACAAGGATGACAAAGATGATATTCTAGAAGGAACCCAAGCTTGCAATATTTGTGGAGACAAGGATCACACTTCCAAAGAGCATGAAGATCAATGTCCCAATTGTGAAGAGAAACATCCAGCTAATCAATGCCCCACAACCCAAGCTACTTGTTACTTATGTGAAGGAAATAATCATGTCCCTATCCAATGCCCCATCTATTCCATAGTTCAACAAAGGAAACAAGGTGGAGTGCCACAACTGATTGCAGACTACCATGAGAGAGCCAAGTCTACCAAGAAGGATGGAGACAAAGGAAAATCTCAGCTTGTACCTCCCAGCAATATGACTCAATTTAAAGGACCAAAGAGGAGACATATGTATTATCCAAGGAATAAGAAAAGGTCAAGGAGACCAGGAAACATTCCTACCTTTGAGATAACATATGAAGAACATGAACTAGAAGCACTCCTAGCTTTGGAGAAACCCAAGAAGAAGAAGTATAAGGAGATTAGCCAAGTATGGTGCAATAACTGCAAAGAGTTAGGCCATTATGTATCAACTTGTCCACAGAAGATACGTGAAGAACTCAATCTTATCACATGTTACAACTGTGGTAACCAAGGACATTATGCAAGCAATTGTCCAGAAAATATGAAGCACAAGATAAAGCCTATGAAGGATCTCAGCCTTGTCACATGTTTCAAGTGTGGAAACAAAGGACACTATGCTGATGTATGCCCAGAGAGATTCCAACAAGATCCCAAGAAAGCCAAGATGTAATTTAGTTGGAAAATTTTTAAGGGTGGTAGTACCCTAGTTGTTTTGAGTCAACTTGTAACCCCTGGCCTCCCCAAATCTCGGGACGAGATTTATTTTAAGGGTGGTAGCCTGTCACATACCAAGATTTTCCAAATCTTGTAATGTGAAAAATAAATAAACAAAATAAATGATTGTTGAATTTTAGGGTGAAAAGAAACTTTTGTTTCTAAATGGAAACTTTAAAATCCCATCTGGAACAAACTTTGGTTAATATTTGAATCCAACTAAATCCAAATCAAGTGGAATGCATTCTCCATAAATGCATCTGGAAATTTAAACACTTGGAAAATAAATCCAAACCCTCAAAACCCTAATGGAAGGAAATCATTTTCAAGTATCACTAAGACCATGGTTTTGATCCATATAAAAAGATGCCAAGCAAACATTTCAAAATGATCAAAGATGACAAATAGAAATGTTAGTAAAACCATAGAAATTGGTTTCATTTAATTTGGAGCCATAGATAAAATCTTATGAATATAATAAGATAAGGAAATTAAATTTCCAAAGCTAATTAAGAACCTATCTATAAATCCATACCAAATGGTGAGCAAATAATCCTAAAGATATCTAAAAGGATAAATAAATATCAAATTAGATTTTACAAATTGGAATCACCAAGTTTGGATCTATAAATAAAAAGATATGGATTTTATAAGATAAAGAAAGAAATATTAAATAAGGAATATTTAAAGACCAAATTAAATCTTGGCCAAATCCATAAGCAAATGGAATTAATATAATCCAAAATCAAAATAAAATAAAAGGATAAATAATTTCCAAAATAAAATAAAATGGCATTAACCGTTCTATTCCTATTTTAATAAAGACAAATCTCTAATAAGAATAATTATATAATTTATGAGAAAATAGTATTTTGGAATTTACCCAAGTGGAATAAAAGTTGTTTAACTAACTTAAATAAAATAAAACTTCCAAATAAAATTTATGGAATTAAAACTATATTTAATTTCATGAGAATAAAGGACAAGTACCAAATTAAAAATGATTAATAAATATTTTCCAAATAGTTCTAGGTGAATATTTTGACACCCTAATAATTGAATAAAACTTACTGAAAAGGTTTTGTGGAAAAATGAAATTTAAATAAGGATTAAAATTATATTTGATCTTATTTGAATTAAAACAAGGACCTACTTTAAATAATTAAAAAGACACTAAAAGAATAAAAGGTTTAATCTAAATTTAACTTCAGAATGAGGTAATAAACAGGGTTTGATTATTCACAAAATTTGGCAAAGGATTGAATTCAAATTGGTGTTTGAATTAATTAAGCAAAATCAAAACAGAATAAAAAGAAATGGAAAAAGAAAAAAGAATCAGATAAAAAAAGGGAAACGAAGCAGCCAGCCCAGCTAGCCCACTAAGCCCAATAGACCAGCCCACTTCCTCTCTCCCGCAGAAAACGCTTCGCACCTGAGTCATTACCCGCAGCGTCACTGACCGCGTGGACCCCATTCCCCTCTCTCCCTCACGCTGACAACGGACCCCATCGCCACGTCGTCATCGTCTTCACCCACCCCGCTGACCACGCTCCTCTGGTCGTTTCTCCGATGATGAATGCGGGTGTAAATCTCCATCAATCCCGTGGTAAAAGCTCGCCGCGGCCGCGTGTATTTAGTCGCCCCTCTCTCCTCTACCATTCCCCTCTGCTCCCATTTCCTCTCTGCCCCCAGGCTATCCCAAATTCCCCTGCACCGTCCTCTGCTCCGACGAGCTCCACCATCAATTACGGCCAGCCTCCTCCGCCCCTCGACTCCTCGACCACACGAAAACATTTCCCAGTCACTAGAGCACACTCCAGTGCCTCCATCTCTCTCTCGCTTGCCCCACAACCTCGCCTCCGTCTTTGTCTGAGCGCCACCGAAGAACCCCGCAACTCCGGCGAGCACTACTAGTGAGACTAGACCGCCCCTTTCCCCCTCTTGGATGCTCACATGATCGCGACTTCCATATGAACCTAACGGTGACTTTTATTTGCCTTAGCACGCCGTATATCGTCGCCCCCGTCGACGAACAGACAAGCCCGAGGCGCAGCGCATCTTCGGCGAGGAATTCCGACGACACCCGTGCGCCCCCTGCTACCCGAAGACCACCTTGAGCTTACCCACGCCACGGCGAACTCGGTGAGCACCTCCTTTCGCCCTCTCGCATCCTGTAGCATCGTCACCGCCACTGTCTGACCGAACCACCACCACCTGCCGCCGCCAGCGCCGCCCATCTTTGACTAACACATGTGCACCGTTCGATTTGAATCCGACGTGTGCGATAGAAACTTAACTAAAGCGGTATGGAGCCACCTGGGCCACTCGATCTAAATTAGATCCAACGCACCAGAGAGCGCGATCCAGCCGAAGTGGTACCGGCGAATAAGAACACGCCACGTGGCCCTGTTGGTTTGATTTAAAACAGAATTGATCTATTTGATGATCCATCTTGTAAAATTCATAACTTTCAAACCACACGTCCAAATTTTGCAAATTTTATATTAATGGATTCAGAAAGACAAGTACTTTCTGACCATGCCCTTTTTTTAGTAAATTACTTCTGTTAAATTGTTTGTTTTTGCAGAAACTTGTGTAGGCATGTTTAGAATATAAAAATTGTTCTAAAATGATTTTTGAGATAAAATCTTTGGCAAATGGTTTGTTTTGAACCAACTGACCCTAGGAATCAAATGGTGGTTTCAAAAATGTATTTGGTGAAGCAAAAGAATAAACTTTTGATTTTAACCATTTCTAGTCAAATAAAAATAATGTTTATTTATTAAAAATACTTTTGGAAGAAAACCTTTGGGAAATGTTTTGATTTAAACTCTCTGACTCTAAACACCAAGTTTTAAGACTGAAAAATGTAATTGGTAAACCCTATAAAGATTGCTACTTTGATAAAGGCATTTTCAAACACATGAAATAATGATTTGGTTAAAAATGGTTTATAGGTAAAATCTTTTGCAAATAGTTTTGCCACTTTATAAAATGACCAATAAGTGTTTTAGAATGTTTATAACCTATTATAAACCACTTTTGTAAATAAAACAAAGTTTGGCATGCTTGCATGCATTGTTTTGTTTCTACCATTTTATGTGATGTTTGCTTGAATGGTAGATTGAAATTGTGCCTTGCTTGATTGAATTGTAGTGATTTGAAGTGAGTGAACATTGCAAAGATCAAGGAGTGAACTTATACTCTCTACCAAAAAGGCAAGTGATGCTTCATACTTTTGTCCCATTATTTTCACTATGCATTAGAGATATTTCTAAGTAGGACTTGCATGGAATTTTGCTAAGTGTAAACTATGCCATGGGAAATCCTAGTAGATGAAACCTTAGTATAAATTTCCTAAGTTAATATTACTACTACTATCATGCTTAGCTTAGCTAGTAGAAAACAAGGGTGGAATATATATTCATGCTATGGAAAATTTCTAAGTCTGAGGACTTGTGTTTTGTTTAATAAAACAACTAAGTGAATGAATCACCTGGGTGGAATGTAAGGAATGGTTTGTGTTGAGTGGTTCACAAGGCCCATTTCTATGGTTGACCTTTGTGTATCTCACTTGTGGATGACCACCCAGGAACAAAGAGATTTGAGATGTCAAATTTTGAGAAGCTTCAAGTGCAGCCACTTGGCATTATGGGCTCTACCTGGATCATATAGGTTGCAATAACTTAGCCAAATGGACAGTTGGTGGTAGGGGTTTGGTAGGTTGGAGCGCGTCCATTTTGGTCTAAGGGAAGGCTTCTAAAAGATCTTGTCTTGGTGAAACCAAGTCTTGTGGGGAAAGTGCACCACCTCTGCAGAGTGTAAAATCTAAGTACTTAGCCATGTCCCTGGCAAAGGACAATTTGAGCATCAAGACATGGAAGCTATCAAGAATCTCCTCATCCCAATTTCTAAGTTAAAAACTTGTGGTTGAACAAGGGTTGAAGGATCACCAATTTCTATTGGGAGATGCCTTGGGAATGATTTTGTCAAGCAAAAACTTAGTGTTTTCAAATGATAAGGAAAATTTATTTTGAGCAAAGCAAGCCTAAGCTCCACTTAGCCAAATGCATATAGATGATAGACTCCACTATACTACCATAGTATCACTTGCCAATACAATTCAAATGTATTGACCCTTGTGGCTGTAACCTATTATGTTGCAGGTTTGTTTGATGTTAGTGAAGTTTGTTGAATAGGATTACAAGTCTACAACCAACATGTCTGCCTGTGGCACTTTCAAGATGAAGGACCCCATGCTATTGTTATATTCTAATGCATTGTAATGAGATAGCCAAATGAGCTATGTAAGATGTAATAAATTATTTTATTCCTGGTTATAAAGTTGTATTATGACCTTTGTTTCTTGATATTACATCTTAACTGTTGATGCTAGCTATTGATCCAGGGACTAGCATTGTAAACACAGGGATCTCTACCTTATTAAAGGTTGGGAACCTTACAACTAGTCACGCATAGGCGTGGCAGAAGTTACGGCATCTCCTCAGTTTCCGCGCATAGTGGATGGCATGCTGGCGACGGTTTGTTTTGGTGCTGACACGTGTATGGTGAGATCTGAGTTGCACGCTAGGGCTTCTAAATCAACGGTTCCAGTGCATCGTCTTCGTCCTTTTATACCGCGGGGAAAAATAGTGATTTTACCCATCGCCATTTGTTCTTGCATCATCTCCATTGCCACCATTTCCTTAAGCTCTCTGCTTGTCATCGTGCACTGGACTCTCTCCGTACCTTTCCTTCCTCGTTCCTCTGTTCGCATCGCCGCACCGGCCGCACCAAGATGGGCAAGCCGAAGAAGACAGCAGCTGCTGGAGCAGGATCGAGCGCCGCCGGCGCTGGCAAGAAGGTCGCCTCTATGGCCCGCACCAGCGATGGCAGGTGGAAGCGCATATAGATGCGCAAGGCGGATTTGCGCAAGCTATGTGATTTGGGCCTGGTCTCCAAGGAGAAGGATGATGTCGTCCTCCCTGGCCAAGAGGTAATTCCTCGCCCACCCGAAGGGTTTCGAGTGATGTTTTACGCTTTTATCGTCCAGGGTCTCTCTTTGCCCGTCCACGAATTCCTTTGTGGAATCTTTTTTTCTACGGGATTTAGTTGCATCATCTGTCTCCCAACTCTCTTCTTCATATTGCTTGTTTCATCACTTTGTGCGAGTGTTGGCTCGGTATCGAGCCGCACTTTGGCCTCTTCAGGAAACTCTATTCCGAGAAGAGGAAATCCAGCGCTGGCGGTGTTTATTCGCTTGGTGGCTGCATCATCTCTATTTGCTCCTCTGTCTAATTCTTCTCCTTTTCCACTTGCAAGTCCGTCCAATACTGGCGCTAGAAGTGGTTCTATATCCGCGAAGTCAAGTTGGACGGGCATCATTTTGCCCCCCCCCCTTTCGATTCTGCACAGAAGATCACCCGAAATAGGTCATGGAAGAACGACATCTTAGAGGGTGAAACAGCGGAGGTGGAGAAGCTCTACAAGAGGGTGGAGGCACTCCAGCTGGTGGCCGGCAAGGAGGTCAACGGTGTCGACATCATCTGCACCTTCCTCAAGCGTCGGGTGCAGCCGCTCCAAGCGAGGGCGCACCCGATGTTTATGTATGCTGGCTGTAGTGATCCAACAAGGGTTTCGCCTGAGGAGTTGTCTTTGGGTGACCTTGATAGAGCTCTTCGCCCCTGCTGAAGTTCAAGGCCGACGAGGACCTCCCGGGGAAATCCTTGACCTTAATAGTGTGAAGAAAGTAGTCCATAACAATGGGCATTGATGAGTCAAACCCTTGTCAATTGGCGCCCTCCATATCCGTGACTGATACCTTTGATCCGGATTATGGATGTAGTATAGCTTCTTTTTCCCTGGTAGACCTAGGTTTATCGAATCCTCGGGAAGAACAAAGCAAAGTGAAGTTACTTTAACGAACCTTCAGGAGTTTTGGAATTCTTTTTATGTTTTACCGGACCAAGAGTTTGCGATATTTTGTTGTTGTTGATGATGGAGAGAGAGGGCCTAGGGCTTTCGGTTTCACCTGTAGATGTGCAAAACATCTGATGGAAATAAAAGATAATAATAAAGTATGCATATAATTGTTAGAGCAAGATAATTATATGTGGGCAGTGCATCCATAATTGCTATTGCCTCAGCAACCTCTTATAGCCCAATGATATGCATAGTGGCGTCACCGTTAATCCCAAGTAAATCCCTCACATACATTCATACTACCCTTTCTATCACTAGGGTTCCCATCCTGCAGATTAGTCATTACTCACACTCCCTATACCTGGATCAATCCTCAGGGTCTTGGGTACCTGACAAGTCCTTAGATTGAGGCAAGAGAGGGTACAATAATCATCATGTCACACAAACTAATATATGATCCCATCTATGATAAATAACATGCACATGCTACATGGCTAGGCCGAAGCCCTTAGCCCAAGGAGAATTACTCACACATAGAGATGAAATCAACAATCATAAAACATTGTAATGGAAATCATGAGATTGATAGCAAATAGTCTTACAATGTCGCCAATTGGAGAAGAGATCTACTATTACAAGTGGTGGAATATGGCTATGGTGGTGGAGAAGGATTTGGAGATTATATCTAGATCTATTCCTCAGGTGGCTCTTCGGTGTTGTGTTTTGTGGGGTGCGACTCTCGTTTCTCGTCGCCTGGGTCCTCTTTATATAGGGGTCCCTCCACAAAAGTTGTTCTATTTGACCTAACAGAGTCAATGGTAACTATATGGCCGGAATTTTATTCTCGCGTATAGTTGGTCATTAAAGCTTCTGTCTTTGTTTCACGGCTCCTGGTTTCTTTGACGTGTTGAAAATCTCGTATCTTTGACTTTAATGTTGTGATTCCCATCATCATACGTCATTTTCTGCGCAGGGAAAGATAGCAAGAAAGGATTGCATACCCCTTTGATCATTAGGCATTAGTGGCAGGGTTTAGAGAGATATTTCATTGAAAGTATGAATAATATCCAGTTTAAATGTGAGTGTGTATGGCTATATTTCACAGCCATCAACGACTACAGCATCTAGAACCGCTGCCGTTGCTGCACTCGCAATACCACACAGCGCTGTGGGCCACGCGTGTTGTTGGAGTTGAGCGTGTCCATCGCGCCGCCCCGGTGATGACCCACAAGTATAGGGGGTGTATCGTAGTACTTTTGATAAATAGGAGTGTCGATCCCAACAAGGAGCAGAATGTGCTGAACAGTGGTATGGAGCAGGAAATCCCTATGAATACTTAGCAAACAGATTTTTAGTGGTTTTCTAATAAGGCAACAAAGCAAAGAGCAAGTAACAAAGACAACAAGCAAGTGGCCCAATCCTTTCTTAGCAAAGGACAAGCCGGTGGAAATACTTATAAGGACCAAACGTTCTCGAGGACACATGGGAATTCTGTCAAGTGCTTTCGCTTCAAATAGCTGAGTACTCTTCTCTAGTGTTGTAAGTGTTGTGTGGGTGAACCTATGCTAACATACCGACCTTACTTAGACTAATACATACTTGTGATTAAACCCCCTGCAAACATTCGTATCTACACGAAAGTAATTAAGATATAAATCTAACCACAGCCTTAAACTCTGAGATCCTACACTCCCTTGTTCAAAGTTGTCCTAACGGGGGTTCAGGTTTCTGTCACTCCGGCAACCCCACAATTAGTAGCCAAATACACAATGCATTCCCCTAGGCCCATAAATGGTGAAGTATCATGTAGTAGACATTCACATGACACCACTAGAAGAATAGCACCACAACTTAAATACTAAACCATTGAATAATACCTCAACACAAATTCACTACTAATAACATGACTTCTCCCATGTCCTCAAGAACACAACGAACTACTCACAAGACACCATATGGATCAAGATCAAAGATGATATGGTAATGGATAACAATCTGAACATAAACAATAATCCAATGGTTCCACTCACAAGCATCAACTACAATAGTAATTAACAGTGGGAAAGTTTCCCCTAAGAACTAAAGCAATATCCAACACAATTGTTATAGCGAGATGGAGTGGTGATGATGGTGCTAGTGGAGATGATGGTGTGGACGATGATGATGATCCTGATGAAGCCTAGCTTGATGATGGTGTTGATGGCGAAGGTCTCCCCCCTTCGGGAAGGAATTTCCCTGACAGAAATCTGTCTTCCGGTGAGATCTTTCTCTCTTGGTGTTTTCCGCCCCCCAGAGGCAGCGGAAATCTATCTGTGGTCGCCTTCCTGGCCTTAGGGTTTCGTAGGGAAGATATAGGCGAAGGGGTGGAGTTGGGAGCCGGGAAGGTGGGCTACACCTACCCTAGGCGCGGCCCAGGGTGGGCTCGTGCCTAGGGGGTGTGGGCCCCCTGCGGCCCTTCTTCACTCCTCCTTATGTCTTCCTCAATCTTCTGCAAAAATAATATTTTTCTGGTATTTTTCTGATCTTCGTGAAATTGCACCGAAACGCCTTCTTTTCCATCAGAATCCTGACTCCGGCAATTCATCCTCCAAGAATCATCCAACATGCATAAACAGATGAAAAGCCATAAGTAATACCTCATAATAAGACATATATCAATGAATATAGGTAAATTATGATATAGAAAGGAGATGCAAATTGGGCGTATCAACTCCCCCAAGCTTAGACCTTCGCTTGTCCCCAAGCGAAAACTGAGCTCAGTAACCATGTCCACAGGTTTATGGAGTGAAGTGTCGATAAAAGAATACGAACAAGAAGCATCACACTTACCAATGCACAACTCATAGAAGAAAGCAACTCACCATTATATAACTTAGTTTGCAACCAAGTACAACAGTCACAATAGAGATGCATAAAGATAAATCATAATTGGAATTAACAAACTTTGTTCTTGGTCAGAGAACACCTGGCAAACAGTTTCTCAAAAATCTTTTTGTAGAAGTTTCAAAACAGGAGCAATCTTTGCTCAAAAAGGTTTTTCACAAGTGAAGGCTTTCAAAGTAATACTCAATAGATAAGAGTTTTGTGTAAACAAGGAAGATAAAGAACATGAATGAATAAATCACCATATGAATGCTTGAAACACAACAACTCAAATTCTTGCTAGAGATAGAGAGGAAGTAGGTTTACTGACTCAACTTAGAAGTAGGAGAAAGGTCCCTTTATAGAGGGAAGCAGGGATTACAAGTCATAAAGAGCTTCCAAAAGATTATGGTACTTACTAGCTTTGAGCCCTCATTGCCCCTATCATAGGCATCTTGAGATGATTAATGTTAAAGTGCACAAAGATGGAGTATATGCTTGACAAAATATAAGTTGGCAATCTCATGTCCCTTGAATATGAGGGCCACTCCTCATGCTACTCAACTTCAGTTACCGGCAAGTTCTTGTCATTGTAAGTATTTGCATATCATTGAGAACCGCCAATGGGGTACCCCTTGCACATGGTACAGGAGCTTTCCCATAACCAAAATAACAAGGCAAGCAGACAATGAGCATCTCAGCGATCTTTTTATTTACTATGTGCATAGCTTTTTATTGAAGATGCTTCATAGATAGCTCACTATGGTGATGCTGCAAGTTTCCACCATGATTAGGAATGGCTTAGGCTAGTGGCATAGGCGTTTCTCTAACACAAAATACAGATTCCATGGACTTACAAGCTCCCTCTTTATTTCACACCGTTGACATCCATAGACAAAAGAGCATGATATCAACTGTGTACAAAGTACAGCTGCAATGTTGAAAACGTTCCCCGTGACAGCACAGTTCTGCTAATTCCAACGTATAGGTGCAAGCATATACAACTTCGATGGCACAATGGTTCAAGTCTATTAGGGGCAAGGAAATAAGGTGTGCCATCAAGTTCGTGAGAGCTTTACTAACTAGTTTTTACATAACAAAATACTTTTAAATTTGAAAGATAGATGAAGCTTGAGAATTTGCTTGGAATAGCAATTGCTAATAGGTAGTTATAGTGGACACAAATGGCATAGGTTTTGGTTCAAAGGGATTTGGAAACATGAGAAGTATACCTTCTTAAAACAGGTTTTTGGCTAGCAAGGCTGGGTAGCAAGCAAGAGAGTTGAAAGAAACAAGCAAACATACAAGTAATAAAGCCAAACATGCAATCTTCCTTGAAGACACAAAAGATCTTAAATAGAGAATACTAAGCTTATGAGCCAACAAGAAAGAAAACAAATGATACAAAATACCTGTAAGCTTTTTCTCTTTTTCTTTCAAACTTCAAAAAGTATTGCTACTGACCAGAACTCGGTTTGCCAAAACCAATTTAGAGTTACTTGATGCTCCCAAAGTGATGCCAATACTGATCAACAAGATCCATCATATAATAGAGATTGCAAACTAAAATAAGAAGTGCAAAAAAGTAAAAAGATGAGACTTCTCATTAATATTACAATAAAGGCACTCACACCAAGGGATACATAGATAATCAACTAAAGGATAGATACTTCCACATGCAAACCAAACTATAAGATAACTTCTCTACCAAAGATATGAATCCACTAAAAAGGTAAAAGATAAAAGATAATGATTGTGATACCGCGACGCTCCCCCAAGCTTGGAACAAGCCAAGGAGATGCCAAACCTGATGACGAATTACTCCATCGGTGGTGGTGGTGTTCTCTTGCTAAGTTTCTTCAAATCCTCCATATCGAAGGTCAGAGTATGAATCAACTCCGAGTTATGCTCAATGCAGCTCATGATCAACTCGGACCGAGGATCCCAATCCTTGTTATTCTTTCTCCATTCTTCCTTCTTGGATTATTCCTTCCCTGCGTGGTTAGAACAAGTGGTACCAGGAGGAAGTGTGCGTGGAGCGATGATATGATGAGGAGTTCTCCCTCCTGTAGACATCTGTGCTATCCTCTTAAGCTTGGTAGGTCATGCCACCAATCCAATCCTTGCGACGGTAGCGTGGGTCCGGATTCTTGTCCTCCTCCATGTCACCTTCATACCCTACCAAAATCTCCTCCTCCTTAGGGACTTGAGGTTCTTCTTCCTCGGGCTTCTTGCCTTTGTCGTTGGCGGAGACCATGGCGCTCTAAACTTGAGAAGATTTCCTGACAGAAACAGATCGAAACGAAAACACGCGAGAACACAATGCACAAACCTCAGGGGATCTGGGGTTATATATTATGAAGTTTCAAAGCATAAGGAAGGTACTGACACGGAAACAAGGAGGATTCGGAGCTCGGGGGAGTCAAACCCCCTCCAGGCACGGCCAGGCTGGGCCCGCGCATGGGGTGGGTTTGTCCACCCCGGACTCCGGTTCTTCCTCTGTTCCGTCTCGTAACTTGCCTTATGTAGTAAAAACATCAAAAAATAAAAATTGGGGTTTCACGAACCTTCTCTTTTCACCACTTTTACCTATTCAAAGTCGAACTCTGCAGATTCCTTTCCTCCTTCTCCTGGAAATTCCTTCATACAAAACCCTTGCACAAACTCAATGACAACATTAGTGTAAGCAAAAACAATAAACCTTTGGGTACACACTTCAACTGAAAACCCATCAAAACAAAGGCTCTATAAGAGGCAAATGCAAATGATGACAGAAATCTGTCAAAACAGACCAGCAGGTAAAGATTGATTTTTCCGAAAACCTTCTGTTGCTCAAATCAAAAAGTGCAGAACTAATTAACGTTGGGTAACAACCTGGAGAACAAGCTCAAAAAAATGCAGCTCCATCCGAAGTACTGAGCTTCCTCACGAATTTTTACAATGCAGCACAAAAATCTGTCCCAGGACAGCCACTTTTCACAACTCCTGTACTTCACAAAAGTAGTTGGACTTGACACAAAAACCAAAACAAAAAGGATAAGGAGCGATTATTACTGAGGTAATAACTTCCAAGACTCGACAAAACTCTTGGGTTATCTCCCAACAAGTACTTTTCTTTAATGCCTTTAAGTTAGGCTTGAAACTTTCAAAGGTGCTCACATAGGATATATATATCTGAAGTGAAAGAGAGCATGAAGAAGAAAATAACCAACATGCTTGAGTTTAACCCGCTTCCTATGCATGGGGGTATCATGATAAAACGAATTGTTGAAACAAAAAACCACTAGCATAGGAAGACAAAACATATGCAACTTCAAAGCTTTCAACATAAAACGGGGAAACTTAACATTATTGAGATGCATAAAACCATGTTTCCCCCTCTCATATAACTTTCAGTAGAACTTTGAATAAATTTGACAATATAACTATCACTGGCAACAACTTTATCATTATAATAGGCATACTTACAGTCACCAAAAAGATATCCAAGGTCATAGACTGGATCAATAGAAGTAAGTTGTTCCATCCTGAAATCTTTATTAGGCAAACTATTTTCACAAGGAGCTTTAGCAAATTTGGAAAAGTTAAACTCATAAAATCTCCATCAAACTTAGTTAAAACTTTATCCTTCTTACAATCAATAATATCTCCACAAGTGTTCAAGAAAGTTCTACCAAAAATGATAGGACAAATTTTGCTAGCTGTTGAGTTAAGCACTAGAAAATCAGCAGGATATTTAATCTTACCACAAAGGACATCCACATCTCTTATAATGCCAATGGGGCAAACTTGCTCTCTATTAGCAAGGTGAATAACCACATCAATGTCCTTAATCTCACAAGGATCAATCTCATGCATAATTTCCATGTAAAGCTCATAAGGAATAGCACTAGAACTTGCACCAATATCAGATAAACCATAATAGCTATGACTACCAATTCTAACAGAAAGCATAGGGACACTAGCTTTTCTAACTTTCTTAGGATGAGAAAAAATATTAGTAGCGTCTTCACAGAAGACAATATGCTCATCCTCTATATTTCTAGTGATAAGATCTTTCATAATAGCTACCACAAGCTCAATATCAATAAGCTCATCGGGCCCTACAGTTTTCTTTGCGCTTTTTCTAACCACATTAGCTATAATAGAATGTTCACTTAACTTGGAGGGAAAAGGGAATTTCTCAACATAAGGTTCAGGAAAAAATAGGATCAACAGTACAAACCTCTACACTAGAAGGAACATGGGTAACAATGTCTTTATAAGGAGCATGATACTTGTCCCACTCTTTCTTGGGAATTTCAATATAAGAGGCAAAAGACTTAAAACATTTTGCAAGAACTTGAGGATCAAGACCAAACTCATTACTAATATCACGGAAGCCATCAGTTCCCATAAGAGATTTAATGCATTCATAATCATAGTTTATACCTGACTTTCTTCCTTTGTCATTCTCCCAAGCTTCAATGTTATCTTGAATACGGTCTAGGAGATCCCATTTAGCTTCTTCCTTCATACGTGTGAATGATCCAGCACAAGAAGCATCTAGTAAATCTTTATCATGAAGAGAAAGCCTAGCATAAAAGTTATTGAGAATAATATTGTTAGGGAGTTCATGAATAGGACATTTAAGCATTAGTAACTTCAATCTCCCCCAAGCTTGAGCTGTACTCTCTCCATCAAGAGGACAAAAGTTATATATAAGATTTCTATCCTTATGAATTTCACTGGGAGGATAAAATTTAGAGTAAAAGAGAGATGCCATCTCCTCCCATTCCATGGATTATCCATTCTTCAGTAGCTTATACCATTCTTCAGCTCTCCCTTTCAAGGATATGGAGAGTAACTTCTTCTTCACCTGTTCAGTTGTGATACCTTCACACTTAAACAACCCGCATAATTCATGGATAAAAAGCAAATGATCACCAGGGTGGACAGTTCCATCCCCTAGATAATAATTATCCATAACACGATCAAAAATACTTGTAGGTATCTTAAAAGGATCTATCTCAACAGGTGGTCATTCATCTACTACCCTAGAAGTGGTAGTAGTTTTCCCAAACAGAAAACCAAGTGGGTTATCCATATTGGAAACAAAGCAACAAGCAGTAACAAAAGCAATACTCATAGTAGAAGTTTCCCTTACCAGTTTAATCTTCAATAGCGCATCACTACCCGGCAACGGCGCCAGAAAATAGTCTTGATGACCCATAATTATAGGGGGTATCATAGTACTTTCGATAAATAGGAGTGTCGATCCCAACGAGGAGCAGAAGGTTCTGAACAATGGTATGGAGTAGGAAATCTCTACAAATACTTAGCAAACGGATTTTTAGTGGTTTTCTAATAAAGCAACAAAACAAAGTGCAAGTAATAAAGACAACGAACAAAGGAGCAAGTTGCCCAATCCTTTCTTAGAAAAGGACAAGCCGATGGAAATACTTATAAGGACCAAACGTTCTCGAGGACACATGGGAATTTTGTCAAGTACTTTCGCTTCAAATAGCTGAGTACTCTTCTCTAGTGTTGTAAGTGTTGTGTGGGTGAACCTGTGCTAACATACCAACCTTACTTGGACTAATACATACTTGTGATTAAACCCCCTGCAAACATCCGTATCTACAGGAAAGTAATTAAGATATAAATCTAACCACAGCCTTAAACTCTGAGATCCTACACTCCCTTGTGCAAAGGTGTCCTAACGGGGGTTCAGGTTTCTGTCACTCCGGTAACCCCACAATTAGTAGCCAAATACACAATGCATTCCCCTAGGCCCATAAATGGTGAAGTATCATGTAGTCGACATTCACATGACACCACTAGAAGAATAGCACCACAACTTAAATACTAAACCATTGAATAATACCTCAACACAAATTCACTACTAACAACATGACTTCTCCCATGTCCTCAAGAACACAACGAACTACACACAAGACATCATATGGATCAAGATCAAAGATGATATGGTAATGGATAACAATTTGAACATAAAAAATAATCCAATGGTTCCACTCACAAGCATCAACTACAATAGTAATTAACACCGGGAAAGTTTCCCCTAAGAACTAAAGCAATATCCAACAAAATTGTTATAGCGGGATGGAGTGGTGATGATGGTGCTGGTGGAGATGATGGTGTGGATGATGATGATCTCGATGAAGCCTAGCTTGATGATGGTGTTTATGGCGACGGTCTCCCCTCTCCGGGAAGGAATTCCCCCGGCATAAATCTGTCTGCCGGAGAGATCTTTCTCTCTCGGTGTTTTCCGTCCCCTAGAGGCGGCGGAAATCTATTTGTGGTCTCTCTCCTGGCCTTAGGGTTTCGTAGGGAAGATTGATACGTCGGAAACGTATCTATAATTTTTGATGCTCCATGCTTGTTTAGTATCTACTAATTTGCTTTACTTGTCCATACATTGACGTGCTTTTTACATGTTTTCTGGTACTAACCTACTAACAAGTTGCAACAGTGCCAGATGCCTATTTTCTGTTGTTTTTGGTTTCAGAAAAGTTAGTAAAGAAATATTCTCGGAATTGGATGGGACAAACGTCAAAGTCAATTACTTTCTGTGGGGAACAAGAAGTCCAGAGGGGCCAGCCAGGGGGGCCAGACCCACCCCAGGCGCGGGTGGGCCCAGCCCCGTGCCTGGCTAGGGTTTGCAGCCCCTGGCCGCCTCCTCGGTCTCCCCCTTCGCCTATAATAAGCCCCCGATGCAGAAACCTTGAGTACCCAATCAAAAATCCACGAAATCGTCTATAGCCGCCGCAAACATCCTCCCTAGATCGTGGGATCTGAAGCTCTTCCCGGCACCCTGCCGGAGGGGAGATCATCCTAGAGGCCTTCTCTCCAGTATGATGCGTGAGTAGTTCCACCTTGGACTATGGGTCCATGTAGTAGCTAGATGGTTGTATCTCCTCCTTTGTGCTTTCATGTATATATCTTGTGAGCTCCGTTCATGATCAAGATCTAATCTATTTGTAATCTTGCATGTTGTGTTTGCAGGTATCCAATGGATATTCATATTATTATGTTGGTTTGATTAATGGTTTTGTCTTTATGATTCTATCATGTCTGTGTTGTTTGTGATCTTGCATGCTCTCCATTGTTAGTAGCTATCTTGGCCAAGTAGTTGCTAGTGACTCCACGAGGGGGTATTTATGCTCGATAGTGGGTTCATGCCTCTAGTTTACAAGGGAAGTGACAATAATCTCTTCGGTTGTAGATGTGCTGTTGCTACTAGGTAGAAAATAATAGTCTCTTGTTCATGGAACATGTGGACTATTTACCTTACACACTTTGCTTAAAGTAGTTGTCTGTTGCTTGCAACTTAATACTGGAGGGGATTCGGATGATAACCTGAAGGTGGACTTCTAGTCATAGATGCAGCTAGATGGCGGTCTATGTATATTGTTGTATTGCCCAATCGAATATCACAAGATCTTTCTGACTAGTAATTGCATTGTTATTCCTTGCTCAGTTCCTGTCAATTGCCCTGTTGTAATTTGTTTACCCTTCATGCCATGTTGTTTATCTAAGGAGAGCACCTCTAGTGAACTATGGACCCCGGTCCAATCTTTACCATTGATACATCTTCCACTGTTACTTATTTACTTGCTGCAAACCACTATTACCTTCCACACCATACGTTTAATCCTTTGTTACAGCAAACCGGTGAGCTTAACAAGCTCACTGATTCGTTGGGAAAAGTCTGGAGTTTGTGTTGTGTAGGTCTCCGCGTTGCTTGCAACACCTATGTGACGTTTCCTTCCTCCTTATGGTTCGATAACCTCGGTCACTACTGAGGGAAGATTTGCTGCTTGCTGCTTCACACCCTGCGCTTGGGGTTACCAACGAAGTGCTCCATGTCAGCACGCCATCATCCGGCGGTTCATCCTCCAAGAATCATCCAACATGCATAAACAGATGACAATCCATAAGTAATACCACATAATAAGACATATATCATGATATAGAAAGGTGATGCAAATTGAGCGTATCACCCGGTTGCCGCCTATGGACTGGACGTGTGACAGCCTCTGGAGTGCATCATGCACAACCTGCTCGGTCATTTGTCTGGCCGCGATTGAGGTATGTTCCCTGGTAATTTCTAGGTTATATGGTCCCTGTGAGAGTTGGCATAGCCATTAACGGCCATATACTTTAACAGATGGGTAGCAGTCAAAGGGCAATCGAGTTCTTATACAACAATTTTGTCGGGTCATCATCTAAATAGGAGTCCGACGGTGAGACTGAAGTCTTGCTGGCCGCTGCACAGATGGTGCACGACCATTACCTCCTGCCGTCGCGTAGAGGTGGCTCGGCGAAGTGGCACGAAGCCAACCATGAATGATACCGAGAAGCTAGCCACATCCGCCTTTACAAGTACTACTCCCACCCAAATAGTCCGGTCTTCAAAGACAAGGCATTCCGTCGCCACTATTGGATGTCCAGGAACTTGTTCTTCGACATTCTCAATGGGGTGAGGGAGTACGATGACTACTTCTAGGCCAAGTATGATTATACCGGCAAGATTGGCATCTCCTCTTACCAGAAATGTTTCGCTACCATTCGGCAGCTTGCATATGGAGTGCCCGATGATCTCCTGGACGACTACATGTGTTTTAGAAAGTCCAGATGCCATGAGTCCATGTACTAGTTTTGTAGTGCAATTATTGTGGTGTTTGGCAAAGTTTACCTGCCCGCCTTTTGTCTATCAACGAGAGTAGGGGGTTTCCTGGGATGCTTGGAAGCAGCAACTGCGTGCATTGGCAGTGGAAGAACTGTCCTTTTGGTTGGCAAGGGCAGTTCAAAGGGCATGCAGAGGGGTGAACCGTCATACTAGAGGTTGTTGCATCACAGGGTATCTGGATTTGGCACTCCTTTTTCGGCATGGTTGGATCAAACAATGACATCAATGTGTTGTAGCGGTCTCCGGTGTTTGCTAGGCTAGCAGAAGGCAATGCCCCACAGGTTTCTGATACCTTCAATCCGGATTACGGATGTAGTATAGCTCTTTTTCCCTTTTAGACCTAGGTTTATCGAATCCTCGGGAAGCAGAAAGCAAAGTGAGATTACTTAAGCAGACCTTAGAGAGTTTTAGAATTTCTTTTGTGTTTTCATCGGACCAAGAGTTTGCGATCTTTTTGTTGTTGTTGACGATGGAGAAAGAGAGGGCCTAGGGTCTTCGGTTTTCACCAGTAGCTGTGCAAAATATCTGATGGGAATAATACATAATAACAAAATATGCATGCAATCATTAGAGCAAGATAATTATATGTGGGCAATGCATCCATAATTTCTATCGCCTCCGCAACCACTTACAACAATAACCTACTAGTCTCATCCATAGAAGAAAGAGAACTAATGATATGCATAGTGATGTCACCGTTTATTCCCAAGTAAATTCCTCACATACAGCCATACTACCCCTTCTGTCACTGGGGTTCCCATCCTACAGATCATTCATTACTCACACTTCCTTTACCTAGATCAATCCTTGGGGTCTTGGATACCTAACAAGTCCTTAGATTGAGGCAAGAGAGGGTACTACAATCATCATGTCATACAAACTAATACATGATCCCATCTATGATAAATAACATGCACAAAAAGCTACATGGCTAGGCCAAAGCCCTTAGCCCAAGGAGAATTACTCACACATAGAGATGAAATCAACAATCATAAACATTGTAATAGAGATCATAAGGTTGATAGCAAATAGTCTTACAATGTCGCCAATTGGATAAGAGATCTACTATTACAAGTGGTAGAAGATGGCTATGGTGGTGGAGAAGGGTTTAGAGGTTTAGATCTAGATCTATTCCTCTGGCGTGTCGGCTTCTGGTGGCAGGGAGAGTTGAGGTAAAAAAGAAGTGTTGTTTCCCGTCACCTGAAGAGGGGTCCCTTCACAAAAGTTTTTCTGTTTAACCTAATGGAGTCGATGGCAACTATACGGTCGGAATAAATTTCCCGATGTATAGTTGGTCGTTAAGTCTTCTGCCTCCACTTCACGGCTCCTGGTTTCTTTGACGTGTTGGAAATATCGTATCTTTGGCATTTATATAGTGATTCCCATCATCATACGTCATCTACGCAGGGGAAATAGCAAGAAAGGATTGCATACCCCTTTGATCATTAGTCATTAGTGGCAGGGTTTAGAGAGATATTTCATCAAATTTATGAATAATATCTAGTTTAAATGCGAACGTTGATGGCTATATTTCACAGTCATCAACCTCCCCAAGCTTAAACTTGATCGTCCTTGAGCAAGAAAACCAGAATAAAAAGGACGCCCAGAAGCGTAGCTAGGCCCAGTCGGATTAGGTCCAAGCTGCCAGTCGGGATGTTTCATACTAGGATATGCCGACCGGGGTATACCCAGCAGGGTGTTTCCTACTGGCCCAAGCTGCCAGCGAGTGGGCCTACAGGACAGCGACTGGATCGAGACCTGACAAGGATCTAGACGACAGGAAGCTGGAGGCCCAGAAGAGTAGCTAGGCCCAGTCGGATTAGGTCAAGAACCCTCCGAATCCTTAACTAATTCGGTTGTAGATCTGTAAACCCTAGCGAGGTGAGCCTATATAAACCTCCCTAGGGTACGCATAGAGGATACGTTCCATCATACACCCCAGCGACTCGCCGCCTAGTCGTCGAGCTCGCCTTTGTACTCTCTCCATAATACAATCTAGCAGGAGTAGGTCTTTACCCTCCGGGGGGCCGAACCTGGGTAAATCCATGTGTCTCCGCCCTCATCTTGCACCGCAGATGGCTGGCTGCCCTTGCCCTTTGTTCTACCATTCGCTACCGATTGCAGCATTTGTCGTGGCCGTTCCCACGATAGTGGTGCCCACCGTGGGGCCTGGCCGGTCAGGTCGGTGTTCTGCGGCGAGATCCAATCTTCCCATCAACGAGACGATCTCCATCGGCTGAATGATTGCGATCGGCGAGATCCTCCAGATCTTGCCGAGCAGCTACGTCCCGGCGGCGCGCCCCGTCACGCACAGCGTGATCATGCCGGTTGGCACGATCAGCCTCTTCGTCGGCTTCACCGACGTCATCGTCTCGGAGGACTCGGCTCGCATCCGCGAGTCGCCACCACGCGACCGACTCTCTAAGAGTCAGGTCCGCACCATCCACCGCCTCGCATCCGAGTATGACTCGGCCAACAGCAACATGGCCGAAACCACCATGGTCGCGGACGACGCGGCCCTCAACGACAATGCCGACTCGGCGACCCCAGCATCGGCCGCCGGATCCACCGTCACTGTGTTGCCCGCGGGCTCCAACACCCAGGTCTCCAACGTCGGAGTCTTCGAGGATCCCTCCATCCTTGGGATCTTCGACTTTGACTCTGGGTCGGATAACTCCGACGACATCCACGTCGGACCCGGTCGCAACGTCGTGGCCTACATGGCTAATGGCGCGGACGCCCCACCAGACCCCTTCTCCACGCCGATCCCGCCAACCGCGACGGCAACAGAGGTCGAGGAACTCCACCTACGGTTGGAGGAGGCGGTCCGCAAGGAACAAGCCGAGCACGAAAAAATTTGCCTCGAGCAGGTGACGGCGCAGGAGCTTTCGCGCTACCACCAAGTCCGCATTAGGTCGCGCCTGAACCCCACCGTTCAGGGCCGCGCACTGAACTTCGACGATGAAAATGACCCGGCCCGCATAGCCGAGCGCGCGATCTGCGAGAATGCGCTGCCAAGAGGGAGCTCCCGGCCACCACCAGGCGCGACGGCTAATAGTGCCCCACCACCACCACCTGGCCGCACGCCCCCCCCGGATCAGCCAAGAATCCCGGTCTCCTTACGGGAGCGAGACGCGAATGGCCTCTCGCTGTTCTCCACCCTGATGGACAACGTCGTTGCGAGCCGAGCCACAGTCGACAACATCACCGTGACCAGGGAGGCGCCCTACAGATCCAGTATGCCAAGGCTCTACTCGCCAACAAAACGCGGGAGCCGACTCACAGGTTCGCATGTACTCGCGTTCGTCACGCAGCAGGGCGGCCTCGAGCGGCCGCCCAATGGTGGCAAACACCCTCAACTGCCCACCACCTGAGCCCCTGCAGCTCCAACACCGACCCACACACGCGGCACTCTCCACCAACGAGCCATGACCGGCGAACAACTTCGTCACCGCCAACGGCCAGCCAGTCGACGCACGCACCCACATCATCAACAACCAGAGCTGGCGCGCATGCCAGCCCGACGACTTGAGGCATACCCTCACTAACCGCCACGACGGAGAACCAAGGGGATCGCTGAGCCGAGTCAGACCCCAGTGCTTCGGACCAATGATCTGAGGCGAAAGATACCCGGCGAACTTCAAGGCGCCGAAGGAGATCGAGAAGTACGACCCCTCGTACGACCTGTCCGTGTGGCTGGACACATACCTCATGGCGATGGGAATCGCCGGCCACACCGACCTTCTCGCCGCTTGCTACCTCCCCCTGATGATGGAGGGAGCGTGCCGGCAATGGATCAACACCCTCCCCGCGGGCAGCATCGACTCCTGGGAGGAAATGTGCAACGCCTTTGTCAGGCACTTCGAAGGCTCCTACACCCGCGCCACCACCATCGAGGACCTGGAGCGATGCGTCCCGGGACCCCGCGAGTCGACCCGCAGCTGGGTCCAATGGTGGAAAGACTTGTGGTACAACGCGGCCGGGATCCACCCGGACACCGCGATCCATTGCTTCAAGACCTCGTGCCGCTACGAGCCCTTGGTTGCCAAACTCAAGCGGGTGTACAAAACACTCGACAACATACCCGACCTCCTCGAGATCGCCAAGCGGTACGCGGAGGAGGACCCAGACCAAGAAACCGACAACGAGTCGGGAGGAAATCGCTGCACGAGCGGCCACGACAACGGGAGATGACCCAAGCTACGCTACAGCAACACTCGCCTCGCCGGCAAGCGTCGCGGTGATGGATGAGTCGACTTTGTCGCCAATGCCGGCTACGCCCCACGTGAGCCCAAAAGCTTTCGCCGCGATGGCGGCCAACGCCGCGACGCCGACAACTACAAGGCGAAGCCGAGGTTCGACCCCTCGGCTCTCCTCAACCAGCCCTGTGTGTTCCACAGCAGGGAGAGGAAACCCGCCACGCAAACGATTACCGACTGCCACTCCCTGAGGGAGATCGAGAAGGCACAACGAGCAAGGGAATACCCCGATAACCACCCGCCAAACAGCGGAAAATTTGGCAACGATGCCGGCTCGCTTCACACCTTCACCGGCTTCAACACGAAGCGCGATAAGAAGGTCATCGCCCGCGCTGTCGCCATCAACACAGTGTCCCAGGTCGACATCCCCCAGTTCCTCAACTGGTCCGAGCGACAAATCAGCTGGATCCGCGAGGACCACTCGCCACGGATCAAATATCCTGGCCAAGTCGCCCTAGTGGTCAAGCCCAAGGTGGGAGACTACTGGCTCCCCAAGACGCTGATGGACGGCGGTAGCTCCATCAACATTCTGTACCTGGACACGTTCAGGCGACTGTGGCTCCCGCAGTCGATGATCAAGACAACCTACACCACCTTCCACGACATCGTCCCTGGTCGGAAGGCGTACCCGATCGGCAAAGTGACGCTGCCAGTCACCTTCGGCACACCAGCGAACTTCCGCACCGAGCGGATCTTCTTTGAGCTGGTGCCGTTCAACAGCCCCTACCACTGCGTCCTGGAGCGTCAGGCGTTCGCCAAATTCATGGCAGCGCCCCACTACATGTACAACGCGACGAAGCTCCCCAGGCCGTGCGGCATCATCACCGTCCACGGCGACCCCGACATGGCCGCAGAGTGCAAGGCCAAAGGCGCCGAGCTCGCCGACGCCGTCATAGCGGCATAGGCCAACAACGCAGATGAGCTCGCCAAGTACGTGAGCGGGGTCAACAATGACGACCCCACCATACTCAAGAAGCCCAACTCGGAGGGTGGCGGATCCACCGCCTTCGAGGCGACGACGCACACTCGCACCATTGAGCTGGTCCCAGGCGACTCCAACCAGACGGTGACGATCGGGACGGGCATGAGCCCAACATAGGAAGGCGCGCTCATTGAGTTCCTACGTGAGAATCGTGACATATTCGCATGGAAGCCATCTGACATGCCTGGTGTCCCGAGGGAACTCGCTGAGCACAAACTCAACACCGACCCTAAAGCGCGACCCGTCAAGCATTCGTTGCGGCCCTTCAATGAAGAGCGCCACCGAGCAATCACCGAGGAGGTGCAACGTCTACTCGCTGTAGGCTTCATCTGTCCAATCAAATACTCCAAGTGGCTTGCAAACCCACTCCTGGTCGAGAAGAAAAACGAGACGTGGAGCATGTGTATTGACTACACAAACCTCAACAGCGTCTGCCCGAAGGAGCAATTCATCCTCCCGCGGATCGACCAAATCATCGACTCAACCATGGGCTCGGAGTCGCTATGCTTCCTCGACGCCTACTCTGGTGACAACCAGATCAAAATGGCAGTCGAGGACGAGGAGAACACGGCGTTCATCATGCCATTCAGAGCCTTCTGCTACACCGCCATGACCTTCAGCCTCAAGAACGCCAGGACGACCTACCAAAGGTGCATGCAGGAGTGCCTTGCGAGCCAAATCGGTCGCAACATCCACGTCTACATCGTCGAAGTGGTGGTAAAGTCCACTCGCCAGGGCGATCTACTCGCCGACCTGGCGGAAACCTTCGCCAACCTGCGGAGGTACAAGATAAAGCTAAACCCAGGAAAGTGCACCTTCGGTGTACCTACTGGACAGCTGCTGGGGTACGTCGTCTCCAAGCGCGGGATCAAGGCGAACCTCGCCAAGATCAACACGATCACCCGGCTCGGCAGACCCGAGTGCCTGCGCCACGTCCAGAAGTTGGTCGGGCGAGTCGCGGCTCTCAGTCGCTTCATCCCCCGTCTAGGCGAGAACACGATGCCCCTCCACCGCCTAATGCGCAAGAACCCCACTTTCCAGTGGGACAAGGAGGCAGACGACACGCTCCATGCTCTCAATGAGGTGCTACTCGCGGAACCGCTACTCGCCGCCCCCGTCGACAAGGAGCCCATGCTCGTCTACTTCGCGGCCTCCGAGTGAGTCGTCAGTGCCGTCATGGTCATCGAACGACCAGAGGAAGGCAAGGAACGCCCGGTGCAGTGACCTGTATACTACATCAGTGAAGTCCTCACCGAGTCGCGCCAACGCTACCCGCAGTACCAAAAATTCGTATATGCGGTCTTCAGAGCCCAGCGGCGATTGCCGCAATACTTCTAGGAGCACCCAATAACGGTCGTCTCCTCAGCACCGTTGCAGGACATCATCCGCAACCGTGAGGCGACCGGGCGAGTCGCCAAGTGGGCCGTCGAGATCGGAGTCCACAACATCAGGTACGAGCCGTGCAAGGCGATCAAGTCGCAGGCTCTCGCAGATTTTCTCGCTGACTGGGAGGAGGCCTAGAATCCAGAGAAACTGCCATACCTCCATTACTAGAGCCTACACTTCGACGGCTCCAAGAATGCAGATGGTGCAGGGGCAGGGATCGTGCTCACATCCCCAAAGGGTGACAAGTTACATTACGTCTTGTACCTCGACTTCACCCCCTGCACCAACAACATGGCCGAGTACGAGGCGCTACTCCACGGCATGCGAGCAGCCAAGGAGATGAACATCAATCGTTTGCGCTACTACGGCGACTCCGACCTCGTCATCGGGCAAGTCGTCGGCACCTGCGATGCAGTCTCCCCCACCACGGCGGCGTACCGCCAAGCTATGGACCAGCTAGGAGGCCACTTTGCGGGCTACTCCGTCGAGTGGATTGACAGGCGGAAGAACGAGGAGGCCGACACACTCTCCCGCATCGGCTCGGCTCGACTCGCACCACCCGCCGGCGTCTTCCTCGACACCATCACCAAACCTTACGTTTCTCTCCCGAGGGAGATCGACATCGGAATTCCGCTGCAACTAGACGCAGCCCTAGTCGCAATGATCGCCGAGCCAAGCGACTGGACTGCGCCATACGTCGCCTACCTGGAGGGAGGCACCTTACCTGCTGATGAAACGGAGGCCTGGATGATAGCACGCCGCTGCAAATCTTTCGTCATCATCAACGGCGAGCTCCACAAGCGCAGCGTGCCGGCGTGTTCCCACGCTGCGTCCAACCCGTAGAAGGACGCAAGATCCTTCAGGACTTCCACGCTGGCGACTGCGTCCACCACGCTGGTGCTCGCTCCCTAGTCGCCAAGGCCATGAGACATGGCTTCTACTGGCTCACCGCACATGCCGATGCGGTCGACAATGTCCAACGCTGCATCGGGTGCCAGAAGTACGCCAATCAGACTCACGTACCGAGCTCGGCGCTCAAGACCATCCCCATCACCTGGCCATTCGCCGTATGGGGCATGGACATGGTAGGCCCCTTCAAGAAGGCCCCCTCTGGCTTCACCCACCTCCTAGTCGCGGTCGACAAATTCACAAAGAGGGTGGAGGCCAAGCCAGTCCACAAGTGCGACAGGAAGACCTCAAAAAAGTTCCTACGCGAGCTCATCTATTGCTACGGGTTCCCGAACAGCATCATCACGAACAACGGCACCAACTTCGCCAAAGGAGCCATGGCCGAATTTTACGAGGAGCACAACATACGACTCGACCTCGCCTCAGTCGCCCACCCGGAGTCCAACGGCCAGGCGGAACGCGCCAACCAGAGCATCCTCCACGGCCTGAAGCCGCGAGTTCAAGTCCCACTCGAACGAACTCCTGGGTGCTGGGTCGAAGAGCTCCCCTCCGTCATCTGGGGCATCCGCACATCCGTCAACAGGTCGACGGGATTCACCCCCTTCTTCATTGTGTACGGTGCCGAGGCCGTAATGCCAACCGACCTCGAGCACGACTCGCCTCGGGTGGTCAACTACGTGGGCGAAATCTCCTGCAGATACGCCTGGATGCAGGTCGCTGACAGCGAGGCAGAATCAACCCGAGTGGTGACGCATTGCCGCGCGTCGTACGACTGCGCTTCTTCGGCATTATCAGTAATCAGGCCTGCAACATACAAATCAACTAGTAAGGGAGGCTCCAGCAAAATAACGCGACCCACGCGCTCAGGGACTCGCCAAAGTAAAACTCACCAATCAACGGGCGAGCGCGTCCAACATCTTCCGTTCTTCAGCAGCAGAGGCAACGAATGCCTTGGCCCGCTCATCCGCCGAGGTCGCCTCCTTGAGCTCACGCTCCAGGTTGGCGATTCGCTTCTTTGTGGCGCTCAAGGACGACCATGCAACCGTCAATTCACTCGCCGGAATGAGGCCCTGACGAGCCTTCTCCACCGCGGCTGCGCTATCCTCTGCATCAACAACACCATGATTACGAGAAGGACAAGTTTATGACCAGGATCAAGCACGACGAACACTCACCCGCAGTCGCTCGAAGCTGCTCGTTCGTGTCCCGAACAATGAGGAGCTCCCTCTCCACACGCTCCCTGGCGTCAAGCCGCTCCGCCGACTCGCGTTGCAGGCCCTGCGCACCCATGGAAGCGTCAGCAACGAAAATCCTAAGTGCCTAGCCGCTGAAATTCAAGCCACTCGGGGACTAGACAACAAAAATTCCTAAGTGCCTAGCCGCTGAAATTCAGCGACTAGCCACTCGGGGACTGGGCAGCGCAAGTTCTAAGTGCCTAGCCGTAGAAATTCAGCGACCAGCCACTCGGGGACTGGACTCGACCACTGAAATTCAGTGGCCCGATCCTCGGGGACTGGACATAGCTGGATGGCGGCGCCTAGCATGCCGTGAAGCTCCATTGCATCCACCGATGGGAGCACGAATGGAGTACGCCCGCGATCCTGCTCGACCTCCGTGCCGGTGGCCTCGGGCAGTTGGCTCGACAGCACCGATACACTCGCCGCGGAGGCCCTCGCTACAAAGCGAGGAAATGTTGCCACCGTGGCTCCTGCACCACTCGAAGGGGGCCCTGTCGCCCCAACCGAGGCCACGGGCTCTGCCCGCTGCGACTCCGTGTCCACCGTAACTCTCGGGGCTGTGTCCGCTGCAATTGGAGCCTCGCTCAGGGCGACTGTCGGTTCATCCGAAATTGTGACGACCTCGTCGCCCTTTGCTTTCTTTGTGCCTTCAGCAGGCACCTCGACCTCGTCACCCTTCCTCTTCTTAGAAGGGTCGACTGGTGCCTCCGCGGCACCTGATGGAACCTTGGCCACCGAAGGGTGACCTATCTTCTTCACTCCAGTCCTGCGGAACGACTCTGTTAGTGAACTCGCCAGTCGGACATAAATCAAGCAGACAAATGAAAAGAGTGAGAAACACTCACTTGGCGACTGGGATGAAATGCAGGCCAGCACGAATGCTGGCCGGCTTCTCCAACTCCGGCCCCAGTTTCCGACTAAGGCCCGTCTCGAACACACTCTACGCCTAAGACACCGACGGCTTCTTCGAGGACGAGGCCGTTGCAGGAGCTTCAGTGGAGATCACCGTGGGAACTCCCCTCGGTGGCGAGGTCCCTGCAGCTGGAGCGGCCACGAGCCCGGTGACTGGGACGAAGGGCGGCGGCAGTGATGCCAATGTCATCTCGCCTTCCGCAATGGCTGCTTCGCTCGCCGCGGTCCCATGCGTCGGTGCGCCAGATTTAGCTTCCTCGGTTGCGCTAGTAGCGTCGGAGCTACTCGTGGACCGAGGCGGTGATACCGTCTTAGCCGGCTTCTTCTTATTCTTCGGTGGTGGTGGTTTCTTCTTTGACGATGTAGCTTCGCGTCGCGAGGTGTGTTCAGGGAGTTCTCTATCGTCTTCGTCGTGAGCCTCAAGGCTCTTGCTGGCCTCGAGCTCGCGTTGGTTCTGCCCGCGGGTTTTTCGAATCATGGGTGCAGCGACCTCTGCAGCCTCGTCGCCACTGTCGTCATTGTCATTGTTGTCGTCGCCCCCGTCACTTTTGACGCCGCCCTGGTCGGGTAAAGACTCGCTATCGCCTTCTGCGGATGAGGTCGAGTTCTCATCGTCTGCAGGGGGAGCCAACCTTCCACCACCTGGAACAACTACAACGACAAAACAAATAAGCATAACCGCGAATGCAAATCTGCGACTACGAATATACAAGAATGGAAGTATTTACCGTTGGGGCCTCGCGCTTTGCGGTGTAAGGAGCGAGCTCGGCCTTTGCATCAAGATACACTGCCAAGGTGATCTTCTTCAGGGTCAGGGTGTAATCGTTGAGTCTCCACTCGTCATGGCAGGACTTCGTCGGGTCATCCTTGCCCATGTACTCGTACATATAGTGGGCGCGGCTAGCCAGGGGCCCGAGCCGTCGCCCGAGCCAGCAATTGTAAAGGTTGATGGTTTGGAGGCCCTTCTTCTTCAGGTTGGGAATGGTTTACAGCATCTCATCGACGACCATCCGCTGGTCCAGCGAAAGTTTGGTGACTTGGAGCCGACACGGCTCCGGCCGGTTGGCGGAGTACGTCGGAAGCGCCACCTCATCGCTCGACGGCGACTCGGTCACGTAAAACCAGTTCTTCTTACACTCATTCGCTGCTTTAGCGGGCAGCATCAAATCAAAAAAGGACGCCTTCAACTTCAGCCGAAAGGTCAGGCCGCCCACGGCCAGCATTAGGTCGCCTGCCTCTTCACGGTTGATTCTCCCATGGAACAGATCTTGCCATAGGGGGGAATATGGTCGGCAGCCCAGACAGCACTCGCAGAACGCCACGAAAATGGCGAGATGCTCGATCCTATGAGGCCCTAGATCTGACGGTTGGATGTCGTAGTAGGCGCAGAAGCGACGGAAGAAGAGGGCAGTGGGGAATCCAAGCCCCCGCTCCAGATGACTGGTGAAGCAGATGAATTCTCCCTTGCGCGGATTTGGGGTCACCTCCCCGGCCGCGGGGATGCGCCATCTCCCGGCGCGGAGGATCCCTGCCTCCTCGAACGACTTCAACAACGCTTTTGTGCACTTGGATATGCCCCACGGTTCCGCTGGAGGGGCCATTGATTGAGGGATCTAGGGCTATGAGTCACTCTAGGTCGCTCTGGTCGCTGCGCGGAATGGAGAATTGGAAAGGCACGAGATCGGAGGAAGTGAGGGAAGTGTTTTCCCCTCGTCGTTCACTCTCCTTATATAGTGGTTGTTACCCGCCATCTTCGGGGAGCCGTTACCACGCGGTAATTACGCAGATATTACCGTTGGATTACCCAACGGCTACTTTGACCAGCGCTGACGGTCCAACTTCATCCATTCGACTCGCTATCTTTAGCGACTTGACGATTCACCGACCTGATTACTATAACAGTGACTTAACCACTCGCCGACCTATTCGCCAAGCTGCGATCTGACTAGTCACCGTTATTGCGACTAAAATGACCAGTTCCTTCTTTTATTCAGGGAGTCCACCGCCGATTCGACTGGACGTCCGAATTGGACCTGCATACTCTGGCTGCCAACGAACACCTGCGACGAATCAACGACGACCTCGGGGACTACTGATGGGGATATGCCGACCGGTGTATACCCAGCAGGATGTTTCCTACTAGCCTAAGCTGCCAGCGAGTGGGCCTACAGGACGGCGACTGGATCGAGACCTGACAAGGATCCAGGCGACTGGAAGCTGGAGGCCCAGAAGCGTAGCTAGGCCCAATCGGATTAGGTCAAGAACCCTCCGAATCCTTAACTAATTCGGTTGTAGATCTGTAAACCCTAGTGAGGTGAGCCTATATAAACCTCCCTAGGGTACGCATAGAGGACACGTTCCATCATACACCCCAGCGACTCGCCGCCTAGTCGTCGAGCTCGCCCTTGTACTCTCTCCATAATACAATCTAGTAGGAGTAGGTCTTTACCCTCCCGGGGGGCGAACCTGGGTAAATCCTTGTGTCTCCGCCCTCATCTCGCACCGCAGATGGCTGGCCGCCCTTGCCCTTTGTTTTACCATTCGCTGCCGATTGCAGCATTTGCCGTGGCCATTCCCACGACAAATATCTAGTTTAAATGCGAACCTTGATGACTATATTTCACAGCCATCAACCTACCCAAGCTTAAACTTGATCGTACTTGAGCAAGAAAACCAGAATAAAAAGTAAACCCAACATTTAAACTGAAATAATGAGATGATGATCTTACTCATGGTTGGTAGTCTCATGTTTCCTCCACTTTATTAATCTGAAAAACTTTAGCATAGATAGAGTAATGGCAAGCATATCATACGGGTTTCATGAATCCTTATAGCGCAGCAAAATTATTTTAAGCATGGATGATTCAAAAGAGTAGACTTTATTCCATGTCATGTAATCAACTCATAAGCTTGTCTTTGAACAATAAAGTATAATAAAATTGAGAGTGTGAGAGTTTGTCATGAAAAGCGTATATACTAAAGTATCTCAATTCTCCCACATCAATAAATCAAGACTTTTCAAGCACTACTTTTCTATTCATTGTCCTTCAAGAATTTCAGTTCTTAAGTAATTGAGAGCATGCCAAAAAAATCATTAGTTTATCGGGCTGTGATGGACACTCATGGCATCACTAAGTTTTTTGTTCCTTTTGCACAATGATTACTCATAATAGCCAGAGGAGTGATTCCATCATGTTACAACTACCCGGGAGTGCCAATAATCTTACCCATTATAGCATTGCTGCTACATATGTTTAATCAACTCATAGCCAAAATCTAGGAGTTTCCTCCATGAAGACCATTCATAGGCTAGCGGAGTTGTTCGCATCCCATGAAGTTTGACACACATAAAGCTATATCATTCTTATGATTCATAAGTCAAACTTTGGCATGCTCACAAAAACCGCTAAACATTAATTCAGTTGAAGAAATCCTTTCAAAGAGAGCTATTAAGTTAATCATTATTTTCTGTGGCGTTGAGTGACTCTAGGAATAAGCTTTCAAGTCTAAACAATACAACACCCAAGCCATCAATTGTGATACTTTTTCTTATTTCAATTGTTTAGCAAATTTTTAGTCGAGACTTGGTTAACTACAAGAGCAAACAAAAAATGGGGAGACTCACTCACTACAAAAAATGGGAACAAAACGTACTCAATTAGATACTCATGCAAACAAAATTTTACTACAATATAGAGACTCACTCCACCGGTATAACATCTTAACATTACTACTAACTAGCATGGGTTTCTCAAACTTCAAAAATGGGGAGTCATAAGGCATACCTCTCATGTTTGGTTCCACTTCTCTCTTCCCTTTTTATTTGTTCCTTGGAAACTCAAAGTCAATCACTCTCCTCCAAATATATGATAACTTCGAGGCGAAAAGAAAAAGAAAGAGGGAAAATAAAGATAAACGGAGAAATCTTTTTGTGGTTTTTTAGAAGGGGAATTAAAGAATAGAAAATTGGCGGCAAAGCTCGGCTTGAAAATCTCAAACAAAATAAAGTAACTAAAGATAAATTATTGGAGAAACCAACACGAGTGCTTATAAACTCAAATAAAAGCATAACCTCGAAAATAAAGTAAAAAAAATGAAAGCCAAATAAAAATAGATAGAAAACCTCCCCAAGCTTAGGCTTTTGCAAGCCCTTCAAATCACTGTGGTGGGGAAAAAAGTTGTAACTCCAGTCCGCAAATTGAGTTGATAAGTTACTTGTTGTTTCTCGGAGGTTCGGGGCGACATTATGCATCCCCTCACAGTTCTTCCAAGTTCTTGGAAATCTTTATATGTAGCGAACCGGTTCGGTGGCTGCTCCTTCTAATGAGGGACTTCTTTCTCCTCCTCTTGGTCCTCATGCTCTTCTGGAATCTCCTCCTAGGGTTGGTGTTTCTCAACCTGCAAGTCATAAAGCACACATTGTTCCTCGATAGAGAAAAGACCATTAGGAAAAGGATCGGGGTAGACACGCCCAGCTCTGGCAATATGTACATAATAAACACCACCTCTCCTAGTGAGCATTACACAAGCCCTCAAAGTAGAGAAACCAACACGTCGCTCACCTAGCACCGGCTGTAACTCACCTAGGTCGATGCCCAGGGCATTGGCAAGCATGGTGATGATGCGTCAACAAGTGATTGGTCCTTGGCTTTGGGAGGATTAGTACTCCAAGTAGCGCACAAGAATTGTGCCCAAGTGGAGTGACAAGTTGTCGTAGTTGAAAGCAGCTTTTGCAAGGACTAACATGTCCTCCTCATTGAGTCTTGTAAACTCATTACGCACCTGCAAGGTGTTAGCAATAACATAGAACAAATAGCGAATAGCAGGATATTGAATATTTTTCCCTTTGTTGACTCTAGAAGTAAAGCTCATTCTATTATAGCAGAGTTCAGGGGAAGGTTCTATGTTGGTAAAAGATGCGCGTAGAGCATTAGGATCATTGTTGGGTAAACCAAAGCAATTGCACCATTCATCAAGTGATAATGAATAATTGTTGTTCATGAGTCAAAAAGAAATCCTATCCTCCCCATGCCATGCTTTAACGGTGCTTTTAAAGAACTAATAAATTCAATGGTTAACCGGCGATAGGTAGGTGCATCATGAAATACAAAGTATTGCAGGCCAACCCTATTGCAAAGTAAATTAAAGTCATCAGAAATACCGAGTTGGTTCACTATGACGGGGCAAAGCCCACTTGGTTGCCTTCACTTCTCAGTTTTTGATCCTGTCAAAATGATCACGGTGGCACTCGTTCTTAAATTGAATCCCCATGCGTTCCTGAGCTGCAGCCCGAGAAGAACTAGCGGTGGCAAGAGCACGCGTTTGGCTCCTAGTGTTCATATTCTAAAAATAAATAAGAAAGACAAATATAAAACTTTTTGATCCAACAATAATAGTCATAGCATATTCCTCATCATTGCACACTAAAGAATCTCCTCAACATGACAATAGGCAAGAGAATCATAGCAAATAGTTCAAAATAAGTCTCACCCTAGATTGATAATGACAATAGATCAGAGATGAATTCGCAAAAAGGAATTGCAGGATCAGAGGAGAAACATATCGTAGATCACTTGTGTGCGAGGAAATCGAATGAAATTGAGTAGGGGTCACTACTAGGAAAATGCACGTTCATGGCGCACATGAAATCCACTTCCATGGCGCACTAGGGGTGTGCCACTAGCTCTGCACTACGGCTAAAAGTTACCAGTAGCGCACTGCCTGGTGCGCTACGGGTAAAAAGTTAGCCATGGGGTGCGCCTCGGGTAGAGGTACACGGTGCGCTACGGGTAAAAATTTCAAAATTCAAAAAAAATGGGATCTGGATCTAGATCTAGTCCGCGATGTCGTCGTCGTTGTGGTCATGTAACCGGAGGTGTGGGAGGTCATGGACATAGCCTACCACCGCAAGGAGGTGCGGGAGGCCGTGGCCATGACCTACCACGGAGGAGGGCGCGGCCGTAGGTGAGCGGAGAAGGTGGTCGGAGGCCGCCGGAGGTGGAGAAGGTCGTGGCAGGAGGTTTTTGAAGGAGGGGCACGTCCGAAGGTGGTCGAAAGAGGGAGACGTCGGTGGTGGGTGCAACCGGAGAGAGGAAGCCGAAGAAGGAGGAGAGGAGAGGAGAAGTGGAGAAGGGAGGAGAAGTGGAGAAGGAGAGGTGAAGGAGTAGTGGAGAGGTGGAGAAGAGAGGAGAAGGAGAAGTGTGGAAGTGGAGGAGAAGGAGAAGGGTAAGTGGAGGAAAAGGAGGGTAGGTGGCCGACAGGGCGGTGATTCGAATTTCGAACCCCGCCCACTTATTCATGACGCACTAGGTGGTGGTGCGCTACGCGTAAGTTGTCCTCTATTTTTTCTGCAGGAAAAAAATGGTCTTTTGACCGTAACTTTTTACTCTTTTCAAATTTTGAAAATCTAAAAAATTGTTAAACAACCAAAGATCATTGTGAGCGGATGAGAAATCTCGTTCTTGTCATTTTGGTATATTAAACGGTTTTTACATCGTATGCAAAAGTTATGGCCGTTTTACCGTGACATGACTTTTTTGCAGAAAAAGTCGAAATTCTTGTTTGTTAATTTTCCTAGAAACTAGACCATATTACCTACCTACATATGAAAGGATTTTATTTTTAAAGTGTTTTTCATTTTCTTTTATTTTTTACAAGGCTAAAAAGGCGATTGATGGGGGTGGAGTTGGTGTAGGCCATTTAGCTGTAGGGCACTAGGGCAGGGTGCCCTACGGGTAAGTTGACCCAGCTGCTGCAGCAGGCCGCAACACACATATCCGTAGCACCCTGACCTAGTGCGCTACGGGTATGTGGTCTGCGACCACATGTGCTCTGGCCCACACATAGCAGTGGCGCACCACCCCTATGTGCGCCATGCTTACGATAGTTAGCCGTAGGGCACCTGTGGGCATTGTGCCATGTCTATTTTACCTGTGCGGCACCACTAGCACGTGCACCACGGATGTGTGTATTACCTATAGCCGTTTTCCTAGTAGTGGATGAAGATCCCTTGAGGTTTTGAGAGAGTTTAGAGGTAGAAGAGAGAAAAAGGATTGATGTTTCAATGTTTTGGGTATATTCTTGTGCGTTTAAGTGGCGGACGCAACTATGCGGTCGCAACTATACGGCCGGAATACTTGTTCCAGCCGTAAATTTGGTCTGACGGCAAAAAAATAGGTTTTCTAGGGTTTCTTTCCTAATGGCTATAACTATACGGACGGAACTATACTGCCGGAACTTTTGTTCCCACCATATAGTTGGTCGTCAAAATTTCTGTACCCCGAGATGAAAAATTGTTGATGGATGGGTCAAATAACTATACGGCCAGAGCTATACGGCGGGAATTTTTATTCCCGCCGTATAGTTGGTCGTTAGAGTGTGACACCCCCGGGATCAGGGTTAAACAAATCTCAGACCTCCGTCTGACATAAGCTTAACCTTGAGCTCGAGAATACCCAGTGAAGGATCAGTAACACGACAGTGACCCTACGACACAAAAATTTATTACAGCAAGCTCATAACTGAGCAGAGAGCCAAATTATTACAAACAGAGGTCACTAACCACAAACATCAAACAACGGAAGGCAAATTATGATATTAAGTATAGCAAACTTAACAAATGGACTAAGAGGCCTGAAGCATAATGATGACGTCTCAGCCCATAGATTCCAGGCTGCCGGCCGGGAACCCCAAACTACTCATCGATGTTGATATAGTACGGAACTCGTCTCCAGGTGAACACTTACTCTGCCAAAAGTATCAACAAAGCAAGGGTGAGTACATGGTGTACTCCGCAAGACTTATGGCTGGTGGAGTTGTTTTGCACAAAGCCATCTTTTGTTTATAAAACAAGAGAGAGAAGAAGCTCGTCTAGTCAGAGTATTTTAAAAGGGGATAAGAGAGCGACAACTCCGAAATATTGATCATCATCTTTTGATATCCACCAATCATCATCATCTAACAACTAGGATCACCCCTCGTACCCATGAGGAAGCATCCTTAACAAACATTAGTTGCCAAGTTTTACGATTAGGTTCATGTTCTCTATGATCTCTCGTCCATTCCTAAGTCGTCCATAACCGTGGACACGACTTTCCAAAAGATTATTACCCTGCATGGGTGCACAACTTTACCCACACGTACCAACTGACTCTTATTTCCACTTGACACACTTCCTTGGTGTGCTGACAGAGGGTGTGGTTGGACACGACCTTCACCTTGCTTTCGCCGAGACCATGAGTCACGCAATAAGTATGGTTCCACCGTAACGGTCAAATCCCGAAGCCGGTACTTAAAGATGTGAGGCGAGGTTGGTTTACCAGGGGCGCCATCAACCCCAAGCAACCCGGTCCACGCTTCCCTACCTATATGAATGCACCTCCTTCACCTCCTGCTTTCGAAAACGTTTTCAATGCGTATGCCAAATGGAACGCCTGAACTATGTGACTCATGGAATATACTAGGCAAGTTAGTCAATCATGGGGTCCCCATTTACCCCGTGTGGTTATACGCTCGTCTTGGTTCAAGAGGTAAGAACCTAGGGTCCTAAGGGTGGCGAGCATGGGACTAGAAAAGCCACATCCCACCATGGCCTCCCATACAAGCCTTAGCATGTTTAATCTCATATCACTGATCTCATCTTATCACGTTCTCTTGTAATACTAGATTCTCTGCATCTGATACATCATCTGGATGAACCAGACTCAACAGCTAAACATGGCTAAGCAAGACACATATAAAAGCTCTAGCATTGCACACAAGCCAAACCTAGTTATGCTAGGAGCAGTGGATCAGGTAATATAAGCTCAAATGGAAGTATGCAATAGATAGGATACTCTATCTATCGATAAAAGACTACAGTAGAATCGTATGCATCATGGCAAGAATTGAAATGCTTTCGAAATCATAGGATTATATCATGGTGGGGCTATGCTTGCCTTTGCCAGTTGATGACAGATAAGCAGATCTTCGGGAGCCTTGAACTTGACTTGGTTATAGTTGGTCAAGTATTGTTCGTCGATCTTCGATCTTCGACGGTGTTGATCTCGGTCTTCGATCTTGATCTCGATATCGTATTCTAGCGCGAAGAACCAAACACCAGAAAGAGAGGGGAAACAATCAACACATGGCATCGATGCAATGCTCAAGCAAGGATCATGATATGGCAAGTTAATTTGTATTGAAATTTAACCCTAAAGCATGCTCGACAATTTAATCGGGGTTTCGAGGGGTGCAAACCCTAACTCGGGAAAACTCCGGAAACACATGAGAGGGGTTGATTTTGTTCTCTAATTAAACTTGTCATTTTAGTTGCTTAACAATGCATGATTATAGGTTGAATATTTAGTTATCATTTTTCTGAACATTTTGATATATTATTTGTATTTTTCTGATTAAAATGAATTAGTTATGATTTTTCCCAATTTTAATTCATTTTAAATCATTTTTGGAATATTATAAAATAATTTACATTTGAGAATTACTTAAACATTTTTATTAATCCAAAACATTTCTGAAAATACTTATTACACTTACAGGGTGGACCCACCTGTCAGGTGTTATACAATTACTGAAATGATTTACAAGAACTAATAAAATAAAAGAAAAGGAGATATGACATCAGCATGACATCATGCTGATGTCATCAGGAGCTTGATCTCCAGATCGAGGCTCGATCCGTCGATCGGGAGGGCGCGGGCGAGCGAGGAGGGTCTTGTTCGACTCAGCGCATCACGCTGAGCCAACCAGTGGTGGCGCCGCCAATGTTTGGCCACCGGACCATGGTCGACGACGACCTTCTGCAACGGCGGACGGGGGCGCACAGCGGGAGGACGAACCAGGAAGCAAGGGGAGAAGTGGAGGGTTCTGGCGTGACCAGCGGCTCAGCGTGGTTGCGGTGGGAGGGTCGGTGTAGCTCGGGGCGGCCCGGAACGGCCGCAATCGACGATGATGGTGGCGGCCGGTGCTCGGGAAGACGGGGCCGTTGTGATCGATTCCAGCCGCGTGAGTCTGATTCCTTTGACAAGGGAGGTCATGGCGACGAGGCGGAGCTCCTGGGCGTCATGGCATGGCTCGGGGAGGCCGGAGGCGGCAGGACGACGACTGTCTGCGAAGCTAGGGTTTCGGACTTGCGCGTGCGAGAGCCAGTGAGGAAGGGGAAGGGGAGGAAGTGGCGGCTAGGGTTCGTCTTTGTCGAAGCCGGGACACTTGTAGGCGTCCGGGGCGGCGGCGTGCATCTCCACGCCTGCGAGCGACGTGGTGGCGCCAGCGAGGTGCTTCTGACGCGGCCGGAGGTGGACGACGGGGATAGAACGGACAAAACGGTATGTGGGCCTGGGCCGGCTACGGGCTGCAGATGGGCTGCGGGAATTGCTGCGCAGGCGACAGAGAGAGGAGAGGGAAGAGAGGGGCCATCCTGCTGGAGGCTGGAGCGCGCGTCATGGCAGGGGATATCTTGGGTGACCGGATCATGCATGCATATCTTCTAGGAGCCCAATGACGCTCTCGTCTTCCATGCGGTTGTATGTGTAAGGAAGATGATCCCGGCAGCTGCGGCCAGCCCGCAATGGCAAACCACCGCTAGTGCCGTTCACGATCAAGGATGCGTTCACGATCTTCCGCGACAGCCCGCATGTTGCCGGCCTGGAGTGGCACCACGTACGTCGCCGGTTTTTGGAAGGCGAGCCGGAGGAGGCCAGAGAAGTTGCGAGCACATTCTTTGGGGGTTGGGGCACGGAGGGCAACGCGAGGAAGATGGCAGAGGCGTCGGGGATGGGGATGACATAGTCAAGTTCTGTAGCATCGACACCCGGAAGAACATCGACATGACAAGAGTGTTGTTCAGGAATACGTCAAGGACGAGCCATTCTTCCGAAAGGGCGGGGCCGCGGACTCGCAGCGTTCGTACGTGTATGTTCGCGGGCGGCGCCGCCTGGAGGCATTCAAGATTGCTAGCCAAGTGCTCATGCGACCACCCGTTCCGTTTTGTCGTCCTGTGGCTCGATCGATTGCCGCAGTGCACACTCAACGCGGCCAACAAGGCGGAGCTCCGGGCGGCATGATGCAATATGTACGGCCGCCTCGCCGAATTTCAGCGTGCACATCTTCTGATCTCCTCACACCGAGCATCGCCGCCACGCCACCGGCGGTTAGATCCATTCCGTACTCGCCAGGTCCTCTACCAACATTAGTTGATAATTCAGAACTCCGAACATGGTTGAGCATAGTAGCAGCAAAAATACGGACCCAAGTTCATGAAACAAAAATCTCAAAGGCATGCGTGTATGCAAATGCACTTCTATTGAGTAAAATTCACAGTTAGTATTTAAACTTGGCGCTTTTTTTTTTTTACCGTTAGTAAAATTCCGTATTCGCCAGGTCCTCTACCAACATTAGTCGATACGTGTATGCAAATGCACTTCTATTTAGCAAATTGAATATGTGTGTATCTGATGAATTATTTTATGCAGAACAAATGTGCTCGTTTTGTAGTACCCTCGGTTTCAAAATATAAGATGTTTTAGCTTTGTGAAGCAAATGTATCTAGTCTACTTTTATTATGTAGGTTCAATTATGTTTAGAGTGAATCTACACACTAAAATAAGTCTAGATACACTTTCTTCACAAAACTAAAACATTTTATATTTTAACACGGAGGGAGTAGATGACTAACACGTGTAATACTATAATACAAACTATTTCTATTGAACTTCATCTCCTGCTTCTGTCTAATGTTCCGGTTGCTCTCTTGCAAAGAACTCGATCGGAAGATGGTTGGGCATAGTAGCAAAGCACTAAAGCAGTGGCACACGTTTGATCAGTGAATCGATGCCCAACCCATTACACGATTTTGAGCATAGAAGCTAGTCTTATAAGTTTTTCTTTAATGTTGGAATTCTAATACATTCTGGCTTGTCCTAGCTATTTGTTGACATCTTGCAACACTAATTAATAATTTAGAGATGTAGTACTGCATATGCAGAACCAAGAGATATGCGTGGAAGTAATATGAGAATGATTTTGCATCTACTCTAACTATCCAAGGATTTCTTCAAGCTCGGTGAGCGCAGCTGCCACTATGTCTCTTCAGTATTGCTTCATCCTCTTGGTATAATTATGTCTGCATTTGTGTTATTACTAATTACAGTCCTCCAATTTATTCCCGTCTAAATAATACTCCCTTCGATCCATATTACATGTCCAGATACATTTATTTCAGCGACAAGTAATATGGATCGGAGGAAGTACTATATAATTAAAATAATATTCATTTGATCCTTAAGGTTGTTGTCCTGCCAACTGTTGACTCCGAGACGACCTCGATCCATCGTCACTGCCGGAGGTTAATCCATGGGTAGACATGCAGTGAGACCAACTCCAACCGCTCCCGCATTTCACATATCGAATGGGTCCGATTCGGTCCGTTTGCGAAGGAGGCGGACATGCCGTCCGGACTGAGCCTGTTTGCGGTGGCATGTGCCTTCAACAGCAGGACACCCGCATGAAAAAACAACGCCGGGGAAAAGGACACAGAAAATAATAATTATACAAATTATATGTCCGGAGCAATCAAAATATTAATAGAGAAAAAACCCAATAATTTGGGTGGCCGTAGCGTGGAGGGGACCCGGCGGTTGTGCTGCTTGCCGGACGATGACGACGAAGACCTTAGGCAGTGGCCACGCGCCGCCGGGGGGCGGGGCCGGAGCAGGAGGAGGCGCCGGGAGCACGGGCGGCGCCGGGGGCATTTGGGCCTGTGCGGCTACCTAGGGGTCGTGTAGGGCTTGCCCCATGCCGTCCCACTTCCTTTTCTCCTTGAGCTGCGAGGAGAGGATGGCGGCCTCAATCATCTCCTCCTCTGTCATCAGCCAGTGCTTCGGCGGCTCTGGCTCCTCCACCTTGACGGCCACCTAGCTGGGCCACTGTGGCCAGACCTCGGACTCGACGGTGTCGGCACCCCTATAGCGCGACCAGTCCGGGAGACCGGGCTGCGGCAGGCCGAGGTAGTCGAGGTCAATGTCGCAGCTCTCCTCGTCCTCGTCGGACTCTGACTCCTCCCAGTAGTCCTCGTCATCGTCGAGGGTCTCGAGGTAGGCCTTGATGGCCTCGCGTCGTGTCGCGTGCTCCGCCTTGAACCACCGGTCCCAGACCAGGGAGTGGATGGCGTAGGCCGGATCCTGTCGCGGATCTGGCGGCAAGAAGGCCCGACGACAGCGCGAGCAGAGCCGGAGACTGTGGTGGCTGCACAGGCACTCGGGCGTCGTTGAGGTGCTACCCCGCTGGCAGGTGCACATTCGGCCATAGGCACGACATGCCTTCCTCGGGGAGCGTGCACACGGCCTCGAGGCTGAAGTAGACACGCCGCTCAGAGCGTGTGCGCGGCGGCGCGCGGGCCGGTGGGCCACGGGGGAAGGAGGAGCGCGGTGGCGGCGACCTCAACACGGAATGGCGACCGCGGCGCCGGCGTAGGAACCAGCCTCGATTGTCATTCCGGCCAGGCTGGAACCAGTCCTTCCAACCCCCTTTCATCATCGCTGCAGACGACGGATGGGCTTGTCAGTGGGGATGGAGCTAGGGTTTTGGGGTTTGACCCCAAGTGGACTAGGAGTGGAGTGGTGTGGATGAGGACGACACGGTCCCATTATAAAGGACGCAGTCCTCCAACTTGGACACCGCCAGGTGGGTCCCATTGAAGACTCAGGAGGACACGCGCGGACATGCGGGCTATCCGTCCCACCGCATTCTAGCCCGAGAATTCGGCCCGGTTTGCACCCAAAAAGGACGGCTCCATGGTGTCCTCTTTGTTTGTGGGTGTGTTGGACCATGGGCTGTGTCCGACTGGACCAGCTCGGCCACGCGCGGTCCGTTTTCAAGGTGCCGTTGGAGTTGGCCTGAGCACCCCGACATTAAAGTAAGTGCTTATTTGGAAATGACGACGGTGACCATTTGATGAGACTAAAAATATATGAGCTATTTTTTTTGTATGGTGTTGTATATAACCATATATGTATTTTTTTAATACGTGCTTCGCTTCTATAGAAACATCAACCAACATATCCGATGCAATGATGTCAATTTCTACATAAGCAAAGGTGGTGACTTTTCTCAATACGTTCATTTAAAAAAAATTATCTTTAGCACCCTAAACTAATAAGAAAAAACAATTGGGTCCTCATTGTTTATGCATATGATGTTGAATTAGAATATTTAATGTTCTTAGTACTAATATATTACAGAGTGTGCATTCAGATATTAATTGGTTATCTTTCTACACTTGTTTATGTGCAGTAGTTTGCAACTATGAAAAATAATACTACTCTAAAATTATATATGTCGTGGCATCACATTAGCATTGAACTGTTTTTTTTTACACATTTACCACACTTTTTCTCTAAAATTTGCATATTTATATTTATCACAGGACTAAAACGTGACAAATGTGTAAATCTCCCTTATTTAAAACCCCAGAAACGCAAAACCCTAACTCCGAGTCCATCCCATCGCTCCCCCTCCGTTTCAAATTACCGTTGCCCCGCCTCCCTCCCTTCCTCCGGCGAGTGACCGAAATGGATCTCTCCGCCACCCCGACTAGATCCAAATCCAAGCACAAATCCTCTCCGTCGAAGACCATCGCCGCCTCCGCCGCCGTCCAGATGGACTTCTCCACCCCATCCAAGCCTACGCCCAGGCGGAACTCCAAATCCATGGTCTCGCCGCCGCCGATGTCTCCGGCAACCCCCTCCACCGTCCGCAGATCCCGCCGCCTCCTAGAGACCCCCACTAAGGACCTCTTGGAGACCCCCACAAAGGGACTCTCGGAGACCCCGGTGAAGCCCAAGCCCACGCCCACCCTCAAGCGGAAGCGGGCTGCGCCGTCGCCCAAAACTCCGAGCCAGGCCGAGCCCAAGCGGCAGAGGCGGCTGCCAATGAAGACGGCGTACTACCGGAAGGTGGTGTACGACGGTGGGGAGTTCGCCGCCGGAGACGACGTGTACGTGAAGCGGCGGGAGGGGGCGGAGTCAGACGCGGAGGATCCGGAGCAGGAGGAGTGCCGGGTATGCTTCCGCACTAGCGGCGGGGTGATGGTGGAGTGCGACGCGTGCCTTGGCGGGTTCCACCTGCGGTGCGTGCGCCCGCCCCTGCGGCGTGTGCCGGAGGGGGATTGGGCTTGCCCATACTGCGAAGCCGAGCGTGCCGGGAGGGCGATTGACAGGCCCAAGCCGCCTGTTGGGAAGAGGATCAGGAGGACAGCCAAAGAGAAGCTTCTCTCCAGCGATTTATGGGCTGCACGCATTGAGAGGTTAGTGGTATTCTAATTTAGAGGAGATTCCAAAGTTTTTTTTCTGTCAATTGGTGTTCTTATTCATGTGAGAATTTGCTATGCTTGGTCAAGTTGCAATTGAATTTGGAAAAGTTTGCAGAATTGGAGCGTGTTGGCAGTTTGCAGTAGTGGTGGGCTGGCAGCTTGCAATAGCCTGTCTGAGTGGTGTATTTTCGTGAGAATAGGAACTGTAGAATATCGAACAATTGACTTAACTTCAGCTGTGGAGTTTTTATTTGAGTTAGGTGCCAGACACCATTTTGCTTCTGGTCTGATCCCCTCTTCAAACAAAACAAGGGTTCAGCCTACAATGACGTTTCAGGATGGTAGAAGAAGGCAGGATACTCTTAGACACGCTTGTGCTATTACAATGATAATTCTAGCTCTCAACAATTGACCAGGATTAACTACCAATCTAACATTGGGCAGCTCATCACTTTACTCACCAAATAGCAATAATGTGCAACAGTTTACGGAGGGAGCCAGATGGAGCATTCTGGGCAAAGGTGAGGTGGTACATTATTCCTGAAGAGACCGCAGCAGGAAGGCAGCCACATAATTTGCGGAGAGAGCTCTATCGTACCAATGATCTTGGAGACATTGAGGTGATTAACTTTTTCCTTGTCTATCTTTGGTTCCTTTATTTTTCCATGTTTATTGATTGTAAGTTCTTTGTTCTCGTGGCTTCTACAGATGGAAACTATCCTTAGACATTGTTTTGTCATGAACCCCACAGAGTTTAGGGATGCCACTAATGAAGGAGATGATGTATTTTATTGTGAATACGAGTATGATGTACATTGGCATAATTTTAAGCGTCTGGCAGATATTGATGATGAACCTGAGGTACGTCTTCTGAAACTTCAAATCTGTGAAATTCTGTTCACAGAAATTTGTATCATCGTTGTGGTATAGTGAATTGCCAGTGATCTTGTCCTTGCACTATCATGTAGACAAAAGAAGATCCCAGCGACGAGCCTTACAATGCAGGTAATGATTATGTCAGTGATACTGATGAAGATTCAGAATACGATGAGGAGGATGAACCGGCTACGCGTTGTGTGGCCAGAAAGAACCAGTCTCATGGATTGGCTGCTGTACTAACTTTTCCTCCCTTGCCCTCTCCCTCTCCCTCTATAGTTTCACATTACTTCACTGAAATGGATGTTTGTTCGCAGAATTCATGGACAGGTAGGATATATGGCCTGCAAAAAATTGGGATCCGAAAAATACCCGAGCATGTTCGGTGTCATCAAAAGACTGCTCTGGAGAAGGCGAAAGCTACGCTGTTATTGGCTACTCTTCCCAAGTCATTGCCTTGCAGGGATAAGTATGACTAGTCATGTTTGCTGCATGTTTCATCAGCTTCTTATGCAAACTGTTACTGAGTAGAAGTCTTGTGGCAGAGAAATGGAGGAGATATCTACATTTGTGAAGGATGCAATTTGCAATGACCAATGTCTGGGACGCTGTCTTTATATTCATGGTGTGCCTGGTACCGGCAAGGTAACCAACTCTCATTTCATGGTTGAGGTGATGGTCTGATTTTTGTGCCGTGGCTGAATGCTAAACTCCATTTTCTGCACCTGTTTTGTTGATGTCAGACTATGAGCGTACTTGCAGTCATGAGGAGGCTGAGATCTGAATTTGATTCTGGAGTTCTGAGGCCCTATTGTTTTATAGAAATCAATGGTCTCAAATTAGCTTCTCCTGAGAATATCTACAAGGTATACAAGCTTCTAAGTTGGCTAAGAAATGGAAAATTCCTACTCAAGCATAGCATATACATTCCCTTATCTGTGAACATAGACTTATAACAGGCACACTTTATAAATATGCAGGTTATATATGAACAGTTGAGTGGGCATAGGGTTGGATGGAAAAAGGCTCTTCATTATTTAACCGAGCACTTTTCAGATGGCACTAAAATTGGAAACCAAGCAAACCAACCAATTGTTTTGCTCATCGATGAGCTCGATCTTCTTTTGACAAGAAATCAGTCGGTAATAAAATCTAGCAGTACTTATTAAGTAGCTGTATATATTTTTAGTTTGTTCTTGAGAGAATGCCCAATATTCCTGTTGTTTGGCAATGTTCCATGTTTATTGACCTTTGGACTGATCTTTTTATCAGGTGCTGTATAACATTCTTGATTGGCCCACCAAGCCAAATTCAAACCTAGTTATTATAGGTACCTATAACTTTTTCTTGACTTGTGATTTTGGTCTCTAGCTATTATTTATTCTGTGGTGTGTTATTGGATGCAGGTATAGCAAACACAATGGATCTTCCAGAAAAACTATTTCCTCGTATCTCAAGTAGGATGGGTATCCAACGGCTGTGTTTTGGCCCTTATAATTATAGGCAACTGCAAGAAATCATAACAAGCCGTCTTAAGGGTATCAATGCTTTTGAAGATCAAGCTATTGAGTTTGCTTCTAGAAAGGTTTGAAACTTTGGATCACTGTATCATGTGTACTCCCTCTGTCAATAATTACCCTGCATTCTAGGTTTAATCAAAGTCAAACTTTGTAAAAGTTTGGTAGAACATATAGAAAAAACTATAAACATCTATAACATCGAATGTATATAATATGAAAATATATCTTATGACGATTCTAATGGTACTTATGTTGTATTATAGATGTATATAAATTTTTATATATGTTTGGTCAAACTTCACGAAGTTTGACCTTGACTAAACCCAGAATGCAGGGTATTTCCGGACGGAGGGAGTATATATTTGCTTTTATATACTTGTATCTTTGTATGTTTTTGTCCATGATGATTGTTTCTCTTGTCACCTGATCTGAGATTTGCTGTAAACTATTGAAAGACCATGTCCTTCACCTGTAGGTTAAGTTCTCCTATCTGCGCATAGACCCTTCATGACGTAGCTAGTTTTTGCTTCCTTTTGTTTCCTAATAAATACGACAGAGTCCCACGAACTAATCGGGTGAATCATGCTTCGATTATTTGTATTGTCTTCCCTTTCCGAACAATGTGATTGGAAGCACCTAATAATCTGTCTGATACTGATGGAAGTCAGTGGAATAAACCAAGTTTCAGAAATGCAGTCTTGTGCCATTGAGTGTTAGTTGCCAATTGCTACTGCATTCAATATAAAATTTCCTTGTACCACTGAGTTTCACCATTCCATAGCATAATGAAAGAAGTTAATTTCTGGTGCAATGATAAACTAAAAATATTTTGGTTGTTTATCTTTACCTGCCAAGTGCCAACTAATTCTATGAAGTAAGAAGGCTAAACCATCTTAGTGTTCTGTTAGCATGCATCAGTTGATTGTCTTTTCGTGCAGGTAGCTGCTATGTCCGGCGATGCTAGGCGGGCCTTAGAAATTTGTAGACGCGCAGCAGAGTTTGCAGACTACCGTGTTAAACAACTACAACAAGTTGGGCAAACTCCATCTTCTGCGAATAGAGGTACCGTCGGCATGTACTGCAATTGTAATAACATTTTCATAAATGATCTAATTTAGGTTTATGCTATCTTTATGCTTATATTTTTCTTATTTCACCCCATCCATTTGTTCAGACAGCTAAGCTCCAAATTGTTTATAGTTTACTAAACATTTGTCCAATACTTGTAGGAAATGGTGTTTGCATGGGTGATATAGAAGACGCGATTCAAGAAGTCTTTCAGGCACCACATATTCAAGTGAGTGGAGATAACAATTGCCTCTTATCTGAATTCATGCTTTCTGCTGGCTTTGATATTTAGTATGCAGTTCACTCAGTTAGGGTAAACCACATGTACTTTTCTTCCCTGACCAGATCAAATAGTAATACTTGCTGACCATCCAACCTTACATTTACCAATTTTTGTGCACCTACAGGTAATGAAGAACTGCCCAAAATTTGGTAAAATTATATTGGCTGCTATGGTTCACGAATTATACAGAAGTGGCCTAGGTGAAGTATTATTTGACAAGGTGAGCACGTTTTTTTTTGTGTTAATTCTTAACTTGGTCTTTAGCATTGCAGTCATGCAGAGTTAGATTACAACTCTTCCTTCTGGATCCAGTCTTTTTGCTTAGGTCGATTTTTTCTGATGAATCTAGCCACCCTTTCTTTTTTTTTCCTGAGAAGAACGCAAAAGAACCATGTCTCGATAAATTGAAAAGTCGGAAAGAAGTTCAGCTGAAAAGGGCAGAGTACAGCACACACATGGAAAAAGGAAAAAAAATAGTGGCCTCGTCAACCTGTTTTAGGCAACCCTCCTTCCTTACATGGTTTTAAAGGCGTCCTGTAGGCGTCGCCTAGGCGTCTGAGCGCTGAGAGATGGCAGGGCGTCGATGTCGCCTTCGATTCTTGACGAAAGCGTCCAGAAATCGTCTCAAGGCGTCCAAGTCGTCGCCTATTCAGGTAAAGGCGACGCTGTGGTCGCTTTGGGACGCCATTGCCAGGTCGAGGAAGGTCGGGCGGGAAAATAGAGCTGGCGGCGGGAAAAGAGAAATTGGGGGCGATTGAGAGGGAAATTGGGGGCAATTGAGAGGGAAAAGAGAGGAGAGAGGGAGGGGAACTTACCGTGACCTAAATCAGGTCGATTGAGAGAGAGAGGAGCTTCTCTCCTCTGGCGGCCAGCTCCTGCTCCGCCCAGATCTCCTCCTCCTCTGCCGGAATACTCCCTCCTCCGCCAGCCTCCTCCTCTCTGGCCAACCTACCAGGCATCTCCACCCCCTGGCGCAGCCCTTCCCCAGCAGGGTATCAAGGTTTAGGGCTACTGAATTTGTTCTGCCTTATTTGCTCAAACCTGACCAACACGCCTTGGGCGCCTAAGCGTTGCCCCCCCCCCCCCCCCCCCCCCCAGCGCCTGGGCGCCTTTAAAACCATGCTTCCTTAACACTAAGTTATTCCTGAATTCGTGTCTGCCAGCTGCCACAGCCTTAAGCTTGCCAGTATGCAGTGGTTTCCAATATTTTAATCTATCTAGGCTTCAAATGTACCCTACTATACTTGTATTCAAATGAGAAGGTTGATTTACCTTAGCTATATCGTTCATGAATGCAGTAAATTTGTGTTGTTTCGATGACTTCAAAGCTCTGGTTATTCTCAGTATAATGTCTGCAGTGAAAAACTATGCGATTAATTACTCAGTAGTCACTCAGTCTCTCATTGGACTATTCCTCCATATAACCAATAGCTCTTTCCAGCTTCTTCTTGGGTTGAGTTTCCATGTGAATGAGAGGCTTGAAATTGTTTCCTCATTCAGTCGTACTTGCTACGAAGTTTCAATTGTCTCAGAGTTCCTTCAAATTCTACCAGAAAGCATGCCCTTTTGTTACCGAATTAATGTCCATTTTAGGTGCATTTGAAGAAGAAATCTGATGTGATCTCCTTTTATCCTGTAGCTAGCAACGACTGTTTTCTCTTGGTGCCATGTCAATGGAGAACTATTGCCTGGATATGACACTCTCCTGAAAATCTGGTAAGTGATCCTCGTATTCACATTGCATGAAGCTGTGCTAAAGTTGCTTTTACATATGGCTGCCTTGAGTTCATGTTCACGTACACGATGTATGATGTGGATAGTATTACTGTTGCCTTTGCTAAGGTGCATTGTTACAAATTGCAGTTCCATTGTCATTTTCTTGTTCCAAGAGAAGTCATACCATGACTGGAAATGCCGTTTCCTTTGAATTTTGGGGTTATCATAATGTCAGGCATACACTGGTTGGTCTAGTGCATATTTTCTTTATGGTCTTGTTTCCTTTTACTACTATGTCACCAAACTTCGTCCACGTGAAAATTTATATGGTAGGTTGATTGTGCAGAAGTGCTAAAGGTCCTGTGGGCACTAGGAAATTGTCTTTTTGAAACTCTAGGAAATTGTATTTGTTCTGTTTATTTAAGCACTTCAGTTTTACTACCTAAGTTGGCACTGCACTAGGTATTCAAGAAAGACAATGATGGCTAGTTCTCTATAATGCTAATCTTAATTTTGCTGTATAGTAATGAAGGGTCTTACTACTGGGAAATTACTGCATTTAATTTAATGAGTTGCATATTCTTTGGGGAAACGATTACAGCTGTAGTCTGATCCTAGTTTATTATAGGACTCGTTTCTATGACACACAAAAGGTATTTCCATTTCACGAACTTGCTACATGGAAACAACTAATGCTTTCACCTTGCATATGTTGGAAATTAGTGTTGCCATAGTGTTTTTTCCATGCTAATCTGATCCGGTGCAATTGAACTACTAATCCAGAGCTCTATTATTTGCATACATTCTTTAGCAGTCTCATTATTTTTCCACCCATGGTGAATTTACCATTTGAAAAGGCAAAACCATTAGTCCCAATGCTACATCCTCTATTTTCAAAGCATATGTTGTTTCAGTTGTGTTCTCTAGAAACAATTTTTTCTAAATATCTTCTCTTGCAGTTGCAAGCTTGGTGAGAGCAAGATCGTTCTCTGTGAGGAAGGAACTAAGCATAAGTTGCAGAAGCTGCAGCTCAACTACCCAAGGTTAGCTTGCAAAACCAAATTGCCCTTTGAAACAGGCATTACAGAACAGGTTGAAGACGGAGTCAATACACAGCCATTATTAAATCTTTTAGAAGTAGCAATTATCAAGCGGATGGGCCAAGGGCTGAATACATGTGTTATGTCTACCAGACAGATATATAAAGAGAAATGAAGTAGGTTCCGCTAAATTGGGGACAGTTAACTTTGGTTCATAGATAAAATCTGTTACCCAGTTTTAATCGAGAAAGAATAAGGGGGTGTTTCCCCTTTTGCCTATCTCTACCGAAACTCTAGAGCCGCAACACAATTTGAAGCTATTATGATCTGTGTAAACCTCTTTTCTCATTTGCTTTTTTTTTTGAGATTTCTTTTCTCATTTGCTAATATCTTCGTTTTGTTGGTTGGCAGCGACGATGTGACCTTTGCCCTCAAGGAGTCCCCAGATCTTCCTTGGCTGTCCAAGTACCTGTAAATCTCATACCTATAGTGGCCAGATTTCCCATCCTTGCATGGAATTTCTTGTTCTCTTGGGAGCAACATCCCTGTCTATGTCTACAGTAAGTTCATGCCCCGCTCACCTTACTGAAGTTAATGGTTGTGACCATCTTGTTTTTGGTGACCACTGACCAGCATAGTGTTGTGAAACTAAGAAGCTCTTCGTATTTTCTGCAGAAACACAAAATCCCGTGGTTGACCTGTGGAGCCAATTGCTGCACCGACAATATGCATCCCTGTCGCCATCTAAGTTAAGATGCTCTGCCGCATGCTGCACAAAATGTATCTCAGTTGCGGAGAGGTGTTGTAAGATGTGAAGAAACTCTGCCGCGTGTCTGGATTTTTCACCACATTCGTGGAACTCAGTGTGGCATGTTGTGTAATGTTGTTGTAAGATGTGAAGAAACTCTGCCGCATGTCTGGATTTTTCACCACATTCGTGGAACTCGGTGTGGCATGCTGTGTGTAATGTTGTTGTAGCGAGCTGTCTCATTTGAGCTGGTTCTACTCTCACTTGTAACATGCCTATCTATAGCATAAACTTGTTTGTTTGTTTGTGAGAATATTAACAAACCTGATGGTTCAAATTCCTGACGTCCTGTAAACCGGATGTTCTGTAATATATTTTTCAGAGAGCTGTTTCCTTTGCACTAAATTAGACTTTATTGATTGGCAAGAAATATTACTACCTCGTTGGCCAAAACTAAAATTGGTGCAAGAAAGTCTTGTGGATGGTCCAGGCGTCCAGCGACGACCTTGGAGCACTCCTTGCAAAGGGCAGCCTCTGCCGAGTTGGTTGAGGACCTGCTTGCACGGCCCTCCTCTATTTTTCTTTCAGAAGTAGCATCAGCTGCTGCTAATCGTCTCAGCTGCAACAATATGATCATGGAATCTGATTCAATTGAAACTGTTGAAGCTTTCTTTTCTGATTGTGTCGATCTAGCGACATTGATCCATAAGGTCTTGTTCAAGCATTGTAAGCCAACAAAGTTGCTCATAAATTAGCTAGAATATGTTTTTCTGATCAAATTTCTTGTAGTAATTGGGTCGATGAGCCCTTAGCATTATTTCTTGGAGTATAACAAACTTATAAATGATAGCACAGCAATTGTTGGCAATCAATAAAATCCACAGCAGAGTCCTGCTGTCTTCCTCGTGGTTCTACTTCCAAATCCTTACCACAGGAGAAGACCAACCAGCGAACACTTCACTGTCTTCTTCAGTGATGGCAAAACGAAGCGCCACGGCAGTCTTCATCGCTCGCCGCCGAGCCAAAGCCGTGACGCACCTCCGCAATGTGCCGCACCGCTTCCTCCGCCTGCTCGCCGCCAGCCCGAAAATCGCACGCCGTCGCCAGCGCCACCGCAGCCTCATCGCCGTCCCCACCTCCTTCCGGCCGCCGCCGCCGCTCGGGACCTCCGAGAAGCCTAGATGTGCAATCCAATCCCGAACCCCTTCGCCGACCCACGAGGCCGAGACGCCTCATCAGAAGCCCAAGCGCCCGGAGCCGCCTCACGAGGAGAGCCCCGCTGATGCCGCCGCCGCCGCCGCGGGCAAGTACTGGGCCCATCGGCACAGCCTCTTCTCCCTGTACGACCGCGGCGTGCGCATGGACGCCGAGGGCTGGTACTCCGCCACCCCGGAGCCCATCGCCGCCGCGCAGGCCGCCCGCGCCGCGCCCGCCGGCCTCGTCGTCGACGCGTTCGCCGGCGTCGGCGGCAACTCGATCCAGTTCGCAGCCAGGCACGCGCCGCTTGACTCTCCCCTGTCTCTTCGTTTTTTCGTTTCCAGGTCACTTCGTTCCCCCCGCTAATCCCGTACGTCGCCGGCATCTCGTTCTCGTGGCAGGGGCTGCTACGTGATCGCGGTGGAGATCGATCCCTGCAAGGTGGAGCTGGCGAGGCACAACGCCAGGATCTACGGCGTGGAGGACATGATCGAGTTCGTGGTCGGCGATTTCTTCCGGCTCGCGCCTTCCTTGAAGGTACAAATACGCCTGCTCTGTTTTGCTTTGACGAACATGACTGGAAAAGTCACACTTTCTGCTTGCATAGTCAAGTTTCTCGTGAAAGCACAGGTAAGCTAGCCACATGGTTATTGATCAAATCTCATGGAATCTGCTTGACGAATATGATTCCTTAACTTCATGCATGGAATCTGTTATTGCTGCTACGAATATCCCTTGGGAAACCTGACTAAGCTTGTTAAATAAGATTCCACATAGTTCTTGTCTGATGCAGTCGAGTAAACTCTGGATGTTAGCACATGTTCAACTAATAAAGCAACCGTTATGGCTATCTTTGTTGTTTTGATAATCCCAAGTACTTTGAGCTTGCCATATTGTGGAGAATTTTTGGTGCTTCAGATCTGCTAGGGCCATCTTAGGGTGTGTTTGGTAGCCCGGGTTAACTCAGAATTCATATCTCTCTTCATACATGTTGACCCTAGCTAGGTTGAGTTAAGATTTTGTCACGTGTTTGGCAGACCGTATCTATTCAGCTATGCTGAATTAAGATGTTGTTTGGTAGCGTCCGTGTGAGTTTGATGTAGATACTTTTCTCTGAGATGATAAGGATACCACCACAATTGATAAATAATGAATTATTATAATTTCAGCACCAATTCGGCTATATCTAAGTATAAATGCATACTTAGCAGGAACGACATCATGTATCAGTGCTAGTTTCAAACATTTTCATAGCAGTTTTACAACTAGGTCCAGCGCTTTTGCAAAAAGGACATGGAACATAGAAGAAGAAAAGCAATCGAGTCCTCCTTTCATCCTGGGCTCATCTTTCTGAGTTGCCCCAGGCTACCAAACACGCCCTTAGTAAATGAGTGCCATACAGAAACAGCCCTGCTAGTGCCATAATGAAGTTTCCGTCCTGACACTCAAGATTTAATATCCTTCATGTTCGCATTTTTCTTACCCCATTATATTTACCTTCTTCGGTAATAGATTATTTATTTTAGTCTACATAGCTGGCTAGCTAGCTTCGTTCTGTCGAGGGCTAGCATGCTCAAACTTTATATGATTCAAAAAGAGGAACAGAGAGTTCACATGGGTTGGTTTGGGACATGCATTGAGCAGAGTTGCTTTCCCAACCCAAGAGAGTTTCTGTGCTTACTATGTTAACGATGCTTAAAGGAATCCCCTGATATTTGATAGGAAACTAGCATAACAAAACTGCTTATTCATAACAAATCTAGTATATCACTTTTCATTTTCCATCGAAGTTGATCACGAGGCAGATAAATTATCAAAAACCAGTACGGGACAAACTTCAGATTATTTGCCATGTATAAGCATCCCAATCGTAAGTTGGGCTGTTGATGTGCCCATTCCTTTAATCTTAACATCGCTGTTAGTTTAGCAGCAACTAAACTGAAATAGGTAAGGGTTTGCTACTGTAGTATTTCCTACCTTGTTCACCAATCAAGAAAACACTGACCTGCTCCCTTTTGACCTTGCTTATTAAGTTATTATCCTGCCAACCTATTTAAATTGAAGGCCAGCACCCAGCAGCACTTCTTCAATTTGCTTTGTTGCGTTTCTTCTGAAAATCTAGTTTCATAATGAAACCATCCTCCTTCGTATGGTGAGCTTCATTGTAATAAACCTCATGAAGAACTGCACCATACAACTAGCAATACTGAGTATTCATTTCAACATTACATTCTTCTGATTTCTGCTATTACACTAGGCAGATTTGGTGTTCCTTTCACCACCATGGGGAGGGCCATCATACAACCAGACTCCTATTTACACCCTTGATATGCTGTAGCCAAAAGATGGGTATGTTGCTCCTTGAATTCCCTTTTGTCCTTGCCACAACACTGAAGAAGAATCAACAATGCGGTGGCACATACTGGTATTTCTAGTTACAAACAGGATACATTTTTAAATTTGATATTGATGTTACAACAACTGTATTCTTGGTTTTGTATGCAGGTACACATTATTCCAAGCAGCTCAGAAAATAGCTCGACATATCATCATGTTCTTGCCACGGAATGTGGACATAGACCAAGTGGAGGAGTTATCCTGGTTGTGTTCTCCACCCTTAGATTTTGAGGTATGACCGACCTCCAGTTGCATCTTTCATGAAATTTTTACAGCTATCATCCTAGCAAGACGTGCCCTGACATTCAAGTGTCCGCTCTAGAGTGAAGAGAACTACGTGCAACACAGATTCAAAGGAATTACTGCGTATTTTGGAAATGCAGCACGGTGACCAAGTTCATCATGGAAGGTGAAATGAAGAAGAAGACTGCGTGATGGATGTTCTTCACAAGCTACGACCTATCCTTTTTCCGCATGATTTCCCAAATATGCGCATGAGAAATGAGTCCTGGAGATGAGAAGTTCAGATAAAATGTATTAGGTCAGATTTTCCCCTTGGTATAAATATGGCTAGATGGGTAACGAACCGAGAATTTGGATCATCTGCGTCTGATTACCTGTTGCCACTTCGTGAGTGCAGTGTGTTAAACTGTTCAGGGCAGGGACGACATGAAATAATTGCAGGATGTTCCACCGTACCTAACGGAATTTTTTTACAGCAGCTCCTCCCATTTCACCAGACCAGTACCCGTCAGCTACCCTGTCCCCCGGTACTGATCGGGTTCGGGACGTGACTGCTGCTACCCTGTCGCGCGCGAGTTGCACGTTGCTCAAGGCACATAGAAGGTCACGATTTTTCCATTAGAAAAAGTAAAACGATACAGATCACTCAGGGATAGTCGTCGTCGCTCCGTGTGAGGCCCATGTTCGATAGTTGTCGCTCGGCGTGAGGGCCCATCACATGCATGTCTAGACCCGCCCCGCAGCGCCCGTCCTTGCGCCGTCAGAGCCTGCGTCCACCCGCCAGCGGAGCTCGCGTCTAACCGCCGCCGCCACGGCCTGCATCTCGCGTTGCCGCCATAGCTCGCGTGCACCTAGCACACGTAGTCATGCCGTCTATAGCTCGCGCCTCATGCCGCCCGCCTTCCCATCCTCGCTGTTCCTCTTACCGGAGCGAGCCCAACCCTTTGCCCCCAAGAACGCTGCTACCTATTGTAACCGGCACTGCTACCTATAGCGTCAAGGTTTGCTACATGGGATTGGCGACGCTCCTACCTACTGCCACCGCCGCTGCTACCTATGACGTCGAGGTTTGCTATATGGGGTTGGCGACGCTGCTACGTGCGACCGGCGGCGGTGCTACAAGCGTATCGTGGGATTTTCTACAATGTCTCGGGCGAGGTGTCCGGCGAAGTGGGGGGTTTGCTACAATATAAGTTTTTTTTGCTATAACTGTTTTGCGGTTTTGCTACAATAGCGCAATGTTTTTGCTACACGGTCTCCGGTGAAGTCTACCGGCGAAATCCTCCGGCGAGATCGGATATGCTATAATAGCACAACTTTTTTGCTACATGGTCGCCGACGAGGTCTCCGGCGAGGTCTAGTCTGTTTTTCTTTTTCTAGGACGAACCATTTTCTGCTGCATATAGCAAAAGTAAAACTATTTGTAGTAAAATCGGTATGTTTATAGCAAAACAGGATTTTAGAATTTTTTTAGGACACGTGTCAGTAGAAGAACCCGGTGGATTTTGAGGAATTATTTGGGGTACGCGTAGTACTGTCCTAAAAATGGGGCATAAAATGATGCCAAAGGCGAGGTGAGATCGTGACTGCTGCTACCCTGTCTGTTTTGAGGCACCAATTTTTGGGTTGTAAAGCACCGTGATGTAAAATAGGGCAGCAATATGGCACTTAATTTTTTCCCTTCTCCACGATTACAAACATATACTCCCTTTCCTCTAAAATATACTAGTTGAATGCCCGTACGTTGTTACAGAGAAACAAAAATATTAGACACGTGAATCAAACGATTATTTTAATGGTGGCACAATATTAATAACTTTTCATGTGACACAAAGGCTAGATCCTATCATGGCAGGCTCACGACTTTACTCGTCTAGACAATGCAATATGTTAAATTGTTTGACATAAAGTGTTAGAAAAATGGTAAGAGTGAGAAAAAAATGTTCAAGTACACTAAATTTGACAAAATCATTTGATGGATCCGAGACATAATTGGACATGTAATTGAATGGATCACGTGATGCCCAAATTGCATCACTTTAGTGTTAAATATGAAAACTCAGGCAGCAACATTAACACATTTAACTGGCATGCAATAAACCATAAGAACTAACAACTCATCCAATTAACCTGTTCGCCGCCACTCCCGCCCTCCCTCCGCTGAAACCCCTGTGCCTAGCTTCCCTTGTCATCGGCGCAGCCCAGGCGCCCCTGGTGCTCCCGCCACTGCATGCCCCTGTTAGCCGTCGTCGGAGTGCCTTCCAACGCATGCTCCGACTGGTCTTCACCAGGGTGCCCTTCGCCGCCCCGTTCTTCCTCCGCCTTGGTTGCGGACACCACGAGGGCCACCGTCCTAGACTCAGAGTGCTAGCGCTAATGGCAGATGTTGCAGGAGCCGCATCATCTGCTTTCTCCAATCTCAACACCCAGGAACCGGCAGCTGCAACTGCAGGGTGCTGTTAGACTGCACTAATGTTGCACTTATCAATGTAAATACAGGAGCATGCCGTGCACACTTTGCATCCTCACAGGTGTGATCGGACTCGAAAATCAACTCTAAACCGAAAGTTCAGTTACAGTAAGTTCAGTCCTTGATAGAATGACACACCACTGCATTCATCGATTTTAGTACGAGTAGAAGGAAAGTTCAGTTACAGTAAGAACAAGCCAACAACTCGAAAACAAAAAGAAAATGACTCACTAAGAGAGAGAAACGTGTATAGATTACCAACTACAGCTAGAACTACTCGCAAGGTGCTCCTGTCAATTAGACTCATCAATCAAAATCCGACCTTTTACAGGTTTGTATGGCTAACTGGTACCGTCGATGATAGACCAAAACCACTAAACAAAACAGACAGCTGCCGTAATTTCCTCGGTTTACGATACTTAGGTGGGTTAAGTGACCCAATCCAAACTTGGGGGGGGGGGGGGAGGGGGTAGCGTCCCAAACATGGTAGATAGGGGGTTATAATCGACGAGTCTACTATATTCAGCTATCAACATATCTTAGTGTACAATTATAAATACAAATCTTGATTTGCAACAATTAAGCATTCGTTGGTTCAGCTTCTGTTTACATGCACTTGAGCTAGGAATTATGCCAATCTTGATGTGTCTATACAATCTCTTGATGAATCATTTAGCATAGAACGACACAAAGAAGAAAAAAGGGCATGATGTGTTTTCCTTGCTAATGCCCAAACAGAGCATGATGAACTTCTTTCTGACTGTAACCCCAGACTGAAATAATAAAACTCTATTGTACCATGTAGTTGTATCCGTGTTCACTAAAAATAGTTAAGTAACTCGAGTGTCAGAGGTCCTAATGGTTATAAAACTTTTATGTAGGAAATACGAATAATCACTAATATCAATAATACATAGATCAAGCCAACAAATGTAAATACAAATGGACAAATAAGACATTAGTTGGTTAGATGATACCTTGAAATTTCAGATGTCGTCTCATCTGGTAGAAGGTACACACTACATGCTTGTACCTATGAATACAATACCCATAGTTATAATCTGATGTCCCCCCTTAGAAAATATGTTGTTGTACTTAGAAAAGTAATTGAGACATTTCAGCACTAAATATTCTGATGTACTTAGAAAAATAATTGAGACTTTTAAGCAGTAACAACGAACACATTTTCTGCCTGAAAATGAAAAGCGGCAGCAAGCACAAATGCATCTGTCTCAAACAAGAGCAGAGTGTATGAACATAATCAAGTTAACATATGTAACAATCAGTGGTGTCATTAACTGCATGGACCTGGAATCCATGTCGCAAGCAAGCAAGCACAACATACTTGACTATGTTTTCATATGTATGCTTTATCAGTAATTACAAGCCACCTAGTAGCATAAGAGTTGTCTCCTACCATTAAACAATCAGTACGAGAAAAATCTCAAGCTACTGACCCAATCATATTGTTTGGCTTCTACATAAAAACCCAAACCCTTTTAGCGTCCTAACAATCGGACATCAAGTGAACAGAATATCAGACTACTATGGCACCCAAGACTAATAGCATGGAGCAAGCATGACAAGATATTCAAGTGGCAATGCTCTAGGAAACATTTACACCGTGCAAGCTAAAATTTCTCACCACTCTTTTAAAAAAAGCAGAGGTCAAATTAGCAATTAATCCTTCTTCCAATTACTTTGCAGGCAAACTAATCTCCCACTAAAAAAATAAAAGCTACACATGCCATATACTAACACCAAACTAACCTCTACTAAATCTTACACAAAAGGAAGCTAAATGTTTCACGTGAGAATAGAATTCCGAGTTGCACCGTGCAAGCTAAAATTGCTCACCACTCTTAAGAAAAAACAGAGGTCAAATTAGCAATTAATCCTTTTTCCAATTACTTTACAGGCAAACTAATCTCCCACTTAAAAACAAAAGCTACCCATGCCATATACTAACACCAGATTAACCGCTACTAAATCATACACAAAAGGAAGCTAAATGTTTCAAGTGAGAACGGAATTCAGAGTTGCAGAAGTAGCCTCATAAATAAATAAGCTTATAGGCCATAGTAATAAGCAATCGCCAGGGATCCCCATTCAGTGCTCGCAAGTGCAGAATTGTCTGCAACCAAAAAAAGAAACAAGCAGATATCCATCAGTAAACAAACACTGCAGCAGCAGAAGCAGTCAAACCGAAGTGTGTAATGTTGGAGCAGCGAGTGTTCCAGGGCTGTACAGAAAGTTCTCGGCAGTCTTGGGAACAATGTTGGCGAAGAGCTCCAACTTGATGCGGACGGCTGGGATGGAACCGATGGTGACATCGAAGAACACCACAGGGTTCTTCGGGTGGGGCGGACGCTTGTGCCAATCCACCGACGACGGCGTCATGGACGGTGGCGTGGGCTCGTGGAGATGGCCGAAGCCATGCCGATCTACCGCTCTGGGAAACCACGCAGAACGAGAGATATCGATATGTTCATGGCATCAAGACATATCTAAACCAGAGTATGTTTTATGTTAAACAAAGACAGAAATATGAGCACCCATGTTATGAAGACTCGAGGCACACAAACAATTCACTTTTATTTATCTAGAACTTAAATAAATCATATTGTCGATGTATAAACATCAGGCAATCATTTTACCTATAATTCCGTGGAGTAACATAGATACCCTAATGTCTCATGTGACCATAAGTGTCAGTCCACAATTTATTCCATCACTACCAGCATGGAACAATATCAAAAATAGTGAAGTGCCATCAGTGCAATTCGGTACTAATAGTCAGACAGTTTATCAAGATGATGCACATTCATTTATAAGTGAGTTGTTGCAACCAGGAAAGCAAATTAGCAGTAATCAAATCGTTCTAGGTGGTCACCGATTGAAAAGGATAATTCTGTGGAGTAACATAGATACCCTAATGTCTCATGTGATCATAAGTGTCAGTCCACAATTTATTCCATCACTACCAGTATGGAACAATACCAAAAATAGTGAAGTGCCATCAGTGCAATTCAGTACTAATAGTCAGACAGTTTATCAAGATGATACACATTCATTTATACGTGAGTTGCTGCAACCAGGAAAGCAAATTAGCAGTAATCAAATCGTTCTAGGTGGTCACCGATTGAAAAGGAATTAGAGTTTTTCTATTTGGCTTCAGACCTTCTAGCCTGATCATGTAAAGTTTCAGCTTCTCTGTTCAAAGGGTAAAACACCTGCACATGAGCCTTAGAGAAGTACAGAACTAAATATTGCACCATACAAGAACATAGCAGCACATCTTCAGTCCTACTGCTATTTAATCAGGGGACAACAACACATTGCAGTCAATTCATCTACATATGTCGCTTTTTCTCGAGATCCCAAACCACTGGTTAGTCTAGGTCTGCACAGAAGGATGGGAAAACTATGCAAGAGAAAAGGTCGGCCCCTCTGCCTTGACAGCGGTGGCTTCAGCATCGTCCGTGACCATATGCATCACTGGCAGTTGCTCCGACTCCAAGATCGGTGGCGGTAGCGCAAGGACGGTGGTGTGCAAGGTGGTCCAGGGAGTGGCTTCCTATAGAACATCAGTTGGTTAGTCGTTTATCGCTCATCTCTACCTAAGCTAATACGAACACATAAATTACTCCTATGTTTGCACTTCCCTTATGCATGCTTCAGACATCATATCGGACAAAGGAAAGGTGAGGATACACTATGACGCTATGAGCTAGCTCTAATAGAGAGTATGATGCACATTTTACACACCAAAAAAATGCAAGCTATAGGGGCAAAATTCATCGGTTACTCACCCAAATTCTGCAGCTGGTTAGCATCTACAAACTGGATAACGTACCTAATATGAAAGAACCCCTCCATCTCAGGATCATCTGATCTGACCAATGCATCAACCCCCGCTTTCAGTGCGAACTGTCTCTTTCACAACATGAGTGTCATCTTTTTTCTCAGGAGTGAAACACTATATTGTACACAATTTAACTAATACTTTGACACGAAACAAAGATGTCTGAAATAATTGAACACTGTTTTGACAATATTTGGACCATCTCCATCAGCATCATTTTTGCGTAGTTCTGGATCATATTTCCTTGACACAATTACAGAATAATCAATTCATTCGGGGCACCAAACCATCATCTCAACATAATTTTTGCATAGCGATCAATTTATTCCTACCAGTTGCATATATTAACTCTTACCAAAATAGTTAATGAATAAATATATGTCCTCACATAACCTTGCTATCTTCTGTTACAACCAACTACACCATACACCATTCAACTATGAATCCTGCACTTAAATTAACCTACCAAATACTACATTCAGTTTTAAACAGTAGAGAAGATATTCATGTAGAGAAACCGAACAAAAGTGGGCTACGATTAGAGCACATGTGTAAGTAAACAATGATGAAATTTTTACGTTCCATGGGCTGATGAGCATCAGGCATACGGTCATCCGGCCATGCTGCATCACTTATAGAGAGAAATAATCAGAGACAGAGAGCATCAGATATAGAGCTACCTTGAGGAGGAGTGTAGCGGTTGCTATTGGCGCCTGATTCGCGCAACACCCGGCCGGACGGAGACGAACGACTACGACGTCAGGTTGGGGAGAAGCGGCGGTAGTTGAGAAGGAGGCCGAGATCGACGGGGGTGGTACTTGCGGTTCGCGAGATGGAGGTAGGGAGTCGCCGCTTGAGCGCGACGTACAGGATATGCGGCTCCAGCGAGCTTGATGCAGGGGATTGGTGGGCGGCGCCGGCGAGCCTAAGGAAGGGGCGACGCTGGTATGTTCGAGGCAGGGATGGGGAGGCGGGTCGGCGCTCTCCAAGCTGGGGTACGGCGGCGTGTATGATCCCCCTCTTGCAACGTGTCCACCAGTCCTGCGCCATCACCGTGCTCCGATGCATCGCCCGACGGTTCCTCACTCGAATGGGAAGGCAGATGAGATGAAGCGGCGAGGTGATCGTGGACTCGTGGGCGAGGGGGATGTGGTCATGGGACAGAGGGCGTGGAGCGGGGTGGTTTTTCATAAATGGGAATAGATTTGTAATGTGAGATTTTCTTCTTTTTTTTCGCCGGATTGCTCCACGCGTGAACACGAGGATTGGTAGGAGTAGGACGTACCACCATTATGTCGTTTCCTCCTTTAATAAATAGTAGAGAAGATGTTTTAGCTTTTTTAAGACCGCATGTATTTAAACATCTTTTAATGTGTAGGTTTGGAGACGATAAGTGAATCTACACACTAAAAAGTGTCTATATACATGTGTTTTAAAAAAAGTCTAAAACCTCTTATATTTTAAAAAAGTGGAAGTATGAAGCAAATAATATCAAACTGGTCTCAAATGAATCTAAAACAAATAAAACACAAATGATACTCCCTCCAATCAATAATAAGTGTCGCATGTTTAGTTTATTTTAGTAGTATTTAATTGTTACTCCAGCCGTTTCAAAATATAAGATGTTTTAGCTTTGTGAAACAAATGTATTTAGATTACTTTTAGTATGTAGGTTTACTCATGTTTGGAGTGAATCTACACACTAAAAGAAGTCTAGATATTTTTTTTTCACAAACCTAAAACATCTTATATTTTGAAACGGAGGGAGTACATCACACACAAATAGTTAATCGATTCTTACACATATAGTTCACCAAGTAGCTCACAAATCGAACACGCATACTGGAGTTCATCACAAACAACATAAAACATGAAAATGAAACTAGAGGTTTTGTTGGCCAAACCATGACCGTCACTTCTTGAAGAGATCTTTTTAAAGATCATCCTGCATATCGTTATCTCGAATGCCATGGTACGAGTCAAACACTTCAACCGCCGCTCATGGTACGAGTCAAACACTTCAATCACCGCTACCGGCAGACTTGATGACCTGGCTTAGCACTCTCGGACAACTTTTACTTCAACCACCCGTACTTAGCTAAAATATGACCTACCGTATTACAATCTAGATGGCAATAACTAAAATAAAAGATTCAAAAGACGCAATGCATAAACTTCTGGCCTCCTGTTGTAGTACGCCAATCTCGGACAACTCATGCTGTCAGAATTCAGAGCATTCACCATAATTTGTGAATCAGATTCAAAAACCACACGATCTAGGCCAAGTGCCAAAGCACTCTCAACAGCAACAGACACATGCCCTCTGTCTCAGTCTGTAACGCAGACCACGTGTGTCTCAGTTTGCCTGCTGCTGTAGCGATGAAGTCGCCATTGTGATCTCTTGCGATAAAACCCCACGCTCCAGCCCGCATGGGTTCCCAATAGGCTGCATCCATGTTCACCTTTACCTGGTCATTATTAGGTTTCTGCCATCTGCGGCCCTCCGTCTCAGCAGGTGGTGAGCTACTTCCTCTTCATCCTCTTCATCAGTGCATAACAAACCAAGATGGAACTCCAAAGTATATTTCTGAATCATCCTACAAACTTCAGTAGTCGGTCTCTCCATCTCACGCACATTCAACTTGTTCCTCATCGTCCACCAATCCCAAAAGAGTGCACACCAGCTTGCTTTTCTCATCCGGCAAATACAAAACCTCCTCCATCATGACTAGCGGATTAGGAGCACTAAGTACATGCACTCTTATCCTCTAGAAGAAGATCTCTCCATACTTACTTAACCTTCTTACACTTCATAAAAAGGTGGCCCCGTCCCCAACAACCTTGTAACACATGGGGCATTCTTACACTGTAGAAAAAGGTGCCCCATCCTCATCAACAATGTAACACGTGGGGCATCTGGTATTGAGATCCACTTTCTTCCTCTTGATATTCATCCTAGTAGGTAAACTATTGTGGCACAACCGCCATAGGAAAATTCGAACTTTGCACGAAAATTTTAAATTCCATGATTTCTTTTGCAAGGGGTGGTGCTCCGCAGGATCCAAGAAGTAGATGCATCTCTATCCAACATATGATCACAAATTCTTATCCCCATAACAAGACTTGACCGACAAAACTCCCCTTTTATCACAGTGTCGGTCAAGGTAAAAAGTAGCGCGCTATGATATTTAGCATCAGCCTTCTCAGGATGTTGTACACACTATAACGTGCTATAGCATGCGCTATTTAAAATAGCATTTGCAAAATAATAATGTTAGATATAGTCTAAATATAAAGATTTTAGCATCTAAAATTTATCTAGGAACAATTACATGCATAACCATTAAAAAATACAAAAATAATGATTCAATTGTCTACCAGACCAATCCATGGCATAATCTCTCATGAACTGGAGAAGCAGCTGCCTCTGCTCACGGGCTCTACTCCTTCGCCCCTCGTGAAGAGAGTTGGGGACTAGGGAAGCCAATCAATCTAGAAGGGTTTTGGGCCGATGGGTTGTAGTCTTTACAAAGCTACAAAATAACGGTGCTACAACGTTAATGAAAAATAGCATGGTTTAGCGTGCTAATTTAAGATTAGCGGCATAACCCAAAATAGGTTAAACATAGTGCCGACGCTCTAAATACGCTATACTGTGCTATAACATGCTATTTTTTTCCTTAAGTGCCACACAACCGTATCTAGCATCCCTGGCCGAATTGGAATGGACAAGATTTTTTTAACAACAAAAGAGTTGAACATATTCCTGACCATATCCTCGCCCCACTTTGTGTTGTCTGGTTAATGAGACCACAAACCTTCGGCTCCTCATATAGCTCATCCGGCATGCATACTCTCCTTGTATTCCATCTCGAAATCCATGGATCGAAGAACACGTCAATCTCCTCTCCCCACCCCACCCTCCATGCAATACCCTCCTTCAACAACTCCACTCCCCTCAAAATACTCCGCCAAGTGTACGAAATACCCGGTCTTGCTTTTGCATGAAGAATAGATGTGTCTGGGAAATACATAGCCTTAAGGACCACACGGCGTAATAGAGAGAGGCGGCGGTGGCTAAAATCCATCTAGGATTCCTTCCCTTCGCCGGCGACGCCACCGGTCCATCCTGTCTCCAATGGCCTTAGGGCCTTGGAGGCATGGCGGACCACGGACCCTCGCCGGCGGGAGGTCTCCGTGTTTTGTTTAAATTGTTTTTAGTGTCTTTTTCAGGATGCTAAGGCGACGGCTATGTCCTGAGGTTAGAATAAGGTCCTCCCTGTCCTATCCTCACTCTGGTGGTTCTTCTAGCATCAACGGAGGGCGCGTGGAGTCGTGTGTCCGACGGATTCCTTGGGATCCGGTCGTTCTTCGTATTGGTTGTTGTGGTTTGGGGTCAGTCTCTTCAGATCTATGTTTGTCATCTTCGGCGATGGTTGCTTCTCTAGTGTGTTGGTTCTTTGGGGCCTTAGCACGACGACTTTCCGTCAGTCTGCTACAACAAGCTCTACTACAACAAGCTTTGCCTGACATCAGTGATGGAGGGGCAAGGCCGGATGCGCGCCTTCGGCTCGTTCTAGTGTTTGTAGTCGTCGATAGGTGGTCGAATAAGCTATTTGTATTTTTCTACTTTTAAAACTCTTTGTAGTGTTGATGATTATTAATAGATTGATGGAATTTCGCAAAAAAGGACCACACAGCATAAAGAATCTGGCATTGTAGTAACTTCCATCCCTACCTCGCGAGCATAGCCAGATCGTTATTAGAGGAAGCGAGCATAGTTAGATAAAAAACTGATCTAGACATGTTTTCCCCATCGCTCTCCTTATCCTCCTGACTCAACCTAATCTCCTCGTATAAAGTATTTGTAAGATCAAAACCGTGACATAGCATATTGAGGATTGCTGGTGCCACTGCCATTTTTTTAGATCAACAGGGACTTCCCGTCTTCGGTTCTATTGATAACATCAACGAAACCTGAAGAGAATTCTCAGGTCCAAACAACAAGGAGAGCTACAAATTTAGAGGTCCAAACTGCTAAAGCAGAGCAACTAGAACAACATAAGTTTCATACAAAAAGAAAGCACCAGCTAGATGTAAACTACAGGGGGAAGGGAAGACATCAGCTGCCAGAGTGGAAGTCAGCGTTGTCCAGGTCCCTGCACCGCAACCCTTTTGCTTGCCGGCGACGATAGGTCTTGAGGGGCATTCCTTTCAGCTTTTGCATCCCTATTCAGTCACTCGTCAGTGCAAAGGGTGAGACCAGATTTTGGGAGAGGTAGGTGCAGAACCTCTCCACCTCCTCCAGCATCTCTTCCTTGAAAATCAGTCTCCAGTGCTTTACTGAAGCCAAGACCTTCCTCAGAATCTGATGCAAGTTAATCCAAGGGAGACCATTAAAGATCATATCATTCCTAAATTTCCAGAGACACCAAAGGACAGCAGAACAAACTGAGTTCAGAACTGCATGTTTCTTATTTGCAATCCAGTTTTTAGCTATAGACAGGTAATCATTTTCAATAAAAATATTAAAAAAGCTGGAAATGATACTCCAAAACGGTTTGGCAACTAAGCACTGAAAAAAGAGGTGGTTAATAGACTCATCCTCGGTACAAAAAATACAGTCCTCAGGTTTATTCAGGTGTCTCTTTTTAAGGTTATCTCTAGTCATTAGTTTGTTATGAGCTAGAAGCCAAAGAAATATATGGACTCTGGGAGGAATATGCAACTGCCACACATCAGGGATATAAATGGGAGTGACACCCCCAAAATTTATTATAGCATAGAGGGAAGTAGTAGAATAAACCCCTTTGCTTTCATAATACCAAATCAAAGCATCAGTATTAGTGTTAAAAGAGATCCCAGAGGAAATTGCCTCAAGCTCATACCATTGAGCTAACAGGGCACTATTAAAGTTTCTCCTAAAAGTAAGTCTAAGGGAAGAACCATCCCAAATTTGTTCAACAGTTTTATTATGCTCATTGCAGATAACATAAATTTCAAAAAAATGGACAGGCAAGGGAGATGTCCCAAACCAAGTGTCCTCCTAAAACCTGACTTGAGTCCCATCCCCAATTTTCCATCTATATCCAAATTTGATACTATTAATAGCCCAAAGGACCCCTTTCTAGAACTGGGAGACCCCTGTCTGTTTACTACAGAAGATGTTAGGGTTGTTAGTATCATATTTAGACTCAACTATAGTCCTCCAGATTTTCCCTTCATCATTGGAATATCTCTTAATCCAAGACCCCAAGAGGGACAAATTAACATAGCTAAATCAGGGATCCCTAGCCCCCCAAACTCCTTCTTTCTACAGACTAGTTTCCAACTAGCCAAATGAAGTTTCCTATGGCCCTCAAAATCATTCCATAGACAATTATCCAGCTGGGAGTTAATTAAGTCTAAGGCCCACTTGGGAAACTTAAAAAAGCAGAGCAGGTAGACAGGAATACTAGCTAAACAAGTTTTAATAAGAATCAACCTGGCTGCATAAGAGAGTAATTTCCCCCTCCAGCCTGCAATTCTTTTGAGGATTTTGTCTATTAGAGGTTGGATATCCTCTCTCCCGAGCTTTTCAAAATGTAAAGGTATACCCAAGTATTTAATAGGGAAAGCACCAACAGCACACCCCAAAATATTTGAGTAAAAAGCAATATAGGATTCCTCAAGGCCTATGGGAATAAATTACTTTTGGAATAGTTGATCTTCATCCCAGAAACTTGCTCAAAACAGGTTAACACCCATTTGAGGTTAGTGGCATAAGAGGGATTGTTATCAAAAAACAAAATGGTGTCATCTGCATATTGTAGACAGATAACACCCCAGGATAAAGATCAGAACAAATACCTTTGATCAAATTAGCATTATATGCTTTAATGAGCATCCTAGTTAGAACATCTACTCCTAGGTTAAAAAGCAAAGGGGAAATAGGATCCCCCTGCCTAAGCCCTTTGCCAGTAACAAAGAAATTGCCAATGGTGTTATTAAGTTTGACCCCAACAGACCCTCCATGAGTGATAGCCTTAATCCAGGAAATGACAGTAGGACTAAAACCTCTCTTGGCTAGAAGGTCAAGAAGGAAATCTAAATATACCTTATCAAAAGCTTTTTCATAATCTAGTTTAATAACTAGACCTTGATTTTTACCATGGGAAACAGAATGAATAAATTCATGTGCAGTAACAACACTTTCTAAAATGAATCTCCCTTTAATAAAGGTATACTGGTTACAAGAAGTAATGGTGTTCATTAGCAATGCTAATCTATTTGTCAAGACCTTGGTGAAAATCTTAAAGAAACAGTTGAGTAAGCTAATAGGACGAATTTTTTTCATGCTACTAGCTTCAGGCTCTTTTGGGATAAGAGTCAAAATAGCAAAATTCAGTCTATAAATATCTAGTTTTCCTTGATGAAAATCTGCAAACATGGCCATAAGATCAGCTTTGACTACCTCCCAGAAATGCTGATAAAAAAAGAAAGACAAGCCATCAGGGCCTGGAGACCCATCAGAATAGGAACCAAACACACCCTGTTTGACTTCCTCTTCAGTGAAAGGGGCTTCAAGAGCCTGATTTTGAGTTACAGAGACCTTTTCACTAGGAGAAAAGAAATCATCAGAAAGAGTACAACCAGAAGGTTCTTCCTTTTTGAAGAGGTCCATATATAAGGAGGTAGCAATGTGCATCATTTCTTCCTCATCATGAACAGGCCTATCAGGCCCATCTAAAGAATGCACTAGCATTTTCCTCCTCCTCTAGTTAGATACAACATGAAAGTAAGCAGTATTTCTATCTCCTTCCTTAATATCTCTATCTCTAGACCTCTGTTTTTCCTTAATTTCTTCCTTCAACCAGAGCATATTCATTCCAGAATAGATTTGTTTAAGCCTTGTCTGTTCATCAGCAGAAAGTTCCAATGACTCAGACTTAATGTCAAGTAAATCATATTCCTCCATAAGATCCTTCTTAAGGTTTCTAAGCTTAGATTCAATATTTTTACTCCACCCTTTTAACCAACATCTAAATCTCCTAGTCTTCACTTGCCATACATCAACTGCATCTTTACCTCTAATTGGTTTAGACCAGTTAGCAGTGGCAAGAGATTTAAAATCACTTCTCATCAGCCACCACTTCTCAAATTTGTAAGTGGTAGCCCTGGGTCTAGTTTCACAACCAGATTCCCAGAGAATTGGTGTATGATCACTGCCCAACCTAGATAGGGCTCTAATGGAGGCAACAGGGAAAATTTGGTCAAGTTCAACATTGCAGAACACTCTGTCAATATTGGACATGATCAAATTCTCCCTATTGTTCCCCAAGTAAATTTTCTATTACTAAGCTTAACTTCAAGTAAACTCCAAATGTCAATCCAAGCATTAAAATTGTCACTCCATTTGTGATCAATGTTACCATTACTTTTATCACTCTGGAATCTAACAAGATTAAAGTCTCCACCAATAATAGTGTGACCATTGTAATCTACAAAAAGACTACGTAATTCAGAAATAAAAGATTCTTTCTTCTCTTCATAAGAAGAGCCATACACTGTAATAATTCTAACAACAGTATCTTTGGCCTTCAGCCTAACAACAACAGAAACAGATAAATCCATAACTTGCCAACTAATAACATAAAAAAATCTAAATCTACCCCTGCCACAATGCCTCTAGCAGAGCCAACAACAGGTAAATCTTTCCATTCAAACATCCTATTACCTACTAAAGAATTTAGGTAATTGCAAGAAATAGACTCCTTCTTAGTTTCCTGGAAGCCAACATAATGAGCATGTGTTTTATTGAAAAGGTCAATAAGAGCATTCTTTCCTACCAGGGTCTTGGATTCCCCTAGGATTCCAAAAAACACAATTCATTTAAAGCCTACTTTCTTGGGGTGCTTGCCCCGCCTATGTTTACTAACCAAAGACCATCCTAATGCATCAGGAAACTCATACTCATATACCCCTTCCTCTAAAGGTTTGCTAGGAGAAAAAGGTAAAACAGAGGAAGAGGTCTCAACACCCGGATTTTTAATTCCAGATGCCTGTTATGCCATACATCGCAATCCCAAGATTACCATTTTTGTGAGACATAACATATTGGATATCATAGTACATCATCCATTACAAACCATACATAAGGTCTTACACAAATAAAGGATCTCATGATCCAGTCTTAATACAATTCAAGCAACGAAATAACGTAATAGTAACGATAGCGTAGGCGAGACTCCATCTTTAGGGTCACAGGTAATGCTAACGATGGGAGATGATCCTAGTTGTCGTAATCTTCCTGCTGTCCATCCTCCTGATACTCCTCTTCATAGTCTGGCCACGGGAATAGCAAGGGAGAAAGCCATCAGTACTCGTTAAGTACTCGCAAACTAATACTAATAAGTGAAGGGGTTTTGAGTAGGACATACTAGGCTCTAGGTTGTTTTGCAAAAAGCCAGATTTATCTCTACTGAGTTCAGAATCAAAGAAAGCTAGTTGAAAGTTTTATAACACCTAAGTGGGAACTTGAATTTTCATGTCACAACCCTGTTGTGATCAAGTCAAAGTCACGAATCATTTCACAAGTCATTTTGAAAACATCTGACGACGGAACAGTATGGCCACTCCAACTGTCCATAACCGCGGATGCGTCTATTCGAATATTTGACACTCTGTAGAGATTGTACACTTTCACCACAACATTTGATACATCTTTTAGGAACAATCCTAAATTCACCATACTCAGTATGCGGATAATCAATCCTACCCTTTCAATTACACGCCCTAGTATAGGCACCTCTCCTGTGAGTTTGGCCTCCCAACCATGACCAACTGTCATCTTGGGTACTGCACAGGTGGACAATCTTCACAAGGTAGCCTCAGCTCAAACCTTGGCTGCAAGGGAACCCATACTAAGGTATATAAATTTCCAGTCAAGCCCTACCCAAATTTCGGGTATTGTGGTTGTATTGTTAAAATTGGAATGGTGTCGCATCCAGACAACCATCAGTTTTATAAAGGGATAAGGTTCATGCCTTAACATTTTCATCATCAAAATCATCTGGTGTTCAAGAACACATGTCAAAACATTTCAGTAGAATGACTCATCATTCTAAGGTTTTCATAACCATTTTCACCAAGTATTTCCATCTAAAGTGATCAAGTTTATATGCTTAGCACTAGCATCTACAAGTGGGGGTAAACACTAATGAGGGGTGGTAATCAAGTGTGAATTATCTAAGTTCAATCTCATGCCTCAGGATGACATCAAGATTATCTAATTTAGGTCAAGTTTTATGCTCTTTATGCTACCTTTAACAATCTCTCTAAACTCTAAAAATCACTAAGTAAACCAAACTAAAGAGCTTTGATAAAGAAATAAAATAATTAAGCTTGCAAGTAAAACTAGTATTTGGTATCATCAAGTGGGTATAATCACATATGCTTAAGGCATCTAGTTTGCACAGTTGTCATGCAAGGGTTAACTTGCAAAGTCAATAGCTTGCCAAGTCAACTGGTAATATTAGGCTTGCCTTGTGCAAAACAGTGGTTGAAGTTCTCCTCAGCTCCTCTTCATAGTATCCTCCTTCCTCCTCGTATCCTTGGTCGATACTAGCATCTATAAATAAATACGAGGTACACAATCACCAAACAATACTTAACTACTCTTACTTATCACACCAAGGTTTTCACTAGATGATCTAGTATCATCACACACATTACAATCATCAAAGTATTTGTCTTATTTATTTTATTTTGGAAAAGTAATTTCTACTCATTGAAAAACTACTTAAAATTTAATATTCTCCAACTCAAACATGGGATCATGTTGACACATGTCATCACCACATATTTAAGTACATGGGAATGTGATATAAAGTGGTGTCACAATTTAATAAGGTTTAACCTTTTTATTTTAATTAATTAAAGTGACTAGAAATGCCTATGGTGCATTCTTTTATTACTTGTTCATTATTTCTGCAAGTAAACCTAGATATTTTTATATTTTTAGAAAGGTCTTGTTAAATGTGATTTTTGAGAGTTGGAATCAACACAAAATCTTTTGGGGTTGAATTTTGAAAAATGTTGGAATTTTGAAAAATGGTTTGAATCCAACGGGCTTGGATTAAGAATTCCAGTATCTTTCTAAAAAAATGGTTCCATGCATTTTGGTTTAGTGAATCGTCCTGGGTTGATTTTTGAATCTAGGTACAGAACTGAGTTGGAAACTAAAAGAATAAATCTAAATTTGAATTACTGGGTCGCGCGGGATGTAAATCGGCCGGCCCATGGTGCACAGCACACTCGCGGGTGGGTTTAAGTGAACAACCCCATCAGTCAGTGAGACAGAGGGGTGCGAAACGGTATAGGGGATGTGAACCGCACGATCAAGCTCTAATCCTACAGTTGCGGTTCATCGTCCACGTCGGGAAACGCCGGCAAGACAGAACCCTAGCGCGTCCAGTGGGGTTCTACGGGGGCTCACCGGGGCTCAAGCGAGGGTCGGCGACGGGGGCGAACGATGAAGTCGATGACGGCGATCCTCCTGGTATCAGCAGCTCCCCCGGGGCGGCTCCAATCAACGGCGCCCTTCTCCTCCAGCAGCGGCAAGCTCCGGCGAAATTCCGGCGATGCGCTGCTCGCCTTGCTCTAGGGGTGAGGTGGGGTACTTCTGGGAGAGAGGGGAGTGAGATGGTGTGAAGAATTCGAGCGGGGGTGGCCTTCTTTTATAGTGCCAGAAGGGGACCGACGGGTCCGGGTGGAACTCGTCGTGGTCGTCGACACAGTGATCTAAAGGCATGGCCGACGATAGGGGGCGGTGCTGTGTTCCCTGGCAAAGCTCAACGGCATGGTTACGCGGCGTGGGGCGGTGCGAAATGGTTGGAACGTCACGGTGCTCTGAGTGGGTCCGACGATGGTTTTAATGGCGCAGAGCATCCATGGTCCACGCGGCGATGAACGGGCATGTCTGGGGTGTTCCTGGGGTGGTGGCGATCCTGCTTGCACGCGGCGAGGGCGGAGCATGGTCTGTGGGCTTGTGTCGTGGTTGGCGCTCTGGCGCGCTCTCGGCTCGCTCATAGAGAGGCTTGGCATGCTCGGGCTGTGTGGTCTAGGGGCTGGATGCGCTCGAGGCTTGGATAGGGGTGGCGGTGGACGGTGGAGAGTGTCCCAGACATGGTTGCTAGGCTTGGTGCTTCTCCTAGCTTGCTGTCGACTGAGAGGTGGCAAGTTGAGCTTGGCATGGTCACCATTGATGGCTATGGAAAGCTCACAATGGTGCTAAATCTTGTTAAATGGGCTAGATGATCTACTAATAGCTTGTTGTGAACCAGAGAGGGAACAAGTTAGGCTAAAATCACTGCTCTTAATAGTGTTTGATGTTTGTTGGTTTGGTGATTGCAAGGTGTTTGATGAAATGGCCGAAAGAGATTCAAATTTGAATTTTGGATTCAAACTTGGTGGGTGTGCTGGTTACATACTAGGGAGTCTCTGGTTAGTGGGATTGGTCAAGTGGAATTGGTTTGGTTGGTTTTTGATAAAGGGGTGATCTTCACATATGAATCAGATTCAATTTTGAAATGTGATTTGAATCAAGTTGTCAAATGTTTTTGCAGGTTTGAAAGGTGGGATTTGATTCACTTTTACTTGGTCTAGCAAGGGGTGAAAATAAATAGAAATGTTTCTGTTTGAAATCTTGGACTAGAAACACTCAAAGTGACCTAGTGAGCAAGATTGGCAAAAATGACCATTTGCTTTATTTGATTTGTTTTTGATTTTATCTTGATTTGTTTCTACTTGGAAATGTTTTAGATGATGTTGTTTTCATCTTTAAACCATTCCTTGCTATTAAGATCAATCACACAATCCATTCATTCATACAATCATCACATACACACATGCATTCATAATGATTTGAATTAACAAAAGTTTTTGTTGGCCCTAATTTTGGTGATTGGAATTAATAATCCTTGTTCAATATTTTTGGGATGTTACAAACCTTCTCTCCTTAAAAAAAATCTCATCCCGAGATTTGAGAAAGAAGAAAGAAGAAAAACTAGGATTTAAAAAGATCAGGCAACTCCGTCTTGATGTGATCTTCTCGCTCCCAGGTAGCTTCTTCTTCAGTGTGGTTACTGAAGGGAATATGCCCGAGAGGCAATAATAAAGTGGTTATTATCGTATTCCTTATTTATGATAAATGTTTATTTTTCATGCTATAATTGTATTAATACGGAAACGTTAATACATGTGTGTTTAATAAACAAAAAGGAAGTTCCTAGTTATGCCTCTCTTATAAACTAGCTCGTTGATTAACAAGATGATCAAAGGTTTCCTGATCATGGACATTGGATGTTGTTAATAACGAGGTCACAACATTAGTGTAATGATGTGATGAACATTCATCCAAATTATAGCATTGCGATCAAAGTCATTGAGTTTATATTGCTATAACAACATACGAAGTGATCCTAATCCTTAGACCATGAGATCATGTCAATCACTAACACCGGAAGAGTTTCTCGATGACATCAAACGTCACACCATAACTGGGTGATTATAAAGATGGCTTCAGAACTACTAAAGTGTTATGTTGAGGTTCATGGATCAAGAGTGGAATTTGTTCATCCCGATGACGGATAGATATACTCTGGGCCCTCTTGGTGATATCACATTGATTAGCTTGCAAGCAAGTGATTTGATCACTAGAATGTTATATCACGGGAACGAGAAAAGAGTACATGTCGGTAACGAGATCAAACTAGGTATGGAGATACCAATGATCGAATCTCGGACATGTAATATATCGTGAAACAAAGGGATTAAGATACTAGCGTAAAAGGTTCACACAATCACAGAAGTCATCGTTGAATGTGTGGGAGTCAGTACGAATCTCCAGGTCCCGCTGCTGATTATTGATCGGAGAGGGGTCTCGATCATGTCTGCATTATTCGTGAACCGTAGGGTGACTCACTTAAGGTATACCGACACCATTCGGAGCAAATGATATGTCAGAAAAAGAAAAGGAAAGCGCAGGAATTTATTTCACTAGACACCGGAACTGTTTCGGTTGAAATTGCTGAAACTAGTTCTTCATGTGAAATGAAATACTAGCAAGGGGTTTTATGTGAATGTTTTTTTATTAAAGTAATTAACAAAATTCTGAATAAATAAATAAAAGAGTTTTATTTAAATGAGAGCTTGCATTAAATTTGGTGGAAATTTAATGCATGTGAGTGGATTTTTGAGTGGAGGCTCTTTTTGGGAGTGGTGGCTTTTCATTTTGAGTGGGAGCTCCACCCACATGAATGTGGAAGAGGTGGGGGAAGCCCCCATGGATGGGCGCCATGCCCCTTGGGTGTCCCCCTCTCCCCTATAAAAGGCCCCCCTCTCATCCTCTCAAAGCACACCTCCTCGCGAAGGATCTCTCTCCCCCCTTTAGAATTTCCCCATGGTCTCGAATCAGCGAGATACATGTTCCCGGTGGCTTTTTCTGGAAGAATTTGTTGCTTCCGCTGCTTCGCTGGAGCGATGGCGCGGAGGTTGTCGGGGTACTCGTACGTGTGTGTGATCATGGATGCACCACTGCTTTGCGGTGCTGGACTTGATGGTGCTGGACCGGTTGGACTAGATGGACTTCATCACGATCTTGATATCGGCAAGCGTTCTTCTACATCATCCACGAGTACAACCTCGTTAATGCTATTCGGTCTTCGAGGGTATGTATTCTATGGATGTATATCCACCCGTTGCTTGTATCTAGTAGATAGATCTTGGTACTTAGATGTTCCCATCGTAGGAATTTTTTTGTTTTCTATGCTGCGAACCCTACAGTGGTATCAGAGCCGGATCTATGCGTAGATGCTTTGCACGGGTAGTACACATATGAGTATGTGGGCGATGATGATCATTTTATTGCTTCTTAGTTGTACTTTGGATATTGGTGGCATAGTGGGACGAAGCGGCCCGGACAAACTTTACATGTCCTCGCACATGAGACATGTTCCACGCATGACATGCAACTAGTTTTGCATAAGTGGCTAGCGGGTGTCTGTCCCTCCTACTATAGTCAATATCTAATTTGCAACGAGTTGTCAACAATTTGGTTAAACTCGTTGTGGTTCATGTTCGTAGGTAAGAACGGTTCTATCTTCGAAATCCCTAAGCCACGTAAAACTTGCAATGGATAAATTAGAGGCGTCTAGTTTAGATTGTTGCTGGGCTAGTGTCATGATATGGTGATGTTGTAAGTGAAAGTATAAGATGATACTCTTACAACATACATAACGTGTAGGTTCCATTGACCTTGGCCTTACACATAAAGGTATGATAGTGATCATACCACGGTGCACATGATGGAAATCATATGCGGGAACCATATCATTTCACTTACAAACATGTGATGTTTGATTGCATCTTATATTGCTTGTTTGGCGTTTTATTAGCATAATAAGATGATCCCTCATTTAGGTATCAAGATAAAAATGTGTTCTTCCTTAAGTATGCACCGACAATGTTTCGTCGCTTCAAGAAATCACGTGATGATCGGGTGTACTTGAATCCACGAGCATATCTCGGGTGTAAGACAGTTACACACGCGAATACTAAGGTTCTTACTTGGCGAGCCTAGCATGTACAGACATGGCCTCGGAATACGGACCGAAAGGTTAAGCATGAGTCATATGTTTTGATATGGTGACCATATGGATGCTCGCCTTTGAAGCTACACCGACTCACGTGATGATCGGACTTGGTGTAGTGGATTTGGTTCATGTAATCACCAAAAAGACACGAGGAATGTCGTTTTTGAGTGGGAGTTCATTTCTAATTTGGATTAGTAGAACTCAATTTATCATAAATTAAATCAAAGTGAATTTGCATAATTTGTTGTAGTCATTGGCATTCGTTCACCACTTTATGCTTAGTTGTAATTGAGATAATAGAACTATAGAATTCTGGATATATACTTTACGAACTGCTATCGTATTGTTTTGAGTGTCAATCTAAAGTTTAAAGTCCTATTGCAAACTTTCACCAAACTCTGTTTACTCCGTGAAATTTAATAATTGGCACTAGTGGGAACAACCCCATTAGTCCCGGTTGGTAAGGGGCTTTAGTCCCGGTTACCCAACCGGGATGGGGTAATCGGGACTAAAGCCCCAACCTTTAGTCCCGGTTGCCCCACCAACCGGGACAAAAGGGGGTACACGTGGCCGCGACAGAGGGCGAGGGGGGTGGAGCAACCGTCCCGGTTCGTAACACGAAGCGGGACAAATAACCCTCTGCCGCGGCAGAGATTTGACACATTCCTCTGCCGCGGCAGAGAATTCGTTTTGGCAACTTTTGTTGCCGCGGCAGCATTTTGGCCACTTTTTGTGCCACGGCAGAGAATTCATTTATGTTGTTTTATTGTTTATTTAGTGTTTTGCACTCATCAATGAAGGAACCATTATATTACACAAGATCATCATGACAATATAGATCCAAGTGTCGAACATATTACATTCGATACACGGATCGAGTTCATGCACTACATACAAAATAAGCTCTTTGTACAATCCCTATTATTTATACACACCCGAATAGTATTCCCTTTTTGGGTTTAGGACTTCTGCATTCAAGAATCCCGTCAATTCCTCCTGAATTGCTCGTACGCGATCCTTTGGCAGAAGAACGTCCCGTAGAAGTTCGATCTGATTTTAAAAAGGAGTCAGCCTATATGAATGAAAATAAACACAATTTGATGGTAATTAAAAACTATAGAGTATTGTTTGCGTACGTGGAGTTGCTCTAAATTTCTGCCCTTCTCACAACACGTCTGCCGGATGAACTCGCAAACATAGTATCCACATAAATTGTTCCTTGGTCCCTGCGTCAGGCACTTTACGAGAACATAGTTCAATCAAAATAATAATCAAGTATGATAATAACAATATCAAAACTAGAATCAAAGAGATGCGCGGATATAGCTAGTGGTGCTTACATCTAGTGCTTGAAATGTAAGCTCCTCTTTCCAAACACCCCTAGCCTTGTTGATGAACCGTTTCCAAGCGCTGCCCGGCGAAGAAAACGAATAAAAGAAGTTATTAATTACTTGATATCATATAATTCACGAACGTTACCGATATAGTGTCGTAATGATTAGAATTACCGCTGGAGAAGCATCTGCATGTCCTTCCACTGCTCAAGGGGTTTATGTTTCGAGTCCATGACTAGTACACGCCCTTTGTCAAGTTGAATGATTAACAAAATATAGTGGAAGTTGCGTATGCATAACTAATCAATTATATACTTAACATCGAGTAAGCGAAATAGAAAGTGTATACAAGACAATAACACTCACTCGAAGTTGTAAGGAAATAGTATTTCCCTTCTGGTTTCTTGAAACCTTAACGCGTGTACGATATTATCCTCTGTATCCTGGGGGCTTGTTTTGAGATTAGCTTGATGAACCCAATATGGGTCAATGAAGCCAATGTCATAGATTTGTCCTCTGCTGCATTCAAGAATCTTCATTCTGCATATTATAGTATGATTATATACATGCAATAAACAAGGTGAGATAGCTAGAGACTAAATTAATTACAGAATTAGTAATTACAGACAATAGGCACTGATGATCGATTTGTCCAAGGCATCTTGATTGAATAATTGAAATAGTTCATCAAATTCAATGGATATTATGTCATCTATTTCTTTCCCATAATGCTTTTTTGTAACCCTCAGCACTATCCAGTTAGCCACGGCCTTTGTGGCATGCATGTACCAGTTATGCAATCTTTGCATTTTTGTTGGAAGATTATTTACCTCCTCAGGTTTGATGAGAGGTTTGCCGTACTGGTATTTGTATGCTACTTCACTCACGGGGAAGTACTCTAACTGGGATAAGTACTGGGCAATACTCATACCTTGAGCAGCGGCAGCTTCTCCGTATTGTGCAACTACCTCTGGATCATACTGCTCTTCATCCCCATATTTGCTCGACCCCACATTGGTATGGGAAATCACCTTGAGAGGGGCGCAAGACTGTTTTGCTTGTTCTCCGAGCTGGGCAACAGATTTCTCACTTGCATCAGTACTGCTCTTCGAGGCTTGTTGTGCTGCATGTGACTTGAGAATAGAACACTCATAGTCTGATGACAGCTTTGGCTCGGGTTGATGAAGAGTCTTTAGCATTTTGAACACTCTGGCTCGGCCGCCTCAGCTTAGCAAAAAACGCTGTCATTTCCGCATCAACGATAGCCGTAGTCTCCTCTTCAGTACAGTCATAAGCTCTCTTGGGAGGAACCTTTGGTACTTTTGGAAGAGGCTCTTGTTTATGTTTTGGCGATCGCTTAGCACGACGCAGAGTAGAGGTACGCTTACGCTTTTTATCTTGAGGCGCCGACGATGGCTGCGCCAGAGATTGGTGAGGCAACGGAGACGGGTGAGGCGACGGAGTCGGGTGAGGCGACGAAGACGGCTGCCGCGGCGGCGACGACCTCGCTGGAGACGGGTGAGGCGGCGGCGAAGATGGCCTTGGCGTGTGATTTCCAAGCACGATACATTCCTTTGGCCATAGAATGGTGACATTTGTTGCGTCTCCCAGTTCAGTCACATCCCCTTCACCTGCAGGGTAGTCAAGCTTCAAAACTTCAAAGGTGGGCATGATTTCATCCACCCCGACAACAGCGTAGCCCTGTGGAACCGGACGACAGTAGTAAGTTGGTGTGGGTCCAATTGGTAAGGCATAGCCGACCGCCACCTTCATTGATATGTTCACAACTTTGACATGTAGCTCGCAGTGTGTCATCTGTGTGATATCATCCACTGGGTAGCCAACATGAGCCATCGTCGGTGCACCATCGTCATCGTCATTGTCATCACCCGGGACCTCGGTGGAAGCCACACTGCTTTTTCGATTATTCGATAGGCCGGTAGCATCGAATGCAGTGTGCTGCTGAGATGGGCTGGTAGTACTTTGCTCTTTAAGTGCGTTAATTTCATCTTGTTGTTGCTTTATTCGTTCTTCAATTATACGCATTCGCTCTTTCTGAATATCTTCTTCAACTTCTGCCTTGCCCTTTCTCCTCTGACGGCTTCTATCAGGATATTTCTTCCTCTCTTCGGGAAACCCAGTCCTCCATGGTTTGGAGCCGCTTGTGCCTCGTGTTCGTCCATCATGTTCCTTATTTCCAAGGGCGAGTGTGAGCTCATCATTCTCTCTATCGGGAATGAAGTCTCCATCTTTAACAGCCTTTACTGCTTTTCTCATCTTCTCAATTGGCAAGGGGTCTTCTTTATGTCGTATGTTATATATACACATCCCTTCCGAGTCCAACTTGCCCCCATGCCCGTAAAACCAATTCCTTGCATGTTCGATCCAATTGTTTGTCTCTGGGATGATCTTTTTAACACGCAGTTCATTCTCAAGTTTCTCCCACTTAGGAATGCCAGCCCTGTAGCCACCTTGCCCCATAGTATGGTGATACTTCTTGTTAGCAGCATTCAACTTATTCGTTGCAGACATTTTCTTAGCTTTTTCTGATGTCTTGTAATTCACAAACTCAGCCCAGAATGGTTTTATCTTCTCAAACTGAATCTTCTTGAAATCCAGAGTCTTCTCTTTCACGACATAGTCAAGGTGCAATCTTTTCTTCCAGTTGGTGATGTTGGAGATATGCCCAAGAGGCAATAATAAAGTGGTTATTATCATATCTTCATACTTATGATAAATGTTTACATACCATGCTATAATTGTATTAACCGGAAACATTAATACTTGTGTGATTTGTAAACATAAAAGAGTCCCTAGTAAAGCCTCTTGTTAAACTAGCTTGTTGGTTAATATATGATCATGGTTTCCTGATCATGAACATAGAGATGTTATTAGCAACAGGGTCATATCATTAGGAGAATGATGTGATGAACATACTCCTATAGTTAAGCGTAGCATAAAGATCAAGTCATTTAATATATAGTTCATTTGCTATAAGCTTTCTGATACATAGTAACCTAATTCCTTCGACCATGAGATCATGCATATCACCTTTACCGGAAGGATGCTTTGATGACATCAAACACCACACTGTAACAGGGTGGCTATAAAGGTGGCATTGAGTGTTCGGAAAGTACTGGTTGAGACACATGGATCAAGAGTGGGATTTGTCCATCCATATGACGGATAGATATACTCTGGGCCCTCTCGGTGGAATGTCATCCAATTAGCTTGCAAGCATGTGACTGGCTCACAAGGGATCACATACCACAGGAACGAGAAAAGAGTACTTATCAGTAACGAGGTTGAACTAGGTATGCAGAGATACCGACGATCATAACCTCGGATAAGTAAAATATCGTGAGACAAAGGGAAATTGGTATCGTATGTAAGTGGTTCATTCGATCGCAAAGTAATCGTAGAAATATGTGGGAGCCATATGAATTTCCAGATTCCTCTATTGGTTATTGTTCGGAGAAGTGTCTCGATCATGTCCGCATAATTCACGAACCGTAGGGAGACACACTTAAGGATTCGATGTTGTTGAGTAGTTATGGAATGATGAGTAAGAGACCGAATGTTGTTCGGAGTCTCGGATGGGATCCGGGATATCACGAGGAGATCCGGAATGGTCCGGAGAATAAGATTCATATAAGGAAAGTCCCGTTTCGGAGTTGGGGAATGGTTCCGGTGTTTTCATCGGGAACATTCTAGAAGGTTCCGGAATGTCCGGCACTCCGGGGGGGGAAGGGTACATGAATGTGTCATTGTAAGTTGGAATGATTGCATCATGTACTAGGTGTCTTTGCTGTCCAAAATAAAGGGTTTATTTAAAATCCTAAATTGAAAAGTCAAACGGCTAGTTTGAAAGTCAAACGGCAATTTTTGGAAAGAGGAGGAGAAGTGGAAACCGAGTTGGGGAGGGATTCCCTCCTCCCCAAGCCGGCGCCCCACCCAAGCCGAGTTGGGGAGGGACTCCACTCCCTCCCCTTGGCTGGCCAGCCCTTCCACCTATATAAGGAGGAGCAAGGGCTCCCTCCTAGACACACAAGTCCCTCTCCTCTAAACCTAAACCCTAGACACAGCCTAGGGTTTTCTCCCAAGCCGTCAAGTTAGAGCTTCTAATTGCCCTAGCCTCCGGTTTAGAGCCTTCTAATTGGTGTGTCTAAACCCTAGATCACCAAAGCTCTCTCATAGTCCACCATACTCGCTCCGGCTTAAGGCGAAGCCCTGCGAGATCTCCCCTCTACTTCCGGTACCACGCCGTTGTGCTGCCGGAATCGCGAGGAGAGTGCTACAACCTCCGCTGCCTGCTGGAACAAGGGAGAGGAAGGTCTTCATCGAGTACCGAACGTGTGACCGACTGCGGGAGCGCTGCCGGAACGCAGCGCCGGAAGGATCGTCTACGCGATCTTGAGATCGGCAAGTGTACGACTACATCACCCACGAGAATCTGCTCTCGTTAACCGCTTTGGAATCTTCGAGGGTGAGTTCCTCTATCGACTCGTTGCTACAATCTAGTAGATAGATCTTGGCTTGATCATAGATTAGATCTTGATTGTGTGTTCATGCGGTAGAATTTTTTTGTTTTCCATGCTACGAACCCCTACAGGTGAAACACTGGGCCATCTTCTTCATAGCCCACTCCCTGACCTTAGCCTCCATGGCTCTCCCATGTTCTAAGGCATCCTCAACTGGATCCTCCGCATTTGGATCCAGCTCTATCTTCGGTAGTTTGAAATTAAGCATGAGCCTCTTCCACAGTAAATCTTTGGCCTTGTTATGGACAAATAAACATGTTCCCTCTTCTTCCGCATCAACAGGCCTATTCCAAATTTGAATGGTGATCAGGATTAAGTCCCTAACGATTACTCCGCATTGTGCCACAAATTTGATTGCGACAACTTCGGGAGCCGTCGGTTTGCCATCTTCAGCGATATCTTCGATCCTGAACCTCTCATGGTCTTCCAACTTTTTGGTTGGGGCTCGTCTGCTCTTTTCAGTAGATTTCTTCGATCCAGAGGGCTAAAAGAAGAAAGATCGTCGTTACTATTTCTATATAGATAGCAGATGATTAATTAATGAATTAATTATATTACATGCACCTCGCCAGAGTGGTCGTCTTCTCGATTACACAAGGCATCGCCTTCTCCCTCGCGGAAGGCATCACCTTCAACCTCAAACAAGCCGTCTCTTCCGGCAAAAAGACGATCACCCTCACCAGAGTTGTTCAAAAACATCGATACATCTAAATTTTCTTCCCCGCTGATCACACCTTGGATCAACTCTTCCTTTTCTTCGTCTCTGTCGTGTGGGTCCATATTTTCTGCATAGGTGGAAAAATGGATAAGTCAAAGAGGCTAAGGGAGAATGTTAGGTACGGTGTTGAGAGATATAAACCCTAATTCAGAGAAACCCTAATATATACATACACAATAATAAAAATGAATTTAAAATATCATAAACCCTAATTCGGAGAAACCGTCGAGCTCATATCCTATCGCGAAGAACTAATACCGAAAATAAAGGCGGCAATCAATACATGGCATAATACAATGCGCAATCAATATGTATGACATGTCAGATTTAGAGATCCTACACTAACCCTAGATGCAACATCGATTTAAAAGGGTTCGGGATGCCCTAGCAAGTACACACTAGTGAACCCACTTGTACATTAGGGGTGTCGATGTTTCTTTAACTAAACTAGGGTTTAAAGTTGCTTGATAATGTATTATGATTTCTTAGACACATATCTCTCAATTTTCTGAACATTTTGATATATTATTTGTATTTTTCTGACTTATAAATCATTAGTTATTGAATTTACAAGTTTATATCAATTTCTGAAAATATTAAACCATTTTAAAACAGTTACTGTGTCACTTTACATCAGCACAGGGGGTAGTTTTTTATCGGGTCTGGGGCTACCCATAGTGACTGACCAGTGGGGCCGAAGACTAATAATACCTAACTAATTAATAAACCTAATAATCCAAACTAATAAACCTAATATGCTAGGAGTAGTGGATCAGGTAATATAAGCTCAAATGGAGTAATGCAATAGATATGACACTCTATCTATTGATAAAAGACCACAGTAGAATTGTATGCATCATGGCAAGAATTGAAATGCTTTCAAAATCATAGGATTATATCATGGTAGGGTTATGATTGCCTTTGCCTGTTGATAGCCGAAAGCAGAGGTTTAGGATCCTTGTACTTGACTTGATTATAGTTGGTCAAGTATTTGTCTTCGAGCTTCGACGGTGTTGATCTCTGGCTTCGATCTCGATCTCGATATCGTATTCTACCAGGAAGAACCAAACACTGGAAAGAAAGGGAAACAATCAACACATGGCATCGATGCAATGCTCAAGCAAGTATGATGATATGACAAGTTGAATTGCATTGAAATGTAACCCTAAAGCATGCTCTACAATTAATTGGGGTTCCGAGGGGTGAAAACCCTAACTCGGAGAAACTCCGGAACACATGAGAAGGGTGGATTTGTTCTTCTAATTAAACTTGTCATTTAAGTTGTTTAACAATGCATGATTATATCTTAGATAGCTAGGTTTCATTTTTCTGAATATTTTGATATATTATTCATATTTTTCTGACTTATAGATTAAAAGTTATTGAATTTATAAGATTATAATTATTTTTAAAATAATTAAAAGATGGTTAAACTTTTTACACCGCAGGCATACCTAGCCACAGTGACTGACAGAGGGGCCCCATGGCCACCTCAGCAGACTCGCAAGCAAGAGGGACCGGGGGGGCTGGTTGGTTATTTCTCACCGAGGCGGCATCTAGCCAGAGAGGCTGACGAGTGGGCCTAGGCCACGCAGGCAACACGTGGACGCCACATGGACGCCACGTCGGCTCGCCGGCCAACGGGCCAGACGGCGGCGCGGGTCGGCGCTAGGAGGCGAGCGGGGCTGCATGGGCTAGCACGCTGGACTCGCGCGGTTGCGTTGAGCCAAAAGGCAGCGGCGCCGCTTCAGACTGGTTACCGGAGCATGGCGCACGGCGAGCAGCGGCAGCGGCGCTTGCAGGTCGTCGGCGAGCGGTGACTACAGAGCGAGGGAGAGAGGTAAAAAAGGTCAGTGAGATCCGCGTGCTCACCCTGGTGCTCAAGGTAGTGACGGGGAAGCGTGGGGAGGTCCTGAACAGCGTGAATAGCAACAGCGGCCGGTGTCGGTGACGGAGAGGACGTGCTCGATTCTGGCGGAAGAGGGCAACCCAGCAAGCGAGCTTCGGTGAGGAGGTTCCTGGCGAGGAGGCGGAGCTCTAGAGGGGCGGCCGGTAGGGCGTGCAGGGCGGCGGGGCAGCCTGACGGCGTCGCTTCAGTCCCTGTGCGCGAGAAGAGATTGTGAGATAGGGAAGAAGAAGAGGAGGGGTACCTAGTTATAACCAAATAAGTATACGTCCCGGGTTGGTGGCTCCAACCAGGACTAAAGGGTTATACGTCCCGGTTGGAGCCACCTACCGGGACGTATACTCCAATTTTTTCAGCAGACGGGCGCGCGTAGGAGGTCTTTAGTCCCGGTTGGTGGCTCCAACCGGGACATATGACCCTGTTTTCAAATTTTTTCAGCAATTTTCTCTCTGTTCCCGTCTTATTTTTTATTTTGGGGTTTAAATTTGTAATGTTTTTTAAATAATAATTACTTTGGAATTTAGAAAAACTGTAAACATAAAAAGTGTTTGAATTCGAATAACTAATTCAAAACCATTTTCTGTTTTTAAAAATAATTAATGTAACCATTTAAACTATGAACCATTTAAAATTAAAAATGAATTAACTTATATTTTTTGAATATTAATTTGGAATTTAGAAAAACTTTAAACATAAAAAGTGTTTGGATTTGAATAACTAATTCAAAACCATTTTCTGTTTTTAAAAAATAATTAATGTAACCATTTAAAATATGAACCATTTAAAATTAAAAATGAATTAACTTATATTTTTTGAATATTAATTTGGAATTTAGAAAAACTTTAAACATAAAAAGTGTTTGGATTTGAATAACTAATTCAAAACCATTTTCTATTTTTAAAAAATAATTAATGTAACCATTTAAAATATGAACCATTTAAAATTAAAAATGAATTAACTTATATTTTTTGAATATTAATTTGGAATTTAGAAAAACTTTAAACATAAAAAGTGTTTGAATTTGAATAAATAATTCAAAACCATTTTAAAAAAAAAAAATTAATGTAACCATTTAAACTATGAACCATTTAAAACTAAAAATGAATTAACTTATATTTTTTTAATATTAATTTGGAATTTAGAAAAACTTTAAACATAAAAAGTGTTTGGATTTGAATAACTAATTCAGAACCATTTTCTGTTTTTAATTTGGATTTGAGTTAACTTATATTTTTTATATATTAATAGGCGGGAAAAAAAGGACGGGAAATAATGGGCGGAAAGAAAAATTTATTAGGATAGAACTGGAATTAAAGTACATAACGCAACTAACACAAAGTTACAGCCAGATTAAGCCATAATCTGTCGGACTTGTTTTGTAATGTTGGAGTGATTCAGTCATGCTCCTGCCTACACCTGTAATACTCGCCATTGTAGTCGTCGTACTTGCCGTGGTCGTCGTCGCTGTCATCGTCGGGGTCGCCGTAGTTGAACCTTGAAGGCTGAGTACGAGTGGGCTGGACTTGAGGGTAGTGCAGGCGCGGGCTAGAGTCAGCGGCCGTGTCGTAGGCCATGACGCTCTGGAGAGTCCGACCATGCCACCACAGCCGCCGGCCGGCCTCGTTGAAGTTCGGAGGAGGTGGGCCGTCCTCCTGGTTCCTGGCGAGCGCCCTCTCACGCCGATCCACAAAGAAGGCTTCCCAAGTCGGGAAATAGTCGGGATGCCATCTAGGATTCCTCCGCTTGTCCGACGTGAGCTCGAAGTAGTAGTGGTTCGTGATGGCCATCCGGCGCGCCACACCTAGAGGTACAGGAGGAATCGGCATGCCTCCGGCGCTCAGCATCCAGCCGATGAGGACACAGTAGCCCGGCGGGCATGGGTAGTTCGAGGCGCAAGCGCCTCCGCCTCCCTGGGGGTTAGTGCTATGGTGGAAGTCATGGGAAAGAGTGATGAGGTTGCAGATATGAGTCTAGAGATGTGCAATGACAATGTAGGCCAACCCTACATATATATATAGTGAAAAATGGCAGGAAGATAACTAGAGGGAAGAACTGGCAGGAAAAACTGGTGGGAAGAACTGACGGGAAGAAATGGCGGGAAGAAAAATGGAGGGAAGAAAATGGCTCATTTAGAACTTGCATTGGATCTCTGAAGAAACCACATATTGCGAGTCTAAAAATAATTTTTTCAAAAAATCACGGGCGTTAGATCATGTACCTGTAGTACAAACCGGACCCACTTCCTACCGATTCGGCAGACATTTGTCCTTTTTACCCGAGATGGACGAAAAGGTTTGAGATGTCCCGGTTGGGAGATAGTCCATGTAAGGTGGTCTAGTATTTTAGGAAAATGGGACGGTAGCATTCTGAAACAGCATTTTGGTGGTTACTTCACAAAACGACCCATTTTTTGCGCTTGGAAAATGGAAAAGGGCTTTTCCGTGCGACGAAAAGGAAAACTTCCTCCTGCAACATTATTCTCCATACCAATGTCCACATGAATGCATAATATGGGCACAGCATCACAAACTATGCCGTGATTCAGCACATAACATCGGTCATTTGGACCGAAAGCCATGAAACCTCGAACATGATAGGTCATTTTATGAAGGTTTTTTCAAGACATGATCAATATACCAAGTCTGGTATTTTTCCTTTCAACTATGTCACATAATATGACACCACGCGAAGGATTTTCATTGTTCGGATTTTTTTTGAATTTCTTATGCCTGTTTTGAATTTTTTGAATTTCTAACTATGGTTGAACCGGCGTGCATGAAGATAGGGGACAAGCATCACTGTATTCAGGAAACAAATCATGATAGTTGTAATCATCATCTTCTTCTTCACCATCTCCATCATAACCCCTCTTTCCCCGTGCTTGGTCCAGCAATTATAGTTGGGCATGAAACCTTTCATAATCAGGTGGCCGCGAATGATTTTCGAGGAAGAGTACACCTTGTTGTTCCGACATTGAACACATGGACAACGTATAAAACCATTCTCTTTGTTTGCCGTAGCCACATCGATAAATTTATCCACGCCTTTCATATACCCGAGTACACGCCGGTCACCTTACATCCATTCCCGGCCGTTCATCTGCATCATATAAGTAAGTTTATCAAAAACAGGACATCATAAATAATGAAATGACCAATTCACATCGACAGATGCATTGTATCAATGACAGAGAAAAGATAATATTGCTAACCTCGATCGAGGGAAATAAAGAGGAGAGAAAGCTCAAGTGCGTCTCAGACACCTTCTATATTTTTGTTCTATGAGAAATTGAACGGGATCATTCACTCAAACATTTCATTAAACACCTTTAATGCATGCATAGGGAAAAAAACTAGCACACCCCTCACACCTTCCACCAAGAAAAAACAGAGTGGAGGCAGAGGGCTGGGGCGTCGCATTTATAGAGGGCGGGATCATACGTCCCGGTTTGTAACACAAACCGGGACTAAAGGCGTGTGCCACGCCACGTGGCTGACGCCCACCTTTAGTCCCGGTTTGTGTTACAAACCGGGACGCATGCCCCCCTACTAACCGGGACGCATGCCTCCGGCCCCCATGCCCGCTCGAACCGGGACGCGTGCCAGCATTAGTCCCGGTTCATGGCGAAACCGGGACTAATGCTGTTAGGAGGCACGAACGGATAGCCTTTTTTCTACTAGTGTGGTATTAAATCGAGAGTAACAATTCCAGTGTTAGTATCTTAAGTATCATGTTTGCCTCCATGATTATTGATTGTTTTAATATCAAGTTTATCTAGGAGCTGAAAGAATTGTTTCAGAAACCATCATGTGTAGCAGGTATAACGATATCTGAAACAATGTTTTGGTTGCAATATGATAGAGTATAATATATGTTCTCATATTGGATGAGAATTTACAAAGTTTGGAGATTCTAGACATCCTAATCATCCAAAAGGGTTTTGGAAAGTAACATTATACTCAAGGTTCAACCTTATAAGCTACATTAGCTTGATCATGAAAGTCGTCATGATAAGGATGAATAGAAGATGTATGTAAAGTGTTTACTACACTAAAAGATTACTAAAGAATGGATTTTGAAAGAATGCCGATCATTTTGATGATGGTGATCTACTTCAAAGTGCAAGTCCAAAGGTATTATTATTTGAATATACACGCTTTGGACTATGTGTCATGTATATGGCGCCACTGTTGATGTTGATAGATTCTTTTAAAAGGTAAAAGGAAATGCTGAAAGAGAATCTATAAAATATATTTGGCAGAAAAGAAAAGATTGGAAATATCCAATTTAGGTATATGGATGATATACATGTTATGGTTGTATTCTTTGCTTGTTAAACAATGTGGTTCTTGGGTATTGGATACTGAATTGGTTGGTATGAAATTTCATACGAGACGACGCAATTCATGAACCACAATGGCCTAAGTAACTAGCAAGAGAATATGTGATGATGCTCATCGAAAACAAACAAACTGTTGTTTGTATTTCTTGTTGACATCAAAGCATGCCTTCAAGATTTTTTTTAATAATAGTTATTTAAATAAGATATTATGAGAACAAAGGTTGTTCAAATAATTACCGTATTCCATACAAGATGGATGATTTGAAAATCTAGTTGGACAAATCACATCCATAAAACCTAATGCTAAAATTTCGCAAGACAAATGATTGAAAGAACACTTACAAAGTGACATCTCCGTTTAAATTATATTGGAAATAAAACATGAAGAAAGTCCATTTTCATGGATTTTGGAGTCTTTGATTTGATCAAGTGACGCTTGTGAGACTTTCCTCGGGATAATTAAAACTTCGTTCAAAGGCCAAAGAAGAACGAACGACTAAAATATTGGAATTTATACATATCGATGTATGTAGTCCATTATGTATAGTCGTAAGCGATGGACTTCAACTTCATATGCTTTCTCCGAAAATTTTAGTGAATATTCACTTAATGAGAAAGAAGTATGAAATATTTGAAAATGTTTCAAAGCCTTTCAAGATCAAGTGAAAAATCATTGTAACAAGAAAATAAAATGGTTTATGATTTTATCATAAGAGATTTATTTGATTTACAAATGCAACAAGAAAAATAAATGAATTATGATTTATCATAAAGGGATTTATTTGAGTTACAAGTGTAACAAGAAAAATAAATGAATTATGATTTATCATAAAGGGATTTATTTGAGTTACAAGTTTAGCAAAAACACCTAGATTTACATCTCCCGAAACACCATAGGAATATGGAGTGTTTGAGATTTGTAATGAAACCTTGTGAGACATGGTTGGATCAAAGGTGTTATTTATAAAACTGCCATTATGTTTTAAAAGATTAAAGCTTTAGAGACTACTGCTTTTACACTGAAAAGAGCTCCATCTTGATCCGTTGAAATGACACCATGGAAGTTATGGTTTGGGGTAAAACACAAATTGTCATTTCTTAAATTTTGGTATGCTAAACATAAGTAAGATGTTTACAACCGAAGTCGGATGAGCATGCCTTTGTAGGTTATTTCTAATAACAATTGGTTATTCCTCCATAACACCGAGGACAAAAGGGTTTGTCGCTTGAAATGTGAAGTTTCTTGAAAAAGGATTTTTTCGCAAAAGTTAAGTGGGAGGACAATAGAACTTTGATAAGGTTAACGAACCTTAGCTAAATGTGCTGAGTTGCGCAGCGCCGGAAATCGTTCCGGAGGCTGCCATAATGCTCATAGCTTATGTGCCTCAAAGGTTGTGGTCACGGATATCTAAGTTGTTATTGAACCAAGTCGGTCGGATAAACAATCAAATGCTAATATTTGAGAGTAAATCATTATTGTTTGACAATGATGAACCGACTACATGCAAAGAAGCGATGATGGGCCCTGACTCCGTCAAATGGCTTGAAGCCATAAAATCCGTGATAGGTACATACACGATAAATCAAGTTTTGAACTTGGAAGACCCTCCGGAAAGGTGTAATAACCTATCGGTCGTATTTGGATCTATAAAGAAACAGACATGGATGTTTCACATCTATAAAATAGTCGACATGTCGTAAAGTATTTTACGACAATGTTCAAGGAGTTGACTGTGACAAGATTTGATCTTTCATAGCGATATTTAGTCTGGACGGATTAAAATAGCAATCACTACATATAATTTGGTATATGGTAGATGAATAAACAAAACAAAGTTCTTGTAATAGAATGGTTACCTAGGACGTGTACATGACACGGTCCAAAGGGTTTTGTTAATTCAAAGGATGCTAAAAGGGCATGCAAACTTCAATGGTTGAAGTAAGCATTGCGGAGTTGGAATCTTCACCGTGATAAAAAAGGAGTTTTCATCAAGAGACGATGAAGATGCTTGCATTTGCAAGAAATTAAGTGGGAGCGCTAAGACATATTTCTAATACATTATGTGGAGGACATCTTGTTGATTAGAAATGATGTAATTTTTATTGACAAAGGTTAAGAATTTCATTTCAATGAAAGACTTAGGCAAAACCCGAATATTTAGCATGAATGTCTATAGTGGATAGACTGTGACGCTAATATGGTTGTGCCAAACGTACATATATGAGATATTGAAGGAGTTCAATATAGAAACGACAAGAAAAGGTTCTTGTCGCATGGAAAGGAATTGAATCAAGATTCAAGTGTATCGACACTTGATAAGTGAAACAAGATTCAAGTGCTTTGACACTTGATGAGTGAAATCACAAGAATGATTTGATCAATCATACCATGATATGTACACATCCAGATATGTCATATGCTCTAAATGTTATGAGCATATACCAGAATGAATCATAAAATTATCATTGGACGATAGTGAGGATATCCTTATGATCTTTTGGAAGAACTAAGAATATATTTGTGTAGAGGTGACAAACAATTACAAATAGTTCACTGTAAAGCGTTACATTGATACTAGTTTTGTCACAAGATACAAATTAATTTTATCTCAATTTAAACTATGGGTAGAACAATGAAATGGAAAGAATGTTTTCATGATGGATTTGGATGAATTCCAAAGTTAAGACATTGTGACGGATACTACAACAAAAGGCTAAGTATATGACTGCTATAGTAGCAGCAAAGGAGGGAATTTGTGTCAAGTAGTTTATTATCAAACTAAGGTGTGGTTCACAACGGGCTAACACTAAAGATATATTGTATGACAATAGTATCGACATGGTTTAACCCCAAAGGAACTAAAGGTCTCACCAAAAGACCAAATTTATACAATGCCATCTCATTGGAGAATGGGTGATGCGTGGAGACGGAAAAACACGCAAATACACACGGACCTGAAAGTGTCAGATCCATAGATTATGTTAACTACTTGCAATTGCGTATATGGAACACCAGAAATCCATAGGTGTTCAATACGCAAAGTTTCTAAACTAGATTACTGTCTCTAGTGCAAGTGGGAGACTGAAGGGAATATGCCCGAGAGGCAATAATAAAGTGGTTATTATCGTATTCCTTATTTATGATAAATGATTATTTTTCATGCTATAATTGTATTAATACGGAAACGTTAATACATGTGTGTTTAATAAACAAAAAGGAAGTTCCTAGTTATGCCTCTCTTATAAACTAGCTCGTTGATTAACAAGATGATCAAAGGTTTCCTGATCATGGACATTGGATGTTGTTAATAACGAGGTCACAACATTAGTGTAATGATGTGATGAACATTCATCCAAAGTATATCATTACGATCAAAGTCATTGAGTTTATATTGCTATAACAACTTACGAAGTGATCCTAATCCTTAGACCATGAGATCATGTCAATCACTAACACCAGAAGAGTTTCTCGATGACATCAAACGTCACACGGTAACTGGGTGATTATAAAGATGGCTTTAGAACTACTAAAGTGTTATGTTGAGGTTCATGGATCAAGAGTGGAATTTGTTCATCCCGATGACGGATAGATATACTCTGGGCCCTCTCGGTGATATCACATTGATTAGCTTGCAAGCAAGTGATTTGATCACTAGAATTTTATATCACGGGAACGAGAAAAGAGTGCATGTCGATAACGAGATCAAACTAGGTATGGAGATACCGATGATCGAATCTCGGAGATGTAATATATCTTGAAACAAAAGGATTAAGATACTAGCGTAAAAGGTTCACACGATCACAGAAGTCATCGTTGAATGTGTGGGAGTTAGTACGGATCTCCAGGTCCCGCTGCTGATTATTGATCGAAGAGGGGTCTCGATCATGTCTGCATTATTCATGAACCGTAGGGTGACATACTTAAGGGATACCGACACCATTCGGAGCAAATCATATGTCAGAAAAATAAAAGGAAAGCGCAGGAATTTATTTCACTAGACACCAGAACTGTTTCAGTTGAAATTGCTGAAACTAGTTCTGCATGTAAAATGAAATACTAGCAAGGGTTTTTATGTGAATGTTTGTTAATTAAAGTAATTAACAAAATTCTGAATAAATAAATAAAAGAGTTTTATTTAAATGAGAGCTTGCATTAAATTTGGTGGAAATTTAATGCATGTGAGTGGATTTTTGAGTGGAGGCTCTTTTATGGGAGTGGAGGCTTTTCATTTTGAGTGGGAGCTCCACCCACATGAATGTGGGAGAGGTGGGGGCAGCCCCCATGGCTGGGCGCCATTCCCCTTGGGTGCCCCCCTCTCCCCTATAAAAGGCCCCCCTCTCATCCTCTCAAAGCACACCTCCTCGCGAAGGATATCTCCCCCCTTTAGAATTTCCCCATGGTCTCGGATCAGCGAGATACATGTTCCCGGTGGCTTTTTCTAGAAGGATTTGTTGCTTCCGCTGCTTCGCTGGAGCGAGGGCGCGGAGGTTTTCGGGGTACCCGTACGTGTGTGCGATCACGAATGCACCACTGCTTTGCGGTGCTGGACTTGATGGTTCCGGACCGGCTGGACCAGATGGACTTCATCACGATCTTGAGATCGGCAAGCGTTCGTCTACATCATCCAGGAGTACAACCTCGTTAACGCTATTCGGTCTTCGAGGGTATGTATTCTATGGATGTATATCCACCCGTTGCTTGTATCTAGTAGATATATCTTGGTACTTAGATGTTCCCATCATAGGAATTTTTTTGTTTTCTATGCTGCGAACCCTACAGTTACTCCACTGAATCTTGAGAAACTTGATGCTTCTAGTCCTGGTGGTTCTGAAAGCTTCCTCCAAATACGGATGGGTACTTCGACATACGCCAGGTCATCGTTGATCTCTATGGTCCCGTGATCAATGTTCTTGAAAAATTCAGTCTTCTCTGGAACTTCAAGGCATTTGCGAAGCAACGATATATGGAACACATTGTGCACGGCTGACATATCCTCTAGTAGTTCCAATTGATACGATTCTTCTCCTCAACGATTCAGAATCTTGAAAGGTCCGATATATCTGGGGGCTAACTTTCCTTTGAGCTAGAAACGTTGCATTCCCTTCAAAGGTGACACTTTGAGATGCACAAAATCTCCGATATTGAAAGCGAGGTCTCGACGTCTTTTGTCGGCATAACTCTTCTGTCTTGACTGGGTAGTCTTGAGGTGCTCACGGATCTTGTGAACTTTCTCTTCTGCTTCTCGTAGGATGTCAGGTCCGAAAATCTGACTCTCTACTACTTCCGACCAATTCAAGGGGGTACGACACTTCCTTCCATACATGAATTCAAATGGGGCCATTTGCAAGATGGATTGATAACTGTTGTTGTACGGGAATTTTGCGAACGGCAGACGGTCTTCCTATTTAGATCCATACTCTAGCACATAGGCTCTCAACATATCTTTGAGTATTTTATTTACTCGCTCTGTTTGTTCATCTGTTTGAGGGTGATACGATGTGCTGAAATCTAGTCGGGTTCCTAATCCTTCTTGGACTTTCTTCCAGAATCTCGAGGTAAACTGAGTTCTTCAATCCGATACAATGTTCTTAGGGACTCCGTGAAAACTAACAATTCTAGCGATGTACAACTCCGCTAGCTTCGAACTCTGGTAAGTGGTCTTGACTGGTAAGAAATGGGCTACTATGGACAATCTGTCAACTATGACCCAAATAGAGTCATTTCCCCTACTAGATGTAGGCAATCCGGTGATAAAGTCCATTCCAACAGAATCCCATTTCCATTCCGGAATCTATAACGGTTGCAACAGTCCTACGGGTCTCTGATGTCCCGTCTTGACTCTCTGACAAATGTAACACTTGGCGATATAGCTTCCGATTTCTCTCTTCATCTTATGCCACCAAAATTGCTCCTTCAAATCCTGATACATCTTCGTTCCTCCGGGGTGGATAGAATAAAGAGTATCATGGGCTTCTTTCAAAATAGTATCCTTCAACTCTGAGTCTGCTGGTACACAGAGACGTCCTACCACAGAACTCTTTCTTCATCTTCGGTGAATCTGGGTACTTTGCATGTACCGATACGACGTTTGATTCCGTCGATACTAGCATTTCCTTTCTACGCCTCCTTGATCTGACTGATCAAAGTGGGTTGAACTTCTATGCTAGCCAAAATCCTTCGCTTACTAATTCCATTCTAAAATCTTCCATCTCCTTGTGCAAGATTGGTTGCTCTTTCAGAATCATGGAGTTCAAGCGGCACGGCAATCTGCTAAGGGCATCTGCTACTACAATGGCTTTACCGGGGTGATAGTGAATGTCTAGATCATAGTCCTTGATTAGCTCTATCCATCTTCTCTACCTCATATCCAGCTCCTTCCGAGTGAATATATACTTCAGGCTCTTGTGGTCCGAATAAATGTCACAACGGTTTCCCATCAGATAGTGTCTCCATGTCTTCAGGGCTAGAACTACGGCTGCTAGTTCAAGGTCATGGGTTGGATAATTATATTCATGATGCTTTAGTTATCGGGACAGATAATATATAACTTTGCCTTCTTGCATTATCACACATCCAAGACCGATCTTGGATGCGTCATCAAAGGGCTTCGTAATATCCGGCATGATCAAGATTGGGGCTGAAATCAATCTCCTCTTGAGTTCCTAAAAACTCGCTTTACATTTGTCTGTCCTTCTTTAGCAATTGGGTCATGGGTCTTGCGATACTCGAGAATCCTTCTACGAACTTGCGGTAATATTCCGCTAATCCAAGAAATGCACGAACTTGGGTTTGGGTGGTCGGGTCTTGCCAATCTTCAACATCCTTCACCTTTGCAGGGTTAACGGCAATTCCTCCGGCTGATACGATATGGCCGAGGAATCCTACCTCCTGTAACTAGAATTCACATTTGCTAAACTTGGAATACAACTGATGCTCCCTAAGGGTTCCAAGGATGGTCCTCAGGTGTAGCTCATGTTCTTCTTCTGATTTGGAATATATCAGAATGTCATCGATGAAAACAACGACAAACTTCTCTAGGAAGTCCATAAAAATCTTATTCATGAGGTTCATGAAATAAGCGGGGGCATTGGTTAATCCAAAGGACATGACAGTATACTCATACAATCCATATCTGGTGGTAAAGGCAGTCTTTGGAATATCCTTTGCGCGAATCTTGAGTTGATGATAGCCAGTTCTAAGATCAATCTTAGAAAACACTTTGGCACCGGTCAACTGGTCAAACATGTCGTCTATCTTTGGTAGTGGGTACTTGTTCTTGATGGTGACATCATTTAACTTCCGATAATCCGTACATAAACAGTTACCTCCATCCTTCTTGTCCACAGACAAGACAGGTGATCTCCATGGCGACGCATTTGGTTGAATCAATCCAATCTCCAGCATAGCGTCCAGTTGCTTCTTCAGCTCCACTAATTCAGACGGGTACATACTATTGTGGGAATGGTCACGGCAGATGCTGCAATCGGCAGCGAGTAGTAGAACGAGGGGCAAGGGCGGCCAGCCATCTGCGGTGCGAGATGAGGGCAAAGACACAGGGTTTTACCTAGGTTCGGCCCCCCTGGAGGGTAAAGACCTACTCCTGCTAGATTGTATTATGGAGGTGGTACAATGGGCGAGCTCGGCGGCTAGGCGGCGAGTCGCTTCGGTGTATGATGGAACGTATCTCTACTCACCCTATGGGGGGTTTATATAGGCTCACCTCCCCTAGGGTTTACATATCTCAACCGATTCAGTTAGAGCTTCGGTACTCGTTTAACCTAATCTGACTGGGCCTATCTACTCGCCTGGGCCTTCAGCTTCCAGTCGCTCCGTTCCTCGCTGGGCTTCAATCCAGTCGCCGTCTTGCAGGCCCACTCGCCAGTTCTTGGGCCAGTCGGAAACGTCCTGCTGGGTATACCCCGGTAGGCATATCCCCATCAGTAGTCCCTGAGGCCGCCGTCGATTAGGCGTAGGTGGTTGCTGGCAGTTGGAGTACACGGCTTCAGAGTGGACATCCAGTCGAATCGTCGGCGGGCTCCCGTATAGAGGAGAAACCGATCATCCAGGTCGCAGCTTTGGCGAGTCGAGTCGGCAAAACACTGTCATAGTGAGAGGGTCGGCGAGTCGAGTGGCTGAAGTTGGACCGTTAATCGTGGTCAAACTAGCCATTGAGGTAATCCAACGGTAACTTTTGGCGTACTCACCGCGTAGTAACGGCTCCCTGATTTGGCGGGTAACAACCGCTATATAAGAGGAATGGCAGGTGATCAGAGAACCACCTTCTCACCATTTCCTCCGACTGCGCGCACCTTTCGCCTCCCTTCGCATCGTGATCCAGCCGACCCGAAATCCCCCGACCCCCAGCGAATCTCTCCGCCATGGCCCTCTCCACCGAGCCGTGGGGTAGATCCAAGTGCACGAGGGCGCAATTGGCTTCCTTCGAGGAGGCCGGGATCTTGCGAGCCGGCTGCTGGCGCATTCCCGCAGCCGGAGAGACGACCCCGAATCCGTGAGAGAGGGAGTTCATCTGCTTCACCAGCCATCTTGAACGGGGGATAGGGTTCCCCACGTCCCTGTTCTTCCGGCGCTTCTGCGCCTACTACGGGATCCAGCCTTCGGATCTGGGTCCCCACAGCATCGAGCAGCTCGCCATCTTTGTGGTGTTCTGCGAATGCTACTTGGGCTGCCGGCCCTACTTCCCACTATGGCAAGATCTGTTCCACGGACAGATCAGCCGCGAGGAAGCGGGCGGCCCAATGCTAGCCGCGGGCGGCCTAACCTTCCAACTCAAGTCGAAGGCTTCATTCTTCGACCTGATGCTGCCCGCCAAGGTAGCGAGCGACTGGAAGAAATCGTGGTTTTACGTAGCTGAGGCGACCCCGGAGGGCGAGGCAGCGATCCCGTGGTACTCCGTCAATCGGTCCGAGCCACGCCGTCTCCAAGTCGGCAAGCTCCCCAACGACCAGCGGATGGTCATCGACGAGATGCTCCAGGCCATCCGCGGTCTGAAGAAGAAGGGCCTCCAGACGATAAACCTGTACAACTGCTGGCTCGGGCGGCGGCTCATCCCGCTCGCTCGGCGCGAGCACTACATGTACCAGTATACGGGCCGGGAAGACTCGACGAAGGCCTGCCTCGACGAGTGGAAGCTGGAGGACTACATCCCAGCACTGAAGAAGATCACCCAGGCGGTGTACCTGGACGCACAGGCTGGGGTCGCCCCCTATACCGCAAAGCGTCCAGCCCCGACGGTAATCGCTTCACTTCGCTCGCAGTCGCAGTTTATGCAGTCGCGGTAATTCTAACGTCATCTTGTACTCATTGCAGCTGTTCCAAGTGGTGGAAGGATGGCTCCCACCTTCGGACGACGAGAACTCAAGCTCGTCCGTTCAAGACGTGGGCGAGTCGCCTCCCGCCAGGGGCGATGCCGGGAGTGACGAGGGAAACAGCGACGACGAGTCCGAAGAAGAAGTCGCCCCACTGCTCCGCAAGACCCGTGGGCAGCGTCAACGTGAGCTCGAGGCGAGTAAAAGCCTCGAGCGTCACGAAGACGACGACGAGCTTCCAGAGACCACCTCGCGCCGCCAGGCGACTCCATCGAAAAAGAAGAAGAAGGAGAAGGAGGTGAAGGCGCCTCCGAGGAAGTCGAAGACCAAGCTGACGAGGCCGGCCTCGCCGCCACATTCAGCGAGCAGTTCTGACGCCCCCAGCCCGGCCAAGGACGAGGCGCCGCCAACGACAGCCGCGTTGGACACGGCCACCATCGAGGTGCCCCTAGCGTCGATGCCTCCGCCATTCGCCCCAGTCTCTGGGCTGGGGGACGCCTCGGTCGCAGCGGCTTCACCTCACAAGGAAGCTCCTGCTGAAGACGTTCCAGAGGCTCCGGTTGCAGCCTCAACAACAAAGAAACCGTCCGTGTCTTGGGCACACGACGTTCTGGAAATGGGGCTCAGCCGCCGACTGGGCCCCGATCTAGAGAAGCCAGCCGGCCTCCGTACGGGGCTGCGTTTCATTCCAGTCGCCAAGTGAGTACACTCTCCCTCCTTTGTTTTCCATAGCAGCTCGAATTGTATTGCTTACATGATTGTTGAACAGGACTGGGGTGAAGAGGATGGGCCACCCAACCGTGGCTAAGGTGCCACCCGTCGTTAGCGAGGAGGATCCTTCCCGCAAGAGGAAGGCGGACGAGGTTGTCGTCTCTGCGGATGGCGGCAAGAAGGCCAAGGGTGACGACGTCGTCACGATTTCTGACGACACGGCGGTCGCGCCAGCTAGACCCGCAACGGAGGCGGCCGCGTCCACGAAGGAGGGTGCTCCGTTGCCTGGAACGGCCGAGCCAACCTCCTTTGGGGCAGGTGCCTCTCTCGCCACCTTTCCGCGCTTCATGACCAAGGCGGCCGCGGCGAGTGGAACTTCGCCCTCGAGCCACGCTCCTGGGACCGCCGATGCTGAAGTCGACCAACGTCGTGGGCATACGGCGGCTCTCCTCGCGTCCGTGGACGCGATACAACTCCACGGCATGCTTGGCGCAGCCATCCAGGTACCTCCAGTCCCCGAGGATCAGGTTGGTGCTTTGCAGCGGCCTGATTATTTTAATGTCTTATCTTTATTTTTCGCATCCAGTCCCCGAGTGCGCACGCGCTGAATTTCAGCGGGTGGGCACTTAGGAATTTCTTTGAGTACCAGTCCCCGAGTGCGCACTCGCTGAATTTCAGCGGGTGGGCACTTAGGAATTTCTTGATTGCCAGTCCCCGAGTGCGCACTCGCTGAATTTCAGCGGGTGGGCACTTAGGAATTTTTTGGTTGCCAGTCCCCGAGTGCGCACTCGCTGAATTTCAGCGGGTGGGCACTTAGGAATTTTGCTTTGATTAACCTTTTTGGTGATGTGCAGGGTCTGCAGCTTGAATCGGCTGACCGATTGGCCGCGAAGCAACGCGCGGAGAAGGAACTGGCCATCGTCCAGGAGGCGAACAAAGGGCTTCAGGCTGTTGCCGCGAAGGCAGAGGAAGCTCGCCAGGGGCTTGTCCCCGCTGGTGAATTGGCGGCGGCGCAATCGGCTTTGAGTGCGGCTGAACAGAGGATCGCCAACCTTGAACGCGAGCTGCGGGAGGCGAAAGAAGAAGCGAGCTCGGCTGATGGGCGAGCCAAGGCCGCCATTGCAGCCGCCCAAGAGGATCGCAAAGTGTCGGATGCCCTTGTTGCTGGGCTTCAGGACGACCATACATCACTTCAATGCTTCATCACGGATCTCGCCCGCCCGTTGATTGGTAAGTGCGTCTGCCTCTTTCAGTAGTTGTGCCTTTTGTGGTGTCCGTCGTATTCATTATTGTCTTCTACTCACAGGTCGCATCATCGATAGCGCGGAAGAAGCGAGCTCGTTCGACGCGCGGCAGTGTGTAAGCATGCTTGTTAACTCGGCAACGTTGTCGGCGACGTGCATACGTGCCTATCTCCAAGAAATATCGCCCACAGAAGTAATTCCCAGTGACCTCGTTGAGGTGTGGAGATATTTGGAGAAGGCGCCCGTGGTCGTTGAGTTCATGATGCGGTCGGCGTTTCGGCGCGGCGCGGCGACAGCGCTTAGCCTTGGGCTTGCCCACTTCCCCGAGGACTTCGACATCGACGATGTGACGAGCGGCTACCCATCGTCGACTGGCGCGGTGGAGCTTTCCTAGGTCCTCAAGTTGCAGGATCGCGCCGCCGCATACTCGGAGCGTGTCTGGGCGATGGGCGACCTCCTTCCGTACCAGGAGACGATCGTCGTGCCGAACGACCCCGAGCCGCCGCATCGTGATTTCAAGGTCGAGCAACCCTTTCGTGTGGCGATGGCGGGTGAACTAACGACGTATCCGTCGAACCCGTACACGCCGTTCATCCGCAATCGCCGGGGTGTTGGCGAATCGTCATCAAAGCCTGCAGAATAGGATAGTTTGCCTTGTGGCGTTAACAGCAGGTCTGCCATATGGGCATATTTTGTAATATGAGACAATGCAACATGCAATCGAATGAGACATCGTGTCTATTTGGGTATTTGTCATGTGTTTGCGATTGATGTTTGAACGAGTCCCCGAGCGCGTCCGCCCTTTTGTGGGGTTTACCTCGTATGTGACATGTTTGTTGTTTTTGTGTGTTTTGTTATTGTGGTCGACTCGCCCAGGCTCGAAGAGCTAGTCGCTAGGCGACTCCCTTGAACGCTCTGTACTTCGCCGTTTTCCCTTGCGCGAACGAGGTCGGGTGGCCGAGTCCCCGAGCGTGGTACTTGGCTATTCCAGTCACGACTCGAGGGTGAGTGAGGACTTGGCGCGTTAGTTCGAGTGCATCACTCCTGCCTGACCCGTGGAGTCAGTCGCGTGGCGAGTCCTGGGCATGCTCTCTTACTTGGCGTTTTCCCGGACCGCTCGCGGTGAACTGGTCTGCAGTCCCCGAGCGTGGTACTTAGCCGTTCGAGTCGCTATGTCAAGGATGCGGAGGACCATGGTCGCTGTAAGAAGTGTAGGCAGTTGTCTTGGTTCATAGAACCAGTCGAGCTAGGCGACTCCCATGGGGCTCCGGGTAGGCGTTTTTCATGGACGATGCAAGACCTGAGGTGACTCAGTGCTCTTGCCCCGCACTACTTAGCCGTGCCGATCGCTGTACCAAAGGTTGACTTCTGCGGTTAGCGTAACGCTGTTATTACGAGTGCGAGTGGCACAAGACATGGAGAGTAGGCACAATTTGCGGTAACCGTTTCTTTTTATTTCATAGCGACTGGAGAGTACATATGTTGGGTTCTAGGCGTAGAACTTCCGTAGGAGGTTTACATTCCATGGTCGCTTAACGTCGAGTTCGCCGTCCCCGCGGACGTCGATGAGGTAGTAGGAGTCGTTGTCGAGTACTCGCCCGATGGCGAATGGCCCTTCCCACGTAGGGGAGAGCTTGTGCATGCCCTTCTTGTCCTGGATGAGGCGTAACACCAGGTCGCCCTCTTGGAAGGTGCGAGTCTTCACCCGCCGGCTGTGGTAGCGGCGGAGTCCCTGCTGGTAGATAGCGGTGCGTGACCGAGCGAGGTCACGTGCCTCGTCGAGTTGATCGATCCCGTCTTGGCGGGCGAGCTCGTTTGCGGCCTCCGTGTAGTGGACGACCTGCGGCGAGTCGTGCTCGAGGTCGGTGGGCATGACTGCCTCGGCGCCGTAGACCATGAAGAAGGGGGTGAACCCTGTCGACCTGTTGACTAAGGTGCGGATCCCCCAGATGACAGAGGGCAACTCCTCGACCTAGCACCCGGCGGTGCGCTCGAGTGGTACTTGGAGTCGCGGCTTTAGGCCGTGGAGGATGCTTTGGTTGGCCCGTTCCGCCTGGCCATTGGATTCCGGGTGGGCGACCGACGAGAGGTCGAGCCGGATGTGGTGTTCTCAGAATTCATCCATCGCTCCTTTGGCGAAGTTGGTGCCATTGTCCGTGATGATGCTGTTTGGGAACCCGTAGCGATATATGAGCTCGCGTAGGAATTTGGTGGCGGTCTTCCCGTCGCATTTCCGAACTGGCTTGGCCTCCACCCACTTTGTGAATTTGTCCGACTAGTAGGTGGGTGTAGCCGGAGGGGGCCTTCTTGAAGGGGCCTACCATATCCATGCCCCACACAGCGAATGGCCAGGTGATGGGGATTGTTTTGAGCGCTGAGCTCGGCACGTGCGTCTGGTTGGCATACTTCTGGCACCCGGCGCACCGCTGGACAATGTCGACAGCGTCGGCGTGTGGGGTGGGCCAATAGAAGCCATGTCGCATAGCCTTGGCGACGAGAGAGCAGGCGCCGGCGTGGTGGCCGCAGTCACCGGAGTGGATGTCGTGGAGGATCTTGCGTCCTTCGGCGGGTTGGACGCAGCGTTGGAACACGCCGGTGACACTGCGCTTGTGGAGCTCGCCGTCGATGATGGTGTAGGACTTGCATCGGCGAGCGATCATCCGGGCGTCCGTCTCGTCTGCCGTCAAGGTGCCGGCTTCCAGGTAGGCGATGTAGGGCTTGGTCCAGTCGTCTGGCTCGTTGACGAGTGCGACCAGGGCTGCCTCTGGTTGGAGCGGGACTCCGATGTCGATCTCCCTCGGGGGAGAGACTGATGGCTTGGTGATCGTGTCGAGGAAGACGCCGGCGGGTGGTGCGAGTCGAGCCGACCCGATGCGAGAGAGTGCGTCGGCCTCCTCGTTCTTCCGCCTGTCGATCCACTCGACGGAGTAGCCTGTGAAGTGTTCGCCCAGCTTGTCCACTGCTTGGCGGTACGCCGCCATGGTGGGGGAGACGGCGTCGCAGGTGCCAGCGACTTGCCCTGCGACGAGGTCGGAATCGCCGTAGCATCGTAGGCGGTTGACATTCATTTCCTTGGCCGCTTGCATGCCGTGGAGTAAGGCCTCGTACTCAGCCATGTTGTTGGTGCAGGGTGTGAAGTCGAGGCAGAGGACGTAACGGAGCTTGTCGCCCTTTGGCGAAGTTAGCACGATCCCTGCGCCTGCGCCGTCCGCGTTCTTGGAACCGTCGAAGTACAGGCTCCAGTAATGGAGGTATGGCAGCTTCTCTGGCTGCTGGGCCTCTTCCCAGTCGGCGATGAAGTCCGCTAGGGCCTGCGACTTGATCGCTTTTCGCGGCTCGTATTTGATGTTGTGGACGCCGATCTTGATGGCCCACTTGGCGACCCGCCCGGTCACCTCACGGTTGCGGATGATGTCCTGCAGTGGTGCCGAGGAAACGACCGTGATCGGGTGCTCCTGGAAGTAGTGTGGCAGGCGCCGCTGAGCTCTGAAGACCGCGTATACCAGCTTTTGGTACTGGGGGTACCGCTGGCGCGACTCGGTGAGGACCTCGCTGATGTAGTACACCGGTCGCTGCACTGGGCGCTCCTTTCCTTCCTCTGGTCGTTCGACGACCATGACGGCACTGACGACGCGCTCGGAAGCCGCGACGTAAACCAGCATGGGTTCTTTGTCGGCAGGGGCAGCGAGTAGCGGTGCGGCGAGTAGCACCTTTTTGAGATCGCTTAGCGCGTCGTCCGCCTCCTTGTCCCACTGGAAGGTGGGGTTCTTGCGCATCAGGCGGTATAGGGGCATCGCCTTTTTGCCCAGGCGGGGGATGAAGCGACTGAGAGCCGCTACTCGCCCGGCCAGTTTCTGGACGTCGCGCAGGCACTCGGGTTTGCCGAGCCGGGCGATCGTGTCGATCTTCGTGGGGTTCGCCTCGATCCCTCGTTTGGAGACGACGTACCCTAGTAGTTGTCCTGCAGGTACACCGAAGGTGCATTTGCCTGGGTTGAGCTTTATCTTGTATTTTCGCAGGTTGGCGAATGTTTCCGCCAGGTCGGCGAGTAGGTCGCCCTGGCGAGCGGACTTCACGACCACGTCGTCGATGTAGACGTGGATGTTGCGGCCAATTTGGCTCGCGAGGCATTCTTGCATGCACCGCCGGTAGGTTGCCCCGGCGTTCTTGAGGCCGAAGGTCATGGCGGTGTAGCAGAAGGCTCCGAATGGCGTCATGAATGCCGTCTTCTCCTCGTATTCGACAGCCATTTTGATCTGGTTGTACCCAGAGTAGGCGTCGAGGAAACATAGCGACTCCGAGCCCATGGTTGAATCGATTATCTGGTCAATCCGCGGGAGGACGAACTGCTCCTTTGGGCAGGCGCTGTTCAGGTTTGTGTAGTCGATACACATCCTCCAGGTCCTGTTCTTCTTCTCGACCAGGACTGGGTTTGCCAGCCACTTGGAGTATTTGATTGGCCGGATAAAGCCTGCAGCGAGTAGACGTTGCACCTCCTCGGCGATTGCTCGGCGGCGCTCTTCATTGAAGGGCCGCAGCGACTGCTTGACAGGTCGCACTTTGGGGTCGGCGTTTAGCTTGTGCTCAGCGAGCTCCCTAGGGACACCGGGCATGTCAGATGGCTTCCATGCGAAGATGTCCCTGTTCTCACGGAGGAACTCGATGAGCGCGCCTTCCTATGCTGGGCTCATTCCCGTCCCGATCGTCACCGTCTGGCTGGAGTCGCCTGGGACCAGCTCGACGGTGCGGGTGTGCGTCGTGGCCTCAAAGGTTGAGGTGTTTGCGCCCTCTGAGTTGGGCTTCTTGAGTATGGTGGGGTCATCGTTGTTGACCCCGCTCGCGTACTTGGCGAGCTCATCAGCGTGGTTGGTCTCCGCCGCGATGACGGCGTCGGCGAGCTCGGCTCCTTTGGCCTCGCACTCGGCGGCCATGTCGGGGTCGCCGTTGATGGTGATGACGCCGCACGGCCCGGGGAGCTTCATCGCGTTGTACGCGTAGTGGGGCGCTGCCATGAACTTGGCGAACGCCTGGCGCCCCAGGACGCAGTGGTAGGGGCTGTCGAAGGGCACCAGCTCGAAGACGATCCGCTCGGTGCGGAAGTTTGCCGGTGTGCCGAAGGTGACTGGCAGCGTGACCTTGCCGATCGGGTATGCCTTCCGACCGGGGACGATGCCGTGGAACGTGGTGTGAGTCGTCTCGATCATCGACTGCGGGAGCCGCAACCGCCTGAAGGTGTCGAGGTACAGGATGTTGATGGAGCTGCCACCGTCCATCAATGTCTTGGGGAGCCAGTAGTCACCGACCTTGGGCTTGACCACCAGGGCGACTCGTCCTGGGTACTCGATGCGTGGCGAGTGGTCTTGGCGGCTCCAGGTGATGGGCTGCTCTGACCAGTTGAGGAACTGGGGAACGTCCACCTGGGCCACCGCGTTGACGGCGACGGCGCGGGCGATGACCTTCTTCTCGCGCTTCGTGTTGAAGCCTATGAAGGTATGGAGCGAGCCGGCCACTTTGCCGAATTTTCCGCCGTTTGGCGGGTCGTTGTCGGGGTCCTCCCGCGCTCGCCGTGCCTTCTCGATCTCCCTGAGGGTGTGGCAGTCGGTGGTGGTGTGCGTTGTGGGCTTCCCTTCCCTGCTATGAAACGCACATGGTTGGTTAAGGAGAGCCACGGGGTAGAACCTTGGCTTGGCCTTGTAGTTGCCGCCGTCGCGGCGTTGTCCTCCGTCGCGGCGGAAGCTCTTGGGCTCACGTTGCGCGTGCCCGGCGTTGGCGACGAAGTCGACTCGCCCATCACTGTGGCGCTTGCCGGTGAGGCGAGTGTTGCTGTAGCGTAGGTCGGACCATCGTCCGCTGTCGTTGCCGCTCGTGCGGCGTTGACCTCCTGACTCGTCATCAGTTTCCTGGTTTGGATCTTCCTCCGCGTACCGTTTGGCAATCTCGAGGAGGTCGGGGATGTTGTCAAGTGTGCGAGAGTGTCGCTTGAGCTTGGCGACCAGGGGCTCGTAGCGGCATGAGGTCTTGAAGCAATGGATCGCGGTGTCCGGATGGATGCCGACCGCGTTGTACCAGAGTTCTTGCCACCGTTGGACCCAGTTGCGGGTCGACTCGCGAGGTCCCTGGACGCATCGCTCCAGGTCCTTGATAGTGGTGGCGCGGGTGTAGGAGCACTCGAAGTGCCTGACGAAGGCGTCGCGCATCTCCTCCCAGGAGTCTATACTGTCCTGAGGGAGGGTGTTGATCCACTGCCTGCACGTCCCCTCCATCATCAGGGGGAGGTAACGGGCGGCTAGCAGGTCGGTGTGGCCTGCGATCCCCATTGCCATGAGGTATGTGTCGAGCCAGACAGCGGGGTCGTACGAGGGGTCGTACTTTTCTATCTCCTTCGGCGCCTTAAAGTTTGGCGGGTACTTCTCGCCTCGGATCATTGGTCCGAAGCACTTGGGGCCGAGTCGACTGAGCGGCCCCATGGGCTCGCCATCGCGGCGATTGGTTAGGGTGTGCCGCAGGTCGTCGGGCTGGCGTGCGCGCCAGCTTTGGTTGTTGATGATGTGGGTGCGGGCGTCGATGGGTTGACCATTGGCAGCGACGAGGTTGGTCGCTGGCCTGGGGTCGTTGGTGGAGAGTGCCGCGTTCGCGGGTCGGTGTTGGAGCTGCAGTGGCTCCGGTGGTGGGCAGTTGAGTGTGTTTGCCGCCATTGGGCGGCCGCTCGAGGCCGCCCTGCTTCCCGAGGAACGCGAGTATACTCGACCTTGCGAGTCGGCGCCCGCTCTTTGCTGCTCGACGGCCTTTGCGAGCAGGGCCCTGACGTATTGGATCTGTAGGGCGCCGTCGCCGGTGGCCGTGATGCTGTCGGCTGCTGCTCGGCCTGCCACGAGGTTGTCCATCGGGGTGGAGAACAGTGGGAGTCCGTTTGCGTCTCGCTCCCGTGAGGAGACTACTATCCGCGGCTGGTCCCTGGGGGGTGTGCGGTTGGGTGGAGGCGGGGCGCCCATCACCGTCGACCCTGGCGGGGGTCGGGCGCTTCCTCCTGGTGGCGCGTTCTCGCAGATCACGCGCTCGGCCACGCGGGTCGGGTCGTTTTCGTCGTCGAAGTTCAGGGCGCGCCCCTGAACGGTGGGGTTTAGGCGTGACCTGATCCGCTGTTGGTGGTAGCGCGATAGCTCCTGCGCCGTCACCTGCTCGAGGCGGAATTTTTTGTGCTCAGCTTGTTCCTTGCGCACCGCCTCCGCCAGTTTCAGGCGGAGTTCCTCGACCTCCGTTGCCGTGGCGTTAGGAGGGATTGGGGTGGAGAATGGATCCTCCGGCGGGTCGGTGCCGGTCGCCATGTAGGTCGCGGCGTGGCGACCGGTTCCCTCGCGGAGGTCGGCGGAATTCTCCGACCCGGAGTCGAATTCGAAGATCCCGAGGATGGAGGGGTCCTCGAAGTCTCCCACGTTGGAGACCCGAGTGATTGAGCCCGCGGGTGAAGCCGCGGTGATGGACCCGGCGAGTGACGTCGGGGTCGCCGAGTCGGCGTCGTCGTCGAGGGCCGCGTCTCCTGCGGCCGCTGAGTTTTCGGCCACGTCGCTGTGGGCCGAGTTGTACTCGGAGGCGAGGCGATGGATCGTGCGGATCTGGCTCTCGGAGAGCCGATCACGTGGCGGCGACTCACGGATGCGAGCCGAGTCCTCCGAGACGATGACGTCGGTGAGGCCGACGAAGAGGCTGATCGTGCCGATCGGCAGGATCACGCTGTGCGTGACAGGTCGCGCCGCCGGGACGTAGCTGCTCGGCAAGATTTGGAGCATCTCACCGATCGCTATCATGCGGCCGGTGGCGACCGTCTCGTTGATGGGCAGATTGGATCTCGCCGCAGAACACCGGCCAGACCGGCCAGGCCCCATGGTGGGCGCCACTGTCGTGGGAATGGTCACGGCAGATGCTGCAATCGGCAGCGAGTAGTAGAACGAGGGGCAAGGGCGGCCAGCCATCTGCGGTGCGAGATGAGGGCAAAGACACAGGGTTTTACCCAGGTTCGGCCCCCGGAGGGTAAAGACCTACTCCTGCTAGATTGTATTATGGAGGTGGTACAATGGGCGAGCTCGGCGGCTAGGCGGCGAGTCGCTTGGGTGTATGATGGAACGTATCTCTACTCACCCTATGGGGGGGTTTATATAGGCTCACCTCCCCTAGGGTTTACATATCTCAACCGATTCAGTTAGAGCTTCGGTACTCGTTTAACCTAATCCGACTGGGCCTATCTACTCGCCTGGGCCTTCAGCTTCCAGTCGCTCCGTTCCTCGCTGGGCTTCAATCCAGTCGCCGTCTTGCAAACCCACTCGCCAGTTCTTGGGCCAGTCAGAAACGTCCTGCTGGGTATACCCCGGTAGGCATATCCCCATCACATAATATATGGTCTCTGGGCTATGGGTCCGGTTCCAGGTATTAATTCGATGATAAACTCGATATCCCGATCTGGGGGCATACCGGGCAAAACATCTGGAAATACATCGGGGTATTCACAGACTATCCGGACTTGGTCAATGGTTGGCTGGGCTATACTCTTGTTGTACTTGAATTGATGGAGCAAGGTTTCAGATACATGCTCTACTGATATTCCAGTTGTACTGGTCATGGTTATGGCTTTCTTGGCACAGTCGATTAATCCTTTATGTTTGGACATCCAATCCATTCCTAGTACTACTTCCAAACCTTTAGTTCCGAGTACTATTAGATTAGCATAAAAATCTATGCCATGGATTCAGATAGGCACGGCCTTGCAAATTTGTCTAGCTTTGGTGGTTGAACCATGTATTTGAACTATCATAACATGCTTCAATTTGGTGGGTTGAATCTTACTAGTGCATGAAAATTCTTCAGTAACAAACGAGTGCGATGCTCCAGAATCAAACAACACTCTTGAAAGTACTGAGTTAACAGAAAACATACCCAACACGACATCTGGCGCTTCTTGGGCTTCTTCCGCATGCATGAGAAAGAGACGGCCGTTGTGGTTGAGCAAATTCCCTAGGGCAAACCTTCTTCCAGGCTGAACACGACGTTGTTGCTGAGCCTGGGCATTTGCATTGGGGGCTCCGCAATCTTCTTGGGGCACTCATTGGAATAGTGACCCTTGGTTCCGCATTCATAACAAGTCACTTGCGACTTGTCCTTTGCTGCAACAGGCACATCATTGCTTCCAGTCCTCAGAGCAGTGTTGGTGTTGGTGGCGACATTGTTGTTGTTGAACTTGGGCGGGGCACGGTTGAAATTGCTGGGGTTGTCAGGGTTGTTGTGGTTTCCTCCGGGCCTTGGGTTTCCATAGTTGGGATAGGTCGGATGGTTCATCAGGGGTCTGTTGGTTCTTGGGGCATATTCTGGAGATGGGTTGGGGCTATACTTGTGTGTATGGTGGGTTCCTGGCCGATGCATCATGCGACGCTTGCGGTTCTCATTAGCTTGGTTGATCTTTCCTTCCATCTGAATGGCAGAGTCAACTAAGGCTTCAATATCAGCAAAGGGGATATTGACTAACACCGTCTGCATCTCATCGTGCAGACCATTCAGGAATCTCTCCTTCTTTTTGGCTTCAGTATCTATCTCATCTGGTGCATACCTAGCCAATGACAGAAATTTGTCATGGTACTCAACTACAGTCATTCTGCCTTGCTTCAGCTCCCTGAATTCATCTCTCATCCTCTTGATCAAACCCGGTGGTACATGGGTTCAGCTGAACTTGATTTTGAACTCTTCCCAAGTCATCATTTGACCTCCATTCATGGCACGAACGCTGTTCCACCATGCTCTTGCATCTCCGGCCAGATAGTGGGTAGCAAACAGTACCTTCTCGTTGGCTTCCACTCCTGCAACTTCTAGGTTGTTCTCCATGGTTTGTAGCCAATCATCGGCATCTAGGGGCTCTTCCGACTTAGTGAAGATAGGTGGATTGGTGTTCTAGAAATTCTTGAGCTTGGATCCATGGTTGTCCTGATTTCCATGGCCCTGGTTGTTGTTGTTGGCCATCTGAGCTATGTGCTGAAGGGTGGCTAAGTTGGCTTGGCGTTCGTCTCTTTTAGCTTCGCGATCCAAAACCAACATTTGCAAGATTTGCAACATCGGGTCCGGGGATGAATTGCTTCCTCCGTGAGGCATCTAAAGATTGAGATAGATCATGAGAAAAGAGGGAAATTTCTAAGGTTCGGGGTTTTGTAAAGTCTTTGAAGTTTGACTCAGATTTTTCTAGCAACTTGCTTTTCATTCATTCATCCATAACACACAATACAACACACACCGCAACAAGGAAAACAGCTGGTTTTAAGAACCATTCTATGAAACTACGATACAGAGAGACCAAATACAACTTTCCTAACGCTAGTGCTCAAGTGCTACTACTCCTCGGAATTGGTGGCTTCATCATCCTCATCATCATCATCATCATCAATGAAGGCGAAGTCATCCTCATCGGTGAAGAAGTCCATGGCCTGATCCTCCAGAAAGTCATCGTCGTCACTAAGATAGGAGTGGGGGTCTCCACGAAGGTCTTCCCCTGCATTCTCCCTCTCCTCCAGCTACATGTCCCTCTCATGGATGGTATCCTCCAAGTATGTGATCCGGTGACGAAGACGGGCAATGATGCACTCCTTCTTGTCGAGCTGACAGCAACGAGACTAGCGATCCTTCACTAGCATGGCGATCGTCTGATCCTTGTTGGCGGCGATGACGTACTTGTGGTTGGCGTAGGAGCAGGCATTTTCTAACTCCTTCTGCCGGTCATACATCATGAAGCTGAGGTGGTCCACTTGTTTCTGCAACTCAGGGTGATATGGTGCCTCTAGTGGCTGTCCCATAACATCACGCCTTGGGCAGAACTCAAAGCGGGTACCCTTGATCTGATTCATACTCTGCCCACACGGACGGGCAAGAGCTTCCTGCATGGCTCTGGCAAGTCCATCGAGCCAGTTGTTCTCTCTCAAGGTGAATTGAATTCCCTCTAAGGTGGGGGCTTCAATCTTTCCCTGGAGACTTGCAACAACTGGCCACTGCAAATCCTCTCCTTCCTAATCATTGATCTGAGCTCCGAAGAACTCGGGGTGTGGACGCTCCAGAAGTTCCGAAAGCTGGTCCAAGTCACGCTCAAAGATGAGGTCTCCTCCATTCCCCAACTGATAAAACTTGCTATACTTCACGTCCATCTATAAGAATATAGGATGAGTAAGTTAGTAGAGTGATCAAGTGTGTCAAATTTGAAGTAAGTTTGCAAAAAAAATGAGGAACGTGAATTTTCAAGAAAGAGTCTAAGTGATAAGAATGAGAATAAGTTTTCATAAATGCTCACTTCCTTGGTTTTGAAAATAAGTTTTTGATTCAAACGTCCATTCTAAACTAGGGTCTCCTATGGTCAGGATGGCTCTAATACCAACTTGTCAACACCCAGATTTTTAATCACAGATGCCTGTTATGCCATACATCGCAATCCCAGGATTACCATTTTTGCGAGACATAACAGATTGGATATCATAGTACATCATCCATTACAAACCATACATAAGGTCTTACACAAATAAAGGATCTCATGATCCAGTCTTAATACAATTCAAATAGCGGAATAACGTAATAGTAACAAAAGCGTAGGCGAGACTCCATCTTCAGGGTCACAGGCAATGCTGACGATGGGAGATGATCCTAGTTTTCATAACCTTCCTTCTGTCCGTCCTCCTGATACTCCTCTTCATAGTCTGGCCTCGGGAATAGCCAGGGACAAAGCCATGAGTACTCTTTAAGTACTCGCAAACTAATACTAACAAGTGAAGGGGTTTTGAGTAGGACATACTAGGCTCTAGGTTGTTTTGCAAAAATCCAGATTTATCTCTAATGAGTTCAGAAGCAAAGAAAGCTAGTTGAAAGTTTTATAACACCTAAGTGGGAACTTGAATTTTCATGTCACAACCCTATTGTGATCAAGTCAAAGTCACGAATCATTTCACAAGTCATTTTGAAAACATCTGACAACGGAACAGTATGGCCACTCCAACTATCCATAACCGCGGACGCGGCTATTCAAATAGTTTGACACTCTGCAGAGATTGTACACTTTCACCACAACATTCGATACATCCGTTAGGAACAATCCTGAATTCACCATACTCAGTATGCGGATATTCAGTCCTAACCGTTCAATTACACTCCCTAGTATAGGCACCTCTCCTATGAGTTTGGCCTCCCAACCATGACCAACTGTCATCTTGGGTACTGCACAGGTGGACAATCTTCACAAGGTAGCCTCAGCTCAAACCTTGGCCGCAAGGGAACCCATACTAAGGTATATAAATTTCCAGTCAAGCCCTACCCAAATTTCGGGTATTGTGGTTGTACGGTAAAATTGGAATGGTATCGCATCCAGACAACCATCAATTTTATAAAGGGCTAAGGCTCATGCCTTAACATTTTCATCATCAAAATCATCTGGTGTTCAAGAACACATGTCAAAACATTTCAGTAGAATGACTCATCATTCTAAGGTTTTCATAACCATTTTCACCAAGTATTTCCATCTAAAGTGATCAAGTTTATATGCTTAGCACTAGCATCTACAAGTGGGGGTAAACACTAATGAGGGGTGGTAATCAAGTGTGAATTATCTAAGTTCAATCTCATGCCTCAGGATGACATCAAGATTATCTAATTTAGGTCAAGTTTTATGCTCTTTATGCTACCTTTAACAATCTCTCTAAACTCTACAAATCACTAAGTAAACCAAACTAAAGAGCTTTGATAAAGAAATAAAATAATTAAGCTTGCAAGTAAAACTAGGATTTGGTATCATCAAGTGGGTATAATTACATATGCTTAAGGCATCTAGTTTGCACAGTTTTCATGCAAGGGTTAACTTGAAAAGTCAATAGCCTGCCAAGTCAACTGGTAATATTAGGCTTGCCTTGTGCAAAGCAGTGGTTGAAGTTCTCCTCGGCTTCCTCTTTGTAGTATCCTCCTTCCTCCTCGTATCCTTGGTCGGTACTAGCGTCTATAAATAAATACGAGATACACAATCACGAAACAATACTTAACTACTCTTACTTATCACACCAAGGTTTTCACTAGATGATCTAGTATCATCACAAACATTACAATCATCAAAGTATTTGTCTTATTTATTTTATTTTGGAAAAGTAATTTCTACTCATTGAAAATCTACTTAAAATTTAATATTATCCAGCTGAAACATGGGATCATGTTGACACATGTCATCACCACATATTTAAGTACATGGGAATGTGATTTAAAGTGGTGTCAAAATTTAATAAGGTTTAACCTTTTTATTTTAATTAATTAAAGTGACTAGAAATGCCTATGGGGCATTATTTTATTACTTGTTCATTATTTCTGCAAGTAAACCTAGATATTTTTATATATTCGGAAAGGTCTTATTAAATGTGATTTGAGAGTTGGAATCAACTCAAAATATTTTGGGGTTGAATTTTGAAAAATCTTGGAATGCAGAAAAGCTTCTGCCTTGTTATTTTTACCATGGGTGATCTACAAATCTAAATGGTTTGAATCCAACGGGCTTGGATTAAGAATTTCAGTATCTTTCTAACACAATTGGTTTCATGCATTTTGGTTCAGTGAATCGTCCTTGGTTGATTTTTAAATTTAGGTACAAAACTGAGTTGGAAACTAAAAGAATAAACCTAAATTTGAATTACCACGGTGCACAACACACTCGCAGGTGGGTTTAAGTGAATGACCCCACCAGTCAGTGAGACAGAGGGGGGTGCGAAATGGTATGGGGGATGTGGACCGCACGATCAAGCTCTAATCCTACAGTTGCGATTCATCGTCCACGTCGGGCAACGCCGGCAAGACAGAACCCTAGCGCGGCCAGTGGGGGTCTACGGGGGCTCACCGGGGCTCAAGAGAGGGTCGGCGACGGGGGCGAACGACAAAGTCGATGACGGCGATCCTCCTGGTACCGGTAGCTCCCTCGGGGTGGCTCCAATCAATGGCGCCCTTCTCCTCCAGCAGCGGCAAGCTCCGGCGAAATTCCAGCGACGCGCTGCTCGCCTTGCTCTAGGGGTGAGGTGGGGTACTTCTGGGAAAGAGGGGAGTGAGATGGTGTGAAGAATTCGAGCGGGGGTGGCCTCCTTTTATAGTGCCAGAAGGGGACCGACGGGCGCGGGTGGAGCTCGTCGTGGTCGTCGGCACGGTGAGCTAAAGGCCTGGGCTACGATAGGGGGCGGTGCTATGTTCCCTGGTGAAGCTCAACGGCATGGTTACGCGGCACGGGACGGTGCGAAATGGTTGGAGCATCGCGGTGCTTTGAGTGGGTCCGACGGCGGTTTTAATGGCGCACAACGTCCATGGTCCGCGCGACGACGAACGAGCGTGTCTAGGGTGTTCCTAGGGCGGTGGAGATCCTGCTTGCACGCGGCGAGGGCGGCGCGCATTCTGTGGGCGTGTGTCACGGTTGGCGCTTTGGCGTGCTCTCGGCTCACTCGTAGAGAGGCTTGGCATGCTCAGGCTGTGTGGTCCAGGGGCTGGCTGCGCTCGAGGCTTGGACAGGGGGTGGCGGTGGACGGTGGAGAGTGTCCTAGACATGGTAGCTAGGCTTGGCGCTTCTCCTAGATTGCTGTCGAATGAGAGGTGGCAAGTTGAGCTCGGCATGGTCACCATTGATGGCTATGGCAAGCTCACAGTGGTGCTAATGCTTGTTAAATGAGCTAGATGATCTACTAATAACTTGCTATGAACCAGAGAGGGAACAAGTTACGCCAAAATCACTGCTCCTAATAGTGTTTGATGTTTATTGGTTTGGTGATTGCAAGGTGTTTGATGAAATGGCCGAAAGATATTCAAATTTGAGTTTTGGATTCAAACTTGGTGGGTGTGCTGGTTACATACTAGGGAGTCTCTAGTTAGTGGGATTGGTCAAGTGGAATTGGTTTGGTTGGTTTTTGACAAAGGGGTGATCTTCACATATGAATCAGATTCAATTTTGAAATGTGATTTGAATCAAGTTGTCAAATGTTTCTGCAGGTTTGAAAGGTGGGCTTTGATTCACTTTTACTTGGTCTAGAAAGGGGTGAAAAGAAATAGAAATGTTTCTGTTTGAAATCTTGGACTAGAAACACTCAAAGTGACCTAGTGAGCAAGATTGGGAAAATGACCATTTGCTTTATTTGATTTGTTTTGATTTTCTCTTGATTTGTTTCTGCTTGGAAATGTTTTAGATGGTGTTGTTTTCATCTTTAAACCATTCCTTGCTATTTAGATCAATCACACAAGTCCATTCATTCATTCATACAATCATCACATACACACATGCATTCATAATGATTTGAATTAACAAAAGTTTTTGTTGGCCCTAATTTTGGTGATTGGAATTGATAATCCTTGTTCAATATTTTTGGGATGTTACAAGAGGGTATATCAAGGTTACTAGTGATAGAAATAATAGAGGAACATTCCTCAAGGCTTGGAATGGCAACACCAACAGTATTAGCCATTTGAATAAGATTACTTGTAGCAATAACATTAAAAGGGTTTTGTTGCACCATACCATTCATATTAGAAGAAGTAGCAGTTGTTTTCTCCAAGTTCCTCCTCATGGTAATCTCCTGTGCTTTTTGAAGCATTGTTTTCCCTTCCTTATCAGAAAACCTGGAAATTTGCCTTGCACCAAAGACAGGACCCCACTTTCTTTTCTTCTCTTGCTCCTTAATCACCTTTTCCTCAAGCCCATGACTCAGTAGCTCCTCCTGACTAAGGTCCCTGTCTAGGTCCTCATAGAAGAGAGTGTTTTTAGTAGCCAGCTCCATCTCCTGGATAAGGTTGATACAGTCATCTTCAGATTGAATGCCCTTCATCCAGTCCAGCACCTTATTCTTTGCCATGGATTCCTCATCCACAATATGAAGAAGCCTGCTAGAGCATGCAGAAATTGGACAGTCATTGTTGAAGCAGTTTGCAACCTCCAGAACTTTGTCAGACAATGCAGCCAGTGATTTCTGCTTGGAACTCCCTTTCTCATTGCTTTTTTGTTGGTTAGGAGTAGAGGAGTAGTACCTTTCCCCCCAGTGCTGGTATCAGTATCCATTTTATCGGAGCTTTTCTTAGCTTCAGGTGGCTGGTCCTCTTGCTGGTCACTATGCTCATCAGGGTTAGGAGGATGAATATTATCAGGATCTTCATCCTCCACATTGACCACACTAGAAGGGCCCTCAACAGCAAAATGGATTTGAAATAGCACTCCACTAACCTCAAAGATTCTGGTGGCAGGAATCCTAGTGTGATCCCTACAATTTATCTTGACTCTAACTGTTTCATAGAAAGACCTAAACATCCCATACCAGTCCACATCCTGCATGATGCCAAAAGCTGTAACAAACTGCATGAGAGTTGGCCATTTGCACCAGGTCTGGTTCAAGCCCTTGGTTTACAGCCAAACATCCTGCAATTCAGCATAGTAGTCCAGGGCTCCATTCCAAACATGAACTTTGACAAAGACACCCTCCTTAGGTAGACCAAAACTAGGATACCCAGCAATCTCTTCAACCTTGAGGTGAGGTGGGAATTTGACCAGAAAAGACCACTCATCTAGGCATCTGATTTGCCAGGGCCAGTTGGTTCTATAAACAGAGGCCAGATTCTAGTATAACTCTTCCTTTGTGATACTCCCTTGATCAACATAAACAAGGCCAATATTCTTGGGAGGAGAAATCTCAGAGGTTTGAAAAGGTAACTCTATGTGATAGAAACCCAAGCCATATGCAGCACTGCCTACAAACTTTGCAATCTGTTGAGGCTGTTTCTTAACTGGGCAAGCTTCCACTTCATGATCCAAAGAGCTACAGATAAAGCAAGTCCCGGGAGAAGCACAAGCAGCTTTGTGGTGCCTAGGCTCCCCAAAATTGTAGCAGATTACCTCAACATATGCATCAAGCTTCTCAATAGCAGCAGAACCAGAATCAGCTGAAGCATTTGAGTGTTGGGCACCATCTAATGACTTAGAGTCATCTCCTTTACCCAAGTCCCTGTTTTTCTGCTTCTGATTCTTTCCAGCCAGAGAGGAACGATTACTTCCCTGAGTTTTTTGCAGAGGGGGATGCACCACCTGCTGGGGGGCATCCACTGCCCAGTAAAACCAGGAGGTGGCTGTTGCCAAGGCACTGGGAATTTCCCCTAGAAAACATGATTAGGAGGCTGCCCATACTGCCAAGGAGGAAAGCTAAAAGGAGGATATGATCCAAACTGTGGTGGCATCATCTGAGCTTGCTGATTAGGAGGGGGTTGCTGGAAACCAAAACCAAAAGGTGGTTGCTGGGGTGGTTGTACCTGCATCTGCTGCCATTGCTCCCCTCTATTGTTTCCACCTCTCCCTCTGCCTCGCCCTTTCTCTACCATGACACAAGCTTCAAATATGTGCTCAAACGAAGGTTTGGGCCTTATCTGCCAACTTTCAGCACTAAGAGATAGTCTAGAGCTCAGATCTGGCTCATCATCATGTGAAAGAGGAAAATAGTCCGCCGCCACGAAGGAGCGGGTTTGAACAAGCTCTTTCTGGATCCAGACAAGGAGGGAGGGTGAGGTAGTTGTAGTAGTCCAAACCCTAGGAGGGGTATCTTGGTCTTCCCAAAGTTGTCCGAAGAAAAATCCCCAAGCCTTGTCAGCATCGTCCTCAACGCCAACACACGTGAGCTAGGTGAGACCATGTGACTCCAAACCTAACATCAAGGATTTCTTCACAGGTCTTGTCTCCCCTCCAGGTGGGCGCACACCAAGGCACCCACGTTGACCGAGTCCTGTCTGAGGGCCAATAGAGTTGCCGCTGCCAACGCATCTCGGAAGGAGAACTTCCCCTGCTCTGGCTGAAGAGGGAGGGAGAACATGGCCTGGTCTCTTGCCTCCAACGACGATGGAACCAACTGTGAAGCCGACTTCCTGGTCGTAGATCTGCGAGGGCGACCATGCTTCCTCTTCTCCATCACTATAGGGACAGAGACCTCCGCAGCACCTCGAAGAGCTTGAAAAGGGCTTCCGATGCCGTCGACGATCTTGCGAGGACGCCGCACAACTCGCTTGCCAGCACTCAGATTCCTCCCCAATCCCTTTGTCAACGCCGGCGATGTCGAAGGAGTCGATGAACCAGAATCCAGCATCAGAGTCTCGAAATTTCCTCTTGCCGACGAGCCTGCCGAAGCCCCTTCCTCCCCCAATCGACTGCTAGGTGAAGGATTGCTCCCGTCGTTGATGAAGGGTCCCCCCGCTCCATCAACCGCTTCAAGTGTGGCCCGAGCCTCCTCCCCGCAAGGAGTTGAGCCGCTACACGGCTCATCCTCCTCTCCATAGGCAGGAATCGCCAGCGTCAAGCGTCGCACCACAAATTTCCTCACCGGAAGGAGACAAGCAAGCGGAGGAGAGGGCGGTGTTGAAGTCGGAGAGGGCGAGGCAGCCGGCGGAGTAGTGCAGGTGGACGAAGCAGGAACGACGGCAGTGAAGGATCCCGCACATGGCAGAAACATAAACCGTACGCCGCCCCGCTCAGGTGGGCCTATCCGCTACGCTCGCCACGCGCCCGATGAACCTGGAGGAGGGTCGGAACAGTAGGGGGTGTGAGTGGGCTCAGGAGAGGTGTTGGGACAGGGCCCGCGAGGTGGCACGAGGAGGGGCACATTGGGGAATCGCAATCATCGCCCCTCGAGCTCCGCTCTGTACGTGTCATCTTCCTTCCGATCGTCTAAAAAATCTGGTGCCACCGCCTTTATCAATGAACAAAAGCCTCCATAGAAATTAGTTTTATAACACGGAATTGGGCAGTGCTACGCGTCTCTTGGGGGATAATTGCTCCCGATCCTTCAAATCCTGCGCCACTGTCCCCAAAACCGTCTGTAAATCCCGCTTTTGCGGCAACTGGCCAGGTTTTGCTACAAAATGTCCCGCTTTCGTTACATGTAATAAAAATGGTTCGCTTCAACAAATAGAACAAAAAAGACGACCTTGTTGGAGACTCTGTAGCAAAAAGTTTTGCTAATATAACAGATCTGACCTTGCTGGAGACTTTCGGCCGAAGACCGTGTAGCAAAATTTTTACGCTAATATAGCAAACCAAAAAACGTATGTAGCAAATAAAATTTCCTATTTTAGAAAATCCGATCTCGTCAGACACCTTGCAAGACACCTTGCAGGAGATCTCGCCGAAGACCTGGTAGCAAAATCCAAGACACGCCGTCAACCGCATGTAGCAGCCGCGCCGCCAATTCCATGTAGCAAACCTCAAAGCCGTAGGTAGCAGCGGCGGTGGCAGTAGGTAGCAACGGCGCCAACCCTATGTAGCAAACCTTGATACCGTAGGTAGCAATATCGGTGGCAGTAGGTAGCAATGCTGCCTTCTTGAATGCCTAGCATCATTCAAGCATTTTTTTCTTTGTAAAAAATACAGTGTGGGACTTAGAGAAATAGCAACGTAGCAATACAAATATGATTATGTAGCTAAAAAAACTTATATGAATGTAGAAAAAATAAAGACTAAAAATCTATAGCCTGGCATAAAACATGCGGAGGAAGTCTTGACGGCCATGGCCGCAGTCCACCTCACTCCCCTCGGCAGAAGCATCACTGCTTCGTGGGTGCGGAGGAGAGACGGGGGCGAAGGCCGTCACGGAGCAGTGGAGACCTTGTCGGAGGCGGCAGCGACCAGAACCACCATGCGAGCGCGGCGGGGAGGGTGTCACGGAGGAGGCACAATAGAGGCTCGCGGAGGCGCCGACGACATCCACCATGGGAGGAGGGATCCGGACACGGAGGACGGTGCAGCAGAGGAGGCGCGAGGGCACCGCCGATGACACCCACCATGGGAGGAGGAGGGAGAGGACATGGACGCGGACGCCAGCATGGCAGACGAGGCGCACGGCGGCGGGTGTGTGCTGGCTGTCTTTTGGATCGAGTTGGATAGAGAACGGGGGTGGAGAAAGGTACTTGTGTGCAACCCACCCATGAGGTCACGCGTGTCAAACGGTCCACGGCTCCACGCCACGCGGGATAGGAACGTGCGATCCCTCAAGGTATGGTATATCCATTTTTATGATAAATAATATGGATCGAGGGAGTACTTGATTTAGATTTATCTAGATACGAACGTATCTAGTTAATTAATTTTTAGTACATGATACATGTATCTAGATAAATTTGAATCAATAAATACGTGTCGGGAGGGAGTATCATTTTCCGTTTGTTTTTACATCTTTGGAAGATGCTCTGAGCAAGGAATGAAAGACACCATTCAACCAAAAAGGCCATAAAAGGACACCAAAGCCGTGCCCAGATTGGCAGTAACGCAAGGATACCAATGGACAAGACCGTGGTTCTGTACCCCGGCCTCGCCGTGAGCCACTTCGTCCCGATGATGCAGCTCGCCGGCGTCCTCCTCGAGCGCGGCTACGCCGTCTCCGTCGCTCTCATCGGCCAAACCTTAGAACGCAACGCCGCCTTCGGTGCGGTCGTCCGCCGGACTGCCTCCTCCATGCCGTCCGTCCGCATCCACACGCTCCTCCCGCCAGATCATTCCCTCGACAGCACACCTCCGTCGCTGTCGGCGTTCTTCCTCTGGTACCTCCGTCTCGTGGGCAGCTACAATGGGCGCCTCCACGACTTCCTCTGCTCCACCCAGCGCGTCCACGCCGTGATCGTCGACTCCCTTTCAGTCGAAGCGCTCGGCGTCGCCAAGGAGCTCGGGATCCCTGCCTACACCATGTACACCTCCAACGCCACCACTCTCCTCGCCTCCATCCAGCTCCCTTCGGTGCTCGGCGCAGGCGAGTCCTCCCGGGCAAGCTTCAAGGAGCTAGGGGACAGCACCGTCGACTTCTTCGGCCTCCCGCCCATGCCGGCCTCACACCTTCTCAGCGAGTTACTACAGGACCCAGAGAGCGAGACATACAAGGCGACGATGGCCGCCATGTACGGGATCCCGGAGGCGGACGGCATCCTGGTGAACACGTTCGAGTCGCTGGAGCCTCGCGCGGTGGCCGCACTCATGGACCCGCGGTGCCTCCCCGGCCGGGTCCTGCCTCCGGTGTACTGCGTCGGGCCCTTGATCGAGAGCCCCCCCGGTGAGGAAACCATACCGAGGCACGAGTGCCTGGCGTGGCTGGACGGACAGCCGGACCGCAGCGTCGTGTTCCTCTGCTTCGGGAGCGTGGGGTGGTGGGCCCACTCGGAGGAGCAGGTCCGGGAGATCGCCGCCGGCCTGGAGAGCTCAGGCCATGGCTTCGTGTGGGTCGTGCGAGCCCCCGACGGCGGCGTCCCGGACCTCGCCGCGCTCCTGCCGGACGGGTTCCTGGAGCGCACCGGTGGCCGCGGCCTCGTCGTCAAGTCGTGGGCGCCGCAGGTCGACGTGCTCCGCCACAGGGCCACCGGCGCGTTCGTGACGCACTGCGGGTGGAACTCGGTGCTGGAGGGCGTCATGGCCGGCGTGCCGATGCTCTGCTGGCCGATGTACGCGGAGCAGAGGATGAACAAGTTGCTCATGGTGGGGGAGACGGGGGTCGCCGTGGAGATGGTCGGATGGCAGCAGGGGCTGGTCAGGGCCGGCGAGGTGGAGGCCAAGGTGAGGCTTGTCATGGAGTCCCAGGAGGGCAGGGAGCTCAGGGCGCGGGCGGCGGCGCACAAGGACTGCGCCGCCGTGGCTTGGAAACACGACGGCTCGGGCCGCGCGGCATTTGACCAGTTCTTGGCGGAGGTGGAGAGACGACAGCCTCGGCCTTGCGGCGAGGAAGCTACCGATGATGGGCGCGTTGCTTGAGTTTTGGCAAAGCAGTGCGCCAATCTTCCGATGATCGATTCTGCTCCAACTCGAAAGTACTGCTTGCGTAGCAACACATGTGTAATTCGACTAGTTTCTGCTATGTGCGCACCTGAACCGTGTATGATGCAGGCCTGCGGTTGTATGAAAAAGCGTGCCGCTCGATCCAGATCCAAAAGTAGTGGTCTTTAGTGTTGATAGACACTAGTAGTACTCGAAATAGCTTTGGTCCTGCTAAATTACTCTCACCGTCCAGATTTAGGTCGCATATAAGATTTTATCAGAGTTAAACTTGACCAACTAGTTTGATAAAACTATAAACTTATACGATGCCAAATTAATACTATTAGAATTGTCTTAAAATATATTTTCATAGTATATACATTTTATATCATACAAATTCATATTATTTTGTATATTTTTGGTCAAATTTTGTAAAGTTTGACTTGCACACAAAATTATACACAACATAATATGGAATGGATGGAGTAGCAACCACGGATACAACAACTTCACAATCATAGGCGAGGCAAACAACACACTTTTGCCAAAAAGAAAGAAAGAGAAAGTAAAGAGAAAGCAATGCCAACACAACGAAAACAATGATGACTCGAAACCGATGTGCCCTCCGGAGAATGCCAACCATGCTCCTAACAATCTGAATTGCCGCATACCAATCAGCACCTCCATCGCCACTCACCGCCACCAGCAAAGCGAGAACATATATCAACAAGGAGAGCCAGAAGGCACGAGGGAGAGATGGTCACATGAACTGTCATAATGTGTTCAACCTCGACCCGCCGTCGTGGCGGTTCCTCGGACAAAGCACACGCATCTTGTAGATTGCGTTGTTGAAAGTGAATTTAGTGCCTTCCTAGTGGGTTTTGGATGATTGATAATAATACTCCTAGAAGTATGTTTTAGGAACTAATATGCTTTTCTAGTGTACACATGAACTTACTCCGTTTGGCATCTAAGTTTTTCTAAAACCAAAGTATTGTAATACTGCAGTATTTTTTTGCCTGGCTACAAATACTTCAGCTTTGGAAAAAGAGGTCTAGACCTCTTTTTTCTATACTTCAAAACTAGACCCCGTTTGGCATCAAAGTATTTTTAAAGTATTGAGGAAATACTTTGGTTTCTAGAAAAACTAAAGTGTTAAATACTTTGAGGTATTTGGATCTAACAAATAATATGGTTTTAAAACTGAAGTATTCTTTAAAACTATGGTTTTTTTAAGTATTTGAGAAAGAGGCTAGACCCTCTTTTTTCTAAAACTGAGAAAAGGGAAAAACTGAAGTATTTCTTTGCTAGGCACTAAAATACTATGATATTAATATACTTCAGTTTTAGAAAAACTTTGTTGCCAAACTAGGCCCTAGTGTTGTTTTGCAAAAAATCAAAGTATAAAAACTGCAGTTTTTGCTGAACCCAAACACCTCAAAGTATTTTAAACCATGGTATTTTTAGAAACCAAAGTATTCTTGGAATACTTCAAAAAAACTTTGGTGCCAAACGGACCCTTAGTCGTAGAAGTTGTTTTAACCACATTGACGGTGACATATCTTCGTAAGTTTGGGCTACTCCGCGATTTATTGATCCGTGAATTCCCGTAAGTGGTACTTCGAGACAAATTAGGCAGGCTTCTCGGATCTAGCTTTGCGGAACTAAACTGTTTGGCACTGGTTCACTATGGAGTTTTGAGAAGCTAGAAGCTAGAGGACTTCCGAACATGTCCTTACTCCGTACTCTCACTTGTACATCCTTGATCTGAAAAGAATTTTCATTTATTGGTCACTCGCAAAGTGCTCATCTAAAAAAAAAGAAAACGTACGACAAACATGATGAAACAGATTGATACAAATCCATGCATGCATCGATGATGGATCCCATTTTATTGCAACCCTTTTCAGAGCGTGCTAGGTAGATATAGATTATATCTGCCCTCGTTTACGCCGAGTCTTTAGCCATGTCAAAGTAGGGGTAGGCCGGTTCCATCATCAGATTGTCCACGTTTAATTTCCTTAGCCAGCCTCTGGCAAGTTTGCGGTGGGCCGCCTCCGTGAAGTGCCCGTCCCAATACAGATACTGAGACAGGTCCTCGCACACCGTCGCGCCAGGCATGCCACAGCCGGCGCTCATGTTGAAGTTGTACTTCCCACCTCCACCGCAACAGCAACTCAGAACTTTTGTGGTAAGCCCTACCAATTATTCAAACCAGTTTTCATCAGAGGCCATCCGTGGAAGAATGTTATCCTGTGTCACTACAGATCGAACAAAATGGCGTAACGTGTACAAGGTTATCCGTGGAAGAATGTTACTGACCATATTTCCAAGGAGACTTCACCATTTTGATGACTGGGGTGTAGAAATCTGCGTAGACGACCAGGGCACCTGGGTTGTTTGTCTGGACGGTCTCCAGGGCCTCCTGCAGCAGGGTGTTGTGATGCACGGCGAGCTCGTTGAAGCCCTTGAGGCACCTGGTGCGAGGCTCGTAGCCCGCCGGGTCGGCGCTGGGGAAGAAGACCAGATTGGGTGGCGTGCATCCCAATGGCGGGATCCCCGGTACCACCACGGTCTTCGCCCCGTGGTGGATTAGTCCCTGCACAGATTCATTTAAACATCATGAGCTCATGACCCATGACTTGACTAGCAACTTTTGGCAACCAGATTGAGTACCTCGGTGGCCTCGGCGATGGTTCTGACGACGTCTGGGACAATGGATCTAACTTGTGGCAGGGTCTTCCCCAATAGCGAGAAGCTATAGTCGTTGACGCCAAATTCTCCCATGAAAAAGAGGGACTTGTCGAAGAATCCCGGCGGGCATGCTGCAAGGCACGGTCAAAATTAACTGCCTCCATGGATTAATTATACTGTAGTGAAGTATTTGGCAGGACCATGAATCCATGGCTCAACGACCATGGATCCTGAAAATAGCTTAATGAGATTACCTTTGGCAGGCCCGCACAGCGAAGTCTTGAGTGACTCGAACTACTGCAGCTGCACCCTCAAGCTGGTGTCCAGAGCAAGCATGCCTGCAATCGGGATATCTTTGAAGAAGCTGACGTCGAGAGCGGTGGCGGCAGAGACGGCGAAGCTGGCCCCATGGCTGAAACTCGCGTTGCGCGACAGGGACGGCGGGACCAGCGGCAGCCATAGCTCATGTGCTGCACTCGAGCCCGCAAAGTACACGTCACGGCTAGACCAAGCACAAATCGCAGCTCACAGCTAGACATTCCTTACAAACATGGATCCAGAAGTGTGTCTGTCAAGAACGGAGAGCTAGCTCGTACCGATGAAGTCGATGATGAGGCGGCCGTCGGTGCTGCGGCCCGTGGGGTGGCCGAAGAACGTCTGGCCGTATGGAGGATGCGCGGTGGGGTCTACGGAGGAGATGGCTGGGTCTACGGACGCGAGGAGGAGAATGGACAAGATGCACGGCAGCAGCTTCATCGTGCTAGCTAGCAAGTGACAAGAGATGATGCTCCTCCGATGCAATGCCCGGCCGGTATTTATGCACGGGGGCGCCGGTGGTTGGTGGCAAATTGGTAATAACATCAGGTATTGCTTGCTGGTTGGGTGATATAGTCTAGGAGTGGGTAAAAACAGTTTAACCGGGTTGGGTTATTAGTTTACTTCTTCTTTATCTACACTGAAATTTTTTATTGAGATTGTGAAGTTGCCATACAGTGGCCAGGACACCAAGCTAGTCGATGATGCGTCGACCACGTTGCTGGCGTCACCCAGGGGCAAGGCTTCGTTGAACGCCTCTTGTTTAATGAAAAAACGAAACTACTACGCATACGAAAACCGGAGTCCGACTTGTGTACGACAGCTGATCCAAGAAGAGTGCTGCGTGCCACGCAGGAAATGAACGGTTCCCTTGAGTCGTCGTACATAAATCGGACGGAAAATTGTCGTACGTATAGCACGGTTCATGAAAAAAAAAGGGCCTACGAGGCAAGTCCTTTGGTGGGCCACGGCGGCCTTGGCCTCTAGAGTGGAGACAAGGTCAGCCTGCTTGGCTTCTTCCATGGTGGCTTTCACCTTCAATACCCGTGTGTTGGCCACACCTCTCCGGCAGCGCACTTCCTGCTCTCCTCCGATAGCTCCGCGTCCATCAACTCCTTCGTCTTGAGCAGAGCCTTCGGCTTGGTGGCCTTCTTGGACTTGGTAGCAGCTACGGTGGCTGCCTCCATCATAGGCTAAGGGTTTGGCGCCTAGGATTTTGGTGAAAAGTGAAAGGGGTGAAATGTTTTTCACCTTCTGGCTAGCGGGCTAAGGAAAAAAAAAAGACATGAGAACGTCACACCCGGACCTGTGCGCTGTCCAGACCGACACAAAGGCAGCCTAAATTTAGGCTGGGTCATTTCGGGCCCCATACGCCCAATCCATTTAGATCGTGCCGGTAGACCGTGGCCCGTATCCAAAATTGCTAGTTCGATCCTGTTGGAGATGCCCCGTTAACGGATACTGTCCGGCATGGCCGCGTGGGTGCTTCGCAGAAGAGCTTTCACGCATTCATGTGCTGGCCCCTATACGGTTCGGGTGCTGGGCAGTACACAGATCTAGCAGTGCACATGCATGTGGTGGTCTTGCATCCGTTCATATTTAGTAGAACAGTGTATTAAAACAATATAAGAGAAAATGCATCCTATTCATAGATCAAACACTATGTTACAGTTTCAAAAAAGAAAAGAAAACACTATGTTTCGGGACAGGTACGTGGCCAGACACACCAGAAGCACAGCTGGCGCATGCATATATAGAAAACACCCTAATAGAATTTGTTGCAAAATTTGTTGAAAAAAGCCCACGAAGATATCCTTGCACAACACAGCCACCCTTGCCGCCAATCTCCACGCAACAGCCAGGAGGTGCCGCAGCAACCTTTGTGCTTGATGGTCCTCGGATCCTCGCCCCTGGACCTTTCAAATCTCAGTTCCGCCATGGACTTTCTAGACAAGAAATTTATAGGGATGTTTCAATAATTGTTACTCTCCAATTCATAATAATTGGCATTGATTTACTACAAATCACTACAGGAATAGGAAGCTACGCCGACGGCCAAATGTCGGGCCGTTGGCATAGCCATCGTCCAAACCAGCCCCGCCAAGCAGCTGTCGGCGTAGAATTGCCCTCGGCATATCCTATGCTACGCCGACGGCTGCCCTCGGCGTAGCTATTTTTTCTTTTACCTCATTAAACTTTGAAAAATCATAATTAAATCATTCTAATTCGGAAAAATACAAATAATATATCAAAAATTGGAGAAAAATAAGATCTAACTATCTACACTCAAATATTATACATTTGTAAATAAAAATTAAGTAAAACATAAAATATTATATATAGTTTAAAACAGGCATAAAAAATAAAAAACGATCGAAACAATGTGAAACCTTCGCATGGTGTCATATTATGTGACAGTTACAAGGAAAAATATCAAACATGGTATATTGATTATGTCTGAAAAAACCTTCACAAAATAACCTATCTCATTCAAGATTTCTTGGCTTTCGGGTTAAATGACCAATGTTATGGTTAGAATCAAGGCATAGTTTGTGATAATGTGCCCTTATTGTGCATACATTTGTATCATGGTATGGCGAACAATGTTGCAGGAGGAAGTTTTCCTTTTCGTCGCACCAAAAAGCCATTTTGCATTTTCTGAGCATAAAAAACGGACGGTTTTGTGAAGCAACCACCAAATGGCTAATTCAAAATGCTATCACCATATTTTACAAAAATACTAGATCACCTTATATGGACAATGTCCCAATAGGGGGATCCGAAACCTTTTCTTCCACCCCTGGTAAAAAAGACAAATTCCTGCCGAATCGGCAGGAAGTGGGTCAGATATGAACTACAGGTACATGATCCGATGCTCATGTTTTTAAAAAAAAATCATTTTTATGTTCACAATATACTAGTTTATCAAATATCCAATGCAAGTTTAGCGAGGCTCGGCCCCGAGCTAAGAATCTTCATGCCCGTCGTTCGACAAAGTTGGACGATAGTTTAAAACGGACATAAAAAATTCAAAAACGATCGAAACAATGTGAAACCTTCACGTGGTGTCATATTATGTGACATAGTTACAAGGAAAAATACCAAACCTGGTATATTGATTATGTCTGATGATCTATCTCATTCGAGGTTTCTTGGCTTTCAGGTCAAATAACCAATGTTATGGCTAGAATCGAGGCATAGTTTGTGATAATGTTCTCATATTATGCATACATGTGCATCATGGAATGAAGAACAATGTTGCAGGAGGAAGTTTTTCTTTTTATCGCACCAAAAAGCCATTTTCCATTTTTTTTTAGCACAAAAAACGGACGGTTTTGTGAAGCAACCACAAAATGGCTAATTCAAAATGCTATGACCATATTTTACAAAAAATTCTAGACCACCTTATATGGACAATGTCCCAACAGGGGGATCTAAAACCTTTTCGTCCATCCCTGGTAAAAAAGACAAATTCCTGTCGAATCGGTAGGAAGTGGTTCAGATATGAACTACATGTACATGATCCGATGCTCATGTTTTTTTACAAAAATCATTTTTATGTTCACAATATGCTATTTTATCAAATATCCAATGCAAGTTTAGCGAGGCTCGGCCCCGAGCTAAGAATCTTCATGCCCGTCGTTCGACAAAGTTTGACGATAGTTTAAAACGGACATAAAAAATTCAAAAACGATCGAAACAATGTGAAACCTTTATGTGGTGTCATATTATGTGACATAGTTATAAGGAAAAATATCAAACCTGGTATATTGATTATGTCTGAAAAACTTTCACAAAATGATCTATCTCATTCGAGGTTTCTTGGCTTTCGGGTCAAATAACCAATATTATGGCTAGAATCGAGGCATAGTTTGTGATAATGTTTCCATATTATGCATACATGTGCATCATGGGATGAAGAACAATGTTGCTGGAGGAAGTTTTCCTTTTCGTCGCACCAAAAAGCCATTTTCCATTTTTTGGGCACAAAAAACTGACGATTTTGTGAAGCAACCACCAAATGGCTAATTCAAAATGCTATCACCACATTTTACAAAAAATACTAGACCACCTTATATGGACAATGTCTTAACAGGGGAATCTGAAACCTTTTCGTCCATCCCTGGTAAAAAAGACAAATTCCTGTCGAATCGGTTGGAAGTGGGTTAGATATGAACTACATGTACATGATCTGATGCTCATGTTTTTTTAAAAAAATCATTTTTAGGTTCACAATATGCTATTTTATCAAATATTCAATGCAAGTTTAGCGAGGCTCGGCCCCGAGCTAAGAATCTTCATGCCCATCGTTCGACAAAGTTTGACAATAGTTTAAAACGGACATAAACAATTCAAAAACGATCAAACAATGTGAAACCTTCGTGTTGTGACATAGTTACAAGGAAAAATATCAAACCTGGTATATTGATTATGTCTAAAAAAAACCTTCACAAAATGACCTATCACATTCGAGGTTTCTTGTCTTTCGGGTCAAATGACCAATGTTATGGCTAGAATCGAGGCATAGTTTGTGATAATGTGCCCATATTGTGCATACATGTACATCATGGAATGTTGAACAATGTTGCGGGAGAAAGTTTTCCTTTTCGTCGCACCAAAAAGCCATTTTTCATTTTTCGAGCATAAAAACGGACGGTTTTGTGAAGCAACCACCAAATGGCTAATTCAAAATGGTACCACCATATTTTATAAAAAATAGTAGACCACCTTATATGGACAATGTTCCAACAGGGGGATCCGAAATCTTTTCGTCCACCTCTTGTGAAAAAGATAAATTCCTACCGAATCGGCAGGAAGTGACTCAGATATGAACTACATGTACATGATCCGATGCTCATGTTCTTTTACAAAAATCATTTTTAGGTTCACAATATGCTATTTTATTAAAGATCTAATGCAAGTTTTCCTTGTTATCGCACCGAAAGGGCATTTTTCATTTTCTGAGCACAAAAAGGGGGATTTTCTGAAGCAACCACCAAATATCTAATTCAAAAACAGAGAGTTAGTGCTTAGTTGATATGGATATCATATTTGGATTCGTCTCATTTTTCTGATCAATTTAGACATATTATTTGTCGAATTCCGATTTACGGATTTAAAGATATTAATTATTCCATATTAAATAGAAAAATATAAAAAAGTAAAATTATTATATTTTTATTTGAATTCAATAATATTTTTACTTATTCATTAATATTTACTTAAATAATTATTTGTAATTTAAAAAAATACAAACATGTGACATGATGATATAAGAGTTAATAGGATTAATATCGTAGTATTGACAACAATGTATGAATTACTTTACGGAAATAGCTTCTGAAGGAACGAGAGAGTTAAGCATGCTGGAGTTGGAGTAGTATTAGGATGTGTGACCGGCCGAAAAGTTTGACTAAGACTGCAATTTAATTAAATATTAAGTATAATTAGTGTTAAACTGTTCAAAGCGAGAGATTAACGATTCTAACAATTCAAAGGTTAAAAAGTTAAGAAAATAATAAAATAATAATTTTTTTAAAAAAATATTTTTGCAACCGGCCGACAGGCTATACGGAAGGCCGCTACGCCGACGGCTTTGCCCTCGGTGTAGCGTACACCGACGGTATTTCGGTACGTCGACGGTCTGTATGTGCTCCGCCGAGGGAGACCTTTGCCGAGGAGGCTACGCCGAGTGCATTTTGGACTACGCCGACGGCTTTTTGCTCTCGACATAGCACGCGCGTCCTATAATGAATTGTACTAAATCAACGCACCTATTATGTATCCGTGGGAGTAACATCTTTTTCTTGCGTTAATAAACAATTGCTGTCCAAATTGTGAGGTGCTTCACAATTAGTTAATCAGGATTGAGTAAAATTGAATTGTTTTGTGTTGTGGAAAAACTATAACAGGTCACTAGTGAGTTGCGGAGCCCCAGCTCATGGCCACCTAGGATGACTGCCCTAGGATCGTCTGGCGAATTGTCTTTGCAGATTAGATCTTTCCAAGGCTAATCTCTTAGCACGGTATCATAGAATAAATGTTACTATAGTTAATAATTATTGAGATTGCAAAATTATTGCTAGTCCAATCACATGCGTGTATTAGATTAAAATTATTAATTTGGATACTACCCTTAAAACAATGCATGAAAAACCCATTTCTTAAATTGCACCACTATTTAGGATAACATGCTGCAGTGATTTAAATAGATGTTTGTACGTTGGGTCTATCGCTGTGAATAGTATTGCCCAGGCTCTCTGAGTGCGCTAGCTCCACCACTATCATTATTGCATGCTGGTTGGGTGGTATAGTCTAGGTGTGGAAAAAAAGGATTTGATCGGTTTAATCAGATTGGATTAGTTCATATTATTAAACTAGATTAGAATTTCGGAATGAGTATGCAAAATTGCAACCTGACATTCTTTGTATTGCAACCCGACGGATGGGCGAAGAAGGAAAGTTGTGGTCCTCAAAATTGATTTGTAGAAGGCTTTTGATACTTTGGATCATGAAGCAATTCTGAAAATTATGAGGGCCAAAGCGTATCCTAAGCTTTTCCTTAAATGGGTAAAAGTAGTGCTCTCATCACGCCCATCCTCCATTCTTTTAAATGGAGTTCCTGGGAACTTACCACTGCAAAAAGAGGGGTCGGGCAGGATGATCCCCCATCCCCTCTTTTTTTGTTCAAGGAGCTGACATGTTGCAATCTCTGGTGAATCTTGTGTGTCAAGCTGGGTTACTTTGTGCTCCTATACCTATCAGAGGTGATCCAATAGTACAGTGTGTTGATGATACCGTCATCGTGATGCCTGTTGATTCTAAGAATCTTTTAGTCTTCAATTTTTTTGGAAGAGTATGATGCCTTTATAAGTCTGAAAATCAATTAAAAATCTTCTGTGATCCCTATTAATGTTCCTCATGATGAAGTTGTATTAATGGCACAAGGTTGTGACTATCAGCTTGGTGTTATGCCCTTCACTTACCTTGGTTTGCCCATGGGAACTACAAAACCTACTATCAAGGGTAAGTCTCTCATCACATGGATAAGATCCAAATAACAACCTAGAAAGATGATGCTAAGAATGCTTAGTTTTGAGCTCTCTCCGAAAGATATGATCGAGTTACTCACTCGAGAGACCCTCTTGATAGTACGACTATCTATCCTAAACCCGGTCTCCCAACTACCAACATGAGACCGACAAAAGAGAAAAACTATCGAGATTATACCTTTGCCTTGAGCATTCCACTTGAGCTCGATGTAGATGATCTTGTCTTTCTCAAGATGGACACCTTTCTTGATTCCTCTTCCTTGTGCTTGCTTATGAAGACTTGCAACTTGATCCCCCATACACCATGGGGAAACCTTTACTTTGACCTTGTCTTCATTGATCCATGATCACCGAGGATGGTAAGCATCAAACATGAGATCTTTTAGAGATGGCGCATTTTGATCTTGCACAACACTTCTTATAACTTCATTTCTTCTACCTTGAAGCCAACACATGCTTCAAGCGATGCCAATGAATAATTCCTACAAGTACACCTTAATGCAAACATTAGTTTATAGAGATTGTCATTAATTACCAAAATCACACATGAAGGCCCACATGCTCTTTCAGCTAGCATCACCATATCACCACACTTCTACCTCAGCCGTTGCAAGATCCCTCCTTCACCGCCGTCATTCGCCTCACTATTGTCCCGCAGCTGCTAACGCGGAAGAGGGACCAACGGGTGAAGGAGAGGGAAGCAACTGTAGTCCTAGAGGGGGCCAACAACAGCAATCACGGAGGAAGGCTAGATAGGTGAGAGGTTTGGGAACGAGAAGAGGTCAACCATGCCTAGGAACCAATCGCGCCGTCCTGGTGTGAACTATGGGTTGGACCTGTTTGGAACCGAACCGTTATAACCCATACCCTGTCCAGACCCAAACCATTTTCAGTGCAAAACAATGGGAGCTCAGATATGAAGCTTCTTGCGTCGATTTACCCGCTAGGTGGGCTGGGCCTAGTTAAGAATTCTTTAGATAGTGAAAAACATCCAGTTTTGAAAAAAAACTAATTTTAATAAAATTTAGATTTGAAAATATTCAAATTCAAAAATCTTCGGATTTTTGAAAAATGTTTGGATTCAAAATCAAATTTCAAAATTTTCAGATTCAAAAATGTTAAAATTTTAAAAGCAATAAGAAACAAAAAACAAAAAATAAAAAAAATGAAAAAGGAATGGAAAAAAGGAAGAAAAAACGAAAAAACGAAAATGGGGACTTACCTGCGCCGCTATGCGAAGGAGGCTCCCGTGAGCGTCGGCACCTTAACCGACGCCTAAAGCGTCATATAGTAATTGCCGAAAACCAAACCGCGCCGAACTGTTTTGACATCAAGCCCATCATCAACCGAACCGATCAAGCCCATACGGAAAAAAGTCCACCCAGGTTAGCAATAACCAGTTTCAGATGTGCTCGCTCCTATATCCAATCTTCCACTCCTATCTTTGAGGATTCATGGTCCTTTGAAAAGACAATATTTGTGATATCTTTGTGAAGTTAGGCCTAATCAAGCAAATTGACAATGGGGTTAGTACGAGATCGAATGTGGCAGGAGAACTGGATCCCTCGGGAGACAAGGATGTTGCCGATTGCTCTGAATTCTGAGAAGTCGCACCAACATTTTCTGCCAATGGATATAGAGGCGCTCAGGGCTATTCCAGTATGTACCGCCCCTCAAGAGGATTTTCATAGTCCATTCACCGTATTTAAATTTATTGGCAGGTTCATAGAGGATCTGAAGATTGCCAAATAAACCATCAAGGACCAGCGCTTCAGGCCGGCCTGTTCATCCGGTTGAACCAGGTTTTGTTTTGGAAATGGGCATGTTTTATTACTTATTAAAGGTTAATGTTGATTCTGCAGTGGCTCGGGCTGAGAATCGTGGAGTTGTCGCAGTGATTTTCCGAAGTCATGATGGCCTATATCGGCGAGCTTCGGCCCTGGCTTGCCCTGGATTATCAGACCCAACAACTTTGGAAGCAATTGCTCGTCGAGAAGCCCTAGCATTGGCAGAAGATTTTCAGATATCTAGTTGTGTGATTTCCTCAGACTTCCTGGAGGTTATAAATGCACTGGTAAAAAGCTGTCAGTCTAGTTATGCTTCTGTTATGAAGGAAATAAAAGATAGAAGTGACAATTTTGTGGATATTCGTTTTGTCCATGAAGGTAGATCATCTAGTGTTCATGCACACGATTTAGCTTGTACAGTAGCTCTCTAGAATTGATTCAAGGTCGCCGCTTGTGGCTCCTTCATTCTCCAGATATTACCCCTCTACCAATGATGATTGATTAATAATAAACAGAGCTTTACACCTCAAAAAAATGTGATATGTCTCAGATATTTGACACCGAAGTGGAGTATGTACATCGCAGTTAAGACAGAACTTAGGCCTACGATCCAAACATTTAAGATCAAGCGCCTCAGTTGGGACTACTGAATTTTGTGCTCAAAATGATGCCACACTCCTTACTACACTGAGCTTCACGAAGAAAAACTACACCATCCAAGATGAACTAGCATGACTATTTAGGTGTTTTTGTGGCGTACAAGCCAAAATCTAAATGCAAGAAATAAGCCCAACCAAACAACCACTGAGTAGCCATTTCCAGTTTTCATATATTTTCTGATCGCTGCTATTCTGCCAGGCAGATTTAGTGTTTCTTTCACCACCATTGGGAGGTCCATCATACAGTACAAGAATACTCCAATTTACACCCTCAATATACTGAAGCCAAAAGATTGTTTAACACGCAGATACACATTAATTTTGAACTGCTCGGAAAATAGCTCCCAGTATCATGATGTTCTTGCCCCGTAACGTGGACATAAAGCTAAGTAGAGAAACTTCCATGGTTGACTTCTCCCGTGTATTTTGAGGTCTGTTACTGTTCTTTGCAACATCTTTAAAATACAGACTTCATTAGTAATATACCAGATTTTTGTAGAGTGAAGAGAACTATGTGCAACACAGATTCAAAGGCATTAGCACGTATTTTGGAAATGTGGCACAGTGAAAACTGACAGGTTCAATATTGACATTGAGATCAAGAACAGAGCAAGGTCAAACTCTTCAGAAGCTATTGAAGCCTCTCCCCTCTGATTCCTAAGTTGGCGCGGTAGAAATTAGTCTGGTACTGTAGATGTGAAGTTCAGGATTATGTAGATGTCTATATAGAATATACTGTTCCTCAAAACCAGCCGGGGCGTGCAACTGAACTTGCATCATGAAAAATTCCACCATCCTCCTTTGTCTCAGCATCATGATGATATCTGAATAAAATTCTGCATACTTACATGCTACTAGAACATACGCCACGTCTGTGTTTCTTTCACGGAACTTCAGGCCTTCAGACTGCATCAGAACGACATGAGAGCACAGATTCATCAGAAGGATAATAAATGTTTTGCCTTGTCTCCTCAGTCCTCGCCAGCAAAAGAATATTTCCTCACATTTCCTCAGAAATTGAAGAAACAAGAATGGTGGTCTTTTGACCAGACAGTGGAGGATCCAGCCATGGAAAAGGAAAAAACCATACTTACCCGACTTGTTGATTTGGTTAGACATAAAAGTTCAAATGAAGTGTTGCTAGTTGTCAAAAAAACCAGGAGTAGGCTATTAGTAAGCACAGTAACAATTCCAGATCATACTTGCAAGGCAACATTGAGGTTGCTATGCATTCAAACAAGCTATTGCATTCCAAATTCCTGAGTGAATAAAACTAGGTGTATGCTCTACACCAGGGTAAAACTGAAGCCACCCTGGATGTGATCACTTTGGTTTTCCAAAAGGGAAGCTTGTTTGCAAACTTATCCACGAGGAGCTGCATAGCTTACGGATCGATAGGGGAAGACCGAAATATTTATTTGGGAATTCAGCTGTCAGACAGGAGGTGCATAGCTTACATAGTCCACGCTTTTGTTCTACTAGTTGACAGCAAGACCTCGAGCTGCCCCAAAACACCTCAGGATCTCCTGAACTGCCATGATCTCCGAAAGGAACTGGCCTGGAGAAGACAACAATGTCCAGGGTTATCTATTCGCACTAACAAACACTACATCCGAGGGCAGTAGAAGCGCACTTGCACAAACTGGCGCATACCTTTGTAATCCATTCCAGAAGATAAAAATGGCCTCTGGAATGGAATTGACAAGTAATCAACCAAGCTTAGGCCTCCAATCCAAACTTTAGATTGACCTGATCGACTCATAGCAGAATGGCATCGGCTGCACATTTAAGATCAAGCCCCACAACTGGGACTACCAAATGATATTCTCAAAATGACAAAACTCCTTTGTATGATGAACTCCGTGGAGAAAAACTGCACCATGAAAGATGAACTAGCAAGACCGAGTAGCCATTTCAAGTTTTCACATGTTTTCTGATTATTGCTACTGTGCCAGGCAGATTTGGTATTCCTTTCACCGCCATGGGGAGGTCCATCATACAAGAAGGCTCCAATTTACACCCTCTATGCTGAAGCCAAAAGATGGGCATGCTGTTTCTTGATTTCCCTTTTGTCCTTACCACAAAATGATAAAGAAAACAAACAAAAATAATGCAGATTTAAAATAATCTAAGCTTAAATAAGCACTTTGATGAACACTTCATAGTTGTTGGCATGTAATTTTGTAGCTGTGGTCATGAAAGTTTTAACAGTCCATGTGAAACTGGACCGCTTAAGTATTCTTGTACATTTCTCACGCCTCTTGGTATATAATTTTGACAAGGCATTTACTGGTACATATAAATAAATAGAAGTAAAGAGAAAAACGCTGATAAATATTACAAAAATTGTATGGTTAACGTATGGCTTTGCGTGCAGGTACACATTATTTAAAACTGCTCGGAAAATAGCTCCTAATATCATCATGTTCTTGCCCCGGAACATGGACATAAGCCAAGTAGAGGAACTTTCATGGTTTGTCTTCTCCTCCGTTAGATTTGAGGTATGTTACTGTTCTTCACAAAAACCAAATTACAGCTATCATCTTAGTAAGATAACCTAACATTGAGTTTGTGTAGAGTGAAGAGAACTATGTGCAAGTGCAACAAAGTTTCAAAGGAATTACTGTGTTTTATGAAGGTGGCACAGTGAGACTGACAGCCCTTACATTGATATCAAGAACACGCTGAGGTGAAGTTCTTCATAAGCAATTGAACTATAGTACTCCCTCCGTCCTAAAAATTAGTGATGTAGATGTGAAATTTAGGACTGTGTAGGCCAAAAGGGTACAAAGTTTCAAAAGCCCATATACATATCAACAGAGTTTCTACTTGGATCTTCTATGTGTAATTAACTGTTTCCCCAAAACCAACGGGGTTGTGGAGATGAACTTGCACTGTGAACAAATCACACTGTCCTCCTTTGCCTTGGCATCGTGATGATTACTATGACTAATCCGAAATAAAATTTTGCGTACGCTACATCTCTGAATTTTAACAGAACTTCAGGCCTTCAGGGTGTAGCGGAACAACACAAGAGAACACGAATTCATGGAAAAACTAAACATTTTACCTTGTCTCCTCACTAATTCTTCCTCATATTTTCTGAGAATTTAGAGAAACAAGAATAATCAGCATTTCGATAAGAGTGCAGGGTCTCAACCAGGCAAAACAGAAAAACCTGGCTTGTTGATTTGGTTAAGACATATAAGTTGTTAGTTGTTGTCAATAAAAAATATCAGTAGCAAAACATCAGTTATATACTCTTTTACTAGCCACAGTAACATATTCAAAATCACACTTGCAAGGCAACATTGGGATTTAGATGCATTTAAACAGACTATTGCATTCCAAATTTCTGAGTGAATAAAACTGGGTGTACGCTCTACACCATGGTAAAACTGAAGCTACACAAATGTTCTTTCCGGTGCATATCACACAAGACACACCATTATTCGATCCGAGGTACATCATAATTCAGACCTAGTATTGTAAAAACAACAATTGATAAATTACCACAAAGAGGGATCACCCAGGGCCACTGTGGCACCATCCAGTCATTTCCTCAGGCTGGATGGATCAGTTGCTCTTCCTGGCCAGCTTAGTCCACTCCGTGTGGAAGGAACCAGGGCGGTCGATGCGCTCATAGGTGTGTGCCCCAAACAAGTCCCTCTGTGCCTGGATGAGATTGGCAGGCAACCGGTTGCACCTGTAGGTATCAAAGTATGATAGACTTGCAGACATTCCTGGTGTGCTTATCCCAGCCTCCACTGCCCGCGCCACAACCCACCGCCAGGCACCTTGCCGCTGCACCATCTCCCTTGCAAACTCTCTGTCCACAATCAAATTGGCCAGCTCAGGGTTCCTGTCATAAGCCTTCTTAATCCTGTCAAGAAACCTTGCCCTGATAATGCATCCACCCTTCCAAATCCTCGAGAGATCAGCAAGGTTAAGATTCCAGCCCTTCTCCACGCTCTTGGCTCTCAGAAGATTCATGCCTTGGGCGTAGCTGCAGACCTTGGACGCGTAGAGCGCCTGCCTCACCCTGTCTACCAGCACTTTCTTGTCGACATTGATCTTCTCCAAAAGCCCAGCGGGCATCCCCTCCTCCTCGAGCACGGTGGAGGCTGCAACTCGCTCATCCTTGAGGCCCGACAAGTACCTCCCGTCCAGCGATGCTGCAATGGTGGGCGCAGCAACTGCGAGCTCCGCTGCTTGCTGCACCGTCCACTTGCCGGTCCCCTTCATGCCGGTCTTGTCGAGGATCTTGTCAACCAGCGCCCCACCGCTGCTGCCTTCAGCATCATCAAGTACCGTGAATATGTCGGCAGTAATCTCAACCAGGAAGCTCTCCAGCTCTCCCTTGTTCCACTCGGCAAACACATCGGCAATCTCCGCGTTGGAGAGGCCACCAACACGGTGGAGCACATCATACGCTTCAGCGATGAGCTGCATATCGCCGTACTCGATCCCGTTGTGGACCATCTTGACGAAGTTGCCCGCGCCGCCGGGGCCCACGAAGGTGACGCAGGGCCCATCCTCGGTCTGGGCCGCGGCCTTCTGGAGGATGTCCTTGATGTTGTCGTAGGCCTGGAGGTCGCCGCCTGGCATGAGCGAGGGCCCGTTGCGCGCGCCTTCCTCGCCGCCGGAGACGCCCATCCCGAGGTAGAGCAGGCCGCGGGAGGCGGCGTCGTCGATGCGGCGCTCCGTGTTTTGGTACCACTCGTTGCCGCCGTCGACGATGGCGTCGCCGGCGTCGAGGTAGGGCGCGAGGGCGTCGATGGTGGCGTCGACGGCGCGGCCGGCCTGGACGAGGAGCACGACGGTGCGGGGGCGCGCGAGGGAGAGCACAAAGTCGCGCGGGTCGCGGTGGCCGAGGACCGGGAGGCCGCCCTCGGCGGCGGCGCGGGAGAGCGTGGAGTCGACCTTGGCGGCGGTGCGGTTGTAGACGGAGATCGGGAAGCCCTTCTCGGCGATGTTGAGGGCGAGGTTCTGGCCCATGGTGGCGAGGCCGGCGAGGCCGATGCGGGGCTGCAGGGACTGCGCCGGCGCGGAAGCGGGAGGGGCGGGCGCCGGGGACGTCATGGGTGGTGTAGGGAGGTTGGGGAGGGGAGGGAAGGGGAAGCTAGCTAGCGGTGTTGGGTGTTTTGAGGGGGTTGGGGGGCGGCGAGGTGGCGGAGAAGCGGAGATAGGGCGGAGAGGGGAAGGGGGGGGGGGGTTGGGGGATAGAAATATTGTTCGGGCGGACTCGTCGAGGCGGCCAAGGGGTGGGGGTGGGGGTGGGGGTGGGGGAGGAGACGACGGGCAACCCTTGCGAACTTGTATACTCCTAGTACTACTAATCTGGACTGATTAAGCAGCCCAGGTCCAGCCGGCTCATTTGTGGCCCGTCGATCCGTCCAAGGGCCAGCTGCCTCTTGGTTTCATTGGAGTGCCCAACACCAACCAGGCGCGTGCATGGTTCAACCGTTGGCAATGGCTATGCTCCCAGCTTCGTTGTTTAGTTGTTCGCGGCGAATCAATCCACCTAGTAGTAGTATATACTAAACCTCAGTGTCAACTAAGCTTGAACTTTCTTTTAGGAACGCTAATTGTGCGTGAATATATATAATTGGTTTTAAAACTGTTGAATATATATAACTAAATTACCATATGATTTAATCTGAATAAACAATTGATAAATCATTATTACAGAGATAACATGTACACTAATAAACATGCAAACCAGCATAGTAGATGAAGAAATCACATCTAGACAAGACGAACTGATTGCATTTACCACAGAAACTAAAACTAGAAATTCTAGAGATCGAAACAGGAAAGACAAAAATATGTATGGTCCAGCGGTGGCCGCAGTAGCACCGATAGTGGTAGGGGTACCAGCAGCGCCGGTGTTGTTGCCCATATTAAGGTTGTCGAAGAGGTTGTCAATATCTGGGAAGAAGACGTTGTTCGAAAACTCGTCGTCAGACGACGTCGTATCACCAGTAGTCATACGCAAGCGCTCCCAAAAAAAACGATTGCCCCTTACTCGTACAGGTCTACGAGAGGCAGGGTTTCGAAGACCTACTGTCCCGTCGGTCGGTGCACGCCGAAGGACGGAATGAGGAAGACGAAGGCAGCAAGTTTCTGGAAAGAGGCAGTCGCATACGTGTCTCGTAACCGTGGCTAGGGTTTGCGTCCGAGTTTATATAGTGCGGTCAGGAAGATCGTGGGGCGCAACCCACGTCCGAGTAAGCCATGATCCAGAAAATCTGGAACAAAATGGCTGGATTAACGCGTCCGTTAATAACTCGTAATTAATAAGACAATTAATTTTCTGAGCAGTAACAAAATAAGCTCGGCTCGACGAGATTCCCGCGATTCACAACCCGCGGCGCGTCATGACGTGGAGAGGCAGGCGGCGAAGAAGGAGGAGTGCGCGAGGGATCTCTCTTCTTAATCTCTTACAAGGACTAAAAAAGGCCCCCTATAAACCACTCCAACTCTCTCTCTCTCTCACAATGTGGGACTAAACTTTAGTTCCACCCCTCGCCATACCCACATGGGCCAAGAGAATTTCAGAATTTGTATTAGGCTATGGGATAAGGCCCAAGGCCAAATTCCAGCAATCCACCACAAAGTCTCATTGGCACATTTAAATACCATTATTATATACCGGTTTGTGGTGGAGACTCTTAAGTTGAAGTTCCACTAAGGTCTTTATATTACACTAGTTTACAACTTGAATAGTGGATTATGCCTTGAAATACAAGTTTTATGTGCACTAGCTTCACACAAAGTCTAGACCGATACTTGGCAGTCGCGAGACTTTCTCGTGGCGTGGAGCTTATATACTCCAGGGAATTTCATAAGTTTATTAGATAGCATCCAATTCTCACAGATTGTGACGTTTAACAATTAGAATCATATAGGTGTGTTCTTTGGAAGACGTTGTGCAAGACCACATCTTTGCTTGATTAAGCCACTTAGAACACATTAAGATAAATATCGACCTGCCATGTAGATTAGGAGAGCATTGCATCTTCACGGAGAGGTAAATTCAATGTAGGATACTCTCCTCCCAGCTGACCAATAGCTTGTCTTCCAACTCTAATTCACGGGATCTTCGATCACATAGAGTGGGTTACCACTGTGGGCAACTCATAGTGTGGGTCTCAAACCCATTTCCCTCGATGCATTCTCTATCACATTTCGTGATAGACCCTTTGTGAAGGGATCTGTCAAGTTTCTAGATGTTTGGATATAATCCAAAGCAATAAATCCGGAGTTTCTCATTTTCCTGACATATTTCAATCTCATCTTCACATGCCTTAATGACTTCATATTATCCTTAGAACTATTTACTTTGATGATCATAGTTTGATTATGACAGTTCATGGGGATAGAGGGTATTGGTTTCTCAACCACAGGCAAGTCCATTAAGAGCTCACAAAGCCACTCCGCTTCAACAATAGTTGTGTCTAATGATGTGAGTTTTGCTTCCATTGTTGACATCATTAAGATGGTCTGCTTGCAAGACTTTCAGGAAACAGCACCACCACCAAGTGTAAACAAATAACCATTCATGACCTTAGTCTCATCCGCATCAGATATCCAGTTTGAGTCACTATAACCCTCAAGTACCCTTGGATACCAAGTATAGTGAATACCATAACTCGGAGTGCCTTTCAAATAGCGCAACACTCTCTCAAGAGCATGGCAATGAACATCTCCAGGTCTCGATACAAAACGAGCCAGTTTGCTTACAGCAAAAGGGATGTTGGGTCTCGTGGCGCTGGCTAAATACATAAGAGAGCCAATTTGAAAATATCTCAATTGATCTCTAGAAATTCATTTGTTCTTTCGAATTAGCACACTAGGATCATAAGGAGTTGGACAAGACTTGCAGTCGCTATACCGGAAATGACTCAATATCTTTTTGACATAGTGGGACTGAAGCAATTTAGTCCCACCATTTTCATCCTTCAGAAGCTTGATGTTCAAGATTACATCATCTACTCCTAAGTCCTTCATCTCAAAGCAACAAGATAGGAACCCTTTGACCTCCTTAATAACAGTAAGGTTGGCCCCAAATATCAATATGTCATCAACATAGAGACAAAGGATAACTCCCTCGCCCGCACCATGGGCCTTCAACGGTTAAGGTTCTTTTGAACTTAGCATGACACTGCTTGCTTAAGACCATACAAAGACTTTAATAACTTACACACCTTTCCTTCCTGGCCATCTACTACAAATCCATCAGACTAATCCATATAATTTCCTCATCGAGCTCTCCATTTATAAAGTTGTCTTAACGTCCATTTGATGAAAGAGAATACCATGTGAGGGGGCCAAGGAAAGTAATACTCAAATAGTGGTCAGTCGAGCTATATGTGAGTATGTATCAAAGAAGTCTTCACCTTCTTTCTGAGTATAACCCTTGGCCACAAGTTGTGCCTTGTGTTGGAGACATGCCCAAGAGGCAATAATAAAGTGGCTATTATCATATCTTCATGTTTATGATAAATGTTTACATCTGCGGTGACCCAGCATACCACTGCATGTGTAGTATACTATAGTCGTTGACATGACCTCCACAGAACACTGTTCCATAAATATCACATCCCTCAGAGTGGTACAACAGAAACATTGCGGGTCCATATTACAATCATACATACTTTATTATTATTACAATACCAGAAGTTCAAGACTTCAAAAGACTCAACTTACAAACCAAATATAAAGTGTTTTAGTGGAAGTTTTAAAAGAACAACTAAAACTCCAAATTGAGCTCAACAACTTATTGTTATATATGGTTCATGTTGCTCGGCTTAATTGGTTCCTAGAACTATGGAAATTATTCTGACTCTTGATGCTCTCCTCCGTAGACGACATCGTAGTCCACCCCTTCTACGGCTCCATACATATTGGGCTCTTCATAGAATATCTCCTCTTGGCTTTTAGCTGCATACACTGTGAGTTTCTTTGAAGCATAGATGATAACACACAATTTACAGATACTTTGATAAAGACTCTTCAAAGGAAATGAGCAAGTGATGAACTTGCCTTGTGATTGCAAGGTAGTGAAGTCGGATGCTTGCACTGGACCTTGAGCTTCTATGTCTACAAAACATCATTATTGTCCGGTAAGGACAATATTTAAAGAAGCAAAATGAATATGCATAGTAATGTAATGCATTATTTATCATTTATTTTCTTTGTGTGTTTTACCCATTATTTTAGTTCCAAGAATTCCTTTAAGTAATAAAGGATTTCATTTTAAAGAATAATCTTTAATATTTATTGAATATTATATTTGCCATTTTATAAGGTAATAATTTATTTTTAGAATTAAAATTTGATATAAACTCTTATATTTATTTATTTAATAATTCGTTTAAGAATTAACATTTATATAAAAGAATTTATTTTTATAGCTCTAAAAATTTATTTAGTATTTTTCTAAAATACTACAATAATAATATATAATAAAAGTGATTTTTATTTATTTTTATCCTCTTTCTTTAATTTTATAAAATTCCATAAGGAATAAATATATGGTAAAATTCTTGACTAAAAAATAATTATATATAGAAATTATTTATTAATTTAATTAAATAGGTTGGTTTATTATAAATTCAGAAATATTTTATTTACAATTTTTAGATTTCTATTTTATTTTCTAGAATTTTATTTTACTCTAGGGGTATTCTGGTCTTTTATTAATTAGTAAAACCTCTTTTAAGTTTTGGGCTAGTTCTATTGGGCTTATTTGGCCAATTCGTCCCAAGTGACTTGACCAAAAGGGAACACCGAAGGGCTCTGGCCCTATTGGCCCATTCCCTCTGTCTCTCTCTCTCTCGTCCTCACCACCTCTTCTCCTTGACACCATGGTCGCTGGCGCCACCGCCATGCGCTGCCCGCCGCCGTGGTCCTCCCTGGCTGCCGCCATGGTGCAGGGCGAGGTTGTCGACCATGCTCCTTCATCCGCTTCGATTTGAATTGATTTCGGAGCCCTTTTGTGGCCAGACTAGTCCCGTTCCCGAACCCTAGGGTTTGGGGATGTTGCTGCTAGCGCCACCGGTCCTCCCGTGGTGGTGTGCGGTGCTCGTGTGCTGCTGTGGCCGCCGCCATGGCTGGTGCGGGTTGCAGTGCCCTCTGGGGTGCTCCCCGTTCCGCCACGAGCTCGTCGTCCCCTTGATGCGTGCACCCAGTGTTGACGTGGGACACTTCGTTGGAACCCCAAGAGCAAGGTGTGATGAGCATAGCAGCAAGTTTCCCTCAGTAGAGACCGAGGTTATCGAACCTGAAGGAGGAAGTAAACATCTCAAAGGTGTTGCAAGCAACGTGGAGACCTGCACAACACAAACTCAAGACTTTGTCCCAACGAATCAGTGAGGTTGTCAAGCTCACCGGTTTGTTGTAACAAAGTATTAAATGTATTGGTGTGGAAGGTAATGGTTTGCAGCAAGTAAACAAGTAACAGTGGAAGATGTATCAATGGTAAAGATTGGACCGGGGTCCATAATTCACTAGAGGTGCTCTCCTTAGATAAACAACATGGCATGAAGGGTAAACAAATTACAACAGGGCAATTGACAGGAACTGAGCAAGGCATAACAATGCAATTACTAGTTAGAAAGATCCTATGAGATTCGATTGGGCAATACAACAAGATACATAGACCGCCATCCAACTGCATCTATGACTAAAAGTCCACCTTCAGGTTATCATCCGAACCCCCTCTAGTATTAAGTTGCAAGCAATAGACAACTGCTTTAATCAAAGTGTGTAAGGTAAACAGTCCACATGTTCCATGAACAAGAGACTGTTGTTTTATCCCTAGTAGCAACAGCACATCTACAACCGAAGAGATTTTTGTCACTTCCCTTGGAAACTAGAGGCATGAACCCACTATCGAGCATAAATACTCCCTCTTGGAGTCACTAGCAACTACTTGGCCAAGATAACCACTAGCAACGGAGAGCATGCAAGATCACAAACAACACAGACATGATATAATCATAAAGACAAAACCATTAATCAAACCAACATAATAATCTCAATATCCATCGGATCCCCGCAAACACAACATGCATGATTACAAATAGATTAGATCTTGATCATGAACGGAGCTCAAAAGATCTATACATGAAAGCACGAAGGAGGAGATACAACCATCTAGCTACTACATGGACCCATAGTCCAAGGTGGAACTACTCACGAATCATACCGGAGAGAAGGCCTCCGGGATGATCTCCCCTCCGGCAGGGTGCCGGGAAGAACTTCAGATCCCCCCGATCTAGGTACGATGGTGGTGGCGGCTACAGACGGTTTCATGGAGATTTGATCGGGTGCTTAGGGTTTCTGCATTGGGGGCTTCTTATAGGCGAAGGGGGAGGACGAGGCGGAGGCCAGGGGCCCCACACCCCTCCCAGGCGCGGGGCAGGGCCCACCTGCGCCTAGGGTGGGTCTGGCCGGCCTCTCCGGCTCCCCTCCGGACTTCTTGTTCCCCACGGAAAGTAATTGACTTTGACGTTTGTCCCGTCCAATTCTGAGAATATTTCTTTACTAACTTTTCCGAAACCAAAAACAACAGAAAACAGGTATCTGGCACTGTTGCAACTTGTTAGTAGGTTAGTACCAGAAAACATGTAAAAAAGCACCTCAAAGTGTAGATAAAGCAAAGCAAAGTAGATACTAAACAAGCATGGAGCATAAAAAATATAGATACGTTTCCAACTTATCAGCATCCCCAAGCTTAACTCCTGCTTGTCCTCGAGTAGGTAAGTGATAAAATAATAATTTTTGAGGTGACATGCACCCTCACAATAAAGATCCAACCATTTGCAAGCATTGAAAGATGGGATCAAAGAACTCTAAACATGTGCATGAAAGATGGAGTTCTAACAATATGACATAGTAACTATGCATGCAACATGACAAGCTACAAACAAAGATCATGAATAATATGCAATGAGAAACGTTTGTTTGTTTCACATACAGAAAACATATCATAGTGGCAATCATCTTATCCCTCATAAGTAGCAAATAGATGCATAGGACACCTTCAAAGTTCACAATGGTGACTAGAAACAAATAACATAATAACAAGTAATATCACAATATGCATCAATCAATAAGCTTTGGAACACTACACACAGAATGACAACTATGCTCTCTTAATGGTGCCTAAAGGTAGAAGGTGGAGACTCAATAGTGGTGGAAGAAAGGCCCTTTTTTGTAAAGGAATCAGGGATTACAAGTTTCAAAAAGAGCTTCCAAAAATTATGGTACTTGTTAGCTTTCAGCCCTCATTGCCCCTATCATAAGCATCTTTAAGTGGTTAAGGTTAAAGTGGCAAAGATGGAGTATATGTTTGACGAAGTATAAGTTGGCAATCTCAAGTCCCTTGAATACGAGGGCCACACCTCATGCATACTCAACTTTGGGCCCAGATAAGTTCTTGTCATTGTAAGTATTTGCATATCATTGAGAACCGCCAATGGGGTACCCCTTGCACATGGTACAGGAGCTTTCCCATAACCAAAATAACAAGGCAAGCAGACAATGAGCATCTCAGCAATCTTTTTATTTACCATATGCATAGCTTTTTATTAAGGATGTTTCATAGATAGCTCATTATGGTGATGCTGCAAGTTTTCACCATGATTAGGCATGGCTTAGGCTAGCGGCCCAGGCGTTTCTCTAACACAGGATACAAACTCCATGGAATTACAAGTTCCATCTTTATTTCACACCGGTGACATCCATAGACAAAAGAGCATGATATCAACTGAGTACAAAGTACAAGTGAAATGTGAAAACGCTCCCCGTGACAGCACGGTTCTGCTAATTCCAACTTATAAGTGCAAGCATATACAACAAAGTTGTCACAATGGTTCAAGTTTATTAGGGGAAAAGAATATAAATTGTGCCATAAAGTTCGTGAGGGCTTTAATCACTAAGTTTTCACATAACAAAATAGTTTTTTATTGGAAGATAGTTGAAAACAAGAATATACTTGGAATGGTGTATCACACCATGCATAGGAGTTTATAGTGGAAACTTTGGAAAAACTTGGTTTCTTGGGAGTTGGAAGCATGAGTAGAGCTTACTCGTACAAGTGGAGGCTAGCAAAAAGACTGGGAGCAACCAACTAAGAGAGCATAATGGCCATAATCATGCAGAGCAACAAAGCATACTAATAAAAGCAAAGAGTGGTACCACAAGTCAAGGACTAAATGATCATAGAGGCTAATGGTGACTTGTCATAGTCATAACATGGTGTGAGCATGTGCCAAGTCAACCCAAGCAAAGCATCAAAGGAGAATACCATAATACTATGCTTTTGCATGTTAAAACAACGCATAATTTCTTCAAGGCACACTAAGAAATCCCAATTGTTTGGAACAATACATGCTACATCAATAATCACTAAGCATAAGGTGAAAACAACACCTAGAATGTCATGCTAAAGTCTAAGTCACAGTCAATGCAAGCTCCTCTTGCACTTCAAGCAAGAACTTACTACTCCTTTCCAACACCAAGCAACTTATTTGCAAAACAACATAGCGAGAACGGGGGTCCAAACTTCTTTATTCAAGCAAACTAAACAACCTAAGCAAAGCAAACAAAAACTAAGACGCTCCAAGAACAACACAACTAAGCATGAAACAATAAAAATGAAGTGTCTAGACAAACCTGAGCTTTTTAGTGATGAAGAAGGGGATGCCTTGGGCATCCCCAAGCTTTGACGCTTGTACCTCTTGGATATTTCTTGGGGTGACACCATGGTTGCATCCCCAAGCTTGAGCATTTTTCCATTCTTCATCTCATTGCATCATTCTCTCTCTACACCTAAAATTTTTCCTTCATACAAAACTTCACACAATCTTCATTAGCAACATTAGTTTATTCAAAAGATATTAGACCTCTGTCTAAGCTTTGGAACAGCAAGGCTTTTCACTAAAAACGCAAGCTACTGTAGCAACTCCTTCAAAAAGCTCAATTCCCCAAAAGAGAACTCAAAAAGGATTCAATAAGGAGCAAATGCAAATAATGGCAGAAATCTGTCAAAACAGACTAGCAAGTAGAAACCGATTTTTTCGAACATCTTATGTTGCTCAAATCAATAAATATTGATCTAATGAAAGTTATCTAACATACTGGGGGATTTATTCATAAATTTTGAGCTCAATCCGAGTTACAGAGACTCCTCACGAATTGTTTTGGTGGAGGACAGAAATCTGTTTCGGGAAAACAACTCCCCAAATCTTACTTCCCTCTCATTAGAGGTCATTCTTGGCACAAAAAGCAAACAAAAGGATAAGGAGAGGTCATTACTGAAGTAATAACTTCCAAGACTCAAGGTAACTCTTGAGTTATCTCCCAACAAGTACTTTTCTTTAACGCCTTTAAGTTAGGCAAAATAGTTTGAGAAGATGCTCACATAAGAAATATGAATTGAAGTCAAAGAAAGCATCAAGAAGCAAATTCAAAACACATTTAAGTCTAACCCTCTTCCTATGCATCGGAATCTTGTACACAAATAAATTCACAAAGAACAAAATGACAAGCATAGGAAGATAAAACAAGAGTAACTTCAAAACTTTCAGAACATAGAGAGGTGTTTCAGTACCATGAAAAATTCTACAACCATACTTTCCTCTCTCATAATAATTTTCAGTAGCATCATGAATAAACTCAACAATATAGCTATCACATAAAACATGCTTTTCATGATCTACAATCACATAATTTCTATCAAGCTCAAAAATAGTGGGATTAGAACCTTCACAGGTTTTACCCAAAGTAGATATTTCAAAAGGATCCACAGGAACATAATGTTCATCCTCCCTTGGTAAGCATGGGGGACAATCAAATAATGTAAGGGATAAAGAGTTACTATCATTAGAAGGTAGGCATGGGTAGATAATCCATTCTTCCTCCTTTTGTTCATCACTCTCCTCCTCTTTTTCATCTAATGAGCTTCCAGTTTCAACAATTTCTTCTTCTATAGGATCCTACAAGGCATTAGTCTCTTCTATTTGTGGAAAACGCCTATTAAAATATTCAAGAATATAGATATTTTCTTCCCTGTAATTATCAAAGCAAAATTTAAGTATCTCAAAAACCTCATGTTTATAAGGTGCATCATCACTATTTTCAAGCAAATTAGGAGGTTCAAATGCACCCTTGAAGGGAATAAATTCTTCAATTTGTTCCACATAATCAAAATCATAATTTATTTTAACATAAGAAGATATGGTAACATTATCATTATACTCACATTGAAATGGTAGGTGTTTATACCTCCTGCAGGAACAAGCTTTATCAAAGCAATAAGTAACATTATAAGTAGAGCACGCGTATCTAGCAATAGTATTCAACTTATCATTTGTTCCCATAAGTGTTTCCCTTTTTGTGACAAATGGTGTTCCTTATAATAATACTTTTGTTCTTCCGTGAGCCCACCTTGCCAATAAGAACTAGTTTCAAAGAAACCATCCATTGATAGAAAGCATGACCAAGCAAGGCAATAACAGACCAGCAACTAGAGTAGGAACTAATTTTTTTGTGTTTTTGAATAAAGAAAGCAAACCAAACTAGACTATTTTTTTGGTTTTTTTGAAAAGAGGCAAACAAAACCAAGCAAAATAAACTAAGCAAACTAAAAACAAAGTAAAGAGAAAGGAAGTGAAGGACTCCCCTTGTGAAGACATCCTTAGCCTCCCCGGCAACGGCGCCAGAAATCTTGATGTGTGCACCCAATGTTGACGTGGGACACTTTGTTGGAACCCCAAGAGCAAGGTGTGATGAGCACAACAGCAAGTTTCCCTTAGTAGAGACCGAGGTTATCGAACGAGGAAGTAAACGTCTCAAAGGAGTTACAAGCAACGTGGATACCTACACAACATAAACTCAAGACTTCGTCCCAACGAATCAGTGAGGTTGTCAAGCTCACCGGTTTGCTCTAACAAAGGATTAAACGTATGGTGTAGAAGGTAATGGTTTGCAGCAAGTAAACAAGTAACAGTGTAAGATGTATCAATGGTAAAGATTGGATCGGGGTCCATAGTTCACTAGAGGTGTTCTCCTTAGATAAACAACATGACATGAAGGGTAAACAAATTACAGCAGCGCAATTGACAGGAACTGAGCAAGGCATAACAATGCAATTACTAGTTAGAAAGATCCTATGAGATTCGATTGGGCAATACAACAAGATATATAGACCGCCATCCAACTGCATCTATGACTAGAAGTCCACCTTTAGGTTATCATCCGAACCCCCTCCAATATTAAGTTGCAAGAAATAGACAACTGCTTTAAGCAAAGTGTGTAAGGTAAACAGTCCACATGTTCCATGAACAAGAGACTGTTGTTTTCTCCATAGTACCAACAACACATCTACAACCGAAGAGATTATTGTCACTTCCCTTGGAAACTAGAGGCATGAACCCACTATCGAGCATAAATACCCCCTCTTGGAGTCACTAGCAACTACTTGGCTAAGATAGCTACTAACAACGGAGAGCATGCAAGATCACAAACAACACATACATGATAGAATCATAAATACAAAACCATTAATCAAACCAACATAATAATCTCAATATCCATCGAATCCCTGCAAACACAACATGCATGATTACAAATAGATTAGATCTTGATCATGAACGCATAAGATCTATACATGAAAGGACAAAGGATGAGATACAACCATCTAGCCACTACATGGACCCATAGTCCAAGGTGGAACTACTCACACATCATACCGGAGAGAAGGCCTCTGGGATGATCTCCCCTCCGGTAGGGTGCCGAGAAGAACTTCAGATCCCCCCGATCTAGGGACGATGGTGGTGGAGGCTACAAATGGTTTCGTGGAGATTTGATCGGGTGCTTAGGGTTTCTGCATCAGGGGCTTATTATAGGCAAAGGGGGAGGCCGAGGCGGCGGCTAGGGGCCCCACACCCCTCCCAGGCGCGGGGCAGGGCCCACCTGCGCCTAGATTGGGTCTGGCCGCCCTGGCCGGCCTCTCTGTCTCCCCTCTGGACTTCTTGTTCCCCACGGAAAGTAATTGACTTTGACATTTGTCCCATCCAATTCCGAAAATATTTCTTTACTAACTTTTCTGAAACCAAAAATAGCAGAAAACAGGCATCTGGCACTGTTGCAACTTGTTAGTAGGTTAGTACCAGAAAACATGTAAAAAGAACCTCAAAGTGTAGACAAAGCAAAGAAAAGTAGATACTAAACAAGCATGGAGCATAAAAAATTATAGATATGTTTCCAACGTATCACCCCTCTGCTTCCTCTTCAATCCTTCAACGAGGACCACCGTTGAGTTGTGTCTCTTGGATTTCCCGTACCTATGTTTAGTTTGAATGCCTCCATGTGTAACTAGTGGTTTATCCTCCATTAGGGTTTGTTCTAGTCCTAGGGTTTAATCCCTGTGTGTTTGTAAATTGATGCTATGATCTGGTAGTGATGCTCAGTGAAGATTGTGTTCTCTGCACCTCAGTGCTTGTTGTCATCCTTTGATTAAGTGATGTTATTCTTGGTCTGAGGCTAATGTTGGATCTGATGCTAGTGGTCCATAGCTTTGTCTCTAATTGGTGATGTTATTACTTGGTATGTTCATCTTCTGTCAGTGTCTTGATACTGACGGTATCACTGTCAGTGATGATTCACTGCATCAGTAAGTGTTGGCTTATATGTTTATCCATAGACTGAACTTGATTAGTAGAGTCTAATGATTATTTGAATAAATGAAATGATCTCTGAGTATATCTCAGGTAAATGATAGTTGGTGACTTGCTGGTTTATTCATGAAAGTTATAATATTGATTTGGTTTAGTTGTAAGATCAGTTCTTGTGAAACCATCTTAGAATGGCACACAAGTTGATCTTGCTGCTGGTCTTACTTATGGTCAGTACTTGAGACTTGATTGATGCTTAATAATAAGTTGAAAAGTTCACTTAATGTTTATGCCTATGATGCTGGTCTGAGGCTCTAGGAACTAAGTTCCTATGTTGCTATCACTTTCAAAATTGACTAAGGCATCATAGTTGCTTACTGGATCTTGGATCCTAGTTGGTTAAGTTAATTCATTTGTTTGTAGGTTATAAGATCTGAGGTGCTCCTCTTTCTTGGAGATGTGCCAAGATTTTATAAGAACAAATGATGGAACATATAAGTTGCCTTTTTGGTATCACCAAATCTATGAGGCTGGTCTGAGATTTTGGTGTGTTTGTTAGATTTTGGTTTTGGACTTTATATTTTAAATCCTCTAGGATAGGTTCACCCCACTTGGGTGATCACTCAGAGGTTGCCTTATGAAAAAACACATATTTTCTATTTGGATAAAATGAACAAATCATGTGGATGTTTTATGACACTCACCACAGAAATTGATGATTGTGGTGGCTTGATGTGTTGGTGTTGTTGTTGGCCTGATCCAGTCCTTCACCTCCTGATGTTGTTCTTGTTTCCCCTTGTTCCTGTGCTTGGCCTTGATCAATCCTACCCCTCCTAGCTCCTGTGGGCTTGGCCTAGCTATCCACCTAATTCTTCCCCTCCGTATGTCACCATCTGGTGATGTTTGGTTTGATCTGGTGTGGGGTTTTATTGGCTGGTTTGCTTGGCTTTGGCTAGGCTGGTTGTTCTTGTGTGGTGTGAGCAATGGAGAGATTTACTAGTGCTTGCCCACGACTGTGCTTGGTCCCTTTACTTGTTTGAGCAGCTGTGGCTGTGTCGACAGCACACCCATGCAGTTTGGTGATTGAGCTATGATACGTCCAATTTGCATCACCATTCTATATCATAATTTACCTCTATTCATTGATATATGTCTTATTTTAGGTAATACTTATGTCTTTTAATCTAGTTATGCATGTTGGATGATTCTTGGAGGATGGACTGCCGTAGTCTGGATTCTGATGGAAAAGGAGGTCTTTTGATGCAATTTTGCGAAGATCAGAAAAATACCAGAAAAATATGGGAAAATTATATTTTCCCGGAAGACAGAGAAAGCCAGAAGGGGAGGGGAAGAAGGGCCACAGGGGGACCACACCCCCTAGGCACGGGCCCACCCTAGGCCACGCCTAGGGCAGGTGTGGCCCACCTGCTCGGCTCCCGAATCTGCCCTCTCGCCTATATCTTCCTTACGGAACCCTAACACCGGGGGAGCGACCACAAATAGATTTCCGCCGCCTCCACGGGGCGGAAAACACTGAGAGAGAAAGATCTCTCCGACAGACAGATTTCTGTCGGGGGAATTCCTTCCCGGAGAGGGGAGATCGTCGCCATCAACACCGTCATCAAACTAGGCTTCATTGGGATCATCATCATCATCCACACCATCGTATCCACCAGCACCATCATCACCACTCTGTCCCGCTGTAACAATTGTGTTGGATATTGCTTTAGTTCTTAGGGGAAACTTTCCCGGTGTTAATTACTATTGTAGTTGATGCTTGTGAGTGGAACCATTGGATTATTGTTTATGTTCAGATTGTTATTCATCACCATATCATCTTTGATCTTTATCCATATGATGTCTTGTGAGTAGTTCGTTTAGTTCTTGAGGAGATGGGAGAAGTCATGTTGTTAGTAGTGGATTTGTGTTGAGTTATTATTCAATGGTGCTATTCTTCTAGTGGTGTCATGTGAACGTCGACTATATGATACTTCACCATTTATGGGCCTAGGGGAATGCATTGTGTATTTGGCTACTAATTGTGGGGTTGCCGGAGTGATAGAAACATGAACCCCCGTTAGGACACCTTTGCACAAGGGAGCGTAGGATCTCAGAGTTTATGGCTGTGGTTAGGTTTATATCTTAATTAATTTCCTATAGTTGCGGATGCTTGCAGGGGGTTTAATCACAAGTATGTATTAGTCCAATAAGGTCGATACATTATCACAGCTTCACCCACAACACACTTACAACACCAAAGAAGAGTACTTAGCTATTTGAAGCGAAAGCACTTGGCAGAATTCCCATGTGTCCTCGAGAACGTTTGGTCCTTATAAGTATTTCCACCGGCTTGTCCTTTGCTAAGAAAGGATTGGGCCACTTGCTACGTTTGTTCGTTGTCTTTATTACTTGCACTTTGTTTTGTTGCTTTATCAGAAAACCCCTAAAAATCCGTTTGCTAAGTATTTATAGAGATTTCCTGCTCCATATCACTAGTCAACACCTTCTGCTCCTCATTGGGATCGACACACCTATTTATCGAAAGTACTGCGATACACCCCTATACTTGTGGGTCATCAAGACTATTTTCTGGCACCGTTGCCGGAGAGTGAAGCGCTATTGAAGAGTGGAACTAGTAAAGGAAACTTCTACTGTGAGTATTGCTTTTTGTTACTGCTTGTTACTTTGTTTCCAATATGGATAACCCACTTGGTTTTCTGTTTGGGAAAACTACTACCACTGCTAGGGTAGTAGATGAACCACCACCTATTGAGATAGATCCTTTTAAGATACCTACAAGTATTGTTGATCGTGTTATGGATAATTATTATTTTGGGGATGGAACCGTTCATCATGGTGATCATTTGCTTTTTATCCATGAATTGTGCGGGTTGTTTAAGTGTGCAAGTATCACAACTGAACAGGTGAAGAATAAGTTACTTTCCATATCCTTGAAAGGGAGAGCTGAAGAATGGTATAAGCTGCTGAAGAATGGACAATCCATGGAATGGGAGGAAATGGCATCTCTCTTTTATTCTAAATTCTATCCTCCCAGTGAGATCCATAAGGATAGAAATCTGATATATAACTTTTGGCCTCGTGATGGAGAGAGTACATCTCAAGCTTGGGGGATATTGAAGTTACTAATGCTTAAATGTCCTATTCATGAACTCCCTAACAATATTATTATCAATAACTTTTATGCTAGTCTTTCTCTTCATGATAAAGATTTACTAGATGCTTGTTGTGTTGGATAAATCACACGTATAAAATAAGAAGCTAAATGGGATCTACTAGACCGTATTCAGGAGAACACTGAAGCTTAGGAGAATGACAAAGGAAGAAAGTCAGGTATAAACTATGATTATGAATGCATTAAATCTTTTATGGGAACTGATAACTTCTGTGATATTAGTAATGAGTTTGGTCTTGATTCCCAAAGTATTGCCAACTGTTTTAAGGCCTTTGCCTCTTACATAGAAATTCCCAAGAAGAAGTGGAATAAGTACCATGCTCCTTATAAATATGTTGTTAATCATGTTCCTGTTAGAAGTGCTGAAGTTTGTACTACTAATCATATTGTGCCTGAACCTTATGTTGAGAAAATACCTTTCCCATCTAAGGTAAAGGAGTATTCTATGATGATTAGTGCAAATAATAAAGGTACTAAGAAAACTGTGGAGCCTGCTGAACAATTGAATATTGAACATGTGGTAACTATTGTGAAAGACCCTGTCACTAGAAATATAGAGGATGAGCACATTGTCTTCTGTGAAGATGCTTCTAATATTATATCTCATCCTAGTAAAGCTAGAAAAGCTAGTGTTCCTATGCTTTCTGTTAAAACTAGTGATCATTGCTACTATGGTTTATGTGATATTGGTGCTAGTTCTAGTGCTATTCCTTATGAGCTTTATAGGGAAATTGTGCATGAAATTGGTCCTTGTGAGCTTGAGGACATTGATGTGGTTATTCACCTTGCAAATAAGGAAACTATTTGCCCCATTGGTATTGTAAGAGATGTGGAGGTTCTCTGTGGTAATATTAAGTATCCTGCTGATTTTCTAGTGCTTAATTCTGCAGCTAGCAAAACTTGTCCTATCATTTTTGGTAGACCTTTCTTGAACACTTGTGGAGCTATTATAGAATGTAAGAAGGAGAAAGTTTTAACTAAGTTTTATGGAGATTCTTATGAGTTTAACTTTTCCAAATTTTCTAAAGCTCCTTGTGAAATTAGCTTGCCTAATAAAGATTTCAGGATGGAACAACTTGCTTCTATTGATCCAGTTTATGACCTTGGACCTCTTTTTGGTGACTGTAAGTATGCTCATTCTAAAGATAAAGTTTTTTCCAGCGACAGTTATATTTTCAACTTTATTCAAAGTGCTACTGAGAATTATTATGAGAGAGGGAAACATGGTTTTATGCTTCTCAATAATGTTAAGTTTCCCCGTTTTATGTTGAAAGCTTTGAGGTTGCATCTGTTTTGTCTTCCCATGCTGGTGGCTTTTTGTTTCAATAATTCATTTTCTCATGATACCCCCATGCATAGGAAGTGGGTTAGACTCAAATGTGTTGGTTATTTGCTTCTTGATGCTCTCTTTAACTTCAAATATTTATCTCCTATTTGAGCATCTTTGAAACTATCAAGCCTAACTTAAAGGCATTAAATAAAAGTACTTGTTGGGAGATAACCCAAGAGTTTGGTTGAGTCAGGGAAGTTATTACCTCAGTAATAACCGCTCCTTATCCTTTTTTCTTTGGTTTTTGTGTCAAGGTTTTAGGGTTTAGGGTTTAGTTCAACTACTTTTGAGAAGTAGAGGAGTTGTGAAAAGTGGCTGTCGTGGGACAGATTTTTGTGCTGTATTGTAAAAATTCGTGAGGGGTCTCAGTATGTCGGATGGATCTGCATTTTTCTGAGCTTGGTATCCAAGTTGTTACCCAACTTTCATTAGTTCTGCACTTTTTTATTTGAGCAACATAAGGTTTTCGAAAAAATCAATCTTTACCTGCTGGTATGTTTTGAGAGATTTCTGCCATCATTTGCATTTGCCTCTTACAGACGCCTTTGTTTTGATGGATTTCAGTTGAAGTGTGCACCTAAAGGTTAATTGTTTTTGCTTACAATAATGTTACCATTGAGGTTTGTGTGAGACCTTATAGGAAAGGAAAATCCAGGAGAAGGAGAAAAGGAGTCTGCAGAGTTCGTCTTTGAATAGGTAAAAGTGGTGAAAACAGAAGGTTCGTGAAACCCCAATCTTTTTATATTTTTATGTTTTTAATACATAAGGGAAGTTACGAGACGGAACAGAGGAGGAACCAGAAGTCGGGTGGTCAAACCCACCCCAGGCGCGAGCCCACCTTGCCCCGCGCCTGGAGGGGGTGTGCCTCCCCCGAGCTCCGTCTTCGCCTCATTTTCGTATCAAAACTTTCCTTATGCATTGAAACTTCGTAATATATGACCCACGGATCCCCCGAGGTTCGTGCATCATGTTCTCATTGTTTTTTTCGTTTTGATCTGTTTCTGTCAGGAAATCTTCTCAAGTTTAGAGCACCATGGTCTCCTCCAATGACAAAGGCAAGAAGCCCGAGGAAGACGATCCTCGCAAACCCAAGGAGGAGGAGATTTTGGTAGGTTATGAAGGAGACATGGAGGAGGACAAAAATCCAGACACCCGCGCTACCGTCGCAAGCATTGGAGTGGTGGCAACCCCTATCAAGCTTAGGAGGACAACACAGATGTCTACAGGAGGGAAACCTCCGCGTCATATCCTTGCTCCACGGACACTTCCTCCAAGTACCAAGAAACCCTTCCACACTCTTATACATGAACGTCAATATCAACATGTGCCCAAAGGGAACTTTCCCTCTATGTGGGATATGCCTCGTTCTAACCATGCAGGGGAGGAGCATACTAAGAAGGAAGAGTGGGAAAGAATAGCAAGGACTGGCACTCTCGGTCCGATATGATCATGAACCGCATTAGGAAAACTCGGAGTTGATTCGTACTCTAACCTTTGAGATTGAGGTGTTGAGGAAGCTGATTGAGGAGCTTACCAAGAGAACACCACCATCACCGAAGGAGTAATTCGTCATCAGATTTGGCATCCCCTTGGCTTGTTCCAAGCTTGGGGGGAGCACCGTGGTATCACCATCATTATATTTCATCTTTTACCTTTTTAGTGGATTCATATCTTTGGTAGAGGTGTTATCTTATAGTTTGGTTTGCATGTGGAAGTATCTATCCTTTAGTTGATTATCTATGTATCCCTTGGTGTGAGTGCCCTTATGGAATATTAATGAGAAGTTTCACCTTTTACTTTTTGCACTTCTCATTTTAGGTTGCAATCTCTATTGTATGATGGATCTTGTTGATCAGTATTGGCATCACTTTGGGAGCATCAAGTAAATCTAAATTAGTTTTGGCAACCCAATTTCTGGTCAGTAGCAACACTTTTTGAGGTCTAAAAGAAAAAGAGAAAAAGATTACAGGTATTTTGTATCATTTATTTTCCTTCTTGTTGGCTCATAAGCTTAGTATTCTTTATTTAAGATCTTTTGTGCCTTCAAGGAAGATTGCATGTTTGGCTTTATTACTTGTATGTTTTCTTGTTTCTTTCAACTCTCTTGCTTGCTACCCAACCTTGCTAGCCAAAAACCTGTTTTGAGAAGGCATACTTTTCATGTTTCCAATCCATTTGAACTAAAACCTGTGCCATTTGTGTCCACCATATCTACCTATTAGCATTTTCTATTCCAAGAAAATTCTCAAGTTTCATCTATCTTTCAAATTAAAAAGTATTTTGTTATGTCAAAACTAGTTAGTAAAGCTCTCGCGAACTTGACGGCACACCTTATTTCTTTGCCCCTAATAGACTTGAACCATTGTGTCATCGAAGTTGTATATGCTTGCATCTATACATGGAATTAGCAGAACTGTGCTGTCACGGGAAACGCTTTCAACATTGCACATGTACCTTGTACTCAATTGATATTGTGCTCTTTTGTCTATGAATGTCAACAGTGTGAAATAAAGAGGGAACTTGTAAGTCAATGGAGTCTATATTTTGTGTTAGAGAAACGTCTGGGCCGCTAGCCTAAGCCATGCCTAATCATGGTGGAAACTTCAGCATCACCATAGTGAGCTATCTATGAAGCATCCTCACTAAAAATCTATGCATATAGTAAATAAAAAGATCGTTGAGATGCTCATTGTCTGCTTGCCTTGTCATTTTGGTTATGGGATAGCTCCTGTACCATGTGCAAGTGATACCCCGTTGGCGGTTATTTATGATACGCATGTACTTACAATGACAAGAACTTACCGGTAACTGAAGTTGAGTAGCATGAGGAGTGGCCCTCATATTAAAGGGACATGAGATTGCCAACTTATATTTCGTCAAGCATATACTCCATCTTTGTGCACTTTAACCTTAATCATCTCAAGATGCCTATGATAGGGGCAATGAGGGATCAAAGCTAGTAAGTATCATAATCTTTTGGAAGCTCTTTATGACTTGTAATCCCTGCTTCCCTCTATGAAGGGACCTTTCTCATATTTTCAAGTTGAGTCAGTAAACCTACTTCCTCTCTATCTCTAGCAAGCATTTGAGTTGTTGTGTTTCAAGCATTCATATGGTGATTTATTCAATCATGTTCTTTATCTTCCTTGTTTGCACAAAACTCTTATCTATTGAGTATTACTTTGAAAGCCTTCATTGAAAAGAAAATTGAGCAAAGAGTACTCCTGTTATAAAACTTCTACAAAAAGCTTTTTGTGAAACTTTTTGCCAGATGTTCTCTGACCAGGAACAAGAGTTTGCCAATTCCAATTATGATTTATCTTTATGCATCTCTATTGTGACTCATGTACTTGTTGCAAGCTAAGTTATATAATTGTGAGTTGCTTTCTTCTATGAGTTGTGTAATGGTAAGTGTGACGCTTCTTGTCCGTATTATTTTATCGACACTTCACTCCATAAACCTGTGGACATGTTTAGTGAGCTCAGTTTACGCTTGGGGACAAGCGAAGGTCTAAGCTTGGGTAGGTTGATACGTCCAATTTGCATCACCATTATATATCATAATTTACCTCTATTCATTGATATATGTCTTATTATGAGGTATTACTTATGTATTTTCATCTGTTTATGCATGTTGGATGATTCTTGGAGGATGGACTGCCGGAGTCTGGATTCGGATGGAAAGGAGGTGTTTTGATGCAATTTCTTGAAGATCAGAAAAATACCAGAAAAATATGGGAAAATTATATTTTCCCGGAAGCCAGAGGAAGCCAGAAGGGGAGGCGAAGAAGGGCCACATGGGGCCCACACCCCCTAGGCGTGGGCCCACCCTAGGCTGCGCCTAGGGCAGGTGTGGCCCACCTGCTCGGCTCCCGACTCTGCCCTCTCACCTATATATTCCTTACGGAACCCTAACACCGGGGGAGCGACCATAGATAGATTTCCGCCGCCTCTGCGGGGCGGAAAACACCGAGAGAGAAAGATCTCTCCGATAGACAGATTTCTGCCGGGGAAATTCCTTCCCGGAGAGGGGAGATCGTCGCCATCAACACCATCATCAAACTAGGCTTCATCAGGATCATCATCATCATCCACACCATCATCTCCACCAGCACCATCATCACCACTCCGTTCCGCTATAACAATTGTGTTGGATATTGCTTTAGTTCTTAGGGGAAACTTTCCCGGTGTTAATTACTATTGTAGTTGATGCTTGTGAGTGGAACCATTGGATTATTGTTTATGTTCAGATTGTTATTCATCACCATATAATCTTTGATCTTGATCCATATGATGTCTTGTGAGTAGTTCGTTTAGTTCTTGAGGACATGGGAGAAGTCATGTTGTTAGTAGTGGATTTGTGTTGAGTTATTATTCAATGGTTTAGTATTTAAGTTGTGGTGCTATTCTTCTAGTGGTGTTATGTGAACGTCGACTACATGATACTTCACCATTTATGGGCCTAGGTGAATGCATTGTGTATTTGGCTACTAATTGTGGGGTTGCCAGAGTGACAGAAACCTGAACCCCTGTTAGGACACCTTTGCACAATGGAGCGTAGGATCTCAGAGTTTAAGGCTGTGGTTAGGTTTATATCTTAATTACTTTCCTGTAGTTGCGGATGCTTGCAGAGGGTTTAATCACAAGTATGTATTAGTCCAAGTAAGGTCGGTACATTAGCACATGTTCAACCACACAACACTTACAACACCAAAGAAGAGTACTCAGCTATTTGAAGCGAAAGCACTTGGCAGAATTCCCATGTGTCCTCGAGAACGTTTGGTCCTTATAAGTATTTCCACCGGCTTGTCCTTTGCTAAGAAAGGATTGGGCCACTTGCTGCGTTTGTTCGTTGTCTTTATTACTTGCACTTTGTTTTGTTGCTTTATCAGAAAACCCCTAAAATTCCGTTTGCTAAGTATTTCTAGAGATTTCCTGCTCCATACCACTAGTCAACACCTTCTGCTCCTCGTTGGGATCGACACACCTATTTATCGAAATTACTGCGATACACCCCCTATACTTGTGGGTCATCAAGCTACTTGTGTGTCTGCTGTATGGTTGTGGATATGCTCAATGAGGTGTTCTACCTTTTGATCTGGTTACTATTAACCTACCTGGTGAAACTTGCCTCTTTACTTGTTGTGATAATTTGAATTATGTCTTATTTATTATGAAAGATTAAACTCTTTCATATTGGTGAAACTTGCCCCTAAAAGATTTACTCAATGATGTAAAGTTGAGCAGTACAACTCACTGCTCTCTACTGAGAGTAAAAATTGATAACTTAACCTTCATTTTCCTTTTGTTTGTTCTTTGCTTTGCAGGTACAAGATTTGAAGATTCAAGATTAGTATAGGTTTTCTTTTAGACAGATAAAATCCTTTGTAATTTTTATTTCATTCTTTTGTAAGAAATGTGTAATAGATATATATTCCTCTTTTTGTAAGTTAACTTCTGTAAAGATTCTTTGTTGTCTTAATGAGTTACCTTTTGTAATTTATTTATGGAATAAAGATATGGAATAAACCTTCATTTGCTTAATTGTATTTTTTATTTAGAGTTTCTATTACTATATATTATATATTGATTAAATAATATTACTAAATCATAATTATTAGCTTTTAAAATATAAACTCAAATTTCAAGTTTGAATTCAAATTCTTTTCCCCAAAACACACTAATTTTTAAAGATCATGTCAAAATTTATAGCGATCACTCTCGAGAGCTATTCCTACACTTAGAGAGTGAAAGAAACTCTGATCACTTTAAGTTTTTATTTGGCAGATGAATGCATGCATATGCACAATTTCCTAAATCTACCCTTCGTTAGTTCTTGAATGCTAGGATGTTACAACATCCCATGCTATAATTTTATTATCCGGAAACATTAATACTTATGTGTTTTGTAAACATAAAAGAGTCCCTAGTAAGTGATGTCTACGCACTTCTATTCTTGTAGACAGTTGTTGGGCCTCCAAGTGCAGAGGTTTGTAGAACAGCAACAAGTTTCCCTTAAGTGGATTACCCAATGTTTATCGAACTCAGGGAGCAAGTGTTCAAAGGTATCCCTCTCAAGCAACCCTGCAATCAAGATACAAGAAGTCTCTTGTGTCCCCAACACACCCAATACACTTGTCAGGTGTATAGGTGCACTAGTTCGGCGAAGAGATAGTAAAATACAAGTGGTAACGGTGCCAGAAAATAGCTTCTGACTTGTTTGTTGACGTGGGGTAACGTGTGTGAGTGCCAGAAAAGAGCTTGACGGTGAGGTAAATACTAAGGCAAGCAAACATGTAACAAATCTAGTAGCAAACGGTGTTTCAATGTTTAGAAACAAGGCCTAGGGATCATACTTTCACTAGTGAACACTCTCTCATATAAATATATTCTCTTCATGATACTACTCTTAACTACTCTCCGGTTGGACACTCTAATCCATGGTAGGGCTACAAAAGCACACCTCAAAGTCCGCCTTTCCCAATCTAGATAACCCCACACTATCACCTTGAGCGCTAGATGGTTCCAACAAACACCACAATTTCATAAAGACAACCAACTCAAAATATACTCATGATAAATATATATGTAACCTAGCTTAAGTGCCACACACGGTGTGCACGCTGTCACTTTAACACACGTGGGGAAAAGCATAGATCTATTAAAGCACGATGAGTATTTATGTAGACTCTAGCCTAAATGCCACCATGGCATGCACGCTGTCACTTTCACACACATGGGGAGAGCAGAGATCTTTTGAAGCACTTGAGTAGCAAGGTAGATCTACTTGATTACAAAGCTCATGACCACAACAAGGTCATGCATAAAGAGAGAGATGAACACATAGATACCGGTAAAGCCCTTAGCCTCGAGGAAGAACTACTCCCTCCTCATCATGGGAATCAACAATGGTGATGGAGATGGTGGTGGAGATCGATGGATATGGCTCCGGGGGCACTTCCCCGTCCCGGCAGGGTGCCGGAACAGAGACTTTCTGTCCCCCGAATCTCCCTTCGGTGGCGGCAGCGCTACGGAGGTTTTCGTGGATTTCTTCTGGATGCCTTAGGGTTTTCTCCCCGGGGACTTCTTATAGGCGAAGGAGGCAAGGCCGGTGGAGGGCCAGGGGGCCCACACCTCCTATAGGCGCCACCAGGGCTTGCCCGCACCTGGGGGTGCGGCCACCCTGGTGCCCTACTCCATCCCTGCTTCGTGGTTCTGTGTTGCTCCGGGGAAAATAATGACTTTGGCTTTTGTCCCGTCCAATTCCGAGAATATTGATTTTCTACCTTTCTGGAACCAAAAAACCGAAGAAAACAGGCAACTGGCACTGTGGCATCTTGTTAATAGGTTAGTTCCAGAAAGTGTATAAAAATACCTCAAAGTGTAGACAAAACAAAACAAAGTTGATACTAAACAAGCATGGAGCATCAAAAATTATAGATACGTTTCCGACGTATCAAGCATCCCCAAGCTTAACTCTTGCTCGTCCTCGAGTAGGTAAGTGATAAAAATAATAATTTGTGAGGTGACATGCACCATCAAAATCAAGATCAAACCATTTGCAAGAATTGAAGGCTGGGATCAAAGAACTCTAAACATGAGCATGAAAGATGGAGTTCTAATAGTAAGACAAAGTAACTATGCATGCAACATGAACGACTACAAACAAAGATCATGAATAACATGCATTAAAAAACGTTTGTTTGTTTCACATACATAAAACATGGCATAGTGGCAATCAGCTTGTCCCTCGTAGAGTAGCAAATATATGCATCGGACACCTTCAAAGTTCATAAGAGTGACTAGATACAAATAGCACAAGAACAAGTAATATCAACAATATGCATCAATCAATAAGTTTTGGGCCAATGCACATAGAACTAAGAATGACAACTATGCTCTCTTAATTGGTGCATAAGGATAGAAGGTGGAGACTTAATATAAAGGTGGAAGAAAGGCCCTTCATAGGGAAGCAGGGATTTCAAGTTTCATAAAGAGCTTCCAAAAATTATGGTACTTGATAGCTTTCAGCTCTCATTGCCCCTATCATAAGCATCTTGAAGTGATTAAGGTTAAAGTGAATAAACTATGGAGTATATGCTTGACAAAGTATAAGTTGGCAATCTCATGTCCCTTGAATACGAGGGCCGCACCTCATGCTACTCACCTTTGGTCACCTGTAAGTTTTTGTCATAGTAAGTATATGTGTATCATAGAGAACCGCCAACGGGGTACCCCTTGCACATGGTACATGAGCTATCCCATAACCAAAACGACAAGGAAAGCAGACAATGAGCATCTCAGCGGTCTTTTATTTGCTATTTGCATAGGTTTTTATTGAGGATGCTTCACAGATTGCTCATTATGGTGATGCTGCAAGTTTCCACCATGATTAGGCATGGCTTAAGCTAGCGGCCCAGGCGTTTCTCTAACACAAAATACATAACTCCATGGACTTACAAGCTCCCTTTTTATTTCACACTGGCGACATCCATAGACAAAAGAGCATGATATCAACTGTGTACAAAGTACAAGTGCAATGTTGAAAGCGTTCCCCGTGACAACACGGTTCTGCTAATTCCAATGTATAAGTGCAAGCATATACAACATAGATGACACAATGGTTCAAGTTTATTAGGGGCAAGAAAAATAAAGTGTGCCATCAAGTTCGGGAGAGCTTTAATCACTAAATTTTCACATAACAAAAACCTTTTTAATTGGAAGATAGATGAAAACAATAATATACCTGGAATGGTATAACACACTATGCATAGGAATTTATAGTGGACACTTTGGAATAAATTGGTTTCTTGGAAGTTGGATGCATGAGTAGAGCTTACTCATACAAGTGGAGGCTAGCAAAAGACTGGGAGCGACCAACTAAGAGAGCAATAATGGCCATAATCATGCAGAGCGACAAAACATTAGTAATCAAAGCATATAGTGGTACTACAAGTCAAGTACTAAATGATCATAGAGGCTATGGTGACTTGTTCATTGTCATAACATGGTGTGATCATGTGCCAAGTCAACCCAAACAAAACATCAAAGGAGAATACCACAATACTATGATTTTGTATGCTAAAACAACGCATGATTCTTTCAAGGCACATTAAGCAATCCTAATTGTTTGGAACAAGTCATGCTACAGCAATAATCACTAAGCATAAGGTCAAAACACCATCTAGCATGACATGATAAAGTCTAAGTCACAGTCAAAGCAAGCTCCCTTTTGTACCACTTAAGCATGAAGCTTCCTACTCTTTTCCAACACCAATCAACTTATTTGAAACAACTCACAAAGATAATAATCAATAAAGATCAGTGAGCATATCTCACAAATCCACAAAGAAGAACTAAAAATTTCTAAGCTGAAAGCACAAGAAAACTAAGGCTAAACACAACGCTAGCAAAAGTGAACACTCACAGAACAATAAGAATGAAAACTAGAGTGTTGTAGGCAATGAAAACATAGTGTGTCTCTCTCCAAAAGAAGTGTGTGTGATCCAGCCAACTTACTCAAGCAAACTAAGACGACGGAAACAAAAAATGAAAACTAAGACGCTCCAAGAACAACACAAATGTGCATGAAACAATAAAAACGAAGTGTCTAGAAAGACCTGAGATTTTTATTGTTGAAGAAGGGGATGCCTAACGCTTGTGCCTCGTGAATATTTCTTGGAGTGACACGGGGTGGCATCCCCAAGCTTGAGATTTTGTCCATTCTTCATCATCATTCTTCCTCTACACCTGCAAATTTTCCTTCATACAAAACTTCACACAATGTTCATTAGCAACATTAGTGTATTCAAAAGATAATAGACCCTTGGGTTTAGCTTTAGAACAGCAAAACTTTCACTAAAAACACAAGCTACTGTAGCAGTTCCCTAAAAAAGGTCAATTTCCCAAAAAGAACCCAAAAAGGAATCACTAAGAAGCAAATGCAAATAATGGCAGAAATCTGTCAAAACAGACCAGCAGGTAGAAACCGATTTTTTCGAACATCTTCTGTTGCTCAAATAAAAAAGTGTTGAACTAATGAAAGTTATCTAACATATTAGGGGATTCATTCGTAAACTATCAGCTTAATCTGACTTACATAGACTCCTCACGAATTTTTATGATGGAGGACAGAAATCTGTTTCGGGACAGCAACTCCCCGAATCTTACTTCCCTCTCATTAGAGGTTATTCTTGGCACAAAAAACAAAAAAAGGATAAGGAGAGGTCATTACTGAAGTAATAACTTCCAAGACTCAAGAAAACTCTTGGGTTATCTCCCAACAAGTACTCTTCTTTAATGCCTTTAAGTTAGGCTCGATAATTTGAGAAGATGCTCACATAAAAAATATGAATTGAAGTAAAAGAGAGCATCAAGAAGCAAATTCAAAACACATTTAAGTCTAACCCACTTCCTATGCATAGGAATATTGTAAAGAAACAAGTCATGAAAGCACAAAGCAACAAGCATAGCAAAGCAAAACAAGTGCAACTTCAAGATTTTCAACATAAAGAGGGGAAACTTAATATTATTGAGATGCATAAAACCATGTTTCCCTCTCTCATAATAACTTTCAGTAGCACCATGAATAAAATTAACAATATAACTATCACATAAAACATTCTTACCATGAGCCACATGCATATAATAATTATTACTCTCCACATCAACATATTCATCCTTATTAATCATAGTGGGAGCAAATTCAACAAAATAGATATCATTACTATTCTCATCACCATAATCATCAAATATAGGAGGCATATTGTAATCACAATAAATTTTCTCTTCAATAGTAGGTGGACTGAAAATATCATAGTCATCATTGTAATCATCATATATTGGAGGTTTGGTATCATCATAAGCAATATAATAACTATCTTCCAAAGCTAGGGAACTAAAAAGATCATTTTAATCAACACTAGCTTCCCCAAGCTTAGACGTTTCCATAGCATTAGCAACAATGGTGTCCAAAGAGTTCATACTAATAACATCGCTATTAGCATGCAAATAAAGTTCCATAGGTTTTTAGTTTTCTCTTCAAACACTTCATGTCCTAACTCAAGATAAACACTATAGAGCTCTCTAATTTTGTTGTAGTTTTCCATTAAGCCTAACTAGTGAAAACAAGAAACAAAAGACAAAATTGCAGAATCTAAAGGAATTAACTTCAAGCACTCACACCGGAGGATGTGAGTACCTTTTACCTTACTTCCCCGGCAACGACGCTAGAAAATACTTTGATGGAGCTTGACATGGAGGAAAGGTAAAAGCCCAAAACCTCCCCAGCAACGGCACCATAAAAGAGCTTGACGGTGAGGTAAAGACTAACCCAAGCAAACATGCAACAAATCTAGTAGCAAACGATGTTTCAATGTTTAGAAACAAGGCCCAGGGATCATACTTTCACTAGTGAACACTCTCTCATATAAATATATTCTCTTCATGATACTACTCTTAACTACTCTCCGGTTGGACACTCTAATCCATGGTAGGGCTACAAAAGCACACCTCAAAGTCCGCCTTTCCCAATCTAGATAACCCCATACTGTCACCTTGAGCGCTAGATGGTTCCAACAAACACCACAATTTCATAAAGACAACCAAATCAAAATATACTCATGATAAATATATATGTAACCTAGCTTAAGTGCTACACAGGGTTGCACGCTATCACTTTCACACACGTGGGGAAAAGCATAGATCTATTAAAGCACGATGAGTATTTATGTAGACTCTAGCCTAAGTGCCACCATGGCGTGCATGCTAGCACTTTCACACACATGGGGAGAGCAGAGATCTATTGAAGCACTTGAGTGGCAAGTTAGATCTACTTGATTACAAAGCTCATGACCACAACAAGATCATGCATAGAGAGACAGATGAACACATAGTTATCAGTAGAGCCCTTAGCCTCGAGGAAGAACTACCCCCTCCTCATCATGGGAATCGACAATGGTGATGGAGATGGTGGTGGAGATCGATGGAGATGGCTCCGGGGGTACTTCCCTGTCCCGGCAGGGTGCCAAAATAGAGACTTTCTATCCCCCGAATCTCCCCTTCGGTGGCGGCGGCGCTACGGAGGTTTTCGTGGATTTCTTCTGGATGCCTTAGGGTTTTCTCCCTGGGGGCTTCTTATAGGCGAAGGAGGCAAGGTCGGTGGAGGGCCAGGGGACCCACACCCCCTGTAGGCTCCTCCAGGGCTTGCCCGCGCCTGGGGGTGCGGCCACCCTGGTGCCCTACTCCGTCTCTGCTTCATGGTTCCGTGTTGCTCTGGGAAAATAATGACTTTGGCTTTTGTCCCGTCCAATTCCGAGAATATTGATTTTCTGCCTTTCTGGAACCAAAAACAGAAGAAAACATGCAACTGGCACTGTGGCATCTTGTTAATAGGTTAGTTCTAGAAAGTGTATAAAAATACCTCAAAGTGTAGACAAAATAAAACAAAGTTGATACTAAACAAGCATGGAGCATCAAAAATTATAGATACGTATCCGACGTATCAGTAAGCCTCTTGTTAAACTAGCTTGTTGATTAATAGATGAACATGGTTTCCTGATCATGGACATTATATGTTATTAATAACAAGATCGTATCATTAGGATAATGATGTGATGTACATACTCCTATAGTTAGCATAGCATAAGATCAAGTCATTTAAAATTCGTTTGCTACAAGCTTTGAAATACATAGTAACATAATCCTTCGACCATGAGATCATGTTAATCACCATCACCGGATGGATGCTTTGATGACATCAAACACCACTTCATAACTGGGTGGTTATAAATGTGGTATTAGGTATTCTGAAAGTATGGATTGAAGCGCATGGATCAAGAGTGGGATTTGTCCATCCATGTGACTGGTAGATAAACTCTGGGCCCTCTCGGTGGAGTGTCATCCAATTGGTTTGCAAGCATGTGACAAGGTCACAAGGGATGTCACATCACAGTATGAGTAAAGAGTACTTATCGGTAACGAGGTTGAACTAGGTATACGAGATATCGACGATCGAACCTCGGATAAGTAAAGTATCACACGACAAAGGGAATCAGTGTCGTATGTAAATGGTTCATTCGATCACAAAGTCATCATTGAAATATGTGGGCGTCATATGGATTTCTAGATCCCTCTATTGGTTATTGACCGGAGAAGTGTCCCGATCATGTCTGCATAGTTCACGAACCGAAGGGAGACACGCTTAAGGAATCGATGTTGTTTAAGTAGATATGGAGTATGAGTTGGAGACCGAATGTTGTTCCGAGTCTCGGATTGGACCCATGATATCATGAGGAGATCCGAAATGGTTCGTAGAATAAGATTCATATAAGGAAAGTGGTTTTCCAGGGTTCGGGAAAAGTTTCGGTGTTTTGACCGGATACTTCTAGAATGTTCTAGAGGAACCACTAGTGGTTCCACCACCCCGGGAAGGGGTCACTTGGGTTGTGACATGCCCAAGGGGCCAGCCGTACCAAGCCCTAAAGGTCTAGCCGGCCAACACTAGTAAAAGAGTCAAACCATAGGTTGAATAGTCAAATCCTAGTTTGAAAAGTCAAACTTTAGTTTTGGTAAGAGGGGAGACTTGGTGGAAAGGTCCCAACTCTTCCCCTTGGTTACCGAATTGGGGGGGGACATGACTTGGGCCGGGAACCCTTGGCCGGCCGCCCCCCACACCCCTTGTCTCTTGGCGCCTAACCCTAGCCACCACCTCTCTTCTCTCTCTTCCACCGTCCTGCTCCGGCTTAGGCGAAGCCCTATAGAAATCTATCCTCCTCCACCACCACCACCACAGCGTCGTGTTGTTGGGATTCCGAGGAGGTCTACAACCTCCGCTGCCCTGCTGGAACAAGGGAGAGGAAGGTCTTCATCAACTACCGTACGTGTGACCGACTGCGGAAGTGCTGCCGGAATGCAGCGCAGGAAGGTTCGTCTACACGATCTTGAGATCAACAAGTGATCGACTACATCAACCACGAGATCCGAATCTCGTTAAACACTTTGGATCTATGAGGTTTAGTTCTCTACAATCTCATTGCACCGATCTCGTAGATTAGATCTTGGCTTGTCCATAGATTAGATCTTGGTTTTGTGTGTTCTTGCGGTAGAATTGTTTTGTTTTACATGCAACAAACCCTACACCTTGTACTTTTCAATAGTACCATCGGGCCTAAGCTTTTTATTGAACACCCACTTACATCTTACATGTCTGCACCCATAAGGATGATCTGTAACCTCCTAAGTTCCATTAGCTAGGATTGAATCCATCTCGCTACAAACAACTTCTTTCTAGTAGTCAGCATCCTGAGATGCATAAGCTTCTAAAATAGAAGTGGGAGTATCATCCAAGAGGTACACAATGAAATCATGGCCAAAAGAATTTGTAGTCATCTATCTCTTGCTCCTTTTGGGAGCTTCATTGTTGTCCTCCACATGATTATCATATTGTTATATCGCAATGGTAGGTTCAGGAATTATAACCAACTCCTGACTTGATGAACTAGGCATCTCCTGATTTGATGAGCTAGACGTGTCTTTCATGGAAAATATATCCTCAAAGAAAGTCGCATCATTTGACTCCATAATTGTACCAACATGCATGTCGGATACCTCAAATTTCACTATCAAAAATCTATAGACAATGCTACGAAATGCAAATCCCAGAAAAACAAAATCCACGGTTTTTGGTCCAAGCTTGCGCTTCTCGGGTATCGGCACATTCACTTTCACCAAAAAAAACCAAGTCCTTAATTAGGAGAGTTTCAACCATTTCCTTTACCATTCCTTGAATGGAGTAATGGTTTTTTCTTTGTGGGAACATAGTTTAGGACATGACACACGATCATTATCGCCTCTCCCCACCATACATTGGATATACCTGATGTATCTAACATGGTGTTAACCAAATTAGTCAGAGTACGGTTCTTTCTTTTGGCCGCCCCATTCAACTTAGGTGAGCAGGGAGGCGTCCTCTCATGGATAATACCATGCTCCGCACAAAAAGAATCAAATTTGTTGGAAAATGCTCTCCACCACGATCAGAACTAAGCCACTTGATCTTTCAATCAAGTTGGTTTTCTGATTTAGCTTTATAGATTTTGAAGTGATTAAAAGCTTCATCTTTAGATTCCATAAGGTACACATAACCGTATCAAGTGGATTCATCAATTAAAGTCATGAAGTATCTCTTTCTACCTTTTGTAAACTCGCCATTTATTTCACAAAGATCTGAATATATGAGTTCCAGTGGTGTCAAATCTCGTACCTCAAAGCCTTGTGAGACTTGCGAGGTTTCTTAGCTTGAACACACACTTGACACTTGGAACTCTTGACAATAGTAAATTTTGGAATTAAATTCATATTAGCTAGCCACGTCATGTACCCAAAATTAATATGACAAAGTCGTGAGCGCTAAATATTAGACTCACTATTATTGCAAACATGATTAATAATTTGAGTACATAAGTATGACAAGGATAAGTGGAACAAGGCCCCGCACACATAACCCTTTCCAACAAATTGTCCTGACTTAGAAACTATAACTTGATTGGACTCAAAAACCAACTTAAAACCATGTCAGCATAAAAGAGATATGCTGGCAAGATTCTTATTGATGGAGGGAACGTGCTACACATTATTTAGATGGGCGGTCTTTCCCAAAGTAAACTTCAGATTTACCGTACCAACACCATGAACAGAAGCACGTGAGCTGTTTCCCATCAGCACGGAGCAAGTCCTTGCAATTTGATAAGAAGTAAACATTTAAACAATAGAACATACATGTGTGTTGGCACATGTATCTATCCACCAATCAGGAAAGTTGCATACTGGAAGGACGGTAGAAAAAATACCGTATCCAGCGTCCATCATCTTAGTATCACCAATAACAACATTTTTGGACTTGCCGCCATTCCCACTCTTGTCAAAATGATTCGGGCAATTAGGATCCCAATGATCGGGATCGCCACAGACATGGCATGCCCCTTTCTTCTTATCAGTATTCTTCTTGAAGTTGGTAGAGTGAGAGGCCTTGTTCTTTCCATCAAACTTGCCGTTGCCTTCAGATTTGTTCTTTTTTTTAACTTGTGGGATTGGAAGTTTTTCTTCTGTACCACATTGGCACTAGAATCTCCCTCAAATCCTTGAGCGTGTGTGTGTCCTTTGCTCTTGTCTTTTCTTCCACATGAAGAGACCCAATGAGATCCAAAATAGAAAACTCTTGTCTCTTATGTTTCAGATAAGTAGCAAAGTTCCTCCACGAGGGAGGAAGCTTGGCAATAATTCCACCGGCCACAAATGTGTCCAGTAAGGTACACTTAAAGTGCTCAATTTCTTGGGCAAGTGACTGTATCTCATGAGCTTGATCAACAATAGAGCGTTCACCGGTCGTCTTGTAGTCATAGTATTGCTCCATAACATACAATTCGGTGCCAGCATCTGAGACCCCAAACTTAGCCTCGAGTGCATACCATGCATCCTTACCATGATCAAACATCATGTATGGGTCAACAATGTTGTCCACAAGAATACTGAATAGAACCGCCTTAAACATGGCAACGACTTTCTCATAGCTTCCTCCTGAGCAGGAGAAAGATCACCCTCTAGTTTGCCAAGAGTGGCACTATAGAAGTTCAGGTTTCGAAAAGAGAGAACTGCTCTCATGCACCATCTCTTATAGTGTGAACCATCAAAGAGAGGCGGCCTAGTAGCAGCGGCAACACCACTTGAATTCATATTCCTACGATCGGGTTTTTGGATTGTTGAATATAAAAGAAAATTACCGTATGATTTAATCTGAATAAACAATTGATAAATCATGACTACAAAAACAACAGGTAAACTAAACATGAAAACCATCATAGTAGATGAACAAATCGTATCTAGACAAGACGAACTGATTGCATCTACCACAGAAAGTAGAGCTATAAATTCCAGTAGAGATTAAAACAGGAAAGACAGTAATATGTACAGTCCAACATTAGCCGTAGCAATATCGATAGTGGTAGCCGTAGCAGCAGCACCGATGTCGCCTCCCATGTTGAGGTTGCCGAAGAGGTTATCGATGTCTGGGAAGAATTCGTTATTTAGGAACTCATCGTTGGACGACGTCGTGTCACTAGTAGTCCCAGGTAAGCGTCCCCAAAAACCCGATCTCCCCTCACCCATACAGTTCTACAAGAGGCAGGGTTTCAAAGGCCTACTGTCTTGTCGGTGTGCACATCGAAGGATGGAATGAGTAAGATGAAGGCGGCGACACAAGGTTCTAGAAAGAGGCAATCGCATATGTTTCTCATAATCGTGGCTAGGTTCGCGTCCGAGTTTATATAGTGCGGTCAGGAAGATCGTGGGTCACATCCCACGTTCGAGTGAGCCATGATCCATAAAATATAGAATGAAACGGCTGCATTAACGCGTCCGCTAAAGAATCGTAATTAATAATACAATTAATTTCCTGAGCAGCAAAAAGATAAGCTCTTCAAGATTTCCGCAACCCGTGGCACGTCGTGATGTGCGTGACGAGGCGAGGCGTGGTGTGGCGAGGCTAGGCGGGCGATGAAGGAGGAGTGCGCGATGGATCTCTCTCTTCTCACTCTTACAAGTACTAGAAAATGCCCCCTTATAAACCACTCCAACTCTCTATCAACTAGAAATGTGGGACTAAACTTTAGTCACACCCCTTTTCATACCCACATGGGCCAAGAGAATTTCAGAATTTGTATTGGGCTATGGGCTAAGACCCAAGGCTAAATTCCAGCAAAAACAATAGAGTTGCACCACCGAGGGTTTCCACATGTAGACCTGCTCTCATAGTTTCATATCGTTTCATCATAAAGACTCAATTAATGTTCGAACAGATACAGAACAATTAGAAAATCCTCTTACAAAACAGATCAAGATAAACAAGAAAAAACAAGAAAAACTAAACTTGCCACTGAATACGATGTGGCATGACCGAGGGGTACCAGAACTTCACAATGATGGACCCAAGAGGGTGACGACGCAACACACCACTGTTCACGAGTCTGAGATGATCAAAGGTTTTTAGCCAAGCCCGCACGTGAAGAAGGTAATCACAACTACGCTCCCAAGGAAGTTATGACACCCATAGCCATAGTCGCCGTTAGGCCGGAGCGCTGAGTTTTCGGCCAGAAAAGTCTTCGAAACATAGACGGTATGTCAGACCGCCCACTGGCTGCAAGCCATGTCTCCGACACTCGATTTGGGAGATATTGTTGTTGAGGCGCCGCCAATACCAAGATCCCCATTGCATACTCCTCTCCATACACATGGACAAAGATAAGGCCATCACTACCGCCACACCGCTCGTCGTAGAGTTGTTCATGCACTCCACCATAAGAGGCGGCCAACTGAAAATCCAAAACCCAAGATGTAGCAGACGGAAAATCCACTAGATTAGACGAGTAAGGTCAGAGTCAACCAACAAACCCTTAGAAAGTAGAGGCTTAACATGAAGGACGATGTACACAGGCCCCGGGGTGCCACTCATGACAGTTTTATTAGGATCTTTAGACTGGCACCACAGACCACATCTAGTCTTTTTGCGCACTTTGTCCTCACTCGTGCCACATGGTACCCACTTTCCGACCGGTAATCCATCCTTAAATTTCGCTAGGCAAAGCACGTTTAACCTTAGAGTCTTTTTGGATGAGCTTCCGAAAAATAAGTTGCAACTTGTTGATATGAGTATTCTATCAATTCTATTAAACCATACGCCTGGATCTCACATAGTCCCACCCTTAGGAGATCGATTCCCTCATCGATCAAGCACAATCCAGAAACGTCCCCTCTTGGCACGCGTTTGTGCATCCAGTGACGGCACATGTGCCATGTCGTGTGCACTCGGGGACACATGTGCCATGCTCCACATGTCCCGCCACTAACCCAGACACACACCTGTTTAACCGCGAGGATCGGCTTTGATACCACTTGTAGCACCCCGTCCAAACACAGGCCCCAGGGGTGCCACTCCTGACAGCTTTACTAGGATCTCTAGACTGGACCCACAGACTAACACTAGTCTTTTCTGCGCACTTTGTCCTCACTCGTGTGAACCTGTTATCCAATTCCCGGTTGGTCACCCATCCTCAAATTGCTCTAGGCCAAGCACACTTATGCGGTGACCCATCATACCACTGCATGATGTAGTATACTATAGTCATTGACATAACACTAATGAAACACCGTTCACTAGTCTTACATCCCTCAGAATGGCACAACAGAAACACAGCGGGTCCAATACATGGCTAAAGGTTACAACTCACTCTTTATATAAGATCCAGAGAACATTCTAGGTTCAAGATAGAGAAGACTTCTTACGAAGAAGAATCAAAAATAAACAACGCAAGAATGATTATACTATTAAGTCTACTATTCAGACTAAGAGGTTGGCATTGCTGCTATTGCAACGCACTACAGCAATAGGTTCTTTGGCTAGAGATAGTATTCCTATCTAATCAATAACTTACGTCTTCACTTGAGTTGAGATATATGTTGACCTCCTTGTCTTCATTGAAGAGCTTTAACTGGTCTGGATAAGTCCTAGAGCATATCGTTTTAATGGCTTCAGAATCTAGCAAGGGTTAAGAAGATACTTTGAGTACGAGCGTACTCAGCAAATTCACTAGAAAAGGAGTGTTTGATGCACTATATCTACATCCATAGACCGTAGGTCGTAGGCAATGCAAGTTTTTATAAATATTTCTTTAAAGGTTGCTTTTATTCGGAAAAGCTATGTCCGTCAGCCTTCACGGGTTTACCAGAAATTTCATGGAGTTCCTTTCCCGCCGCGTTCGTAGATCCTTCCCGGAACAGGGAGTAACAAGTTACAGTTCTTACACTCTGCAGAGGTGCGTTACTTTACCCATGAGAGATCAACTCTTTGTTGCACAACCGGGCAGCTTATTCCCGTCCACAATTCAATGATGTGGGGCCCAGAAGATGATCCAAGCCAATCACTGCCCCCTTCGCGATCCCGCATGCCTCCTTGGTGTACACCATGCCCACATAAATAATTACGGCAATTGTTTGTACAAACCATTAGATGTCAGAACTATCGTGGGACGATGAGGGTTCCCACCCGTATGCTGCATATCCTCTAAGAATTACCAATTAGTATGCACGCTACGAGGATAACAACCACGACCTGCACATCGGGCTTCATGCGAGAGGAAGAAGATACAGCTGACTTCTCCGTCCCATTCCAAATCTCATGGTCAACGCGTAATATATGACGCAAGAATCACTGGCGACATTGGTTGTTAAGTCCTAGGTGATATAGTTCTGAACAGTGGTATTCTAACTATCAGACTTAATAGATTAACTGATCACCCTGGATCAGTAATCAATAGTGCTCATTATTATTGAAAATAGTGTTTTCTGACCTTTTTAAAATGCAGGTGAAGACAACACTAGATTTGTAAAATACTTTATAGAAAATAAACAAAGGACATGAGAAAGTGTGAACTTGCCTTTTGTGATTGCAAGATTATGCACTCACGGTCTTCGAGTCAGTATAAGATCCAAAATCTGAAATCAGCATCATTGGTCCGGTAAGGACTAATGTTTAAAAAAGCAATATGCCTTTATGCATAAGTAATGTGATGCATGTTCTACACACAAATCCCGGGGATAACGTTGTCCTAGGGTTTGGATTCTGGAAATGATTACTTTGAAACATGTGGTCCTTTTAGATAAACTTCATAATTGTAGTTTTATTAGAGTTTATGAGTGGTTGTAAACAACACATATGTAGGAGTAAAGTATACATACTTATGACATACTAGTTAGGATTACTTATACAAGAGTTCTTATTTGAAGTGGCAAAAAAGATAACCTTCAAAGAAAAGGTTTCTCTTCTAAGGTCTAAACAAACTTTGTGGTTAGTTAGTGGTGGTTGATGTTATTTGTTTGCTCAAATGGTTTGGCTTGAGTGGCTTTATAGTTTTAACTACTTCAGACCAAAGTTAAATATAAAAATATAGTAATGTGTATGGTATTGTATTTAGACTCTTGGAGACTAAAGTTAACTTTAAAATATAGATAGTTTTGAAAGTATAGTACTTATACATTGGTATCTTGTATATCGGAAAGGTGTTCTTTAAGTTATTTATGAATGGTTATTCTTTTACTTGGGATAATGGTTTCTTAATTCTATGATAGAGTAGTATCATTTACCTTTATAGATGAGTGAGTAGAGTTTATAATTCCAGATATGTTTTCACTTAACTACCTTTGAACTTTCTATAGTGTTGTGGTAATTGCTGTAATTTGATAATTTAAAGTAAATGGAAAGGATCTGATTTATTCACAAGATGTTCTTTAAGGTTTTTATCATGAATTGGAATCCTTTGAGAATATAATCTTCACTCAGAGTTGAAGATAGTTTAATACAAAGATGTTTATAATGTTTTAAACCATTATGGCTTTATATTATTAATATTTAAGACTAATACTATTTATTAGATTTATTTGACTCATTTTATAAATATTACTAAATTTTATTTATCCTTATATGAATTATTAATAAAGTAAATAAGTTTAAATTTGAGTTATTAAATTATTTGAATTTTTATTTAACTTAAACGTAGAATATTAAATTTTTAATATGTAGGTATTATTTTTTGTGATCATTTTGGAATATCACATTTATTTTTGTGATTAATAAATAATAGGATATGGTTTTTTATATTTCTTATTACTTTATAATTACTTAATAAATAATAAATATTTAATTAAGTGAACTAATAATACATGATTATAGTTTTAAATTAGAATTTTTATTTTTCTAAGATTTTTGGTATTTTATTTATATTATTAACATTTATCATTTTAAAAATATGAATTATCAAAGTTTTATTACTTATAAAAACTCTATTAAATAGAATTTATTTAAATATGATAATAGTTTTAAGTTGTAGATTTTATTTTTCTGAAAATTTTCATATATTATACATATTTTTCTGAATTTTAAATCAAAAGTTATTAATTAAACAAGATTTATTTATTGATTTGATTTCTGGAATAATATTAATTGAATTATAACATTTTATTTATTTCCTAACAGAAAAATAATTTATACACCATGACCAGAGCTACCCTAGTCACTGATCTGTGGGCCATTGTCCACCTCAGCTCTCAGGTCTAGAAATGCTTTTGCTACTAACCCCTCTCTACTCACTATGGATGACATGTGGGCCCTGGGCTAGGTCATCCACCACGCGAGGCGAAGACCAGTCAAACGAGCTGACGTGGCTCGATCATGAGATAAGCATGGCGTTAGAATCACCACCGCCATCGGTGAGTGGTCACCGGCGACGATCTACGGCGCCCCCGCAAGCAAAATTAATCTAGTTCGAATCAGTGCAACCTACTGAACCTAATAGTGGTAGCGCCGCTTGGAAATGGTCATCAGATGGTCATCGGCGACGAGCTACTGCAGCGGCCAACGGCGGTGCTCAACAAAACTAGACCTACGGTGCGAATCCGCAAATGAAACCAGGTTCAGAGATGCGTGTGCTTACCCTGATGACGATAGAGTGGTCGACATGGACAGGCGCGGTCGGAATCGAGCTCCCCGATGAGGATTCCGATGAACTGCTGCAAAGGGAAACGACCAAATTCACCCGGTCCAATGCTCCCCTTGATGCATGCTTCTCCCCAGAGGATCTACGGAGGATGGCGCTTCTCCATGACGGCTCAGAATGGTGTGGGGAGACGTGGTTCGACAGCAAGAGGTGGCTCCGGTGAGCTAGGGTTCCGGTCTCGTTCGTATCTGAGAGGATAAGGAGAAATTGGAGATAGGGATGGAGGCAATGTGTCGCGGTGGCCTTCTTATCCCCTCCTAGCAACGGCGACGAGTATCTTGGCGCAATGACGGTGATGACGGCATCGGGCGGCGGCGAGCTCCGCCAGCGAGCTGCCTGTGTGCGTGACGGTGACGACGATGATCGTTTTGCGGATAACCCCCTGACGTTTTCTTTGGCTCAACCCACGGTCCTCTCCCGACCCCACTTGTCAGTCATAGACATAAAAGAACCTGGGCTGGTACTGGGCTGTTGTGGGCTGCACAGGGCGTCAAATAGGTGTAGATTTGTTGGGCTACGGCTAGGTTTAGTTTTTATTTGTTTTATCCTTTTTGTATTTTCTGTTTTCTTATTCAGATTTGAATTTGATTTATATTTTGAATCTTTCTTTGTATAATTTGTTTTCTAGATATTTACAACAATACAAAAATATACCTAGTCTCATTTGTGAATGCTTATTATATCCTCTTTTTGTATTTCTTGTATTTACTTAATGTGATTCCCCCTTGTTAATATTTTATATAAACTTTTCTTATTGTTTTTCTTGAGTAATATATTGTTATTTGTTTATAACTCAACTTTTAGCGAGCTCATAGTTTGAATAGAAACTTTAAATATATGTATAATGATTCTATACCATTATTTGATGCATGAAATGTAAAGACATTGATATGGTGATTATTACTCCCATTAAATTTGGAAAATGGCAATGTATGTGATAAACAAATAAGTTTAGGGTTTTGAATTATGAGTACTACCCTTGGCTTTAGGGTTTTGTATTATCTTAGATTTCTTTCAAGAGTTAAGATTTAATAACTAATCATGTTGCCTTATGTATATAGTATTGGATGAAATCTCCCTTTTTAATAGAAAATTATAATTAGAGTGTTTTATAGAAGTGAACTTATAAAAATATACTTATGCACATATAATTATGATGGTTGAAATAAGAGAGATATGCTTATGTAATTTGTTATAGGGAAATATTTCTATAAAGTGTTATAGGCATCAAATGATGGATCAACAATATGAGATGGATATTATGTTTGATTTGAGATTTAGATTTGATTGCTTACCAAGATTAAACAGGAAAATGATTTATAACATATATTTATATTTCACAATCTTGGACTTCTAATTAAGGAATTCCTTTCCTAGATAGAATACTTATTCCTATCCATCATCATGATTAACATGATGAGCTTTACCTCACCAAACATTCTTATTCACCTTTTATTCTTCTAAACTCATGGATGAATCCAATGAGTTTGATACAAAGGTACTTCATAGCTTTTTCATATCCTTGCTTGGTTGTATTAACTATTCTACTGTTGATAATTTTCCATCCAAGCAGTAGTTCCTTCAAACTCTACTCCCAATCTTCCTTAATCCTCTATCACTAATCTTTCTCTAAAATAGACTAACCCTTAAGACGAATAACACTACTTCTTGAACTCCATACTACACTATCTTTACTTGAATAACACCATCTTATATTCCCTTTACTCCAATGATTCCCACTTTAATCCCTGAATTATATTTATGTGATTTGCAAATACTACTCTAGGATCACTTATCTCTACTAAGGTTCCAATCATGTTTATCCACCAGTATTACCTATACTAAATATAAGCATTCCATGTTGGTGGCGAAAACATTACCATTATAATACTTTAATCATTTATTATTGAAGTTCTTGGTTGGCTAAGCAGGGCTTTATCAATCCTACCTTTTATTGTTTGGGAATTATCTTCTTAGTATCTTATATTGGATTAAGGTTATTCATGGACTATGCCCTCTTTAAAAGATTTAAGTAGATGTTATGATAAGATCAAGAAATAGCAGATCAAGGATTGATAGTTAAAGAATTTGTAAATCAATGGTGGATTACTCAACATTGATGAACAATAGATATTAAGACAAGTTCCATAATAATTGATATGGGAATAAAGATATATATATAGTGAATGATCTTGACTTAGTCTCTTTCCAACTCAAACTCATTAAAGAGTTAAAGTTAAGTATTACTATGATACTCATAGTAAGAATGGATAAGAATAGAATAGGTCAGGATTAGTCATTACATTTATATTACTTTTGTTTGTAATCTTAACTAGGCACTTATGAATTGTTGTGTTGAATATGATGATAGAATCCCTTAAAGATCAGATATTAATTATTTAAGCAATGTATTATGAGTAGCATTTATTATATCTGATCTACCCTTAGATCAAATCATGTTTACCCAAATAAGATTTTAGCAAGGGTCATATTGAAACTTATTGCAGTCAACTTGATGATCTACTTCAATTCCATCAAGCTAAGAGAAGCTTCAATCACTTTGACAAGTTTTGTTTAAAAGCGCGAAATTTTCTATGCATGAATGCAATGCACACATCTGGCTTCAGCTTATTTCTAGGCTCTAATGCTGGGATGTTACAACTTAACTTTAGAGTTCTTTTTGGATGAGCTTCTGGAAAATAAGTTGCAACTTGTTGCTATGAGTATCCTATCAATTATATTAATCCATGTTCCTGGATTTCACAGATGAGCATATGCTAGTCAATTCCATAGAACCCAAAAGAACAAGACTGCTAGAATACATTAGATCTAGGCCCCTAGCCTAGATCTGACACCCCATCCACACCATGGCTGAGAAATGGGCCCCCGGGCATGCTGTGAGCACCAAAAACCCATGAAGGGCTAGTTGTGCCAGCCACCATCCATGGGTTTGTCGGCTATCCCTAACCTTTCCATCTCCCGCTCCGACGAGGGGCACCGTCGTCATGCACCACCGTGACATGTAGGCAGAGATCTCTGTAGCAATAGTGCACTATCACCACCCCTCGGAGAGGAGCGTACAACCGTATGCATACGTGAGTTCTGGTCAAGGCCCGGCCAACCCATATTGCACCTGGATTGGCCTAGATCTAGGCCTCAAGACCCCAATGTATGGATCTCCTACTACAACACCCCACCTGCCGCTCATCGGCGTCGGCCAACTAGAGTCGCGCCACCTCCATTTGTCCCCTCCATGGCCATTTGGGTCCAGAACGAGCCCCGTCAACCATACTTGGCCAACATGAAACTGTAAAGTTCCCAACCTTTAATAAGGTAGAGATCCCTGTGATTGCAATGCTAGTCCCTGGATCAATAGCTTGAAGGGTTTCGTGGCATAGTAAATCAAAATTTTCTACGGATGCGAACAGAGGGAATCCAAGATCTAATCTAGGAGATGCAAACAACGAGAGAGATTGGATTAGATCTTCATACCCTTGAAGATTCGCACAGCGGAACGTTCGTCGGAACGTGGGTGATGTAGTCGTACTCGCTTCTCCTCCTCGCGATCCGATCCGATCTAGCACCACAAGTGGCGATGCCTCCGTGAGATGCACACGTGCGGCACCTCGACGTCTCCTCCTTCCTTGGTCCAGCAAGTATGGTGGAGAGATGGGTTGGATCTACAACGCGACGGCGCGGTGCAATTGGTGGAGAATTTCTGCAGCAGGGCTTCGCCTACAAGCAGTCGGGAGGGAGAGAGGAGGGCAGCAGGGCGGCTAGGGTTGGAGGGGAAGGTGTAGGGGGTTGGTGCGCCCCCAGCCCTCTCTATATATAGGGGTGGGCGAAGCCCTATCCCCTCCCCCAAGCCAAGGCCGGCGGCCCCAAGAAGGAAGAGTGGGGGGCAAGGAAACCCCCCCTTCTAGAAGCTCTATCTAGAGTTTAAACCTCTCTTGGTCGGCTGGGCCCTATGGGGCCTTGTGCCCCTGGCCCAATGCGGCCAGGGCACTCCCTCATAGGCCCATGCCCCCTCCCGGAAGGTGGGGCCACGTTGGTCCCCTTCCGGAAGGTTCTAGAAGCTTCCGGTACAATACCGATTAACCCGGAACAATTCCGAACTCCAAAAAACTGCACTGCCTTATATGAATCTTATTCTCCGGACCACTCCGGAACCTCTCGTGATGTCCCGGATCCCATCCGAGACTCCGAACAAAAACTCGTAAACCAATTATCCAATCTATCCTAGCGTCGAGACACGTTAAGTGTGTGACCCTGCGGGTTCGAGAATATGCAGACATGATCTTCTATCAATAATCAATAGCGGGGTCTGGAAACCCATATTGACTCCCACACATTCATCGATGATCATATCGGATGAACCACGATGTCAGGATTCAATCAATCCCATATATATATTCCCTTCGTCTCGCGATATTTTACTTGCCCGAGATTTGATCGTCGGTACCGTCATACCTAGTTCAATCTCGTTCACAGCAAGTACTTTACTCGTTCCATAATCCGATATCACTTTGTGATTAACTCCTTAACCACATGCTTGCAAGCGGTGTTGATATCGATTACCGAGTGGGCCCAAAGTATATCTCTCCAACTTGGGAGGGACAAATCCCATCTCGATACATACAACCCAACAGATACTTTCCGATTACCTGAGAGACACCTTTATGATCACCCTCTCATAGGATGACGTTTGATGAACTCAAAGCTTTCTTCCGATACCAGGGAGTTGTATTATCTCATGGTCTAAGGAATACAATATTTGACATAAGAAAAGCTTCGCAAAGACGAACACGATGACACGATCTAATTGCTTCACTTAGTTTGGGTCTGTCCATCATATCATTCTCCCAATGATATGATCTCATTATCAATTGACAACTCATGTCTATGGTTAGGAAACCTTAACCATCATTGATCAATGAGCTAGTCCATAGAGGCGTACTAGGGACACGGTGTTGTTCACAAACCACACACGTATTAAAGTTTCCGCTTAATACAATTCTAGCATGGAATATAAACATTATCATGAACAAGAATTATAATAATAACAGCTTTATTATTGCCTCTAGGGCATAATTCCAACACCCGGGTGGGCCGACCTGAGCCAAAGTCGGCCCACCACGGGACTCCAGCTTTCTCCAGCTCATAGCTCCTCCATTCAAAATATAAACGTATCCTGTCTGAGATTTGGAATCATCCTTGTCGGTGTCGAAACTAGCGTCGACGTAACCTTTTACGACGAGCTGTTCATCACCCCCATAGACTAAGAACATTTCTTTAGTCCTATTTAGGTACTTTAGGATGTTCTTCACGACTGTCCAGTGTTCCACTCCTGGATCACTTTGATACCTGCTCGTCAAACTAAGAGCATTGGACACATCCGGTCTAGTACATGGCATACATGATAGAACCTATGGCCGAGGCATAAGGCACTTTGCTCATAGCTTCCCTATCATTTACCGTAGCTGGACACTGAGCCTTTCTCAATATCTTACCTGACAACATAGGCACTGAACCTTTCTTTGCCTTATCCATTCTGAACCTTTTTAGAACTTTGTCTAGGTATGTACTCTGGCTTAAAGCTATCAGGCGTCTTTGTCTATCTCTATAGATTTTGATGCCTAATATATAAGCAGCTTCACCTAGGTCTTTCATCGAAAAACACTTGTTCAACTAACTCTTCACATCGTTAAGCATGTTGATGTCATTTACAATAATCAATATGTCATCCACATATAGTACCAGAAACGTCACCGAGCTCCCACTCACTTTCTTGTAGATGCAAGCTTCATAGCAATTTGGAACAAATCCAAAGCTCTTGATCACTTGATCAAAACGAAGGTTCCAACTCCGAGATGCTTGCTTCAGTCCATAAATGGAACGCTGAAGTTTGCATACTTTATCAACATCCTTAGGATCGATAAAACCTTCGGGTTGCATCATATACAACTCTTCATCAATGTTGCCATTGAGGAAAGCAGTCTTGACATCCATCTGCCATATTTCATAATCATGAAATGCAACAATTGCTAATAAAATCCGAATGGACTTAAACATCGCTATGGGAGAGAAAGTCTCATCGTAGTCAACACCTTGAACTTGTCGAAAACATTTCGCAACAAGCCGTGCTTTATAGACGGTAACATTACCATCCGCGTCCGTTTTCTTCTTGAAAATCCATTTGCACTCAATGGCCTTTCAGTCGCTAGGAGGTTCCACCAAAGTCCATACTTGGTTTTCGCTCATGGATCCCAATTCGGATTTCATGGCTTCTAGCCATTTCTCAGAGTCTGGGCTCATCATCGCTTCCTCATAGTTCGTAGGTTCACTGTCTTCTACTAACAAGACAGTCAAGACAGGGTTGCCGTACCACTCAGGAGGGGCACGTGACCTTGTCGACCTGCGACGTTCAACAGCAGCATCGTCCGAAGTTTCATGATCTTTGTCATTAGCTTCCTCTATTGTTGGTGCAGGCGGCACTGGAACAATTTCAGGTGCTGCGCTACTCTCCAACTCAAGAGAAGGTTCAATAACCTCGTCTAGCTATACTTTCCTCCCACTCACTTCTTTCGAGAGAAACTCCTTCTCAAGAAAGGAACCGTTCTTTGCGACAAACACTTTGCCTTCGGTTCTGTGATAGAAGGTATACCCAATAGTTTCCTTAGGGTATCCTATGAAGACACATTTCTCCGCTTTGGGTTCGAGCTTGTCCGACATCAACTTCTTGACGTAAGCTTCGCATCCCCAAACTTTAAGAAATGACAACTTAGGTTTAGCACCAAACCACAGTTCATACGGTGTCGTCTCAACGGATTTAGATGGTGCCCTATTTAAAGTGAATGCAGCGGTTTCTAATGCATAACCCCAAAATGATAACGGCAAATCAGTAAGAAACATCATTGATCGGACCATATCTAATAAGGTTCGATTCCGGCGTTCAGACACACCATTGCGATGTGGTGTTTCGGGTGGCGTGAGTTGCAAAACAATTTCGCTTGCTTTAAGATGCGTGAGAAAATCATAACTCAAATATTCACCTCCACGATCGGATCGTAGAAACTTAATCTTTCTGTTACGATGGTCCTCCACTTCATTCTGAAATTCTTTGAACTTTTCAAACGTTTCAGATTTATGTTTCATTAAATAGATATACCCATATCTACTTAAGTCATCGGTAAAAGTGAGAAAATAGCGATATCCACCGCGCGTCGAAACACTCATCGATCCGCATACATCGGTATTGTATGATTTCCAACAAGTCCGTTGCTCGCTCCATCATACCGGAGAACGGGGTTTTGATCATCTTGCCCATGAGGCATGGTTCGCATGTGTCAAATGATTCAAAATCAAGAGACTCCAAAAGTCCATTAGAATGGAGTTTCTTCATGCGCTTTACACCAATATGACCTAGACGACAGTGCCACAAATAAGTAGTATTACCACTATCTACTTTGCATCTCTTAGCCTCAATGTTATGGATGTGTGTTTCATCCCTTTCGAGATTTAGAAGAAATAAACCATTCACAATAGGTGCATGACCATAAAAGATGTTACTCATATAAATAGAACAACCATTATTCTCCGATTTAAATGAATAACCGTCTTGCAATAAACAAGATCCAGAAATAATGTTCATGCTCAACGCAGGCACATAATAACACTTATTAAGGTTTAAAACTAATCCCGAAGGTAAAACTAAGGAGAGCGTGCCGACGGCCATCACATCAACTCTTGATCCGTTGCCAACGCGCATCGTCACCTCATCCCTCGCAAGCCGCCGTCTATTCCGTAGCTCCTGTTTCGAGTTACAAATATTAGCAACTGAACCAGTATCAAATACCCAGGCACTACAACGAGGGCTAGTAAGGAAAACATCAATAACATGTATATCAAATATACCTTTGATGATGCCAACCTTCTTGTCCGCTAAGTACTTCGGACAGTTGCGCTTCCAGTGACCCTTGTCCTTGCAATAGAAGCACTCAGTGTCCGGTTTAGGACCATACTTGAGCTTCTTCTCAGCAGGGGCAACGCGCTTGCCGCCGCCTTTCTTGAAGGGCTTCCTTGCACCCTTACCTTTCTTGAAGGTGGGGGGCTTGTTGACCATCAACACATGATTATTCTTTTTGATGTTCACCTTCGCTACTTTCATCTTAGCAAAGAGCTCAGTGATCATATCAGTGGAACCAATCTGATTGTGATCAACTACAAAACTTTTGTAGCTAGGAGTGTCAATCTTGAGCTCCTCTGGAATCTTGCAGTCCAGTTGCTCAAGGCGTTGAGTGTAGCCCGTCATTTTAATGGCGTGCTCACTAACGTAACTCCCTTCCTCCATCTTGTAGTTAAAGAATTTCTTAGAGATCTCATATCTCTCAGAACGGGCTTGAGTCTGAAACATGTTTTTCAGCTCCTCGAGAATCTCAAAGGGCCCGGCGAACTCCTCAAAACGATTTTGAAGATCCGATTCCATAGAATACAACATGGCGATCTTAATCAAATCATAATCATCCTTACGCGACTGATAAACAACTTTTTCATCAGCCGGCGCATCTATAGCAGGGGTGTCACCTAGCGCTTTCTCAAGGACATAGTCCTTTTGTCCGCCAGCGAGAATGATTCTCAGAATGCGGAACCATTTGGTGAAGTTAGACCCATTGTTTCTAAGCTTTTCTATCTCAACAAAAACGTTGAAGTTGAAGTTGGACTTGGCCATGTGATCTACAGTATTTGCAAGTACAATTTAGACTATGTTCATGATAAATAGTTCAACTTAATCAAATTACTAGATGAACTCCCACTAAATTCAACATCCCTCAAGTTGTTTAGTGAACACGATCCAAATTCACCACACCTAATCCGATCTTCACGAGAAGAGATGTGGCTTCAATGGTGGACAACGAAGTGTCGATCATATCATTCATATGACTCATGCTTAACCTTTCGGTTCATGTGTTCCGAGGCCATGTCTGTACATGATAGGCTCGTCAAGTTAGACCCAAGTATTTCCGCGTGTGCAAAACTGGCTTGCACCCGTTGTATGTGAGCCTAGAGTCTATAGCACCCGATCATCACGTGATGCTTGGACACGACAAACTTTCGCAATGGTGCATACTTGGGGAGAACACAGTTTTTATCTTGATCTTTAATTGAGGAATCATCTTATAATGCTACCGTCGCGATCTAAGCATAATAAGATACATAAAAGGATAAACATCACATGCATATAACTTTAATGTGACATGGTATAGCCAATCTTCGCGCAATGATCTCCATCTTGTGCGTTCCGGCATGATCTCCATCACTCCACCATGATTGCCTCCACCACGAATAGCAACTACAACTATTGCTAACTACTTAGCGATAAAGTGAAACTATTACATGGCGCATAAGAAGTTGACACACAGGTCATACACAATTATAAAGACAACCATATGGCTCCTGCCGGTTGTGTACTCATCGACATGCAAGTCGTGAAACATTACAAAACATGATCATCACATACATTATACACATCACATCTTGGGCCATACCATATCACAGAAAACACTCCCTGCAAAAACAAGTTAGACGCCTCTACTTTGTTGTTGCATGTTTTACGTGGCTTATGAGAGTAGATGCTAAGAACGATTCTTACCTACGGAAAGCCACAACGGTGATATTATGGTTGCCAAACTCCGGTGTTAATCCCATGACAACTATAGTGAGAGAAACTGACATCCACCAGCCGCATGTGTGGAACAAGCCACACGTCAAGTGCGGAGCCGGTCTCGCGAACGACGTCGCGTAAGGTTGGCCTGGACCGCTTCAATCTCACTATCCCGCGTCATAAGAAGAACACAAACAAGAGGCTTTCAACAGAAAACATCAACGCCCGCAACAACCATGTTGCGTTCTACTCGTGAAACACATCTACGCATAGATCTAGCTCTGATACCACTGAAGGGTTTCGCGGCATAGTAAATCAAAATTTTCTACGGATGCGAACAGAGGGAAGCCAAGATCTAATCTAGGAGATGCAAACAACGAGAGAGATTGGATTAGATCTTCATACCCTTGAAGATTCGCACAGCGGAACGTTCGTCGAAACGTGGGTGATGTAGTCGTACTCGCTTCTCCTCCTCGCGATCCGATCCGATCTAGCACCACAAGTGGCTATGCCTCCGTGAGATGCACACGTGTGGCACCTCGACGTCTCCTCCTTCCTTGGTCCAGAAAGTATGGTGGAGAGATGGGTTGGATCTACAACGCGACGACGCGGTGCAATTGGTGGAGAATTTCTGCAGCAGGGCTTCGCCTACAAGCAGTCGGGAGGGAGAGAGGAGGGCAGCAGGGCGGCTAGGGTTGGAGGGGAAGGTGTAGGGGGTTGGTGCGCCCCCAGCCCTCGGGTGGGCGCAGCCCTAGCCCCTCCCCCAAGCCAAGGCCGGCGGCCCCAAGGAGGAAGAGTGGGGGGCAAGGAAACCCCCCCTTCTAGAAGCTCTATCTAGAGTTTAAACCTCTCTTGGCCGGCTGGGCCCTATGGGGCCTTGTGCCCCTGGCCCAATGCGGCCAGGGCACTCACTCATAGGCCCATGCCCCCTCCCGGAAGGTGGGGCCACGTTGGTCCCCTCCCGGAAGGTTCTAGAAGCTTCCGGTATAATACCGATTAACCCGGAACAATTCCGAACTCCAAAAAACTGCACTGCCTTATATGAATCTTATTCTCCGGACCACTCCGGAACCTCTCTTGATGTCCCGGATACCATCCGAGACTCCAAACAAAAACTCATAAACCAATTATCCAATCTATCCTAGCGTCGAGACACGTTAAGTGTGTGACCCTGCGGGTTCGAGAATATGCAGACATGATCTTCTATCAATAATCAACAGCGGGGTCTGGAAACCCATATTGACTCCCACACATTCATCGATGATCATATCGGATGAACCAAGATGCCAAGATTCAATCAATCCCATATATATATTCCCTTCGTCTCGCGATATTTTACTTGCCCGAGATTTGATCGTCGGTACCGTCATACCTAGTTCAATCTCGTTCACAGCAAGTACTTTACTCGTTCCATAATCCGATATCACTTTGTGATTAACTCCTTAACCACATGCTTGAAAGCGGTATTGATATCGATTACCGAGTGGGCCCGAAGTATATCTCTCCGACTTGGGAGGGACAAATCCCATCTCGCATACAACCCAACATATACTTTCCGATTACCTGAGAGACACCTTTATAATCACCCTCTCATAGGATGACGTTTGATGACCTCAAAGCTTTCTTCCGATACCAGGGAGTTGTATTATCTCATGGTCTAAAGGAATACAATATTTGACATAAGAAAAGCTTCGCAAAGACGAACACGATGACACGATCTAATTGCTTCGATTAGTTTGGGTCTGTCCATCATATCATTCTCCCAATGATATGATCTCATTATCAATTGACAACTCATGTCTATGGTTAGGAAACCTTAACCATCATTGATCAATGAGCTAGTCCATAGAGGCGTACTAGGGACACAGTGTTGTTCACAAACCACACAAGTATTAAAGTTTCCGCTTAATACAATTCTAGCATGGAATATAAACATTATCATGAACAAGAATTATAATAATAACAGCTTTATTATTGCCTCTAGGGCATAATTCCAACATAGCTAGCATCCACAGTTAAGATGTAATATCAAGAAACAAAGGTCATAATACAACTTTATAACCAGGAATAAAATAATATATTACATCTTACATAGCTCATTTGGCTATCTTATTACAATGCAGCAGAATATAGCAACAGCATGGGGTCCTTCATCTTCAAAGTGTCACAAGCAGACATGTTGGTTGTAGACTTGTAATCCTAATCATTTCACTTCACTAATATCAATCAAACTTGCAACATAACAAGTTACAGCCACAAGGGTCAATACATTTGAACTGTATTGGCAAGTGATACTATGGTAGTATAGTGGAGTCTATCATCTATATGCATTTGGCTAAGTGGAGCTTAGGCTTGCTTTGCTCAAAATGGATTTTCCTTATCATTTGAAACCACTAAGTTTTTGCTTGACAAAAAAATCACCCAAGGAACCACCAATAGAAATTGGTGAACCTTAAACCCTTGTTCCACCACAAGTTTTTAACTTAGAAATTTGGATGATGAGATTCTTGATAGCCTCCATGTCTTGATGCTCAAATTGTCCTTTACCAGGGACATGGCTAAGTACTTAGATTTTACACTCCGCAGAGGTGGTGCACTTTCCCCACAAGACTTGGTTTCACCAAGACAAGATCTTTCAGAAGCCTTCCCTTAGACCAAAATGGACGCGTTCCAACCTATCATTCCCCTACCACCAACTGTCCATTTGGCTAAGTTATTGCAACCAATATGATCCAGGCAGAGCCCATAATGCCAAGTGGATGCACTTGAAGCTTCTCAACATTTGACATCTCAAATCTCTTTGTTCCTGGGTGGCCATCCACAAGTGAGACATCAAGTTTTCCCCAGCATGCTAGACTTGGTGAAGCCCAAGTTTCCCCCAGCATACTGGACTTGCATGACCACTCAACACAAACCATTCTTTCCATTCCACCCAGGTGATTCATTTACTTAGTTGTTTTATTAAACAAAACATAAGTCCTCAGACTTAGAAATTTTCCATAGCATGAATATATATTCCACCCTTGTTTTCTACTAGCTAAGCTAAGCATGATAGTAGTAGGAATCTTAATTTTAGGAAATTTCTACTAAGGTTACATCTACTAGGATTTCCCATAGCATAGTTTATACTTAGCAAAATTCCATGCAAGTCCTACTTAGAAATATCACTAATGCATGGTGAAAATAATGGGACAAAGTATGAAGCATCACTTGCCTTTTTGGTAGAGTATAAGTTCACTCCTTGTCCTTGCAACAATCACACTCTTCAAGTCACTACAATTCAATCAAACAAGGCACAATCTCAATCTACCAATCAAGCAAAACATCACATAAAATAATAGAAACAAAACAATGCATGCAAGCATGCTAAAGATTGTTTTATTTGTAAAAGTGGTTTACAATGGTTCATAAACATTTGAAAACACCTAATGATCATTTTATAAAGTGACAAAATCATTTGTAAAAGTTTTTACTTCATAAACCATTTTTAGATCAAGTCATTATTTTATGTGATGAAGAAATGCTTTTAATAAGGCATTAATATATAGGATTCACAAAATATGTTTTCAAACCATAAAATCTTGTGTTTAGGGTCAGAGAGTTTATTTCCAAAACATTTCCCAAGGGTTTTCCTCAAAAATCATTTTTAACAATTAAACCTTATTTTTATTTGACTAGAAATGGTTTAAATCAAAGATTCATTCTTTTGTTTCACCAAATACATTTTTGAAACCTCAATTTGTTTCCTATGGTCAGTAGGTTCAAAACACTCCATTTGCCAAAGATTTCATCCTAAAAATCATTTGGAATAAATTTTATATCCTAAACAAGCATACAGAAGTTTCTGCAAAAACAAACATTTTACCATAAGCTTTTTACTAAACAAAGTGCATGGTTGGCTAGGGCTTGTTTTTCTGAATCCATTGATATAAAGTTTGCAAAATTTGGACGTATAGATTTAAAGTTATGGATTTTTCAATTTGGCATATCTAATAGAACAATTCTGTTTCAAAACAAACGAGCTGAGCCACGTGTCATATTTTAATTCGCCGATACCACTTCGGTTGGATCAAGCACTGGGAGGCGTTGGATCTAAGTTAGATCGTGTGGCACAGAGGCGAGCGTACCCCTTTGGTTAGTTTCTATCGCGAGCGTTGGATTTAAACCCTACGGCGTACAACCCTTGACCATTAGCTAGCGGTGCTGGCGGCGGCGACTGGCGGCGGAGCTGTCAGACGACGACGGTGGCAATGTTACAGGAAGAGAGGAAGGAAGGGGAGATGCTCATCGGATTCAGGAGGTCACGGCGATGCTCAACGTGTTGATATCTCATCGAGGGGTGCACGAAGGTGACGACAATCGCTCGCCGGAGCTGCGCTGCGCCTCGGGTTTGTACGGTCGTCGACGGGGGCGGCGATATACGGCGTGCTAAGGCAAATAAAAGGCACCGTTAGGTTCGTATGGAAGTCGCGATCTTGTGAGTATCCAAGAGGGGGAAAGGGGCGGTCTAGACTCACCAGTAGTGCTCGCCGGAGTTGCGGGGTTCTTCGGTGGCGCTCAGACGAAGACGGAGGCGGGGTTGTGGGGCAAGCGAGAGAGAGCTGGAGGCACTGGAGTGTGCGTCAGAGTCTAGGGAAGATGTTCGCGTGCTCAAGGAGGCGAGGGGTGGCGCGGGGCTTCCGGAATTGTCGTCGGAGCGTCGTCGGAGACAGCGGCAGTTGAGGATAAAATTTGAGCAGCCTAGTGGCTCCGGTTGGGTGAGGTCTGAGGGGAAAAGAAGAGAGGGAAGAGGCGAGTTAACGTGCGCGATTACTGGCCAATTCATTTGCGGCATTGATGTGAATTAAACTAACAAATTCAACGGCAGAAACGGGAGAAAGGGAGGAAGAACAGGTCGCGGGGTGAGGAATATGACTGCGTGGCAGTGGGGTCCTGGCGTCAGTGAGTGAGAGAGAGTGGGGGTGGGGTCCGTCTGTCAGCGTCGCTGCGGTTGAGAGTTTGAGTAGAAAACGCTTCGCGCTGCGAGGGAGAGGGAGTGGGCTGCGGTTGGGCTTAATTGGGCCAGTTAGGTTGGGCTGAGTCTTTCACTTTTTTTTGTTCTGTTTGTTTTTCTTTTTCTTTTCCTTTATTCTGTTTTGATTTCCTTTAGTTATTTCAAGCACTCATTTGATTTCAAGACTTTGTCAAAATTTGTGTAGATTTAAATATTGATTAGTAGCACATTCTGATGTCAACTTTGGAATTTATTTTATTCTTTTGGGGGTCTTTTTAATTAATAAAAGGGCCCTTGTTTTAAATCAAAATAGGATTTAATAATGTTTTTTTTAATTCCATTTTACTTCTAAATTCTTCCAAAACCTTTCAGTAAGTTTTGTTTACTTAAAAGGGTGTCAAATAATTCATCTTGAATTATTTAGAAAAGTTTTTAATAAGATTTATTAATCATTTAAAATTTGGGTTTGTCTTTATTCCAATTGGGTTTAGGGTTTGGATTTATTTTCCAAGTGTTTAAATTTCCAGATACATTCATTGAGGAATGCATTTCCGTTGATTTGGATTTTTGTTGGATTCAAACTTTTATCAAAGTTTGTTCAAGATGGGGTTTTAAGTTTCCATTTAGAAACAAAAGTTTCTTTTCACCCTGATTTTCAACAAAAATTTATTTTGTTTATTTTATTTTTCACATTACAAGATTTGGAAAATCTTGGGATGTGACAGGTACCACCCTTAAAATAAATCTCGTCCCGAGATTTGGGGAGGCTAGGGGTTACAAGTTGGTTCAAAGCATCTAGGGTACTACCACCCTTAAAAATTTTCCAACTAAATTACATTTTGGCTTGCTTGGAATCTTGGGGAAACATCCCTGGGCAAACATCTGCATAGTGTCCTTTGTTTCCACACTTGAAACATGTGACAAGGCTGAGATCCTTCATAGGCTTGTTTATCTTGTGCTTCATCTTTTATGGGCAGTTGCTTGCATAATGTCCTTGGTTACCACAATTGTAACATGTGATAAGATTGAGTTCTTGACGTATCTTTTGTGGACAAGTTGCTACATAATGGCCTAGCTCTTTGCAGTTGTTGCACCACACTTGGCTAATCTCCTTATACTTATTCTTCTCTGGACATTCACTGGCATAGTGTCCCATTTCTTTGCAATGACCACATTGCACATGGCTTTTGTCCTTCTTTTTCTTGGGTTTCTCCAAAGCTAGGAGTGCTTCTAGTTCATGTTCTTCATATGTTATCTCATAGGTAGGAATGTTTACTGGTCTCCTTGACTTTCTATTGCTCCTTGGATAATACATATGTCTCCTCTTTGGTCCTTTAAATTGAGTCATGTTGCTGGGAGGTACAAGCTGAGATTTTCCTTTGTCTTCATCCTTCTTGGTAGACTTGTCTCTCTCATGATAGTCTGCAATCAATTGTTGCACTCCACCTTGTTTCCTTTGTTCAACTATGGAATAGATGAGGCATTGGATAGGGACATGATTGTTTCCTTCACATAGGTAACAAGTAGCTTGGGATGTGGGGCATTGGTCAATTGGATGTTTCTCTTCACAATTGGGGCATTGATCTTCATGCTCCTTGGAAGTGTGATCCTTGTCTCCACAAATATTGCAAGCTTGGTTTCCTTCTAGAATAACATCTCTGTCATCCTTGTTATCACAAACTCCTTTGGAAGAGCTGCCTCCCATGTTGATCATTTGATCTGTCACCTTATGCAACAGTTGGGTTTGGGTTTCCAAAAACTTTTGCATGGTTGGATCTACCTCACTGGTGTTGGCTATAAATTGAGCTGTCACTTGGTTCAACTGGGTTTGGGTTACTATGAGTTCTCTCATGTTGTCCTTTTGGTTGTTATTGTTGTCACCATCCTTGATGTTGGAGTCTCTTGGAGAAGACATCTGTTTGGGTTGGATTGGGATTAGAATAGGCAAAATATGTCTAAGGGAATAGTTCTAATCACACACATCACAATTCACACAAGCAATGTGCAAACAATCACAAACAAACATTCCACTCAAACAACAAGTTTCAAGCACATCTTTAGGCAACCAAAAATATTTTGTTACACCACATAAGTTGGTGGGTTTGACTTAAACAAAATATGGTGGTCCATCTATATGGTTCACTTGTGATCTTTCCATCCTTCTTAGTTGATTCTTCATGAACAAGATCTTTGTATCCTTAGAGAATTTCTTGCATCTTGGTTTCAAATCTTCAAGGTGATGATGGTTCCTTCTAAGTTGTGTTTCCTTAGTCTTCAAGTCTTGAGCAACATTTCTTGTCACACTTGTAGTCCTTAGTGAAATCCAAGATTGAAGTCCTTGGTGAAAATGATGAAGATGTTGAAGTCATTAGAGTTGAAGATGTTCAAGTCATTAGAGTTGAAGATGTTGAAGTCATTAGAGTTGATGAAGTCCTTTGCACATGGTGAAGTCTTTGGCCATGGGGTAGGTTTTGTCCATCAAGTTTGAAATAGAAGAGATATAGAGTCAAAACCAAAATGGTGGAGGAAAGAGTTTACAAGATTGTTTGTAAATAAGTTTTAGAACAAATACAACTCCTATTTTTTTCTAAGGGGTTTTGTCCAATCCTAGGGTTACAATCCTACAGGCAACACAATGCTATGATACCATCTGTAAAGTTCCCAACCTTTAATAAGGTAGAGATCCCTGTGATTGCAATGCTAGTCCCTGGATCAATAGCTAGCATCCACAGTTAAGATGTAATATCAAGAAACAAAGGTCATAATACAACTTTATAACCAGGAATAAAATAATATATTACATCTTACATAGCTCATTTGGCTATCTTATTACAATGCAGCAGAATATAGCAACAACATGGGGTCCTTCATCTTCAAAGTGTCACAGGCAGACATGTTGGTTGTAGACTTGTAATCCTAATCATTTCACTTCACTAATATCAATCAAACCTGCACATAACAAGTTACAGCCACAAGGGTCAATACATTTGAATTGTATTGGCAAGTGATACTATGGTAGTATAGTGGAGTCTATCATCTATATGCATTTGGCTAAGTGGAGCTTAGGCTTGCTTTGCTAAAAATAGATTTTCCTTATCATTTGAAACCACTAAGTTTTTGCTTGACAAAAAAATCACCCAAGGAACCACCAATAGAAATTGGTGAACCTTAAACCCTTGTTCCACCACAAGTTTTTAACTTAGAAATTTGGATGATGAGATTCTTGATAGCTTCCATGTCTTGATGCTCAAATTGTCCTTTACCAGGGACATGGCTAAGTACTTAGATTTTACACTCTGCAGAGGTGGTGCACTTTCCCCACAAGACTTGGTTTCACCAAGACAAGATCTTTCAGAAGCCTTCCCTTAGACCAAAATGGACGCGTTCCAACCTATCATTCCCCTACCACCAACTGTCCATTTGGCTAAGTTATTGCAACCTATATGATCCAGGCAGAGCCCATAATGCCAAGTGGCTGCACTTGAAGCTTCTCAACATTTGACATCTCAAATCTCTTTGTTCCTGGGTGGCCATCCACAAGTGAGACATCAAGTTTTCCCCAGCATGCTAGACTTGCCCAAGTTTCCCCCAGCATACTGGACTTGCATGACCACTCAACACAAACCATTCTTTCCATTCCACCCAGGTGATTCATTTACTTAGTTGTTTTATTAAACAAAACATAAGTCCTCAGACTTAGAAATTTTCCATAGCATGAATATATATTCCACCCGTGTTTTCTACTAGCTAAGCTAAGCATGATAGTAGTAGGAATCTTAACTTAGGAAATTTCTACTAAGGTTACATCTACTAGGATTTCCCATAGCATAGTTTATACTTAGCAAAATTCCATGCAAGTCCTACTTAGAAATATCACTAATGCATGGTGAAAATAATGGGACAAAGTATGAAGCATCACTTGCCTTTTTGGTAGAGTATAAGTTCACTCCTTGTCCTTGCAACAATCACACTCTTCAAGTCACTACAATTCAATCAAGCAAGGCACAATCTCAATCTACCAATCAAGCAAAACATCACATAAAATAATAGAAACAAAACAATGCATGCAAGCATGCTAAAGATTGTTTTATTTGTAAAAGTGGTTTCCAATGGTTCATAAACATTTGAAAACGCCTAATGATCATTTTATAAAGTGACAAAATCATTTGCAAAAGTTTTTACTTCATAAACCATTTTTAGATCAAGTCATTATTTTATGTGGTGAAGAAATGCTTTTAATAAGGCATTAATATATAGGATTCACAAAATATGTTTTCAAACCATAAAATCTTGTGTTTAGGGTCAGAGAGTTTATTTCCAAAACATTTCCCAAGGGCTTTCCTCAAATATCATTTTTAACAATTAAACCATATTTTTATTTGACTAGAAATGGTTTAAATCAAAGATTCATTCTTTTGTTTCACCAAATACATTTTTGAAACCTCAATTTGTTTCCTATGGTCAGTAGGTTCAAAACACTCCATTTGCCAAAGATTTCATCCTAAAAATCATTTTGGAATAAATTTTATATCCTAAACAAGCATACATAAGTTTCTGCAAAAACAAATATTTTACCAGAAGCTTTTTACTAAACAAAGTGCATGGTTGGCTAGGGCTTGTTTTTCTGAATCCATTGATATAAAGTTTGCAAAATTTGGACGTGTAGATTTAAAGTTATGGATTTTTCAATTTGGCATATCTAATAGAACAATTCTATTTCAAAACAAACGAGCTGAGGCACGTGTCATATTTTAATTCGCCAGTACCGCTTCGGTTGGATCAAGCACTAGGAGGCGTTGGATCTAAGTTAGATCGTGTGGAACAGAGGCGAGCGTACCCCTTCGGTTAGTTTCTATCGCGAGCGTTGGATTTAAACCCTACGACGTACAACCCTTGACCATTAGCTAGCGGTGCTGGCGGCGGCGACTGGCGGTGGAGCTGTCAGACGATGACGGTGGCAATGTTACAGGAAGAGAGGAAGGAAGGGGAGATGCTCACCGGATTCAGGAGGTCACGGTGATGCTCAACGTGTTGATATCTCATCGAGGGGTGCACGGAGGTGACGACAATCGCTCGCCGGAGCTGCGCTGCGCCTCGGGTTTGTACGATCGTCGACAGGGGCGGCGATATACGGCGTGCTAAGGCAAATAAAAGGCACCATTAGGTTCGTATGGAAGTCGCGATCTTGTGAGTATCCAAGAGGGGGAAAGGGGCGGTCTAGACTCACCAGTAGTGCTCGCCGGAGTTGCGGGGTTCTTCGGTGGCGCTCAGACGAAGATGGAGGCGGGGTTGTGGGGCAAGCGAGAGAGAGCTGGAGGCACTGGAGTGTGCGCCAGAGTCTGGGGAAGATGTTCGCGTGCTCGAGGAGGCGAGGGGTGGCGCGGGGCTTCCGGAATTGTCGTCGGAGCGTCGTCAGAGACAACGGCGGTTGAGGCTAAAATTTGAGCAGCCTAGTGGCTCCGGTTGGGTGAGGTCTGAGGGGAAAAGAAGAGAGGGAAGAGGCGAGTTAACGTGCGCGATTACTGGCCAATTCATTCGCGGCATTGATGTGAATTAAACTAACGAATTCAACGGCAGAAACGGGAGAAAGGGAGGAAGAACAGGTCGCGGGGTGAGGAATATGACTGCGTGGCAGTGGGGTCCTGGCGTCAGTGAGTGAGAGAGAGTGGGGGTGGGGTCCGGCTGTCAGCGTCGCTGCGGTTGAGAGTTTGAGTAGAAAACGCTTCGCGCTTCGAGGGAGAGGGAGTGGGCTGCGGTTGGGCTTAATTGGGCCAGTTAAGTTGGGCTGAGTCTTTCACTTTTTTTGTTCTGTTTGTTTTTCTTTTTTCCTTTTCCTTTATTCTGTTTTGATTTCCTTTAGTTATTTCAAGCACTCATTTGATTTCAAGTCTTTGTCAAAATTTGTGTAGATTTAAATATTGATTAGTAGCACATTCTGATGTCAATTTTGGAATTTATTTTATTCTTTTTGGGGTCTTTTTAATTAATAAAAATGGCCCTTGTTTTAAATCAAAATAGGATTTAATAATGTTTTTTTAAATTCCATTTGACTTCTAAATTCTTCCAAAACCTTTCAGTAAGTTTTGTTTACTTAAAAGGGTGTCAAATCTCTTGAATTATTTGGAAATTTTTTTAATAAGATTTATTAATCATTTAAAATTTGGGTTTGTCTTTATTCCAATTGGGTTTAGGGTTTGGATTTATTTTCCAAGTGTTTAAATTTCCAGATACATTCATTGAGGAATGCATTTCCCTTGATTTGGATTTTTGTTGGATTCAAACTTTTATCAAAGTTTGTTCAAGATGGGGTTTTAAGTTTCCATTTAGAAACAAAAGTTTCTTTTCACCCTGATTTTCAACAAAAATTTATTTTGTTTACTTTATTTTTCACATTACAAGATTTGGAAAATCTTGGGATGTGACAGAAACGACCTAAACAACCGCATTACGCGCAGCCACCGCGCTGCCGCCACACACTTCATCCCTCGTGTGAGAGGTTGCTGCAGTGTTGCTGCTTGATGCATGTGAAATGCATACATGAACTTTATAGTTTATTGTGTTAAAATTCATATTATTTTGCAAATTTATTATATTTATTGGGACTAGCATACTAATAGTTGAAAAGTGCATAATTTCTTGGTTTACACTTTGTTGTGTAGGAATTGCACAAGTATGAAAGAAGATAGATCATTATGGTTAAATTCGGAGTTTTCTAACATCTATTCCTGCAGAACATTTTTTCGAAAATTGACCATAAGACCCTGAAAATGACGTCAAACGGAAAAAGTCAAAACATGAAAGTTGTTGGTAATTTTTTCTGCTAATATCGATTGATGTAAAGTTCGCGCCAAACGGACTGCGGGGTACATAAGCAGTTTTAGGATTCCGAAAGTTTGTGACGTGATTGACTTAAACTCTTTTCATACTCGATGGATTAGGCCAAGCCATGACTTTGTAGGCTAATAAAGGATAGAGAAGAGTCCTATGAAGTTTCTAGAGGTGCCAAGAGCCTTGGATCAAAGGTGCATCTCTTTGGTTGCCCTCATAACTTCCATGTTTTCTCGTGCTCCCAAGGACAATGCTCCGTCCTCCTAATCACCATGACGCGTGTCTGCAATGCATCATTGACACCATAGTCAACTGTGTATTGTCGAAACCTTGGATATGTTAGCTAGACACCTCCACGACCCTGATTACTGAAGTGTTGATGCCGGGATGCAAGGCAGTCGTGTTTGGTGATCGGCTAGGCTCATAAGGTATCATCTCGCATGCTCATGTTGAGTCGAGATCGCCTACTACCGATGGCTGTTCTAGGGACTACGCGCAAATGATAATCCACTGCTCTTTGTGTGCATGCGCTTTAGTTGTGTGGTGTTGACGCGTTTTTTACATCAAAGTTGTGCACCTTATGAATGTGATCCAGAAGATCTCGGCAAGTGGGGTAGCAAAGCATGTTGATTTCGTTCTTTGTGGTGCTCTTTGAGCTTCGAGTCCTTGTTTCCGGGGTGAAAGTCTCAGGTCTAGCAGTTTCTTTGTACATGGCAATGATGGTCATCTGGCCGTTTCTTTGTTGAAGATATTGTCTAGAGATTGGACCTTTTCGGGGTAAAAGTTAGACAGGGCATCAACATCGCTTGTGCAATGTCTAGTTGCTCTGAACATTTTGTGTGGTGTTGACCTTTTTCTTTGATGCAAGATATTGTATGGTTCCTTTTTCTTCTAGCAGCCTATTTTTGGTTGTGTGCATTTTTGATGTCCAGTTGCTCTGAACATTTTGTTGTTGCAGAGTGTGATTTTTATTCATGGTATTAACATATTCTCTTTATCCAAAAAAAAATGTCTCCACGCCAATAAAAGAATTCTTCCTGGTAATTCCTTAGAAATTAACGAAACAAGAATGGTTAGTCTTTCATCAGAGGGGAGGACCCAGACCCAGCCACGCAAAAAAAAAGAAAAAGGAACCATACATATTTACTACGTACAGTACATGAATTAGCGCTAATAGATCATCATCAGTCACAAGTTGTTGAAGGTGTGTGTTCCCCGGTTGTATCCGTAGTAGGAGAGGTACCATCTGACGAACTTCTTCAGCCCCATCTCCAGGCTGGTGGTGGGCTTGTACTCCAGCTGCTCCCGCGCGAGGCTGATGTTGGCGTGCGTGAACGGCACGTCCCCGTTCCCCGGCATCTCCACCACGTTCTTCTTCGCCTTCACCCGGAGGTACCTCTCCAGGATGGACACCAGCGTCGGCACCGTCACCGGCGCCGTGTTCCCCAGGTTGAAGATCCTGTACGGCGCCGGCCCGCGCTTCCTCCCTCCCGTCCCCGTGCTCCGGCCCGCCGTGTCCAGCGACGCCAGGCAGCCCCGCACGATGTCGTCGATGTATGTGAAGTCCCGGGCGAGGTCGACGTGGTCCTTGCCGCGGTACACGGTGATGGGCTTCCCCTGGAGGATGTTGCGGGTGAAGGAGAAGTAGGCCATGTCCGGGCGTCCCCATGGCCCGTACACGGTGAAGAAGCGGAGGCCGGTGACGGAGAGGCCGTAGATGTGGTTGTAGGTGTGGGTGATCTCCTCGCCGGCCTTCTTGGTGGCGGCGTAGAGCGACGCCGGCCGGTCGGTGCGGTGCGCCTCCGAGAAGGGCACGGCGTCGTTGAGGCCGTACACGGAGGAGGAGGACGCCCACACGACGGCCGGCTGCGGGTCGGCGTCCTTGCAGGCCTCGAGGAGGGAGACGAGGCCCGCGATGTTGGAGTGCACGTACGACGCCGGGTTCTCCATGGCGTACCGCACCCCGGCCTGCGCGGCGAGGTGGAGGACGTGGGTGAATGGGACGACGTCGAAGAGCTTGGTGAGGAGGCGGCCGTCGTTGATGTCGCCCTCCACCACGAACACGCCGTGCGACGCCAGCAGCGCGCGGCGGGCCTTCTTGAGCGACGGGTCGTAGTACTTGTTGAAGTTGTCAATGCCGACGACGCCGTCGCCGCGCTTCCGCAGGGCCAGCGAGCAGTGCGTGCCCACGAACCCTGCGGCGCCGGTGACCAGCACGGACAGCCCGGCGCCCTCGGCCGACCCTGGCGGCCGCCGGGGCGACGCCGACGCGCGGATCTGGCGCTCCCAGTGCAGGCCGCCCCAGGAGGCGGCGAAGTAGCGCGAGGAGGTGTCGACGAAGGAATGGAAGCTGAGGTATGTGGCGGTCATGGCGACCAGGAAGAGCGCCCAGAGGAACATGGTCCCCGTGGAGGCGAAGCACCGGTGCAGCTGCCGGCTCATGGCACCCGAGCGCTCGATCTTCACCTTCCCCGGCGTGGACGGCAGCATGTCCTCCTCATCAGCCACCACCCGCATCCTCTGCTCATGCAAGCAAAATTAACGGAAAAGAAAGAGGAGACCAACGGCCGGCCGGCCGGCGACGTACTCCTCGATCGTCGATCGATTGAACGATCCTCCTATCGTATGGTATCGTATCGTATCGTATCGTATCGATCCAACTTTTGAATGATCAGCTGCTCGTCGCTCAAGATCGAATCTTTGCCTCCGCTGAGATCGATCTCGTTGCGCGAGCGCTGTCCCCGATCATTCTCGTTCCACGAAATTTCCGGCGCCTGCTAAGGAGGGCGTGGGTCATAAATAGGTTTGCCGGTTTTGGGTTTCGGGGCTCGGCGCTGTTGGTGGACACACCTGTAATTCAGCCCGGTGTATTTTTAGCCTCTCTGCTTGTTTGCTGTGCACTCTGCTGGGGGCTGGGGCAATTCGATGATTCCACAGACAATGATGATTCAGAAGCTCTTCATCCGCATTTCGTCAGTCAGTGTACGGAGCGGAAGTCAGTTTGATGATAGTCTCTGAGCAAGACCGCGTTCTCTGCCGCTTAATTAGCCTCAGGGTCAACGTTTTCGTTTGGTCCACTGCATGCAATAGGTGCCTGAAGTCCGCATGCAAAGAAAGGCACAATTGCTCGGAGCATCGCCAACAGGTGACGCAAAATAGGGTTTAACCCTTTTTTTTTCTTTCAAATGTGGATAAAATGGGTGTTCTAACAGGTCACATGTATTCCTAAAATTGGATGCCCTATGTTACATCGTGCTCTAAAAATTGGCTCATGTGATGTATTTTTCACGCACCCCGCAGCTACCCCTAGGGTGACTTCTTTTGGGCTTTTGTTTATGCATAAGCCGGCTTATGAAAAACGGTGGGAAAAAACCGTGGTGGGAAGAAGCAAGTAGAAATTGCATGGAAGACTTCTTTTGAGCTTCTAGAGATTTGGCTTATTTGACTTGTTAAGTTGTGAATTGTCTCTAATGCCCATAGCACATATCCAATTCTTCATTAGAGTCACCAATTGAGGAATTCTTCTATAATTAGACAAAAATAATGAGCCAAACCGTACTCATTATCCACCAAATGTGTCTAGAAATTATTCACCAACTCGTATATGCACATGATGTATGTGATAAATCATAGTGTTAATTTTCTGGACAGAAATTAATCTGCAAAGCAACATATATCCAAAAACTATTAATTTTCTGGACAAGATATGCAAATAGAGGCAAGCATCTTCGCCCAACAAGCAGTCGCCGGTGATGAGAGCAATGACTGTCGGCACCACGGGCGTGGTCCGGCTGGCCGTCGACAGGGCGTGCGCGGACGCGAGGGGGGCGCGGCGGGCGCTGACTTGGTTTGCCCCGCGGCCATCGGCGTTCTGGGCAGCGGCGGATCAAGCAGCTGTGAGCGGGGGCGAGCGGCAGGGGCGGCTGCGAGGTGAGGGGTGACTGCGAGCGGAGGGGCGGCGGCTCCGACGGGGTAGGAGGTGGTGGAGCGATGGTGGCGGCGCCGGTGGGGTAGGCGGTGGTGGAGAGGTGGCGACCGCGATGAACCCTAGCCGGATGTGCTCTTCGATGCGGGACAGCAGGAGGGCATGTTTTTTTCTTTTCCATTGCTCAAGGTGGAGTGGCATTCTGCCGTAAATTGCACTAAGCAGAGGGGTATATCCATGTACTGGTTTGGTTTTCTCGGCCAGAAGCTCAGGAAATTTCCCTGACCCAGTTTCTGGATTTGTACTACGAGTTGGCTTCTCGGTGGAAATAAACTGAGTTTAAGCTGGAGAGTTCTTTTGGGTTTCAAAGGTTTGGCACCTAGAAGCAGCTCTATAAGCCCAAAAGAAGTCACCCTACATCGTCGCATACCATAACCGTCCCCAATAAATAACTCCCCCCCCCACGGTTGCTTCCCTGTCCCCACCGTTGCCCGCTACCGATTTCGGCCAAATCCGTCGCCGCTGTTGACATGGTTATACCCCACGGGTACGTGATCTCAGCATACCTGGTCCAGCCCAAGGAAGGCCCACGACAGATGTAAACCAGCCCATGAAGATTTTCGGGTGGCCAAGGCCCGTGGAGAGCAAGACTAGCGTAGATAGCAAATTCAAAGGGGTAAAACCCTAGAACTTGTAACCGACTAGGTCTATGCCTGGGACCTACCTAAGTCTATATAAAGGCTAGGAGGGCACGACCTAGATCTCTCTCTCTCATACTTTCGCATACACACCTCCACGCCAGATCGAATCTGCGCACCCCTGTAACCTTCGGTTCCGCCTTAATCAAGAGCAGACAAGCAGGAGTAGGGTTTTCCCTCTGGGGGCCTGAACCTGGGTAAACCTCGTGTCCCCGTGTTGCTTGTTTGCTAACCGTTCCATGATCTCCAGCATCCCCATCTTCTCCAAAACCCAAGTCCATAACAATGGGCATTGATGAGATCAAACCTCGTCAATTGGCGCCGTCTGTGGGAACTGGGGACGCTGATTGTGCGATCGTGACGGTCCCAACTCGAACGATCTACAACTCTGCGGCGACGAAGAGCCACCTCCTCTTCGGCTCTTTCGACTTCACAGCCCACTCACCGGCCACCATGAAAGATTTTGAGCCTGTAGACGACGGACTCGAGATCCTATTCGGGAGCTTCTGCTTCCAGGTGGGTCAGACTGGCACCCTCCGCCTCCCTGAGCGGGTGCCCCTACCATCGATCAGGCCCGCTTCATGGGCTCCACACCCTGTGCTATGCACATCGTCATCAACAGATGAGTTCTACGACAGCAACAGCTGCAACTCCGATCTGTGCGATCCACCATCGGATGAAGGGACCTACGGTTCCGGATCCGAAAGTTGCGGCAATAGTGGACCAATCTATGAGCGCTACCAATGTGCCGTAGTCATCCAGAGCGACGTGGATCAGCAACCACCCAACCCGCCGCCCAACTCGAACCCCAACCCGCAGGACAAAAACGGTGGGAACAGAAGAAGCCAGTCCCCCCCACCCGAAGAAGAGGACAATGGCCACATCATCCGCCTCAACAAGGAGGGATGGTCCCAAGCACGCGCCACTATGGCGGGCAACACAGTCTTGCCTACAAACGCCTCACAAGAACTACTGATGGCATACCACTTCCTCCTCATCGAGGAGCACAAGAAACAAGTCAAGATGCAAGAAACGCTTGACAAACGCAAGCAAGCAGCCTCCGAGTCCAGCGCGCGACGAGCTGCGCTCTCCGCCATGGGCCCCGGCTCTAGCACGAATGGCAACCAAGGAAACAAGCACCGCTCTCGGGTGGAGAACATGGATCCCAAGGAGCGCCGTGAGGTGACCCGAACTCTCCACACATCCTTCATGGAGATGGACGCCGACGGCAACGTCATCCCGAAAACGCCGCCAGTTGCGATCATGGCAGCCACTGCGTATCTCGCGGCCCACCCACCTCTGGAGGGGGACCCGAAAAGATCCATGCATAAGTCCGCACTTACCGGACTTGGACTTGTCGGAGCCGCGCTCCACCAGGAAGCTCCTGCGGAGCCGAAGAAGAAAGCTCCGGCCAGGCACGACCGTAGCCCCACCCCTTTATCCGAAGAGGAAGAGGCACACGACCTTCCTTGAAGGAAGAAGAGCTCGCGTCCTCATAACCGCGACTACGACGCCAGGGACGCGCTCACACAGCGCAAAATAGACAAAGCGCGAGCCAAGCGCCCATGCTCGTCTGAATCCGAGATGGACGAAGACGAAGGAGAACTTTGCGGGGCCCGATGCTTCAGCAGATCTGTTCGACGAACAAAGATGTCGCGTAATTTCAAACTTCCTTCGGATACTCCGAAGTTCGACGGCACGAAAGACCCAAAGGCATGTTTGAGCGATCATCTGTCATCCGTCAAGCTGCACGGCGGTAACAAAGAAACCGCCATGCAATGCCTTCCGCTGCAGCTGACAGGCGCTGCCCGGATCTGGCTCAGCAGCCTATCCTCAGGGTCCATCCGAAGCTAGGAGGAGCTGGCTTACAGCTTCATCCGAAACTTTAAAGGCACTAGCAAGAGGCCCGCCTCAATCGAAGAGTTGCGAGCCGGCACTCAAAGAACGGGCGAATCCATTCGCTCGTACATACTACGCTGGTCCAACACCAAGAACTCCGCAGCACACATCTCCGAAGAAAGGGCCATCGACGCCTTCAAGGACGGCGTCAAGCGCCAGGACTTTAAGGAGGAACTCGGGCGCGTCAAGCCCAAAACACTCGACCACCTCATGGATATCGCCAACAGGTGGGCCGACGGTGAAGATTCCGTCCACCGAGCACACTCGAAAGAAGAAGACGACTACGACCGACGACGGGAGCGCCGTAGCAATACGAGATCACGCGTCTACGATGATCGTGATGGACCCGACATGGTCGCGGCCGGCTACGCCGACCGCCGCAGCGACACCAACCGCAACAACGGAGGATACCGCGGAGGAAACTTCCGCGATGGTGGACGCCCAACACAGTCGTGGCAGGGCCGCGACCACGACAACGGACCTTCAGCATACGACAAACTTTCGGGTCCATGCACCATCCACTTCTACATCGACAAGCAGGATGGCAAAAAGAAGGCGAGCCACATGCTCAAGGATTGCCGTGAGTTACAAAAACTCAGCGAAAGCATGGTCCAGATGAGGCAGCAAGCCCCAATTCCTGCGTTCGGAAACGCACTAGCGCCAGGTGAAATAGCGCACGGACCTCCTCCACCACCACCTGTGGGAGGTCCGCACCAACCAGTCGTACCAGCACAGAACAACGCCGGGAATGGGTATCCCCCGCCGAAAGGAGCACCGATGATCCAGAAGGGGCGCCCCACAAATAGAGTGCAGAAGAAAATCACTCGCCAGATCAACTTGGCCATAACAACTCCACCCGCCATCCCTGAGTACCTCAGCGGATCGGAGTCCTGCATCACGTTCAGCCGTTCGGATCACCCTTGCCAGATCCCTCGCCCAGGTCATGCTGCCCTGGTGCTGGAGGCGCAGATCGGAGGTTTCGAGATGAGCCGCGTCTTCATGGACGGTGGCAACGGCATCAACCTGATGTTTGCAAGCACTCTAGCAGCAATGCGGATCCCGCAGTGCAGCCTAGAGCAATCAGACACAACGTTCCACGGCATCGTTCCAGGGAAGGGCATATTCCCCCTGGGCAAAATTTGGCTTGATGTCATCTTCGGCAAGCCGTATAACTTCCGACTCGAGCGGATCGAATTCGAAGTGGTGGACTGGCCATCATAGTACCACGCCATCCTCGGGCGTGTGGCATTCACAAGGTTCTTGGTCGTCCCACATTACGCATACCTACTACTCAAGATGCCCGGACCAAGGGGCGTCATCACACTCCACGGGAGCTTCACCCGATCGAACCAATGCGACAGGGATTTCAACATAATCTCCCAGTCCTTCGGCATGCAAGACGAGCTCGTAAAGCTCCGTGAGGTGACGGATAACGGGGCACCCCCAGTTGTAAGGCAAAACGCACCCGGCATGTCCTTCGACTCCACCGTCAACACAAAAAAGGTGTAGGTCCATCCGACGGATGCCTCCAAGACGGTGCTGATCGCCAACGACCTCAGCCACGCATAGGAAAGCGCGCTCGTCGAATTCCTCCGTGAGCGCTGGGAAATCTTTGCCTGGTGTCCTGCGGACATGCCAGGAGTTCCCAGGGAATTCGCCGAGCACGCACTCAACGTCTTTCCAGACACCAAGCCCGTCAAGCAGTCCATCCGGAGACTGTCCGAGCCATGGGCCGAAGCTATAGGCAAAGAAATCAACAGACTACTCGCTGCAGACTTCATCAGGGAGATCAAAGAAAACGAGTGGCTTGCAAATACAGTGATGGTCCCAAAGAAGGACACGAACATCCTACGGATGTGTGTGGATTTCACGTCGCTGAACAAGCACTGCCCAAAGGACCACTTCCCTCTTCCTCGGAACGACCAGATCATTGATTCGACTGCAGGATGCAAGAAACTCTCCTTCCTTGACGCCTACTCAGGCTACAACCAGATTCGACTCAAGGTCGAAGATCAGGAGAAAACGGCGTTTATCACACCGTTTGGAGTGTTCTGCTACAACACAATGCCCTTCGGGCTAAAGAACGCAGGTTCCACGTACCAGCGATGCATGCAGGCATGCCTGAAAGACCAGATCGGTTGCAACATCCAAGTCTATGTCGACGACATAGTCATCAAAACCAGGGAGGCGAAAACACTCATCGACGATCTCCGCGAGACGTTCGATAATCTCGACCGCTACAGGATCAAGCTCAACCCTGAAAAGTGCGCCTTCGGCGTCCCATCAGGACAACTCCTTGGCTACTTCATCTCCCAGCGAGGGATCGAGGCGAACCCGAAGAAAATTCGGGCCATCATGGCAATGGAGAAGCCAAAGAACCTCAAGGGTGTCCAGCAGCTCGCAGGGCGAATAGCGGCATTGAGCAGGTTTATCAGCCGCATGGGCGAGAAGGCCCTGCCATTCTACCAGCTGCTACGCAAGGCAGATAAATTCGAATGGACGCCCGAAGCTGACGACGCATTCGAAAGTCTCAAGCGACTACTCTCTACCTCGCCCGTTTTGGTCACACCAAAGGAGCGCGAGCCTCTGTTGCTATACATTGCAGCCACTCATCAGGTGGTAAGCACCATGCTAGTGGTCGAACGACCCGAAGAATGCAAAACCCATGGGGTCCAACGCCCAATTTACTACCTCAGCGAGGTATTGACGCCAACAAAACAGAGATACCCCCACTACCAAAAACTCGCCTACGGCGTGTTCATGACGGCTCATCGGTTGAGCCATTACTTCTAGGAGCATCAGGTGATGGTGGTCAATGAGGCACCTTTGAACAGCATCCTGAACAACCCAGAGGCCACAGGACGCGTGGCCCTGTGGGGAATTGAGTTGTCACCTCTAGACATCGTCTACGAGAAACGACTAGCAATCAAGTCGCAGGTCCTACCGGACTTCCTTGTACACTTGATGGAGCTACAACTACCAGACACCCCAGACATGTCGCAGTCATGGACGATGCACTTCGACGGCTCCAAGCGTGAAGCCGGGGCAGGAGCTGGAGTCATACTGACCTCCCCGCAAGGCGACAAGATGAAGTATGTCCTTCGGATGAAATTCTGAGCTTCCAACAACGAGGACGAATACGAAGCCCTCATCCATGGCATGAGGATGGCAAAAATCTGCGGCGCAACACGCCTGGTCATCTACGGTGACTCCAACCTCGTCATCCAAGAGACGATGAATGAGTGCGACGCACATGCCGAAAACATGATCGCGTATCACACGCTCTACAACACACTCAAAGGAGAATTCGACGGCTGCGAGCTTCGGCACGTTGGAAGAGAAAGCAACGAGGAGGCCGATAGACTCGCCAACATCGGCTCCACCTGCGCAAAGGTGCCACCAGGTGTGTTCCTCGAACAGATCTGTGTGCCATCCATCAAGCGAAAATTCCCCAAGGGATCACCCGAAGAAGCAGAACACTCGGGGGGCTACGCTGCCCGAAGGTCATGAAGGACCCGAAAAACTGGATACAGAAGTCGCTATGGTCAACCTGATGCAGGTGATGGCAGTCGAAGAAACATGGACATGACCATACCTCCAGTTCCTTATCAACGGAGAACTGCCTGACAGCCCGACAGATGCCCGACGCATATCTCGCCGGTCGAAAGCTTTCACCATCATCAATGGCGAGCTGTACAAGCGCAGTATTACGGGTGTACTACAAAGATGTGTCACCATCGATGACGGGAAAACCATCCTCCAAGACATCCACGAGGGCATCTGCGGCCATCATGCAGGCAGCCGCTCCCTTGTCGCCAAAGCTCTACGAGCTGGATTCTACTGGCCAACGGCCATGAGCGATGCAAAGGACATCGTCCGAAGATGCAAGGGGTGCCAAAGGTTCGCCGACAAACCACACGCACCCGGATCAGAGCTCAGGCCCATACCTATAGCCTGGCCTTTTGCTCAATGGGGCCTCGACATGATTGGCAAACTGCCAAAGTCTTCGAAAGGGGGGCACGTCTACCTCCTAGTCGCAGTCGACAAATTCACCAAGTGGGTCGAAGCCATGCCGGTCACTAACCAAAAGGGCAAGACCACCGTAAAATTCTTTGAGTCCATTGTCTACAGGTTCGGCATACCGCACAGCATCATCACCGACAATGGATCTAACTTTATCTCCAAGAAATTCCAGGACTTCTGCGAAGGCCTCGGGATCAACATCACGTACGCCTCAGTGGCACACCCGCAAACGAACGGGCAGGTGGAAAAGGCCAACGGCCTAATCGGCGCTGGCATCAAGAAGCGCCTCATGAGCCCACTCGAACGAAAAGCTGGAGCCTGGACGAAAGAGCTACCATCCGTCCTATGGAGCTTGCGAACTACGCCAAACAGCTCCACCGGCTACACGCCGTTCTTCATGGTGCACAGAGCCGAGGTCGTGCTACCAGCCGAAGTACGCCACCAGGCCCCCTGGGTCGTCGTTTATAGCGAAGCCGAAGCCACGGCTGCACTCGAAGACGTCGTCGACACACTCGACGAAGCAAGAGACGTAGCAGCAGCTCGATCAGCGGTGTACCAGCAGAGTATCCGCAACTATCACAGCCGCCGGCTATGCTCAAGGTCCTTCGTGGAAGGAGACCTCGTCTTGCGACTCAAGCAAGAGCGACCGAAGAAATTCGAGTCGCCATGGGAAGGACCCTATATCATCACCGAAGTCATCCCAGGTGGCGCCTATCGCCTCAAGCACGTGGAGTCTGGAGTCGCATACTCCAACCCATGAAACATCGCGCACCTACGACGATTCTACCCCTAGATATCTACCCCTTTACTTTCAATAAGGCTATTCAGCCAAGGCTACTCAGCCGAACAATGTACTTCCTCCATTACGATATAAATAAAGCTAAGTGTCTCGCCCCGAAAATTTTGTTTTACTATTTACACCCTTACTACATGCTACAAAACGCACTCAGGGGCTCCCCCCACCTCACGATCTCATCGACTGAGGATAACACGTGTATACCTGAGTAGCTGACCACGTCAGGCTAACGAAAAGGACACGTACGCAAACAAAGCACTACGTGCTCAAACAACAATTGCATCTTTATAACAAAGGGGCAAAGCGTGCCCAGACACATACATACAAATTTTACATCTATCTCTTTTACAGGTACTACCTATTTTGAAGAATAACTTGAGCACGCTGCTCAAGCAAATCTACAACCTGTTCGGCATACTGCCTCACAGCCGCATAATGCGGACGCATATCCCACTCACCACCATCCGGCCGAAGAGGTGGCCCAGCCGGTACAGCAGACAAATCCACATCAGCGCGGTGCAGCCTCATAAGGGACAAAGCAGCTTTCACTCCTGCGACAAGCTGTTGCCGCACCAACTCCTTAACATTACTCACGTTCCGAAACTTCGACAGAAGACCGGCAAGACTCGATGGCACGACATCCAAAGGAAACATGACATGCAGCACTGACGCAAGCGACGTCTGCACCTGACGAAGCACCCGCGAAACTTGGTGCACATGATCCTACACCGTCGCCAGGGCCATGGCACGGTCATGATCCATCAGGAAGAACCCGTCGGCTTCCATGTCTTGTTGAGTCAAGCAATTGACCCGAACAGCGACACGCTCTTTCTCCTCCCTCGGAGCAAGGTTAGCACCTGCGATACTCGCACAAAATAAGATGCAAGGCCAGCAGGAACATCCAAAGAACTGAGCTGTAGCTCCAAACAAAGAACAACTTACAGTGAAGCTGCTCAGACAATCGAAGCAGTTCTGCCATCAAGTACTCCTCTCTGGCTGCACCGCGATCTGCCTTGGACTTCCAAACGTCGGAGTGACCACGCACCCCAAGCAACTCCCTCTCAAGACTACGAACACGGTCTCGAAGAAAAGCAAGTTGTGAAGAATCATCCAAAGATGGCCGCTGCCGCATTGCAGGCGAGGTGTCAACGGGATCAGCACCCGAAGGAACCTAGAGCAGCAGAAAAGAAAAGGATATAAACATTCAGACGAAGAAGAGCACAACTCAACAAAATTCATTAAGCATAGAAAGGCCACTACGTGGCACAATGATTTTTGTTCCTCAACATAATTACAAGCAAAAGAAGATTACAAACTATCCTACAGCTACAACGCCTAAGACGCGGCACCCTGAGTAGCCTCGGAGCCGGATTGCCTCGCCTTGGCTTCCCCCTGTTGCTGCAGCGCATACTCGGACAGCAGATCAATGAGCTTTGGCCCATATCACTTGTAGCGAGCAGAATAGGTAGCAAAGGCTACCTCGGATCCATCCGCGGTCGTCAGCATCCGGGAGGTGATCTGGGGAAGGTCCAGCTCCGCTCCAGCCGCCAAGGCCATCGCCAGCCCGACGGACGCGCCGATGCCCTTCTGCTTGCGCTTGTACGCCGCAGGCGCTTCGGCTGACAAGGCCTCTGCCAGGGCGTCAACATCATCAAGGGCCGCGCCCTTGGGGACAAGCTCCTTGTAGAAGCGGCCAAGGACCTCCTTGGCCTTGGCGAGTGAGTTGACGACGGTGCTGCAGCGATCTTCGACCGCTGCAGTAGCATCATCTAGAGCACTCCCGTGCTCCAGAGCGCTGCGGTCAAACTCGATGCCTGCGGCATATGAGGCAGAAAAGAAAAGGAATGAAGAAAGCATCACAGTAGAAAGACAAGAAAACAAGAAAAAGGGGCAAAAATAAGATACTCACCTGAAACAGCCTTGGCAGCAGCCGTGAGCTTGCCTGCCACCTCTCTTTCACGCGTAGTAGCAGCAGTGCCAAGCTGCTCCTCGTGGTTCGTGGCCTCCTGCTGGACACGCTCCTTAGCCTCGGCTGCCTCGGCCAGCTCCAGCTCAAGGCGCTCTTTCGCACCAGCGACGGCCTCGGCCTTCTTCTCCGCTTGACCAAGGCTCTTCTTGAGAGCATCAATCTCACGGAGGGAAGTGTTATGCTCCTCTGCATTCAAAACATACAAGCGTCAGAAAGCAAGACAATAATGCAAAAATAAAGAAGCACCAAAGCATACAGGTACCTTGAAGCTGTTGGAGGTTGGCCTCCAGCACCAGGTGCTCCTACACCAGTCGCTTGGCATCCTGCACAAAAGGCTGCAGGAAGAAGAACTACCAGTAAGGAAAAGGACTTGGGGGATGCACCCAATACAAAAGAACAAAAGCAAAATTCGCACCCGAAGACTCGAAGAAAGAACAAGACAAGAAATTTTTTTAGACGCTCGGGGGCTCCCCCCGTGGCAGGAAACAGAAGTACTTACATGCTCCGATGGCGACTCCGAAGGCCCGCTCGCAGCCTTCTAAGGCGCAACCACCTGAGCCTCCTGCGGAGAAGGGACCGGCGCAGCACCCTTAGAGGTAGCCACCATCTGAGGAGGAGACGCAACCTTCGACTCTCCCATCATCTCCCGAGCACCATCGCTGGAGGAGTCGTGGGAGGAATGCCTGCACACGAAATAATTAGCACAAGTACAAAGTCAACAGCAAAAAGGACAACAGTATAAAAGAAACTTACGAGTCCAGTGAGCTCAGGTCGAAGACAGGAGGAGTCCTTCAGGCTCTCTTCTCCCCCTTCTTCTCTTCCTTCTTCTCTTCCTTCATTTCTTCCTTCTTCCGCTTCGCTGGCGGATGCGGCGCTACAGCTCGCACGGAAGAGCAGGAATAGGAGAAGAAGAACCTCCATGCCCGTCACTGTGACGCTCAAGGCACAGAGGGTTTCTGGGAGTCAGAGGAGTCGATGCATCCGAAGACTCGCTGGAGCTTCGCGATCGTTTGCGAGTATGGTCCTCGCTCGACTCGCTGGCCTCTTCAGCCGACAATCGTGCTGAAGGCAGTTCGGACACGGAATCCACCACGTCATTATCCGGAGCATTCGCAATAATTCGGGCAATGGCGGCACCATGCCCGTCACCTTGAAGCTCTGCAAAAAAGAAGGGACTTTTTTTAGCAAACAAAGGAAAATAAATATGCAGTCGACGAAAAGCGCTACGCGCACGAATCTACACCTGTGGAACGGCCAGCGTCAAAGAAAACGGCGGAGTCAGCGACTTCCCCGAGATATCCTCTCTAGCCTTGTACTTCAACAGCGTACGAAGGGCCCTGTCGAGATCACCCTGGGAAAGCTTCTCGGCCGAAACTCTCGTCGGATCACGGCGCCCAGCATAAAGAAACATCGGGTGCGCCCTAGCCTGGAGGGGTTGCACCCGACGCTCGAGAAACATGCGGATAATATCCACGCCGTTCACTTCTTTCTCAAGAGTCAACTGGAGATCCTCCACCCGACGGTACAAGGCCTCTATCTCCGCTGACTCGCCATCCAAGATTTGGTTTTCCAGGACCTTTTCGGCTCGATTATCTACGAGGAGTCGAAATGAGCAAGACCAAAATGTTGCCCAGCCACTGTGGAGTCGCAAATGTAAAACCATCGCCTCCGCCAGTACTGGACAGATTCAGACATAGAGAAAGAAAAGAAAAGAATATTGGCCTTGAGGGAGATGATGCAACCCCCAATGGGATACACACCATCCGAACCAGATTGCCTCTTCACGGAATAGAGTTTCCGGAAGAGGCCAAAGTGCGGCTCGATGCCGAGCCAGCACTCGTAGAAAGTGATAAAACAAGCAATGTGAAGAAGAGAATTGGGGGAAAGATAATGCAGCTGGATGCCGTAGAGAAAGAGCAGCCCACGAAGGAAGTCGTGGACTGGGAAGGAAAGCCCACGAATAACGAAGGCGAGAAACATAACCCGATACCCAGCGGGGGGACGGGGGATTACCTCGTTGTCGGGGAGTCTGACGGCCTCCCTATCCTGCGGGATCAAGCCCCGCTCGTGAAGCTTGCGGAGGTCACTCTCCCGCGTCTCTGATCGCCGCCAACCACCGTTGGTGACACGGGTAGTGGTGGCGCCTTTCTTCCCTCCGGTGGCGCTGGTACCAGCCGCAGATGATGACTTCTTTGGTTTCCCCATCGCGCTACGGTGGCGCCGGCAGTGAGAGCGCAGAAGGGAAGAAGGAAATGTGGAAGGATATTCCAGCGCGCAACAAGAACTCTTAGAGCACAAGGAGGCCGTGAAAACAAGAATCGATGCGGTGAAAACAAACTGCAGCTTTCCCCAATGATTATAACGACGAAGATGACGCACGACAACCGTCCATCAAGAAGACCTAACGCCAACGGCAGATCTGGCCATACACGTGTCAGCATCACAACGAACCGTCGTTACCACGCCGTCCACTATGCGCGGAAATCAAGGCGACGCCGTAATTATCTCCATGCCGCGTGTGAACGGTCAATTCAAGGTCAGCAAGTGGGACCCACGTTCGTCCAGTCAAGTCATCTCTAGCGCAGCAGACGTTTGAAGTCACTGATCGTCAGCACTGACGTCATCAAAAGCTATACTAGCAACAACTACAAATTCTTTGGCTTCAAAGCTAAGAGTACTCACTCGAATCTATGATTCGACTAATTACTCGGGGGCTACTCCTATTAGGAGCGCTGGCCGCGCACCCGAAGGATACTGTTAATACATAGTTGCACCCGAAGGATTGAAGAGTCCTCCGCCGAATCTACGATTCGACTGATCACTCGGGGGCTACTGACATGGTTATACCCCATGGGTACGTGATCTCAGCATACCTGGTCCAGCCCAAGAAAGGCCCACGGCAGATGTACACCGGCCCATGAAGATTTTCGGGTGGCCAAGGCCCATGACGCCTTCGGATCCTTTGAGAGCAAGACTAGCGTAGATAGGAAATTCAAAGGGGTAAAACCCTAGAACTTGTAACCGACTAGGTCTATGCCCGGGACCTGCCTGAGTCTATATAAAGGTTAGGAGGGCACGACCTAGATCTCTCTCTCTCATACTTTCGCATACACACCTCCACGCCAGATTGAATCTGCGCACCCCTGTAACCTTAGGTTCCGCCGTAATCAAGAGCAGACAAGCAGGAGTAGGGTTTTCCCTCCGGGGCCTGAACCTGGGTAAACCTCGTGTCCCCGTGTTGCTTGTTTGCTAACCGTTCCGCGATCTCCAGCATCCCCATCTTCTCCAAAACCCAAGTCCAGAACAATGGGCATTGATGAGATCAAACCTCGTCAGCTGTGACACCATTCCGTCTTTATTTGTTTCAGTTGTGCGCCGTAGCCGATTCCTCGCACCGCGCTCGCGTCGACGATGTCGCTACGCGTGGAGCCACGGAGCAACACCGTCTTCTGCGGCGTTTGGCTTCGGCCGTCCGGCTGATACGCAGTGGGGATCTCGGTAGATGTCCGTCGGCACTAGCGCGTCATGTTCAAGTATCCGGAGAAGGCCACACGCGCGTATGACGCCATAGAGTCGAGATACGGCAAGCTGCGCTTTGATCTCATGTCCCCGACATGGAGAGCAGGAAAGTGTTCGAAATATGCCCTAGAGGCAATAATAAAGTTGTTATTATTCATATTTCCTTGTTCATGATATTGTTTATTGTTCATTCTACAAATGCATATATTAGAAACTAAATACACATGCGGATAAATAAATAACACAGAGTTCCTAGTAAGCCTTTTCTATTAGTTCGTTGATCAAGAGATGGTTAAGGTTTCCTATACCATGGACATATATGTCAGTTGATAAAGAAATCACTTCATTAAAAATGATGTGATGGACAAGACCCTTAATAATAAGCATAGCTTCTGATCGCAGAGTCTAATTTTATGTTATTGCTGTGTGAATATATCAAGTATAATTTTCTCAGACCATGAGATCATACTGAAGGAAATATGCCCTAGAGACAAATAATAATATTGATTATTAGCATATTTCATAAAGTTTGTGATTAAGTTTTATATCGTTCTATAAATATATTGAAATAAAACTTCAATACACGTATGATATATAAACAACCAGGAGTTCTCAGTGAAACTCTAGTCACTAGTTCATTAATCAATGGATGATCAAGGTTTCCTGATTATGTTGGTGTCTTGGTAGCAATTGACAATGAAGTCATTTCATTGTAGAATGAGATGGTGAACATACCCTATTTATAGCATCATATCACGATCATGTCACAGAGTTCAAGTTACGATGATTAGAAAACATAGTGACTCTTTTCTTGAACCGTGAGACCATATATAATCACTGTCTCCCGAGGATACTCTCATGGCATTGGACGTCACTCGGTGGAACGGTGATCATAAGGGTGACATTGGGTATCCAAAGGTACATGTTGAGTCGCATGCGTCAAGAGCGGGATTTATCCATCCGCGTGACAGAAGATACTCTGGCCCACTCGGTTAAGTTATATCCATAAGCTGTGTAGCGTGTGACTAGGTCACGCGGGATATCACTTATCGGATCAAGTAAAGTAGCTATCTCGGTAACGAGGTTGAACTTAATATGGTGATATTATTTGATCAAGCCTCGGACAATACAAGTATCACAGAGACAAAAGGAATAATACACAATGTTTATGGTTCAATGACAAATTTCATGGAATGCATATATGATCATCATGGGCATCCAGGTCCCGCTATTGATCATGTTGAAGATATGCCCAAGAGGCAATAATAAAATAGTTATTATTATATCTATGTGTTTATGATAAATGTTTACATCCCATGCTATAATTGTATTAACCATAAACATTAATACTTTTATGTTTTGTAAACATAAAAGAGTCCCTAGTGAGCCTCTTGTTGAACTAGCTTATTGATTAATAGATGATCATAGTTTCCTGATCATGGACATTAGATGTTATTAATAACAAGATCATGTCATTAGGAGAATGACATGATGGACACACTCTTATAGTAAGCGTAGCTTAAGATCATGTCATTTAGAGTTCGTTTGCTACAAGCTTTCAAATACATAGTAACCTAATCCTTCGACCATGAGATCATGTTAATCACCATCACCGGATGAACGCTTTGATGACATCAAACACCACTTCCATAACTGGTGGTTATAAAGGTGGCATTAGGTATTCTGAAAGTATGTGTTGATGCACATGGATCAAGAGTGGGATTTGTCCATCCATATGACGGATAGATATACTCTGGGCCCTCTCGGTGGAATGTCCTCCAATTGTCTTGCAAGCATGTGACTAGGTCATAAGAGATGTCATATCATGGAACGAGTAAAGTGTACTTATCGGTAACGAGGTTGAACTAAGTATAGAGATACCGACGATCAAACCTCAGATAAGTAAAGTATCGCGCGACAAAAGGAATCAGTATCGTATGTAAATGGTTCATTCAATCACGAAGTAATCATAGAAATATGTGGGAGCCATAATGGATTTCAAGATTCCTCTAATGGTTATTGATCAGACAGGTTTCTCGATCATGTCTACGTAGTTCACGAACCATAGGGAGATACACTTAAGGATTCGATGTTGTTTAGTAGATATGGAATATGAGTTGGAGACCGAATGTTGTTCGGAGTCTCGTATTGGATCCAGGACATCACGAGGAGTTCCAAAATGGTCCGGAGAATAAGATTCATATAAGGAAAGTCAATTTCCGATGTTCGGAAATATTTTCGGTATTTTGACGGGAAGCTTCTAGAATGTTCTGGAAGGTCCACCACCCCGGAGGAGATACTTGGAATGCATCATAACCTAATGGGGTAGGAGCATCGACCACTAGGTCAAGTCGACCAAGGATATGTGAGAGATAATCAAACTCTAGTTTGAATAGTCAAATCCCAATTTGAAAAGTCAAAGTCCTAGTGGAGGAGGGAAAGGAAACCTACAAGGGAGCGGTTTCCCTCTCACTCCCCAAGCCGCCGGACACAAGGGAGTTGGGGAAGGACTCGACTCCCCCTTTCTGCCTCTCCCCCCATATAAGCAAGGGGTGGGGCGCCCCTTGGCCCTCACCCCAAAACCCTAGGCCGCCGCCCCTTGCTCCCAAGTCGCCGGTGCCCTAGACCCTCTAAACCGTCACCGCCTTGCCCAAGCTGCTGGCGCCCTCCTCCCCTTGGCGTCTAAACCCTAGCCACCGAGGCCCTCTCTACCATACCTTCTCTGGCTTAGGCGAAGCCCTGCAGGATCTACTCCTCCACCTCCACCACCACACCGTCGTGCTGCTGGAATCGCGAGGAGATCTACAACCTCCTGCCTGCTGGAACAAGGAAGAGGAAGGTCTTCATCGAGTACCGGATGTGTGACCGACTGCGGAAGTTCTACCGGAACGTGGCACTAGAAGGATCGTCTTTGCGATCTTAAGATCGACAAGTAAACGACTACATCAACCATGAGAATCCGATCTCATTAAACGCTTTGGATCTACGAGGGTTAGTACTCTATAAACTCGTTGCACCGATCTCATAGATTAGATCTTGGCTTTTGTGTGTTAATGCGATAGAAATTTTTTGTTTTCCATGCTATGAACCCCTATAGTGGTATCAGATCCGAGTCTACGTGTAGATCTGTTGCACGAGTAGAACATAATGGTTTTGTGGGCGTTGATGCTTTTGTTGTCACTTGCCTTTTGTGTACTTTGCATCTTGAGGGATGGTGGGATGAAGCGGCCCGGGCTAACCTTACATGTCATCGTACATGAGACTTGCTCCACGCTCAACGTGCAATTTGCCTTACACAAGTGGCTTTATGGGAGTCTATCTCTCCCACCATAGTGAAGATTCAATTTACAATGGGCACTTGACAATACTTGTATCAACGTTGTGGTTCATGTTCGTAAGTTAGAACGGTTCTTATTCAAAAGCCCCAGCCACGTAAAACATGCAAAGAAAATTAGAGGCGTCTAACTTGTTTTTACAGGGCCTGTGTTGTGATGTGATATGGCCATGATGAGATTGTGATTATATATGATGTATGCAATGATCCTTATTGTAAGTTGGCAACTGGCAGGAGCCTTATGGCTGTCTTTAAATTTCGTTTAAGACCTACGTGTCTATTCATCAAGTAGTTGTAATAGTTGATGTTGGTGGAGGACAGCCATGAAGCAGCTCCATTGACCTTGACGCCACACCGAAGATGATGGAGATCATGTTCGTGCTTTGGAGATGGAGATCAAAGGCATAGGAAGAAAGGCCATATCATATCACATATTATGAATTGCATGTGATGTTAATCCTTTTTATGCGTCTTGTATTGCTTAGATCGTGACAGTAGCATTATAAGATGATCTCTCTCACTAAATATCAAGTAATAAAGTATTCGTCCTTAGTAGGCACCGTTTCTAAGACTCATCGTTTGGAAGCATAATGTAATGATCGGGTGTGATAGATTCTATGAATGCATACAACGGGTGCAAGCCAGATTTGCACATACGGATACTAAGGTTAACCTTGACGAGCCTAGCATGTACATATATGGTCTTGGAACACGGAATACGGAAAGGTAAAGCATGAGTCATATGGATGATATGATGAACATGTTGATTGCTCGCCTTTGAAGCTACATCATCTCTCGTGGTGATCGGACTTGGTGCAGTGGATTTGGTTTGTGTAATCACCAAAACGACTCGAGGGATGTTGTTTTGAGTAGGAGTTTAAAAGTAATATGATTAAAAGTTGAACACGATTTATCATAAATTAAATCAAAGTGAATTTGCATAGTTGTTGTAGTCATTGGCATCCGTTCACCACCTTATGCTCAGTTATAATTGAGATAATAGAACTATAGAATTCTGGATAGTTTCTTTACGAACTGGTATCGTATTGTTTTGAGTGTCAATCTAAAGTTTAAAAGTCCTATTGCAAAATTTTAGCAAACTCCGTTTACTCCGTGAAGTTTAATAATTAGTATTAAATCAATAGTAACAATTCCAGTGTTAGTATCTAAGTATCATGTTTGCCTCCATAATTCTTGATATTCAAATATTGTTTTAATATCAAGGTTATCTAGGAGCTGAAAGAATTGTTTCAAAAACCATCATGTGTGGAAGATATTGCGATATTTGAAACAATGTTTTTGGTTGCAATAAGATAGAGTATAATATGGCAAATTGTATGTTCTCATATTTGATGAGAAATTGCAAAGGTTGAAGATGCTAGTCGTCCTAATCCTCCAAAAGGTTTTGGAAGCAACATTATACTCGCGATTCACCTTTATAAGCTATGGTAACTTGATCATGAAAGTTGTCATGATAATGATGAATAGAAGATATAGGTAAAATGTTTTCTACACTAAAATATTACTTAAAATGGATTTTGAAAGAACACCAAACATTTGATGATGGTGATCTACTTCAAAGTGCAAGACCAAAGGTATTAGTATTTGACTAGACACGCTTTGGACTATGTGTCATGTGCATGGCACCACTGTTGATGTCGATAGATTCTTTTAAAAGGGAAAGAAAATGTTGAAAGAGAATCTTAGAAATATTTGGCGGAAAATAAAATACTGGAATTGTCCAGCATAACTATAAGAGATATGCATGTTATGGTTTTATTTGTTGCTTGTTAAACAATGTGGTTCTTGGGTATTGGATACCGAATTGGTTGGTGTGAAATGTCATGCAAAACAACACAATTCATGAACTGCAATGGCCTAAGTAACCAACAAGAGAATATGTGATGATGTTCATAAAAAACAAACAAAGTATTGTGGTGTTTCTCGTTGACATCAAAGCTTGCCTTCAGGATTTGTTTCGATAATTGTTATTTTGATCAGGTATTATAAGAACAAAAGTTTTTTCAAATAATTAACATATTCCATAAAATATGGAAGATTTACAAGTCTGGTTGGATAAATCACGTCCATAAAACTAATGCTAAAAATGTCAAAAGACAAATGATCGAAAGGTTCATGGCTGTGAAATATAGCCATCCACGTCCATATTTAAACTAGATATTATTCATATATTTGATGAAATATATCTCTAAATCCTATCACTAATGCCTAATGATCAAAGGGATATGCAATCCTTTCCTGCTATTTTCCCTACGCAGATAATGACGTATGATGATGGGAATCACTACATAAATATCAAAGATACGAGATTTCCAACACGTCAAAGAAACTAGGAGCCGTGAAGCGGAGTCAGAACTTTAATGACCAACTATATGGCGGGAAAATATTTCGGCCGTATAGTTGGCACCGACTTCATTAGGTCAAACATAACAAATTTCATGAAGGGACCCCTATATAAAGAGGCTTCGGGCGACGGGAAACAACGCTTCTTTTCTAACCTCAACTCTCCCTGCCACCAAAAGCCACCACGCCAGAGGAATAGATCTAGATCTAAACCTCTAAACCCTTCCACCACTTGTAATACTAGATCTCATCTTCAATTGGCGATATTGTAAGACTATTTTCTATCAACCTTTTGATCTCTATTACAATCTTTATGATTATCGATTTCATCTCTATGTGTGAGTAATTATCCTTGGGTTAAGTGCTTCGGCCTAGCCATGTAGCTTTTTGTGCATGTTAATTATCATAGATGGGATCATGTATTAGTTTGTATGCCATGATGATTGTAGTACCCTCTCTTGCCTCAATCTAAGGACTTGTCAGGTACCCAAGACCCCGAGGATTGATCTAGGTAAAGGGAGTGTGAGTGATGACTGATCTACAGGATAGGAACCCCAGTTACAGAAGGGGTAGTACGGCTATATGTGAGGGATTTACTTGGGATTAACGGTGACATCACTATGCATATCATTAGTTATCTTTCTTCTATGGATGAGACTAGTAGGTTATTGCTATAAGAGGTTGCGGAGGCGATAAAAATTATGGATGCACTACCCACATATAATTATCTTGCTCTAACGATTACATGCATACTTTATTATCATCTATTATTCCCATCAGATGTTTTTGCACATCTACTGGTGAAAACCGAAGACCCTAGGCCCTCTCTCTCTCCATCATCAACAACAAAAAAAATCACAAACTCTTGGTCTGGTGAAAACACAAAAGGAATTCTAAAACTCTCGAAGGTCCATTTAAGTAATCTCACTTTGCTTTCTGCTTCCCGAGGATTCGATAAACCTAGGTCTACTAGGGAAAAATAGCTATACTACATCTGTAATCCAGATCGAAGGTATCAACCATTTTTCTGGTGCCGTTGCCAGGGAAGCAATAGCTACCCTAGTGAGGTTAGTAGGAACCTTTCTACTTTTAATTCTTGTTTTTAATTTTGTTAGTTTGCTTTCAGCCTTTATTTGAAAAAACCAAAAAAATTAGTTAGTCTTTTAATTCTTATTTTTATTATCATTAGTACTTGTTTAAGAAAATCCAAAAACATAGGAAGTATGGCTGAAAAGAAACTTGGGGAGTTTGCAACTCGAAATAATGATTATTTGCGTACTCCTATTACTCAACCAGCAATTTCTGCTGAAGATTATTAAATTAAGCCCCACTATTTAAGCTTGATTCAATAGAATCAATTTGGAGGCTCTGCTGTTGAAGATGCAGGTATGCATTTAAATACTTTCACTAAAATATGTGATATGATGCGCATTAAAGACGTTGACCCCTACGCGGTCAAGTTGCGCTTATTTCCTTTATCTCTTAGAGGAAGAGCAAAAGAATAATTTCTATCTTTGCCTGGAAATATTATTGCATCATGGGTAAAATGTACTTCTTTATTTATGACTAAATTCTTTCCACCTGCAATGACTATGCAACTCAGATCTAATATTACCGGTTTTAGACAGGAAGAGCGTGAGCCACTAGCGCTTGCATGAGAGAGAATAAAAGAATGCATGAGAAACTGTCCCAGCCATGAGATGGAAGGTTGGTCAATTCTATATTTATTTATAATGATCTTAACCCTATGTCTAAGTCTATACTAGATACTGCAGCTGGAGGAACATTTATGGGTAAACAAATTACTGAAGCAAAGCAGCATCTAGACAATATGCAAGACAACCATGCCCAATGGCATGTGGAAATATCAAACACGAAGAAGGTGAACTCCGTTACACCACAAGAAAATGAAGAACTCAATGCTAAGTTGGATGAGCTCATATTAGCCATTAAAGGTAAGGAAACCCCGGTAAGAGCCACTCCCGAACCAACTATTGAAGAAATAGACGTCATAGCTCGTAATGATTATAATCATGCTTGGAAGAACAATTATAATCCAAAAAAAAATTTAAAAATATTCTAGTCGTGCAGGTAACTCTAATAATAATATGGCATCAAATAATAGTAGTCTTCAAGAAACTCTTAAATCTTTTATGGACTCACAAAATGAGCAAAACAATATTCTAGTTAAAATTACGGAGAATCATGATGCTATGCTTGGTAAATTATCTAACCAAGTTGTTAGTTTGAGAAATGATTTGCAGACTCTCCAAGAAAGAACAAGGATTGTCGAGGCATAACTAGGTAAGATAATCGAGAGTCACACTCTCATTCTAGCTAAATTTGCAGGAAAAGTTGAGCCCAATCTAGTATAAGACCTCAAGATGATAAGAATCCAATGGGAGGAGCCCGAAGAACTTGATTATAGCAATGCTTCTACACCGAACTACACAGTTGAAGATCTTATAAAAAGGATCAATGTTAAGATTCTGGTAAGTGAAGGAAATGAGGAAGCCATGTATCAACACTTTGTTAATCAGGTAGCAATAAAGGTACGTAAGCTTGAGGAAGAATATAAGAAAATTGCTGAAAAATTGCCTGTTAACCTAGATGATATATTTGAGCCTACTATTAAGATTAAATAAAATTGGTATTAATGAAATAGCTGCACTCTGTGATCTAGGTGCAAGTGTTTCAAAAATTCCAAAGAGTCTTTTTAACAAGTTAAATCTTGGCTCTTTTGAAATCACCGGACTTAAATTGCATCTAGCAGATTCTACTTATAAACAAGCAGTAGGCATTATAGAAAATACCTTAGTACACATTAAAGGTTGTCTTGCTCTTATTGATTTTGTTATTGTTGACATGCTGAAGATGCTACTACTCCTATTATATTAGGCCGTCCTTTCTTAAGAACTATTAAGGCTTTGATTAATTTGCATGAAGGGAATGTGAAGTTCCAATTGCCTTCACGGGATCCTTTCATTATTCATTTCCCCAGGAAAAATAAATTCAAGCAAGATGATAAGGAGGCCATCACTTTGAAATCCAACTACTTTGGAGTGGGTGTTCCACTCATATGCCCTAAGTGAGCAACATCAAGGTCAAGCTATTGACCATAAAAGAGCGCTGCATGGGAGGCAACCCTAGTGAAATAAAGGTTTGAGTAAAAGTTTTTAAGTTTAAGTTTTTTGTAGAATAAAGAGTGCTAGAAAACTCCAGTGAGAAGGAGAGATTTTGCGGTACTAAAATTCCTATTTTATACACGCCAAAGTTGGTCGACATTTTAGTCTTTCATTTTTCTGTCAAAACAAGGTGTTTCGCTAAGTTTTAGTCTAAAAGTAATTCTTGAAGAAATAGAAATTTTTTGATGTGTACAAAAGCTTTAATGACCAACTATACGACGGGAATAAAAATTCCCGTCGTATAGCTTCGGCCATATAGTTATTTGACCCATCGATAATTTTTTATCCCAGGATATAGAAGGTTTGACAACCAACTATACGGCAGGAACAAAAGTTTCGGCCGTATAGTTCCGACCGTACGAATACTGCTTCTAGGAAAGAAACCCTAAAATTTTGCCGTCAGACCAACTATACGGCAGGAAAAGTGTTCTAGTCGTATAGTTGCGTCCGACCACTTAAACGCACATGGAGGTACCCAAAACATCAATCATTTTTCTATCTTCTACCTCCAAACTCTTTGAAAACCTCAAGGGATCTTCACCCCTGCTTAATTTCGTTCGATTTCCTCAGACACAAGTGATCTACAGTATGTTTCTCCTTTGATCCTCCAATTACTTTTCACGAATTCATCTCTGATCTATTGTCATTATCAATCTAGGGTGAGACTTACTTTGAATTAGTTGCCATGATTATCTTGCCTAGATTATTATGTTGAGAAGATTCTTTAGTGTGCTATGATGAGTATTATGCTATGACTATTACTGTTGGATCAAAAAGTTTTATATTTGTCTTTCTTATTTATTTCTAGAAGATGAACACGAGGAGCCAGACATGTGCTCTTTCCGCCGCTAGTTCTTCTCGGGCTGCAGCTCAGGAACACATGGGGATTCGATTCAAAAACGAGTCCCGCCGTGAACGTTTTGACAGGATCAAAACCGAGAAGTCAAGGCAACCAAGTGGGCTTGCCCCGTCATATTGAACCAACTCGGTATTTCTGATGACTTTAATTTACTTTGCAATAGGGTTGGCCTGCAAAACTTTGTATTTCATGATGCACCAACCTATCGCCGGTTAACCATTGAATTTCTTAGTTCTTTGAAAAGCACCGTTAAAGCATGGCATGGGGAGGATAGGATTTCTTTCTGACTCGTGAACAATAATTATTCATTATCACTTGATGAATGGTGCAATTGTTTTGGTTTACCCAACAGTGATCCTACTGCTAAGCGCGCATCTTTTACTGGCATAAAACCTTCCTCTGAACTCTGCTATAATAGAATTAGCTTTACTTCTAGAGTAAGCAAAGGGAAAAATATTCAACATCCTATTATTCGCTATTTGTTCTATGTTATTGCTAACACCTTGCATGCGCGTAATGAGTTTACAAGACTCGACGAGGAGGACATCTTAGTCCTTGCAAAAGCTGTTTTCAACTATGACAACTTGTCACTTCACTTGGGCGCAATTCTTGTGCGCTACTTGGAGTACCAATTCTCCCAAAGACAAGCACCAATAACTTGTGGAGGCGTCATCACCATGCTCGCGAATGCCCTAGGCATCGACCTAGGTGAGTTACAAACGTTACAAGGTGAGCGACATGTTGGTTTCTCTACTTTGAGGGCTTGTGGAATGCTCACTAGGAGAGGTGGTGTTTATTATCTACATGTTGCTGGAGTTAGGCGTCTCTACCCTGCTCCTTTGCCTAATGGTCTTTTCTCTATCGAGGAAGGAAGTGTGCTTTATGACTTGCAGGTTGAGCAACACCAACCCGAGGAGGAGATTCCGGAAGAGGACGAGGACCAAGAGGAGGAGCAAGAAGTCCCATATCAGGAGGAGCAGCCACCAAGCCGGTTTGCTACATATAAAGATCTCCAAGAACTTGGAGGAACTATGGAGGGGATGCATAATCTTGCCCTGAACCTCCGAGAAACAACAAGTAACTTATCAGCTCAATTTGCGGACTGGAGTCACAACTTTCCCCTCACCACAATGATTTGAAGAGCTTGCAAAAGCCTAATCTTGGGGAGGTTTTCTATCTATTTTATATTTTGGTTTTCATTTACTTTATTTTATTTTTGAGGTTATGCTTTTATTTGGGATTATAAGCACTTGTTTTCATTTCCCCAACACTTTATCTTTAGTTATTTTATTTTGTTTGAGATTTTCAAGCCGAGCTTTGCCGCCAATTTTCTATTCTTTAATTCCCCTTCTCAAAAACCACCAAAAGATTTCTCCGTCTATCTTTATTTTCCCTCTTTCTTTCTTTTTGCCTCGAAGTTCTCATGTGTTTGAAGGAGAGTGATTCACTTCGAGTTCCAAGAAACGAATAAAAAGGGAAGAGAGAAGTGGAACCAAATATGAGAGGTATGCCTTATGACTCCCCACTTTTGAAGTTTGAGAAACCCATGCTAGTTAGTAGTAATGTTAAGATGTTATATCGGTGGAGTGAGTCTCTATATAGTGGTAAAATTTTGTTTGCATGGGTATTTAATTGGGTACATTTTGTTCCAGCTCTTGTAGTTAACCAAGTCTTGCATAAAATTTGCTAAAACAATTGAAATAAGAAAAAAGTCTCACAATTGAAGACTTGGGCGTTGTAGTGTTTAGTATTGAAAGCTTATTCCTAGAGACACTCAACACCACAGAAAATAGTGATTGACTTGATAGCTCTCTTTGAAAAGATTTGTTCAATTGAATTAATGTTTAGCGGTTTTTGTGAGCATGCCAAAGTTTGACTTGTGAATCATAAGAATGATATAGCATGCAAAAGTTTGACTTGTCAATCTCACCGGTTTGCTGAAAACAAAGGATTAACTGTATGGTGTGGAAGGTAATGGTGGCTTGCAGAAAGTAAACAGTAACAATGGAAGATGTATCAATGGTAAAGATTGGACCGGGGTCCATAGTTTACTAGAGGTGTTCTCCTTAAGATAAACAACATAACATGCTAGGTAAACAAATTACAGCGGGGCAATTGACAGGACAGAGCAAGGCATAACAATGCAATACTATACATTCATGATCCTATGAGATTTGATTGGGCAATACAACAAGATACATAGACCGCCATCCAATTGCATCTATGACTAGTAATCCACCTTCAGGTTATCATCCGACCCCCCTCCAGTATTAAGTTGTAAGCAACGGATAACTGCTTTTAAGCAAGGTGTGTAAAGTAAACAATCCACTTGTTCCATGAACAGGAGATCGTTGTTTTCTCCCTAGTAGCAACAACACATCTGCAACCTTAGAGATTTCTGCCACTTCCCCAGATTAAATAGAGGCATGGACCCACTATCGAGCATAAATACTCCCTCTTGGAGTCACTAGCATCTACTTGGCCAAGATAGCTACTAGAAATGGAGAGCATGCAAGATCTCAAACAACACAAACATGATAGAATCAATAGGATAGAATCATTAACCAATCTGACATAGTAATCTCAATATCCATCGGATCCCCTCAAACACAACATGCATGATTACAAATACATAATCTTGATCATAAACGGAGCTCACAAGATCTAAACATGGTAGCACAAAGGAGGAGAAACAACCATCTAGCTACTACATGGACCCGTAGTCCAAGGTGGAACTACTCACACATCATACCGGAGGCTGGCATGGTGATGAAAAAGGCCTCCGAGATGATCTCTCCCCTCCAGAAGGGTGCCAGGAAGAGCTTCGGATCCCCCCGATCTTTTTCGTGGAATATTGATCTGGTACTTAGGGTTTAGGTATCGGGGGCTTCTTATAGGCAAAGAGGGAGGCTGAGGGGGTGCCTGAGGCGGCTGCACCCCCCAGGCCCCGGCCAGGCCAGGCCGCATGACCAGGGGGTGTGGCCTCCTCGAGGATCTCCTCCGTCTCGTCTTCTGGCTCCGTGTTCCCCACGGTAAAATATTGACTTTGGCTTTTGTCCCATCCAATTCCGAGAATATTCATTTTCTGACTTTTCTAGAACCAAAAACAACAGAAAACAGGCAATTTTTGCACTGTGGCATCTTGTTAATAGTTTAGTCCCAGAAAACATATAAAAAACCTCAAAGTGAAGACAAAGCAAAGCAAAGTAGATACTAAACAAGCATGGAACATAAAAAGTTATAGATACGTTTACGACGTATCAAGCATCCCCAAGGCTAATTCCTGCTCGTCCTCGAGTACGTAAGTGATAAAAACAATAATTTTAGGTGACATGCACCATCAAAATCAAGATCAAACCATTTGCAGGCATTGAAAGCTGGGATCAAAGAATTCTAAACATGAGCATGAAAGAATAAGTTCTAATAGTAAGACAAAGTAACTATGCTGCAACATGAAAGGATACAAACAAAGATCATGAATAACAATGCATTGAAAGACGTTTGTTTGTTTCACATATAGAAAACATAACATAGTGGCATTCAACTTGTCCCTCATAGAGTAGCAATAAATGCATAGGACACCTTCAAAGTTTATAAGAGTGACTAGATACAAATATTTCAAGAGCAAGAAATATCAACAATATGAATCAATTAATAAGTTTTGGGACAATGCACATAGAACTAAGAATGGAAACTATGCTCTCTTAATTGGTGCCTAAGGATAGAAGGTGGAGACTTAATATAATGGTGGAAGAAAGGCCCTTCATAAAAGGGAAGCAGGGATTTCAAGTCTCATAAAGAGCTTCCAAAAGTTATGGTACTTGTTAGCTTTCAGCTCTCATTGCCCCTATCATAAGCATCTTGAAGTGATTAAGGTTAAAGTGAACAAACTATGGAGTATATGCTTGACAAAGTATAAGTTGGCAATCTCATGTCCCTTGAGTACGAGGGTCGCTCCTCATGCTACTCAACTTTAGTCACTGGTAAGTTCTTCTCATAGTAAGTACATGTGTATCATAGAGTACCGCCAACGGGGTACCCCTTGCACATGATATAGGAGCTATCCCATAATCAAAATGACAAGGCAAGCAGACAATGAGCATCTCGGCAATCTTCTTATTTACCATGGGAAAATGGTGCTTTTTTCTCTCTTTCCTCTTTTCAATATGTCTCTTTTTTATAAGAAGAAAGCTTTATAGATTTCTCACTATGGTGATGCTGCAAGTTTCCACCATGATTAGACATGACTTAGGCTAGCGGCCCAGGCATTTCTCTAACACATATACACAACTCCATGGACTTACAAGCTTCCCTTTTATTTCACACCGACGACATCCGCAAACAAAAGAGCATGATATCAACTGGGTACAATGTACAAGTGCAATGTTGAAAGTGTTCCCCATGATAGCATGGTTTTGCTAATTCCAACGTATAAGTGCAAGCATATACGACATAGATGACACAATGGTTCAAGTTTATTTAGGGGCAATAAAAATAAAGTGTGCCATCAAGTTTGTGAGAGCTTTAATCACTAAGTTTCACATAACAAGTTTAATTTAGAAGATAGATAAAACAAGAATATACTTGGAATGGTGTAACACACCATGCATAGGAATTTATAGTGGACACTTTGGAATAACTTGGTTTCTTGGGAGTTGGATGCATGAGTAGATCTTACTCATACAAGTGGAGGCTAGCAAAAGACTGGGAGCGACCAACTAAGAGAGCAATAATGGTCACAATCATGCAGAGCGACAAAACATTACTAATCAAAGCATAAAGTGGTACCATAAGTCAAAAACTAAATAATCATAGAGGCTAAGGTGACTGGTTCATAGTCATAACATCGTGTGAGCATGTGCCAAGTCAACCCAAACAAAGCATCAAAGGAGAATACCACAATATTATGATTTTGTATGCTAAAACAACACATGATCCTTTCAAGGCACATTAAGCAATCCTAATTGTTTGGCACAAGTCATGATACAACAATAATCACTAAGCATAAGGTCAAAAAACAACATCTAGCATGACATGATAAAGTCTATGTCATAGTCAAAACAAGCTCCTCTTGTACTACTAAAGCAAGAACTTCCTACTCCTTTCCAACACCAATCAACTTATTTGAAACAACACGGTGAAAACGGAGATCCAACCACTTTATTCAAGCAAAATAAGCAAACAAAAACCCAAGATCAACACAACTTGTGCATTAAACAATAAAAATGAAGTGTCTAGAAAGACCTGGGATTTTTATTGATGAAGAAGGGTATGCCTTGGGCATCCCCAAGCTTTGATGATTTTACCTCTTGGATATTTCTTGGGGTGACATGCGATGGCATCACCAAGCTTGAGCTTCTGTCCATTCTTAATCTCATTACATCATTCTTCCTTTACACCTGAAATTTTTCCTTCATACAAAACTTCACACAATCTTCATTAGCAATATTACTGCATTCAAAAGATAATAGAACTTTGGGTTTAGTTTTAAAACATCAAAACTTTCACTAAAGACACAATCTACTATAGAAATTCCCTCAAAAAGCTCAATTTCCCAAAAATAACCCAAAAAGGAATCAATAAGAAGCAAATGCAAATAATGGCAGAAATCTGTCAAAACAGACTAGCAGGTAGAAATCGATTTTTTCAAAAACCTTCTATTGGTCAAATAAAAAAGAGTTGAACTAAAGAAAGTTATCTAACAACCTGGGGGATTTATTCAAAAAATTACAGCTCAATCCGACTTACAGATATTTTACACGAATTTTTACAGTGGCGCACAAAAATATGTTTCGGGACAGCAACTCCCCAAATCTTACTTCCCTCTCATTAGAGGTTATTCTTTGCACAATAATCAAATAAAAAGGATAAAGAGAGGTTATTACAGAAATAATAACTTCCAAGACTCAAGAAAACTATTGGGTTATCTCCCAAGAAGTACTTTTCTTTAACGCCTTTAAGTTAGGCTTGATAGTTTGAGAAGATGCTCACATAAGAAATATGAATTCAAGAAAAAAAAAGAGCATCAAGAAGAAAATTCAAAACACATTTAAGTCTAACCCACTTCCTATGCATAGGAATCTTGTAAGAAAATAAATCAAAGAAGCACATAGTAACAAGAATGGGTAGATAAAACAAGAGCAACTTCAAAACTTTCAGCACATAGAGAGGTGTTTCAGTACCATGAAAATTTCTACAACCATTTTCCTCTTTTATAATAATTTTCAGTAGCCTCATGAATAAACTCAACAATATAACTATCACATAAAGCATGCTTTTCATGACCTGCAAACACATAATTTTTATCAAGCTCAAAAATAGTGGGATTAAAACCTTCAAACCCACTTTTAACAATTTTATAACAAGGTGACTTATCATTCAATATAGGACCATCATCTAGAGCTTTATCATAAACATTTCCTAAGCAAAACTCTTTAGTACCATGAATTTCTAAGTTAGGCACAAATAAAGGATCATCATAGATAACAGGAGCATAATTATCATCACAAGTTTTACCCATAGTAGATATTTCAATAGAATCTATAGGAACATAACATTCATCCTCCTTTGGTAAGCATGGGGGACAATCAAATAATGTAAGGGATAAAGAGTTACTCTAATTAGAAGGTAGGCATGGGTAGCTAATTCATTCTTCCTCCTTTTGTTCATCACTCTCCTCCTCTTTTTCATCTAATGAGCTTCCCGTTTCAGCAATTTCTTCTTCCATAAGCTCCTGCAAGGCATTAGTCTCTTCCGTTTGTGGAAAGCATCTATTAAAATATTAAAGAATATAGCCATTTTCTTCCTTGTAATTATTGAAGGAAAATTTAAGTATATCATAAACCTCATATTCATAAGGTGAATCATCAATATTTTCAAGCAAACTAGAAAGTTCAAATGCACCCTTCCAAACAATAAATTCTTCAGTTTGTTCCACATTATAAAAGTCATAATTTCCTTTAACATAAGAATATATGGTAATATTATCGTTATACTCACATTGAAAGTGGAGGTGTTTATACCTCCTAAGCAACAAGATTTATCAAAGCAATAAGTAATATTATAAGTAGAGCACACGTCTCTAGCAATAGTATTCAATTGATCAATTTGTTTCCATAAGTGTTTCCCTTTTTGTGACAAGCGGTGTTCCTTCTAATAATACTTTTGTTCTTCCATGAACCCACCTTGCCAATAAGAACTAGTTTCAAAGGAACTATCCATTGATAGAAAGCATGACAAAGCAAGGCAATAACAGACCAACAACTATAGTAGGAACTAATTTTTTGTGTTTTTGATAAGAAAAAGCAAACCAAAGGAAACTATTTTTTGGATTTTTTGATAAAAAGAAGCAAACAAAACAAAGCAAAAGAAACTAAGCAAAACAAAAACAAAGTAAAGAGAAAGGTTGTGAAGGACTCCCCTTGTGAAGCCATCCTTAGCCTCCCCGACAACAACGCCAGAAATAGCTTGATGATGTGTAGATTATATCACTGTAGAGCTTCGTTCGGAGACCCCAAGAGGAAGGTATTATGAGCACAGCAGGAAGTTTTCCCTCAGTAGAAACCAAGGTTATCGAACCAGTAGGAGGAAGGAAACGACCCAAAGGTGTTGCTAGCAACTTGTAAACCTGCACAACACAAAATCAAGACTTTGCCCCAACGAACAGTGAGGTTGTCAATCTCACTGCTTTGCTGAAAACAAAGGATTAACTGTATGGTATGGAAGGTAATGGTGGCTTGCAAAAAGTAAATAGTAACAGTGGAAGATGTATCAATGGTAAAGATTGGACCGGGGTTCATAGTTCACTAGAGGTGTTCTCCTTAAAATAAACAACATAACATGCTGGGTAAACAAATTACAACGAGGAAATTGACAGGACAGAGCAAGGCATAACAATGCAATACTAGACATTCATGATCTTATGATTTGATTAAGCAATACAACAAGATACATAGACCGCCATCCAACTGCATCTATGACTAGTAATCCACCTTCAGGTTATCATTCGAACCCCCTCCAGTATTAAGTTGCAAGCAATAGATAACTGCTTTTAAGCAAGGTGTGTAAAGTAAACAATCCACTTGTTCCATGAACAAGAGATCGTTGTTTTCTCCCTAGTAGAAACAGCACATCTGCAACCTTAGAGTTTTCTGTCACTTCCCCGGATTAAATAGAGGCATGAACCCACTATCGAGCATAAATACTCCCTCTTGGAGTCACTAGCATCTACTTGGCCAAGATAGCTACTAGAAACGGAGAGCATGCAAGATCTCAAACAACACAGACATGATAGAATCAATAAGATAGAATCATTAACCAATCTGACATAGTAATGTCAATATCCATTGGATCCCCGCAAACACAACATGCATGATTACAAATAGATGATCTTGATCATGAACTGAGCTCACAAGATCTAAACATGGTAGCACAAGGGAGGAGAAATAACCATCTAGCTACTACATGGACCCATAGTCCAAGGTGGAACTACTCACGCATCATACCGAAGGCTAGCATGGTGATGAAGAAGGCCTCCGGGATGATCTCTCCCCTCCGAAAGGGTGCCAGGAAGAGCTTCAGATCCCCCCGATCTAGGGACGATAGTGATGGTGGCTATGGACTGTTTCATGGAAGATTGATTGGGTACTTAGGATTTAGGTATCGGGGCTTCTTATAGGAGAAGAGGAAGGCCGAGGGGGTTCCCGAGGCGGCTGCACCCCCCCCCCCCCCAAGCACGGGCCAGGACAGGCCGCGTGGCCAGGGGTGTGGCCCTCTCGAGGCCCTCCTCCGTCTTGTCTTCTGGCTCCGTGTTCCCCACGGTAAAATATTGACTTTGGCTTTTGTCCCGTCCAATTCCGAGAATATTCATTTTCTGAATTTTCTGGAACAAAAAACAACAGAAAACTGGCAACTGGCACTGTGGCATCTTGTTAATAGGTTAGTCCCAGAAAACATATAAAAATACCTCAAAGTGAATACAGAGCAAATTAAAGTACATATTAAACAAGCATGGAACATCAAAAATTATAGATACGTTTACGATGTATCACCCCCATATAAGCAAGGGGTAGGGCGCCCCTTGGCCCTCACCCCAAAACCCTAGGCCACTGCCCCTTGCTCCCAAGTCGCCGGTGCCCTAGACCCTCTAAACCGCCACCGCCTTGCTCAGGCCGCCGGCGCCCTCCTCCCCTAGGCGTCCAAACCCTAGCCACTGAGGCCCTCTCTACTTCACCATACCTGCTCGGGCTTAGGCGAAAACCTACAGTATCTACTCCTCCACCTCCACCACCACACCGTCGTGCTGCTGGAATCGCGAGGAGATCTACAACCTCTACTGCTTGCTGGAACAAGGGAGAGGAAGGTCTTCATCGAGTACCGAACATGTGACCGACTGCAGAAGCGTTGCCGGAACGTGGCGCTAGAAAGATCGTCTTCGCGATCTTGAGATCGGCAAGTGAACGACTACATGGACCACGAGAATCCGATCATGTTAAACGCTTTGGATCTATGAGGGTTAGTTCTTTGTAAACTCGTTGCACCGATCTCATAGATTAGATCTTGGCTTTTGTGTGTTCATGCGATAGAATTTTTTGTTTTCCATGCTATGAACCCCTATAGATCATTGGTCCAAGAGAAGTCTTGACCATGTCTAGAGTATTCTCGAACTATTGGGTATCATGCTTAAGGGCTTGACAAAGCTAAGAGATCGTTAATGGCTTATTCGGAATAACTAAAGAAATGAGAAGAGAGAAACCAGAAATATTCTGGAGAGATCCAAAGGTGTTCGAAGAAAGAATAGAGGAAAAGGGACGGAAAGGAGTTTCAGATAAATGATGATATAAATATATATTTATTATATGTTAATTGTGAATAATATATTCTAAATAAATATTTGAATAAAGATTTATAAAGGCATTTTTCTCATTAGACAAAACTCCGGAGGGATTTTTCCTAAAAAGGGATGAAAAAGGCAAAAGCAAAACAGCAAAGGGGCTGATTTAACCAGCCCAAGTGGGCAGCAACTATCGTGGGCCGCGCGTGGGCAGCAGTCGCAGCCCGCCATCGCCTCAGCTGCTCTAGCCCGGCCCAAGTGGGAGCTCGCGGCGGAGATGGAGGGCGGGCGAGATGGGCTGGCACCCGGTGCGGCTTCCTCCCGCCCAGGGCGCCACGCCCACCCAGCCATCACCCAGGGCTTCCGCCTATATAAAGAGGTGCCCATATGAGGATTAAAATACACAAGAAAATACAGAAAATTCCTGTGTAGCCTCTCTCTCTCCCTATCTCTCTCTCTCTCTCTCTCTCTCTCTCTCTCTCTCTCTCTCTCTCTCTCGCACGCGCGCACGACCGTGGCCCCCTTGTCATGGTTGTGCAAACGTGAAGTTCTTCACTGTGGAGCGCCATCGCGCAGATATACTTCCACAATATCGGCTAGATCGGGGAGAAGCGGGAGTCATCATAAAGCACCATACGTGTGCTACTCCCTCTGGCAGCGCCGTGCTGTCAGAGCTAGGAGTTGTCAGGGCCGTTGGACTTCGTGACCTTGAGTCAGCGTCAGGGTGTCTTATTCAACCATGTTCCTCGCGGTACATTAACGGCTTGGTATTCAAAGGTATGAATACTGTATCCCCTCCCATTACTGGATTACTAGTAGATAGATCCTGACATTAGGGTTTCGATCATAGGATTTTTTTTGTTTTTTTCCCTCGAACCCCAATAGAAACGTCACTCCGCAACTATGGCTTTTAGGTATCTCTGTTGGTGTCTGTTGGGTTGCATGAATCAAGATTGATATTTATTCCTTCGTATGCTAGAGTTTAAGATATCTTGGGACCTCTCGGTAGTATAGCATCCAAGAGCTAAGTTACTAAAGTAGTTGGTCACATGGATCCTATACCACCGTGCGAGTAAAGAGATGCCGGTAACGAGATTGAACTAGGTGTAGTGATACCGATGATCGAATCTCGGGCAAGTAATATATCACGATACAGAAGGAATCGTATACTGGATTGTTTGAATCTTTGACATTGTGGTTCAACCAAAAAGAACTTCCTTAAATGTGTAGGAACCACTATGGGATTCCCGGTCCCGCTAATGGTTATTGATCAGAGAGTTGTCTCGATCATGTCTACATATTCTCGAACCCGTCGGGTCACACACTTAACCTATAATGTCGCTAATCTTTGTTGAGAATATGTATGGTGTAAATCAAATATTGTTTGAAGTCTTGGATGAGATGCTTGATATCATGAGGAGCTTTTACAAATGGTCCGAAGGTGGCGAATTATATATGGCACTTCCTATTTTAGGTTTTGGGAAAATTTCATAAGTTTTCTATGTGATTGAACCTGCTATAAAGTTCCCGAAGTGTCCATGGTGGGGCCCAACTGTGAGGTGGTGCCGCATGGGATCATGTGGGGGCACCTAGGCCCTAGTGGGCTAGTGCCCCACAGCCACAAGCGGCCCAAGTGGCCTGCCGGCCCTAGGAGGAACCCTAAACATGGAAGGGGTGGCGCATGGGGGAGAGACTCCTCCCTCCCTTGCTGCCATTGTCCCTAGCTTGGAGGGGGCCAAGACACCCCCAGACGCCTATATAGAGAGGGGTAGGGAAGGGGTCGATGCACCTTTGCCCCTTGCCGCCTCTCTCTCTAAGTCTTTTTCCACCACTCCGGATTGGAAAAGGCAAAGCTCTTCAGGAATACACCACCACCATAGTAGTGCTGCCATTGTGCTATCGGATTCTCGCGGAGTTCTTCTACCTCTATTGTGGTGTCAAGAAGGAGGAGACGTCACCATGACAGAATGTGTGGACACCGCGAAGGTGTTGTACGTTCGGTACACGGATCTCAAAGGTCAAGATCTACATCGGTATGAACTGACGCATGTGATCGACTACATCACCCATGATCTCTAGATCATTAGTGCTCGTGTTCTTTGAGGGTAATTAGATTGGTATTCTACTTGTTACTTGCATCTAGTAGATTAGATCATGTGGGGTTCTCTCTTGCTATTCCATAGGAAATATTTTTTCCATGCGACGAACCCATCAACAAGAGGTGGAGTTCCTCCCTTCGGATGATGTGCAGGTTGCCACCCGTAGAGAGGATAAGGAACATCGCATCATCATGTAGAAGTTCACGGCCCACGAATCCGATGAGGTTGTCAACGCTAGGTTTCGACAGGCACATCGCATGAGCTTGTGTAGGCAAAGTACGAGTACTATGCTATGAGGGATGCATGGGAGAATAAGAAGATGGACGAGGTTGGTCCCTCGATAGTGCGGTGACCCAGCATACCACTGCATGTGTAGTATACTATAGTCGTTAACATGGCATCCACAGAACACCGTTCCGTAAATATCACATCCCTCAGAGTGGTACAACAGAATCATTGCGGGTCCATATTACAAACATACACACGTTATTATTATTACAATACCGGAAATTCAAGGCTTCCAAAAGATTCAGCTTACAAACCAAAATATAAGTGTTTTAGCGGAAGTTTCAAATTTAAAACATAAACTCCAAATTGAGCTCAACAACTTATTGCTATGTAGTGTTCATGATGCTCGGATCAAGTGGTTAGTAGAACTATATTAATTATTCCGACTCCTAGAACTCTCCTCCGTAGACGATGTCGTAATCCTCCCCTTCTACGGCTCCATACAAGTTGGGATCTTCATAGAAGACCTCCTCTTGATTCTCAGATGCGTACATTGGAGTACCTTCGGGATTCTCAGAGTCTAAGCAAGGATTCAAAGGAAAGGATGAGTAACAGCGTTACCCAACAAGTTCATTATATGCAAGGTAGGAAGTTTGATGCTCTATCTACCACCTCAGACTATCAGTCTTTGGCATTATGCAATTTTCGTAAATCTTTCTTCAAAGATTGTTTTTATTATAAAAATCTATGACCATCAGCCTTCACAGGTTGACTAGAACTTTCATGGAACTTTTATTATAAAAATCCTGACGTGTTCGTAGCTCCTTCCTGGAACAGGGAGTAACAAGTTACAGTTCTTACACTCTGCAGAGGTGCGTTACTTTTCCCATGAGAGATCAACTCCTTGTTGCACAACCGGGCGTACTTTCCCGTCCACAATTCCATGATGTGGGGCCCAGTAGTTGGTCCAAGCCAATCACTGCCCTCTTCGTGGCCTCATATGTCTACACGATCCTTCAGCTAGATCACATTCGTTAAGCCTTCGGGCAGGCTAAAATCCTGATGAGTTTCCAAAGACTCTATGACCTAGTGATGCCCGGATTAGTACAATTTACATAGACTATCTCCCTAAACACCATTCATAGATAATCTAGACACCAAAAGTGTGGGGCTTAAGGGTGCCCACCCATATGTTGGATCCACACCAGGAATCACAACGTCACGTTAAGATCATATTGCCTCCATATAAGAGGAAAAGGATACAACAGACTTCTCTGTCCCATTCCAAATCTCATGGTTAACGCGTAATTTTTCTTTCTCTGTAGTATAGATGATAACACACAATTTGCAAATACTTTGATAAAGACTCTTCAAAGGACATGAGCAAGTGATGAACTTGCCTTGTGATGGCAAGGTAGTGAAGTCTGATGCTTGCACTGGACCTTGAGCTTCTATTTCTACAAAAACATCATTATTGCCCGGTAAGGACAATACTTAAAGAAGCAAAATGATTATGCAAAGTAATGTAATGGATCTTTTAACTTGATATGCATTTTCCCCATTATTATAAAAATTCTTTTTAATAATAAAGGATTCATAAATATTAAATTTTAATATTTATAATAGAATATTGTATTCTTTTATTTTATTTCCCTTTTATTTGACTTTTATTGATTTAATAATTCTTTTAAGAATTATCACTTAGATATCAAAAATTGTTATTAAATATTTGTTTAGTATTTTTCTAAAATACTACAATATTAATATATGATGAAAGTGATTTTTATTTATTTTTATCATCTTTTAATAATTTTGTAAAATTCCATAAGGAATATATAAATTACAAAATTCTTAATAAAATTTATATGTCTAAAATTTTATATCTCAATTTATTTGGATAGTTTGGATTTTTTGAATCCAAAAATATTTTATTTATATTTTTTGGACTTTTATTTTATTTTCTACAATTTTATTGAGTTTAGGGGCATTTTGGTCTTTTCCTATTTATTAAAACAGATTTCAAACGACTTGGGCTGGCCCTTTGGGCTTATTGGGCCCTTGTGGCCCAATAGGGCAGGGTCAAAATCATTACCCCGAAGGGTCTTCGGCCCACCCAGCCCACTCATTCACTCTGTCTCTTCTTTGTTCTCATCTCCCCTCTCCCTCGACCCCGTGGGGTTCTGGCGCCGCCGCTGGCGATGCCCGCCGCCGTGGGCCTTCCTGGCCACCACCGTGGTGCAGGACAAGGTTGGCGACTACGCTCGTCCATCTGGTCTAGTTCGATTTGATTCTGGAGCTCCCCTGTGGCCAGGTTCACCCCGTTCCCGAACCCTAGGTTTTGGGTTGGGTGCTGCCACCGCTGCTATGGACCCTCCTGTGGTGGCATGCGGTGTTCGTGTGCTGTTGTGGCTGCCGCTGGGGCTGGTACGGGTTGCAGCGCCCTCTGGGTGCTCCCCGTGCCGTTGCGAGCACATCAGCCCTTCTCCTTCCTCTTCAATTCGTCAGCGAGGACCTCGGGTAAGTTGCCTCTGTGGATCTTAGTTCATCCTATCATCATGAATCTCTCTGTGTGTATCTAGTGGCTACCCTTGACTAGTGCATGCGTTTTGATTAGGGTTCATATCCTAATTAGGGTTCTTGTTCTGATTAGGGCTCATATCCCTCTGTTGATCATATCTAAGATGAATTGGATCTAGTGGTGATAATCCTTGAGCATGATGAATGACTGTTTGCTGTGGATTATTATTTGTAGTTGGCTTTGGTGATGCTAGTGGCTTGTCAGACTTATTCTAGTGGTAATTTACTATGATCCAATGTTAGTGTTTCTACGAAATCCCTACTTGGAAATGTTGTTGATCTGAGAATTTTCCACTATCGAGATGTTTATACTGACAGTAGTTCTATCAGTAATTGCTTACTGCATTTATAATGGTTGGCTTATATGAGAATATACATACTAAATATAATCATTACATGTTAATGATTTTCTATAAATGTATATATGAGTTTGATGATGATTCTTGGCATTTGGTTTCAGGAAGATGATATTTAGTGGCTTGTCCCTTTTTATTTGTGAAATCTAAGTAAAGATTGGGATTAGCTTATTAGAACTTGTCCTTGTGATACCATTATAAACTGGCACACAAGTGATATGGTCCTATTTCTGAGCTTGGCTCTGACAGTGCTTGTGATTAATACTGGCAAGATAAAATGAAAGCTTCTTTTAATTCTCCTGCCTATGATGTTGGTCTGAGGCATAGGAACTAGTTTCCTAATGGCTGTCCCCAATAGAGATATTCTGGTAGAATTATCAGTTGCTAATTCTTGAAGCATAATTGGAAAACAATGGTTGTGCTAAGGGTTTTGCATGGATCCATAGGGTTTATGGATACTGAGGGGCTACTCTTTTAAGAGATGTGCCCAGATTTCATAATCTTTCCTTTGGCTACATTGAAATATAGGATTTGGCCTTTGTAACCAGGATCAATGATGTTGGTCTGAGATCCTGGTTATACTGGTAGGTTAATCTTGTGATTATGACTTTAATTTTTTTAAAACCTTCTAGGATGGATTCATCCCACTTGGATGAATACTGAGAGGTTAGATATAAAACAACACATGATTCTTTGATATGATAAACAGATCATGTGATGGTTTTATATAACTCACCACAACTGTTGTTGCTGTTGTGGTTGCAACTTGTTGATCTGGTAGCCTGATCTTGCTGGCTTGATCTGGTCCTTCTCTTGTTGCTGTCCCTACTGCTTACAGCTTCTGGAACTTGTCCTTGATCTTGCTATCCACCTTCTGGTTCCTGGTAGCTTGGTCTTGACCTTGCTATCCACCTGATCCACTCCCTCCTTATGTCACCATCTTGGTGAGTTCTGAGAGGATCTGGTTTGTGGTTTAGTTTGGCAGGTTTGGCTGTGGCTAGTCTGCTGATGTTTGATGTGTATGAACAAGAAGATGAGGTTGTGGTGCTTGCCCATGGCTGTGCTGATGGTTTTGTGTGATTGAGCTGTTGCTGTGGGGCTGACAGCACACACCATGCAATTTGGTGTGTGTGCTGCCTGTGTGCTTGCTGTGCACTTATGGATATGCTCAGAATTTGAGAGTGACTTTTATCTGGTTACTTTTACCTGGCTGGTGAAACTTGCCCCTCCTTGCTATCATTTGACTTCTGGCTTAAAATTATGAAAGATACATTCTTTCATATTGGTGAAACTTGCCCCTTTTATAAAATTACTCAATGGTGAATCTTGATCAGTGCACTTCACTGACAAGTCTGAGAGTAATTCCATTCTAATCTTAACCTTTTTTATTATTTTTTTGATTGATGTTTGTTTTGCAGGTACCAGATTTGAAGATCAAGACTTTAGTTTAGGTTTTTCTTTCTTTATAGAATAGTCACTTGTAATATTTCTCTGATTCAATTGTAATCTTTAATTTATTCTTTTGTACTTTTTATTTTATTATTTTGTAATAAATATTGTACTATTATTCAATATTTAAAAATTCTTCTTTTGTTTTATTTACTATTGTAAATATTTCTAGTAAGTTACATTTTGTAACTCAATTATTGAATAAAGTTTTGGAACAAATATTCATTCTATTGGTTCATTTATTTTATTCAAAGTTTGGGTCATTAATTGTTAACTCTTGACTAAATCAAATCACTCAAATCTAATTCTTAATACTTTTGAATTATAATTCAAACATTCAAGTTTTAAATTCAAATTTCATTTCCCAAAACCATAAATCCACAAAGATCATATCAAAGTCTATAGCAATCATCCTTCAAGACTAAACCTATTCTCAAAGTATGAAAGAAACCTTGATCACTTTAGGTTTTTATTTGGCGAAAAATTTACCCACATTTTCACAGATGAATGCTTGCAATATTTCAAATTTCTAAATCTATCCTTCGTTAGTTCCTACATGCTGGTATGTTACAGATAGTGATGAAGGTGGAGTCCGACAATGATTCCTCTGACTTGTTAATGTTTGGTAGTGCGGAGTAGTAGTCTAGTGTCGCTATGTAGTGTCGGTGTAATCAGTGGCGTGTGCCAGTTGAATTTTGTTCAATTTTTCATGTTTTAAGCCCTAAATATCTTGTAGTACGCAAATTTCAAGTATGGAACTCTTTCAAGTTATAATTTAGTAGAAGATTTTGGCAGGGATAAGACAAAAAATGTCATGGATGGCCATCAATGAAAAAATTCATGACAAAAGAAATGTCATGTATATGAGTCATAGAATCATGATATTTTTAATGCAATTTCGTCACGTCCAGTGGGACGGGCCCAATCACCCATGAATTTTTATCATCATGGACGACGCTACAGGGCAGATGGTATTGCAAACAACCGTTATCGTTATATGATGACGGAATGACGTCATTACTATCGTGACGTTTTTCCTATCAAGGCTAGATGTCGTTACTACCACTTTCTGACATTATAACGCCTGTTTCTGACATCATTCGCCACTTTTCTGACGTCATCCAATCGTGACATTTTTTTGTTCGCCACGACCTGTCGTTGACGTGCAGAGACATGGAACATCAACATAACGACATGTGGTCCAATGGGATAATGACATGTGGACCAAGTGAAATGCAACACGTTGACCAATCAGAGCGGGACACGTACGTATCCCACATCATGAAGATTTTATGAGTTGGTACACCACAAGGCTTCACAAGTACTAGATGAGCAGGCGATCTTCGCCTCGCCGCCTGCATTTTGTTTCGGCATGACACAGCCAGCGTGATAGAATTGCAGGCGTTTTTCCACGCTGATGTAATACCTAAGTTCATACCAAGTAAATCTGTGAAAGACTGCCATGACTAAGGATATTTTTCCTTCCCAGGCTTCCAGGACATGCTTACTTACTGTTTTTTATTATTTTTCAACAATAATTGATGTTGCATAATAACTGAATATTTACTCAAAACCAAGGCAAACATGGGGCATGCAGTTTAGGCAGAAGAAAAGTCTAGGCATTAGGTTCCACTACCAAAACATGTCATCAAAATGATCCAATGGACACACGAGTTCTGTTCCAAGACACGGGCATTCATCCCGACAACATGTACATAATGCATTTAAAGCCTCTTTCTCGGCAATCTTAAAACTTGATCACAAACAAACCTTCTGGTGCTCTTTAGCAATTACCAAACAACTTTTTTGAAGCTAGCGATCTATCGATCTGAAAATAGAAAATTCACTATTGGTCATAACAGTACTCAAGGTTATTGATTCTTCGCGTCTTGTTGACACTTTGGGCCGAGAACGTGAAGATTGACATAGGACTTCATGCAACCCTGAGATAATTTATGGGTTGGTTGCAGCACAATATTAGTTCAAGCAGAAAATGTTTTCTAGGTAAAATTACACCAACGCAAACAACAGCAGAACCACCAACAAACTCTCTTCATTCGTAATATCTTAGCAGCATTATGTGCTCTAGAACTTGTTTTCGGTAATATGAATACATACAAGGAAAAAAGATGATGAGTGTATGGCACTAAGCACACCCTATCTCAAGGTGAATACTTTGCGTATCATTTAAACTAAGACCTTGTGAGTGAATGAATATATGAAGAAAAACATTTCACGTGGAGAATAATGCTGCAGATTATTACCTGCCAAAGTATGAAAGTAAAATATGCAGCCTTGCAGCCATTTGATACTCGTTTATGCACATTTAACTCTAAGAAAACGGAAAGTAAGTCTCCCATCTCATATCCACTGCCAGCGAACATACTTGGCCATTTTCATCTATTGCCAAACCAGAAACATGGGACTGAGCAAAGTCAAAATAGGATCAGGGTTGATAAGTCGATTTTATTCTAGATATTTTTGTGCGTCCTCCAATCCAAATTTGTTAACTGATAAGCTGCAATCAGGGATATATAGTTGTCTGCCTATGTTTCAAATGTCAAGGTCTGATGTTAAAGAACAGGATGCATCTTTACTGGCTGAACTTGTAGTATTTAGTTTTTTAACTTGAACTACTTGTGAAAAAACTTTGATAAACTAAATACACTTCAACAATTAACTTCAAATTTCTTTAGGGGATATGAATATAGAAATAAAACATGCAAATATATTGTATTTAACTATTTATACTACACAAACATATCTAATCTAACGGACAGCTCTAACAGATATCATGTTCTTAATTGACGATGCAAAAAAGCCCTAATCACAACACACAAATATATACATATATATATATATACAGGGTCACTCTGCGACAAACATGGTTTTTAAGGCGACCTGGGGGCGCTTTGGCGCCTAGGCGGGCGCATTTTGACCTGTGAAAATGCAATATTCCTGTTTTAGTTGGGTACTAATCTGAGTAAAATACAACACATGCAGAACATACCAAAGGAAACAACTGAGATAACCTTCTAAAAAATGAGCAGAACCATGAGTGGTATATAATCAATGATTTTTGTAAAAAAAAAATTAATGGCAAGGTAGAGAGCATGAGTAACTACTTTACATGCTACATACAGTAAAAATAAGATATACTTGGTTTTGGTTATATGAGAAAATATTATTTCGTTCCAAACTGTGAATAAAATAACATACCTTGACATAGATATTTCCAGCTCACCAAGCCTTGTTAGAAAGGTTTCCAGTGTTTCGGATAAGATTTTAGAGTCTTCTTTCCAGAGGTGCTGGTCTCGTACAGTGGCCTAGCAAAATATCACAAAATGAAAACTCTAAGGCCAATGCTAGTTAGATATCACGCTAACTCTTCATAAATGCAGAAAAAATCAATTGATGTTTATGAAAGAGCTATAGCGTTCCCAATAAACTTAGATTTTTTCCACCAGATTTTTTGCATAACCTTTTACCAAGCAACTTCAGATTTAGGAGATTGGCTAGTAAATATGGTATACATTTCCGCGTTTCTTATCAAGTTTAGTAAATCAGCAATAGTATCCTTGTCCATACGACTCTAAATCTAGGTTCCTCCTATTTTTTTTTATAATCAACATATTCTCATTTTAAGTTTTAGAATATATACGTAAAACACAATCTGCTAAATGTATTCTTTGGTATAAATTCCACCACTAAGCTAAAGACCAGCTTCTGAACGTAGACACATATTTCACCTATCGACTTTAGACTTACTGTGAGAGACTGGGCAAAGTACTAAAAGTTAAATTGCCGCTAAACATAGGCACCAGCCATCGGATTCTGATGTTGGGTACCACTTTGTGTCATCATGCCCACCATCTGCATAAAGAATAGTATTGCAGATCCAATAAATGAGCACATCTTCCTCCAAACCTAGAAGCGAGATGGCTGAATCATTGTTGCGGGCTACAAATCAACATGTACAATATTTTCACTCAAACAACTGCACTTGACTAACTGCAGAGTCCAACATACTAACTCAACGATAAATCTATACCATTTGCATAGAAAAAAGAGATATAAAGCAAAGAATTGCATAGGAGCGTATGAAATGAAGCCACATATATTGTCCACCAAAAACATTGAAAAGAAACAATCTCCCCATGGTTCATGAGCTGATGCTACAAGTCCTCTACCTTGTTGCATCTTAAAAATTAATAGGGGCGAAACAAAATTATCGAATTTATCATCCGGAAGACCACGAAAAGTGAGGGTGATCCTTGCCAAGCTTTATTTTCCTCCATGCAAGTTCTCTAAACATTAAGTATCTTCAAACCACCGAAATAAAACAACACTGGAAGTATCTGATACTGCAGAACTATGCCCACAAAACAAAGGTGTGTAAAAAATATCACCTGCAGTTCAACCCAACGCATGAGGGAGACAATGACCGTATACATCAATCATGTCCAGTGGAGAAGAAAAAAAATGATCAACACCATTAATGAACGACCCGTATCCTCGCGCGCACTGAAATTCTCCCATGTTGTCAGATCCGTCAACCCCATATACTCGATGCACCCGACTCCTACCAAAATCAAACATATTTCAAATAATGAATTGATAAATCCCATCTAGTGCATGCCTTGCAAGTTTCAACCTAATGCAACTCCAGCAGATCATCACACAAACAAGAACAAAATGCATGACACCACGCCGATATATTTGCAGATAGCAAGGAAACAAAATCTCATTTCTAATTATGCCTAAAAGAAATATCATCCTTTTTAGCAAATATCACACGTATAATTTTGGAATAGCACAGGAAGGCAGAGCCTGCACAAATATGAGTTTGGTCATACATAAATCATCCTTTGTTCAGCAAATTAATATCATCTATAATGTTGGAACAAAAACATCAAGATGATATGCACTTCTATACCTCAGAGTGCACCGGTGAGGGGAGTAGGAGCTGGTGCTTGGGTTTTGGAAACAACTTCTCAGACAGAGAACCTGCAGGTCAGGTCAGAGGAGAAACGAAGGAGGATGCCGCCGGTGGTCGAGGAGAATAGCCTAGGATACTCTAAGGGGTATTTTCATATGGTGAAACTGGAACCTAAAATAATCCTTATACCTAGTTAACAACAAATTATTTTAAGTCATCTGCAGATCTGCTGAACGATAAAAAACTAAAGTTCTTTAGGAAGAGGTATAATAAGAGATGATTTTGGTAAAATCAATAATGCAACAACATTTCTTGTAAGCGACACCTCATATTGCAATGGAGCAAAAAACATATAAGACATTTTTCATAATATGCCTAAGAGAAATGAGAACATACGTAGGTCCATGGAACCTACGGCAACATACTTTGAGTCTGTCCCAAACTTACAGACATCACTTTCCCTGCAAATGACACATCCATGTTAATCCCCCAACAGAAGGGAAAACCCACAAGCATTGGAGAAGAGCACATGAATGCCAAACCTATTCCCGATAGATCTGGTCTTGTCTTGACAAGATTCCATTCCGACTTGATATTGGCTACTTGGTAAACCCTAGGACCATACCGAAGTGATCGTTTTTCAATGCAATTCATTTCGAGAAGCTAACGACATATAGTGAGCTGACCAGAGAACGGACATTAAGCCAATTCACTTGATACAGTAATATAAAGCAGTTAAGTTAGATTTGAAGTGTACCTTATATCAGCACCAGCAACGGCTATATAATTTCCACTGAAATCAAATTCCACTGCAAGAGATAAGTGTGTTAGAGAATACGGATTCAAAGAGAAAAGGCAAGCTGCAAACATGAAAGAAGCTCATGAACCGAGAAAAAGAAAACTGTAAACTGTAGTAGATTCATGCTATCTGAAACCACAGAAACTATGCAAGTATATGTTACTGCCTACAACATAGTACTCTTATAAGAGACAACCAATTAAATGGGAGACTATTATTAATTATTCAGAAGTACTGCTAATCTTGACATGGTGGTCAGATTATAACACTAAATTCATTTTTTTCCATTAGTAGTATTGGATCAGTAATGCTTATAAAAAATGTGACACATGGGTATATAGCTTCCAAGCTATTCTCTTTACGGGGTTCAACAAAAAACTTAATATATGCAACCAATATCCATGTCATGAACAGTACTATCATATCTTCATTCTTCAGGTAAGCCTCATAATAAGATAATGAAGTCGATCAAGGGGGCAACTTCATCATGACTATGAAATTTTCATCCACGGTGTACTTATCTGGTATTGCAAGAATTGGCCATGCTATGGGGTTATGTGTGGTTACCACAGTGGTCAGGAGATAGTGCATACCTTACTTACATTCAGCGACCATAGTATGCTTTGGGAATTCTCAACTTCTCAAGCATGAGACTCAGCACCACCCTACCAGGGATTCTAATCGCATTCACAACACTTTGTGGCATCATGGGAATGTTGTATAACCAATATATGAATTTAGAACTCTGCATATACCTGCATGAATCCAAATATCAGTAATTTCAGCTACTCACTTTGTGAATTGAACTGAACTGCAGTAAGGGGTTGAAATAACAAAGATGTCAATCAAAAGCATTGGAGCACCACTCTACTATTGACTACACGTTGACCACTCGTTGGACAAAAAAATTATTACCCAAATATGAAAACAGCTTGAGTACTCTAACTGAACTACTTCACGGTGCAAAGCCCTCGGTAACAGATTAAGTTAAATTGGAGAGCACCGAACACCTTAGCGCTTCCCTTATAGAAGTAGCTGTCTAGGATACCGAAGTTCACTCGGCCAGCCGAATCAGCCAGACAACTACAATTGCACCATACTCCATTGTTACGGTAGCAGAGTTCCTGAATATGAGAAATCAAGGAATAACAAAATCACACTAAAATATTTCAGTTTCCATTATACTTGGCACATATTCCATTAGTTCTTCATCATGTACATTCTCCCATCTACCTCTCAAGGTCTCATGCCATCATATAGCAGAAAAGATGCTGAATAATAAATACAAAAATAACTGATCAATCGCATCACACCTTTCTTTGGATTATGGGCCATGTGAAGGACCCTAGATCATCGCTATACGTAGGAGAGCAGCATCGTCTGGAGGAACAGACTGTCACCGTCCTTCTCTCCTGGATGGACGGTCGCTGGAGCAGGGACGACCAGGCCTCGCCGAACCAGACCGCCGACGTGCGGGGGCAGCAGGAGAAGGACCTTGCCGCGTAGGAGGGCAGTGGGGGTGGTGGAGGAGCAGGAGATAAATGGTGTGGAATTCCTAGGCTTCAGCGTCAACGACACTGGATAGCAGAAGAAGGGCTAGGGTTTGCACATGGAGGCGCGGAATGGCTGCTTCGGAGGAGGGATCGAATGGGGAGAGGGCACAGGAGCTGCGCCGGCGAGCGGTGGGGCTAGGGAGGCCGGCGAGGTATGGGGACGGGGCTGCCAACAGCGTGGCTGCGAGAGAGAGAGATTGAGATGAAGAGGGTCAAGGATAGCGCACACCGCCCACCAGCTGCCCAACCCAGCTGGCTCTCGGGACATGGCGAGGGCGGCGAGTGACGACAAATATTTGACCTAGGAGGATAGAGGAGAAGCCGAGAGGAGGCGGCGAGGGCGAGCGGAGATGTGGCGAGGGCGAGGGCGAGGGCGAGCGGAGAAGATGAGGCGGGGGCGAGGGCAGGTCGATTGAGCGCCTCTGCGGGGGTCACATCCAGCGAGAACCAAAAATAAGGCCCACAGGCAGAGACAAAGGATGGAACGACGCGCCACAGAAGTCCTGAGAAACCTGTCTGCAGCTCACGCTTAAGTCTTTAGATAATATTTCTCTTACAACAATGGCATCTTTTACAATACTTAGCTTCATTAAGCAAATAACTTATTAATGCTATAAGAAGGACGCTCTAGAATGATGGTATCCCTGCTACTTTTTTGAAATAATTTGCTAAATTTTTCAGCTGATGTGATAATATGCGTTCATAAACATTGACATTTTCTAAAGTTTTTTTCCACATGCTATTAGCTTTGAACTTGGTAATGTTAAGCTGCAAATTAAACAACCAATACAATCATATTTGTTAAGATTGAAAGTTCATATAAGTTCACTACATATATGGATCTCGGTTGTATTATAAGAAAGTTTTTCTTAACTTTATGATGACAATCAGAATATTAGAGAGAACTTTTTAATCAAATAATTACAATGTCCTTGGCCAAAGTGAAGGACAATCTACTCAATGAGGATGAGAAGGATGACCACAAGGGAATCAGAAAATATGGACACAACCACGTGACGTGCACCAGAATCCTAGATATATACAACCACTAAAATATGGATGCATCCGTTCCAATGCACGTGCAATTAACTAGTTAGTTATGAATTCTAAAGATTAAATAAATGTATGCCTTTTAATCATTTTCTAAAAATATTAAATATCTTATAGATGGACCCCACCTGTCATTTGATTTAACTAAAACAGAAAAGAAAAGGAATTATGACATCACAATGACATCAGCAGCTCATGACATCACCATGAAGTCATCATGATGTCAGCTCGGGTGATGTCACCATGACATCAGCATGGACATTGACGGTCGGACTATGAGCATCGACGGTGAAGGACGTCCTAACATGCACGGTTGGGCGCATTCGGAAGAGAGCATCACGAGGAACCCCAAAGTTAGTGGCGTATCTAACAAATGGTTGTTGGAGCATCGTCAACGATGAGATCCCACGGTAGCGCTTGCGGTTGTAGGGCGGTGGCGGTACAACAATCTTGTGGGAGATCCAGAAGGTCCACGAGGACCAGAAGCACACCATGATGGTGTCGGCGGAGCCAGAAGGGGTCAGAATCTATGGCGAAGGGCGACGACTGGCAGCGGAGGGAGGAGCTCGGAGCTCGATTCCATCAATTGGAAGCTCCCTTGCTTGCGTGTATTGGCGTGGATGATGAGGCGCATCCAAAGGCATGCTCGACGAGGCTCAGGGAGGTCGGAGACGATGGGGATAAAGGAAACCCTGGAGCTAGGGTTCATTGACCATGGCGCGAAAGAGAGAGGAAGAAGGGGAAGTGGAGTACTAGGGTTCTCTAGAAGTGGTGGACCATGCTTTATAGACGACAAAGAGTGGCGGTGCTCATCTTGGCGCACATAAATGGTGGATGATATCGCCGACGATAGAGAGGAGCTTCTCCACCGGGAGAAAGACGACACGCGAGGGAAAAAGGCTAAAGTGGTACAAGGCCTGGCTGGTTCGCGCATGGGCTGCGGCAGAGAGAGAGAGAGAGAGAGAGAGAGAGAGAGAGAGAGAGAGAGAGAGAGACTACGGCCTATTATGTGGGTTTTCTATTTTTCTGCCTAGATCCTTTTGTACTTTCCTTTTTCTTCTTCTCTTTTTCTATTCGTTTTTTAAATTCAAATTTGTTATGAATCATTTGAATTTGATCATAGGGTTCAAAATAATTTCGAATATACTTTGGAACCATTTGTACAACATAGGCTTCATCTACTTCTTATTTTCAAAATTTTAGAACCGTTTTGAGATCTAATACCTAGAGGAGGAAATCAGGATTTTTAGGATTTATTTTTCCCTCTTATTCCAAACCATGTTTTGTGTACTTCAAATGCATGTATGGAACGCTACAAATATGGTTTTATTTATTCACATAAATTGGGATGTTACATTGATGCTGGATGCATAAGATAAAGTCTGTTAGTTTGTTAGGCGTGCGTATTAGCTTGTTGTCAAAAAAGAGCAATTTTTAAATTTTGTTAGCACTAGCTGGGCATGTAAAGTCAAAGTTTGTTAGCTTCCTTTGGTATCAAAGTATTTTTATACTAGTATTTAGAGAATACTTTGGTTTTTAAAAATAGTGAAGTATTAAATACTTTAAGGTGTTTGGATCTAATAAATAATATGGTTTTAAAACTAAAGTATTCTCTAAAACTGTGGTATTTTTGAAGAATTTGAGAAAGAGGCTAGTTCTGTTTGGACGCAAAGTTTTTTCTAAACCACAGTATTTAAATACTACAGTTTTGGACTGTCGGGCAACTGAATACTATAGTTTGTGAAGACTGCAGTTTTTTGCAGTATTGCAAACACCGTGATGGCATGATGCTGTTTGGCTGTGTAGTATACTAGTCAAAACTTTGTGGTGTAATCTTGGAAGATATGACCAAATATAGCTTCGTGAAAATACTGAAGATTGACAAGTATGAAAGTGGTTCACCTGCCGCCATTATTAAGCATTAAAAAACTACTCACTAAAGTAATTTCTGACTAAATCGTATAGTAAAAGACAAGGGCCAATTTTTAGCATTATATGTAGCCACACGAGATGGGCCTGACAATTCTGTACACCGGTGACACCATGGACAAATCACCTCTTTTTGTTTCTTGGTTTGGGAAAAAAGAGGCCAGGACCTCTTTTTGTATACTATAGAGAAACTGTAGTTTTGGCAATACCACGATTTATAAAACCAAAGTATTAGCTGAAGCCAAACACCTCAAAGTATTCAAAACTATAGTTTTATAGAAAACCATGGTATTTTAAGAGTACTTTAGAAATACTTTACTACCAAACAGGGCCTAGACCCTTTTTTCTTAAAAAAACAGTGATATTTGTTAGCCGTGCATTAGAATACTTTAATTTTAAAATACTTCGGTTTACAAATTACTGAGCTACCAAACCGAGAACTCCGGCCTCCAGCAGTGGACGGGCGTACGTGTTTCTTCTTCTTTAGATAGCCTACGTGTGGTCTCTTGTTTGTTACCGGATGATATATTTTGTGTAATCTATATCTATATATCTATATTTTATATATATATATATCTACTATATAATTTGTCCTAAGGTGGTTTTCGTCGCCCCTTCTTTTCGTCCGTCATATTTTTTAGGACGGTTTTGCCCCTCAAGGTTTGGTGGCATTACATCAGGTGCCACCGCCAAGTCAAGCTTGTTCCCGTGGATAAGGAAATAATCCCCAAATCCTGGCCATCCCGAGCCCTCCGCCACACCCGCCGGTCGGAGACTCCCCCGATCCTCTACATCGCCGTCCTCTCCCCCTTCCCTTCACCCCCACGTTGGAGAGACATCTGTAGCCTTGCCCTTTCTTGGCTGTGCCGAGGTGATGGAGGTCGACGGCGGCAGGCCGGAACCAGCGAGGGAGATCGACGGGGTCGGCGAGGGGAGATCCACGACGGTAGCGCCCCCTAACCCCACCCTCCTAGACATCCCTCGAATTCGCTAACTCTGGTCGGCCGCGTTGTCGAGATGCAGGCAGCCATGCGCCGTCTAGCTACACTGCTCCGCCTGTAGGGAGCGAGAGTGACATGGAGTCGCTGGACTGGCCGTGTCGTTGAGCTGCAGCCGTGCAGGAGGGCAGCGGTGCCGCCGCGAAGTCGAGCTGCCGACCTCCACACGTCGTCAACCTCCCCTGCTCCGCCGTTGGGGAGCGGGAGCGGAGAGCAGCGGCATGCGTCGTCAACCTCCCCTGCTCTTCTTCGCAATAAAAAACCTCCCATGCTCTGCTTTAGGGACTAGCAGCGGCCGACAATCTATCTCTTTATTTCATCTGCAGCCATATGGCTATCCTTATCATGTATAGATGGGGAAATTAGAGGTATATGTTCAGGGTAGAGGAGGGAACCTGGAGCCAGCGTTGATCCGTCGTCGGTGGCAGTCTGGATTGAGGCGACCTGGGCAAGGAGATGGAGCTGAGAGGTCAGGGAAGTGTGTGTGCGTATGTGGTTTGTCCAAACAGATGCTACTCAGTGTGTACCTACGGGCAGATATTAGGGGCGGAGAGAAATAGGCTTAAGGCTAAGATGATACTCTATCTGTCCTAAAATAGATGTGTCGGATTTGTCAAAATTTGAATAAATCTATTTATTAATAGTGTCTAGATTTATCTAAATTTGGATAAATCTGAGACATATTTTAGGACAAAGCGAGTATAACATGTGAGATATCATTTTTTTTATAATTATTGTTTTGTCGGTTCTTAGGAACGGTGAGAAATAAGCTTAAGGCTAAGATGATATAACATGTGAGATATCAATTTTTTACAATTATTGTTTGTCTCTGCATCTACATTAGGCCTCGTGACTATTCTACTTTTTAGGCATTTGGTACCGTCAAATGGATTCGTCGTGTAAATATCAGTCATCGTTATACCTAGACCTCAAACTCGGTCCATTGGGCTTGGCCCGAGTTTTGCCGGCCCGGAACGAGCTAAGCTCGGCCCGCTGGTGCAGTTGGACCGAGCCGAGCTCTAGATGCTGGACCGCGGCAGTGTCGGGCTGGCTCGGGCTCGGCCCGGTCCAGCCCGTTGGCTCATCTTTTTTTTTCAATTAAAACTAGGCTGAATTAAACAAGATGGGCCGGCAAACTAGAGCATGAATTTGAGGCCTGTCCTGTACGTGAGATAAGAACGAACAAAACGCACAGACTGTGTTCGTCTTCCTCGTGTACAGACGTAGGTCACGTGCCGCCGCCGTACTAGCCTAGCAACGCCGTCGCCGCGCCGTCCCGCACAGTCGCTGCACCGCTGCACTACTGTCGCCGTGCCGCCCGCACTGCTACTTCCCTTCCCTCGACCGCCATGCTAGCACCGCCGTGGCTATACCGCCCCACCGTCGCTGCGCCGGCACATGGCCCCACCCTTCAGTGACCTATCACGGCCCGCGAGCTGGACCGAGCTCGTCGGAAGCTCGGGCCGAGCTCCATTTCGCGGCTCGCCGGTGGCGGCGAGGTAGCTCGGGCTCGGCATTTTTGGACTGAGCTTTTCTCTGGCTCGGCCCGAGCCAGACCGAGCTAGCTCGCGTCCAGGTATAGTCATCGTGCAAATAGGATGTTAGTTATTAGTGGAATATTTGTTGTAACTATTTTGTCTATCCTTTTTAAGACTAAGGATTCTATGGATGATGTTTTACACAATTTTAAGGCGACCGTGTTGGTGTTAGAGCCCATTGTCGTTCAAATGACGAGCTTGTCACTTGTGACATAAAATAGAACCATGTTCCAATCCGTGTCCAAATATTTGATTGTTGCTCCGTGGCAACGCACGGGTAATATAATAAAGCACGAAGTGTTTCTCCTGGTCCAACACTTTTTTAGACCGTTTTGTCCCTGCCAGTTTAAGGATAATTACCCACTGGTGTCACCCTTAAGTAACATACCGGTCCAATTTTAATAAGAAAGAAAAAAGTCTTGCATCGCGTCCCGATGCCTGAACCCGATGACACATCCCGACGGCAGCGGTCTCCTACGCGCGCACCACCCGCACCGCCTGCAACTCTCCGTGCCTCCGATCGCCCTGGCGCACGCGTACCACCCGCGGCGTCGCCCCGTCCCCGGCGAAGGAATGCCAAAATCAATGCGTCCACCACCAGAACGGGCAGCGAAGGCACGCCGATGGCGTTCAAGCTCTACGTCTTGGTCTTTGACGCTGTCGGACTCGGCGACCTGCTGGATCACGGGGATGAGAGCCAGCACCCGGCGCTCCACGAGCACGCATGCGAGCACGAAGGCGCGACGTAGCGCAGCGGGTTCTGCTGCAGCACGGCAGCACCGACAGTCCGAGTTCCGGCCCGTGCCAGGAATGGTCATCGAGGAGGGGCTGCCAGTGGTGCGATTCAACGAGCTGGAGTCTGTCGCGTCGTCGCCGTCGTGCACCGTCAGAGGCCACTGCGTCGTGTGCCTTAGTGGCATCGGCGACTGCGACCAGTTGCGCAGGCACAACAAATGCCGTGAAGTCTTCCACCAGGCCAAACTACGCGAGGAGCTGCTGCTGCGGAGACGCGCAGGCGAGTTGCTCGATCGTTCTGATTCTCTTGAATAGCTAGCTAGGCATGAAGATTTTTGCGGCAACATGCACAACGAGCTCAGGCACGAAGCAGCGGCGGCGCGCGAGCTAGGCACGGGGCCTATTGGTTTATCAACTCTGTAAAATAATATAGGAAGGAATTATTAGAGCTGAAAGATCATATTACACCTGGGCCCACTGTTAGTGATAGTAGCACATAATCCCAGTCGGGATAGTTGCTTTCCTGGTGGACCAAACAACACCAGGGTTTAATTTAGACCAGGATTGAATAGTTCAGGTACGAACGATCAGGATTTCGACTTGAGGGTTCAAAACGCCGAACCACTACGAATTCAGGGTTGAAAATAGACTCCTTCCATTAAGAAACACTGGGATTGGTACAGTACAACCCGGTTTTGTAGGTCGCCGAATTGTTTCCTCTGCGCGTGGCAACCAACTCCACGGTTCGTAAGCCCATGCACCTCAGCCCAACTACGATCCATCATGAGCAAACTAACCTCGATCAGACAAATCTCGCCCAGCATCCCACGCCGGACATGCACTCTTGTTTAGTACCACCTTACTCCCTTACAACAAGTCACGCCGATTTATATACGTGCCAACTCGAGAAACAACAAGCAGCAGACAACAAAAGCTGATGTGAGCTAAACGGGAGAGATGGTGGGTTGCATAGATTGTCGTGGGCCTGTATGCATGGTGCCTAATTAAAGGAGGCGGTCTCCATTGAAAATTGAAGAGAAAGCTCAAAAGCTCGCTGGCGGAGACAATGATAGAGCTGGAGAAAATGGAAGAACACGAGTGTACTGCCCAATCGGCAGCATGGCGTGGCGGCAGGGTGAGGCGAGGAGGACGAAGCACGATTCTCAGTATAGCCTCTGCGGATCTTACGGATCGACCATGTGAGGTGAAGCTCGGGCACTGTTTATTTTAGAAAATAAAATAGGATTGTGTATTTTTGTATAGAACTTTTTCAATAGTCAATCACTAGCTTTGCATGACACCTTTTGTAAGCTCGATGTCGTTCTCTAATTGCTTTTCAAGATAATTAGTTTTTTCAAGTGAAGTAGTACTAAAATTTTCATATTATCTTTTGTAGTTATTGAACAAACAAATTACTATGTGTCTTTTTGCTCCTGCCGCCGCTGCCGCTGGAACGACCACGAGGGGAGAACAATGGTGATCCAAATGTCATCGAGGAGGCTGTTGGCGAAGCGAAGCTCGGACACCCGCATGTTTTCAGCTCCTCGTGGCTGACGATGGATATGTGTTGGTCCAAGAGAAAAGATATCAAGCATATTGTTTCACCTTCCGCCGCAACGCGCGGGCATTTTGCTAGTTAATAATAAAGGACGAAGTGTTTCTTCCGGTCTAACAATTTTTTAGACCGTTTTACCCTTCCACCAAAGTACATAATACCACCGACGCCACCTGTAAGTTAAAAAACTGATCCGTATCTTCCGGTCTGGCCGATGCGCAGCTGTAAGCGCTGTATACACGTTGTGAGTCCAACCTTTATAAAGCACCAATCCCACCCGTCCTCTCCAAACCGATCTATTCCGCTCATCATGGTTGTCATCCCAAGCAGCGCCGCCAGCCGATCGAGTGGAAACGCGAAGGTCATGGACTCCTAGAATCCCCTCTTCTCGATGCCTACTAGCAGTAGACAGGACCCTGTATAGTCGAGCGCTTTAGGACGCGAGGGACAAAGCTAGCTGCCACGAGCTAATTAAATACGGTCAACGTGATCTGCAATGTGAAGATGATTGATTTTTGAAAGCTGATCCAATTGCTCCCTGATGAGTGATGATTATGAAGCTGGTCGATTTGTTCCCTGCTAGGGATTCGGTATCTGGTCATGAAAATAATAACCAGTATCAATGGACAATCTATATTTATACTTGACAGATTGTTTCTTGTAATCAAGCACTTTTTTGCAGAGACACAACCTCTAGCAAGAGGAAGGCGGTCGCATCTGACTAGGAGAGCGGCCAAAAACAGGCAAAGGCAAGTCGGGAGCGGCCGGAGGCGTCAAGCATCAAAATCACGTGCGCCTTTGGAAAAGGAGAATCGATCATGAAGGCAAGACCATCTTTCCCAATGGTAAAACACCCGCTTGAATTGTTTCTTCTCGATGATCCTGATTTGATAAGACTGTCCAGCCATTTTTTTTTTCTTTAATATTGTGTTCCTCTTTTTATTCCACGAAGCACGTCTTGCTGGTTCGAGTCCACAACCTCGACACCATGGCTCGTGGAACCATTGGCGGACGCCCCATCTGGTCGCTCTGCTGGCTGTGGCAAAATTAGTCATGTGCGTCGCTGCAAGCTTGTGCTCAATTAGTCGATTACCATCTTATGGTTTATTTCAGAGAGATGAATAGCAGAAGAACAATTTGGGAATGGGCTGCTCAGCGTGGGAATCGGGATTTGGTAACAAGAATTAGAGGATTGGAGCTTGATTCGTTTGAGATTTGTTTTAGCGTTGCATGTCTAGACGAGGACAACAATGCCGATCTAAAGTTTATCAAGAGGCTATTCGCGGGGCGAAAAGTAGATACGTCGAATATGAGTTAGCTCTCCCGGTCCTTTGGCCTACGACGGATATGTGTTTGCTCAGAGAAAAAGGTATATAACCATATTGTTTCCTTTCCGCTGCAACGCGCGGGCATTTTGCTAGTATGAATAAAGTATGACATCGTGTGACACACCATTCTTTTGGATTTAATAGTAAAAATGAAAAAGCTTTTGTAGAAAGTATATGCTCTCGAAAAGGGTTATTCATACATCTCGACAAAATTATAATTTTTGATTTATTGACATTTGTTTTCCTGAATATTCTCAGGCGAACGTTCGGTACCCTGGCGAGACTAGCTACAGATCCTATGCTCCAGGTGCGCGTCTGGACGTACCAGGACGGTCACCGCGGACGTGACGACGCAGGAGTGACGCTAGGTTTAGTGGGTGTGGGAAGCGTCACTTGTTTTGGTGCCACACTGCCATGATGTATTGCACCCCCGAATTGACGGAGGACATTATATGCAGTACTTGCTTTGTTTATTTTAAAGACATTGTGACAGGTTTTTTTTATAATCAAACTATAGCTTATAATTTTAGTTGGAGCCGTAATACTAAGATATGTGTATACCTATGCTATTAAAGTAATCAACTAACATCGGCAAGAGTAGTAACACCAGCATTTTAGAGAAAAACAATCGAACAACTGGATCATGTCACTGGAAGCCAGGGACGAAGGTAGAAAAAATAATCGATGGGGTCATCTCTATGACACTGCGGTGGTCTTCGGCAAATGAATAGGAATTAGTACCAAGATAGTGAAGGAATTCCTGAATCCATTGGGTTCAGCTGACCCCAGTAGCTACAAGGCAGCTCCGTCCCTGTCGGAAGCTAAGAGTATAAATCACCATTGTCGAGAATATAGCAGAAAAAATATTGTAAAGACAATCCTCCTCGCGAGAACAATGAGATGAAAAATCCAAATTCGATATGCTGAAACAAGATCTAATGGCCCATACTAGAGAATTTTAATCGTACCACCATTGACACCAAGAAAGAAGTCTCGTCATCGAACAAAGGAGCAAAGATGGTAGACGATGCCATCTCCACTGATACGGAGACACCTACCAAAGGATTAACTTAATCTATTGAAAACACTACTTTTTTATACAAATCGGGTGCTCATCTCTCCATTGCTAGCGAGATCGGACGGAGGTGGGGAAATCAACGTATGAAGAAGACGAAGGCTGCGGTTAGGTGTTCTGGCGTTTTGGAAGGTTCAATTAACTATGTAGAACGTCTTAGAGCATGTGCAATGGAAGGGTGTCTAGAGAAGTGCTTACAAAAATAAACCAACCAATTTGCCAAGCATTGGTGCTAATTTCTATAGAAGAGATGTCTAGTTAGCCATCTACCTAGTATAAATAAGCACTTAGCGCTTAAAACAAATCAGTTTATTTTTCGAAGCACCGCTCTAAGTACGTTGCATTGTACATTATATAAAACAAACGTGTTACAGTCCCACAAAAGAAAAACGTGTTACAGGATGGCGGTACTGGCGAGCGGTCTCCATCGGGCGACTTTAAGTTTCAGATCTGACTCGGTGAGCATGAACAACACCAACCGCAACGGGATGCACAGAAAGAAGTTTAAGGATCCCACCCCACACGGTTCTGGAATTTCGAGTGCTTTTCACAGAGTTGAGAGATCAACTGCCTCTGCTGGCAGACCAAACAGAAACAGGAGAGAAATTGGTCCAATCCTAATGGCAGCAGTCGACGGCAGCCGGAAGGAGAAGTCGTGGATTGCCGACGTTGAAGAGCTTCTGAGGCAGGACGGCAGCGTTGACCCCTTGGTCGAGGCGGCGCGGTGGCGGAAGCACTCCATCTATCGGGTGCCGGCTCACGTGAAGAACAGCAGGTACGTCTCGCCCTACGAGCCGCAGCTGGTCTCTCTGGGCCCTTTCAACCACGGCAGCTCAGAGCTCGTGCCGATGGAGGAGCACAAGCAGAGAGCTCTCCTTCACCTCGTCCGGCGAACCGGGAGACCGGTGCGGGAGCTGGTGGCGGCGCTGGAGGAGGTGGTGGAGCGGCTGGAGGACGCGTACATGGAGCTGGACGGCAAGTGGCGCAGCGACACCGACGAGTTCCTGCGGGTCATGGTGATGGACGGCTGCTTCCTGCTGGAGGTGATGCGGACGGCGGCCGAGGACGGCGAGACGGGCGGCGACTACGCGCCCAGCGACCCCGTCTTCAGCCGGCACGGGGAGCTGTACATGTTCCCGTACGTCCGGCGCGACATGCTCATGATGGAGAACCAGCTGCCCCTGCTCGTGCTCCAGAGGCTCGTCGCCGTCGTGTCCGGCCCCGATGCAGCGGTAGCTCTCCATCACCAAACCATCGATAAGATAATCCCCCAGGCCAGGCAGCTAGCTGACCTGTAGGATAGATTTGATTTTCATCTGATGTGATCTTCTTTACCAATTCTGATACAAGCAGACCGCCGACGCGATCAACAACATGGTGCTCAAGTTCCTGTCGCTGATGCCTGACCCGCCGGCGATGTGCGACGGCAGCCTGGCGCTGCACCCCATCGACGCCTGCCACCGATCCCTCCTCCACGGCCAGCCACGCGAGATGTGGAAGGGGCGGAAAGACGAGTTCGTCCCCTCGGCGACGGAGCTCGACCAGGCGGGCATCCAGCTAACTCGGAGCGCGACGCGCAGCCTCCACGACATCAGCTTCCTCCGCGGCGTGCTCCGCATCCCGGAGCTCACCGTGGACGACTACACCGAGCACAAGCTCTTCAGCCTCATGGCCTTCGAGCGGCTGCACGCCGGCGCGGGCGCCAACGAGGTCACGGCGTACGTCTTCTTCATGGACACCATCATCAGATCCACCGCCGACGCGCAGCTCGTCTGCTCCAGAGGGATCATCTGGAACGGGCTCGGCAGCGACAAGGAGGTGGCCAAGATGTTCAACCGGCTGGCCAACAAGGCCGTGCTGGACAAGCGCAGCCCGCTCCGCGCCGTGCACGGGCAGGTCAACACCTACTGCGAGAAGCGCTGGAACCGGTGGCGGGCCAGCCTCATCCAGAACTACGCCGGCAACCCCTGGGCCGTCGTCTCTCTCGTCGCCGCTGTCTTCCTCCTCGTCTTGACCGTCGTGCAGACCGTCTACACCGTGCTGCCATACTACCAGCAGCAGCAGCTACACACGGGCTGGACTAATAGTACTACGACCGCACCCCTGTTACGACACCACGAACTTTAAATTTTACTTATATTTACTAGCTTTAATTTAATTTGATTGTAGCTATATATGTTTAATGTATATATATCACCCAAAATATGAAGAAAACAAATTCGTAGCCAAATTATATGATAACACTTGGTACAAGTCCTGGCTACAAGATTAATTAGTTCCATGACTTTTTTTTGAACTTAATTAGTTCCATGACTAATGATGTCTAAACAAGAAAGTATGCTAGTAGCAGCTAAAGTTGGGCAGCGAGGCAACAACCACGCACGAAACAGGATATTTCCGAGGAAAAAGGGAGACCTTCCTACTTGTAATGATATACTCCCTCCGTTTGAAAATATAAGATGTTTTAGGTTTGTGAATAAGATGTATCTAGACACCTTTTAGTGTCTAGATTCGTTTGAACCTATACACTAAAAGGTGTCTAGATACATCTACTTTACAAATCTAAAACATCTTATATTTCTAAACGGAGGAAGTAGTCGTGTGAATTTGAAAATGCTTAGTGAAATTAGTAGCTCTTCCAGTGATGATAATCTTGCAATTAATTCAAATGCTCTTCGGACTTATCTAAAAATCATAATATTCGGTCGTTTAGAAACAGCTAATGAATACCATAGCATAACAATGCTAGATTTCAAAATGGAAAATATAATGGGGAAGTTCTGATCTTTATAAATCTAGAAGATGGGATAGCGTATAATTAATATTTCCATTGGTACATATATTTTGCTTGCTTTACGTGATCTTGGGGAAGTAGTTTTACTATGCCCAAATGTTTCTTTGATATGCTTGATTAGCGACAAAATAGGAACCATGCTGAACGCAGAGATTCTACAATGTTTTTGGGGTCTTGGTCTTATCCAACGGAATACAGCTGTGACATCCCACAATCTTTCTAATTTTGGAATGCTAAAGTTAATAAGATAAGTTGATTGACGTGTTTTGATCTTGTTGAAAAAATGGATGAAAAGCAACTTTTCAGGACTTGTCTAAAATTATCCTAAGCTTCTTTGAAAAGAGTATATTAACATGACTATCCAATTGGTTGGAAAATTCTTATACAAATCATACATGTTTATGTTGCATTTTATTTGCACCAATTTGGAATTTTGAGACTTGATAATTTTTACAAGAAAGAAGATAATATGACTTCCTCATTTTATTTGGATGTTAAAATAGTTCTTATATGCTCTATAATTTACAACAATATTATTGTGAATTTTATGGCCTTGTTTCATTTGATTTTGGGCATACTATTAAACCCTAAAATATGTAAGAGATATTGCATAACTATCCATATATGCCAAAATGGATAAAAATATATTTTCATATTTCACCTTGGATAGGTTTCATAAGTCCTAAATATATATTTTTAATTTTACAAAATTTATAAAATTATTTGATGAGAATTTGAGCACATTGTGGGCTTAAAAATAATCTAAAAAGGACGAATACAACAAAATACAAAAACAAAGGGAGAAAACCTAACTGACCGAACAAGCAAACACAATTCGGTGTCCAACGAGCATACGAGAAGCAACAACCTAGTAACAATCCAACATAGGCATGTGAGCTAGCCCGTCCTGTTGGAAATATGTCGTAGAGGCAATAATAAAAATAATATTATTTATATTTCAATTTCATAATTAAGTCTATTGTTTTGTGCTATTAAGATGTCACTAATATTGCCTCTAAGACTAGTTCATGTATCATCGATAGTCTCGATTTCCTAAATATAGGCAAATGCAAAGTGTTGTCGGGCTTGCTATGATATATGAGATCGACATTGTTGGTGGAACAATGAATTGGATATACCCCAAGTGATATACCATGAATGTATTGCCGCTACTAAGATCGTTTGACCATGAGACTTGTGTAGAGTTGAATACAATATGGATGTAGCGGTATCTTAAAACATTACTTTGTTACTGGTTATCTATAAAGTCGGTCTTTGTTCATACAAGCAAAGTTGTCAGAATCGTGATTCTACCATGCAATTCTATGACTTTACGACCCAAATTCAGTGGATCGATTCTATGATTCTACGATTATACTAAGTAGAATCTACGATTTCAAGATTCTAAAAGTTATGATCATATGATCTATGATCCTACCATAGAGGTTCCGATCCGATTTAGAATCATGATCCTAACAACTTTGCATACAAGATAGTATGTCAATGTTCTACATATTTTAGTTGTGAGAATTGCTACTCTAGACAAGGAAGAGATACACTCTAGGCCCAATAAAATATTATGATGTTCGTCATTGTGTGGCAGGACAGATGATCAAGTTGTTAATCACAGGAATATCAATAATATAGAATGAGTAAAAGAGTACATGCCAGGTAATAAAGATAGCCTAGTGTTTTACCTCGATTACGTAAAGGATCGATGTGATGATTCAGGCATATAAAATTGATCATTGTCATAGAAGAAGAATCGTACATGTCTACATATATCTGAACTCATAGGGTCACACACTTAAGAGCCAATGACTTTAAAATGTGTGTACGAATAAAGATATGAATGAAGTGATTCCGAAAGTTGTTCATAGAGTCTCGTATATTTCAGAGGTGTCCTTTATGATGCTGAGAATGTCCAGAATGGATTTTGTCCATTTATGGAGACCGTCAGAATGATCTAGAACATCCTAGAAAAATATTCTAAAGGTTCGAAAGGTTTTGGAAGGACCGGATCTTAGGGGTGCCATGGCCTAAGCCGCATGGGCCTTCCTAGGACGCTCGTGCGATGGGGGCCTAGTTGTGTCCCAAATGCACCCCTAGGAAGGTTTTGGGGGTGGGGGCTAAGTTGGACCCCAACTCTCCCTGTATGATGCGATTTAGGGGGAGTCCTACATGGACTATTTCCCCCCTCTTAGTCGGTTTGGGGCAGGATGGCCGGTTGGCAACCAACATAGGGGGCTCATGGAAAATCCTAGACCAAACCTCCCACACCCAAGCCCCTTCGCTGATCCCCTCCACCATGCTACCGCATGCCGACACCGTTGTGCTGCCATGCCGCTTCTCCTCCTCCTCGTGTTGTCATCCTCATCGTCGTGCAACGTCGCGGAACTGCCGCCGGATTTCTACCATAGGTTAGATCTAATCAAAAAGGGATCGTGGAAGCGTTGTCAGATCTTCATCGACATGTTTCCTCTTATACCATGTGCTTGATCACCCCTCAATGCGGTGTTTTTATCTTGTACATGTGGATACCATGGAGGTGTTGCGTGTGAGACACTAGATTGTGGGAGTGAGTCGTGAGATAATACATTGTCTCGCGACTTGACAAGTCTCATTGCGAGGATTGGCTTCCGTCTTAATCAACCTCGTCATCGACAAGCTTCTGCTAGTTCGATCTCTGAGGGTATGATCCATTGCCTCTCTCTTCGCACATGATCTAGCCAAGACGTAGAGGACGGAGTCGAGGCCGGGCCACTCCACCGGCTCCACAAGGTCAGATTCTAATATATGTAAAATGATATATGAACCTTATAGTTTATTGTAATATATTCCATCATATTTATGGTTAAAACTTGAATTACATTTTCCTAGGATTTTCCAAATAATCTTCTTTATTTTGGTTTTAACTCTATAAGGCAAAAAACTTATGTTAGTATTTTGCACTTTGAGGGAGCTTCATGACTCCAAAAAGGGCTAGGTAAAAAAGTACACTTAGTAATTTGTGAGTTGAAACCACCGAGGTAAAGTGGGACACCAGGAGGTCAACATGGCATTCAGGAGGGACCATGGCGCAACAGTCAAGTTAGCTTGCGTGATGGGGTTGAATCTCCTTGTCTTCTGATTGACCTCGATATTTCACATAAGTAGTTGTATTTACCTAAAACCATCTATATATACCCCCTAGTATTTTATCGTGACAGATGAAGGCGGAGATTGAAAACCAAGAAAAGAAAATGTTGCATTCTTTCGCCAGAAAAAAAGATTGGAGGAGAAACCGCTGTCGAAATCGCCTCTAGCCGACTCTCCTCCTTCACCAATGCCTCCACATCGCCTTCCATCATGTGGGGAAGTATTCCAACCCCTGGACTATGGTTTTGGGGTGGTAATTTGATCCAAGCTCTATATGTACGATCATCGTTGTAGTCCATGAGTTGCCTTACATTTTTCGATACTATGTATGTAATTCCTGTGATGGATATTGTGGTATTTGATTATACATATTATGCACTTACTGTTATGTTGTTCATTTATAGTTTGTTATTCAATAGAAATATATTATGATGTATAATGCATTGGTTTGGTTATTTCATGCCATGATGCATCATGGTAATTACTTGTTTTCCCATGTCACGGGGTGTTTGACAACACCGAGTGTAGGTAGATGAGGGGTGTGAGATGCACAACAAATAAAACCTTTGCATTAGTGTTAGTGTGTTTATATATATAAATGATCTTGATGTATGTAGATATGTGAGGTAGTAGAGGATATTGGCAGGTGACAAATAAAATTGTACCGCTGTGTGCAGCTAGCACCACATACTTTAATATACGAGAATCTAGGGATAAAAACAGAAGAAGTATTTGTGGCCCAAGTGACAGAAATGATGTGTGTTGAGTGACACAGTACACATAAGTTTACATTCTTTCTCAATTGCATGTTTTAGGACATGTGGCTCATATAAACGTTAGCCACTAAAACATGATAATAATGTATACTTTATCATCCATAACATGATCATCACCATTGTTGGAAAGAGAGAGATTTCAGTGAACCCATGAACCCATATCTATTGTTCATATAAGAGTAAAACCATTGTCTTATCCTCTTGTTGATTACAGGATTGGGACAATTTTACCCTTGCAATTTCTATTTTGTTTTTATTTTCAAGCATAAAATCAAATCCCCTTTGTTACTTTAATTTTTTTAGTGAATACTTATGACGCTCTAGTTGGAGAGAATAAATAATAGATTTACCTTCCTGCTCTTATGGTTTGATGCCTATACTTTCACACTGAATGGATCTATAGCTATCCCCGCACTTGGTGGTTATCAACTTCCTCCTTGGAGGCCTCCCAGGCCATCCTAACGGTGTTGTCCTCATCCACTGGTCCGTTGTACTAGTCTAGGGGCGGGTCCTCCTCCTTCGCCTCGAGCTTCACGAGCGCGCGAAGTGCAACGTGATAGCTCATGATTACGACCTAGGGGTTGGGGGATGATGAGTACCTATAGGTACTCCATGGAGAAGTAGGAGCGGCAACGAGTGTCATGCTTACGCTCAAACCACTCGTCCCATAGGCGCGACCCCTTGGCCTAGGTCGGGTCGTTTGCCGGGTTGGGCAGGAGGTAGGTGTACTGCTCACTACCGGACACTAGGATTAGTGGCACTATAACTCGTTGTTGGTTCAAGTGCCACATGTTGGGAAGATGTGCGTTAGGGTAAGACATAAGGATGCGCCCCTTTCAGCACACCAGGGCCACATCAACGGACACATATGTCTGTTGTCAAGGCTGGCGGGGAGGAGGCATACCTCCACGGCAACGACCACCACTAGAAGAGCTAGACTTGTGGTCATTCTTCCCAAACCATTTATCCATAATGGACGGAAGTGGAGAGAGATAGGGATGGGGGTAAGGATGCCAATCGCCCTCGCTCCTTTTATTAATGCGCACATGTGCATTTATTAAACATGATCATGATCATTGGGTTGTTGACTGTGTGTGGGCCGCGGAGGACATGTGCAGACAAGAGAGGATGATACGTCCAATTTGCATCACCATTCTATATCATAATTTGCCTATATTCATTGTTATATGTCTTATTATGAGGTATTACTTATGTCTTTTCTCTGTTTTTGCATGTTGGATGATTCTTGGCGGATGAACTGTCGGAGTCATGTTTTTGATGGAAAAAGAGGTGTTTTGATGCAATTTCGCGAAGATCAGAAAAATACCAGAAAAATATTGGAAAATTATATTTTCCCAGAAGACGGAGGAAGCCAGAAGGGGAGGTGTAGCCGGGCCACGGGGGGCCACACCCCCTAGGCGCAGGCCCACCTTGCCCTGCTCCTAGGGCAGGTGTGGCCCATCTGCCTAGCCTCCGACTTCGCCACTTCGCCTATATCTTCCCTACGGAACCCTAAGCCTAGGAGGGCGACCACAGATAGTTTTCCGCCGCCTCTGGGGGGAGGAAAACACCAAGAGAGAAAGATCTCTCCGGCAGACAGATTTTTGCCGGGGGAATTCCTTCCTGGAGAGGGGAGACCATCGCCATCAACACCATCATCAAGCTAGGCTTCATCGGGATCATCATCCACACCATCATCTCCACCAGCACCATCATCACCACTCCATCCCGCTGTAACAGTTGTGTTGGATATTGCTTTAGTTCTTAGGGTGAACATTCCCGGTGTTGATTACTATTGCAGTTGATGCTTGTAAGTGGAACCATTGGATTATTGTTTTATGTTTAGATTGTTATACATTACCATATCATCTTTGATCTTGATCCATATGATGTCTTGTGAGTAGTTCATTGTGTTCTTGAGGACATGGGAGAAGTCATGTTGTTAGTAGTGAATTTGTGTTGAGTTATTATTCAATGGTTTAGTATTTAAGTTGTGGTTCTATTCTTATAGTGGTGTCATGTGAATGTCGACTACATGATACTTCATCATTTATGGGCCTAGGGGAATGGATTGTGTATTTGGCTACTAATTGTGGGGTTGCCAGAGTGACAGAAACCTGAACCCCCATTAGGACACCTTTGCACAAGGGAGCGTAGGATCTCAGAGTTTAAGGTTGTGGTTAGATTTATATCTTAATTACTTTCCTATAGTTATGGATGTTTGCAGGGGGTTTAATCACAAGTATGTATTAGTCCAAGTAAGTTCGGTACGTTAGCACAGGTTTACCCACACAACACTTACAACACCCGCAAAGAATACTCAGCTATTTGAAGCGAAAGCACTTGACAGAATTCCCATGTGTCCTCGAGAACGTTTGCTCCTTATAAGTATTTCCACCGGCTTGTCCTTTGCTAAGAAAGGATTGGGCCACTTGCTCCGTTTGTTCGTTAACTTTGTTACTTGCTCCTTGTTTTGTTGCTTTGTCAGAAAACCACTAAAAATCCGTTTGCTAAGTATTCACAGGGATTTCCTGCTCTATACCACTATTCAGCACCTTCTGCTCCTCGTTGGGATCGACACTCCTATTTATCGAAAGTACTACGATACACCCCCTATACTTGTGGGTCATCACTCCTCCAAGTACCAAGAGACCCTTCCACACTCTTATACATGAGCATCAATATCAACATGTTTCCAAAGGGAACTTGCCCTCGATGTGGAATATGCGTCGTTCTAACCATGCAGGTGAGGAACACACTAAGAAGTAAGAGTGGGGAAAGAATAGTAAGGACTGGGGCTCTCGGTCCGATATGATCATGAACCGTATTGAGCAAAATTCGGAGTTGATTCGTACTCTGACCTTTGAGATTGAAGAGTTGAGGAAGATGATTGAGGAGCTTATCAAGAGAAAACCACCACCACCGAAGGAGTAATTCGTCATCAGGTTTGGCACCCCATTGGCTTGTTCCAAGCTTGGGGAAGTGCCGCGGTATCACAATCATTATCTTTTATCTTTTACCTTTTTAGTGGATTCATATCTTTGGTAGAGAGGTTATCTTATAGTTTGGTTTGCATATGGAAGTATCTCTCCTTTAGTTGATTATCTATGTATCCCTTGGTGTGAATGCCTTTAATGGCATGGGCGGGCACAAAGAGATTCATGGGTATTCAGCTGAATACCCATTATTTTTGCAAAAAAAATCATATGTATATCATATGTACGTGTACAGTAGGTACCCAGCCCACGTAGCAAACAAAAACCACTAACATGTCTAGCCCATTGCAACTACACCAAATAGGCCAAGGTCCAAATATCAATAGCAGTTCTGCTCCCCTTCATCCATCCCTGAACTGCTCCAGCGACACACGATCTAGCTGCAGCGAGGCGGAAGCGGCGGGCGAATTCGCGGCGGCTGCTGGTCGCCGACGCCATGACGCGATTAGGGAGCGGAGGGATCCCGGAGGCTGGAGCAAGCAGGAGATGATACTACAGAAACAGAGACGGATACGCTGAATTTTTGACCACGCACTGCAGGTTAGGGTTCTAAATCCTCACCAATTTCTTTTCAATTTCTAAACTGGTAAGTCAGTAATATTGCTCTTCCAGTTTACATTAGTTAATGACCGATTGGTTAATTGTCGATCCGATGATGATGTAGGTCGTAGCTGTACTGAATTTTTCTTAGATTGCACTGATAGACCATGAGATGATTTTAGAGAAGTTGACAAGGTGGTTCTAAACAATGGTCCGCAAAAATGTAAAATGATAGACCATCAGATGATGTCGTTGTTATAGAAAATATATATGTGAACCTATCTGTTTGATATTGAACAATTTCCATGCAATTTCTCTACTATGCTTTGATGATATCATGAACCATGCTATTTATATTGAACAGTTTGCAGATCTTTGCGCATGTACTTCTGTACTGATTTTTTTTAAAACCTTCATGTTTTGCATTGTGTTTTTACTCTGAATACCCATTAAAAATACCCTGTGCCCGCCCATGTTTAATGGAATATTAATGAGAAGTCTCATCTTTTACTTTTTGCACTTCTTATTTTAGTTTGTAATCTCTATTATATGATGGATCTTGTTGATCAGTATTCGCATCACTTTGGGATCATCAAGTGGATCTAAATTGTTTTTGGCAAACCGAGTTCTGGTCAGTAGCAATACTTTTTGAGGTTTGAAAGAAAAGGAGAAAAAGATTATACGTATTTTGTATCATTTATTTTCTTTCTTGTTGGCTCATAAGCTTAGTATTCTTTATTTAAGATCTTTTGTGTCTTCAAGGAAGATTGCATGTTTGGCTTTATGACTTGTAGGTTTGCTTGTTTCTTTCAACTCTTTTTCTTGCTACCCAGCCTTGCTAGCCAAAAACCTGTTTTGAGAAGGCTTACTTCTCATGTTTCCAATCCCTTTGAACCAAAACCTTTGCCATTTGTGTCCACCATATCTACATATTAGCATTATTGCTATTCCAAGCAAATTCTCAAGATTCATCTATCTTTCAAATTAAAAAGTATTTTGTTATGTGAAAACTAGTTAGTAAAGCTCTCACGAACTTGATGGCACACCTTATTTTTCTTGCCCCTAATAGACTTGAACCATTGTGTCATCGAAGTTGTATATGATTGCATCTACACGTTGGAATTAGCAGAACCGTGTTGTCACGGGGAACGTTTTCAACATTGCACCTGTATGTTGTACACAGTTGATATCATGCTCTTTTGTTTGCAGATATCGACGGTGTGATTTATTCAATCATATTCTTTATCTTGTTCGCACAAAACTCTTATCTATTGAGTATTACTTTGAAATCCTTCATTGTGAAAACCCTTTTTGAGCAAAGAGTGCTCCTGTTATAAAACTTCTACAAAAAAAAAATTGTGAAACTGTTTGCCAGCTGTTCTATGACCAAGAACAAGAGTTTGCCAATTCCAATTATGATTTATCTTTATGCATATCTATTTTGACTCTTATACTTGTTGCAAGCTAAGTTATATAATGGTGAGTTTCTTTCTTCTATGAGTTGTGTAATGGTAAGTGTGATGCTTCTTGTCTGTATTCTTTTATCAACACTTCACTCCATAAACCTGTGGACATATTTACTGAGCTCAGTTTTCGCCTGGGGACAAGCGAAGGTCTAAGCTTGGGGGGAGTTGATACGTCCAATTTGCATCACCATTCTATATCATAATTTGCCTCTATTCATTGTTATATGTCTTATTATGAGGTATTACTTATGTCTTTTCCTCTATTTTTGCATGTTGGATGATTCTTGGAGGATGAACTGCCGGAGTCAGGTTTCTGATGGAAAAAGAGGTGTTTTGATGCAATTTCGCGAAGATCATAAAAATACCAGAAAAATATTGGAAAATTATATTTTCCCAGAAGACGGAAGAAGCCAAAAGGGGGCATAGCCGGGCCACAGGGGGCCCACACCCCCTAGGCGTGTGCCCACCTTGCCACGCGCCTAGGGCAGGTGTGGCCCACCTGCCCGGCTCCCGACTCCGCCCTCTCACCTATATCTTCCTTACGGAACCCTAATACTAGGGGAGCAACCACAGAAAGATTTTCGCCGCCTCTATGGGGCGGAAAACACCGAGAGAGAAAGATCTCTTCGGCAGACAGATTTCTGTCGGAGAAATTCCTTCCTGGAGAGGGGAGATCGTCGCCATCAACACTGTCATCAAGCTAGGCTTCATCGGGATCATCATCATCATCCACACCATCATCTCCACCAGCACCATCATCACCACTCCATCCCGCTGTAACAATTGTGTTGGATATTGCTTTAGTTCTTAAGGAAAACTTTCCCGGTGTTAACTACTATTGTAGTTGATGCTTGTGAGTGGAGCCATTAGATTATTGTTTATGTTCAGATTGTTATTCATCACCATATCATCTTTGATCTTGATCCATATGATGTCTTGTGAGTAGTTCGTTTAGTTCTTTAGGACATGGGAGAAGTCATGTTGTTATTAGTGGATTTGTGTTGAGTTATTATTCAATGGTTTAGTATTTAAGTTGTGGTGCTATTCTTGTAGTGTTGTCATGTGAACGTCGACTACATGATACTTCACCATTGTATTTGGCTACTAATTATGGATTTATGGGGTTGCCGGAGTGACAGAAACTTGAACCCCCGTTAGGACACCTTTGCACAAAGGAGCATAGGATCTCAGAGTTTAAGGTTGTGGTTAGGTTTATATCTTAATTACTTTCCTGTAGTTGTGGATGCTTGCAGGGGGTTTAATAACAAGTATGTATTAGTCCAAGTAAGGTCGGTACATTAGCACAGGTTCACCCACACAACACTTACAACGCCAAAGAAGAGTACTCAACTATTTGAAGCGAAAGCACTTGACAGAATTCCCATGTGTCCTCGAGAACGTTTGGTCCTTATAAGTATTTCCACCGGCTTGTCCTTTGTTAAGAAAGGATTGGGCCACTTGCTGCGTTTGTTTTTTATCTTTATTACTTGCACTTTGTTTTGTTGCTTTATCAGAAAACCCCTAAAAATCCGTTTGCTAAGTATTTACAGAGATTTCCTGCTCCATACCACTAGTCAATAACTTCTGCTCCTTGTTGGGATCGACACTCCTATTTATCGAAAGTACTATGATACACCCCCTATACTTGTGGGTCATCATAGGACATCGTGCATGTCCACCTTCTGTCCCACTAGCTGCAAACCCAACCCAAATTTGGGACTGGTTTACGGTGGTCCGGGGAGGCCTGGTAATTTGTGTTGCGTTCGTTTGGTGCTTGTTTTGTTGTCTAGTCGTCACATGAGATGTAAATAGACAACAAATGTCCATTTGTGTCGTCCAGTTGGAGATAGCCTAAGACTGCTTTTTCCATAGGATGCTTCGTTCCATATTGCCATGATTTAATTCCGAAACACCCAATCCATATCAAGATCATTGACATCCTCTCCTCTTCTCATGCCACCATTGAGAGTCGCCTCTGCCTCCTCTCTACCGCCCCTGACCTTCTCTCTTTCTAGCGGTGACGCTGGCCGGCCAAAAGATGGTTTAGGTGGTCTTGCTCGCCTTGTACATAGTAGAGTAGGTTGTAGTCTGGGCTTGCCGCCATGGCGTCTGGGCTCAATGCCTGTAGTGTGGAGTAAGATTTTGTATTGTATAAGCCGGATCTAGTGGCTATCGATGTTCGTTGCCCTCTCCATGGTGCTCTAGTGGGAAGAGCGATGGCGGAGTTGGTCGACGCCATCAAGATCTCCAAAAATAAGCTCGCGGTTCATGACGAACAAATTTTGGAAGATGCTGGTCTACTTCTCTCCTCTTCAGGCCATCGAGGTGATGGGCGTCGAGGGCGGTGGTAGATACGTCTTCTTGCTCGAGTTGGAAGGAGTGGATCAAGGTAGCTGCAACCTACGAAGCTCATCAAAAAGGCGATCTTGCACCACGGTTATCCCTGGCCGATGCGGCCACTCTGCATTGTGCTGTTGCGTGCAGCGTAACCCCTTCAACCTCTAGAGCGGCATGCCAGATAGGTGGTCCCCTCTCGGCTCTGCTACGGCGACCCCCGTCGCTTTGTCTCCAAGTGGTGTAGTCCTTGGCGATGGCGCTGACGGCCATGGCATTGAGCTCGTCTTCCTCGACGGTGGAGAAGGACCCGATTGCGTTCTTGGAATTTTAGGTAGGGTTCTTTTATAAAAGCAGAGGGCTTGGTTGTGTTTTCTTTTTTTCTTTAAGGACCTCTATGTAAAATGTAACGCGACGGTTTAGTGCAGCTTTGGGCCCTTCGCAGCCATCGTTAAAAAAAATCATTGATCGACGTATTTTGGATGAATCTATATACTTCCTCTGTTTCAAAAAGCTCTGTGCGTTACTGTTTATCACGCAAAACAAGGCGGCCCATTTCTCTCTCATTTTTCATCAAAAAAATTCTAGGATTTTTGGAATGGGTAGAGTAAACACGGAGCTATACATCCCAAAAAACCGAGGAGCAAAAAAGTGAAAAATGAGAGAGAAATCGGCCACCTTGTTTTGCGTGTACTATTCATCCGCGCAAGTTAATATGAAACAGAGGGAGTACTAAATAGTGTCTAGATTCATTTAAATTTTGACATATTTGAGACATCTATTTTCGGACGGAGGGAGTATGTAGTTTTGGTCAACTATGCAATCTGTGTATCACTGTGGCACACTGTCCTCGGCCCCGGTGTATACCACACTAATTTCCTCTTTCGATCTTCCTGGCAATCGTTGCAGTAACTTGCACGGTTCCACCGCACCATCTCGATCGTCCCGGGATCTCCTCCGAATACCATAACAGCCGCGTGCTTCTAATCACCATGCCCTTCCCTTGGCATCGGCTCCCTCCTCATGCATAGCAAGAATCTGAGGCACACACATCACGGCATAGGCTACGCCGGCCTACCTACCGTAATACGATGGACGCCTCGTCGTCGTCTACCTCCGGGGCGCCGCCGCCTACGCACTCCGTGCTGGATACAATCCAGACCAAGCTAAGCCCGGGCGTGCTCCTCATCGTGGCCATCCTGGCCATGGTGTTCTTCATCATCGGCCTGCTCAACCTGCTGGTGCAGAACATCCTCCGGCTGCGCCGTGCGCGCCGCCGGCGCCTGCGCGTGGGCGACGGAGACGTCGACGGCAGCAGCCCCACGGCGCTCCAGGGCCAGCTCCAGCAGCTGTTCCACCTCCACGACGCCGGCGTCGACCAGGCCTTCATCGACGCGCTCCCCGTCTTCGTCTACCGCGCGATCCTCGGCGCCGGCGCCAGCAAGGGCAAGGACGTCGACCCGTTCGACTGCGCCGTGTGCCTGTGCGAGTTCGGCATGGACGACGCCCTCCGGCTGCTGCCGACGTGCGGCCACGCGTTCCACGTCCCGTGCATCGACGCATGGCTGCTGTCGCACTCCACCTGCCCGCTCTGCCGCGGCAGCGTCCTCGCCGCTGCTGACCTCTCGCCTGCGTCCAGCCCGATCGCGCTCGTCCTCGAGTCCGAAAGCCGCGCCGACACGGCCACGGACGCGCCGGGTGGTCGGGACAACGAAGGGTCCCCCGAGGCAGAGGAAGAGGTCGTCGAGGTGAAGCTTGGCAAGCTCAGGTGCGTCGACGGCAATGGAAATTCCGGTGAGATCGCCGTCGAAGCCACTAGCAGAAACGACATTGGACGGAGGAGGTGCCTGTCCATGGGATCCTACGAGTACGTCACGGACGAGCACGCCGCGCTCCGCGTGGCCATCAAGACGCCCAAGAAGCCGACGCCAAGATCGCGACGCCAGCACGCGTTGTCTGATTGCGACTTCAAGTTCAAGAAAGGGGCGTGGGAAACGGCCGTGAAAGAGTCCGCGGCGCCGGCGGACGCCGGAGTACGTCGTGGCGACGACACCGCCACAGCGTCGAGACTGAGCAAGGACAGCTTCTCCGTTTCCAAGATCTGGATGGTGCCACCAGCCAAGAAGGAAGATGGCCGGAAATTGGCCGGCAGCAGGCGTTCGGTGTCGTTCCGGTGGCCGGCGATGGCAGCACAGGTGAGCAGGAATGACAGTGCAAACGAGGAGTACCGGGACGTGGAGTCGCAGTCAAGAAGCTTCGGCAGCAATGATTATCCGTCTCGTGCGGAGGAGAGGACACCGTCCACGAGGACGGCGCCACTCTGGGTCGCCGGCGGATGGCAGCCGAGCAGCAGCGGCGGAAGCCATTCTTGAGCCGTACTTGATTTTGCATTTCTTCCTCGATCTTCTTCTTCTTCAAATTCAGTTTGCAGTACGAACAACACAAGATTGATTTGTTTTTGTTCCTTTTCTTTTGTTTGTTCGGAATGATTCTAGATATACAGGAATCGCATAGCAAAGTTGCAAGATATCCTTATTGATTGTGACTTGCATTGGAGTACTAGATTTCAAAAAGTTTTGTGGAACATTCATATTGAAGCTACAGTGATTTGCATCAGAAGTACAATAGAAAAAAGAAGTACAATAGAATTGAAGGAACTTGGAAGCTACTCATCATGAGAAAAAGAAACATGGTTAACATTGTTTTTGGGAAGATGCAATTTCCCAGCTTCGATCTGTTTAGATCTGTCAGGTAGACAGTCAATGGTTAACATTGTTTTTGCGATTTGTCATGTCCTTGCTGATTTTTTTGCTGGCTGTCATAACTCATAATTAGCATTTAATGGTGTTATCGTTTGGCACATTTGACTTGGGCAATCAGGTGCTGCAGGTGCATGTGCTGATGTGCATCTGCATGTGATGAGTAGGTGAGACGAAGCTGGAATGGAAGTTTCAAATTCCTTTCTCCCCATGTTCACCTAGTTTCGTGAGCTGTTCTCTAACGGATCGACTGGAGTTAGTGGACTCTGAGTGCTACAGTATGCCGTATCACATTGCGTTTACAGGCTGTTGCAACAGTGTTTGGAGGCTCCATGGAGCTCTTTTTTTAAAATCAATTTAAAAAGGGATTTTTCAGATTTAAAAAAATCTAAAAATATATCTTAATGTAGATAATGTTGTGCTGTCCAAACTGAAAAATATGAGCTTAATGTACCTTATATTTCGAGGCTAGACAAAAATGAGAAAATCTGACAGTGAATATTGCAAAACTTCAAGCCTCTCAAATCTGTAAGATATTTTCATTTTTGTGTAGCCCCAAATATGAGGTATTTCAAATTGATATTTTACACAATAAAAGTACAACATTGTGTACATCTAAGATTTTTTCATATTTTTTTGAAACTTTAAGATATTGTTTTCAGATTTTGAAAAAGAACGGGCTCCATGGAGCTCGGTCTCCATTTGGGGTTTCTGCTTCCTCTACATCATACCTTTTTCAACGATACATAAACGGCCTTGCTATTGAGGCGTCTTCTATTTCGTGATTTTGTAACCATGTAATTCCTTTCGTGATTGGTACTCCGTGAGCTGGATACAACGATGCCACATAGCCAAATAAGGTTTGTTGTGCGATGTTTGGACTAGGCAGGGGTGGATCCCTATAGGACCAAGGGAGTGCATAGGACCCAGGTAAAAATCCATTTCCTTTGCTAATTGACAGATTTTCACCATGTGTGCACCGTGAAACAAATGTTTTTACCTCTTGTGACACCAAGTGTGCACCATGATACACTCTGATGTAGCTCCGCCACTGGGACTAGGAGGTGCACCAAAGAAAATGGTGGGTATGACAAGGGTTAGGGGATGACAGGGGTGGTGGTAGAACCGGCTATGGTGGTAGTTGGGTGAGGGCGGGATGATGAGGCAACCCAGTAGCGATTCTTACCACCAGCTGGCTAGGAAAGAAGGACGTTTTGTGTTTTGGTCCATTTCAGGTGATTGTCGTACCCTCATATTAGTAGTTCCTTGTATATGCCATAATGTGGATTGGAGTTGGGGTTTGTGAACAATGGATTCTAATTTATTCATCTTCATGCACGTTTAGGTGTGGGGTTTTCATTCTATGATGCTTGATTTTTTGTCTGGGGTGAGGATTTCATCCGATGATGCTGCATTTAGGTCGTGGATTTTGATTTTTGTGTCGATGATGTCTAGTGCTTGATGTAGGAGGAACATGTCGTGAAGTTCAAAGAGGAACTTGGTTCACCCAAGTCTGCTATTGGTCCTGCCAGTCTTAAGGGCATCGTTATGACGATCTTCCGAGACAACAAGAAAATGGTGCCAGGCACAAAGGAGACTTGCAAGAAAACAGGGTGAGGCCCCCCCTCCAAGGATCGGCCACTCGGTCGATGAGGATGACCTCTGCATGTTGTTCATCTCGAGAGAGTTTAAGTTTTTAAGCCATTGATCAAGGACCGGACTCGCATGCCTTTTATGTTAAAACACATCGCCTAGCCCTTTTTAATAGTCTGAACGCTTTGTTTGTGTTGGCTAGCACATCGATTCAATACTTTAGGCTGAATGCCTTCCAAGGGTGCTCCTTATATGTTCAGCTGCAGAGATTTGTTAGTGAGCTCATCTTCCACGCTAGGTGGTCTTAGTTTGTAGTTGGGCATGTCCGAAACGTATTGATCTTCGATGCAGGGGCGGACCCAGCCAAAAAATTCAGTGGGGGCAGTTTAGATGAGTGGGGGCATTCCTAGTATAATTTTCATTTTTTAAACCATTTTTATTCAAATATAAATAAATTACACAAGAATTCAAAAATTTGAGTGGGGGCCACTGCCCCCACTCGGCTCTACATGGGTCCGCCCCTGCTTCGATGTGAGGTACGACTCGATGTTCAAGTGAAGATCTACAACGCCGAGACATTCACGACGAGTCCGAAAGTCCGTTATGCTGATAGTTATGGCATTTCGTTGATCTGGGTTTTGGAACCTTTAATTTGTGTTTGTTTTAGTAGTTTCTTTATCTTGATGATATGACGCATATAATCAATAAACGGATAGGTCTGTGGTCTACTGGTGTGGTGTTTCTTATCAGATTTCTAACAACCTATTGTATGTATAAGATTGACTCCCGGCAGAATGTGGGTTGTCTTCAAGAAAAAGTAAAGGGAGTGAAAACTTACATAAAGTTCTTTTCTTTTTTGAATGAACTGGAAGTTGCAGAAACTTGTGTTGTTACTATCAAAGCTGGTGGTATAAGTCAATGTTTGGGTAGAGTATTGGACCACACGTCTACAGTAAAGTGCACCAGTTAGTTTAGCTACGCTCTTAACCCGAGCATGCGGAGCTACATGCATCATTAGCTCACAAATCGGGGCACAAAAGCAGGCCAAGAATTGACCGTGTTAGGAATGCTGGGAGCAGCGATCGCCATCATGATCCGGAGTGGATGGCAAGGTTAGGAACCAGCAAGCCATGTGTCATGTGTGTGTGCTTTCGGAAATGGTAGGCCTCCTACCCTTCCTAGCCAAAAAAAAATGGTAGGCCTCGGATCCATGATGAGAGGTCAAAAGAGGAAAAAGGTCAAATCTGGACCAAGCAGCAGATATATTATTAGTGTTAAGTCACACAGCAGTAGCTTCAAAGAGTGGACATGTACTGTACTATTCCTTCTAAAAAAAATGTACTACTATACTAGTATTAGTTGTAGTAGCACACTGAGTCATGGTGGCGAACTGAGTCAAGAACTGCCATGATCGTCGAATTGTATCATCCTTTGATGCTGGTGTGCTGTCCGATTTTATTCAAAGGGGCGATAGATTTTCAACGTCATGCTAATGATTAAACACGGCAAACCAAGTGCAGGCCCCACCCGAGTCGCCCCTCGAGCCAGGCGACCGAGGGCTCCACTGCTGCCACCCCCAACCTTCCTCCCAATGCCCTCTTCCCCTCCCGCCGCCGCCGGCAAGTTCCGCGGGGTGTGGACCCTATGGTGTCGGTGGCGGTGGCCTCGTCTTTTCCCCGCGTGTCGGCGCCCTTGCTTGGGCAGGAGCAGCCAGCGACGGTGTTGCTCGGCCTTCGGTGGTCCAGTGAGGGAGTCCAGCGGCTGCCTTGGGTAGTGCATGGTCGTGGCGGTGCGGCCGTTGGTCGTGGAGCGTCTTGGCGCGGATGCCCACCCGGCCCAGATCTGGGCCCTTCGAGCCCCATCAGGGTCAGCACGGCCCAAAGTTTCTGCGCGCTCCGGAGCCCCCTGGAGGCGAGGCGGGGAGTCAGTGGTTGTTGGATGGTGGCGACGCTATAATATGGCTTGACTTTATAGCCTTGATCCGGGCCCGGCCGGGCCCATAGAGACCCGGTGTGTCCTTGCCTCTGATCGGCTACCATCACAACGGTGGAGGTTGTTCCCTCCCGTGCGTCCGCGGTGCTACCACCCCCGATGACCTATGTGATTTCCTTCTCTGTCATGTAGTACTAGCGACGATGACTACAGAGTGATGACGAGGGTGGCGTCAAGATCGTGGTGGTGCATGCCGGTGGACGACGAGATATGTGGAAGGCTTCCGATCGTTCGAGGTAGTGGCTTTTTGGGGGTTGGGAGAAATCCCGGTCGGCTCGAGGCACCGACGCGGTGACGCCCGCGGGCTCCACCATTCCTTCCTGAAGGGCATCGGTACCCCTTTCCCATTTACCTCTGCGTGTCGGGGAAACCCTAGGACCTGTACAGGCAGTAGCAGCTTCGTCGTCGTCGCGTTCCTTCTTGAAGGTGTTGGTTGGTACACGGCGTTTTGGAGAACTAAGAGCGTGGTGGGACATTTCTAAAGGGCGCAGCGGTTGTGGGTCGTCTTCGTTTTTTCATTCTGCCGATGTTGGCATTAGTTTCCATTTTCTTTCTCTTCCTTTTCTTTTGGGCTTGTTTGTGATGTTTTTTCAGTCAGCTATTCCGTATGATTGCTATATTAATATAGCATGACGAAAGTCTGTTTTAAGAAGGGTGCACGAGCTTTTCTCGAAGACGGTCGCTCGGCTCCTCCATACTTTCCAACTTAGGGCTTGGAAGAAGAAGAAAAAGAAGAAGATAAGTAAGGGCGTGTAATTGAGCACTCCCACAAAGTCGGAAAAACAAGAACTAGGAACGAGTTCTTTGTTGCTCGTGAACCGTGACAGTGATCATGATCCACGAACGAGTTCTTTCTTTTTCCACCATACCGCTGTCCCCACGTCGGGCCATGCACCTCCCTTTGATCGATCCCTCCTCAAAACCTCATCTCGCCGGATGCGCCTGCTGCTAGCTCAGTAATTAACAACCCGGCGTTTGACCAGATCCCCAAAAGGCAGATCGTTGGCGTTGTCCAACAATGCTACTACCAGTGACCTCTTTGTCGGCGTGGAGACTAGTTATGCTTCTCCTTTGTTTTTTCTAGTAGTACGCTCGATCGATCTGCTTTTGAGAGTCGAGACCAAGGGAGAAGAAGAAAAATAACAAGGGGAAGCACATGCACCGGAGAATAGATGCACGACTGGTGGTATGTACTTCCTCTGTTTAAAATTATAAGTCCATAACTAGGTTATCAGTTTGAACAACAAAATATAAATAGTATAATATAAAAATTATACCATTAAAAACTTTAGAGATTATATTTTCTAATAATATATTTTTTGCGATATATAAATTATATTTTATTGGTTAAATTAACAACCTAGATATGCGTATAAGACCTATAATCCCAAACATAGAAAGTATACCAGTAGAATATAGCTAACCACCTGGTTGACCTGTCCACCTTTCCAGGGTTACAGAGTAGTTGAGTGAATAGTCAAGAATCTCCATGATGGTCGAGTTGGGACCAAGAAGCATATTAATCAAGGTTCATCAGTTATTTAGTGCTACTATGTTGTCAGCCCATCAGTTTTTTTGTGAACAAAACATGTAACTTTGCCTTGTCTCGTTGAAAAGGTAAAATGGAATTATCTGGTTAATGAGCGGCAAACATCCCACAGGGCAACACTAACCGACGCAAAATAATTCTATGAGACCTATTCCATAAATTTATCTTCGTGGACCAACTCCTGCAATTGACACGTGTCCAAGAGAGATAAAATCATAGCATCTGGTTGTCTTTTTTTATATTTAAATTGTCAAGGATGCCACATGTCAATTGAAGAGGTTAGTCCACGGTGATGAATTTGTGGACTAGGTCCCATAAAATTATTTTCCCTATACATAAAAAGCACGCACTCTGTAAAAAAAGACCGTCTTCGAGGTTGACATCAAGTCGTTGTCATCATCACTCACCCTATGAGCAAGCGACTCCGACCGCACCTTTGACAACCACAAACGGAGTCCTCACTGTAGAAGACGCTAGAAACCATGCCAGCCCATGTCAAAGCATCGAGGAAAAGGCGACTCCAACTTTAGTGATGAGCTTCAGGGAAAAATTGCAAACCTTGTCCACATACCATGTGATTTTTTTAGAAAGAAACATATATTAATATTACTGGTTGAATGCCCGCTACGGGTCGTCGAGTTTTTTTTTTCTGCCAACACAAAAGCCCGTGTGTTGCTACGGATTGAAGGGACAATTGTTATATTACCTAACAATCCATAAGAACTATTGGTGTATTTTTCTCTCTTATCCTCTCAATGCACCCATCGTTCGACGTGTAAAATCTAGTCGATTTTTAGGCCTCCGAAAAGCCAAGGATAACAGATAGTGAAGCATGTATAAAAACTTTCTACAGTATAATAATTGAAATATGTGCAGTTGCGAGTGTAGTGAGTGTGCGTGTGATGCGTGAAAAGTAGGATGAAATTGCACTTCACCATTGAGGACCCTAGATGCATGTTAAAACTGAGTGATCCATCTCCATCAGATGATGAGACACAACTGATCGATAATTTGATACATATCACAATGAATAGAAACCTAGGTACCCATGAGAATCATGCAAGCAGCTGCTACCTGGTTCGAATACACTCATTTGTTTGCCTCTTTCTTTTACTGCTCGACCACATATATCTTACTTTAGCTCTAGCTCCACCGTTCAGTGCTGCCATGCGTCGCCTTCTCCATCGAAGCTCCATCTTCTCAGCCTTTCTGGTAACCAGGAAACACATACTCCTTTTGTAAGCATGAATCTATCGATATTGCGGTTACAATAAAGCGATGAGTAAGATTTAATATTTGATCAAGCAATAAGTAAAACTCAAGAAGATTGCTAGCAAACTACAATAACAGTTATGTCACCAAAATTCTAAAAATGGTGCAATGGCCGGTGTATATATATAAAAAGTTTTTGCTAAACATCTTTAAAATGATTGCATTTTGCTTTGTTAGAGCACACACAACGTTTTGTTCAGTTATGATGTGGCTAGACCCACACAGGACATAGATAAGATATGAGTAATTCAGCTGTCACGAGCATACACTAGTAGAAAACAGGACACTAGTCCCGGTTTGTAAGAGACTTTAGTCCCGGATTGCAATCCGGGACTAACGTATCGGGACTAAAGGTTAGGCCTTTAGTCCCGGTTTCGTTACAAACTGGAACTAGATTGTCTTCAAGTGGCCCCGCTGCGCGCGCTGGGGTTCTTCTGCCGCGGCAGCGTTTTGCACCAAACTGCTGCCGCGGCAGGAGGTAGGGTTTTAAGATTTTAGGGTTTTCTTTTTTTGTGTTTGATTATTTTTCATTTTGTGTTTTCATATACATATTATTCTACGCTACTACATGTTGTATACATTGATGCATATATAATATAATTTCACTCACGATAACATAAATACATATAAATATATACACAACCGAGACTAGAGCTCGTCTAATTGATTTACACCAAGATCATCATTACAACAGATATTGTCCTTTTGTGTCTATCCAGGATTACACGAAGGTCTATCTACGTTGTACTCTCGTTTTGAGTTTATGACGTCCCTGAGCAAAAATCCTGACAACTCTTCTTGAATTGCTAGTATGCGTTCATGTGGTAGGAGCTTATCCTGCATCGCATCCAACTATATATAAAGAAGTAGATCATTATAAATGGAACTCAACAAAAACTATGGTATAGAATAAATTGCGAATATATTGTTTACGTACTTGAAGAAAGTCTGTGTCCTGCTCCATACACCCACGAATGAACTCACATACGTAATATCCACATAAATTAGTCCCCTGTGGCTGCGTCGCATACTTTTTGATCGAGAATATAATTCAATCAGATAATAATCAAGCATGATAATTGTAAGAATGATAATTGTAATATCCACATAAATTAGTTCCCTAACTCTCGTACTACTTACCGGGACCGTACGAAAAGTGAGCTCCTCACGCCATTCACCCTGAACCTCCTTCGTGAACCTTTTCCAAACCCTGTCCGGCAAAAAAGAAATGAATGAGTTATTAATTAGTTTACATCTCGGAGAATGAACGAAAGAGACAGATATACTGATTGAAATTACTTTTAGAGGCAATCAATTATGCTGCGGTAGTCTTCTATCGGCTTCTTTAACGAGTCCGAGATTTCAACTTTTGCACGGTCAACATCAATGTTTAAAAGAATCCAGTGAAAGCTGCGCACGTTTATATACACTTAACATCGAGTAAACAAAAATTGAATGTGTACAAGACAGTAAGACTCTTACCCATAGTTGTAAGGAAATAGTATTTGTGTCTTGTAATGTTGCTCCATTAAAAACATTAGCAAGTTATCCTCCATTTCCTCGAGGTTATTTATTAGCGTATGTCCATTAACTCTGTTTGGGTCAACGAACCCAATGATGTAGATTGACTTTCTTCTATATTATTGAATCTTCATTCTGCATATATAATAGCATACAGAAGGAGCTATAGTGAGGATAACGACAGGAAATGAATTGAACGAGCTGAGTTAGTGACTTAATTACTTACAGACAATATATGTTGAGGAGGGACTTGTCGAGAGCGTCTAGGTTAAATAACTGAAATAGTTCACAAAGTTCAATGGAGATCTCGTCTGGACGGAAGTACTCCTCTCCAACTTTACATAGGAGAAATTGTCTCCCTTCCTTTGTGACTTTCAAGTACCAGATATGCAACAGTCGCATATGTGTTGGCAAATCATCGAATACCTCATCGCTGACCAGAGGCTCCCCGTAGACAATTTTTCGTGCTATTGTTCCCTTGGCGACATTATCTCCGCCGGCTAGAAGTGCTTCGACCGGCACGTTACACTCCTTGGCTAATTTAATAGCTAATTCCATATCTATTCCATCTTGTGTGGGCTGGGGTAACACCTTGAGCGGCACAATGGATTGTTTTGCCTGTTTGCCGAGCTGGGCAACTTCTTTTGATTTTCTCCCACTTGCAGTACTGCTTGATGAATTCTCTTTTAGTGTCTTCGTAATACAGCGTATATAGTCATCTTTCCTATTTAACACATGTTGGGGTGGTTGCTCAAGGAATGCCTTGAAGTGCTTCTTGACTTTTGGATCAACTAGCACCTATGGCTCGGGTTGTTTTGGTGCAAAATGGGCCTTCACTTCGGCCCGGGAGATCACCGCGCTTTTCTCATCAGTATGGTGATAAGCTAACTTGGGAGGAGACGGCGGTACTCTTGGGAGGGGATCTTGTCATTTTCGGCGTCGAGTCTCCCTCGACGTAGCGGTGTTATTCTTCCGCTTTCTTCCCTTTGATTCAGTGGGCGGAGGCGGAGGCGCCGGAGATGGAGATGCAGTCGCGCTGCGATCCCTCTCAGGAAGGGGTGGACTATTGTTTCCTGGTGGAGACGGTGGACTCGAAGGTGATGGTGGCCTTGGAGGTGATGGATTGCTTCTCGGAGGAGAAGATTTCCTTGGCGCCCATCCTGGAAACACTATGTGTTGTTTTTTCCAAAGAATGATGCCACCCTCCACTTCTCCAAGTGTTTTCTCCCCTTCGCCTGCAGGGATGTCAAGCTCAAGTGATCGACATGTCAGTTCAACTTCATCCACACCGACACGAGCATAGCCAGCTGGAATCTGACTTCCATGGTAGGTCGCTTCCGGTGGACAAGGTAAAGCAAATGTTGGAGATATGCCCTAGAGGCAATAATAAAAGTAGTTATTATTATATCTTTGTGTTTATGATAAATGTTTACATTCATGCTATAATAGTATTAACAAGGAAACATTAATACTTGTGTGATTTGTGAACTTAATTTGAAGTCCCTAGTAAAGTCTCTATATAATACTAGCTTGTTGGTTAATGGATGATTGTGGTTTCCCTATCATGAACAGTGAGATGTTATTAACAACAAGATCATATTGTTAGGAGAATGATATGATGGACATACTCCTATAGATAAGCGTAGCATAAAGATCAAGTCATTTTAATAGTTCAATTGCTATATGCTTTCTGATACATAGTAATCTAATTCCTTCGACCATGAGATCATGCATATCACCTTTACCGGATGGATGCTTTGATGACATCAAACACCACACCGTAACTGGGTGGCTATAAAGGTGGCATTGAGTGTTCGGAAAGTGTTGGTTGAAACACATGGATCAAGAGTGGGATTTGTCCATCCATATGACGGATAGATATACTCTGGGCCCTCTCGGTGAAATGTCATCCAATTAGCTTGCAAGCATGTGACTGGCTCACAAGGGATCACATATCACGGGAACGAGAAAAGAGTACTTATCAGTAACGAGGTTGAACTAGGTATGCAGAGATACCGACGATCATAACCTCGGATAAGTAAACTATCGTGAGACAAAGGGAAATTGATATCGTATGTAAGTGGTTCATTCGATCGCAAAGTAATCGTTGAAATATGTGGGAGCCATATGAATTTCCAGATTCCTCTATTGGTTATTGTTCGGAGAAGTGTCTCGATCATGTCCGCATAATTCACGAACCGTAGGGAGACACACTTAAGGATTCGACGTTGTTTGAGTAGTTATGGAATGATGAGAAAGAGACCGAATGTTGTTCGGAGTCTCAAATGGGATTCGGGATATCACAAGGAGATCCGGAATGGTCCGGAGAATAAGATTCATATAAGGAAAGTCCCGTTTCTGAGTTGGGGAATGGTTCCGGTGTTTTCATCGGGAATGTTCTAGAATGTTCCGGAATGTCCGGCACTCCGGAGGGGAAGGGTACATGAATGTGTTGTATCAAGTTGGTATGATTGCATCATGTACTAAGTGTCATCACTGAACCAAATAAAGGATTAATTCAAATCCTAGTTTGAAAAGTCAAACAGCTAGTTTGAAAAGTCAAACGGCTAAATTTGGAAAGAGGAAAAGAGGAGGAGTGGGAAACCGAGTTGGGGAGGAGTTCCCTCCTCCAACCGGCGGCGCCCACCCAAGCCGAGTTGGGGAGGGACTCCTCTCCCTCCCTTTGGCCGGCCGGCCCCCTCCACCTATATAAGGAGGGGCAGGGCTCCCCTCCTTGACACACAAGATCCTCTCCTCCAAACCCTAGCCCCAAGCCGCCGCCTCCATAGCCGCCGCCGGCCCTAGGGCAAACCCTAGCCGCCGTCTAGCTAATCCCTAGCCGCCGGCTTGCCCCCTCCTTGGTGTGTCTAAACCCTAGAACACCCAGGGACTCTCTCATACTCCACCATACTCGCTCCGGCTTAAGGCGAAGCCCTGCGAGATCTCCCCTCTACTTCCGGTACCACGCCGTTGTGCTGCCGGAATCGCGAGGAGAGTGCTACAACCTCCGCTGCCTGCTGGAACAAGGGAGAGGAAGGTCTTCGTCGAGTACCGAACGTGTGACCGACTGCGGGAGCGCTGCCGGAACGCAGCGCCGGAAGGATCGTCTACGCGATCTTGAGATCGGAAAGAGTACGACTACATCACCCACGAGAATCCGCTCTCGTTAAACACTTTGGAATCTTCGAGGGTGAGTTATTCTATCGACTCGTTGCTACAATCTAGTAGATAGATCTTGGCTTGTTTGTTTGTATGCGGTACAAAATTTTTGTTTTCCATGCTACGAAACCCTACAGTGGTATCAGAGCCGTGTCTATATGTAGATCTGTTGCACAAGTAGAACACAATGGTCATTGTGGGCGTTGATGCTTTTATTATCGATTGCTTCTTGTGTACTTTGCATCTTGCGGTATGTTGGGATGAAGCGGTCGGGGCTAACCTTACATGACATCGTTCATGAGACTTGCTCCACGCTTGACATGCAACTTGTATTGCATAAGTGGCTTTGCGGGTGCCTGTTTCTCCTAGCATAGTTAAGATCCAATTTACAACGGGTGATTAACAATACTAGTATCAATGTTGTGGTTCATGTTCGTAAGTTAGAACGACACTTATTGAAAGCCCCAAACCACGTAAAACATGCAAAGAAAGTAGAGGCGTCTAACTTTGTTTTGCAGGGGTGTGCTGTGATGTGATATGGCCATGATTGTGATTATATTTGATGTATGCAATGTTCCTTATTGTAAGTTGGCAACCGGCAGGAGCCATATGGTTGTCTTTAATTTCTGTTACGACCCGCATGTCTATTCAAAGTAGTTGTAATAGTTGAAGCCGGTGGACGACAACCATGGAGAAGCGTCATTGACCTTGATGCAATGCCGGTGATGATGGATATCATGTTCGTGCTAGAAGATGCAGATCGGAAGCACAAAGAAGAAAGGCCATATCATATCACATATTATGAATTGCATGTGATGTTAATCCTTTATGCATCTTGTATTGCTTAGTAGACAACGGTAGCATTATAAGATGATCCCTCATGCACATGAATTTCAAGTCATAAATTGTTCATCCTTAGTTAGCACCGTTGCTAAAGCTTGTTGTTTCGAAGCACCACGTGATGATCGGGTGTGTTAGATTCTGCAAGTGCATACAACGTGAGCAAGCCAGATTTGCTCATGCGGAAACTAAGGTTTGATCTTGACGAGCCTAGCATGTACAGACATGGTCTCGGAACACGGATCACCGAAAGGTAAAGCATGAATCATATAGTAGATATGATGAACATGTCGATTGTTCGCCATTGAAACTATATCAACTCTCGTGATGATCGGTGTTGATGTGGTGGATTTGGTTCATGTGATCACTAAAACAATGTGAGGGATATTGTTTTGAGTGGGAGTTCACCTAGATTAAATTTATTAATTTGAACTCAATTTGTCATAAACTTAGTCTAAACTATTGCAAATATGTTGTAGATCAATGGCAGCCCCTACCATCAATTTTAATGCGTTCCTAGAGAAAGAAAAGTTAAAAAACAATGGAAGCAACTTCGCGGATTGGTTCCGCAATTTGAGGATTGTCCTCACAGCTGGTAATTTGACCTATGTGCTGGATGCACCGCTGGGTGACCCACCTGCAGCTGATGCTTCCGATGAAGTAAAGAATGTTTACCTCACTCGGAAGACTCAGTACTCCACAGTTCAGTGTGCTATCTTGTATGGTTTAGAATCGGAGCTTCAGAAAAGGTTTGAGAATTCAGACCCATATGATATTGTCGAGGATCTCAAATTGATCTTTGAGACTCATGCGGCAATTGAAAGCTATGAGGCTTCTGAAAAGTTCTTTAACTGCAAGATGGAAGAGGGCAGCTCCATCAGCGAGCATGTGCTTAAGATGTCTGGGCACGCAAACAAACTTCAAAGCTTGGGTATTGTGATTCCTAATGCTTTGCGGATTTACCGTGTCCTCCAATCACTACCACCAAGTTACAAGAACTTTGTGATGAACTACAACATGCAAAACATGAACAAGACTTTGCCAGAACTCTTTGCCATGTTGAAGTCTGCAGAAGTGGAGATCAAGAAAGAGCACCAAGTGTTGTTGGTCAATAAGACCACCAAATTCAAGAAAGGCAAGTCTAAGCAGAAGGGACACTTCAAGAAGGGTGGTAAGAAAGTTACCATGCCGACGAAGAAGACCAAGGCTGGACCTAAGCCTGATACTGAGTGCTTTTACTGCAAGGGAGAAGGTCACTGGAAGTGGAATTGCCCAAAGTACTTGGCGGATTTGAAGAACGGCAACATCAAGAAGAAAGGTATATCTGATATACATGTTATTGATGTGTATCTCACTAGTACTCGTAGTAGTGCCTGGGTATTTGATACTGGTTCGGTTGCTCATATTTGTAACTCGAAACAGGTGCTGCAGAATAAACGGAAGCTAGCGAAGAACGAGGTGACGATGCGCGTGGGAAACGGATCAAAGGTTGATGTGATCGCGGTCGGCATGCTACCCCTTCATCTACCATCGGGATTAGTTTTATACTTAAATAATTGTTATTTGGTGCCTGCGTTAAGCATGAACATTATATCGGGATCTTGTTTATTGCGAGACGGTTACTTGTTTAAGTCTGAGAATAATGGTTGTTCGATTTATATGAGTAATATGTTTTATGCACATGCACCTTTGATAGATGGTCTATTCTTGTTGAATCTCGATAGTGGAAATACACATATTAATAACATTGAGGCTAAACGTTTGAAATCGAGCGATAACTCGACCTATATGTGGAACTGTCGTCTTGGTCACATTGGAGTGAAGCGTATGAAGAAACTCCATTCCGATGGACTTCTTGAATCACTTGATAGATGCGAAGCATGTCTGATGGGTAAAATGACTAAGACTCCATTTTCTGGTATGATGGAGCGAGCTACGGACTTATTGGAAATCATACATACCGATGTGTGTGGTCCAATGAGTGTAGCATCGCGCGGTGGTTATCGTTATGTTCTTACCTTCACGGATGACTTGAGTAGATATGGGTATATCTATTTCATGAAACATAAGTCCAAAACTTTCGAGAAGTTTAAGGAATTTCAAAGTGAGGTAGAGAATCAACGTAACAAGAAGATTAAATTTCTACGTTCTGATCGTGGAGGTGAATATCTAAGTTATGAGTTTGGCGAGCATTTGAAAAAATGCGGAATACTTTCACAATTGAAACCGCCGGGAACACCACAACGTAATGGTGTGTCCGAACGTCGTAATCGAACTCTCTTAGATATGGTTCGTTCTATGATGTCACTTACAGATTTACCGCTATCATTTTGGGGTTATGCATTAGAAACAGCCGCATTCACTTTAAATAGGGCACCATCTAAATCCGTAGAAACGACACTGTATGAATTATGGTTTGGGAAGAAACCTAGATTGTCGTTCCTTAAAGTTTGGGGAAGCGAAGCCTATGTAAAGAAGTTACAGCCGGACAAGCTTGAACCCAAAGCGGAAAAATGCGTCTTCATAGGATACCCGAAGGAAACTATTGGGTATACCTTCTATCATAGATCCGAAGGCAAAATCTTCGTTGCCAAGAATGGATCCTTTCTAGAGAAGGAATTTCTCTCGAAAGAAGTGACTGGAAGGAAAGTAGAACTTGACGAGGTTGTCGAACCTTCTCTCGAAATTGCGAGTAGCGCAACGCCGGAAGAAGTTCCTGTGGTGCCTGCACCAATTAGAGAGGAAGCTAATGATGATGATCATGAAACTTCGGTCGAAGTTACTACAGAGCCTCGCAGGTCAACGAGAACTCGTACCACTCCAGATTGGTATGATCCCATTATGAGTATCATGTTGGTGGACAACACCGATGACCCTGAGACATATGAGGAAGCGATGATGAGCCCAGATTCCAATAAATGGCAAGAAGCCATGAAATCCGAGATTGGATCCATGTACGAAAACCAAGTGTGGACTTTGGTGGACTTACTAGATGGCCGGAAGGCTGTCGAGAACAAATGGATCTTCAAGAAGAAAACAGATGCTGATGGTAATGTTACTGTCTATAAAGCTCGACTTATCGCAAAAGGGTTTCGACAAATTCAAGGAGTTGACTACGATGAGACTTTCTCACTAGTAGCGAAGCTAAAGTCTGTGAGGATTATGTTAGCAATCGCTGCATATTACGATTATGAGATATGGCAGATGGATGTCAAAACAGCATTCCTCAATGGAGACATTGATGAAGAGTTGTATATGATGCAACCCAAAGGTTTTGTTGATCCTAAAGATGCTAACAAGGTATGCAAACTTCAACGGTCCATCTATGGATTGAAGCAAGCATCCCGAAGTTGGAATCAACGTTTTGATAAGGTGATCAATAGTTTTGGTTTTATACAAACTTATGGAGAAGCTTGTATTTACAAGAAAGTGAGTGGGAGCTCTGTAGCATTCTTAATACTATATGTAGATGACATATTGTTGATTGGGAATGATGTAGACCTTCTTAATAGTGTCAAGGAATATTTGAATAATAGTTTTTCAATGAAGGATCTTGGCGAAGCAGCTTACATATTAGGCATAAAGATTTATAGAGATAGATCGAAACGCCAAATATCATTGTCACAAAGTACATATTTGGACAAAGTTCTAAAGAGGTTTGGAATGGAAGATAGCAAGAAAGGGTTCTTGCCCATGTTGCCCAATACGACCTTGAGTAAAAATCAAAGTCCGACATCGGCAGAAGATAGAGAAAGGATGAGTAAGACTCCCTATGCCTCAGCCATAGGATCTCTAATGTATACCATGCTATGTACTAGACCCGACATTGCATATGCTGTTAGTTTAACTAGCAGATATCAAAGTGATCCAGGAGTGGATCATTGGACAGCGGTCAAAAACATCCTTAAGTACTTGAGAAGAACTAAGGATATGGTTCTTTCTTATGGAGGTGATGAACAACTCGTTGTTAATGGTTACACCGATGCTAGTTGGAACACCGATCTGGATGATTCTAAATCACAATCTGGATACGTATTTATTTTGAATGGTGCAGCAGTTAGCTGGAGGAGTGCAAAGCAAAGCGTTGTGGCGAGATCTTCAACTGAATCGGAATACATGGCTGCTTCGGAGGCTTCACAAGAAGCGATATGGATGAAAGAGTTCATTACAGAGCTGGGTGTGGTTCCTAGTGCGCTGGACCCAATGTCTATCTACTGTGATAACATGGGCGCCATAGCCAATGCGCAAGAACCAAGGTCACACAAGAAGCTGAAGCACATCAAGCTACATTTTCACGCTATTCGAGAACATATCCAAGATGGGGATATAAAGATTTGCAAAGTACACACATATCTGAATGTGGCGGATCCGTTGACTAAACCTCTCCCGAGGGCAAAACATGACCAGCACCAAACTGCCATGGGTGTTCGGTATATTATCATGTAATCTAGATTAGATGACTCTAGTGCAAGTGGGAGACTGTTGGAGATATGCCCTAGAGGCAATAATAAAAGTAGTTATTATTATATCTTTGTGTTTATGATAAATGTTTACATTCATGCTATAATAGTATTAACAAGGAAACATTAATACTTGTGTGATTTGTGAACTTAATTTGAAGTCCCTAGTAAAGCCTCTATATAATACTAGCTTGTTGGTTAATGGATGATTGTGGTTTCCCTATCATGAACATTGAGATGTTATTAACAACAAGATCATATTGTTAGGATAATGATATGATGGACATACTCCTATAGATAAGCGTAGCATAAAGATCAAGTCATTTTAATAGTTCAATTGCTATATGCTTTCTGATACATAGTAATCTAATTCCTTTGACCATGAGATCATGCATATCACCTTTACCGGATGGATGCTTTGATGACATCAAACACCACACCGTAACTGGGTGGCTATAAAGGTGGCATTGAGTGTTCGGAAAGTGTTGGTTGAAACACATGGATCAAGAGTGGGATTTGTCCATCCATATGACGGATAGATATACTCTGGCCCTCTCGGTGAAATGTCATCCAATTAGCTTGCAAGCATGTGACTGGCTCACAAGGGATCACATATCACGGGAACGAGAAAAGAGTACTTATCAGTAACGAGGTTGAACTAGGTATGCAGAGATACCGACGATCATAACCTCGGATAAGTAAACTATCGTGAGACAAAGGGAAATTGATATCGTATGTAAGTGGTTCATTCGATCGCAAAGTAATCGTTGAAATATGTGGGAGCCATATGAATTTCCAGATTCCTCTATTGGTTATTGTTCGGAGAAGTGTCTCGATCATGTCCGCATAATTCACGAACCGTAGGGAGACACACTTAAGGATTCAACGTTGTTTGAGTAGTTATGGAATGATGAGAAAGAGACCGAATGTTGTTCGGAGTCTCGAATGGGATTCAGGATATCACGAGGAGATCCGAAATGGTCCGGAGAATAAGATTCATATAAGGAAAGTCCCGTTTCGGAGTTGGGGAATGGTTCCGGTGTTTTCATCGGGAATGTTCTAGAATGTTCCGGAATGTCCGGCACTCCGGAGGGGAAGGGTACATGAATGTGTTGTATCAAGTTGGTATGATTGCATCATGTACTAAGTGTCATCGCTGAACCATTCAAATCCTAGTTTGAAAAGTCAAACAGCTAGTTTGAAAAGTCAAACGGCTAAATTTGGAAAGAGGAAAAGAGGAGGAGTGGGAAACCGAGTTGGGGAGGAGTTCCCTCCTCCAACCGGCGGCGCCCACCCAAGCCGAGTTGGGGAGGGACTCCTCTCCCTCCCCTTGGCCGGCCGGCCCCCTCCACCTATATAAGGAGGGGCAGGGCTCCCCTCCTTGACACACAAGATCCTCTCCTCCAAACCCTAGCCCCAAGCCGCCGCCGCCTCCATAGCCGCCGCTGGCCCTAGGGCAAACCCTAGCCGCCGTCTAGCTAATCCCTAGCCGCCGGCTTGCCCCCTCCTTGGTGTGTCTAAACCCTAGAACACCCAGGGACTCTCTCATACTCCACCATACTCGCTCCGGCTTAAGGCGAAGCCCTGCGAGATCTCCCCTCTACTTCCGGTACCACGCCGTTGTGCTGCCGGAATCGCGAGGAGAGTGCTACAACCTCCGCTGCCTGCTAGAACAAGGGAGAGGAAGGTCTTCGTCGAGTACCGAACGTGTGATCGACTGCGGGAGCGCTACCGGAACGCAGCGCCGGAAGGATCGTCTACGCGATCTTGAGATCGGAAAGAGTACGACTACATCACCCACGAGAATCCGCTCTCGTTAAACACTTTGGAATCTTCAAGCGTGAGTTATTCTATCGACTCGTTGCTACAATCTAGTAGATAGATCTTGGCTTGTTTGTTTGTATGCGGTAGAAATTTTTTGTTTTCCATGCTACGAAACCCTACAGCAAAGCCGAGCGCCACCTTCATAGAAATGTTCTTCACTGTGACATGTAGCTCACAAGCTGTCCTTGCCTCGACTTCATCCACGGGGTAGCAAACCATCGTTACACCGGCCGTATCATCTATCACCGGTGCATTATTGTCCAACAGCATTGGATTATTAGCTTGTACCTCCGTGGAAGCCACGCTGCTTCTCCGCTAAGATGGGCCCACCGGACTGTCTAACGCAGGATCTTGCTGTCGGGCCAGTAATCTAAGTTCATTAATCTGCTCCTGCTGCAGCTTGAACATGGCTTGAAATTCCTCGTTCCTTTTTTCAACTGCCTCCAACCGTGCTGCCTCCCCCGCCTTCTGCCGGTTCGTTTTTCTGGATCGGCTTCTATAAGTGTCGATGTCAGCGGGAAACCCTGTCTTCCATGGAACAGATGGGCCAAAGCCTCGTGTTCGTCCGACTTTTTCAGGATTCCTGAGGGCATATGTCAGCTCATCGTCCTCTCTGTCGGGGATGAACTTTCCATATTTTCTCAGTTGTATCACTTTAACAAGTTCATCTTTGGGTTTAGTAATCGCCTCCTTTGTAACAATAATCTCCCCGGTTTCAGTGTCATATGATCCCCCATGCCCAAGGAGCCAATTTTTTGACCTCACGGGCCACTTATTTGTAGCTGGCGTGACCCCTTTTTTACGCATTTCTTCCTCGGTTTTTTCCCACTTCGGCGCGATCGTCTTATAGCCACCTGTCCCCATAGTATGGTGATATTTCTTTTTGGCCGCATTTATCTTATTCTTTTCTGACTTGGCCGTAGCTGCTTCTGATTCCTTGTATTTCACAAATGGGGTCCAGTTATCCCGCTGCTTCTCCAGCAGGCCAGTGAATGGCGGAGTCAGCCCCTTCTTGGCAAATTTGTTGTATAATCTTTTCTTCCAGTCCTTGAACTGTCTGCCCATCTTATTAAGGTCCCACTTTCTGACTTGCAACCTCAATGCCTCAGTGAGTTCAGGAGTGTCCAATTCAGGCAGAGAGAAGTGTGCCATGAGTGAATTCCAAAGACCGTCTTTGGCTCTGTCATCGACAAAAGTTTCTCCAACTCAATCACTTTTCTTTCCTGGCTTATTCCACTTCTGAGTAGTGATCGGGGTGGCGTCCCTGACTATCGCTCCGCATTGGTATACAAATACACTTGTGGCCTCTTTCGGCTCCAAAGGTTTGCCGAACTCAGACACTAGATCAATGGTGAAACGCATACCATCGGCCAACTTTTTGGTCGGGCCTCGTTTCCTTGCAGAATATTCGCCCGAAGCAAAGGTCTAAGAGAAGAAACAGTCGTTAGTACATATATATATATATATGAATCAACTAATGCATCTACTAGCTCGTGATCAGCAGAGGCTTTATATACCTCGCCGGTCTTTGCTATGGTCGTGTCTCCACCGTCAGTTCCACCGTCGTCTCCACCAAAGAATTCGTCATAGTCGTCTCTTCCGTCGGCTTCATCCAAGTTGAGGTATTGGGAGCCATCATCATCTCCATCATCGTCTGCTCCATCGTAATGGTAACCTCCTGTACCCTCATATATCATGTTGTACATGATGTGCTCTTCGTTGTCTCTACCGTCCATAACTTAACTAATACAGAAGAAAGATAAAACCATTTTGCTTAATGCGATAAAATAAAGAAAGATAAAGTAATCTAGCTTAAACAATGCGATAAAGAAAGATAAAGTACCAATTAAACAACAATACATCTCAAATAATCCAGCTAGTACAACAATAAAGTACCAATTAAACAACAATACAACCATATTACACATCTAGCTAGCTCGGCGAAGACGTCAAGCCCCGACTACTGAGCCGAGGGAGGTGTGCACCCAAAGTGTAGGAACCATCACCGGAGAATATCTCGGGTAAGGTGCCCGAAGAAGCTGCCAGTTATTGGCGTCCCGGACTCCTAAAATGTGCATGTAGCGCCGGACGTGCTCGTCCTCCTCCTTGACACGACGATGTACCACCTCGTCGGGGGCCGGCTCCCTCTGCATCACACCTGGACCACTCGGCCGCCACCATAGAAGATCCGGATCGACGACGATACCCGGATTCCTCACGAGACGACGTCCCCCGGCTGGTAGCACCTCCGAGGGCCAGCCCGACGGAGCCCAGCCCCGTGGATGCCCGGTGACACTGTCTAGTAGCGCTTCGGGGGTCACGCCGAGTGAACGAGGATGAGAAATCGACATATTCCTAAACACTAAATTAAACCTATATACTTTAAACATGATGAAAATAAATAGTACCAACTAAAATAAACTATATTAAACACTAACTAAATTCACTAACTAAAAATAAACTATATTAAACACTAACTAAAATCCTAAAATTCACTAACTAAGAAAAAATCACTAACTAAAATAAACTATATTACACTAACTAAATTACACTAACAAAATAAAGTATATTAAACACTAACTAAAATATCTAAGAAAAAATTACACTAAACTTACTAACTAATTAACCCTAAAATAAACCTAACTAATTAACCCTAAAATACACTAACAAAATTATATACACTAACTAATTGACACTAACAAAATTAACACGTACTACTAAACTAGAATTTACCGCGGGGAGGGGCGGCTCCGGTGGTGGTGGACGGTGCGGGCGGCGCGGTGGGCTCTGGTGAGGACGGCGCGGTCGGTTGGCGGCGTGCTGGGGAAGGGGCGGCGTGCCGGAGCGGGATGGCACGAGGGGCGCGGTCAACACGGGCGCGGGCGGCACAGGCTCGAGCGGCGCGGAGGAGGGACGGCGCGAGGAGGCGCGCGGGCGCGGCGCGGTGGTTGGCGGCGCGGCGGCGGGAAGGCGCAGCACGAGGAAGAAGACGGCGACGCGGGGTCAATCTGTGCGCTCCGGTTCGGTGCACGAACCGGGGCGCACGGGGTGGGTATTTATACCCACCCCCTTTAGCCCCGGTTGGTAGCACAAACCGGGGCTAAAGGGTTTTCGGCGCGCCGCGTTTCGCGCGCAGCCCGGCACCCCTTTAGCCCCGGTTTGTACTACAAACCGGGGCCAAACGTCCTTTTTTAAAAGCTTTTTCAAAACATTTTTAAAATTAATTATTATATACCTGTTTAAAACCTTTTTAAAAACAAAAATCATTTTTTAAAACCTTTTTAAAAAACCTTTTTCAAAACCTTTTTTAAAAACCTTTTTTTTAAATAAAAACCTTTTTTAAAACCTTTTTTAAAAACCTTTTTAAAAACCTTTTTTAAAAACCTTTTTTAGAAACCTTGTTTTAAACCATTTTAAAAACCTTTTTTAAAAACCTTTTTTAAAACCTTTTTCAAAACCTTTTTTGAATTTTTTGTCGTTTCGAACTTAGGTCAAAACGGTGTGCGTGAAGATAGGGGATGAGAATGTTAGAACTTGCATTGGATCTCTAAAAAAAATGACATATTGTGAGTCTAAAAATAATTTTTTCAAAAAATCACGGACGTTAGATCATGTACCTGTAGTTCAAACCGGACCCACTTCCTCCCGATTCGGCAGCCATTTGTCTTTTTCACCCGGAAAGGACAGAAAGGTTTAAGATCCCCCGGTTGGGATATAGTTCACGTATCGTGGTCTACTATTTTAGAAAAATGGGATGGTAGCATTCTGTAACTGCATTTTGGTGGCTGCTTCACAAAACGACCCGTCTTTTTGCGCTCGGAAAATGGAAAATGGCTTTTCCGAGCGACGAAAAAAAAAACTTCTTCCTGCAACATTGTTCTACATCCCAATATACACATGCATGCACAATATGGGCATCGTATCACAAACTATGTCGCGATTCAACACATAACATCCGTCTCTTGAACCGAAAGCCATGAAACATCGAACATGATAGGTCATTTTGTGAAGGTTTTTTGGAATCATAATTATTATACCAAGTTTGATATTTTTCCTTGCAACTATGTCACATATTATCACACCACGCGAAGGATTTACATTGCTCAGACCTTTTTTGAATTTTTTATGACCGTTTTGAATTTTTTGTCGTTTCGAACTTAGGTCAAAACGGTGTGCGTGAAGATAGGGGATGAGAATGTTAGAACTTGCATTGGATCTCTGAAAAAACGACATATTGTGAGTCTAAAATGATTTTTTCAAAAAATCACGGACGTTAGATCATGTACCTGTAGTTCAAACCGGACCCACTTCCACCCGATTCGGCAGACATTTGTCTTTTTCACCCGGGAAGGACAGAAAGGTTTGAGATCCTCCGGTTGGGATATAGTTCACGTAACATGGTCTAATATTTTAGAAAAATGGGATGGTAGGATTCTGTAACTGCATTTTGGTGGCTGCTTCACAAAACGACTCATCTTTTTGCGCTCAGAAAATGGAAAATGGCTTTTCCGAGCGACGAAAAGGAAAACTTACTCCTGCAACATTGTTCTACATCCCAATATACACATGCATCCACAATATGGGCACCGTATCACAAACTATGCCGCTATTCAACACATAACATCCGTCTCTTGGACCGAAAGCCATGAAACCTCGAACATGATAGGTCATTTTGTGAAGGTTTTTTGGAGACATAATCAGTATACCAAGTTTGATATTTTTCCTTGCAACTATATCACATAAGATCACACCACGCGAAGGATTTACATTGGACCTTTTTTGAATTTTTTATGCCTGTTTTGAATTTTTTGCCGTTTCGAACTTAGGTCAAAACGGTGTGCGTGAAGATAGGGGATGAGAATGTTAGAACTTGCATTGGATATCTGAAAAACATTATATTGTGAGTCTAAAAATGATTTTTTCTAAAAAATCACGGACGTTAGATCATGTACATGTAGTTCAAACCGGACCCACTTCCTCCCGATTCGGCAGACATTTGTCTTTTTCACCCGGGAAGGAGAGAAAGGTTTGAGATCCCCCGGTTGGGATATAGTTCACGTAACATGGTCTACTATTTTAGAAAAATGGGATGGTAGCATTATGTAACTGCATTTTGGTGGCTGCTTCACAAAACGACCCGTCTTTTTGCGCTCGGAAAATGGAAAATGGCTTTTCCGAGCGACGAAAAGGAAAACTTCCTCCTGCAACATTGTTCTACATACCAATATACACATGCATGCACAACATGGGCACCGTATCACAAACTATGTCGCGATTCAACACATAACATCCGTCTCTTGCACCGAAGGCCATGAAACCTCGAATATGATAGGTCATTTTGTGAAGTTTTTTTGGAGACATAATCAGCATACCAAGTTTGATATTTTTCCTTGCAACTATGTCACATAATATCACAACACGTGAAGGATTTACATTGCTCAGACCTTTTTTGAATTTTTTATGCCCCTTTTGAATGTTTTGCCGTTTCGAACTTAGGTCAAAACGGTGTGCGTGAAGATAGGGGATGAGAATGTTAGAACTTGCATTGGATCTCTGAAAAAATGACATATTTTGAGTCTAAAAATGATTTTTTCAAAAAATCACGGACGTTAGATCATGTACCTTTAGTTCAAACCGGACCCACTTCCTACCGATTCGGCAGACATTTGTCTTTTTCACCTGGAAAGGACAGAAAGGTTTGAGATCCCCCGGTTGGGATATAGTTCATGTAACGTGGTCTAATATTTTAGAAAAATGGGATGGTAGGATTCTGTAACTGCATTTTGGTGGCTGCTTCACAAAACTACCCGTCTTTTTGCGCTCGGAAAATGGCTTTTCCGAGCGACGAAAAGGAAAACTTACTCCTGCAACATTGTTCTATATCCCAATATACACATACATGCACAATATGAGCACCGTATCACACACTATGCCGCGATTCAACACATAACATCCGTCTCTTGGACCGAAAGCCATGAAACCTCGAACATGATAGGTCATTTTGTGAAGGTTTTTTGGAGACATAATCAGTATACCAAGTTTGATATTTTTCCTTGCAACTATGTCACATAAGATCACACCACGCGAAGGATTTACATTGTTCGGACCTTTTTTGAATTTTTTATGCCTGTTTTGAATTTTTTGCCGTTTCGAACTTAGGTCAAAACGGTGTGCGTGAAGATAGGGGATGAGAATGTTAGAACTTGCATTCGATATCTGAAAAACATTATATTGTGAGTCTAAAAATGATTTTTTCAAAAAATGACGGACGTTAGATCATGTACCTGTAGTTCAAACCGGACCCACTTCCTCCCGATTCGGCAGACATTTGTCTTTTTCACCCGGGAAGGAGAGAAAGGTTTGAGATCCCCCGGTTGGGATATAGTTCACGTAACATGGTCTACTGTTTTAGAAAAATGGGATGGTAGCATTCTGTAACTGCATTTTGGTGGCTGCTTCACAAAACGACCCGTCTTTTTGCGCTCGGAAAATGGAAAATGGCTTTTCCGAGCGACGAAAAGGAAAACTTCCTCCTGCAACATTGTTCTACATACCAATATACACATGCATGCACAATATGGGCACCGTATCACAAACTATGCCGCGATTCAACACATAACATCTGTCTCTTGGACCGAAGGCCATGAAACCTCGAACATGATAGGTCATTTTGTGAAGTTTTTTTGGAGACATAATCAGTATACCAAGTTTGATATTTTTCCTTGCAACTATGTCACATAATATCACACCACGCGAAGGATTTACATTGCTCAGACCTTTTTTGAATTTTTTATGCCCCTTTTGAATTTTTTGCCGTTTCGAACTTAGGTCAAAACAGTGTGCGTGAAGATAGGGGATGAGAATGTTAGAACTTGCATTGGATCTCTGAAAAAACGACATATTTTGAGTCTAAAAATGATTTTTTTCAAAAAATCACAGACGTTAGATCATGTACCTGTAGTTCAAACCGGACCCACTTCCTACCGATTCGGCAGACATTTGTCTTTTTCACCCGGGAAGGACAGAAAGGTTTGAGATCCCCCGGTTGGGATATAGTTCACGTAACGTGGTCTAATATTTTAGAAAAATGGGATGGTAGGATTCTGTAACTGCATTTTGGTGGCTGCTTCACAAAACGACCCGTCTTTTTGCGCTCGGAAAATGGAAAATGACTTTTCCGAGCGACGAAAAGAAAAACTTCCTCCTGCAACATTGTTCTACATCCCAATATACACATGCATACACAATATGGGCACCGTATCACAAATTATGCCGCGATTTAACACATAACATCCGTCTCTTAGACCGAAAGCCATGAAACCTCGAACATGATAGGTTATTTTGTGAAGGTTTTTTGGAGACATAATCAGTATACCAAGTTTGATATTTTTCCTTGCAACTATGTCACATAATATCACACCACACGAAGGATTTACATTGTTCGAATCTTTTTTGAATTTTTTATGCCCGTTTTGAATTTTTTGTCGTTTCTAACTTAGGTCAAAACGGTGTGCGTGAAGATAGGGGATGAGAATGTTAGAACTTGCATTGGATCTCTGAAAAAACGACATATTGTGAGTCTAAAAATGATTTTTTCAAAAAATCACGGACGTTAGATCATGTACATGTAGTTTAAACTGGACCCACTTCCTACCGATTCAACACATAACATTCGTCTGAACCGTATCCGAAAGCCATGAAACCTCGAACATGATAGGTCGCTTGGACCACCGCTTCCCGCCCTTTCCCTCTGAACGGTGCTTTTAGTCCCGGTTGTAGCCACTAACTGGGACTAAAGATATTTCCCGCCATATCCCACCGCTTCCCGCCATTTTTCCCGTCCTTTCCCTCTGAACGGTGCTTTTAGTCCCGGTTGTAGCCACTAACCGGGACTAAAGATATTTCCCGCCATATCCCACCGTTTCCCGCCATATTTTCCAGCACTTTCCATCTATATATAGGCCGACCACGCCATGGCTATCCATACATCCACACCTTCCTCTCTCTCACAACTATGGACAGTGCCTACTGGGCCATTCTGACCCTCGAGGAGACCCAAGCGTTGTGGGCCTCCAACTACCCTTGCCCGCCGGGCTACCGGCCGGCCGCCGGCTGGATGCTGAGCGCTGGAGGGGTTCCCGTTCCTCCTGTGCCTCAAGGCTCCGCCAGACAGGCGGCCATCACGAACCACTTCTACCACGAGCTCACGCCGAAGCAGCGGATGGATCCCCAGTGGGATCTCGACAACTATCACACCTGGAATGCCTTCATTGCTAACCGACGGGAAAGGGAGCTCGCCAGGTACGAGGGTGATGGCCCGCCCCCGGTGAACCACAATGAAGCCGGTCAGCGTCTGTGGTGGGAGAATCGTACTATCATCGGCGTGATGCGCTACATAGTCGGGGGAGACCATCCTCGCCTGCGGTGCCCACGAGTCTACCCGCCACAGAGCCACAAGAAGGCCCCCCTCCCGCCCGGCGGTAGCGGCATCGTCTTCCAGGAGACTCCTCCCCCGCCCGCCGTGAATCCGAGGCCGGAGTGGCAGGTGCCCCCGGTATATGCCATGGCTGGGCTGAGGATCTTTGGAGTGGCAGGTGACGATGACGATGATGATGATGACAAAGAAGACCCTGAAGCTGTGTACTATAGGACTAGGCATGATTATGACTAAATGGGGTGGCTTTAGTCCTCACTGTTAGCTAGTCCCGGTTTGTCCCGGTTTTTAATATTAATAAATGTCTAAGTGTTACCTAGTCTATAGTTTTGGTACCTGCCTACATCAATCTCAGAAATTCCTTTGTTAACCATGGAGCATCTTCCTTTAATAAATGAAAAATAGGATTAATTCACAAAAGGTTTAATACATTACATCACCAACATCCACATCTAGTGTTTTGGTTCTCTTCTTGTCTGTAACCATGGAGCATATTCCTTATTTAGCGATATGCTTGGGTCAGTTTTCACTTTGAATGGCGGAATTTCATGAAATTTGTCATAATCTTTTGACATGTCTGTCATGTCCTCAACTCCCACCATGTTTCTTTTTCCTGAAAGAACTATGTGGCGCTTTGGCTCATCGTATGATATTATATTCTCTTGCTTATCTTTCCTTTTTCTCAGTCTAGTAGACATGTCCTTCACATAGAAAACTTGAGACACATCATTGGCAAGGACGAATGGTTCGTCTCTGTACGCAAGATTATTAAGATCCACTGTTGTCATTACGTACAGCTAGTCTACCGTTACCCCACCTCCTGTCATCTTGACCCATTTGCATCGAAACAATGAGACCTTGAAATTAGGACCATAGTCAAGTTCCCATATGTCCTCTATGTAACCATAATATGTGTCCTTTTTTCCATTCTCGTCCATTGCATCAAATCGGACACCACTGTTTTGGTTGGTGCTCTTTTTATCTTGGGCGTGCGTGTAAAATATATTCCCATTGATCTCGTACCCTTGGAAAGTCAATATAGTTGAAGATGGAGACCTGGCCAACAAGTACAACTGATCTCCAATAGTGGTGTCATTCATGAGATGTGTCTGCAACCAACCGCCGAAAGTCTTCATGTGTTCATCTCTAATCAACCTGTCAGACTGCCCCGGGTAGTTAGAGCGTACAATATTCTTGTGTACCTCGATATATGGAGCCACCAAGGTGGAACTTTGCAGAATTGTATAGTGTGCTTTAGTGAAAGAATGTCCGTCCATACATATATTTGCTTTCTTTCCTAGCGTGCCTTTTCCACTAAGTCTCCCTTCATGTCGTGATTCAGGTACACCAATCGGCTTAAGGTCAGGAATAAACACAAAACTCAATGACCTTCTCTGCTCCATATCCCTTGGAGATGCTTCCTTCTGGCCTCGCACGGTTATGGATATATTTCTTTAAGACTCTCATGAATCTCTCAAAGGGGAACATATTGTGTAGAAATACAGGACCGAGAATGGTAATCTCTTCGACTAGGTGAACTAGAACGTGCATCATTATGTTGAAGAAGGATGGTGGGAACACCAACTCAAAACTGACAAGACACTGGACCATATCTTTCTGTAACCCTGGTAGACTTTCTGGATCGATTACCTTCTAAGAAATTGCATTGAGGAACGAACATAGCTTCACAATGGGTACTCAAACATTTTCCGGCAGAAGCCCCCTCAAAGCAACCGAAAGCAACTGCGTCATAAGCACGTGGCAGTCATGAGACTTCAGGTTCTGGAATTTTTTCTCTACCATATTTATTATTCCCTTTATATAGGACGAGAAGCCAGAAGGAACCTTGATACTACTGAGGCATTCAAAAAAGATTTCCTTCTCTTCCTTGCTAATAGCATAGCTGGCAGTACCTTGAAACAACTCCAGATGCCCGCCTTCTCGGTCTTTTATACGTTGTTGGTCCTGTCGTGCTTCTGGTGTATCTTTATTCTTTCCATACACGCCCAAGAAGCCTAGCAGTATCACGCAAACATTCTTCGTCAGGTGCATCACGTCGATTGCAAAGCGGACCTCTAAGACTTTCCAATAGGGTATCTCCCAAAATAAAGATTTCTTCTTCCACATGGGTGCGTGTCCGCCAGCGTCCTTCGGAACGGACTGTCCGCCAGGACCCTTTCCAAAGATTACTTTTAAATCCTTCACCATATCAAATACTGCATCACCAGTACGACGGATAGGCTTACTCCGGTGATCTGCTTCACCATTGAAATGCTTCCCTTTCCTTCTTAGGGAATGCGTGGGCGGAAGAAAACGATGATTCCCTAGGTACACATTCTTCTTGCACTTATCCAAAAAAATACGTTCAGTGTCATCTAAACAGTGTGTGCATGCATTGTATCCCTTGTTTGTTTGTCCTGAAATGTTACTAAGAGCAGGCCAATCATTGATGGTTACGAACAACAATGCACATAGGTTAAATTCCTCACGTTTGTGCTCATCCCACACACATACACCTTGTCCGTTCCACAACTGTAAAAGTTCTTCAACTAATGGCCTTAGGTATACATCAATGTCGTTGCCGGGTTGCTTTGGGCCTTGGATGAGCACTGACATCATAATGAACTTCCGCTTCATGCACAACCAAGGAGGAAGGTTATACATACACAAAGTCACAGGCCATGTGCTATGACTAGCTCTGCTCCCCAAAGGGATTCATGCCATCCGTACTTAGACCAAACCATAAGTTTCTCGCGTCACCTGCAAAGTCCGGGTATTTTCTCTCAGTTTTTCTCCACTGCGTCCCATCAGCGGGGTGTCTCAACATCTCGTCTTTCTTACGGTCTTCTTTGTGCCATCGCAACAATTTGGCATGCTCTTCGTTTTTGAACAAACGTTTCAGCCGTGGTATTATAGGAGCATACCACATCACCTTGGCGGGAACCCTCTTCCTCGTGCGCTCCCCCTCAACATCACCAGGGTCATCTCGTCGGATCTTATACCGCAATGCAGTGCATACCGGGCATGCATCCAAATTCTCGTACTGCTCACCGCGATAGAGGACGCAGTCATTAATACATGCATGTATCTTCTGTACCTCTAATCCTAGAGGGCAGACAACCTTCTTTGCTTCGTAAGTACTGGCGGGCAGTTCATTATCCTTTGGAAGCAGCTTCTTCATTATCTTCAACAACTTTTCAAATCCCTTGTGAGGCACACCGACTTCTGCCTTCCATTGCAGCAATTCCAGTGTGCCGCCTAGCTTTTTGTGGCCATCTTCGCAATTGGGGTACAACAATTTGTTGTGATCATCTAACATCTGCTGAAATTTCAATCTCTCCCTTTCGCTGTCACATTCTCCCTTTGCATCAGCAATGGCCCGACCAAGATCATCATCTGGCTCATATGATGCACGTTCTTCTGCTTCTTCTTCATCATTGTCTTCCATTGTAGTACCACCGTATTCAGGGGACATAGGATAGCTGTCATCATTCTCTTCATCTTCGTTGTCTTCCATCATAACCCCTCTTTCTTCGTGCTTGGTCCAACAATTATAGCCAGACATGAAACCGAACCGAAACAAGTGGCCATGAAGGACTCTTGAGGAAGAGTATTCCTTCTGATTCCGACACTCACCACATGGACAACAGATAAAACCATTCCGCTTGTTTGCCTCTGCCACAACGAGAAAAGAACGCACACCTTTAATGAACTCGTCAGAGATTCGGTCAGCGTACATCCATTGCCGTCTCATCTGCATTTTATAAGTTCATCAAACAAAATCACGATGCTAAGAGTAGTACTAGTCTAAAAATAAAAGAACACATCGTATACATCAAACAAGCACTGATTTAAAAAACTTTCTACTACATCTTTAGTCCCGGTTGGACACACCAACCGGGACTAAAGGGGTTGCGGCAGGCTGGGGCCAACATGAGCCCGTTTAGTCCCGAATGGTGTCTCCAATCGGGACTAAAAGTGGGTGACGACACTATATGTCGTGAGTGGACACTATGCTAGTGAGTGGCGACACTGTATCAGTGGGTGGCGACACTATGACAGGGGTGAGTGTCGACATTATGTCATGAGTGTCGACACTATGTTGTGCTGCTTAATCTATAAATAGGCCTCCTTGTGAACTATCAACTGCAAGGAAGATCGTGTGCGAGACCAGGGACACCACTACGGCGGAGCTTCTCGAAGATGTCTTAGGACCTCGTCCTCAGACATCTTCGAGAAGCTCGCCGTAGAGGCACTCCCTAATATGTGAAATTAGTTAGCTCCACCAGCATACTAATTTAGCTAGAAAAGATATGAACTGAAATATGGTGTGCGAGAGCAGGGACACCACTATGGCAGAGCTTCTCGAAGATGTCTTAGGATGCCTCGTCCTCAGACATCTTCGAGGAGCTCGCCATAGAGGCACTCCCTAATTTAATTTGGTAGCTCCTTGGCGTGTTCATGTTTTTGTTCTTAATTTCTTGCTTAACTGGCCGATGATTAACTAAAATGCTAGGGCGCCACTATATGTATGTGTGCCTTCATAGTTTTGGTACTTATTTTTGTTTCAATGGATTTTGTGATGACAGGTAGAAGAAAGAAGAATATTTTGTTGCTCGACGGTGACATGATGCACCGTGAACCGACCGGATTTCAAGACAATGTGTCAAACCAAGATATGTATATAGGATGAACTCATGTATCTATGTGCTTCGATGAATCAAATGAATTTCGAGAACTATATGTGCCAAATTAACCAGAAATACAGAGATAGAACCCACACAAAATCTATCCATTTCTAGAGCATGAAATGAGCTAAAACAAGCAATGAGAGCTGAAATGATGAATTTGCTAACCTCTTAGGACCCTTGATAGATGTGGAGCCAAAAAATCTTCACAAATCTTGAGAAAAATGGGGAAGAACTCGAGATTGAGGGGAGAAATTTGAGAGGGATGATTGTGTGAGCTTGAAATGGCTCGGGATGGGAAGGGAAAGAAGATATAGTTGGGGATTTTAGTCCCGGTTTGAGAAATAAACCGGGGCTAAAGGTCCACGCATCTGCTCTTTTCCAGCGCCAGACCCTTTAGCCCCGGCTTGTTAAACGAACCGGGGCTAAAGTTCCCATACGAACCGGGGCTAATGTCTTCTGGTCCCTGCGGCCGTTTCTAGCCGTTGGGACCAGGGCATTAGTCTCGGTTTGTACCAGAACCGGGACTAATGCTCTGGACCAAAGGTCCATTTTCTACTAGTGATATAAACAAACAAGTATAGAGCACCTGATCACATCTACAAACAATCAACATTTAATTGATTCATCATCGAACGAAGTAGTGGTCGTGGCCTTCCGTGTGTTAGATGTATATATTTGTATTGTAGTTTCCCCATGTGTTAGGGGGCTTCCTGCATATTCACACCTGTACCTGTTTTATATATTGTGGCCTTTGCCCCCAGAGGAATACATGTTGCATATTCCTAACATGGTATCAGAGCTAGGTTAGACAAATTTTTCTACAACATCGTCACAGCCGCCACCGTCCCTGTCGTCGTCGTTCATCCGACGTCGCCGCCGCCGGTTGCCGCTGTTTCTGGTCATCTGTAGATCGGATCTGCCGCCGATTGAATCTGTAGATCGGATCCGCAGACGGGTCGACCATCTGCCTCGCTGTCGTCTGCTGTCGTCCCTGGACTCCCTGGATCGTGACTCCCTATATCGCGCCTCCCTGGATCGCCCCGACTCCTCCCTGGATCGCGCCGTCCTGCTGCAACCGCTCCGTACATCTCCATGTATGCCGCCCGTACCAGGACTCCCTGGATCGATGCCTCCCCGTCCGCCCGAGCTGCAACCGCCTCCTTGGATCGGAATCTGCCCCAATCCCGCCCTGATCTCGCCGGCCGCCCGTCGACTCCGCCTGTCAGCTCGCCCCGGCCCCGCCGTCATCCTCTGCGCGGCTGCTGCTCGCCGCTTTCTCGCTACCGGCCACCGCCTCCACTAGGCCCCGCCGCCGGCCACCACCTCCACTCGGCCCCGCCGCCGTCCACCACATCTACTCCGCTGGCGCTCGTCCCTGCTCTCGCCGACCTGCGTCTCTGACCTCGTCGGCCTCCAGCTGGTCTGTTCAATCGAGATCGATTGAGCGTTGACCGAGAAAAAAATTGAGAGAGAAATATGTCTTCCTCATCGGGTTATGTGGTGATTTCTCGCTGCCCGGTGATCTTCGATGGCGCGAATTACCCTGATTTCGCTGCCTTTATGCGTGTTCACATGCGCGGTCTCCGTCTTTGGGGTGTGCTCTCCGGCGAGGTCTCCTGTCCGCCGTGCCCCCCTGCTCCTGTGACTCCTCTTCCACCGACACCAATTTTCCTCGGGACTGATGCTTCTCAGGAGGCCAAGGATGCTGCTCAGAGAGCTGATGACAGTGTTGTTGCTGCCTATGACCTGAAGTTCAAGAAGTACTCTTCTGATCTCGAGGCCTATCATCATGATCTGACTGCCTACACTCAGTGGATCGATGAGGATGCTCGTGCTGTTGTTGTCCTCACCTCCAGTGTTCTGCCCCAGTATGCTGCTGAGTTCATGAGTCTCTCTACTGTTGCCGCTCAGTGGGCACATCTTCGTCAGCGCTATCAGCCGTCTAGGAATGTCCTTTACCTGTCTGTGGTTCGCCGGGAGCATGCTCTTCAGCAGGGTGATTCCACTATTGATGAGTTCTATACTCAGAGTGCTGCTATCTGGCGTTAGCTTGATTCTCTCCGTACTGCTATGTGTGGAACATGCTCGTGCTGCCAGATTGTGCGCTCGGACTTGGAGTTTCACCGCATCTATGAGTTTCTGTCTCGGCTCCGCCAGGAGTTTGAGCCCCGACGTGCTCAGCTGAATGCTCGTGGTCGTGTTCCGCTCTCTGAGGTGTTGTCTGAGCTTCGGACTGAGGATACCCGTCTTCGTGGTGCTGGTCTTCTTGCGGTTCCATCCGTGCTTGCTACTCATGGTCCTCCTATGTCGTCTGCTCCCTCAACTCAGCCGTGGTCCTCTGTGTCGCCGCCGATACTACGAACTCCTTCAGGTCAGGGTCAGAGTCAGCATCAGCAGTCTTAGGGACAGTACCAGCAGTCTCAGTCTCAGGGTCAGAGTCAGTACCAGCAGGCTCGTGGTCAGGGTCGTCGTGGTTCTCTTCGTCACCGCTCTTACTGTAACAAGGATGGCCACACTTGGGCCACCTGTTATACACGGGATCCCAGTTTACGTCAGCAGCACCAGGCTCGTGGGCAGTCGGCTCCTTCCGGCTCTTCAGCAGTTGCTCTCTCCGATCAGGACATTATCCGGAGTCTTCGCGGTTTGCTTGCTGCTACAGGCTCTTCTTCAACATGTACTGCTGGTTCTGTGACTGATTCTTCTAGCACTACGTGACCACCACCCTCTACGCAGTCAGGTACGTCCCCGTGGTATCTGGATTCTGGAGCTTCCTTTCATATGACCTCTGAGTCTTCTTTTCTGTCCTGTCCGTGTTTTCACGGCTGATGGTACTTCTCTTCCTGCGCCTAGTTGGGGCACTCTTTCTACTTATTCTTTTTCTGTTCCTGATATTTCTCATGTACCTCTTCTTAAGATGAATCTGTTCTCTGCTAGCCAGCTTACTGACTCTAGTTGTCGCGTCATTCTTGATGCTTATTCTTGTGTTGTCCAGGATCGTCGCACACATGCCCTGGTTGGAGCTGGCCCTCGCAGTCGTAACTCTTTAGGACTTTAAGAGTTAGACTGGCTTCGTGTTCCTTCCGTTGCCACTTCATCTGCCAGTTCTTCTCCGGTTGTCGCCTCCGCTACCAGCTCCTTTCAGCAGTGGCATCATCGTCCTGGTCACCTTTGTGACTCTCGCATGTCGTCATTAGTTCATCGTGGTCTTCTGGGGTCTGTCTCAGGAGATGGGTATTTACATTATCGGGGTTGTAGGTTGGGTAACCAGATTCAGCTTCCCTATCCTACTAGCGCGTCTGTATCTCAGCAACCTTTTGATTTAGTTCATTCCGATGTTTGGGGTCCGGCTCCTTTTGCTTCGAAAGGGGGCCACCGCTACTATATTTTATTCATCGATGATTTCTCTTGGTACACTTGGTTGTATTTTATGCGCTCTCGCGGTGAGGTGCTCTCCATATATCAGCGTTTTGCGACCATGGTCCGTACTCAATACTCTACCCCCATTTGTTTGTTTCGTGCTAATTCTGCTGGTGAGTATATCTCCCAGATGTTGCGAGGTGTTCTTGCTGAGCATGGCACCCTTACTCAGTTCTCCTGTCCTGGCGCCCATGCCCAGAATGGAATTGCTGAGTGTAAGCATCGTCATCTTCTTGAGACCACTCGTGCCATGATGATTGCTTCTTCTCTTCCGCCGCATTTCTGGGCTGAGGCTGTTGCTATGTCTGCTTACCTCATAAATATTCAGCCTTCTCCGCTCTGCAGGGTGGCATCCCTCTTGAGCGCCTATCTGGATAGTCTTCAGACTACTCCATGCTTCGCTTGTTTGGTTGTGTTTGCTATGTTCTCCTTGCTCCTCGCGAACGCACCAAACTGACCGCTCAGTCTGTTGAGTGTGTCTTCCTTGGATACAGTGATGAGCATAAGGGCTATCACAGTTTGGACCCCGTTGGTCGTCGTGCGTATCTCTCGTGATGTTACTTTTGATGGGACGCGTCCTTTCTATCCTCGTCCCACCGCTGGTACCTACCCGGTGGAAGATATCTCTTTTCTTCTCTTTCCTGACACACCTCCTTCTACTCCTATTGTGTCTTCTTCAGGATCTCCTCCCCCTGATGTCTCTTCTTCTACATCGTCCTCCTCTGGTCCGTCTAGTTCTCCTAGTTCCCCTCGTTCTCCGGAGTCTTCCTCTGCTATTCCTTCTTCTTCATCGTCGTCTCCTGAGTCGTCTTCCTCTGACGACCTTCCCTCTCCTCGTCCTGTTCGTCAGCGTTGTGCCCCCAACCGTTACTCTCCTAGTCAGTATGGTCTTTCTGTTGCCTCTGAGCCGACTTCTTATCGGGATGCTGAGCATCATCCTGAATGGCAGCTGGCCATGGCTGAGGAGATTGCTGCGCTTGAGCGCACTGGCACCTGAGATCTTGTTTCTCCCCATCCCGGTGTTCGTCCTATCACATGTAAGTGGGTCTATAAGATTAAGACCCGCTCTGATGGATCTCTTGAGCGTTATAAAGCGTGTCTTGTGGCTCGTGGTTTTCAGCAGGAGCATGGTCGTGACTATGATGAGACCTTTGCTCCTCTGGCTCATATGACCACTGTGCGTACTCTTCTTGTTGTTGCTTTTGTTCGTCACTGGTCTGTGTCCCAGCTTGATGTTTAGAACACCTTTCTCAATGGTGAGTTGAGTGAGGAGGTTTATATGCAGCCTCCTCCTGGGTATTCTGTTCCCGATGGGATGGTTTGTCGTCTTCGCCGTTCTCTTTATGGCCTCAAACAAGCCCCTCGTACCTGCTTTGAGCGCTTTGCTTCTGTAGTGACTGCTGCTGGTTTCTCCCCTAGTGCTCATGATCCAGCGCTGTTTGTTCACACTTCTCCTCATGGACGCACTCTTCTTCTTCTCTATGTTGATGATATGATCATTACTGGTGATGATTCTGAGTATATCACCTTTGTTAAGGCTCGTCTTCGTGATCAGTTTCTTATGACTAATCTTGGTCCTCTTCGATACTTTCTTAGGATTGAGGTTTCCTCCACTTCTGATGGCTTTTACATCTCCCAGGAAAAGTATATTCAGGATCTTCTTGCTCGTGCTGTTCTTGGGGATGAGCGCACTGTTGAGACCCCTATGGAGCTTAATGTTAAGCTTCACCCTACTGATGGTGATCCTCTTTCTGATCCGACGCGTTATCGTCATCTAGTTGGGAGTCTTGTTTATCTTGCTGTCACTCGTCCTGACATATCTTATCCTGTTCATCTTCTGTGTCAGTTTGTTTCTGCTCCTATCACTGTTCACTATAGTCATCTTCTCCGTGTTCTTCGTTATCTTCGTGGTATGATGACTCGTCGTCTTTTCTTTCCTCGTTCCAGCTCCCTCCAGCTCCAGTGCTATTCGGACGCTATTTGGGCGAGTGATCCTTCGGATCGTCGTTCCATTTCTGCTTATTGTGTGTTTCTTGGTGGTTCGCTCATTGCTTGGAAGACGAAGAAACAGACAGCGGTTTCCCGTTCGAGTGTTGAGGCTGAGTTGCGTGCTATGACCTTGTTGACTGCTGAGGTGACCTGGTTATGGTGGTTACTTGCGGATTTTGGGGTCTCTATTACCACACCCACTCTGGTTTTGTCTAACAGTACATGTGTTATTAGTGTTGCACGTGATCTGGTCAAGCATGAGCTTACCAAGCATATTGGTGTTGATGCTTTCTATACACGTGCTCAGGTGCAGGCTCAGGATGTTGCGCTTCAGTATGTGCCTTCAGATTTACAGTTGGCAGATTTCTTCACGAAGGCACAGACTAGAGCGTAGCATGATTTCTTACCCTCCAAACTCAGTGTTGTGAATCCACCATGAGTTTGAGGGGGGGGGGGTGTTAGATGTATATATTTGTATTGTAGTTTCCCCATATGTTAGGGGTCTTCCTGCATATTTACACCTGTACCTGTATTATATATTGTGGCCTTTGGCCCCAGAGGAATACATGTTGCATATTCCTAACACCGTGGACGGATGCAAACCTGTTGTGCTTAGCATGGGCTCCATGGGCCATATCTATTCCAGGTTTCAGGAGGAGGCAAGAACATCAACCATGCCTCCTAAGGAAGCTTCAGCGACACTACCCCCATCCAGCGTTTCCTTGAGCGACGTGACCTTCAACATGGAGGGCCTTCTAGTGCACGCACACCGCTGCATTATTGTTGTGCGCTTCTACAGTGCAGCCACCGACCAGGCCCTGCCTCCGCCAGCGCTTCCCCCGGTGCTCTGCTCATGGTCCACTTCATGCCCGTGTTCCACCTTTGGAGCGGAGGTGGCGCATCGGCTCACAACCCCAGCAGCGAGGAACCACAGAGGAGCTACATGCCACGCCGGGAGCCGGATAACTTGGAGGTGGCGGGCGGCGAGGAACTACGCAGGCTCCCGTTGCCGGATGTCGAGGTGGAGCCGGGCTGGGAAAACTTGGCGGTATGGTGAGCGTCCGGCGGTGATGGACCAGGTTGCGCTGGAAAGTTTGGGCGACAAGATTTGATTCGGGTTTGGGGGAAGACGGGAAGGATGGGCATGGACGGGGAGTATGGACACGTGAGGTGCAGGAACTGCGGCGGAGGACCAGCGGTTCGTGGGAGATCGCGGGGGCGGGGAATGTCCGGTCCGGCGCCGGTGGTAGAGGAGCAGGGGAGGGCACTCGCTGGTGTGATCCAGGGAAGGGGAGGAGCACCGGCGGCGCCTCTGTCAGAAAGATGAAGTTCACCTTGTTCTGACTTTGCGGTGGCAAGCCTTGTAAATTATCCCAACATGCAGGGGCAAAATCGTCCAAAAAAATTCGGACGGAAATTCCAAGCAGACGAACCTACCTCTAGATAAATTATTAGATAGATAGATAGATAGATAAGATACCAGTTACGCCCAGCCTCTACACCAACGCATTGACCTAACAGCCATACGTATGCCAACAGCTAGAAAATAAAGAAGAATTATAAAAAAAAAAATCCCGCTAACAGTAGTACTACCATCACCAAGACATCACCAGCAGTCCAGCTTCTTCAAAAAACGATGTCTTCATGAAGAAAACAATGCACAAACACTGGCATCGCCTGATCGTAGATCTTAGATCTTTATCCTGAATAAAGTTCACGCTCTCAAAATAATACCTTCAACAAGTTCATTATCAGAACCAATTAAAACCAGACACCGAATTTTCACTTAAAAAAGAGGATTTAGTTTGGATTTAGAGACTTTTGGAGAGACATGTGCCTGCCAGCGGACAGGCGGGGGACGCGTAGCACTCCCCATGGCAAGAAAGCCCCCGTGGTTTCCAGAAGGAATCCCAACGCAGGCGAGGCCCAGGGCCTAAACCCGAATCGCAATATATCCTCCCGTCTTGGCCACCCGACTCCCGATCACCGCCGTGCATCACCGTGCCCTCTTCCCGTCCACTCGTCGCGTCGCCGCCGTCTCCTCCCATCCACACCCCGCCTCGGTCGCCGCCGGCGTAGCTTCACTGGGAACAGACCGGATTAGGTGAGCGACGGATCCCCTCTCGCCTTTTCTCGTGCCCTCGAAACCCTAGATCTAGCGCGCTCGTCCCCGCGGCATCGATCCCGAAAGCTGGTTCGATCGCTAGATCAGATCCACCTCTTCCCACGCGATTACCGTGATGATCCGTTTTATATTTCTCGCTGGCTTCGCTGTAATCTGATCGTTTGCGGCCGGAACCTGTAATCGTTTGTTTGGTTGTTGATAGGTTCGGTGTTTCGCTGCGATGGCGCGCGTGTACGTCGGCAACTTGGATCCTGCTGTGACTGCCCGGGAGCTCGAGGACGAGTTCCGCGTGTTTGGGGTTCTCCGGAGGTTAGTCATCCACATCTTTTCTGGATTCATCGCGATTGTACAAGAATCCTCTTGAATTGCATGTTTACGCACGAGTAGCATGAGAGGAGGATGAGCTATTACCTTCGTGTGTTGATGTATTTTACTAATGAGTGAGCGTTCAAGCAGCAAACAGGGGTGTTTTTTTTTCATAGGTTAACGAGATTTAGCTTCTAATCCATGTGCATGAATTGGCAGTCTGTCGTAATATTATGTTGTGCTACTATCTGCTTCACATGCCATTATAATCCTGTAATCCTGCTTGCACGGCTGACCATTCCTTGATGTACCATTCCTGTCTAATCTTGTCATCATATGTGCTAGGGATTTATGCATAGACTATATATTCTGTAAGGATAGTAGAATACAAGTTCAAAGTATTTTGACACCGGCATCAAAAGATGTGGCCAATTGACTGAACTCTAATATTTCTGCTTGGGTTTACTGTTCCATACCCGGAAGTACTCTTGAATTGATATTGATAAACACATCACCTGAGCCTGGTTGTTTAATTTCTGTGCTAGTAAATTTCCTTTTATGTTTGATGCTGATGTTACTGATACGATTTCTTAATTTTCTATTGTGGCAACAGCGTATGGGTTGCACGAAAGCCACCTGGTTTTGCGTTTATTGATTTTGACGACAAGAGGGATGCTCAGGATGCAATTCGTGATACAGATGGTATGTGAGCAGTGCTTTTGTTTGAACATGTACATCAACATGGAAAGCTTCCTTATTTTTTTGGGTATATCTAACATCATTTGTTAATATTCGATCATAGGCTGCTTTGTTTAACTGATGTTTCAGTTATATGGTTTTTAATGATATTTGGTTAAAGTTTATGGAGTGAATTTATTTAAATTATCTAATGCCCTTCTTTAAATGCTTTAGGGTTAGGTTTCTCTTTTTGTCATTGTTCTGCTGTCATGTCACATTTGCATATCCTCGATCATGTTGAGATTTATAGCTCATGTGGAAATAATTCTTTTTATTGGACTTGTGCATTTGTAGGCAAGAATGGTTGGAGAGTTGAGCTGTCTCGTAATGCCAGCAGTGGCCGTGGTGGGCGTGATCGATCTGGTGGGTCGGAGTCGAAGTGCTATGAATGTGGTGAGTCTGGACACTTTGCTCGTGAATGCCGTCTGAGAATTGGTTCTGGGGGTCTAGGCAGTGGAAGGCGCCGCAGCCGGAGTCGCAGCCGCAGTCGGAGTCCTAGATACCGCAGGAGTCCAAGCTATAGCAGAAGGTAACTGAATAGTAGTTGTTACTGTTAATGACATGGCATGCCTACTACTTTTGAAAAGAAATGCCTGTTATGCAAAAATGTATTGATATAATATGGTACAAAGCTTTAGTGACTTGGCACCCCATAAATTTTTTCTGCACTTTGAACCTCTAACATGAGGGGCAGCCCACCTTTTGTACTGTTCTCTTATTCGTTTAAGGTTATGTATGGCATGGGGTATAGTTTGTAATTATGTTGTCCATTGACTATTGTACACCCACTTGCAGACATATAGATTTCTGCTTCCTACCAGTTTGACATTTATCCACCTATATCATTTCATCGCTCGGTGTTGGAGTTATAGACGTGGAAAAGTGTTTTAAATTGCATTTAAATATAGTCATTATTTTGCTATATCTTGTTTATTTTGTTTAAGTTCCGCTCCATGGTTTCAATTTGGGAACTGCTAGACTTGCATTAAAAGAATTGTGATGGCTTGTTTTTGTGCAAAGTTGCTACATATAGTTCTTCAAATTTCATATGTTTTACATGCATCCATCTATTCCTCTTCCTTAGTTTTAGTCTGAGTAGTGAAGTGGAGAAGTGTTCGTACATTGCATAAACAGAAGAATATATTATTACCAAATCTTGTGCTAAATATGTTGCGCTTGTTGGTTATATTTGCCCAATTTGTAGCTGTATTATATTTCATGAAGAACAACAGATCTGATAGGAATGATATGCTCTGTAAACAGAAGCTACAGCCCTGCAGGGCGCTCTCCAAGGCGTCGTAGCGTGTCACCTTCTCGTGGACGCAGCATTAGCAGGTCACCAGTTCGTGGACGTGATGATTCTCCTGCCTATGGAAATGGGTATGCATATGTCAGTAATTATTCAGTCATCTTAACCTTTTTTTTTGCTGTATCTAATGCGCTGCTACGAATTTAATGACTGCAGGTATCGCCGCAGCAGGAGCTAGAGCTGTACAGGAGCTAGAGCTGTACCTGATGTCTGGAGAGTGTTCTATTACAGATAGTGCTCGGCTATGAACAGTGTCCTATTTGAAAGATCCGTCATCGACTGCTTGACTTTGGTTAAGTCTCCCATAACTTTTTCTGCCCTATTATGGCTGTGTTTGATTATAATCTCTAAAGTAGAGAAACTTATGGATGGGTGTATTGTTTAACTAAGACCAGCTGCCTTTCTTTTGTGTGTTAAAAAGGCAATCGTCTGCACTGCCTAAACGTCTCGGCCGGCTACGGCTTTCAGTTATGTCTACATGGTTTTGCGCTCTACTCTTCATTCCCCTCTGCGATGCGTGTTCTTCATGCAAGATGCTGCTCGTCAAAAAGCAGTAACGACCTTTCTTCTTATAGCAAATTGGTAAGGTTTGATTGTGCTGATAAATGCAGCTTCTGGAAGCACAAATTTCTTTGTAGGCCGAGTCTCCAGAAACTGCATCTGCTTCTCTGGTACTGCAGTATTTAGTTGGATGGCTTGCACCCTTGCCACCGAGCCCTTTGCCGCCGAGCGCTTTCAAGGTGATTGAAGAGGGCATCTAAAGATAGGCAGGCACAGCAAGAGGTGTAAGCCTGTCTAAACTGCATTGCCAATTTGGGCACTCGCCACCGTTCTTCATGAATATGTTCTTCGCTTCCAACTTATCCTCAACATCCAGCTGCTGCTCCTCGTCTCCTGCTTCCTTCACCTGCATCACTACTGCCACCAAACAAACATCTTCCAGTTGTATGGAATCAACATTGGACTCGACATACTTGTCGATTTGGTTAATTTGCTAAAATTTTCACTTATATTGATGCTACTTGGTTTCTCAGGTTGAATTGCCTGATGTCGTGATTGACATCTTAATTTTTTCCTGAAAGAAAATAGGTTTATCATTATGTTGAACATGACGTTGCTTTCTCTCGACAAGCACACGGGCTGGTTTGGTGTAGCTTTCTTTCGAAGCCTTGCTTGTGCTGCTTGCCTACTCTAAGATGGAAGTTGATATAGGCATAATAATGTTGACTTTTCTGGGTGAGCACGTCTCAGGGCATCCTGATCGCATACGTGTGGACAGGGCGCAGTGTAAGGACGTGCGATGTGGATACGCCCTTTACCCATTGTTAGGCCAAATTTGGGCTGGTGGTCTAGCGGATACCGTGCGCCCCCTCCATAGTTTGCCTCGAGCCCTGTGCGCCCGTGAACTGCATGACCTGTTAGGCCAATTTCCCAGCCAACTGTGGTATGATTTGTCCTTTTTTGGGTTTAGACATTGACCTAGTGGTATAGATGTGGGTATGGTTCCTTAATTTTGTTGCATAGATCATGAAAGATTGCATAGACGAGTTTTTCTACAACCCATTTCATCGATGCATCGTTCGACGAGCCCGACAATGATACCAATGTTTTGATTGCCGCGAGTTGAATCACAACAGAGAGGTTGGACATGTAAGTGTGCACCGACTACTTCCATCGGACCAATCCCCTATACCCTACGAATCTTTTTGGGCGCCGGAGTCCCTGAAGGTACCACGTACCGCCATAGCGCTCGGAGGTGCCAAAAAAGGCTAGATCTAGCTAATAATTTGAAGAAAAAAAGTTCATTCTGAAGGTACCACGTACCGCCATAGCGCTCGGAGGTGCCAAAAAAGGCTAGATCTAGCTAATAATTTGAAGAAAAAAAGTTCATTTGGAAATGAAGTTTTGCGAAAGGAAGTTATATCTGTCAAAATTGCGGAGGATAAGATGAGCAGCAGACGCACGTAGCGGTTGGTTGGTACCTGCTCGACAGGTAGATGACGAGGGACTAGGCAGCATATATATCCTGTCGAATAGTATGCAAGTTGCAAGAGGATGGTGATTGGCTGATCCGCACACATGACATGATGCGTTTCCGAGGACAGCTACATGAATGCGCGAATGCGACGCTTGACGGGATCACCGATTCCTCGTTCTGCTTTCTCCCATAATGCCAGCCTTTTCTGCGCTCGTCCGCCTTTTTTTTCTAGACTAGAAAAGCTCTCCCTTCGTGAGGGTAAAGAGACTTGTTTCTGCTCACCAGCTTAATCACCTGACTCACGAATTGTCGATTAATGTCTCCCATAAAATGTGCAATGCCCATGGGACTCTTATTTTGTTTCCGGTAAAATGTTCGCCGGCATCTGTCAACATGAGATATATGGTTGCGAAGATGATGTGTAACCACGAAGGTTCGAAAAAGGTTTGGATATACTTCGGTTTTAGTTTCTGTTCTAAGAAAAAGCATGCAAGAATTGGGTTCGGTCACCTCCCCGAACAAAACGAGTCATTCTAATTACTCACTCCCGCGATGAGTCGAGGATTACTATTCTCCCACCAATGAAAAATTATTTTCTCTCTCTAATGATTATGTGCCATCATACCACGCCATGTCTACTCATGACGCGCGAGTGGATCCACCACTCCACAACATTATCCTCCCCCTCTTTCTCGCCTATCCTCTTTTGTTCCTCTCCCTTTGTCTTCCTCTACGCACGAACCCCACGAGAGTAAGATGGGACGACCGAGCCGGAGCCATTGCTGGCCACGGTGAATGCAGGCCCTAAACTTAGTGGCAAGGGTTGGGGGTGGTCGATGGTGTTGGACTTAGGTGTGGGAGGGTACAAGTCTAGCCGCCGATATAAGACAAGAAGGGGTGGGGGTAGGGGGATGGTCGGGGCGGCGATAGACTGTCGAAGGAGGAGCTCGAAGTAGGGCAACGGGAAGAGACGCGGTAGCACACCAACAATGTGCAGAGAAGGCGGCGATTCCACCAACAGTGGCATGTGAGGGTGGAGGAGCTCGCCGGATCTGTGTGGTCGCTGAGTTGGAGAGGATTAGGAAGGGAGATGTGTCATGAAAACACCCTTCCACGAGCGGTGGAGCTTGTTTGAAATGACATTGGGGATGAATGACCGCCAAAAGCCGTCTCCAAATCATATTGTACCTAGAAAGGCCAAATGTGCTTTGAAATGGAAAATGATCCCTGCCAGGTGACCGATCTAGGGGAGCAATTGGTTGCTCGGCTTGCTTGCTTGCCTAGCGACCCAACACATATCTCTTCTTTCTCCTCCACCCTCCTCACCCCTGTCATTCCTCCTCTCCCGTGAGTCCTGCTCCCCCCACCATGGGTCCTCAATCCTCCTCATCCCCTACCCTCCTCATCTACCAAGTGGATGACCACATGGAATGAGTTCAAGGTCGCTTGATCTAACTCCAGTGCAACTGGTAAATTAGATTTGTCGCAGGCTAACCCGATCTAACAAGGTCGATGCTGAACACACGGTTAGTATGTTCCATTTTTTCGATATTGCATATAGCACCCGACTTGTTGAAAACATGTGTGTTTATTGGCCATGAACCCAAGAGCAATATGCTACAAGGTTTCGGGCAGCCGGCCACTCTAAGTTTTTTTTTGCGTATTATCATTTTTGCATATGTGTGTTCAAAATAATACAAACTCATGTGTGTTTTTTTTCTTAAATGCTACAAGGGTTGGCCTCCCATGCTGTATAAGTGTTTTGACCTATTCTCATGGATTTTGCTATGACCGGTGATTTTTGTTGCCAGCGGTGAAAAATTGTTGCATAAGAACATTTTGTTGTATTGCTATTTCTAAAATGTTGCTTTTTTTTTTCTTTTTGCACAATGACAACACTTCTCTAAGTACTTTTTTAGAAGAGCAAGGACTTTATTAATAATAGCATGTAGGATTACATTCAATCTCTATCACCGGCACTAGAGATATTGGCCCTTGGACAATCCACATACATTCTGGATTACATGAAGAAGCTTCATTTGCACAACAATGTGAAACCAAATTAGCATTCCTAGAGATGTAAGAGATTTCAAGCGAGCTAAACAATTTGCTAATCTCCTCGATCTCACGAAGAATCAGTGTAATCTCTGCCCTGTGACTCTTCGTGTTTAACCACATGTTCACTAGCATTTGAGAGTCTGTATCCACTTTTAAACTGTAAGTGCACCAGTAGACAGAAAAAGGCAACACCATCTCTTATAGCTAAAGCCTCTGCGTGCAGTGCATCTGACAGTGCTCTGTACCACCGAGCTCTCGCTCCAAGGACCTTCCCGTATGAATCTATGATAATGCAACTCGTCGATCCCGTATATTTGTTCCCATTGAAAGCCCCATCCTAGTTCAGTTTAAGTACACCTGAATCTAGCTTAGTCCATCTTGTGGGAGCATGTGTAGCCATATTTACTTTTTTCTTTGGCTTAGCATCTTGTGACAGATCAAGAGCAGTATCAATCGCCCACATACACGCAACTCTCCAAGTTCTAGTTTCCTCACCATGGCGTCGATTATTTCTCTCATACCAAACATCCCACATACCACACAAAATTATACCATTATGATCAGACGGGCATATGGTTGTATCAAGAATATCACTAGCCAATGTTACTGGGTGTAAAGAGGGGAGTAAATGGGCTTGGGCGCATCAACATCCTCCCCAATGGATATTACTGGAGTAAATGGGCTTGGGCGCATCAACATCCTCCCCAATGGATATTGCGGTACCAAAATTTGAAGGGGAATGGATTTTAGACCCATTGATCCCCAATGGAATTCGAGCAACTCCATCAACATCAAGTGGCAGTAAATTTTGCTTCAAAGCATTATGGTTCCAACTATCATTTATCATCAAATTGGAGACCATTCTTACTGTAGCATTCTGGCCTTTACATAATGGTTTAAAGTCTGGAACCACGGGTATCCATTTGTCCTTCCACACATCTGTAGAAGTACCATTTCCAATTCTCTTGATCATGCCTAGCTCAAGAGCACGTCTCCCCTCCAAAATATCTCTCCAAGTGTGAGACATGTTCTTTTTCTTTGTTGCCCGCATGAACTCTCTGTCATGGTAGTATTTACCCCTTAACATGCGGGCACAAAGGGCTTTAGGATTGGTAATAAGACACCATCCTTGCTCGCCCGACATTGCAATGTTAAAAAGTATCATATCCCGAAAATCCATTCCCCCTTCAAATTTTGGTACCGCAATATACTCCTATTTTTTCCAATGTATTTTGCGTTTTTCACCATCACCACCCACCAATATTTAGCCATGGCTGAAGTGATCTTCTTTCAGGTGTTCTTAGACAGGAGAAAATGTTGGAGATATGCCCTAGAGGCAATAATAAAAGTGGTTATTATTATATCTTTGTCTTTATGATAAATGTTTACATTCATGCTATAATAGTATTAACCGGAAACATTAATACTTGTGTGATTTATAAACTAAATTAGAGTCCCTAGTAAAGCCTCTTTGTAATACTAGCTTGTTGGTTGATAGATGATCGTGGTTTCCCGATTATGAACATTAAGATGTTGTTAACAACAAGATCATATCATTAGGAGAATGGTATGACGGACATACTCCTATAGATAAGAGTAGCATTAATATCAAGTCATTTCAATAGTTTGTTTGCTATAAGCTTTCTGATACATAGTAACCTAATTCCTTCGACCATGAGATCATGCTAATCACCATCACCAGAAGGATGCTTTGATGACATCAAACACCACACCGTAATTGGGTGGCTATAAAGGTGGCATTGAGTGTTCGGAAAGTATATGTTGAGGCATATGGATCAAGAGTGGGATTTGTCTATCCATATGACAAATAGATATACTCTGGGCCCTCTCGGTGGAATGTCATCCAATTGGCTTGCAAGCATGTGACTGGCTCACAAGGGATCACATATCACGGGAATGAGAAAAGGGTACTTATCAATAACGAGGTTGAACTAGGTATGCAGAGATACCGACGATCAAAACCTCGGATAAGTAAACTATCGCAAGACAAAGGGAAATTGGTATCGTATGTAAATGGTTCATTCGATCGCAAAGTAATCGTAGAAATATATGGGGCCATATGAATTTCTAGATTCCTCTATTGGTTATTGATCGGAGAAGTGTCTCGGTCATGTCTGCATAATTCACGAACCGTAGGGAGACACACTTAAGGATTCGATGTTGTTTAGTAGATATGGAATGTAAGTAGGGATACCGAATGTTGTTTGGAGTCTCGGATGGGATCCGGGATATCACGAGGAGATCCGGAATGGTCTGAAGAATAAGAAAGTCCGATTCCGGAGTTTGGGAAAGATTCCGATGTTTTCATCGGAGAGGTTCTAGAAGGTTCACTGGACCGGAAGGGAAATGGAACATGAATGTGTCATGGGTAAGTGGAATGATTGGATCATATCCTAGGTCACTTGGTTTGGGCATTTGCAAGAGAGAATTAAAACTCTAAATTGAAAGTCAAACGGGAGGTTTGAAAAGTCAAACCGGAACAATGGTTTTCTAGTGGAAGAAGGAAAGAGTCCTTATTTCAACTTGGGTTTGGGTTTGAATTCAAACCCTCCCCTCCCAAGGCTGCCCCTCTCATAAATAGAGAGGGAGGGCTGCCCCAAACACACAAGAGCCACCCCTCCACCCGCCGCCACCAAGCCGTCGTCGCACGCTGCCGCCAGCCGCCGCTGTCGCGCCGCCGACACCTCCTCCTCCTCCCGGTCTTCTAAACCCTAGATCACCGGGAAACCCTAGATCCACCATAACTCGCACCGTCTTAGGCGAAGCTCTATGGGATCTTCCCTCTACTTCCGACACCACGCCATCGTGCTGCCGGAATTGCGAGGGGAGAACTACAACCTCCGCTGCCTACTGGAACAAGGGAGAGGAAGGTCTTCATCGAGTACCGAACGTGTGACCGACTACGGAAGCGCTGCTGGAACGCAGCGCCGGAAGGATCGTCTATGCGATCTTGAGATCGGCAAGTGTACGACTACATCACCCATGAGAATTGTTGGAATTATGCCCTAGAGGCAATAATAAAGATGTTATTATTATAATTCTTGTTTATGATAAAGTTTATATTCCATGCTAGAATTGTATTAAGCGGAAACATTAATACTTGTGTGGTTTGTAAACAACACCGTGTCCCTAGTACGCCTCTATGGACTAGCTCATTGATTAATGATGGTTAAGGTTTCCTAACCATGGACATGAGTTGTCGATTAATAATGAGATCATATCATTGGGAGAATGATGTGATGGACAGACCCAAACTAAGCGAAGCAATTAGATCGTGTCATTGTGTTCATCTTTTCGAAGCTTTTCTTATGTCAAATATTGTATTCCTTAGACCATGAGATAATACAACTCCCTGGTATCGGAAGAAAGCTTTGAGGTCATCAAACGTCATCCTATGAGAGGGTGATCATAAAGGTGTCTCTCAGGTGATCGGAAAGTGCCCGTTGGGTTGTATGTATCGAGATGGGATTTGTCCCTCCCAAGTCGGAGGGATATACTTCGGGCCCACTCGGTAATCGATATCAACACCGCTTGCAAGCATGTGGTTAAGGAGTTAATCACAAAGTGATATCGGATTACGGAACGAGTAAAGTACTTGCTGTGAACGAGATTGAACTAGGTATGACGGTACCGACGATCGAATCTCGGGCAAGTAAAATATCACGAGACGAAGGGAATATATATATGGGATTGATTGAATCCTGGCATCGTGGTTCATCCGATATGATCATCGATGAATGTGTGGGAGTCAATATGGGTTTCCAGACCCCGCTGTTGATTATTGATAGAAGATCATGTCCGCATATTCTCGAACCCGAAGGGTCACACACTTAACGTGTCTCGACGCTAGGATAGATTGGATAATTGGTTTATGAGTTTTTGTTCGGAGTCTCGGATGGGATCCAGGACATCACGAGAGGTTCCGGAATGGCCTGGAGAATAAGATTCATATAAGGCAGTGCAGTTTTTGGAGTTCGGAATTGTTCCGGGTTAATCGGTATTGTACCGGAAGCTTCTAGAACCTTCCGGAGGGGGCCAACATGGTCCCACCTTCCAGGAGGGGGCATGGCCCTATGAGGGAGTGCCCTGGCCGCATTGGGCCAGGGGCACAAGGCCCCATAGGGCCCAGCCGGCCAAGAAGGGATAAACCCTAATTGGAGCTTCTAGAAGGGGGGATTACTTGCCCCCCACTCTTCCTCCTTGGCCGCCGGCCTTGGCTTGGGGGAGGGGCTAGGGATGCCGCCCACCCCTCTATATAAAGAGGGCTGGGGGCGCACCCCCCCCACACCTTCCCCTCAAGCCAGTCGCCCTGCTGCCCTCCTCTCTCTCTCCCTCCCGACTGCATGTAGGCGAAGCCCTGCTGTAGAAACTCTCCACCAATTGCACCGCGCCGTCGCGTTGTAGATCCAACCCATCTCTCCACCATACTTGCTGGACCAAGGAAGGAGGAGACGTCGAGGTGCCGCACATGTGCATCTCACGGAGGCATCGCCACTTGTGGTGCTAGATCAGATCGGATCGCGAGGAGGAGAAGCGAGTACGACTACATCACCCACGTTCCGACGAACGTTCCGTTGTGCGAATCTTCAAGGGTATGAAGATCTAATCCAATCTCTCTCGTTGTTTGCATCTCCTAGATTAGATCTTGGCTTCCCTCTGTTCGCAACTGTAGAAAATTTTGATTTACTATGCCGCGAAACCCTTCAGTGGTATCAGAGCTAGATCTATGCGTAGATGTGTTTCACGAGTAGAACGCAACATGGTTGTTGCGGGCGTTGATGTTTTCTGTTGCAAGCCTCTTGTTTGTGTTCTTCTTATAACGCGGGATAGTGAGATTGAAGCGGTCCAGGCCAACCTTACGCGACGTCATTCGCGAGACCGGCTCCGCACTTGACGTGTGGCTTGTTCCACACATGCGGCTGGTGGATGCCTGTTTCTCTCACTATAGTTGTCATGGGTTTAACACCGGAGTTTGGCAACCATAATATCACCGTTGTGGCTTTCCATAGGTAAGAATCATTCTTAGCTTGCTACTCCCATAAGCCACGTAAAACATGCAACAACAAAGTAGAGGCGTCTAACTTGTTTTTGCAGGGAGTGTTTTCTGTGATATGGTATGGCCCAAGATGTGATGTGCGTATTGTATGCGATGATCATGTTTTGTAATGTTTCACGACTTGCATGTCGATGAGTACACAACCGGCAGGAGCCATATGGTTGTCTTTATAATTGTGTATGACCTGCGAGTCAACTTCTTATACGCCATGTAATAGCTTTACTTTATCGCTAAGTAGTTAGCTATAGTTGTAGTTGCTATTCGTGGTGGAGGCAATCATGGTGGAGTGATGGAGATCATGCCGACACGCACAAGATGGAGATCATTGCGCGAAGATTGGCTATACCATGTCACATAAAGTTATATGCATGTGATGTTTATCCTTTTATGTATCTTATTATGCTTAGATCGCGACGGTAGCATTATAAGATGATTCCTCACTTAAAGATCAAGATAAAAACTGTGTTCTCCCCAAGTATGCACCGTTGCGAAAGTTCGTCGTGTCCAAGCATCACGTGATGATCGGGTGCTATAGACTCTACGCTCACATACAATGGGTGCAAGCCAGTTTTGCACACGCGGAAATACTTGGGTCTAACTTGATGAGCCTAGCATGTACAGACATGGCCTCGGAACACATGAACCGAAAGGTTAAGCATGAGTCATATGAATGATATGATTGACACTTCGTTGTCCACCATTGAAACCACATCTCTTATCGTGATGATCGGATTAGGTGCGGTGAATTTGGATCATGTTCACTAAACAACTTGAGGGATGTTGAATTTAGTGGGAGTTCATCTGGTAATTTGATTAAGTTGAACTATTTATCATGAACATAGTCTAAATTGTACTTGCAAATATTGTAGATCACATGGCTAAGTCCAACTTCAACTTCAACGTTTTTGCTGAGATAGAAAAGCTTAGAAACAATGGGTCTAACTTCAGCAATTGGTTCTGCATTCTGAGAATCATTCTTGCTGGCAGACAAAAGGACTATGTCCTTGAGAAAACGCTAGGTGACGCCCCTGCTAGAGATGCGTCGGCTGATGAGAAAGTTGTTTATCAGTCGCGCAAGGATGATTATGATTTGATTAAGATCGCCATGTTGTATGCTATGGAATCGGATCTTCAAAATTGTTTTGAGGAGTTCGCCGGGCCCTTTGAGATTCTTGAGGAGCTGAAAACTATGTTTCAGACTCAGGCCCGTTCTGAGAGATATGAGATCTCTAAGAAATTCTTTAACTACAAGATGGAGGAAGGGAGTTCCGTTAGTGAGCACGCCATTAAGATGTCGGGCTACACTCAACGCCTTGAGCAACTGGACTGCAAGATTTCAGAGGAGCTCAAGATTGACAGAGTTCTGCAGTCACTCCCTCCTAGCTACAAAAGTTTTGTAGTTGCTCACAATCAGATTGGTTCCACTGATATGATCATTGAGCTCTTCGCTAAGATGAAAGTAGCGGAGGTGGACATCAAAAAGAATAATCATGTGTTGATGGTCAACAAGCCCCCCACCTTCAAGAAAGGTAAGGGTGCAAAGAAGCCCTTCAAGAAAGGCGGCGGCAAGCGCGTTGCCCCTGCTGAGAAGAAGCTCAGGTCTGGTCCTAAGCCGGACACTGAGTGCTTCTATTGCAAGGACAAGGGTCACTAGAAGCGCAACTGTCCGAAATACTTAGCGGACAAGAAGGCTGGCACCATCAAAGGTATATTTGATATACATGTTATTGATGTTTTCCTTACTAGCCCTCGTTGTAGTGCCTGGGTATTTGATACCAGTTCAGTTGCTAATATTTGTAACTCGAAACAGGAGCTACGGAATAGACGGCGGCTTGCGAGGGATGAGGTGACGATGCGCGTTGGCAACGGATCAAGAGTTGATGTGATGGCCATTGGCACGCTCTCCTTAGTTTTACCTTCGAGATTAGTTTTAAACCTCAATAAATGTTATTATGTGCCTGCGTTGAGCATGAACATTATTTCTGGATCTTGTTTATTGCAAGACGGTTATTCATTTAAATCGGAGAATAATGGTTGTTCTATTTATATGAGTAACATCTTTTATGGTTATGCACCTATTGTGAATGGTTTATTTCTTCTAAATCTCGAAAGGGATGAAACACACATCCATAACATTGAGGCTAAGAGATGCAAAGTAGATAGTGATAATACTACTTATTTGTGGCGTTGTCGTCTAGGTCATATTGGTGTAAAGCGCATGAAGAAACTCCATTCTGATGGACTTTTGGAGTCTCTTGATTTTGAATCATTTGACACATGCGAACCATGCCTCATGGGCAAGATGATCAAAACCCCGTTCTCCGGAATGATGGAGAGAGCAACGGACTTGTTGGAAATCATACATACCGATGTGTGCGGACCGATGAGTGTTTCGACGCGCGGTGGATATCACTATTTTCTCACTTTTACCGATGACTTAAGTAGATATGGGTATATCTATTTAATGAAACATAAATCTGAAACATTTGAAAAGTTCAAGGAATTTCAGAATGAAGTGGAGAACCATCGTAACAGAAAGATTAAGTTTCTACGATCCGATCGTGGGGGCGAATATTTGAGTTATGATTTTCTCACGCATCTTAAAGCAAGCGGAATTGTTTCGCAACTCACGCCACCCGGAACACCACAGCGCAATGGTGTGTCTGAACGCCGGAATCGAACTCTATTAGATATGGTCCGATCGATGATGTCTCTTACTGATTTGCCGTTATCATTTTGGGGTTATGCATTAGAAACCGCTGCATTCACTTTAAATAGGGCACCATCTAAATCCGTTGAGACGACACCGTATGAACTGTGGTTTGGCGCTAAACCTAAGTTGTTGTTTCTTAAAGTTTGGGGATGCGAAGCTTACGTCAAGAAGTTGATGCCAGACAAGCTCGAACCCAAAGCGGAGAAATGCGTCTTCATAGGATACCCTAAGGAAACTATTGGGTATACCTTCTATCACAGAACCGAAGGCAAAGTGTTTGTCGCAAAGAACGGTTCCTTTCTTGAGAAGGAGTTTCTCTCGAAAGAAGTGAGTGGGAGGAAAGTAGAGCTAGACGAGGTTATTGAACCTTCTCTTGAATTGGAGAGTAGCGCAGCACCTGAAATTGTGCCAGTGCCGCCTGCACTAACAATAGAGGAAGCTAATGATAAGGATCATGAAGCTTCGGACGATGTTGCTACTGAACGTCGCAGGTCGACAAGGTCGCGTGCCCCTCCTGAGTGGTACGGCAACCCTGTCTTGACTGTCTTGTTGGTAGAAGACAGTGAACCTACGAACTATGAGGAAGCGATGATGAGCCCAGACTCTGAGAAATGGCTAGAAGCCATGAAATCCGAATTGGGATCCATGAGCGAAAACCAAGTATGGACTTTGGTGGACCCTCCTAGCGACCGAAAGGTCGTTGAGTGCAAATGGATCTTCAAGAAGAAAACGGACGCGAATGGTAATGTTACCGTCTATAAGGCATGGCTTGTCGCGAAAGGTTTTCGACAAGTTCAAGGTGTTGACTACGATGAGACTTTCTCTCCCGTAGCGATGTTTAAGTCCATTCGGATTTTATTAGCAATTGCTGCGTTTCATGACTATGAAATATGGCAGATGGATGTCAAGACTGCGTTCCTCAATGGCAACATTGATGAAGAGTTGTATATGATGCAACCCGAAGGTTTTGTCGATCCTAAGGATGCTGATAAAGTATGCAAACTTCAGCGTTCCATTTATGGACTGAAGCAAGCATCTCGGAGTTGGAACCTTCGTTTTGATCAAGTGATCAAGAGCTTTGGGTTTGTTCCAAATTGCTACGAAGCTTGTATCTACAAGAAAGTGAGTGGGAGCTCGGTGACATTTCTGGTACTATATGTGGATGACATATTGATTATTGGAAATGACATTAACATGCTTAACGATGTGAAGAGTTATTTGAACAAGTGTTTTTCAATGAAAGACCTAGGTGAAGCTGCTTATATATTGGGCATCAAAATCTATAGAGATAGACAAAGACGCCTGATAGCTTTAAGCCAGAGTACATACCTAGACAAAGTTCTGAAAAGGTTCAGAATGGATAAGACAAAGAAAGGTTCAGTGCCTATGTTGTCAGGTAAGATATTGAGCAAGGCTTAGTGTCCAGCTACGGTAAATGATAGGGAAGCTATGAGCAAAGTGCCTTATGCCTCGGCCATAGGTTCTATCATGTATTCCATGCTATGTACTAGACCGGATGTGTCTAATGCTCTTAGTTTGACGAGCAGATATCAAAGTGACCCAAACTAAGCGAAGCAATTAGATCGTGTCATCGTGTTCATCTTTGCGAAGCTTTTCTTATGTCAAATATTGTATTCCTTAGACCATGAGATAATACAACTCCCTGGTATCGGAAGAAAGCTTTGAGGTCATCAAACGTCATCCTATGAGAGGGTGATCATAAAGGTGTCTCTCAGGTGATCGGAAAGTGCCTGTTGGGTTGTATGTATCGAGATGGGATTTGTCCCTCCCAAGTTGGAGAGATATACTTCAGGCCCACTCGGTAATCGATATCAACACCACTTGCAAGCATGTGGTTAAGGAGTTAATCACAAAGTGATATCGGATTACGGAACGAGTAAAGTACTTGCTGTGAACGAGATTGAACTAGGTATGACGGTACCGACGATCAAATCTCGGGCAAGTAAAATATCGCGAGACGAAGGGAATATATATATGGGATTGATTGAATCCTGGCATCGTGGTTCATCCGATATGATCATCGATGAATGTGTGTTAGTCAATATGGGTGCCCAGACCCCGCTGTTGATTATTGATAGAAGATCATGTCCGCATATTCTCGAACTCGAAGGGTCACACACTTAACGTGTCTCGACGCTAGGATAGATTGGATAATTGGTTTATGAGTTTTTGTTCGGAGTCTCGGATGGGATCCAGGACATCACGAGAGGTTCCGGAATGGTCCGGAGAATAAGATTCATATAAGGCAGTGCAGTTTTTGGAGTTCGGAATTGTTCCGGGTTAATCGGTATTGTACCGGAAGCTTCTAGAACCTTCCGGAAGGGGGCCAACGTGGTCCCACCTTCCGGGAGGGGGCATGGGCCTATGAGGGAGTGCCCTGGCCGCATTGGGCCAGGGGCACAAGGCCCCATAGGGCCCAGCCGGCCAAGAAGGGATAAACCCTAATTGGAGCTTCTAGAAGGGGGGGATTACTTGCCGCCCACTCTTCCTCCTTGGCCGCCGACCTTGGCTTGGGGGAGGGGCTAGGGCTGCCGCCCACCCCTGTATATAAAGAGGGCTGGGGGCGCACCCCCCCCACACACACCTTCCCCTCAAGCTAGTCGCCCTGCTGCCCTCCTCTCTCTCTCCCTCCCGACTGCGTGTAGGCGAAGCCCTGCTGCAGAAACTCTCCACCAATTGCACCGCGCCGTCGTGTTGTAGATCCAACCCATATCTCCACCATACTTGCTGGACCAAGGAAGGAGGAGACGTTGAGGTGCCGCACGTGTGCATCTCACGGAGGCATCGCCACTTGTGGTGCTAGATCGGATCGGATCGCGAGTACGACTACATCACCCACGTTCCAACGAACGTTCCGCTGTGCGAATCTTCAAGGGTATGAAGATCTAATCCAATCTCTCTCGTTGTTTGCATCTTCTAGATTAGATCTTGGCTTCCCTCTGTTCGCAATCGTAGAAAATTTTGATTTACTATGCCGCGAAACCCTTCAGTGGTATCAGAGCTAGATCTATGCGTAGATGTGATTCACGAGTAGAACGCAACATGGTTGTTGCGGGCGTTGATGTTTTCTGTTGCAAGCCTCTTGTTTGTGTTCTTCTTATGACGCGGGATAGTGAGATTGAAGCAGTCCAGGCCAACCTTACGCGACGTCGTTCGCGAGACCGGCTCCGCACTTGACGTGTGGCTTGTACCACACATGCGACTGGTGAATGTCAGTTTCTCTCACTATAGTTGTCATGGGATTAACACCGGAGTTTGGCAACCATAATATCACCGTTGTGGCTTTCCGTAGGTAAGAATCGTTCTTAGCATCTACTCCCATAAGCCACGTAAAACATGCAACAACAAAGTAGAGGCGTCTAACTTGTTTTTGCAGGGAGTGTTTTTCTGTGATATGGTATGGCCCAAGATGTGATGTGTATATTGTATGCGATGATCATGTTTTGTAATGTTTCACGACTTGCATGTCGATGAGTACACAACCGGCAGGAGCCATATGGTTGTCTTTATAATTGGGTATGACCTGCGAGTCAACTTCTTATACGCCATGTAATAGCTTTACTTTATCGCTAAGTAGTTAGCAATAGTTGTAGTTGCTATTCATGGTGGAGGCAATCATGGTGGAGTGATGGAGATCATGCCGGAACGCACAAGATGGAGATCATTGCGCTAAGATTGGCTATACCATGTCACATAAAGTTATATGCATGTGATGTTTATCCTTTTATGTATCTTATTATGCTTAGATCGCGACGGTAGCATTATAAGATGATTCCTCACTTAAAGATCAAGATAAAAACTGTGTTCTCCCCAAGTATGCACCGTTGCGAAAGTTCATCGTGTCCAAGCATCACGTGATGATCGGGTGCTATAGACTCTACGCTCACATACAACGGGTGCAAGCCAGTTTTGCACACGCGGAAATACTTGGGTCTAACTTGACGAGCCTAGCATGTACATACATGGCCTCGGAACACATGAACCGAAAGGTTAAGCATGAGTCATATGAATGATATGATCGACACTTCGTTGTCCATCATTGAAACCACATCTCTTCTCGTGATGATCGAATTAGGTGTGGTGAACTACAACCTCCGCTGCCTGCTGGAACAAGGGAGAGGAAGGTCTTCATCGAGTACGGAACGTGTGACCGACTGCGGAAGTGCTGCCGGAACGCAACGCCGGAAGGATCGTCTATGCGATCTTGAGATCGGCAAGTGTACGACTACATCACCCATGAGAATCTGCTCTCGTTAACCGCTTTGGAATCTTCGAGGGTGGGTGCTTCTATCGACTCGTTGCTATAATCTAGTAGATAGATCTTGACTTGTTTGTGTGCATGCGGTAGATTTTTTTTGTTTTCCATGCTACGAACCCCAACAGAAAAGAACTCACCGAGTAAGTGGGAATTGCTTGAGCTACAGATTTTACAAGAACTTCCCTGCCAGCCATACTGAGATTCTTTTCACACACCCCTCCAAGAAGGGCACTCACTTGTGTTGTAATTTTTCAAACGCTGTTGTTGTGTTCCGACCGAGAGCAGTAGGGAGACCCAAGTACCTTTCTTCCAAAGCCTCTTTTTCAATCCCCAAGATTTTCCGAACATAGGTTTTTACTTCATCATCACAGTTTGAGCTGAAGAAGACTGCTGACTTGTTCTTGTTCACCGACTGTCTCCATAATTTTTTGCAAGTGTTATGCTCCTTGTTGGGAAGCTTGTGTGAACACAAGACAATCGTCAGCAAACCACAAGTGTGAGATCCATGGTGCATGAATGCCTATCCGAACAACTTTGCACAGGAATTGAGGTCCTGAAAATTTAAGTAAACTTGATAACCCTTTTGTGCAAAGTATAAAAAGATATGATGATATCGGATCACCTTGTCGAATACGTCTTGACGGTTTGTGTAACATCCCAGTATTTAGGACCTAACGAAGGGTAGATTTAGGAATATGAATTTTTGCATGCATTTATTTGTGGAAATGTGGGAAAAATTTCGCCAAATAAAAAAAACTTAAGTGATCAATGTTTCTTTCTTACTTTGAGAATAGGTTTAGTCCTAAAGAAGGATTGCTATAAACTTTGATATGAACTTAAAGGAGTTATGTGTGTTTTGAAATGAGTTTGGATTCTAAAACTTAAGTGTGTTATAATTCAAATGATTTGGAAATTAGATGTGAATCTTAAATTAATTAAGAGAAAAGTATTATAACTTAAATCTTATCTAAAGACAATATGGTATGTGAAATTCATTTTACATACTTAACCAAGTCACAAAGAATAACTTGCAGAAGTTATTCCAAACTTCACAATCCACACGAGAGTAAAGAATAAAATATTCTTTATTAATAAATATATATAATCTTTACAAATGAACCAAATAAATATTACATAAATTACAAAAGAATAAGAAAACTACATTTGTATATCCACTAATTATCCTATATCTCAAACTACACTAAATCTTCATCTTTATCCTTTGTACCTGCAAAACAAAGATTAAATAGAAAACGAGATAGGATCAGTGTTAGAATATTTCTCTCAGATATGTCAGTGAGGTGCACTGGACAATCTCATCATTGAGAAATGTTGTAAAGGGGCAAGTTTCACCAATATGAAAGATTTCATCTTTCATAAACTCAAAGCCAGAATGTAAATGACAACCAAAGGGGACCAGATCACTAGCCAGAGTAAAAGTAGATTGGTAAGTGTAAGTTTAAATTTTCTGAACTTATCCATATGTGCATAGCAGGCACACAGACTGCACACACACATGCATGCAGATGGTGTGCTGTCGATCACACAAGCACAGTCAGGATCACAAAACCATAGCACAGCCGAGGAGAAGCCCCTCAGTGCACCACTCCATTACACAACACCCCAGCACAACCTGGGTGAACAACAATTTAACCAAGACCAACAACCAAACCCAACCACCCAGATCAACCCAAACATCACCAGAATGGTGACTTAAGGAGGGGGATGGATCTGGTGGACAGCAAAGGTCAAGCCAGGAGCTAGGAGGAGCAGGCAAGCTCAAGAGCAAGCTTAGGAGCACAACAAAAGCAGATCAAGATCCAGATCAAGATCATCATCAATCTACTACATCCACATCAGAATCTGTGGTGAGCCTTATAAAACCATCACATGATTTCATCACAGTATCTAAATAAAAACATGTGTTGTTTTATGAGATAATCTCTCAATAAACACCCAAGAGGAGTGCATCTATCCTAAAGATTTCAAGTATAAGGATAAGAAATCAAGCTCAACCACAAACACTAAACCCTCAGACTAGCATCACTGGGTTCAGTGTTATCTTTTTTGCAACATAAATCATTTTCATCTTATTAGGACAGGGCACATCTCTCAGAGAGAGAGTAGCACCTCTAGTCCTATAAATTTCAAACAAATTATTGCCCAACTAATTAGGGATTAAATCCTAGAGCCTCACACCAACATCATAGGCAGACAAGATAAGAAAGCTTTCATATGATCTTATCAGTTTAAACACAAGCATGATCAAGCTAAGCCAGAAAGAAAAAACCCAATCACTTGTGTGCCAGAATACAATGGCATCACAAGGACAAGTTCTTAATGAGCTAAAATCATCTTCGCTTAGTTCCCACTAGAAAAGAGACAAACCATTACATATTATTTTCCTGAAGCCAAGTGCCAGGAATCAATCTTAAACTCATACATCCACCAAAAATCATTACATATAATGATTTAATTCAATGTGTATAATATTATACAAACTAACACTATAATTACAGTAAGCACCCACTGAAAGAAACTACTGTCAGTATAAACATTTTGACAGTAGAGTACACTCTCATATCAACATCATAATCCAATCATGGATTCCATTTAAACATTAGCAAGAATCATGGTGATTACCACTAGAACTAATCTGACAAGCAATTGGCATCACCAAAACTACTACCACTCATCAACCACAGACAATCCTTCTCCATGATCAAATAGGATCAACACTAGATCTAAAGCATCATAGATATGATCAACAGGGGATTATGAACCCTAATCAGAGCAAGAAATCTAATCCAGAGATGAACTCAACCAGCACATAGTCACTCGACAGGAAAGCCACTTGATACACATGGAGAATCATGGTAGTAGCATGCACAAACATCACAAAGATAACTTACCCGAGGTCCTCGCTGATGAATCGAAGAGGAAGCAGAGGGGCCGACGAACCGCGGCGGCACAGGGAGCACCCAGAGGGGCGCTGCAACCTCCACCTACCATGGCGGCGGCTGCAGCAACACACGAGACCAGCACACCACCGCAGGCGGGATCACGACGGCGGCGACAATATCTTTTTTGAACTCTAGGGTTCGAAAATGGGGTGGAAATTGACCACGGGAAAGCCCCAGAGACAAATCCAAGGGGATAGAACGAACGAGCATCATCAACAACCTCAAATAGCACCACGACGGCGGCCAGAACGGCAGGTGGTGGCGGGAATCGACGGTGGCGGCATCGCCGGCCACGGGGACGAGACAGAGGAGAAGGGGATAAGGTCGAGGGAGAGAAGGGAGGCAGAATGGGCTGAGTGGGCCAAAACCCTTCGGGATTATCTTTTGACCCTGCCCTATTGGGCCACCCTGGCCCAATAAGCCCAAGGGGCCAGCCCAAATTACTTAATAAATCTTTTTGATCAATTGAAAAAGACCAAAATAACCCTGACCTCAATAAAATTAGAGAAAATAAAATAAAAGTCCAAAAATTATAAATAAAATATTTTTGGATTCACAATAATCCACTCTGTTCAAATAAAATAAAATATGAAATTTTGAATACTTAAACTTTTATAAGAATTTTGTAATTTATATATTCCTTGTGGAATTTTACAAAAATTATTGAAAGATGAAAAAAATAAACAAAAATCACTTTTATTATTTATTAATATTATAGTATTTATGAAAAATACTAAATAAATATTTAGTAATAAAACTTTCATAATTCAAATTCCTATAATGATAAATGTTTATAAGATAAGTAATTATAAATTAATAAAAAAAACCATAACTTAGTATTCATTAAACACAAAAATAAATATACCAAAATGATCAAAAAATATATATATATACATAATAAAAATCTCATATTCTACTTTGACTTAAATAAAAATTCAAATAATTTAATAACTCAAATTTAAACCTAGTCACTTCATTCATAATTCATAAAAGGATAAATAACATTTATTAATATCCTTAAAATGAGCTTAATATATAGTACAAATCTTAAATATTAATGAAATGAAACTCTAATGGTTTAAAAACATTATAAACATCTCTATATTAAACTATCTTCAACTCTAAGAGAAGATTATATTCTCAAAGGATTCCAATTCATGATAAAAACCTTGAAGAACATCTTATGAATAAATCAGATCCTTTCCATTAACTTTAAATTATCAAATTTCAACAATTACCACAACACTATAGAAAGTTTAAGGGTAGTTAAATGATAATATATCTAGAATTATAAACTTTACTCACTTATCTCTAAAAGATAAATGGTACTACTCTATCATAGAATTAAGAAACCGTTATCTCAAGTAACGGAACAAACATTCTTAAAAAAAACATTTCAGATATACAAGATACCAATGTGTAAGTATCATACTTTCAAAACTATCTACATTTTAAAGTTAACTTTAGTCTCCAAAAGTCTAAATATAATACCATACACATTACTACATGTTTTATAGTTAACTTTGGTCTGAAGTAATTAATCTATAAAGCCGCTTAAGCTCAAACCATTTGATTAAAACAAATAACATCAACCATCACTAACTAACCACAAGGTTATTTAGACCTTAGAAGAGAAATCATTTCTTCGAAGGTTATCCTTTTTGCCACTTTAAATAAGAAACCTTGTATAAGTAATCCTATTTAGTATGTCATAATTATGTATACTTTACTCCTACATATGTGTTGTTTATAACCACTCATAAACTCTAATAAAAGTACAACTATGAAACTTATCTAAAAGGACCACACATTCCAAAGTAACCATTTTTGGAATCCAAACCCTAGGACAACGTTATTCCCGTGATTTGTGCTTAGAACGTGCATCACATTACTTATGCATAAAAGCATATTGCTTCTTTAAACATTAGTCCTTACCGGACCAATGATGCTGATTTCAGATTTTGGATCTTATACTGACACGAAGACCGTGAGTGCATAATCTTGCAATCACAAAAGGCAAGTTCACACTTGCTCATGTCCTTTGATTATTTTCTGTAAAGTATTTTACAAATCCAGTGTTGTCTTCACCTGCATTTGAAAAAGATCCGAAAACACTATTTTCAATAATAATGAGGACTATTGATTACTGATCCAGGGTGATCAGCTAATCTATTAAACCTGACAGTTGGAATACCACTGTTCAGAACTATATCATCTAGGACTTAACAACCAATATCGCCAGTGATTCTTGCGCCGTATATTACGCATTAGCCATGAGATTTGGAATGGGACAGAGAAGTTAGCTGTATCTTCTTCCTCTCGCATGAAGCCGAATGTGTAGGTCGTGGCCGTTATCCTCGTAGCGTGCATATTAATTCGTAATTTGTAGAGGATATGCAACATATGGGTGGGAACCCTCATCGTCCCACGATAGTTCTGACATCTAACGGGTTGTACAAACCATTGCCGTAATTCTTTATGTGGGCATGGTGTACACCAAGGAGGCATGCGAGGTCGCGAAGGGGACAGTGATTGGCTTGGATCATCTTCTAGGCCCCACATCATGGAATTGTGGACGGGAATAAGCTGCCCGATTGTGCAACAAAGAATTGATCTCTCATGGGTAAAGTAACGCACCTCTCCAGAGTGTAAGAACCGTAACTTGTTACTCCCTGTTTCGGGAAGGAGCTGCGAACGCGGCGGGAAAGGAACCCCATGAAGGTTCTAGTAAACTCGTGAAGGCTGACAGACATAGCTTTTCAGAATAAAAGCAACCTTTAAAGAAATGTTTACGGAAACTTGCATTGCCTACGACCTATGGTCTGTGGCTGTAGATATAGTGTATCAAACACTCCTTTTCTAGTGAATTTGCTGAGTACGCTCGTACTCAGAGTATCTTCTTAACCCTTGCTAGATGTTGAAGCCATTAAAACGATGTCTACACCAAGATATGCTCCACGACTTATCAAGACCAGCTAAAGCTCTTCAATAAAGACAAGGAAGTCAACATATACCTCAACCCAAGTGAAGACGAAAGTTACTGATTAGATAGGAATATTATCTCTAGCCAAAGAACCTATTTCTGTAGTGCGTTGCAATAGCAGCAATGCCAACCTCTTAGTATGAATATTAGACTTAATAGTATAATCGTTCTTCCGTGGTTTATCTTTGATTCTTCTTCGTAAGAAGTTCTTTCTTTCTCTTTAACCTAGAATGTTCTCTAGATCTTATGTAAAAGAGTGAGTTGTAACCTTTAAGCCATGTATTCGACCCGCTGTGTTTCTGTTGTGCCATTCTGAGGGATGTAATACTAGTGAACGGTGTTTCATTGATGTTATGTCAACGACTATAGTATACTACATCATGCAGTGGTATGCTGGGTCACCGCAGTTTGAATCTCTCTGACAATTGTCACTGAGAGAATTCCTTATCTGACACTACTCTCAAATATGATTCCTTATATGATACTAGGAAAATCTGACTTACTTATTTGACACCTGGTGTAAATTTTATGCCTAATATGACATTCTAGTGCATTTTAAGAGCTAAAAGTGTTAATTGGGACTTATAAAGACACTTTTGCCCCTGATGCATAATATGGACAAAATTGTTTTACAAGACAAGCTTTTAAAGTACCATAACGTGATTGGACATGATTAATCCATAAAAATGCTGCTAATGTGCCACAACATGCCTATGGTATGGTACGTTTCCTACACTAGTTTATGGAGGATAGAAAATCATAAACGACCGGGTCTATACGTCTCCGTGGATGGACCAACTTGTGCGACAAACAGGTGGCAATAAGCAATCCCCGACCCTCACGAGATTTCAGTTTTCTACTCTAGTGTAACACGACTTCCACGAACGTGCTTGTCGGCGGATGGATGGGGCACTCGCTGCTATCGCGCGACATCCACAGACACACTCGTCGGCACTCGATAGTGGATCGGAGCTCGCTGCTCTACCCTGGCGTCCGCCGCCAGGCTCTGACAAACTAGTCCTCCACGATTGGATAGCCTGCAGCTCCAGTTGAGCTCCTCGACGGGCACTCACATTCGCGTTTTTCTCTCCCGCCGCTGTGCCTTGACCGCTCTCTGCAGCCCCACCTTGTCCACCATCCGCCGCGTCCGAGTCGCCGTCGAGATCCCCGCCTTGGCCACCGTCCAGAGCCCCGCCTTGGCCGCCAACCGCATCTTGGTCCATGGCGCCGCCGCTCACGTCGCCGCCCCTGAGAGCTAGCAGGCGACCGCTAACGGCGCTAGGATTCAGTGGGGAATGAACCATGTACGTGGACATGGATAGGCTGAGTATTGTTCTATCGGGCCAGGATCCTTTTAGTTGGACTGTTGGACAATAGCAACTATGTAGGGATATTTTGGTCCGTCTAAAACAAAGTTGACGGAATCTTGCAACGAAACGAACGGTATAGCCATATAAGGCATCAAAATTTACACCAAGTGTCAAATAAGGAATTCAAAGTTTAGCAGGGTCATATAAGAAATCATATTTGAGAGTAGTGTCAAATAAGTAATTCTCTTATTGTCATTCATCCTAACCGAGAAAGACATTGATTCCACACATCTCATGACGATATTTATCCACCGTTCATTAAATCTTATTCATGATTGAACCTATATTATATTTCCAAAATGGAGGGGTATGTTAAAATGATGTTACACTAGTTTATTTTTGTTGCCATACAGATAAATTTTGCTGTGAAAGACCGACGACAATCTTTATATGCTTGATCGGACGTCTCACATGTGACCAATTATATTTTCACAAAATCGGTTGCCCCACGCCCTGTCCTTTCGGAATACCGGGTAGTACATGATTGGCCGTTTGACCAAGTCTTGCTCGGACCACCTAGTCACCTACCCACACTCAGATTTGACATTTCGTCGTTTCCACCGTGAAAAAAGCATAGCAAAAGCAAAATGAATCTAAATTACCACTACAAATCTAGAAGTCAACGTGAGATCGAAACCTTTTTTAACCCATCGATTTTACTACCACGATCGGCAAATTTACCAATTATTAATCCCTTCGGGTCTTTTCACCCCCAAAAAGAAGCGCTCTTTCGTCTCTTTCCGCCTCCCTGACTCCCTCCTTCCAGGTAGTTTTCATCCCATTCTCCGCCCCTCCCTTCCTCCCTCGAGCTCCGCGCACGATCCCGACCGCCGTAGCTCCTCCCCTCCCCCGAGCAGCGCGAGGGAAGGGCCGGCCCCGCCTGTTCCGCCAACGGACGAGCGGAGGAGGCCGGCGGCGCGCCGTCGCTGGTTTTCGTGTCTGGCTGCGTGATGTGGAGTCCATGGTCCTTGTACTAGCTGGATGGAGTACGCCATGTTCGGGTCGAGGAGGGTGGATGACGAGACGGCGCTCAACAGGCAGCGGACCGTGAGGTGAGCGCGGGCTGGAACTGTCCAATAATGGCTTGCTTGCTGTCGTTCTCTTTGCTCGCGTCATGGAGATTTTGTCATTTTAGCTTGCGGGCGGATTGTGAGCGCGGAGGTGAAGGGATAATGAGACGGGCACCATTTTTTTGCTTCTAATTTTCCTGTTATGGTGGGGATTTGGGAAGAATCGGATTGGGTTGGGTTGGTGGCGGTTGCTGCGTTCGTTGATAGGAAGAAGTTTGTTGCTGTGTTCGTTCTTGGGCTGCCTGTTAACTTCTCTCATGGTTCCTGTGTTTCTGGAATGCTTGATTTTGGTTTACTAGCACAACAGTAATCTGGTACCGAGTCCCCTAAGTTGTTTGCTAACTGTGATAGATGAGTAGAGTAAGATTAGACTCACAACTGATGAGGATTAAATAGGGAACGACCTTGTCTGGCTGCAGATTTTCAGCGTCGCTTTCAAGTGGATTGTTAATTCTGTTTCCATCCTCAGGTTCCATGACGAGAGGCCAAAGCCGACCATGCCTGTTTACCAGAAACAGCCCGGCCTAGCTGCTCGTAAGCTCGGCGTCGGGAACTCGGGCAAGAGCAGGTTTTTTGTAGCAGGACCTGACCTCCGCTACAAGAGGATCATCGACCCAACCAGCGACTTCATCTTGATATGGAACTACGTCTTCCGCATCTCGTGCTTCATTGCTCTGTTCATGGACCCTCTGTTCTTCTACGTGCCTACAATCGACTATCAGGCACCCACTCCATGTGTCGGGAAAGATAGGCACCTGGCTATCATCATTACCGTCTTCCGGTCAATTGTCGATCTTTTCTATGTCATCCAGATCGTGATAAAGTTCATGACTGCGTACATTAATCCAAACTCCAAGCTGGGTGTTTTCGGCCGAGGAGACCTTGTTACAGATCCTAATGAAATTGCAAAGAAGTATCTGAGGTCTGACTTTGCGGTTGATCTAGTGGCTTCATTGCCTGTACCACAGGTATCTTGAATCCTTTCTGATGCATTCTTTATCATTATAGGAAGCATTTGTTAGCACTGATGCTTGAATACTGTTTCATTAGCACTTACCTAGATGGTCATGAACTACTTAAACTGTTGTAAGGTGTTGTAGTTGAGCCGAAGGGTTGTTCCTCTTCCAAATGAAATAACCTGTTTCATGTGACCATAAGTAGGTCAAAATAAGTCACTTTTTTTAACAAGGGAAAAACTCCTGGCTCCCTTTTTATTATGAAAGCAGAAAAGTGGTGAACTTCTGGATGCTGCTATACCTTAGATGCCTTAAATCTACCAAAAAGTATTTCATTATCATATATTGGGCACTACTAAATTTGGTGTGGCTCTCACATGCTTGCTCTGATGACAAGAGTTTTTTATCAAACATGAAATTAGTAGAACTCAACATCGTTAATCATACTTTAAAAGTTCATGTGCCATATCCGCGAGTTGAAGGAAACTTCATTTATACCTGGCTGTTATCTGACCTTCCTTTCTTTCTTTTGTTGCAGATCATTACTTGGTCTGTGATACCAGCTCTCAAATATTCTTGGTCTGGGCATAACAATGACACGCTGTTTCTGGTTGCTCTTTTTCAGTACATTCTAAGGTTATATCTCATATTTTCCTTGAATAGGAAAATTGTCAAAGTAACAGGAGCTTTTTCGAAGACTGCCTGGCAAGGAGCTGTATCCAATCTGCTGTTATACATGACTGCTAGCCATGTACGGTACCTAGATACTGATATGGGATTAGAAGTTTTAATATCCAGTCTTTCTCCTGTATACTTTGTTGCGGTGGCATGTTTTTTATTTGACTATCATGTAATGGAACTGCTTGACATGCTCTTCTCCCTTTCAGGTTTTAGGAGCATTGTGGTACCTGCTATCTGTTGATCGCCAGACAGCGTGCTGGCAAAAATATTGTGGTGCTGACACTAGTTGCCGTAATGAGTACCTAGCTTGTAACGCAAAGCCAGATCCAAGTTGGGCAAATAACCCTGCCATCTTTACTAGCTGTGATGCTAGTAACAAAAACCTAAGTTTTGATTATGGTATGTTTGGTACGTTGCTATCAAATAAAACTCCTGGTCAGAAATTCCTGAGGAAGTTCTTCTATTGCCTTTGGTGGGGCTTACAGAATCTAAGGTAATGCCAATACCTGACAACATATCTTCTCATAAGTTGGTGACCGTTCTAGTTCTTGCATGCTTTGGTTCTCATAGGGGGCCCTCTTTATATAGATGCCTAACTATCCAATCTAAGTAACAAATTGTTGATCGCATCTCTAATTGACCTAATGCCCAAGCAAAAGGATATTTTTCTAACTTAAATTGTAAACCTTGTAAGTGGAAGATCATGGGGGTCCTTTACCTAACTTGGCATTGGGTGAATCATGTACTATACTTATATAACATTGCATGTACTCTAGGTACAAAGTTTGAACACTAATCACTACTCTCTCTCTTAAAGCAATGTTTCAGAGATCTTACTTTTGTATATTCAACTATAACTCTACAATGCTACATTCCGGCCTGAGAAGTTTTAGCTACCGTGGTTCTTTGTTGTAGTAGGTATGTTATAATAATGACAGCTGGTATAAAGATTCTATTAATTGATGACATGCTATATTATTTGTTGAAACAGTTGCTATGGCCAGACTTTGAGTGTGAGTACCTATATTGGTGAGACATTGTATGCCATATTCTTGGCGGTGCTTGGTCTTGTTTTGTTTGCCCATTTGATTGGGAATGTTCAGGTACTTTTACATTATAATCTAAACTTACTTTCATGTGCAACTTGTGAAACTACTCTGATTATATAAGTTACATACCATAGCCTTTTTGTTTAATATACATGCTTTTGCGAACCCTTATCTGAATCTTAGGTTCACCACTATCTAGCCTCTGTATCTGTACCTTCATACCATGCCGTCATTTTCATTTTTGTTCTAAATACTGGGGATGTTCCATACCATTCCTTGTTTGCTTGCACTATCTTCGAAACATTTTAATATTATTGGTCAATGTTTGCTAAAGTTTCCAGATGTCAAGGTTTTCCTTGCAATTTGCAAACCCAAACTTCTCAAATTTGTAATCTTTGACCATTGTCCATAGCTTCAGGAGACAGGAACAAAGACATGGGGATATAAAATCTTTTTTGTGTGTGGTGATATGCTTGGTCAACATGCATGATTTCAGTATATTACTAAGACTAACAAGCATATTACTCCCTCTCTTCCACAATATAAGAGCTTGCTAAAAAGGCTTATATTATGAAACAGAGGGAGTACTTTTTTTCTTTGAATCCGGATACCCCGACAAGTATTAATAAACTGAGGTTTTTGTCCCACGAGGTTATAATGTCACATGCACACCCCCATTACTTGTGGACTTAATCTACTTCTGTTTTTAGAGATGATAAATTTAAGTATTTACTCCTTACATTTATCGAACCAGCTAAACAATCTTATTCACTACATGCATTACTTAGGATTTGTTCTTTTATGGGGTGATGTCAACAGCTTTTCGTTTTGGTGTTTTCGGTGTTAGCTCTGCTCGAGTAACTAATAAACTATCATGCCAATAGGGCAGTAATGCAAACATGGTTTTGTTTCAAATTCACATTTCTCGACATAATTGTTTGCAAGAAAGACTGAGCTTATTACGTTATATTATCTGCTAGACCTACCTACAATCTATCACTGCAAGGGTTGAGGAGTGGAGAGTAAGACAAAGAGATACCGAAGAGTGGATGAAACATCGCCAACTTCCGAATGAACTACGAGAAAGGGTGAGAAGATTTATTCATTACAAGTGGCTCGCGACTCGGGGGGTGGACGAAGCATCAATATTGAAGGCTCTGCCAGCAGATCTTCGCCGTGATATCAACCGTCACCTTTGCTTGGATCTTGTTCGCCGGGTAAAATTACATTCTTACTCTTGTTTGTCATCGAACATTATAGATATTTAGTGAACTTTGCAGCCATCTGATGATCTTGTTACTAAACATTTGGACAAACTGAGCCATGTGTTTCCTGGTGACCCTCACTCCATCAGTTCTGCTTATGCTTTCTACGGATATAGAGAACACGTGAGACCATGAAATTAGAATAGGAAGATGCTATACCTTTTATTTCATTCCTTTGCATTACAATCCAATTCGATCATGCATTAAAGAAGATAACTATGATGTGAAAACTGTTTGCGAGAAGCTGCTCCATTGCCCCCCTTTCCCAAACTTTGAGCGAGAAGGAAACATTCACCTCATATTTCTCTTCTCCTAATCCTATCTTTCCTCTAATTTTCCCAACTGAGACATTGAAATCAAAGAAATAGCCTGCTTTTTTAAGTCCCTGTATTAATCTCTAATGGCAAACAGATCAATATGGAGAATTTAAAACCTGCTACTGTATTGATCTAGATGTGTATTTCTTTTTTGCGGTGTTTGAACACTTGAGAGCTGTAGACTCTGTCCAAGATTTGAATATTCTAACATTATATCCTATAGGGAGGTGCTTCAATGCTCCCAAACGGAGGAAAACCAAGGCAACTTATGGGCTTGATTTACAACCACCCAATGCTCCACTAATAGTCAGTAGTCATGCTACAATTTTGTTTCTGGGAGAGAACCAAGCAGTCGAACAATGCATTTTGAGAAATTCCGTTCATGAATTCTTTAAGTACCTGTTTGTAAATCTACCTTTTCCCTCCATGTTTTGACGACCTTATAGTGGGATTCAGTAGTTGGCATAGCTCTTGTGACTTGTGCAGAGATCCATGGCACACTTATAGTTTTTTTTAAGGCGAGTTCATGGCAATGCAGATTACTTGATGACTGAGTCTCATTTTTGTCCATATCGATGTTTCAGGTACCATTCTTCTCGCAGATGGATGATCAACTTCTAGACGCCATCTGCGGGCGTCTTGTATCTTCCTTGAGTACAAAGGGCACATACACTGTCCGTGAAGGTGATCCAGTGACGGAGATGCTCTTTATCATCCGTGGGAAGCTGGAAAGCTCCACCACAGATGGTGGCCGGACAGGCTTCTTCAATTCAATCACCCTCAAATCTGGCGATTTCTGTGGCGAAGAGTTGCTTGGATGGGCTCTTGTCCCCAGGCCTACCGTCAACCTGCCATCATCCACCAGGACGGTGAAGGCACTTGTTGAAGTGGAGGCGTTCGCTCTCCAAGCTGAGGACCTCAAGTTCGTCGCCAGTCAATTCAGGCGGCTCCACAGCAGGAAGTTACAGCACACTTTCCGCTACTATTCTCACCACTGGAGGACCTGGGCCGCATGTTTCATCCAAGCTACTTGGCGACGCCATAAGAGGAGGAAGCTGGCCAAGGACCTTATGCTGAGGGAGTCATTCTCCTCCATGAGACAGGACGAAGACGACGACGCTTACGCTGAGCATAATCTCGCACAGAAAATCTTGACTGCAGCCAGGAAAGGATCTGACAGCCATAGAGAACTGCCAAAGTTCAGGAAGCCGTCTGAGCCAGACTTCTCAGTGGAGCATGATGACTAAGAGAAAAGGCGATGTATTGTCTGCTACGACGAGATTGCTGGCTCTGCTGTTGCGTATTGTGTTTGATCTGCAAATATGAACCGAGTTGACATCAGAAGCAACTGATTATTCGTGTTAGAAAATTGCTGGAACTCAACTTTGGAGTCTCTTTACTTGCGACGGAACACCAAGCGTGGAACAGCAGACTGCTTGATCGGGGTTCTTGGTTTGGGAGACCAAAAAGAGTGATAGGGTAGTGCTTGCTGATTTGTTTTAGGAAAAGAAAAAAAAATGCAATTCAGTAGTGTTGCTGTACGTAGGCTAGCTTTAGGTCCATATTGTACATCCAGATGTAATTATGCTTTGGGTTCATTTCGCGACCTCACACAGGTGCACGTGTATTGACTGTCCGAGCAAATTCTGACGCATCGGCTAGGGTTCCTCTTGCTGTTGAGTATGCGAATTGTTTTGTTACTGCATAATCTGGTCTGCCATTTTGTTGGTCAATGTTTTTTCTTGAAATGTTTTCTGTTGGTGTGGATCACGGCAGCCACGATTCATGTGTTTTCTGTTATCTCCATTATTTCAATCCATTTAACACTTCACTAACCGGCCTAGTTCCAGTTTGCTAAAATTAACCTAATTTCAAGGGATGTAATAACCTCTTAAATTTTGCAGTTTTGTTCGTCCAATGGTTGTGCTCAAATGGTATGAGCTAGTGGTGATTACCATATATCTCTGTCGAGTGTTAAGGATGTGTGCAAGCTGTCATGTCAAGATTAATGGGACTGGCTTATCTAAGGGAGTGAGAAGAAAGACAGAAAAAGGCCATGTCATGTCAAGGTTGCACATCCAGCAAAACTCATTATTCGAAAGTTGCTATCGATCACAATAAATTTATTCTACTACTTAACGGAACGAAGGTCTACAAAAGTTGAGGCTGCCGCCCCTGCTAGCAGTTCACTCTTGCAAAACTTCAGCTCCCGTCTCTGCTCAACTTGCAATCTTGAGCGCGTCCTGGGTGACGATGGTCACTGCAAAGGAAACTGTTTTGAGCACAAAGTATATACAGTACATAAAATAACAGCTTAATCCATCGGAGCTGCATGCAGGTGACAAATGAAATACCTCGCGGTTTAGATGAGCTGACAGTGCCGGCCAGATCGTTTCTCGCAACATTTCTGCAGAAAAAAAAGAGATATCGTGTCAGTGGAAGTCATTAACTGGTGTAAGCAAGGAGGTAAGCTCTGCTGCTACTACTACTAGTACTCACAGTTCAGTCAAGTTGCCGACGAGAACAAGGGAGAGGACCTCCAGCGGCACCGTGCCGGTCAGCATGTTCCCGTGCAGCCGCCTATGCAAGAAAGGAACCATGCGTAAATTAGGATTTCTCTGTCATAGTCGTCTCTACGGGCATCATATCTTGTTGCAGCAAGATTTGATTCTTTTACATGAAACGCAGCGTCCCGACGGCGCCAAGCGACGCCGGTATGGCGCCGGTGAGGAGGTTGTCGTGAAGATCGAGGTTGACCAGGCTCGTCAGGTTGCCCAGGGTCGCCGGTATCGGCCCGGTCATGTTGTTCCCGTCAAGCGCGCTGCGAAAACGGGAAGATCATCACCAGTCTGTCAAAAGTTTCAGTGGTAATTGAACGGCAAGTTGCAGTTCTTACAGATACTGGAGGTTCGCCAGACCTCCCAGTTCAGGAATCAAGGTGCCTGCGATGCCTGCGTTCCCCAGATCCCTGCAGAGAAAGTAGTATGATTTAATGGATCTTCAAAGATTCGACAATACTGCTGCAGGAGAATTTTCATCTTGAGAGCAAGGGATAATTGGTAGGGGGAAGAAGGCTCCTTATATGCAATTCTGCAGGGATTGATACTGGAGAATGCTTCTCCCGGAGCTTCGGACTTTGCTGGCCCGGGTTTGACTGCTCTCATGTACTGATGACCTGACGTTGTTCTCTTGTGAAGAACAATGTGAAGTTTGTTTTTGGTTATTCTGACCAAGAATAGTTCAGCCTCCTGCGGCTGATAGTGCCAAGATAGTGCCTCAACTATTCTTGCAAGTTAAAAGGTCAGAGCTAATGATGACGGGAAAATACATGTTCTAGAAGAAAAAACAATTATTTTTGAACGTCCGAACTAGATTTCAGTGGATCCTGACAATAAGCCTTGTTAAGTAACGCATGGGAGAGACAAATCAGACTACACAGACACACTCTGTTGACAATACGATTTACTGTTGAACCAAGGTCTCTGTTTTTTACTAAATTTTTTTTTTATCTCTTGTGTTGACCACCAAGACTAAGTATACGCCTTGGACGCCCAAGGTCTATACTGATAGTCATGCAGGCTCCCAGGAGTCATGCCTACAATTTTGATCATGGTTTTCCTCGACGGCAATTTTGACCAGCAACGCTAGCATGGAAATTGAAATCAGATATCACCTTTTCTATTTGGAGAACGTTCGGTGGGTTTTGGGTTTACGCCTGAATGCGCCGTGTGCCTTCTGATCGCCATCCAACGAAGCTGCTTGTCCCCACTTTTTTCATCATGAAGTCACTCGATTTTTTCTATCTTTGTCGATCCACCTCCTCCTATCGGCTATCGTTGCCCCTCTCCTTTCCGCTTCGCTACCGGCTTGGATCCCGCACCACGAGTGTCCTATACCTCGCCAATGGAGCCTCCTGCTTTGATTCTGAAGATGATTTAATGGACCAGGTCAATCTAGTAGAGGAATTGGTTGACTTACCAGGAGATTCGTTGTCCCGATGCTTCTTAATATCATTGTACATTGTTGGCTATCTTTATTGCACGGGCAAAATAGGATGAACAAGTTGGAAGCCTCATTCCACATCTTATTGATGAAGGGGTTTTAATTCTGCAATATGCGGACAATACCATTTTGTTTATGGATCATGACCTACAGAAGGCCATGCACACGAAACTAATACTTTGTATCTTTAAATAATTGTCGCGGTTAAAAATTAAGTTTTATAAAAGCAAGATTTTCTATTTTGAAAAGAAAAAAGATGAGGAATGATGTCTACGCACTTCTATTCTTGTAGACAGTTGCTGGGCCTCCAAGTGCAGAGGTTTGTAGAACAGCAGCAAGTTTCCCTTAAGTGGATTACCCAAGGTTTATCGAACTCAGGGAGGAAGTGGTCAAAGGTATTCCCTCTCAAGCAATTCTGCAATCAAGATACAAGAAGTCTCTTGTGTCCCCAACACACCCAATACACTTGCCAGGTGTATAGGTGCACTAGTTTAGCGAAGAGATAGTGAAATACAAGTGGTAACGGTGCCAGAAAATAGCTTGACGGTGAGGTAAAGACTAAAGCAAGCAAACATGCAACAGATCTAGATGCAAACGGTGTTTCAATGTTTAGAAACAAGGACTAGGGATCATACTTTCACTAGTGAACACTCTCTCATATAAATATCCTCTCTTCATGATACTACTCTTAACTACTCTTCGGTTGGACACTCTAATCCACGGTAGGGCCTTCCCCAATCTAGATAACCCCACATTGTCACCTTGAGCGCTAGATGTTCCAACAAACACCACAATTTCATAGAGACATCCAACTCCAAATATAACTCATAACAAATATTCAATCTAGCCAAAGTGCCACACACGGTATGCACGCTGTCACTTTCACACACGTGGGGAAAAGCATAGATCTATTAAATCACAAAGAGTATTTATGTAGACTCAAACTTAAGTGCCACCATGGCGTGCACGCTGTCACTTTCACACACATGGGGAGAGCAGAGATCTATTGAAGCACTTGCGTAGCAAGGTAGATCTACCAGATTACAAAGCTCATGACCACAACATGATCATGCATAGAGAGAGAGAGATGAACACATAGCTACCGGTAGAGCCCTTAGGCTCGAGGAAGAGAGATGAACACATAGCTACCGGTAGAGGCCTTAGCCTCGAGGAAGAACTACTCCCTCCTTATCATGGGAATCAACAACGGTGATGAAGATGGTGATGGAGATGGCTCCAGGGGCACTTTCCCGTCTTGGCAGGGTGCCAGAACAGAGACTTTCTGTCCCCCGAATCTCCCTTTCGGTGGCGGCGGCGCTATAGAGGTTTTCGTGGATTTCTTCTGGATCGTTTAGGGTTTTCCCATCGGAAGCTTCTTAGAGGCGCAGGAATCAAGGTCGGTGGGGGTCCAGGGGGCCCACACGCCCTCCAGGCTCCTCCAGGGCTTGCCCGCGCCTAGGAGGGTTTGGCCATCCTGTGCCCCCCTCCGGCTCTGCTTCGTGGTTCCGTGTTGCTCCGGGAAAAATAATAACTTTTGGCTTTTGTCCCGTCCAATTACGAGAATATTGATTTTCTGCCTTTCTGGAACCAAAAACAGAAGAAAACAGGCAACTGACACTGTGGCATATTGTTAATAGGTTAGTACCAGAAAGTGTATAAAAATACCTCAAAGTGTAGACAAAACATAAGACAACTGATATAAAATAAGCATGGAGCATAAAAAATTATAAATACGTTTCTGACGTATCAAGCATCTCCAAGCTTAACTCCTGCTCGTCCTCGAGTAGATAAGTGATAAAAAGAATAATTTTTGAGGTGACATGCACCATCAAACCAAGATCAAACCATTTGCAAGCATTGAAAGCTGGGATCAAAGAACTCTAAACATGAGCATGAAAGATGGAGTTCTAACAATAAGACAAAGTAAATATGCATGCAACATGAAAGGATACAAACAAAGATCATGAATAACATGCATTGAAAAACGTTTGTTTGTTTCACATGCAGAAACCATAGCATAGTGGAAATTAGCTTGTCCCTTATAGAGTAGCAATATAGATGCATATGACACCTGCAAAGTTCATAAGGGTGACTAGAAACAAGTAGCACAAGAGCAAATAATAACACAATATGCATCAATTAATAAACTTTGGAACACTACACATAGAATGACAACTATGCTCTCTTAATGGTGCCTAAAGGTAGAAGGTGGAGACTCAATAGTGGTGGAAGAAAGGCCCTTTTTTGTAAAGGAAGCAGGGATTACAAGTTTCAAAAAGAGCTTCCAAAAATTATGGTACTTGTTAGCTTTCAGCCCTCATTGCCCCTATCATAAGCATCTTGAAGTGGTTAAGGTTAAAGTGGCAAAGCTGGAGTATATGCTTGACAAAGTATAAGCTGGCAATCTCATGTCCCTTGAATACGAGGGCCACACCTCATGCATACTCAACTTTGGGTCTAGGTAAGTTCTTGTCACTTTAAGTATTTGCATATCATTGAGAACCGCCAACGGGGTACCCTTTGCACATGGTACAGGAGCTTTCCCATAACCAAAATGACAAGGCAAGCAGACAATGAGCATCTCAGCAATCTTTTTATTTACCATATGCATAGATTTTTATTGAGGATGCTTCATAGATAGCTTATTATGGTGATGCTGCAAATTTCCACCATGATTAGGCATGGCTTAGGCTAGCGGCCCAGGCGTTTCTCTAACACAGGATACAAACTCTATGAACTTACAGGTTCCCTCTTTATTTCACACCGGTGACATCCATAGACAAAAGGGCATGATATCAACTGAGTACAACAAGGTACAAGTGCAATATTGAAAGCATTCCCCGTGACAGCACGGTTCTGCTAATTCTAACTTATAAGTGCAAGCATATACAACAAAGTTGTCACAATGGTTCAAGTTTATTAGGGGCAAAGAATATAAAGTGTTCCGTCAAGTTCTTGAGGGCTTTAATCACTAAGTTTTCACATAACAAAATAGTTTTTAATTAGAAGATAGTTGAAAACAAGAATATACTTGGAATGGTGTAACACACCATGCATAGGAGTTTATAGTGGACACTTTGGAATAACTTGGTTTCTTGAGAGTTGGAAGCATGAGCGGAACTTAATCATACAGGTGGAGGCTCGCAAAATACTGGGAGCAACCAACTAAGAGAGCATAATGGCCATAATCATGCAGTGCAACAAAGCATACTAATCAAAACAAAGAGTGGTACTACAAGTCAAGGACTAAATGATCATAGAGGCTAATGGTGACTTGTGAGAGTCATAACATGGTGTGAGCATGTGCCAAGTCAACCCAAGCAAAGCATCAAAGGAGAGTACCACAATACCATGCTTTTGCATGCTAAAACAACGCATAATTTCTTCAAGGCACACTAAGCAATCCCAATTGTTTGGAACAAGACATGCTAAAACAATAATCACTAAGCATAAGATCAAAACAACACCTAGCATGTCATGCTAAAGTCTAAGTCACAGTCAATGCAAGCTCCTCTTGCACTTACAAGCAAGAACTTACTACTCCTTTCCAACACCAAGCAACTTATTTGAAACAACTCACAAAGATAATAATTAATAAAGACCAGTGATCTTGTCTCACAAATCCACAAAGAAGAAATAAAAAGTTCTAAGCTGAAAGCACAAGAAAACTAGGGCTAAACATGGTGCTAGCAAAAGAGAACGCTCACAAAACAATAAGAGTGAAAACTAGAGTGTTCTAGGCAATGAAAACAGAGTGTGTCTCTCTCCAAAAAGGTGTGTTGTGATCAACCAACTTTACTCAAGCAAACTAGCAAACAAAAACCAAAAACAAAAACTAAGACGCTCCAAGAACAACACAACTGTGCATGAAACAATAAAAACAAAGTGTCTATAAAGACCTGAGATTTTTATTGATGAAGAAGGGGATGCCTTGGGTATCCTCAAGCTTTGACGCTTGTACCTCTTGAATATTTCTTGGGGTGACACCGGGGTGACATCCCCAAGCTTGAGTTTTTGTCCATTCTTAATCCCATTGCATCATTCTCTCTCTACACCTGAAATTTGTCCTTCATACAAAACTTCACACAATCTTTATTAGCAACATTAGTGTATTCAAATGATATTAGACCCTTAGGTAAGGCTTTGGAACAACAAGAATTTTCACTAAAAACACAAGCTACTGTAGTAACTCCTTCAAAAAGCTCAATTCACCTAAAGAGAACTCAAAAAGGAATCAATAAGAAGCAAATGCAAATAATAGCAGAAATCTGTCAAAACAGACCAGCAGGTAGAAACTGATTTTTTTCGAAGACCTTCTGTTGCTCAAATAAAAAAGTGTTGAACTAAAGAAAGTTAGCTAACATACTGGGGTATTTATTCGTAAATTTTGAGCTTAATAAGAGTTACAGAGACTCCCCACGAATTTTTATGGTGGAGGACAGAAATCTGTTTCGGGACAGCAACTCCCCAAATCTTACTTCCCTCTCATTAGAGGTCATTCTTGGCACAAAAAACAAACAAAAAGGATAAGGAGAGGTCATTACTGAAGTAATAACTTCCAAGATTCAAGAAAACTCTTGGGTTATCTCCCAACAAGTACTTTTCTTTATCGACTTTAAGTTAGGCATGATAGTTTCAAAGATGCTCACATAGGAAATATGAATTGAAGTGAAAGAGAGCATCAAGAAGCAAATTCAAAACACATTTAAGTCTAACCCACTTACTATGCATAGGAATCTTGTAAAGAAACAAGTCATGAAAGCACAAAGCTACAAGCATAGGAAAGCAAAACAAGTGCAACTTCAAGATTTTCAACATAAAGAGGGGAAACTTAATATTTTTGAGATGCATAAGACCATGTTTCCCTCTCTCATAATAACTTTCAGTAGCATCATACATAAAATTAACAATATAACTATCACATAAAATATTCTTATCATGAGCCACATGCATATAATGATTATTACTCTCCACATAAGCATAGTCATGCTTATTAATTGTAGTGGGAGCAAATTCAACAAAATGGCTATCATTATTATCCTCATCACCATAATCATCAAATATATGAGGCATATTGTAATCACAATTAATTTCCTCCTCAATAGTAGGTGGACTGAAAATATCATATTCATCATATATTGGAGGTTTGGTATCATCATAAGCAATATAATAGCTATCTTCCAAAGCTGGGGAACTAAAAGATCATTTTCATAAAAACTAGCTTCCCCAAGCTTAGACTTTTCCATAGCATTAGCAACAATGGTGTCCAAAGAATTCATACTATTAACATTGCTATTAGCATGCAAATAAAGTTTCATAGGTTTTTTAATTTTCTCTTCGAACACTTCATGTCCTAACTCAAGGTAAATACTATAGAGCTCTCTAATTTTGTTGTTGTTTTCCATTAAGCCTAACTAGTGAAAACAAGAAACAAAAAGACAAAATTGCAGAATCTAAAGGAAATAACTTCGAGCACTCACACCGGAGGATGTGAGTACCTTTTACCTTACCTCCCCGGCAACAGCGCCAGAAAAGAGCTTGATGTCTATGCACTTCTATTCTTGTAGACAGTTGTTGGGCCTCCAAGTGCAGAGGTTTGTAGAACAACAGCAAGTTTCCCTTAAGTGAATTACCCAAGGTTTATCGAACTCAGGGAGGAAGTGGTCAAAGGTATTCCCTCCTAAGCAATCCTGCAATCAAGATACAAGAAGTCTCTTGTGTCCCCAACACACCCAATACACTTGTCAGGTGTATAGGTGCACTAGTTCGGCGAAGAGATAGTGAAATACAAGTGGTAATGGCGCCAGAAAATAGCTTGACGGTGAGGTAAAGACTAAAGCAAGCAAACATGCAACAGATCTAGATGCAAACGGTGTTTCAATGTTTAGAAACAAGGTCTAGGGATCATACTTTCACTAGTGAACACTCTCTCATATAAATATCCTCTCTTCATGATACTGCTCTTAACTACTCTCCAGTTGGACACTCTAATCCACGGTAGGGTCTTCCCCAATATAGATAACCCCACACTGTCACCTTGAGCGCTAGATGGTTCCAACAAACACTACAATTTCATAGAGACATTCAACTCCAAATATAAATCATAACAAATATTCAATCTAGCAAAAGTGCCACACACGGTATGCACGCTGTCACTTTCACACATGTGGGGAAAAGCATAGATCTATTAAAGCACAAAGAGTATTTATGTAGACTCAAACCTAAGTGCCACCATGGCGTGCACGCTGTCACTTTCACACACATGGGGAGAGCAGAGATCTATTGAAGCACTTGAATAGCAAGGTAGATCTACTAGATTACAAAGCTCATGACCACAACATGATCATGCATAGAGAGAGATGAACACATAGCTACCGGTATATCCCTTAGCCTCGAGGAATAACTACTCCCTCCTCATCATGGGAATCAACAACGGTGATGAAGATGGCGATGGAGATCGATGAAGATGGCTCCGGGGGCACTTCCCCGTCCCGGCAAGGTACCGGAACAGAGACTTTCTGTCCCCCAAATCTCTCTTTCGGTGGCGGCGATGCTAGAGAGGTTTTCGTGGATTTCTTCTGGATTGTTTAGGGTTTTCCCATCGAAGGCTTCTTATAGGCGCATGAATCAAGGTCGGTGGGGGTCCAGGGGGACCACACCCCCTCCAAGCGCCTCCAGGGCTTGCCCGCGCCTAGGGGGGTTTGGCTACCCTGTGGCCCCCTTCCGGCTCTGCTTCGTGGTTCTGTGTTGCTCCGGAAAAAATAATAACTTTGGCTTTTGTCCCGTCCAATTTCGAGAATATTGATTTTCTGCCTTTCTGGAACCAAAAACAGAAGAAAACAGGCAACTGACACTGTGGCATCTTGTTAATAGGTTAGTACCAGAAAGTGTATAAAATACCTCAAAGTGTAGACAAAACATAAGACAACTGATATAAAACAAGCATGGAGCATACAAAATTATAGATACGTTTCCGACATATCAAGGAACAACAATACAAATAAATATTTGGGCGCGAGGCTGGATCCAGGCCTCTTCGGTATTTAGGAGTACCAATCCATTATAGAAAACTTAAAAATTCAGATTGATATCCAGTGAAAACTTGATTTGAAGGAAAGTTGGGTTCCTGAAAGGGCAAGATCTTATCTTACAGAGATCGCTTGTTTCTAATCAATTCTGTATTAACAAGTATACCTATGTTTATGCTGTTATTTATGGAAATAACTAGGGAGGGGGTAAGAAAGCGATTAGATTTTTATAGGTCCCTTTTTTCTGGAAAAATGATGAAAATAAAAGAAAATATAGATTAACGAAGTGGAACATAATATGTCGAAAAAAGGATCGAGGTAGTCTTGGGCTTGAGGTACTTGATCTTAAAAATAAATATTTACTAAGCAAATGGCTTGTTAAACTAATAAATAAAGAAAAGGTGTGGCAAGAATTGTTACACAACAAGTATCTAAACCAAAAAACACTCTCTGAAGTCCAAGCCAAACTGACCGATTCCCCCTTCTGTAAAGGACTTATGTGGGTAAAAAGTGAGTTTTTTTGCTAGAGGTCATTTTAAAATTGGGGATGACACTAGTACTAGGTTTTGGGAGAATACATGGTTGGAAGATACACAACACAACAATATACTTTATACAATATTGTGTAACAGTATTAATGTTACCGTGGCATATGTTCTTGAGCAAGTACCGTTGAATATTGATTTTAGGAGAGTACTTGTTGGTAACAAGTGGACAACATGGTTACAGTTATGCCAAAGACTTATGATGCTACAACTGTCTAAGGATCAAGGTAAGTTTTGTGTGTAACTTAACACCCTTGGGTGTTTTCTCACTAAAGTCCATGTATAAAGACCTTTTTTTGAAAGTATCTTTGGAAAATTAAAATTCTACTTAAGATTTAGATTTTTAATAACAAGGTACTGATCACAAAAGATAATTTGATAAAAATGAATTGGGTTGGGCGCATGAAATATTGTTTTTGTTGAGCGCGGGAAACCATAAAACATTTGTTTATATCTTGCCCTTATTCACGTCTTTTGTGGCGCATTGTTAACTTTACTTATGACCTCCTCCTTCAGCTAATGCAACAAATATGTTTGGAAATTGATTGAATAAAATTTACAAAACATCTAAGACTAGAATTTGCATTGGTGGTTCGGCCTTATGTTGGTCTATTTAGAGATGCAGAAATAACATAATCTTTAACAAAACAGTAATTTATAATCTTATGCAGGTTATGTTGGTCTATTTAGAGATGCAAGAACAACATAATCTTTAACAAAACAAGAATTTTTAATCTTATACAGATTATTCATATGGTGGCACACTAGGTGCAACTATAAGCTTTTCTCCAACCTCATGACCAGTGAGATGTTATGGTTACTAGATTCAACCGTCTCCCGACGATCGCTCTGGATTTCTTTAGTCAGACTAGCTAAGAGCATGTTAGTCGACTATAGGATGCTTAGTCGCCACATGCTTTATATGTTCCACTGGTTCATTCATGTGTCAACGCTCAACAATCTTTGAATTTGTCATACGTTTTGTACTCCCTCCGTCCCAAAATAGATGTCTTAGACTTTTTAAAATTTGAATGAACCTATATAGTAAATAGTGTCTAGATTCATCTAAATTTTGACAAATCTAAGACATCTATTATGGGACGGAGGGAGTAGTATTTTGGATGATAAATTTTTAATAAAAGACAACCAATGTATTAACCAGGGTTTCACTCCCCTTTAGAAAAAAAACTTAATGGAGCCGGTCTCTCATCACGACGGCTCCGCCTACTAGTCGTCTACGTGGTTGACAGATCCTGCTCCAGCGCTCTCACTTACAGGCCAGAATTCACATGTGTAATACTAATAGAGATGGAAAAATCAGAAGGATGAGCACAAATCATACCCAATCGGTGTTAATAAAAGGCGTATCTAAGCCCAGGATGGCTGACATTCCGACAACATCATTCCCCTCAAACCTCAAATATGTGGATGCCTGTCAACAAATAAAGAAACAAAAATGCAGGGATTTTTCCTCTTCAGATAAGAGGAGCAAATCTTTCGGATATAAAACCTACTAATACGTCCTTCCAACTGATATGGGATACATCATTACAGTTACGTGTACCACTGATTTCACCCCTTCAATACTGCTGATAAGCACATAATGCTATTTGGGAAAAGCAAAAGGAGAACAACTTTGTAGCTTCCTCTATGCCAAATATTGCTGCTGATGAATGGAGTCCAGAAACATAGGATCAAACAGGTTTTTAGTTGTTCTCTCCATAAAGAATGTGATGTAACTACAAAAGCTATCGGAGTATTGACCCTGGTGCTACTTGTGGGGATGCGACTCTTCGTCGGGTGCAATCTTTCGTGGCATTTTCTTCTTCTGCGTGTACTTTGCGTAGGAATACCAGACACCGCCAAATGTGTTGATCACTAACCCAGTGACATTAAGAGCGTGCACTTTGACGCCTCCCAACACAACAAAACCCAGGGTCTGAAAGTTCAGCGGGACAAAAGTGTATCAGATGCTGATGTTCTAGTAGTTTAAAGCTAAAACACGTCAAGGGTTTCAGTGATTTATAGGACTGTAAGAAAGAAGTAGACTTACAGTAGAACCAACGCCCTTCAGAACTCCTACTATTGTGGTTGTCAGGGCAGAGTTTACGAGTGTGCACCAAAACATGGTGTAATTGAGAACGATACCCATCACCAGTGAAATAAGAAGAATGACAGTGAATGATACAGATGCTGTCTGCATTTCAAAAGATAAAGGATAAGTATCTTGGAACCAGAGCAAAGTACGAACCATCTGATGCAGAAGTAGTCGATTAGGATCAGAGGCATATAATTTTTATTACGTAACATTCAAGTGTCAACCCGCCTAATGTAGAATCTTAGCATTGTCATGAGCTAAAGGCGGTCCGAACAAAAAACAAGCAGATTGCCATCTTATATGCGCTTATTAAGTTTGATAAACCTATATCACTAACCTTTTCTGACAGTACTACAAGAGAATGGGGAAATTCTCCTGTTGCAATAATGATGAAAAACAGAAATGGAATTGACAGTATGCTATTATAAAACATCAACTCCATTGAGGAAAGACCATCATCTGCGCCTGATTTCTCCACCAGAATCAAATACATCGTCTGCACACACATCATGGCAATTAGAAATTATACCGAGCTCTCATGTGTGTGTGCGTGTGAACGATCAGATTTGAAATGCTAACCTGGAAGAAGACTGACGTAAGAGCCATGCTGTATCCATACAAGTCAAAGGAAAAATCTCCAAGTGCTGCAACAAGGACACCTAAGGCAGTGCAGACAACTGAAAGTGATACCTAAAACAAATTTGCACGTATGAGGAGTGCCAGATAATTCTAGTACTAAGTCTTTCCTTCCAAGAGGGAAAGGTCTCCAGGACCGTGTTTGGTTATCTATGTAGGTGGAGATAAAGAAACCACTGCATGAGGGAAAGCACTCTTTACCTGTGTTGGTGGTTTCCCCTTTCCCCGTAAGAACCCAGACACCAGAACAGCAAGGGGAGTGATCCTCTTAATTGCAATATACATAGGGATGTTAATCCCTTGCAAGCTTGCTAGAGCGAATGCGACATTAGCATTATAGAAAATTGACACTGGAAGAAGCTTCTTTGCTGTTGCCATACTGAGATCTTTCCTTTTAGACATTCCTAGAACTTGCCCAAAATGTATAAAAAGTGCTGTAGCTACTTGCTGTAGAAATAAAGAAGAAAGTGAACAGCCCAACCAGGCTATGTCAAACATATAGAGAAGCAATGCTTTGTCGGCAATCGGCACCAATGTTCAGTAATACCTGTAGAGTGAGGAGAGTCATGGAGTGAACATACTGCATGATGACTGCTTTGTTCACGAAAACCATCGCCATAGATGCAACTCCATATGAAAAAGCGGAAGAAAAGCTGCAAGAGCATATACAGAGGAGAATGGTCAGACCCACCGGACTGCATTTCCCATTTCATTCTGATCCTAACCGGTAGAAGTACACAAAAATCGGAATCTTTGTCTCCAGAGACAATACAATCTAGCTGCGGGTATAGATTGTAAGCACAACAGTCAATGTCTTACTGCTCTCCATGGAAGTAGATCAGGAAGATAACCTGCTGTCGTCTTTCGGAAGTGTTGCTTTGTTTTTAGCTCCATAAACACACATACGATGAATAAAAAACAAAAACGGAACCTAGTGCATCTGATTTAATAACTACCATGTGGAGGCATTCGTGCGACTTGTATGGAGATACATTGCATACATAGTTTAAGAAGGACTCCATCCACCAAAACCATCCATTATCTAGGGGGGAAAACAGACCCTGCCTCCCAAATCCAAAGCCTAACTCAATCCCCGGCAGTCCCCCTCATCACTATGTTCTTCCTTGGGATACCACTGCGGCCGGTGAGGCCATCACAAGAAATCCCCCAATTTCCGATCCCATTTAAAAAAAAAGGTTCTCCTCCGATATTTTAATAGAGAGCCATGAGAGAGGAGAAAGTGAACCGAACGAAGAACATAGTGAGAGAGGGGAGCGGGGCAGGCGCGGTCACCTGAGGATTGAGCTGGGTTCGACGGCGTCCACCCCCATCCCTCCCTCTCCCTCGCGCGCGCCTCCGACAACAAGCCGATTCCCGCTCCTGCCGGGCGCGAGCTACACGGACCGGTGCTCTGGACCTCTGGCGCGGCTCGGGCCCTGGGGGGAGATCTGGCGCGTGGGGGTGCGGGTTAGCCGGTTAATCGCCATCGATTATCGAGGTGCGCGCGGGCGTGACGGGGAGGGGACGCGATGGGGTCCTCCTTTCCACGCGTCGGCGCCACCCGATCTCCCACTCCGCGGAGACCGGGCGGTGATGCTACCGTGCTCTCTGCACCAGCAGTCGAAATTCCGTTGACTCCGATTACCGCGAGCCGCGAGGCATCTCGTGAAAATCCACAAAAAATGGCTCTTTTTTGGAAAGTTCACCACAAAATCAAAATGAACCGATTCTGATTTTTTTTCTTCACAAATTGACCTTTTTCATGGCGCCATGGTTACATTGCACGAAGCTCTGCTCTTGCACAATGATATTTTCGTACATGGCAGAGTCAGGCCTGCATCAGATAAGTATGCCGCCTTAAAGTATCTCTAGCAGGCACAGTAAGTTTCAACCTTTAAACAACACTGAAAATTATATTTTTGTTTGTTCGTATAAAGTTGGTTTGTTTTAGAAAGCACCGATACCGGTTTGACGCTGGTCTAATGACAAAATTGACATAATGGTCCCACTTGTCAGGATGACGTGGCTCACTCGGACGGCTGCGGGTAGACGGCCGTTAACGGCGCTGTCGGAACCCTAGAAAAAACGGTTGCCTCTTTCCTTTCTCTCTCCCGCGCCTCAGTACTCTGCTTCTTCTCCCTCTCAGCTCGCCCGCCGTCGCCGCTGGTCACCACGCCGCCGCCGCCGTCGTAGACCATGCCGAGCTGGAACGACAACGAAACTTCCAGTGAATCTCTCCTCGACGATGTGAGTAATTTTCTCCTCTAGACTACGATTTGAGCTCCGATTTGTGGATTTGGGATTTTTTAGAAATCGTTTGATTTGAGTTCCGATTTGTGGATGATTCGTTCGATTTGTAGATCTGTCCGCTAGACTACGCACCGAATCGTCTCTTTGACGCGGAATATTATGGCATTGATGATGATGCCCCATTCGTTTGCTCCGGTCATAATCTGAAACCGCATCGATGTGTTGCATTTGAGGGCAAAGATAGAGGGAGGAAGTTCTATCTATGCTTAGTGGAAAATGTGAGTACTCAGGTCCTTGTTTTCTCTCCTTACTTTTATCATGGCTCGGTAATTTGATTAACTGACATGTTGTTTTAATTAATGAGTACTTGTTCTTGATTCATATATTTAGATAAATCATGAGTACTTGTTTTAAATCGTGTGCACTGAATCTCTTTTGTACTTAGAAAAATAATGAGTAGTTGTTGTTAACATATATGTTCCTAGATCATGTGCACTGAGTCTCTCTATATTAAATCATGTGCACTGAATATCTCTGTATTTAGATAAATAATGAGTACTTGTTCTTAATATATATGTTCCTGGATCATTTATAGTCCTAATGGTGTGTTTAGGTAGACAAATGGAGTGTGCACTCCATTCGTAATGGCCTGAACCTGTTAGAACAATGATGTACTGAACCTGTTGATAGATCCTAGATCATTTAGATACATTATGAGTACTGATTATATTCCAAACATATACATGTGCAGCAGGTCCTGAATTGTGGCTTTCAAAGGTGGATTGATCCAGAGTGGAATGATAGTTTGCAACATGCATTGTCTAAGTTGTGGGGAATGTACAATGACAGCCACAACTCAAGAATTGAAGAGAGGTATGAGAGTAGTAAGATGATGAAGGCTCTATCTAAAGAGAAGGAGAAATTGGAGAAGAAGCATGCAACCCTATTAGAGGAAGGTAATAGGTGGATAGATGAGACTGAGAGGAAGTGGATAGCTCAGACTGAGAAGAAAACCAGAGTAGAAATCCTTGCTAAGATAAAGAGTGGGGAACATGATGCTGAGCAGATGGAGAAGCACATAGCTGCATTGAAGAATGAAGTAGAGGTGCTGAAGAATGCTAAGGAGGAACTGAAGATTGTGCTCAAATCACAGGCAGAAGTATTCAAGGTGAAACAACAGAAGTGGGATGAGGAAAGAGCTAATCTGAAGGATGAAAAGAAAAAGTTAGATTACTCCATGCATGACCTTTTTAAGGTCAATGGTGTTAACAAGGACAAGGTCAGGAGAATCAAGGCAATTTGTGAGGAGGAGTGATGGTGTGTTTAGGTAGATGTATGAGTCTGTTGGTGTATTTGTGTAATGCAGCTGTTGAGTTGAACCCTTTATTTGTTGAGTTGAACCCTACATGTGTACCCTCCATGTGTTGAACCTTTATTTGTTTATAGTTGAACCTTCAATGTGTTGAACCATTCATTTTGTGTCAACATGTTCTCTTGTCTGTTTCTGAAATTTCATGCATTTTACTTAATATGTCAACATCTATAATGCTCATTTTGTGGTATTGTAATGCTCAAATAACACAAATAGTACCAAGAAGCATTTCAGAATCACACAAATAGTATCAACCACAAATAACATTGTTCATAACCACACATAGTACCAACATAGTTCCAGAATCAGTACCACACCGAATCACTAACACACTTAAATTGTTCACAACCACACATAGTACCAACATAGTGCCAGAATCACTACCATTACACTGACCATTTCAGAATCAGTACCATTACACTGAGCATTTCATAAAAGCCATTTCTTGATATCTCTCAAGGTAATCTTGTCAATATTGCTTGCTGTGAGGTAACCTAACATCCTTGATGATTGCTTTCTTGCTCTTACAGGCCTACTGGAAGTACCACTTGCTTCATTTTGTGCAGGACCTGCCCTTGGAGATTTGAAAAGTTGTGGTGGCCTTGCAGCAGGTGTTGTCCTCCTAGCAGCAGGTGTTGTTTGAGATGGTGTTGTCCTCCTAGCAGCAGGTGCTGTTTGAGCTAGTGTTGTCCTCCTAGCTGAATGTGTTGTTTGAGCTGAAGTAGCACCAGGTGTTGTCCTCCTAGTAGCAGCTGGTATTGTTCTCCTAGCTATAGATGGAGCTACTGGCATGTTTTACTGTGGAGCTACTGTAGAAGACTCAAAGTGCTCTGCCCTGTTCTCCTGCATCCAAGCAAGACAGTGTTTATTACACAGAAAATGCAGAGAATGGTTAAAACAGAGAAATTGTAGAGAATGGTTAAAATAGAAAACAAACCTTATGTTTGTTTTTCCTCATCACTAGAGATGGCTTTAGAGGGGCACCACAACTAGTGTATCTATGCCCAAGAGTTCCACAATTGCTGCATGTTATGGTGGCCATCCTTGATGATTGCTTTGGTTCTGGAACTTCATACTTTCCTTTTCTCCTCTTGGTCAGATTCCTGCCCAATGAGACCTTGAAGACTGGTGGATCAATATCAGGTGTATCAATCCTTATCTAGCTATCTTCACCTGGCATAGGGTAAATCACAGGCTTGTATGCCTCAACATACAAAGGCTTCTTGAAGAAATCATAAACAAAATCTTTAGGGTGTTGGAATGACTTGTAGATGGCTGATACAACATGATTGCAAGGGATACCATTCATGTCCCATTTATTACATCCACATGTCTTAGTTGTCAAGTTAACAGCATAACATTTTTCCCCATGGCTAACTTCCCACAAACCTTCAGCAGCCTTTCTTGATCTATACATTCTTGACCACTTCTTATTTTCTTCTAGCAGTTCTACATAAGTAGGTGTGATTTCCCATCTTTCCTTGCTAGCTCCTGTTCTCTTGCCTTCATTCCCGACCATCATTTTTTTCCTTATGCCATCAAACATTGTTCTCACTGGTTTCCCTCTAATGTCAAGAATCCACCTATTGAAAACCTCACTTAAATTGTTCACCACTAAGTTTGTTTTGCAGTTATAGTCCATGTCATATCTGGCCCATGCTGTAACTGGTATTTTCATTAACCACTCCCAAGCTTCCACACTCTCCTCTTTCATGTTAGCCATGACAACATCAAAACCATGCTTTGTGTAAGAATAGGAGGCTGTATCCATGTATTTCTTGAGCTCCTCGCCTCTAAACCTAGCAGTTTGAAAGCATAAATGTGTCTTAAGCAGTACCTTTGTGGGCAGTTGGGGAATATTTGGTTGATTGCATTAAGTAGACCCTACACAAAGATTTCTAACTATGTAAATAACTGAACATCTGACAATGCAACTGCATATGACACATAGGAAATGTATATTATGCAATTACCTTCTGCCTGTCTGAAATTATGGTATAGTACCCAAACTTGCCTGCCTCACCACCAATAGCATATTTTAGTTGGGTGAGAAACCAAGACCATGTAGCTGTCTCCTCCTTGTCAACCAGGCCAAAAGCAATAGGGAAGATATTGTTGTTCCCATCCCTTCCAGTGGCACAAAGAATCTGCTGGCCTATGGTCATCTTAATGAAGCAACCATCTAGACCTACAAATGAATAGATATATGCCAGGTCATAATGTGTATATGTCTCATTAATTAGCAAAGGGAAAATATATCATGTCAATTACCTATAAATGGTATGCAACCATTAAGGAATCCTTGTACAGATGCACCTAGACAGTAGAACAATCCATGAAATCTAGGGTTGGTACTTGGATGCTCTACCAGAATTTTTGTGGTCACAATGCATCTGGAGCCTGGATTTGTGTCAAGCACTGTCTGCAAGTAATCCCTTAGCCTCTTGTATTGCTCCACCTGATCAACAAGCACAACCTGTAAAGCTTTCCTCTTTGCCCTGTATGCCATCATTTTAGGAACATCTACACCAAATTTCTCCTTGGTTGTCTCCATCACAGTCTCAATGCCTGTCCTTGGATCAATTCTAATGCTGGGCTCACAAATCTTTGCAACCCATTGGCATGTGACCTTGCAGTGCTCACCTATTGTGCCACAAGTGTGCTCAAAGTGCACCTTTCTTAGGCAGAATGATTTCTCATTCTTTATCTGAGAACCAACCATAAAAAAGGACACTTCTCTTGAGCACACTTTACTATCACTCTGTACTTGCAATTTCTATGGTACCTGAAGTTCCTAAGCTGTGCAATATGAAGTGTTTGCACTACTCTCCTGAACTGGTACACATCTAGGAAGCACATCCTAAGACACAATCCTTCTTCAGGTTGTAGTCTTCTCTCATCATACCACACCCTCGACTCTTTCTTTTTGGCCCTGCTTTTCCTTCCTTTTGGCAGAGCCTATGACAATTTCTCAAATCCATCATGATCCTCTGGATCCAAATCACCATCTGGCCCTTCATCAACAAAAGGAATCCAGTCTGGTGGTGTTGTACTCTGCTGACTGCAATGTGATCTGCTAGTAGGCCCCTTCCTCATTGGTTCTTTCTTCTTATTCACAGTAACTGGCTTATCCTTGTCAACATATGAGCAATCAGATGCATTAAATAAATCTTCAGGCTCTTCTGCAAAATAAGACTCATGCTCTAAGGCACCCCTCTTTCTCTTATTCAAATCATGATTTGGCTCATCCTCATATGATTCAGTTTTATTTCTATCCTCTAGAGTGTAATTTTCATCATCTTCCATTTCCAAATCTTCATCCTCTTCCATATATTCTTGTTCATCCTCTTCCATATCTTCTTGTTCTTCATCAACAATGTGCTTTCCCTTGTCCTCAGTTGTTCCCTGTTCATTCAATAAGTATCCTCCATCACCATCACCCACTTCTAAGATTTGCATGTCTTTCTCAAGATCATTCTCAACATTTTTGCTCTGTTGTGTCAGCAAGTACATGCACTCAGGATCTTCAGTTAGCTGTGTACATTCTTGACTTGGTAAAACAACTCCATCATCATCAACTGTGTAAACCATGGGGTTTTCAGTTTCTAAAATTGGGATTTGCTCTTCAACTGCAGTAGTGTTGATGTTTTATGGAAGTGTGCTTCCTCTTTTAATTACAGTCAAGCTGACAGATCTCTTATCCTCATAAAGTTCAACCATCTGCTGCACCTTACTATGCCCATCTAGTAAGTCCATCCCAGCTATCCCTATACCCTCCTCTTTCACATAATATATGTTAACGCTAATCCTATAGCCCTCTGTCTCTATTAGAGCTAGCAAATTGAGGAATGTTACATCTGATTCAGCCAAAGTGCGCTCTAAATTGTCCTTGCCATCTAAATTGATCCTTATATCCCATATATCATTATCCAAACTGCATATATTCAGAATAAGAGAATTTAATTGTCTATTTTTCAGTACAAATCCCTAGCCAAAATGGATAAGAAAATGGCGAATGACTTACTCAACGCCGCCTCCGAATGAACTGGTCCAACGGCTGCTCTGGGTAAGGTCCTCCTTCCAACGATTTGCCAAGCGGCCACCATCTTCTCCGGCGATGCAAACTTCGCCGTCGGTGGGTTAGAGCTACCGCACCAATCCGCTTTCGCCGCAAGGAAGCCCGACACCTCGACTTCGTGCCCACCGCCGCCGTCTCCACCGCCATATTCTCCGCCAGGTATGCCTCCAGCGCCGCCACCGGCCGGAGATCTAGAGCCAGGAGAAATCGCCACCGCCACGGCTTCAGTTCGCGCGCGGGAGAGGAAGTGTGCGAGCATGGTCTGGTTTGACCCGTGTCGGAATGGGAGGTTAGGGTTCCGACAGTGCCATTAACGGTCGTCTGCCCGCAGCCGTTCGAGTGAGCCATGTCATCCTGACAGGTGGGACCATCCTGTCAGTTTTGTCATTAGACCAGCGTCAAACCGGTATCAATGCTTTCTGAAATGAACCAACTTTGAACTGGTGGCTTTTTGAAACCCTAACGTAAAGTGGTGTATTTTTGAAACCCTAGCCTGTAATGTGGTGGTTATTTGTAATTTTCCCGAAAGAATAGAAACTGAAAGTAGAACTAAACTTTTTCTATAATCTACTAGAGTCGCTGCAAATTATGTATAGATTTGCATGAGAGACAAGAAAGTACAATGAGTCGAGTATATGCGTGTAACATCCCAGCATATACGACCTAACGAAGGGTAGATTTAGGAATATGAATTGTTGCATGCATTCATTTGAGAAAATGTGGGTAAATTTTTCGCCAAATAAAACCTTGAAGTGATCAAAGTTTCTTTCTTACTTTGAGGTTAGGTTTAGTCCTGAAGGAGGATTGCTATAAACTTTGATATAATCTTAAAGAAATTATGTGTGTTTTGAAATGAGTTTGGATTTTAAAACTTAAGTGTTTTATAACTTAAATGATTTTGATATAAGATTTGAATCTTAAATTAATTAAGAGAAAAGTATTATAACTTAAATCTTATCTAAAAATAATATTGTATATGAAAATTATTTTATATACATAAACAAGTTATAAAGAATGAACTTACTGAAGTATTCAAAACTTCACAAATTACAAAAAGAATAAAGAATAAGAATATTCTTTATTAATAAATATATAATCTTTATTACAAATGAATAAAATAAAGATTACAAGAATTATAAAAGAAAAATTACAAAATAAAAATAAAATTACATTTGTATATTCACTAACTAGCCTACAACTAAAACCACACTAATGTTTCATCCTTATCTTTGTACCTGCAAAACAAAGATTAAATAAAAAACAAAATAGGATTAGTGTTAGTATATTTCTCAGATATGTCAGTGAGGTGCACTTGACAAACTCATCATTCAGAAATGTTATAAAGGGCCAAGTTTCACCAATATGAAATATTTCATCTTTCATAAATTCAAAGCCAGAATGCAAATGACAGCCAAAAGGGACCAATTCACCAGCCAGGGTAAAAGTAGTTTGGTAATGGTAAGTTCAAAAATTCTGAACCTATCCACAAGTGCATAGCAAGCACACAAGCTGCACACACACAAGCATGCAAAGGGTGTGCTGTCGACCTCACAAGCACAACCAATATCACAAAACCATATCACAACCATGGAGGAGCACCTCAGTGCATCTCTCCACTACACCACACACCATCACAGCCTGGGTAAGCAGCAGCTAAACCAAGAACAACAGCCAAACCCAACTACCCAGATCAACCCAAACATCACCAAAATGGTGACAAAAGGAGAGGGATGAATCTGGTGGACAGCAAGGTCAATCCTAGGAGCTAGGAGGAGTAGGCAAACTCAAGAGCAAGCTCAGGAGATCAATAAAAGCAGATCAAGATCCAGATCATCATCAATCTACTACATCCACATCAGAATCTGTGGTGAGCCTCATAAAACCATCACATGAATTCATCATATTATCTAAATAAAAGAATGTGTTGTTTTATGAGATGATCTCTCAATAATCACCCAAGAGGAGTGAACCTATCCTATAGATTTCAAGTACAAGGATAAGAAATCAAGCTCAACCACAAACACTAAACCCTCAGACCAACATCACTGGGTTTAGTGTATTTTTGCAACTTAGATCATTTTCATTTGATCTTATCAGATCAGGGCACATCTCTCAGAGAGAGTAGCACCTCTAATCTGGCAAGTTTCAAACAAACTAATACTCAACCAACTAGGAATTAAATCCTAGAGCCTCAGACCAACATCCTAGGCAGGAAAGTTAATACAAGCTTTCATATCATCTTATCAATTTTAATCACAAGCATAATCCATATAAGCCCAGAAATAAAAACCCAATCACTTGTGTGCCAGAATACAATGGTATCACAAGGACAAGTTCTTAATGCACTAAAACTAACCTTTACTTAGCTTCCACAGATAAAAGGGGACAAACCAATAAATATCATTTTCCTGAAGCCAAGTGCCAGGAATCAACCTTAAAATTCATCTATACATCCACAGAAATCATTATAGGTAATGATTTGATTCAGAGAGTATAATCTCATACAAGCCAATATTATAACTGCAGTAAGCATATACTGAGAGAAACTACTGTTAATATGAGCAAACTGATAGTAGAGTAAACTCTCATATCAACAACATAATCCAATCAAGGATTTCATTGAAACACTAGCATGGATCATGGTGGATTACCACTAGAATAAATCTGACAGGCAACTAGCATCATCAAAGCCACTATTAATCATTAACCATACCAGACAATCATTTCCCATGATCAGATGTGATCAACACTAGCTCTAAAGAATTATAGATATGATCAACAGGGGGTATGAACCCTAATCAGAGCAAGAACCCTAATCCAGAGATGAACCCAATCAGCACATAGTCACTCGGCATGAGAAGCCAATAGATACACACAGAGAGAATCATGGCAGTAGCATGGACAAACACCACAGAGGCAACTTACCAAGGTCCTCGCTGACGAATTGAAGAGGAAGCAGGGTGGCCGACGAACCGCGACGGCACAAGGAGCACCCAGAGGGGCGTTGCAACCTGCACCTGCCACGGCGGCGGCCGCAGCAGCGCACGAGTCCAGTACACCACCGCAGGCGGGATCGCGTCGGCGGCGACAACACCTTTTCCGAACCCTAGGGTTCGGGAATGGGGTGGACCTGACCACGGGGAAGCCCCAGAGTCAAATCCAAGTGGATGGAATGAAAGAGCGTCGTCGATAACCTCAACTCGCACCACGGCAGCGGCCAGAACGACCGACGGCGGCAGGAATCGACGGTGGAGGAATCACCGGCCACGGGGTCGAGTCAGAGGAGGATGGGCTAAGGTCGAGGGAGAGAGGGAGGCAGAGTGGGATGGGTGGGCCAAAACCCTTCGGGGTTATCTTTTGACCCTACCCTATTGGGCCACCCTGGCCCAATAAGCCCAAGGGGCCAGCCCAAGTTATTTAATAAAATTTTAATCAATTAGAAAAGACCAAAATGCCCCTAACCTCAATAAAATTATAGAAAATAAAATAAAAGTCCAAAAATTATAAATAAAATATTTTTGGATTCACAATAATCCACTCTATCCAAATAAAATAAGATATAAAATTTTGGACACTTAAATTTTTATAAGAATTTTGTAATTTATATATTCCTGATGGAATTTTACAAAATTATTGAAAGGAAATAAAATATATAAAAATCACTTTCATTATTTATTGATATTATAATATTTTTGAAAACTACTAAATAAATATTTAGTAATAAATTTAATGTATAATTTATAATTCCTAAAAGAATTATTAAATCAATAAAAGTCAAATAAGAATGGTAATAAAATAAAATAATATATGCAATAAAAATTAAAAAATATATTTATAAATGCTTTATTAGAAGGGACCTTATAGAGGGAAAATGCATATAGAATTAAAAAATGCATTACATTACTTGCATAATCATTTTGCTTCTTTAAATATTGTCCTTATCGGACAATAATGATGTTTTTGTAGAAATAGAAGCTCAAGGTCCGGTGCAAGCATTAGACTTCACTACCTTGCCATCACAAGGCAAGTTCATCACTTGCTCATGTCCTTTGAAGAGTCTTTATCAAAGTATTTACAAATTGTGTGTTATCATATATGCTATAAAAGAAAGAAAGTATTATTTTCATAAATAAAGAAATCATAGATATCATCCTAAGTGGTGATATAATGGAGCAATAGAACTTAGGGTTCTATTTGCAACAATGATGATCAAGTAGGGACTTAATAACCCCTGACATCACTGATTCTAGCGCCGTATATTACGCGTTAGCCATGAGATTTGGAATGGGACAGAAAAGTCAGCTGTATCTTCTTCCTCTCGCGTGAAGCCGAATGTGCAGGTCGTGGCTGTTATCCTTGTAGCGTGCATATTAATTGGTAATTCGTAGAGGATATGCAGCATATGGGTGGGAACCCTCATCATCACACGATAGTTCTGGCATCTAACGGTTTGTACAAACCATTGCCGTAATTCATTATGTGGGCATGGTGTACACCAAGGAGGCATGCGGGGTCGCGAAGGGGGCAGTGATTGGCTTGGACCAACTACTGGGCCCCACATCATGGAATTATGGACGCGAAAGTACGCCCGGTTGTGCAACAAGGAGTTGATCTCTCATGGGTAAAGTAACGCACCTCTACAGAGTGTAAGAACTATAACTTGTTACTCCCTGTTCCGGGAAGGAGCTATGAACGCGGTAGGAAAGGAACTCCATGAAAGTTCTGGTCAACCTGTGAAGGCTGATTGTCATAGTTTTTCGGAATAAAATCAACCTTTGAAGAAAGATTTACAAAAACTGCATAGTGCCAATGATTTATAATCCGAGGTGGTAGTTAGAGCATCAAACTTCCCACCTTGCATATAATGAACTTGTTGGGTAATGCTGTTACTCATTCTTTCCTTTGATCCCTTGCTTAGACTCTGAGGATTCCAAAGACATGCCAATCTATGCAGCCGAATGCCAAGAAGACGTGTTCTACGAGGAACCTGATCTATCCGGAGGAGTTGAAGGCGTGGACTACAAGATCCGCTACAGTGTCGATGAGAACGAATCCACTTAAGGGTCTAGTTAGTAGTAACTAACGGAGCCGAGCAACATAAACTCTATAGAATAAGCTGTTGAGCCCCACTCCTAGTCGAAGTTGTTACTTTTAAATTTCCGCTAAACATCTTATATTTTGGTTTGTAAGTTGGGTCTTTTGGAAGTCTTGAACTTCCGGTATTGTAATAATAATAATGTGTGTACTTTTGTAATATGGACCCACAATGTTTCTATTGTACCACTCTGAGGGATGTGATATTTACAGAATGGTGTTCTGTGGATGTCATGTCAATGACTATAGTGTACTACACATGCAGTGGTATGCTGGGTCACCGCAGTTGGTATCAGAGCAAATTGCTTTGACCTTAGGTTGGAAACCTAGTAACGGGTATTACCTGTAGGAGATTTAGCAACGATAAAGAATTATCTAAAAGTAATATAATGGGTATTCAAATGAGAATATTCCGTCATATATTTTAGTGCGATAATTCTTTGTTATGATGCAATATGGCATTGGATATTAATCAAAATTATTTTTTGATATACAGAGATATGGCACCAAAGTTTCCAAAACAGATTTTGGTAAGGAAAGAGGAGACTCTTGATGATTATCAAGGATCATTTACAAACCAACTTCGTCAACTTTTAAAGCTCTTTAATTGTCCAACTAGAATTCCAGTGAACACTATCACTTACCTTGATGGCCGGATGTTATCCAAGTATCGTGTGAGTATCCAACTTCTAGAGAAGCTTGGATTATACCATGATCTACCCATAGGAGAAGGTAGGAGTCATTTACCAGCCTATCATGTTGTTGTTGTGGAGGCAATAGCTAATATCCAGGAGCAGAAAACCAAGGAGCTAGAAGGTAGCACATTTTCTGTGATACCCCATGATTCTATAGACTCGGAGCCTACACCGGATCATCTTAATTTGGTTAAGAAGCATCCTAAGTTAGCTTCCAAGTTTATGGATAGATACCGGACACTCGTTGTGTCTTTTTATAAGACTCATCAAGTAATTGTCAAAGAAAAAAATGACATGTTAGAGGATCTAACTGGTCCGGAAAGGAGGAAGCAGTTATCATTACAGTTAGAAAAAGAAGCAATTAGTAGTGCAACACCTATCTTTAAGAATATACCTATAGATCCAAAATCTTTTATACCATATCCTTACTCACCAAGACCTGAACCTACACATGATCCTACTATGGATATGCGGTATGCAGTACCACAGGGCTCAGAGGATGGTTCTGACTCAGAACTTCCTATTGAGAATTCGGATGGTTGGAGGATGGGATCATACAATGGATCTCATGAACACCAGATGTCCACAGATGGTTCTGACAGAAATGTTGGACAATCTAGTTGGATGGGTGAAAGGATGAATCCTAATTACAGAAGTAGAAATACCATGTCAATAGATGATCAGGATGTAGAAGAAGATCCTGAGGAGAGAGTGTTTGAATCATCAACATCTTCTCAAAACCCAGGGAATATACATTATCCAGTGTTCAATTATCTTGCCCAAGGGAACACCTGGGAAGCAGCAGGATCTGCGTATTCTGTTGACAACTCAAGGAATGAAGCACATGAGATGCAGGCTGGAGATAATGTTGAATATGTTTCTGAAGACTTTTTAGCTAAGATGGAGGGAGTCGATGCGCTCAGATTGAGCAATGACTCAAGTTCTGGCACTTCAGATACAGAGTATGTTCCTTCTAGAAGGCCATATGTTCCACAAACTGTGCGATGAACAATACGTCATCACGGTTGGACATGAGGCATGTATGATGAGCGTATTTACTACTAGAAGGAGACAACTAATTAGTACTATGAAGCACTGTGTATTGTACTCCAAGTAATAAGGTAGTGAGGTAAATACGGTAGTTTTGTGACTATACCTATATGGTATATGTTGTAAGAACTTTGTATCAATATGATATTATGTATAATATGTCAAATGCATATTTGGATTTTCTTTGGATCTTCATTGTGTGACTAGTTCTGTGCGTAAAGTCGAGCTCAGAACACATGTGCATGATGTAATTATGACTATTCGCTTTATGTTGCAGGACTAGGGGGTCATGGATGAAGGAAATATGCCCTAGATGCAATCGTAGAGATGATGATATTTCATATGTATCCATGAGTTATTGTAATGTTCCTTGAATATCCATATCAGGCAACTTGTATTGATTAACAATTATGTGAATTGTTTGTGAAACTCTTTACTTGTATGGTTATTTAAGAGTTGTCCCTAGTCGGAGTTCATGTGAGGACACATGTGAATATTAGACTAGCACATCGATTGGTTGATGACTATGTTTCGCAAGTCATAGACATGGAGATGTCAAACCAATGATGTGGACACATGTTATGAACATGGGGTCGGACTGACCCAACTTGAGACTGGCAATTAGTTGCAGCTCTCTCTCTACACATCGTGTATGTTTTATCCTTAGACCTAAGATTGTTGCATGTACTTGAGATGTGGATCGACCTACTTTGGGGCTATCAAACGCTGCACCGTAACTGGGTAGTTATAAAGGTAGCTTTCGGGTTTGTCCTGAAGCATGCTGCAAGGCATGGTCAATCAAGATGGGATTTGCCACTCTCTACTTGAGAGAGATATCTCCGGGCCCCTCGAGTGATCGGATCCAGAAATGCATGGTCGTGCTACATATGGTTAAGAGTTAACCTAGTAAAGGGATTCCGAATCACGGTATTGAGAAAGGGAGGTCAGCTAGGAGCTAGACCAAATATCGTGAGGCAAAGGGAAAGACATGTACTAAACCTTGTAATGGTTCGTCCGATATGATCTTTGTATGCGTTTAGGAGTTGGCACGTCTTGCTAGAGGCCGCTACCAACTATTGACAGAATAAGTGTATTCGTGTCATGTCTATACGCATATGAACCTATAGGGTCACACACTTAAGGGGCTGGAAGCCTAATGAGGATTGGATCTGAATTAGACCAGTCTTAGGCTACTAATGGGCTGCTAATGTAGAAGCCCACTAGGGACGCCTATATAAGAGAGGGTGGGGCGAGCTGACCAGGGTTATACCTCAGATCATTCCCAGCCGCCACTCCTCACGCCTGTGTTGCACGCGCGGACCTAGCAGTCCGGCGTCTGACGCTTCCACCCTGTACGTGTGGATACCTCGGAGGCACTTCATCTGTAGCACTTGGACGAGCCGCGCAAGGAGAGCTGCTCATGGGACGAGGACAAGGAGGAGACGCGGAACATCTGCACTGCCTCGACGCGCTTCATCAATTCCGCAACTGCGCGTCTAGTGGTAATCCCATGATCTATGACAACAGTAATCCTGGTATACACGGTAGAAAATTTTGATTTGCACTAGTGTATCCTACCCGTATCCCTACAATGGATACGAGTGTAGAAATGGAAACTGAGCAGCAGCGGATGGAGCGTGAGGCCAAGGAAAAGGCTGATGCTGATGCAGCAAATCAAGAAGCATTACCACCACCAATGAGGCCGTTAATGGAGCAGAACTTTATGCAATGCATGCAAATGATGCAAGAGACCCAGAACAAGTTCATGGAAGAGTTGCTGGGGCAAGCAAATCAGAGTGCACCTGAAGGAGGAGGAGTGAGTCTATCTGATTTCCAGAATGCAAGACCGTTACCTTTTGCATCAGCTCCGGAACCAATGGATGCAGAAGACTGGCTAGCAGATACAGAAAGGAAGCTGAAAACTGTGGGTTGCAATGATGAGGAAAAATTGAGATATGCAACTCATCTGCTGACTGGACCTGCAGCATCTTTGTGGGAAAATCAGTTAGTCATGCAACAACCAGGAAGGGAGTTTACCTAGGAGGAGTTTAAGCAGAGATTCCGTGAATATCATGTTCCGGAAAGCATCATGGAGTTGAAGCGGAGAGAGTTTGAGGAGCTTCAGCAAGGATATACTAGTGTCATGAAGTACATCCGGGAGTTTAGCCAATTATCTCGTTATGCTGAGGAGGATGTTAACACTAAAGAGAAAAGGAAGAAACGTTTCTTGCGTGGATTAAATCCATTTGTGAGGATGCAGCTAAGGTTAGCCAATAAGCAAAATTATCAGCAATTGTTGGATGCAGCCATTACTTTTGAAGATGACTACAAGAATGTCCAAGAGGATCGGAGGAAGAGAGCCAAGAAGGAAACTAAGAGAATTCAGGCAAGCAAATCAAAACCTAACCTGGAGTTCAAACCTCGGAATAGGAATTATGGCAACAACAACAATAACAATAACAAGGGCAGTGGTGGAAATCAATCTAATCCGAGAAGGAATGTTATCTGTAACAACTGTGGAATTCCAGGGCATTTCTAGAGGGAGTGCAAAAAGCCTGTAGTAATCTGTTACGGTTGTGGCCAGAAGGGGCATATCAAGCCAGATTGTCCGAGCAAACCACCGGGAGGATGGCCTACCAAAGGAGGAGGACAAGCCAGTGGAGGAAATGGACAACCCAATAAAGGGGGAAACAATGGCAAGAACAATAACGGCAAGAGAATCTGACCTACTGGAAAACTGAACTGTGCAACCCTCGAGGAGGTGGATAATTCGGAGCATGTAGTGATAGGTATGCTCAATATCCTTACCAATCCCGGCAAAGTTCTATTTGATACTGGTGCAACTACTTCATTCATTTCTGAAGAATTTTGTTATAAGTTCGGGATTAGAAGGGCAACATTAGAACGTCCTATGACCGTAGTTACGGCAGGAGGGAATGTGATTGTACGCCACATAAAACAAGATCAGGTTATCTCGATCTGTGGTTATACATATTTCGTAGACCTTTATGTGATTCCTTTGAAGGGAATTGCAGTAGTGCTAGGGATGGATTGGATGATGGAACACAGAGCTCAGATAAATTGTGAGGAGAAAACTGTCTCAATCAAAAACTCCAAGTGGAGCAAGGATAGTTTACCAGGCAGATAAACACAATCATATCATGGTGGATCTGCAGTTGAATTCAATGAAAGAATTTAAATTAGAAGTGATTCCTATAGTTAATGAATTCCAAGATGTTTTTCCAACGGAATTACCAGGAATGCCACCAGACCGGGAGATAGAGTTCACCATTGATCTAATACCTGGTACAACACCAATAGCTCAAGCACCATATAAAATGGGACCCAAGGAGTTGAAAGAACTCAAGGAACAAATTGATGAGTTAGCGGGAAAAGGATTTATACAGGAAAGTGTATCTCCATGGGGAACACCAGTAATCTTTGTGGATAAGAGAGATGGTGGAAGACGGATGTGTGGTGACTATAGAAATATGAACAACGTGACTATCAAGAATAAGTATCCTTTACCAAGAATTCAAGATTTGTTTGATCAAGTGAAAGGAGCTGGAGTATTTTCAAAGATCGATTTAAGATCTGGATACCATCAAATAAAAATCAAACTGGAAGATGTTCCAAAAATAGCATTTGTCTCAAGATATGGACACCATGAGTATCTGGTAGTACCATTTGGTTTGACTAATGCACCGACAATATTCATGAATCTGATGAACAAGATCTTCATGCCCTATTTGGACAAGTTTGTCATCGTTTTTATTGATGATATTCTGATATATTCCAAGGATAAGGAAGATCATGCTGACCATTTGAGAATAGCATTGCAGACTTTAAGAGAACATAAGCTTTATGCTAAGTTCATTAAGTGTGAGTTCTGGCTAGATGAGGTAGAATTCCTTGGTCATGTGATAAGTAAGGATGGGATTGCTGTGAATCCATCTAAAGTTCAGTCGGTACTAGAGTGGACTGCACCGACCAATGGGAAACAAATTCGAGGTTTCTTAGGAATGGCTGGTTATTATCGGAGATTCATTGAAGGTTTCTCCAAAATAGCCGGACCAATGACCAAATTATTAAGGAAGAATACACCATTCAAGTGGGATGAGAAGTGTGAAGCAAGTTTTCAAGAGTTGAAGACTAGATTAACCACAACTCCAATCTTAGCAGTTCCTGAAACAGGGAAGGATTTCACTATATATTGTGATGCATCTAAAGAAGGTTTGGGTTGTGTGTTAATGCAAGATCGGAAATTGATTGCTTATGGTTCAAGACAATTGAAACCACATGAAGTCAACTATACAACTCATGATTTAGAGTTAGCAGCAGTAGTCTTTGCGCAGAAAGGATGGAGATATTTTCTTTATGGAGCCAGATGTGAGTTATACACTGACCATAAAAGTCTCAAGTACTTCTTCACTCAAAAGGAATTGAATATGAGACAGAAGTGTTGGCTAGAATTAATCAAGGATTATGATCTAACAATCAATTACACCCCAGGAAAAGCAAATGTTGTAGCAGATGCTTTAAGCAGAAAGAGTGCAGATATACGGCCAAGCAATAGAGAGTTACCAAAAGAGTTACAAATGGACTTGGAAAGGTTAGAACTTCAATTCATCAGAACAAAGGTTCTTGGAGGATTAGCGACTATGCAGGTAGTTGCAGAGCAGGACAATGATCTTAAGCAAGAAATTTTTAGACATCAAGAAAAAGATCCTTTTATTGCTGAGGAAATTCAGAGGATATCTCAAGGACAAAAATCATTTTTTCGCCTTGGATATTATGGATCTTTATGGTTCCAAGATCGTCTATGTGTTCCAGATGTGAATGAGATCAGAAATATCATACTCAAAGAAGCACATGATACACCCTATTCTATACATCCAGGGAGTACCAAGACGTATATGGATTTGAAAGAACTATTCTGGTGGAATAACATGAAAACAGATATTGCTAAATATGTATCTGAATGCCATACTTGTCAAAGGGTGAAAGCTGAACATCAAAATCCAGCAGGACCATTACAACCCTTAGAAATTCCTGAATGGAAATGGGAGGAAATAGGCATGGACTTTATCACAGTATTACCTATGACACCAAAAAGGAAGGATATGATATGGGTAATTATGGACTGACTCACTAAGAGTGCACATTTTATTCTAGTGAATCAAAAGGATAATGCCGAGAAGTTTGTTGAAGTATATGTTAAAGAGATAGTAAGTAAGCATGGAGTACCCAAAAAGATCATAACTGATAGGGGATTAGTATTTACTTCAGCATTTTGGAAGCAATTGCATGAAGCACTTGGTTGAAAGTTAGATTTCAGCACGGCATATCATCCTGAGACAGGAGGTCAAACTGAAAGAACAAATCAAATACTAGAAGACATGTTGAGAGCTTGTGCACTAGATTTTTGGAGGAACATGGGAAGATCATCTACCATTGGCAGAATTTTCTTATAACAATAGCTATCAGAGTAGTCTGAAGGCAGCCCCATATGAGATTCTGTATGGAAGGAAGTGTAGATCACCAATATGTTGGTATGAACTGGAAGCAGCAAAGAATTTGCACCAGATTATATCAAGGAGAGACAAGACATCATTGATAAGATCAGGGATAGACTGAAAATAGCCCAGAGCAGGCAGAAGAGTTATGCGGATCAAAGCCGAAGATCATGGCATCCAGAAATAGGAGATATGGTCTATTTGAAGGTAAGTCCAATCAAAGGAGTAAAAAGATTCGGAGTTAAAGGGAAATTGAGTCCAAGATACATTAGACCATTCAAGATACTGAGTCAGAACAGAACTATAGCTTATGATTTAGAGTTACCATCAAGACTGGTTCAAGTACATAATGTTTTACATGTGTCACAACTTTGCAAATGTTTGAAAGTTCCAGATGATGCAATAACACATCAAGAGATAGAACTACAAGCAGACCTGACTTATATTGAAAAGCCCTGCAAGATTCTGGAAGAAAACTGGAAAATAATGAGGAACAGAGCAATCAAATATTGTAAGGTACAATGGGAACATCACCCTGAGAGAGAAGCCACATCGGAGAAGGAAGAGGATTTAAGAAAAGCTTATCCAGAACTATTTAGGTATATCTCCACAAACTTCGGGACGAAGTTTAATTTAAGGGGAGAAGTCTGTAACATCCCAGCATATAGGACCTAATGAAGGGTAGATTTAGGAATATGAATTGTTGCATGCATTCATTTGAGAAAATGTGGGTAAAAGTTTTGCCAAATAAAAACCTTGAAGTGATCAAAGTTTCTTTCTTACTTTGAGGTTAGGTTTAGTCCTGAAGGAGGATTGCTATTGTAAGAGGGAGTGACCTTCAAATAAGGCAGAGTCCCCTGTGTTTACAATGCTAGTCCCTTGATCAATAGCTAGCATCCATAGCTAAGATGTAATATCAAGAAACAAAGGTCATAATATAACTTTATAACCAGGAATAACATAAGTTTATTACATCAAACATAGCTCATTTGGCTATTACATTACATTGCAGCGGATTTATTACATCAAACATAGCTCATTTGGCTATTACATTACATTGCAGCGGAATAACTATAAGCATGGGTCCTTCATCTTCAAAGTGCCACAGGCAGACATGTTGGTTGTAGACTTTGTAATCCTAATCAATCAATCTTCACTAAAGGCAATCAAACCTGCAACAGTGCAAGTCACAGCCACAAGGGTCAATACTTTTGAATGTATTGGCAAGTCTCACTACTATGTAGAGTATGAGTGGATCCTATCATTACATGCAAATTTGGTTAAGTAGGGTTTAGGCTCGTTTGCATAAAGCAATATTTTATCCTATCTTTTCAAAAGGGTTTTTGATCCTTGATCAAATCTTTGAAAACTCCTTGGTAGAGACCAAGTGTTTAGGTTATTATCAAAACTCCTTGAACTCCTTGGTAACCCCAAGTGTTCAAGTTTTCATCAAAATCTCTTGAGCACCTTGGTAACCCCAAGTGCACCAAGTGTTTAACAAAATCTCTTGAGCACCTTGGTAACCCCAAGTGCACCAAGTGTTTAACAAAATCTCTTGAGCACCTTGGTAACCCCAAGTGCACCAAGTGTTTATTTTAGAAGTTGGAATGTCGAGATCTCCCATAGTTCAAACTTTAGTTGCTCAGTATTGTCCATAACCGGGGACACGGCTAAGTACTTAGATTTTTATTATCTTCTGCAGAAGTAGTACACTTTACCCACATGACACAATCCCATCTTGTTGCCACCAGTGGCCTACTGGATTAGTGCTCACCAAGATGGAGTACTGGCAGATTGAGAATGTGACGAAGTCTTTCCAAAAGGTCCTCCCATACACCATTGCTAGCTTGTCTTCAGTACCCATGAAGCATTCCAGGTCCCCATGTCCAGTAAACTAAAGACAATGTATGGGTATTCCTAATGTAGTTGACTAAGCCAGAGCCATAATAGCATGTGGTTGCACACGAAAGCCACAATTGGAGAAACATGTTCAATCTCTAAGTTTCCTAGGTGGTTTTCTTTTGGAGCACAACACAAAGAGATTACCATAGACATGGTTCCTTTTGTTGCCACCTTCTCCAAAACTTAAAGTATCCTCCACCTAGGTGGTTCATTGAGTCCTTGTTTTATTATATAAAACACAAGTCCTTTCTCATCTTTGTAAAATCTCAACATGTATCTCTTTTCAAAATATAGCATGGCTAAGCATGTATAACTACAATGTTTTCACTAAGGAATGTAAATGGTATCCTATTAGGATTTAGCATAGCATAAGTATAGAAATTCTTTTCATGCATGTTTCAAAAATCCACTAAGTATAATGAAAATAGTAGGACATAAGATGATAGTGTAACTTGCCTTTTTGGTAGGGAATGGTGGTTCACTCCTTGATCTTGCTAGTCTCACACTTCTCTAACTTCACTACAAGTCAATCAAGCAAACACAAAATCAACTAACATTCCAAACCAAAGTCAAACAAACAATTTCACACACACAAAGCAACGGAATCTAAGTCACGCATGGGAGCATGCACAAGATAGTTTTATTTGCAAAAAGGGTTCTCACTAGGCTTCTAAACTTTGTATGGCTCAGGTTGGTCATTTTCCAAAGTGTCCATGTCATTTGCAAAAGGGTTTTGTCCAAAAACTATTTTTAAATCCAATCATCATTTTATGTGGTGAGAAATATTTTTATCAAAGCAACAACTTTTAAGTGGTTCACCAAATAAGTTGTTGTTTCTCAAAATTGGTGTTTTAGGGTCAGTAGGTTTGGTCCAAAACATTTTCCCAAAGTTTTTACTCTAAAAACATTTTCACAAACAAAACAATATTTTTATTTAGCAAAAAAAAAATGGGCTAAACCAATTAATCCATTCTAAACTTTTCCAAATCCATTTTCCAAACCATGGGTTGGTTCCTAGGGTCAGTAGGTTCTCAACAAACCATTTTGCAAAGGTTTTAACCCTAAAGTCATTTTTGAACAATTTTTCTAATCTAAACAAGCACACAAATGAATCTGCAAAAACAAGCAAACTAACAGATACTATTTACTAAACCAAGGGCATGGTTGGCTAGGGCTTGTTATCCTGATTCCAACGGTATAAAGTTTGTAATTTTTGGACGTGTAGATCCAAAGTTACAAAGGTTTGAAAATTGAATCTATAACAAATTCAAACTTCTGTTTTAAATAAGCACTGGCCACGCGACGCGTTTTGGTTGGACGGTACCGGTTCGGCCGGATCGGTGTTGCGGTGCGTTGGATCTAACCAATCGTACGGCACAGGACTCGTACCCCTTCGGCGTTTAAATGATCTATCGCGAGCGTTGGATCAAAATCCTACGGTGCTAGCGTGTTTGCCAAAGATCGGCGGCGCTGGCGGTGGCTATCGGCGGCGCACGGCCAGGCGGTGGCGCTACGGCGGTTACAGGAAGCAAAGAAGGGAGGGTAAGTGCTCACCGAGATCGCAGAAGGCTGGGGAAGCTCAACGTGGCCTTCTTGGGTCAAGGGGCGCTCAGGGTCTGCTGCAATTCCTCGCCGGAGTTTGCAACAGCGTCTGGCAGCTCTGGTTGACGACGGGGAGATGCTGTAGTTCACCCCAGGGCAAATGGACGGTATGGTTAGACGCGGACTGAGCTGGAGATGATGTGAGCATCCATGGAAAGGCTAGGGGCGGTTGAGGCTTACCGAGGGAGTTCGACGGAGACGAGACAGACGGCGGCGTTGTCAGAGCTTGTCGAAGGTGGTGTTCTGAGGCGCCCGCGGTTGAACGGCGGGTATAGGAAGATGTGTCTGGGAGTGGGGAGTCTCCTAGTGTGCTCAGGGAGGCAAGAGGTGGCGAAGCTCGGCTGGAATTCGACGAGGAAGGTCGTCGGAGACAGAGGATCTTGGGGAAGAATTGGGGTGTCTGGGAGTGCGTTGAGATGGGGCGATAGAGGGGAAGTGGAGAGGAGACATGAGCGTTTAAGCCTGCGTGATCAAAGCGAGTAACGGTGGTCGCGTTAAGACGAATTAAGGCCGCGAAATCATCGGCAGGAACGGTGTCGAGGGGAGGAAGAACAGGTCGCTGCTGTGAGGACGACGACAACGCTTGTAGGGCCTGCCTGGCAGTGAGGGGAGAGAGAGGGGTTTGGGGCCACCAGTCATTGGTTCTGCGGGTTTGCGTTTAGGTAGAAAACGTTTCGTGCGAGAGGGAGAGGAGCAGGGCTAGTACTGGGCTGCTGGGCTGCTGGGTTGGGCCGAGTCCTAAATCCATTTTTTTCTTACTGAAAGTCTTTTCTTTTTCTAAATCCAATTTCTGTTTTGCAATTTCCAATAATCCAAACAACACTCAAATCAATTCAAACAACCTCCACACTTTGAAATTTTGAAATTGGTTCTGTTCAGTAACATAATCCAATTTCCAAAACTAAAATAATAATTTTATTTTTAGGGTCCATTATTAATTAATAAATAGACCTTGTTTAATAAATCAAAATAGGTTTTGTTTTATTCTAAAACTCTATTTAAAAACTAAATATTTTCAAAACCAAAACAGTAGGTTTTATTTGAGAATATAAAATACTTGGAAAACTTATTTTTAAACAAATAAACAAGTTTTGATGGTTTATAAATAATAAAACCTTTATTAATAAAACTTGGATAATAAATCCTTTATTGTTTTTATTTTAAATAAACCTTTACTATTTTAATCAAAGCAAAACCTTTGGTTTCAAAATCTTGGCCAAGGTTAATTTGGCTTTATAAATTAATCTTTATTTAAAATCCTTTCTTTTCATTTTGAGAACCAAAACCTTTTATAAAAAGATTTCCAAAATAGAAATAAAATATTTTTATTTTTCCTTTGTTAATATTTATCTTTTTAATCCCTTTAGGATTACTTTGTTCAAAATAGGTTTGAAGATTCCTATTGGAATTCAAAAAGTTTCTTCTGGCTCTGAAAAACAACAAAATTCTATTTTATTCAATTCTTTTTCACATTACCAGATTTGGAAAATCTTGGGATGTGACAGCTATAAACTTTGATATAATCTTAAAGAAATTATGTGTGTTTTGAAATGAGTTTGGATTTTAAAACTTAAGCGTTTTATAACTTAAATGATTTTGATATAAGATTTGAATCTTAAATTAATTAAGAGAAAAGTATTATAACTTAAATCTTATCTAAAAATAATATTGTATATGAAAATTATTTTATATACATAAACAAGTTATAAAGAATGAACTTACTGAAGTATTCAAAACTTCACAAATTACAAAAAGAATAAAGAATAAGAATATTCTTTATTAATAAATATATAATCTTTATTACAAATGAATAAAATAAGGATTACAAGAATTATAAAAGAAAAATTACAAAAGAAAAAGAAAATTACATTTGTATATTCACTAACTAGCCTACAACTAAATCCACACTAATGTTTCATCCTTATCTTTGTACCTGCAAAACAAAGATTAAATAAAAAACAAAATAGGATTAGTGTTAGTATATTTCTCTCAGATATGTCAGTGAGGTGCACTTGACAAAATCATCATTGAGAAATGTTATAAAGGGGCAGGTTTCACCAATATGAAAGATTTCATCTTTCATAAATTCAAATCTAGAATGCAAATGACAGCCAAAAGGGACCAATTCACTAGCCAGGGTAAAAGTAGTTTGGTAATGGTAAGTTCAAAAATTCTGAACCTATCCACAAGTGCATAGCAGGCACACAAGCTACACACACACAAGCATGCAAAGGGTGTGCTATCGACCTCACAAGCACATCCAATATCACAAAACCACATCACGACCGTGGATGAGCACCTCAGTGCATCTCTCCACTACACCACACACCAGTACAGCCAGGGTAAGCAGCAACTAAACCAAGAACAACAACGAAACCCAACCACCCAGATCAACCCAAACATCACCAAAATGGTGACAAAAGGAGGGGGATGAATCTGGTGGACAGCAAGGTCAAGCCCAGGAGCTAGGAGGAGTAGGAAAACTCAAGAGCAAGCTCAGGAGCTCAGCAAAAGCAGATCAAGATCCAGATCAAGATCAAGATCATCATCAATCTACTACATCCACATCAGAATCTGTGGTGAGCCTCATAAAACCATCACATGATTTCATCATATTATCTAAATAAAAGCATGTGTTGTTTTATGAGATGATCTCTCAATAATCACCCAAGAGGAGTGAACCTATCCTAGAGATTTCAAGTACAAGGTTAAGAAATCAAGCTCAACCACAAACACTAAACCCTCAGACCAACATCACTGGGTTCAGTGTATTTTTGCAACTTAGATCATTTTCATTTGATCTTATCAGATCAGGGCACATCTCTTAGAGAGAGTAGCACCTCTAATATGGCAAGTTTCAAACAAACTAATACTCAACCAACTAGGAATTAAATCCTAGAGCCTCAGACCAACATCCTAGGCAGGAAAGTTAATACAAGCTTTCATATCATCTTATCAATTTTAATCACAAGCATAATCAATCTAAGCCCAGAAATAAAAACCCAATCACTTGTGTGCCAGAATACAATGGTATCATAAGGACAAGTTCTTAACGAACTAAAACCAACCTTTACTTAGCTTCCACAGATAAAAGGGGACAAACCAATAAATATCATTTTCCTGAAGCCAAGTGCCAGGAATCAACCTTAAAATTCATCTATACATCCACAGAAATCATTACAGGTAATGATTTGATTCAGAGAGTATAATCTCATACAAGCCAATATTATAATTGCAGTAAGCATCTACTAAGAGAAACTACTGTCAGTATGAGAAAACTGACAGTAGAGTAAACTCTCAGATCAACAACATAATCCAATCAAGGATTTCATTGAAACACTAGCATGGATCATGGTGGATTACCACTAGAATAAATCTGACAGGCAACTAGCATCATCAAATCCACTATTAATCATTAACCACAATAGACAATCATTTCCCATGATCAGATATGATCAACACTAGCTCTAAAGAATTATAGATATGATCAACATGGGGTATGAACCCTAATCAGAGCAAGAACCCTAATCTAGAGATGTACCCAATCAGCACATAGTCACTCGGCATGAGAAGCCAATAGATACACAGAGAGAATCATGGCAGTAGCATGGACAAACACCACAGAGGCAACTTACCGAGGTCCTCGCTAACGAACTGAAGAGGAAGCAGGGTGGCCGACAAATCGCGACGGCACACTGAGCACCCAGAGGGGCGTTGCAACCTGCACCTGCCACGGCGGCGGCTGCAGCAGCGCACGAGTCCAGTACACCACCTCAGGCGGGATCGCGGCGGCGACGACAACACCTTTTCCGAACCCTAGGGTTCGGGAATGGGGTGGACCTGACCACGGGGAAGCCTCGGAGTCAAATCAAAGTGGATGTAATGAAAGAGCGTCGTCAACAACCTCAACTCGCACCACGACGGTGACCAGAATGGCCGACGGCGGCAGGAATCGACGGTGGAGGCATCGCCGGCCACGGGGTCGAGTCAGAGGAGGAGGGGATAAGGTCGAGGGAGAGAGGGAGGCAGAGTGGGCTGGGTGGGCCAAAACCCTTCGGGGTTATCTTTTGACCCTGCCCTATTGGGCCACCCTGGCCCAATAAGCCCAAGGGGCCAGCCCAAGTTATTTAATAAAATTTTAATCAATTAGAAAAGACCAAAATGCCCCTAACCTCAATAAAATTATAGAAAATAAAATAAAAGTCCAAAAATTATAAGTAAAATATTTTTTGGATTCACAATAATCCACTCTATCCAAATAAAATAAGATATAAAATTTTGGACACTTAAATTTTTATAAGAATTTTGTAATTTTTATATTCCTTATGGTATTTTACAAAATTATTGAAAGGTAATAAAAATATATGAAAATCACTTTCATTATTTATTGATATTATACTCCCTCCATCCCAAGGCTTAAGGCCTATATTTTTTTGGAAAAGTCAAACCAACTGAACTTTGACCATTTTTTTGAAAAAACTATCAATAAACATGATATTTTGTAGACATCATATGAAAATATATTTCATTATCTATCTAATGATATTGGTTATGTATTTTGCATATTAACAATTTTTGGTAAAATCTTGGTCAAACTTGACATAGTTTGACTTTTCAAAAAAAATATAGGCCTTAAGCCTTGGAATGGAGGTAGTAGTATTTTTAAAAAATACTAAATAAATATTTAGTAATAAATTTAATGTATAATTAATAATTCCTAAAATAATTATTAAATCAATAAAAGTCAAATAAGAAGGGTAATAAAATAAAATAATATATGCAATAAATATTAAATATATATATATTTATAAATGCTTTATTAGAAGGCACCTTATAGAGGGAAAATGCATATAGAATTAAAAAAGTGCATTACATTACTTGCATAATCATTTTGCTTCTTTAAATATTGCCCTTACCGGACAATAATGATGTTTTTGTAGAACTAGAAGCTCAAGGTCCGGTGCAAGCATCAGACTTCACTACCTTGCCATCACAAGGCAAGTTCATCACTTGCTCATGTCCTTTGAAGAGTCTTTATCAAAGTATTTGCAAATTGTGTGTTATCATATATGCTATAAAAGAAAGAAAATATTATTTTCATAAATAAAGAAATCATAGATATCATCCTAAGTGGTGATATAATGGAGCAATAGAACTTAGGGTTCTATTTGCAACAATGATGATCAAGTAGGGACTTAATAACCCCTGACATCACTGATTCTAGCGCCGTATATTACGCGTTAGCCATGAGATTTGGAATGGGACAGAAAAGTCAGCTGTATCTTCTTCCTCTCGCGTGAAGCCGAATGTGCAGGTCGTGGCTGTTATCCTCGTAGCGTGCATATTAATTGGTAATTCGTAGAGGATATGCAGCATATGGGTGGGAACCCTCATCGTCACACGATAGTTCTGGCATCTAACGGTTTGTACAAACCATTGCCGTAATTCATTATGTGGGCATGGTGTACACCAAGGAGGCATGCGGGGTCGCGAAGGGGGCAGTGATTCGCTTGGACCAACTACTGGGCCCCACATCATGGAATTGTGGACGGGAAAGTACGCCCGGTTGTGCAACAAGGAGTTGATGTCTCATGGGTAAAATAACGCACCTCTACAGAGTGTAAGAACTGTAACTTGTTACTCCCTGTTCCGGGAAGGAGCTACGAACGCGGCAGGAAAGGAACTCCATGAAAGTTCTGGTAAACCAATGAAGGCTGATTGTCATAGTTTTTCGGAATAAAATCAACCTTTGAACAAAGATTTACAAAAACTGCATAGTGCCAAGGATTTATAATCCAAGGTGGTAGTTAGAGCATCAAACTTCCCAGCTTGCATATAATGAACTTGTTGGGTAACGCTGTTACTCATTCTTTCCTTTGATCCCTTGCTTAGACTCCGAGGATTCCGAAGACGTGCCAATCTATGCAGCCGAATGCCAAGAAGACGTGTTCTACGAGGAACCTGATCTATCCGGAGGAGTTGAATGCGTGGACTACGAGATCCGCTACGGTGTCGATGAGAACGAATCCACTTAAGGGTCTAGTTAGTAGTAACTAACGGAGCCGAGAAGCATATACTCTATAGAATAAGCTGTTGAGCCCGACTCCTAGTCGGAGTTGTTACTTTTAAATTTCCGCTGAACATCTTATATTTTGGTTTGTAAGTTGGATCTTTTGGAAGTCTTGAACTTCCGGTATTGTAATAATAATAATCTGTATACTTTTGTAATATGGACCCGCAATATTTCTGTTGTACCACTCTGAGGGATGTGATATTTACGGAACGGTGTTCTGTTGATGTCATGTCAACGACTATAGTGTACTACACATGCAGTGGTATGCTAGGTCACCGCAATGCGCCACCCATATGCCGTATAACAGATGCTGGAGATTGGAGAAGGACCACCGGCCCCTGATGTGCATTGCATAACCGCTGCCATATATAGGTCAATGCTCCTCTATCAACTCAGGAGGTGGCGATTCGAGACATGGAAGGGTTGGCACGACACACGATTCTACTGTTCAATGGTGGCGCATGGTGGAGGCGGTGTCGTTGATGGTCAGAGATAGTTCATGTCATGCAAGGGCGGTGCCACATGCAACTTCGTAGAGCCGTGTCATTTCCTAGTCCTCTAACAATCTGGCATAGGCCTTGTTGTAGTTGGTATCTTTGAGATTGACTAGGGGTCAAGTGGAATTGGGAACTCATTGCAGGATATGCAACTTTTGGCAAATACATGTACCGATGAGCAGAATTAGTCACACATTTTAAAGTTCACGATATCATGCTACGAGCAAAAAATTTCTTAGTATATACCAGTTATGTTGATCTTTTAGGGAAAAAGTACATTTGGTAATGAGTTTTTGCTTTATTGTGTTCTGAGAACTTTACATACTGTAGCTATTCTCCCATATAACGCAACACCACCACCATTTGAGGCATGTTTAATTGATCCGGTTTTGCTAAGTCACAGCTAGCTGTGACATATCTTAGGACACAGTAAAATTTTTGTTAGAGGAGGATACATAACCCCCGCTGCTTGCGGTGAACTTCGAGGATAGCTTCAATCAATAGATATGCAGCGGAAATAAAATAACGAGCACATGCACATGTGACACACGGATTTATATGGAAAAACCTCCTCAAGGTGAGGAGGAAAAAACCATGGGTGCGGACCAACCGGTCCACGCGAGTTTCACTATGAGCAACCTGGATATAGAGTCTTTTCTAAAATATCTAGAGATATACAACACATTCAGCACGCTGTCAACCGGTAACAACAACAACCACTTGAGAGAAAGATTACAGCAAAGTAGAGTATCTCAGTTTCTGCCCCTTTGGTAATCAACAAACTGCTCTTAAACCACAGATCCAATCAGCACCAAACTTGGTAGACAAGCTGACATACAAGTACGCAACATACATTGCCAAATTTCAGGCCAATCGAACACTGTTTGCCTGCCAAAACTGTTCATCTATCAAAACTGCTCTATGCTGAAACTGCAGCAGTCCGAACTGACTAAACCGCTTCAAAATCTGATGCTACACTGACCCAAATCTCAAATCAACTAACCAGATCGAAGTAATCAAAGCAAGGAACAAGCTTACCAAGTTTGGAGCCAATCCAAGCACGTTTGAGCCTCCAAACACCGGCTTGAAGACAGACCGATTAGATCTCAGAATTTTGGACAAAAATCACCTCTCCTTCTTCTTCCTCTCTTTTTACTAGGTTGTGGTGTTCTTGTGTGTTTTTTTACCCTCTTTCTTGCTTAGCTCACACTCTGATTGAGACACACCGTCACCAAAGGTGACTAGGGTTTTCTTTTATACTTCTCTCTCAAGGAGCACCTCAGCCATTGCATATAAACATCGATCAATGATTAAAACGTGTTAGACTTTCACGGGCTGTAATTGGCTGTCAACACACCTCTATATGGAGAAACATGGCCCAACATTTTATGCATTCCTGAACCAAAATCTTGTCTGGGATACTTACGAACCATGCGGCCGTACAATATGAAGAAGCAGGTTGATAAGAATCAAACAAGGAAAAAAGGATAAAAATGGAGCTTGGAGGATTGGTGACAGGCGGTTGATAAACTTTTATTAAACAGCAAGCTAGTCGCACACGGAAAGATTCTATGATGGAACGTCGGCTCGCTTCCCGTGGCGAGGCGTGAGGAAGAAACAACTAGGCGCTGGGGACGAGGATCTTCCGGAGCGCCTGCAGCGCCTTGATGGCGTTGTCGAGGTGCATGGCGATCGGGGCGGCGTCCTTGGCGTACGGGTTGGCGTCGAGCTCTTCCTTGTCGTCTTCGGCGGCGGAAGGCACCCGATCTATTTTGTTCTCCTCGAAGTCCTGGGCCTGCTTGCTGCAGGTCTTCATGCGCGCGGTGTCGTAGAGGTAGACGGGCTGATCGTCCTTTTCATCTTCGCCCTTGCCGGCGGCGCGCTGGCGGCCGTGGGAGGACTCGACTGCAAGGGCGTAGGGGCGGCCCAGTGTCTTGTAGTCATGTTCGTTGGCCATGAGCTTGATGAGCTTCAGCAGCTCGTCGCGGAGAACGCGCACCATGTTCTCCCTGTCTCGGCTGTCTAGCGCGACGTTCTCCAGGGCGTTGAGCGAGTCCTGAAGCTTGTAGCGCGCTCCGACCAGGTCCCCGGCGTCGGAGAGCTCCCTTGCCTGGGGAACGGCGACGGCGACCTGCTGGCGCACTTCCTCGGCCTGCATCTCGGCGCTGTCGGCGCTGAGGCCGGGCGACGGCTTGGAGGTACGCCGGATGGTGATGTTCTCGGCGGCCTGCTTCTTTTCCTCCATCTGGGCGGTGTACTTGTGCTGGGCGACGGCTATGATGGCGTCGTACCTTTTCTTCTTGCCCTTGATGTCCTTGGGGTTCCTGGCGTTGAGCGCGAATTTGACGATGACCTTGCGCGATTCCCCGCTGAAGAGCGTGCCGAAGAAGATGGTGATCTTCTTCTCGTTTTTGTCGTCGACCTGGGTGGTCTTCATGTTGTAGTCGATGCCGGGGGTCACGTCCATGGACGCCACTTCTTTGGGGATGGACTTGAGGGTGAGCTGCACGTTCTGCGCGACGATGGTGGTGAGGCCACCCACCAGCTTGGCGAAGGGCGAGCTGAGGTTGGAGCCGTCCGGGCAGGAGCTGAACGTCCCGCCCGCGGATTTCTTGGCGATTTTGCCGAGCAGCTGCACAAATGCGACGCAACTCGTACAGGGTAATAAGAACCGTACGTGTTCCATTCGATGGCCAATATCGTCGGAGATCGAGAGCACGTACCGCGTGGTCCGCGCCCGACCCGAAACCGAAGGTGTAGACCGCCACCTCGTCCGGCAGCTTGACTTGGCCGGCGTCACCACCTCTGTTCTGCTCTCCGTCGGACATGAGGAAGACGTTGGGGGTGCGGTCGCCGTCCTTGTACTTGCGGCCGGCGATGACGCCCAGCCCTTTCTCGAGGCCATCGGTGATGTTGGTATTGCCACCTTCTTTGAGCCCGTCGACGATAGCCCCGAGCTCGGCCTGGGCAGCGGGGGTCATGGAGCGTAGGTTGGTGAAGACCCTGCCCTGGTCCGAGAAGGTGACGATGGAGAGGCGGTCCTTCTCGGTGAGCTTCATGATCACGAACTTCATCGCCTTCTTCAACCTGGCCATCTTGTCCTCCATGCTTGTGCTCACGTCCAGCACCGCAACAAGGTCTAGCCCCTCCCTCGCGGCGGCGAAGGTGGTGGCCTTGAGCTCCAGCCCCACCGTCAGGGTCTCCTCCGTTAGCCCCACGTCATCCCGGCTGTATTTTGGAGCGTCCAAGGTCACTAGCCCAATGTTGCTGACTGCATATTATATTATATTATATATACATGGGTATGTAATTCTGGATTCTGGAACCAAGAGTATGTAGCATACTAGTAGCAAGGATGGATCGGCTGGGTACCTTCTTCCCTGGGAGGAGGCATGTCCTCACCGCTGTTGGTGAGGATGTTGTCCAGCAGCCCAGAGAAGGCTGCCGACTCCCTCGGATGTTCCGGGACTGGAACGGGGTTAAAAGTCCCGCCGGCCGAGTTGGCCGCGATGGTGCGGAGGCTCTACATGCATACACCTGGCTGGTTAATTAACCGCATCGATCTGGTTTGTGTTTGTGATTATTGTATGTATGCGATGGGTACGCACCTGGTTATAGCCATCCCCGCCGAGAGTGAAGGTGTGGACGGGCACTTGAGCTTTGAAGTCTTCTGCTCCGTCGAAGTAGTCCCCCATGTGGACCAACCCGTCGGAGAAGAAGAGGATGACCGCATCCCGCGTGTCGCCGATCAGTTTCTGCGCCTCGGACATGCCGGACGCCATCTTCTTCTCGCAGTTGGGACTTTTCCAAATCGAGCTTATCACGTAGCAGCTCCCCTCCACATCACCTGAGTCGACCACTTTCATGTCGGAGGTGTACGTGTTTGGGCGCCGGAAGTGGACGTAGCCCAGGCGGCCAGGGCGGCTGCCAACGGCGTTCCTCAACATCTTCTCCTGCACCATCCAGAAGATCTTGTCTACCCTATAGGAAGTCAAGGTCGCGTTGTTAGTGGAGTCGAATCCATACACGATGACCACGTCCAGAGGCCCGCTCCCTGTCCCTGGCACACAACACACAAGGGATGAGATGAGATAAGATATGATCACTCCTCAGGCGAACCAACTGCACTTTGCACAGGTGGTGTGGCCGGATACCTACCTACCATCCTTCCTAGCCAAGACGAGAAAGTGCTCTGGCAGATATGGAGATAGCAGTCTTGTGAAAGCAGGAGATAGATAGCACACTATGCCTCTCATACTGCACTATATATATACACAAATGATGTCATGGCAAGTTGATTGATTCGTTTGGAAAGGAAGACATAACTAAGTTCTATACTAACGTAGCATGTTAGCAGGTTAGCCGTTTATCATATATTACTCGGTTCGGTCTGGCCCTATAAGCAAGCATTCTCACCCGACCATGCACATGCCAAAAACTCCTCTCCATCTCTCGCCAACAGGCTGATTAAATGGTATTGCATGACGCACAATGGATGACGGCACCATATGACTTCATGTATTTTTGAAATCTAAATATCATCAATAATGCTAGAACGGAGCAGCGGATCTAGGTTGTAGGCTTCAATAGGCTCAAGCCTATCTTATAAATCCTGCTAACACCTTTTCACTATTACTCCCTCTATTTTAAAATATAAGATGTTTTAGTTTTTTCTGAAACGCATAAACCCAGATAACTTTTAGTGTGTAAACTCAAAATAAAATGATTGAACCTACATACTAAAAGGATTCTAGATGCAAGTGTTTTAGAAAAAAGCTAAAACATTGTATATCCTAGAGCGAAGGAAGTAGTACTAGCAGTCTTAGCAGTAAGCCCTACTAATGATAAACGATGACTAGCGCTGATATGAATATAGAATAATTTGGTTTTGGTTTACGTAGTTAATGCAACCTAAGACTTCTCTAAATAATTGAAAAAACTATAGTTTCATTCCCTAGCAATCATGTGGCCACTTGTTGCAATGACAAGTCACCGCTCGCAAACCACATGGCCTCTCTCCCACCAGCCAAATTACCAATGGATGACACACCATGAATGACCCTATATATGAGTCCAAGTATTTTTAAATAAATTTTTTATCAATAATGCTAGACCACAGTTCACATTGCTAATAGTGTAATTAAGGTGCTTGTAAATATGAAACCATCCTATCCTATAGATTCATTAGATATAATAAAAATATGTGGTATATCAACATAGCTAGGATAGGCTAGAATTTGAATGCACAAAATCTCATATATAACAATTACTTTCTCCATGTATGCAAACAAGTAGTAGTTAGGCACATTCATTCACTAGTTTCAAAATACAGTGAAATCTATAAATTGATATTGAAAGGTTAGTCAATAGATTTCGATACTCTTCTTTATGTATAGCAGTAACTACTCGTCACTTGACTGATTTTTAATTAAAATCAGTGACCAATCTCGATTTTTTTTAGGCTAGACTTTTGTGTGGCTTCTTCTTTCTACGAAGGCTAAGTTTGGATTTGACTTGTCTAGTCAATTTGACTCAACCTCCTCCCAACTGCTCCCAATGAGAAAACACTTTTTGAAAGTTGTGCAACTATAGTTTACTAAAAATAATGTAGTTTTATTCACTTAATAGACTTGAGGACACTTGTTGCAATGAGAAGTCACCACTCACTTAGATCTAGCATCTCTCACTAAATCTGATCCAAAACAAACACCCTCACTGACCACCTGACGCCTCTATCACCGTTTGATCCAAACCAAGCATGCTCACTAACCAAATGGTCCCTCTACAACCAGCCAAATTATTCATGGAGGACACACCATTCTTGGCCTCACATGTGTCTATGTACAGTGGCGGACCTAGAACTTTCTAGAAGCCTAGGTGGACGTGCCTATGATGCCATTTTTAGGACAAAATACTATAAAATCTAGTGTAATACAAGGCGTCACGCGGACGGGAAGCCCGGGCGGCTACCTAGGCAACAAGGAAGGTGGGCCCACCAATGTCTATGTAGGTTAGCAGGTTAGATGGTTATATGTTTATCATATATTACTTGGCTGGTCTGGCCCTGAACAAGCATTCTTACCAACCATACACATGCACAAAACTCCTCTCTATCTTTTGCCAAGAGGATGATTACCAACATGACTCCAAGTATTTTGAAATCTACACATCATCAATAATGCTAGACCAGAGTGGTGGATCTAGGTTGCAGGCTTCAAACATAGTCTCACTATTACTCCATATATTTTAAAATATAACATGTTTTAGTATATTTATGAAACACATGTACCTAGAAGCCTTTAGCGTGTTGATTCAGAGCGAAATAACTGAACCTACACAATAAAAAGACTCTAGATACATGTGTTTTAGTATAAAAAAAAGCTAAAACATTTTATATTCTGGAGTGAAGCAAGTACTAGTAGTTTTAGCAGTAAACCTAGCTAATGACAAACGACGATTAGCACTGATACAAATGCAGCCTAAATTTGGATTTGGTTTATCAACTCGATGGATCCTATGACTTCTCCAATAACTTTAAAAACTATAGTTTCATTCCCTAGGAACCATGTATCTACTTGTTGCAATGAAAAGTCATCCCTCTCAAACTACAGTTTATAAAAAATAATGTAGTTTCATTCTCTCAATAGCCTTGAGGATACTAGGTCACCACTCACTTAGATCTAGCATCTTTCACTAGATCTGATCCAAAACAAACACCCTCACTGACTACCTGGCGCCTCTACCACCATTTGGTCCAAAGTAAGCATGCTCACTAACCAAATGGTTCCTCTACCACTAGCAAAATTAGTCATGGATGACACACCATTTCTGGCCTCACATGTGTCTATGTAGGTTAGCAGGTTAGCTGGTTATATATTCATGATATATTACTTGGCTGGGTCTGGCCTTTGAGCAAGCATTCTCACCGACCATACACATGCCAAAAACTTCTCTCTATCTCTCGCCAAGAGGATGATTACCACATGACTCCAAGTATTTTGAAATCTAAATATCATCAATAATGCTAGACCAGAGCGGTGGGTCTAGGTTGCAGGCTTCAACGGGCTCAAGCCTGTCATGTATATCATGTTAACATCTTCTCACTATTACTCCATCTATTTTAAAATATAAGATGATTTAGTGTTTTTCTCAAACGCATGTAGCTATAAGCCTTTTAGTGTGTAGATTTAGAGCGAAATGACTGAACCTACACATTAAAAGCACTCTAGATACACGTGTTTTAGGAAAAAATAGAACATTTTATATTCTAAAGTGAAGCAAGTACTAGTAGTCTTAGAAGTATACCTAGCTAATGAAGAACGATGATTAGCGCTGATACAAATACAACCTGGATTTCGTTTTGGTTTATCAACTGCATGGATCCTAAGAAGCGCTACAGGAAAGAATTGATACGCCGACGGCCGGTTGCCGTCGGCACAACGCCAAATTGCCGTCGGCACAGGCTGTGCCGACGGTGGCCGTCGGCGTACGTCCTCGTCGGCACAGCTCCTCCCTCTCGGCATAGCGTCTTCCAGCGAGTCCCGCGTGTCAGGCAACGACCCCCAGCCTAGAGCTACGCCGATGTACTGGCCTAAATTTTTTTTTTAATTTTTTTTGTCTTTGAATTATTTGACTCATTAATCTCTCGCTTTAAACATTTTTAACACTATTTGTAGTTAATAATTGATTAAATTGCAGTCTTAGTCAAAGTTCTCAGTCGATCACCCATCCTAATACTACTCCAGCTCTAGCACGCTTAACTTTCACAATCCTTCAGAATCTCTTCCGCAAATCAATTTACACATTGTTGTCATTACTATGATATCAATCCTATTAACTCTTATATCATCATGTCACATGATTGTATTTTTTGAAATTACAAGCAATTATTTAAGTAAACAACAATGAATAAGTAAAAATATTATTGAATTCAAATAAAAATATAATAATTTTATTTTATTTTGTATGTTTATTTAATATGGAATAATTAATATCTTTAAATATGTAAATCGGAATTCGGCAAATAATATGTCTAAATTAATTAGAAAAATGAGAGGAATCCAAATATGATATCAATATCAACTTATCACAAACTATGTCGTGATTCTTATCATAATTTTATTTGCCCGTTTAAAATGGCACGCACCAAACATTAACTATGTTTGAATCGTTTTTGAATTTATAATGCCCGTTTTAAACCATCGTTAAACTTTGTCGAAGGACGGGCATGAAGATTCTTAGCTCGGGGTTGAGACTCGCTAAACTTGAAGTGGATCTATGATGAAACAACATATTTTGAATCTAAAATTGATTTTTATAAAAAATCATGAGCATCCGATCATGTACCTGTAGTTCATATCTGACCCACTTCCTGCCGATTCGGCAGGAATTTGTCTTTTTCAACAGGGATAGACAGAAATATTTGAGATCCCCCTGTTATGAAATCATCCATGCAAGGTGGTCTAGTATTTTTGAAAAATGTGATGGTAGCATTTTGAATTAGCCATTTGGTGGTTGCTTCACAAAACCGTCAGCTTTTTGCACTCGGAAAATGGAAAACGACTTTTTGATGCGATGAAAAGGAAAACTTCCTTCTGAAATATTGTTCGCCATCCCATGATGCACACTTATGCGTAATATGGACACAATATCATAAACTATGCCTTCATTCTAGCCATAACATTGGTCATTTGACCTGAAAGCCAAGAAACCTCGAACGAGATAGGTTATTTTGTGAAGGTTTTTTGAGACATAATCAATATACCAAGTTTTATATTTTTACTTCTAACTATGTCACATAATATGACACCATGCGAAGATTTTGCGTTGTTTGGATCGTTTTTGAATTTATAATGCCCGTTTTAAACCATCGTTAAACTTTGTCGAAGGACGGGCATGAAGATTCTTAGCTCGGGGCTAAGACTCGCTAAACTTGAAGTGGATCTATGATGAAACAACATATTTTGAACCTAAAAATGATTTTTGTAAAAAATCATGAGCATCCGATCATGTACATGTAGTTCATATCTGACCCACTTCCTACCGATTCGGCAGGAATTTGTCCCTTTCACCAGGGATAGAGGGAAATGTTCGAGATCGCCCTGTTATGACATTATCCATATAAGGTGGTCTAGTATTTTTGAAAAATATGAGGGTACCATTTTGAATTAGCCATTTGGTGGTTGCTTCACAAAACCGTCCGTTTTTGCACTCGGAAAATGGAAAACGGCTTTTTGTGCGACGAAAAAGAAAACTTCCTCCTGAAACATTGTTCGCCATCCCATGATACACACTTATGAATAATATGGACACATTATCACAAACTATGCCTTCATTCTAGCCATAACATTGGTCATTTGACTCGAAAGCCAAGAAACCTCGAACGTAGATAGGTCATTTTGTGAAGGTTTTTTAAGACATAATCAATATACCAAGTTTGATATTTTTCCTTCTAACTATGTCACGTAATATGATACCATGTGAAGGTTTCACATTTTTGGATCGTTTTTTAATTTATAATGCCCGTTTTAAACTATCGTTAAACTTTGTCGAAGGGCGGACATGAAGATTCTTAGCTCGGGGATAAGACTCGCTAAACTTGAAGTGTATCTATGATAAAACAACATATTTTGAACCTAAAAATGATTTTTGTAAAAAATCATGAGCATCCGATTATGTACATGTAGTTCATATCTGACCCACTTCCTACCGATTCAACAGGAATTTGTCTTTTTCATCAGGGATAGACGGAAATGTTTGAGATCCCCCTGTTATGACATTATCCATGTAAGATGGTCTAGTATTTTTGAAAAATGTGACGGTAGCATTTTGAATTAGCCATTTGGTGGTTGCTTTACCGTCCGTTTTTTTGCACTCGGAAAATGGAGAACGGCTTTTTGGTGCGACGAAAAGGAAAACTTCCTCCTGAAACATTGTTCGCTATCCCATGATGCATACTTATGCACAATATGGATATATTATCATAAACTACGCCTTCATTCTAGCCATAACATTGGTCATTTGACCCGAAAGCCAAGAAACCTCCAACAAGATAGGTCATTTTGTGAAGGTTTTTTTGAGACCTAATCAGTATACCAAGGTTGATATTTTTCTTCTAACTATATCACATAATATGACACCACGCGAAGGTTTCGCATTGTTTGGATTGTTTTTTAATTTATAATGCCCGTTTTAAACTATATATAATGTTTTACATTTCACTTATTTTTTGTTTTTAAATGTGTAATATTTGAGTGTAGATAGATAATCTTATTTTTCTGAAAATTTTGATATATTATTTGTATTTTTATGAGTTAGAATGATTTAGTTATGATTTTTAAAAAAATAATGAAAAAGGAAAAAAAATCTGTAGGCTATGCCGACGACTAGCCGTCGGCACAGACCAGACAAAATTTTCCAAAGAGCTGTGCCGACGGCCAGGTCGTCAGGACAGCTTGGCTGCCTAACGCCGTTTCCGTCGCCGTGTCTGAACTGGAGCTACGCCGAGGGCTGTATCTACACCGAGGGCCACCGTCGGCACATCCCTCGCTACTACGCCTACGGCCACGCTACGCCGAGGACTACCCTCAGCACCGTCATCTACGCCGACGGCCGTTCCTACGCCGACGGCCGGGCTGATCGGCTGGCCAGGAAAGGCAGCTACGCAGACGGCCCCGACATTTGGCCGTCGACGTAGTCGGCCGGCCGTCGGCGCCTTAGATCTTTCCTGTAGTGAAGTCTCCAATAAGTTCAAAAACTATAGTTTCATTCCCTAGGAACCATGTGGCCACTTGTTGCAATTAAAATTCGCCCCTCTCTAACTACATGACCCTCTGCCACGAGCCTGATTACTAATGGATGACACACTATGAGTGACCCCATACGAGTCCAAATATTTTGAAATAAGAAATTTATCAATAATGCTAGACCGGATTTCACATTGCTAATAGAGCTAGGTGCTTGCAAATATGTAATAACCATATTCTATAAAGTATTCTAGTATTATAAATATGTGCGGTATATCAACATAGCTAGGCTAGGCTAGAATTTGAATGCACAAAGTCTTAGATACAACAATTACTTTCTCCATGTATGCAAACAAGTACTAGTTAGCTAGGATCATTTATTCACTAGTATCAAAATATTGTAAAATCTATAAATTGGTATCGGAAAGGTTAGTCAAATTTCGACATTGTTCTTTATGTCTAGCCGTGACGATTTTTCTACTATCTTTTTAGTAGTCATTTGACTGATTTTTAGTTAAAACCAGTGATTGACACAACCGCGCGTATTCTTCTCAATCTTTTTCAGACTAACTAACCGACTTTTGTGTGGCCTCTCCTTTCTATAAATACTAAGTTAGAATTTTGTTTTTCTAGACAATTTGACCTAAACCTGATCCCAACCGCTCCCAATGAGAAAACATTTTTTGAAAAAAGTGCAACTATATAGTTTATTAAAAACATTATAGTCTCATTCACTCAACAACCTTAAGGACAGTACTTGCAACTCGCTTAGATCTAGCATCTCTTCCTAGATCTGATCCCAAACAAACATCTACTTAATAGAACCTAAGACTTCTCCAAATAATAGAAAAAACTATAGTTAGATTCCCTAGCAACCATGTGGCCACTTGTTGCAATGGCAAGTCACCCATCGCTATCCACATGGCCTCTCTGCCACCAGCCAAATTACTAATGGATGACGCTGTTAGGAATAAGCACGTTGTAGTACGGGGTACGTATCCGAGTAGACACGGATAGCCGAATAGAGTAGGAATTAGATGTCCTAATCCTACTAGGTTAGCTATACTAGAACTACTATGTATACCCCTGTAATCAAAGTGTACCGTGACCGCGAGTTGAGCAATACAAGAGAGAAAGCAAGGCTCGACAAAAGCCTTTGGCAATCAAAGTTGTTTTGCGTGTGCGTGCGTGAGTGTACTAGTTAGATCAAAAGAATCGATCGGCTAGCAGCACGTGTATCTCGGCGGAAGTTATCGGGTACGTGCGCGTCGTCTCGTCAGAATTTGCGGGTCGTTTCTCGTCATAACATCCCGGCGAAAGTATTGCCAGGTCTGGGCCAATAATTGGTATCAGAGCCAAGATCGTCGTCCGTGATCTGCTGAAAGTACTAGGAGGTCATGGCGATGGTGAAATTTGGCGAGAGCTCGGCATCGGCACCGGTGACGGAGACGGTGGGGGCGGCTTTGTATCCGCGCCTCGATCGCAAGGACTATGGGCTATGGGCACTCAACATGGAGGTGTCCATGGAGGCTCAGGAGGTTTGGGAGGCCGTCGATCTAGGAGGCGACGAGTACGTCAAGGGAGGCGCGAAGTATCGGAAGGATCGCCAAGCGTTAACGGCGCTCTATTCCGTCGTGCCGAAGGACGTGATGCAGCACCTCGTCGGAAAGAAATCGGCGAAGGATGCATGGGAGACGATCAAGATCTTGCACCAAGGTCATGCCCGCGTGAAGGAAGCGCATCTTCAAACTTTGACAAAAAGCTACGAAGATCTGAAGATGGAGGAGAGCGAGACGGTTGACCAGTTTGCCGCCCGTTTCATTACCCTTATCAACGCAATCAGGGGATATGACGAGAAATTGGATGAGATCAAGAACGTCAGAAGGTTCCTGCGTGCGGCGCCGGCGCGCTACATGCAGATCGTTACATCGATCAAACAATGTCTCGACCTGAATACATTGACGGTTGAGGATCTCGTCGGAAGATTCAAGGCACACGATGAGAGAATCCGGATCAGCTTCGGTGATCCAGAACAGGTTGAGCACCTGATGCTCACAAAGCAGCAGTGGATGACTCTTTCAAAAGAAAAGAAAGGAGGATCCACGAGCGGCAAGGAGAAGCAACGCCCAACGAAAAAGAACATCGCGGGGCAGGAGGATGAAGATGACGCCCCGCCGCGGAGGAAGTTTGACATAAAGAAAGTAAGGTGTCATAACTGCGGCAAGCTCGGTCACTTCAAGGCTGATTGCCGAAAAGCACCAAAGGAAAAGGAGAGGGCTCTCATTGCCCAGGAAGGATATGATGGACCGATGATGCTGATGCTCGAAGTAACTGAGTTGAAGGATGAGGAGGATCCTCCATCACCGGCTACGGAGATTGTGGCGCAAGTGGATCACGATCTACCGTGTGTGCATCATGAGGAACAGAGTGCCCCGTTCCCATGTGAAGCCGCGTTTGAGGCAAGTGAAGCCTCAGAACTTGTTCATGGCGATCTATGCGTTGGAATCTCACCCGCAACTCCGTCCGGCAATAAGTTCTTCATGCTTGTGGTGGATGATCATAGTAAATACATGTGGATTGTGTTGCTGAAAAGTAAGGATCAAGCTCAACAAGCATTCGAGAAGATTAAGGAAGCCGAAGAGTTCAAGGTGGAGGCAAAGATAAGAGCCCTACGCATTGATGAGGGGGTGAGCTGCATCAAACTATGTTGACCATGGCACGGAGCATGATGAAGAGTAAAGGCTTGCCAGGAAAATTCTGGGGTGAGGCAGTCAATACGGCTGTCTATTTGGTGAACATGGAATCTACTGAGAGTGGAGTTGGTATAACACCGTATGAAGCATGGTACGGATGGAAGCCCTCAGTTGATCATCTTCGTACTTTTGGATGTGTGGCGCATGTAAAGGCGGAATTGGCGGAGCAACGTATTCCAATGATCATGACATGCTATGAAGGCTCAAAGACATACCGCTTGTGCAATCCTTATACCAATAAGGTGGTTTTCAAGGGAGACGTAATCTTTGAGGAAGGCAAGTCATGAAATTGGGGCTACAACGAACCGAAATATTCAACTTTTCACGTCACGTGGGATCTTGAGTATGAAAAAAATATGGATCAACCAAGCTTATCCTTGTCAGCAAGTTCGGGCCCAGAAGATGTTGAAGGCCTAGGGGGAGCTCCAAGCATGAACACCAGGCCAGAAGCACTAGGGATTCTCCCATAAGACAAAGAGTTTGAAGAAAAGGCTAGTCTGTGGCTAGAAGATACGGAACTGGAAGGGTGCGCAGATGCATGCGCAGTGATACCTGCACTTGTTTTCCCAACAATTAGAGGAGAAGGGGGAGATGAAGCGAGCCCAGCAAACATGCCAGCAAGGCCAGAAGGCGATGGTCCAAGAGTGTGGACTGGTGGGCAGACAAATAAAGGAGACCCAACAATAGGGGGTGCAGATCCATCAAGAGGCTTTTCACGTGGCATAGAGAAGCTAGAAGAAAACCAATTTGAGCTACCTCCTACATATTTGTTCTATTGCATCCAAGAGCACATGCAGGCAGTAGATCAAATATGCGAGGCATCGATGAGAAAGTACTTCATCGAACCAAGTATAATGTCTCAAGGCGCAGACAGAAAGGACAGTCGGCGTGAAGGCATGGCGAAGGGCGCGGACAAAAAGGATTGTTGGCGTGAAGTCATGGAGAAACCGACAAGAGAAAAGACGGCGACATGGGTGCCACAAGAGACGACGAAAGCACTGTCGAAGATGATGGTTAAAGTGGCGAAAGTAAAGCCAACAGTAACGCCTATGCGAAGTAGCTGGCGTATTTGGAATCCAGGTCGGTGTAGAAGAGAGCACGTCGTGCTTAGGGGGTGATTGTTAGGAATAAACACGTCGTAGTACGGGGTACGTATCCGAGTAGACACGGGTAGCCGAATAGAGTAGGAATTAGATGTCCTAATCCTACTAGGTTAGATATACTAGAACTACTACATATACACATGTATACCCTATAATCAAAGTATATCGTGACCGCGAGTTGAGCAATACAAGAGAGAAAGCAAGGCTCGACAAGAGCCTTTGGCAATCAAAGTTGTTTTGCGTGTGCGTGCGTGAGTGTACTAGTTAGATCAAAAGAATCGATCGGCTAGCAGCACGTGCATCTCGGCGGAAGTTATCGGGTATGTGCGTGTCATCTCGTCGGAATTTGCGGGTCGTTTCTCGTCATAACGTCCCGGCGAAAGTATTGCCGGGTCTGGGCCAACAGACGCACCATGAATGATCCCATATGAGTTCAAGTATTTTGAAATAAAAATCTCAGATATAACAATTACTTTCTCCATGTATGCAATCAAGTACTCTCTCTGTCCAGAAATAGCTGACTGGGGTTTGACTAGATTCGAATGAATCTAGACGTATTTTAGTGTATAAATACATTCGAATCTAGACAAACTTAAGTCAGTTATTTCTCGACAGAGGGAGTAGTAGTTAGGCATATTCATTCACTAGTTTTAAAATACAATAAAACCTATAAATTGGTATCAAAAGGTTAGTCAATAGGTCTCTACACTCTTCTTTATGTATAGCCATGACTAGTGGATTACTTGACTGATTTTTAATTAAAATCAGTGATTAATACGAGCACATACACTTGTTCTGCTCGATTTTTTCAGGCTAGACTTTTGTGTGTTTTCTACCTTTTACGAAGGCTAAGTTTGGATTTGATTTGTCTAGTCAATTTGACTCAACCTTCTTCCAACTGCTCCCAATGAGAAAATACTTTTTGAAATTTGTGAAACTATAGTTTATTAAAAATACTGTAGTTTCATTCACTCAATAGCCTTGAGGACACTAGTTGCAATGACAAGTCACCACTCACTTAGATCTAGCATCTCTCACTGGATCTGATCCAAAACAAACACACCATTTGACCCACCCGGTGCCTCTACCACCATTCGACCCAAAGCAAGCAAGCTCACTAACCAAATGATCCCTCTCTATCTCTCGTCAAGAGGATGATTACCACATGACTCCAAGTATTTTGAAATCTAAACATCATCAATAATGCTAGACTTGAATGGTGGATCTAGGTTGCAAGCTTCAACGTGCTCAAGCCTTTCATGTATATCTTGTTAACATAGTCTCACTATTACTCCATCTATTTTAAAATATAAGATATTTTAATCTTTTTCTGAAACACATGTACTTGGAAGCCTTTTAGTGTGTAGATTTGAAGAGAAATGACCGAACCTACAGAATAAAAGGACTCTAGATACCCCTGTTTTAGGAAAAAAAGGTAAACCATATTATATTCAGGAGTGAAGCAAGTACTAGTAGTTTTAGTAGTAAACCTAGCTAATGACGAACGACGATTAGCGCTGATACAAATGCAGCCTGGATTTGCCGTTGGTTTATCAACTCATTTGTTCCTAAGACTTCTCCAATAACTTTAAAAACTATAGGTTCATTCCCTAGAAACCGTGTGGCCACTTGTTGGAATGAAAAGTCACCCCTCTCTAACTACCACTAGTTGAAACAGGGCATCCAGTCCCGTGCCGTAAGGGCCTCTAGTCCCGGTTTAAAAACCAGGACTAACCAAGCGGGACTAGAAGCCCAACCACTAGTTCCGGCCCAGTCACCAGCCGGAAAAAATGGCTGTCCACGTGGCCGCCATGGCACGCTCCGGGTGCACCCCCACTAGTCCCAGTGAGTGTATTTCTTATGTCGACTCTATAATCTTTATGCTCGGTGGTAAACGTGCGAATGAACTTGCAAACGTAGAATCCACATAGATTCGACCCCGTGGCTGTCTCGCACACTTTACGAGAATAGAATTCAATCAAAATAATAATCTAGCATCATTATTATATTGAAACTAGAAGTAAAGAGATGCGCAGACATATCACGTGCTACTTAACGAGACTGCCTTAAACGTCAGTGATGACCCAAAAGTGTAGGGGATCACAACAGTCTTCGTGGATAGTATTACCCAATTTATTGATTCGACACAAGGGGAGCCAAAGAATACTTGCAAGCCTTAACAACTGAGTTGTCAATTCAGCTACATCTGGAAATAGTTCTTTCTTACAGAAGTTTATTAGTAGCAACAGTTTGATAGTAGCAACAGCAAAACAACAACAACAGTAAAACAAGAGCAATAGTAACAATAACGGTAACAGTGGGATTCGAGTGCGGTAGGCATAGGGATGGATGGACGGGCGTTGCATGGACAAGTCTAAACATGTAACTTCAAGATCTAGGACACTTCAGATAAATAATAATAAGCATCCAAGTACTAAACAATCCTAGGCATGTGCTCCAAATATAGTCATACGTGCTCGCAATGAGAACTTGCACAAGATCTTCTGTCCAGCCAGCCCATGGCAGCGGGGCCTCTAGGGAACTACTGGCAGTTAAGGTGCTCCTTTTAATAGAGCACCAGAGCAAAGCATTAACACTCCATGAACACATGTGATCCTCAAATCACAGCCATCCCCTCCGGTTGTCCCAATTATTGTCACTTCGGGGCCTTTGGATCCAGACAATGATATGTGTACACAACTTGCAGACAAGATCACAAACAATACTATCATAATGATTCAATAATAAGTTCAGATCTGAGATCATGGCACTCGGTCCCTAGTGATAAGCACTAAGCACAACAAGTTGCAACAAAGTCAAATAACACTAGTAGAGATACTATGCACTATGCCCTGACAGATCTTATTCGATTACATGATAGAACTCATCCAATCCCTACCATCCCCAAGCCTACAGCGGGGGATTACTCAGTCATGGATGAGGGAAACATCGATGGTTGATGGAGAGGCGTTGGTGATGACGATGGCGATGATCCTCTCCAAATTCCCCGTCCCGACAGGGTGCCAGAACGGAGTTTCTGGATCCGAATCTTGGTTTTTGGTGGAGGTGGCGGAGCGGAAATCTTTCTGAAAAACTATCGAACCCCCCTCGGTTTTTAGGTCGAGAGGCAACTTATAGGCACAGAGGGAGGCCGAGGGGGTCTCTAGGGTCTTCTCCGTCTCCGTCTCGTCTTCTGGCTCCGTGGGTCTTCTGGTGAAATAGGATTTTTGGCATATTTTCTAGGATTTTTCCTGATAGTTGTTTTTCTGCACAAAAACTAGACACCAAGGTAATTCTGCTGAAAACAGCGTCAGTCCGTGTTAGTTGTATCCAAATCACACAAGTTTTAGAGGAGAAACAATAGCAAAAGTGTTTAGAAAAGTAGATACGTTTTGGACGTATCAACTCCCCCAACCTTAGCTTATTGCTTGTTGACATGGTTATACCCTACGGGTACGTGACTTCAGCATACCTGGTCCAGCCCAAGGAAGGCCCACAGTAGATATACGCTGGCCCATGAAGATTTTCAGGTGGCCAAGGCCCATGACGCCTTCGGATCCTTGGAGAGCAAGACTAGCATAGATAGGAAATTCAAAGGGGTAAAACCCTAGAACCTGTAACCGACTAGGACTATGCCCTGGACCTGCCTAAGTCTATATAAAGGCCAGGAGGGCACGTCCTAGATCTCTCGACTCATACTTTCGCACACGCCTCCATGCCAGATCGAATCTGCGCACCTTGTAACCTTCGGTTCCGCCGTAATCAAGAGCAGACAAGCAGGAGTAGGGTTTTCCTCCGGGGGCCTGAACCTGGGTAAATCTCGTGTCCCCTGGTTGCTTGTCTGTTAACCGTGCCACGATCTCCAGCATCCCCATCTTCTCCAAAACCCAAGTCCATAACAATGGGCATTGACGAGATTAAACCTCGTCAATTGGCGCCGTCTGTGGGAATCGGGGCTGCTGATTGTGCGATCGTGACGGTCCTGACCCGATCGATCTACAACTCCGCAGCGACGGAGAATCACCTCCTCTTCGGCACTTTCGACTTCACCGCCCACTCGCCGGCCACCATGAAGGATTTCGAGCCCGTAGGCGACGGACTCGAAATTTTGTTCGGGAGCTTCTGCTTCCAGGTGGGACAAACTGGCACACTCCGCCTTCCTGAGCGGGTGCCCGTGCCATTGATCAGGCCCGCCTCGTGGGCTCCACACCCCGTGCTACGCACATCACCATCGACAGATGAGTTCTACAACAGCAGCAACTGCAACTCCGATCTGTGCGATCCGCCTTCGGATGAAGGGACCTATGGTTCCGGATCTGAAAGCTGCGGCAGCAGCGAACCGTTCTACGAGCGCTACCAATGCGCCGCAGTCATCCAGGAGCAACAAACGCCTAACCCGCCGCCCAACACGAACCCGAACCCGCAGGATAGAAACGGCGGAAACGGCGGGAACAGAAGAAGCCAGTCCCCCCCACCCTAAGGGGAAAACAACGGCCACGTCATCCAACTTAGCAAAGAAGGATGGGTCCAGGCACGCCGTGCCATTGCAGGCGACATAGTCCTACCTGTGGACTCCCCACGTGACCTACTGATGGCGTACCACTACCTCCTCATCGAGGAGCACAAGAAGCAAGTCAAGATGCAGGAGACGCTCGACAAACGCAAGCAAGCAGCCTCCGAGTCCAGCGCGCGACGAGCTGCGCTCTCCGCCATGGCACCCGGCTCTAGCACGAATGGAAACCAGGGAAACAAGTACCACTCACGGGTGGAGAACATGGATCCCAAGGAACGCCGCGATGTGACCCGAACTCTCCACACATCGTTCATGGATATGGATGCCGACGGCAACATCATCCCGAAGACACCACAAGCTGCGATCATAGCAGCCACTGCGTATCTCGCGGCCCACCAACCTCCGGAAGGGGACCCAAAAAGAGCCATGCATAAGTCCGCACTCACTGGACTTGGACTCATTGGAGCTATGCTCCACGAAGACGCTCCTGCAGAGCCGAAGAAGAAAGCTCCGGTCAGACGCGACCGGAGCCCCACCCCTTCATCCGAAGAGGAGGAGGAGCACGACCTTCCTGGAAGGAAGAAGAACTCGCATCGCCATAAACGCGACTACGACGCCAGAGACGCGCTTACGCAGCGCAAAATCGACAAAGCACGAGCCAAATGCGCATGCTCGTCCGAGTCCGAGATGGATGAAGATGAAGGAGAACTCTATGGAGCTCGATGCTTCAGCAGATCTGTTCGGCGAACACAGATGCCATGCAATTTCAAGCTTCCTTCGGATACTCCGAAGTTCAACGGCACGCAAGATCCAAAATCTTGGCTCAGCGATCATCTGTCATCCGTCAAGTTGCATGGCGGTAACAAAGAAACCGCCATGCAATGCCTCCAGCTGCAGCTGACAGGCGCGGCGCGGGTCTGGCTCAGCAGCCTATCATCAGGATCCATCCGAAGTTGGGAGGAGTTAGCTTATAGCTTCATCCGAAATTTCAAGGGCACCAGCAAGAGGCCCGCCTCAATCGAAGAGTTGCGAGCCTGCACTCAGAGAACGGGGGAATCTATTCGCTCGTACATATTACGCTGGTCCACCACCAAGAACTCCGCAACACATATCTCCGAGGAGAGGGACATCGACGCCTTCAGAGACGGTGTCAAACGCCAAGATTTCAAGGAGGAACTTGGGCGTGTCAAGCCCAATACACTCGACCACCTCATGGAAATTGCCAACAGTTGGGCAGACGGCGAAGATTGCATCCAGCGAGCGCAATCAGATGAAGAGGACGACTACGGCCGAAGGAGAGAACGCCGCAGCAAGAGGAGATCGCGTGTCTACGAAGACCGCGACGGACCCGACATGGTCGCGGCTGGCTACGCCGACTGCCGCAACGACAACAGCCGCAACAGCGGAGGATACCGCGGAGGAAATTTCCGCGACAGCGGACGACCAACACAGTCGTGGCAACGCCGTGACCGCGACAACGGACCCTCAGCATTCGACAAACTTTCGGGTCCATGCACCATCCACTTCTACATCGACAAACAAGATGGCAAAAAGAAAGCCAGTCACATGCTCAAGGACTGCCACGAGTTCCAGAAACTCAGCGAAAACATGGTGCAGATGAGGCAACAAGCCCCAACCCCTGCGTTCGGAAACGCACCCGCGCCAGGAGAAATAGCACACGGAGCTCCTCCACCGCCACCTATTAGAGGCCCAAACCAACCAGTCGCACCAGCGCAAAACAACGCCGGGGTCGGGTACCCCCCACCAAAGGGAGCACTAAATATGATCCAGAAGGGACGCCCCACAAACAGGGTGCAGAAGAAAATCACCCGACAAATCAACTTGGCCGTGGCAACTCCGCCTGCAATCCCTGAGTACCTCAGCGGATCGAAGTCCTGCATCACATTCACTCGCGCGGATCACCCTTGCCAGATCCCTCGCCCAGGTCATGCTGCCCTGGTGCTGGAGGCGCAGATCAGAGGCTTCGAGATGAGTCGTGTCTTCATGGACGGCGGCAGAGGCATCAATCTGATGTTCGCAAGCACTCTAGCAGCTATGCGGATCCCGCAATGCAGCCTGGAACAATCAGACACAACGTTCCACAGCATTGTCCCAGGAAAGGGCATATTCCCCCTGGGCAAAATAGGGCTCAACGTCATCTTCGGGAAGCCGGACAACTTTCGGCAGGAGCGCCTTGAATTCGAAGTGGTGGACTGGCCGTCGCAATACCACGCCATCTTGGGGCGTGTAGCATTCGCAAGGTTCCTGGCCGTCCCACACTACGCATACCTACTACTCAAGATGCCAGGACCAAGGGGCGTCATCACAGTCCACGGGAGCTTCACCCGATCGGACCAATGCGACAGGGATTTCAACAAAATCTCCCAGTCTTTCGGCATGCAAGACGAGCTTGTAAGGCTCCGTGAGGTAACGGACAATGGGGTACCCCCAGTCACAAGGCAGAACGCACCTGACATGTCCTTCGACTCCACCGTCAACACCAAGAAAGTACAGGTCCATCCGACGGATGCCTCCAAGACGGCCTTGATCGCCAATTACCTTAGCACCGCATAGGAAGGCGCGCTCGCCTGGTGTCCTGCGGACATGCCAGGAGTTCCCAGGGAATTCGCCGAGCACGCACTCAATGTCTTTCCAGACACCAAGCCAGTCAAGCAGTCCATCCGAAGACTGTTGGAGCCACGAGCCGAAGCTATCGGCAAGGAAATCAATAGACTACTCGCTGCAGACTTCATCCGGGAAATCAAAGAAAGCGAATGGCTTGCAAACACGGTGATGGTCCCAAAGAAGGACACGGACATCCTGCGGATGTGCGTGGACTTCACGTCACTAAATAAGCATTGCCCAAAGGACCACTTCCCTCTTCCACGGATCGACCAGATCATCGATTCGACTACAGGTTGCGAGAAACTCTCCTTCCTTGACGCCTACTCAGGCTATAACCAGATTTGGCTCAAGGTCGAAGATCAGGAGAAAACGGCGTTTATCACACCGTTCGGAGTATTCTGTTACAACACAATGCCCTTCGGGCTAAAGAACGCGGGTGCCACGTACCAGCGATGCATGCAGGCCTGCCTCAAGGACCAGATCGGTCGCAATGTCCAAGTATATGCCGACGACATAGTAATAAAAACTAAGGAGGCAAGGACACTTATCGACGATCTCCGCGAGATGTTCGAAAACCTTGATCGCTACAGGATCAAGCTCAATCCTGAAAAGTGCGCCTTCGGTGTCCCATCAGGTCAGCTGCTCGGGTACTTCATCTCTCAACGAGGGATCGAGGCGAACCCGAAGAAAATCAGAGCCATCATGACGATGGAGAAGCCGAAAAACCTCAAGGGCGTCCAGCAGCTCGCAGGACGAGTAGCGGCACTAAGCAGGTTCATCAGCCGCATGGGCGAGAAGGCCCTACCATTCTACCAGCTGCTGCGCAAGGCAGACAAGTTCGAGTGGACACCAGAAGCCAACGACGCATTCGAAAGCCTCAAGCGGCTCCTCTCCACCTCGCCCGTTTTGGTCACGCCAAAGGAGCGCGAGCCCCTGCTGCTGTACATAGCAGCCACACACCAGGTGGTCAGCACCGTACTCGTGGTCGAACGAGCCGAAGAAGGCAAGACCCACGGGGTCGAGCACCCAATTTACTACCTCAGCGAGGTACTGACACCAACAAAGCAGAGGTACCCTCACTACCAGAAGCTAGCCTACGGCATGTTCATGACGGCTCGATGGCTAAGCCATTACTTCCAGGAGCACCAAGTGATGGTCGTCAACGAGGCACCCCTGAACAGCATTCTGAATAATCCAGAGGCCACAGGACGGGTGGCCCTGTGGGGCATCGAACTATCACCCTTGGACATCGTCTACGAGAAGCGACACACAATCAAATCTCAAGTCCTTCCGGACTTCCTGGTAGATTGGATGGAGCTGCAGCTGCCAAACACCCCAGACATGTCGCAGTCATGGACAATGCACTTCGACGGCTCCAAGCGCGAAGCCGGAGCAGGGGCAGGGGTCATACTGACCTCCCCGCAAGGCGACAAGATGAAGTACGTTCTTCGGATGAAATTCAGAGCCTCCAACAACAAGGCCGAATACGAAGCCCTCATCCATGGCATGAGGATGGCAAAAATATGCGGCGCAACGCGCCTGGTCATCTACGGTGACTCCAACCTCATCGTCCAGCAGACGATGAATGAGTGCGACGCACATGCCGAAAACATGATCGCGTACCGCGCGCTCTACAACGCACTCGAAGGTGAATTCGACGGCTACGAACTTCGGCACGTTGGAAGAGAAAGCAACGAGGAAGCCGATAGACTCGCCAACATCGGCTCCACTTGCGCAAAGGTGCCACCAGGAGTGTTCCTCGAACAGATCTGCGTACCATCCATCAAGCGAAAGTTCCCCAAGGGATCACCCGAAGAAGCAGAACACTCGGGAGCCACGCTACCCGAAGGACACGAAGGATCCGAAAAGCTGGACACAGAGGTAGCCATGGTCAACCTAATGCAGGTCATGGCAGTCGAAGAAACTTGGACACGACCATACCTCCAGTTCTTGATAACCGGAGAATTGCCTGACAGCCCAACAGACGCCCGACGCATATCTCGTCGGTCAAAAGCCTTCACCGTCATCAACGGCGAGCTGTACAAGCGCAGCATCACGGGTGTACTTCAACGGTGCGTCACCATCGACGACGGCAAGGCCATACTCCAAGACATCCATGAAGGCATCTGCGGCCACCACGCAGGCAGCCGCTCCCTTGTCGCTAAAGCTCTACGAGTAGGATTATACTGGCCAACGGCCATGAGCGACGCAAAGGACATCGTCCGAAGATGCAACGGATGCCAACGGTTCGCCGACAAACCGCACGCACCTGGGTCCGAGCTCAGACCCATACCTATAGCTTGGCCTTTCGCTTAATGGGGCCTCGACATGATCGGCAAACTGCCAAAATCCTCGAAAGGGGGACACGTCTTCCTCCTGGTTGCAGTCGACAAATTCACCAAGTGGATCGAGGACATGCCGGTCACCAACCAGAAAGGCAAAACTGCCGTCAAGTTCTTCGAGTCCATTGTCTATAGGTTCGGCATACCACACAGCATCATCACCGACAACGGATCAAACTTCATCTCCGAATAATTCCAGGACTTCTGCGAAGGCCTTGGGATCAACATCACGTATGCCTCAGTGGCACACCCGCAAACGAACGGGCAAGTGGAAAAGGCCAACGGCCTAATCGGCGCCGGCATCAAGAAGCGCCTCATGAGCTCACTTGAACAAAAAGCTGGAAACTGGACAAAAGAGCTACCATCCGTCCTGTGGAGCTTATGGACTACGCCAAACAGCTCCACCGGCTACACACCGTTCTTCATGGTACACGGAGCTGAGGCCGTGCTACCAGCCGAAGTACGCCACCAGGCCCCGCGGGTCGTCGCTTACAGCGAAGCCGAATCCACGATTGCACTTGAAGACGCTGTCGACACACTCGACGAAGCACGGGATATAGAAGCAGCTCGATCAGCGGTGTACCAGCAGAGTCTCCGCAACTACCACAGCCGCCGGCTGCGCCCAAGATCCTTCGTCGAAGGAGACCTCGTCTTGCGACTCAAGCAAAAGCGACCGAATAAATTCGAGTCACCATGGGAAGGACCCTACGTCATCACCGAAGTCATCCCAGGTGGCGCCTATCGCCTCAAGCACGTGGAGTCTGGAGTCGCATACTCCAACCCATGGAATATCTCGCACCTGCGACGATTCTATCCGTAGCAACCTACCCCCTTTTACTTTCAATAAGGCTTTCAGCCAAGGCTATTCAGCCGAACAATGTACCTCCTCCATCACGATATAAATAAAGCTAAGTGTCTCGCCCCAAAACTTCGGTTCACTATTTTCTGCAACTCTACTACATGCTACAAACGCACTCGGGGGCTCCCCCCACCTCACGATTTCATCGACTGAGGACCAAACATGTACACCTGAGTAGCTGACAACGTCAGGCAAACGAAAAGGACACGTACTCAATCAAAGCACTGCGTGCTCACAAACAAACAGACCTTTACAACAAAGGGCACAACACGCCCAGCCGAAATATACAAATTTTACATCTCTCTCTTTTTACAGGTACTACCTATGTTGAAGAATAACCTGGGTACGCTGCTCAAACAAATCTACAATCTGTTCGGCATACTGCCTTATAGCCGCGTAATGCGGACGCATGTCCCACTCGCCACCATCAGGGCGAAGAGGTGGCCCAGCGGCCACAACAGCAAAATCCACGTCAGGCCGGTGCAGCCTCACAAGAGACAAAGCAGCCTTCACTCCTGCGACAAGCTGCTGCCGCACCAACTCCTTGACATTGCTTACGCTTCGAAACTTCTACAGAAGACCCGCAAGGCTTGTCGGTACGGCATCCAAAGGGAACATGACGTGCAGCACCGAGGCAAGCGATGTCTGCACTTGGCGGAGAACCCGTGAAACTTGATGAACACGATCCTGCACCGTCGCCAGAACTATGGCGCGATCACGATCCATCCAGAAAAAGCCGCCGGCCTCCATGTCCTGTTGAGTCAAGCAATTGACCCGAACAGCGACACGCTCCTTTTCTTCCCTCGGAGCAAGATTCGCACCTGCAACAATCGCACAAAATAAGAGTAAGGCCAGCAGGATCATCCGAAGAACCGAGCTACAGCTCGAACCAAAGAACAACTTACATTGCAGCTGCTCGGACAGCCGAACCAGCTCCGCCATCAAGTACTCCTCTCTGGCTGCACCACGATCCGCCTTGGACTTCCAAACGTCGGCATGACCGCGTAACCCGAGCAACTCCCTCTCCAGACTACGCACATGATCCTGAAGGAAAGTGAGCTGCGAGGAATCATCCAAGGATGGTCGCAACGGCATTGCGGATGAGGCGTCAACAGGATCATCACCTGAAGGAACCTAGAGCGGCAGCAAAATAAAGGAACACAGACATTCAGCCAAGGATAGAGCACAACTCAGAGGAATTCATTAAATATATAAGGCCACTACATGGCACAAGGATGGTGTTCTTCACGATATTTACAACAAAAGTAGACTACAAACTACCCTACGCCTACTACGCCTATGATGCAGGACCCTGAGTCGCCTCGGAGCCAGACTGCCTAGCTTTGGCCCCACCCTGCTGCCGCAGTGCATACTCAGACAGCAAATCAATGAGCTTGGGCCCATATCGCTTGCAACGAGCAGAATAGGCAGCAAAGGCTACCTCGGATCCATCCGCAGCCGTCGGCATCTGAGAGGTGTTCTGGGGCAGATCCAGCTCCGCTCCAGCCACCAAGGCCATCGCCAGCCCGACAGACGCGCCGATGCCCTTCTGCTTGCGCTTGTACGCCGCAGGCGCTTCGGCTGACAGAGCCTCTGCCAGAGCATCCACATCATTAAAAGCTGCGCCCTTCGGGACAAGCTCCTTGTAGAAGCGACCAAGGACCTCTTTCGCCTTGGCAAGGGAGTTGACGACGGTGCTGCAGCGGTCTTCGACCGCCACAGTGGCATCATCTAGAGCACTCCCGTGCTCCAGAGCACCGCGGTCGAACACGATGCCTGCGGCATCTGAGACAAAAAGAAGAAAAGCATGAAGAAAAGCAGCATAGAAGAAGACCCGAAGAAAAAGAAACAAGTACAAAACTAGCACTCACCCAAAATAGCCTTGGCAGCAGCCATGAGCTTCGCCGCCACCTCTCTTTCACGAGCAGCCGCAACGGTGGCCAGCTGCTCCTCACGATCTGTGGCCTCTTGCTGCAGACGCTCCTTCGCTTCGGCTGCCTTAGTCAGCTCTAGATCGAGGCGCTCTTTCGCGCCAATGGCGGCTTTAGCCTTCTGCTCCGACTGACCAAGGCTCTTCTTGAGAGCGTCGACCTTACGGAGAGAATCGTTATGCTCCTCTGCATTCAAGACAAGCAAGTGTTAAACATAAGAACCAGGATACATAAGAGAGGCATTGAAAGACAGATGGATACCTTGAAGCTGCCGAAGGTTCGCCTCCAGCGCTAGGCGCTCTTGCACCAGCCGCTTGGCCTCCTGCACAAAAGGCTGCAGAAAAACAAATAGCAGTAAGAAAAGGGCTTGGGGGCTACGCCCAACACAAAGGAGTAAAAAACAAAATTCGCACACAAAGACACTCGGGGGCTCCCCCCCGTGACATGAAGCAGAAAAACTTACATGCTCTGATGGTGACTCCGAAGGACCGCCTGCGAAATTCTGAGGCGCAACCACCTGCACCTCCTGCAATGGAGGATCCGGAGCCACGCCACCCGAGGTCGCCACCATCTGAGGCGGAGGAGACGCTATTTTCGACTCCCCCATCATCTCTTGCGCACCACCACTGGAGGAATCATGGGAGGAATGCCTGCATATGAACCAATCAGCATAAGCGCGGCAACCATGAAGGACAAAGGACAATAGTACAAAAAGAAACTTACGAGCCCAGTGAGCTCAGGTCGAAGACAGGAGGAGTCCTTCGGGCTCTTTTCTCCTCCTTGTTTTCTTCCTTCTTCTCCTCCTTTTTCTCTTCCTTCTTCCGCTTTGCTGGCGGGTGCGGCGCTACAGCCCGCACAGGAATGGCAGGAATGGGAGAAGTAGAAAACCCATGACCGTCACTATGACGCTCAAGGCCCAGAGGGTTTCTGGGAGTCGGAGGAGTCGAGGCATCCGAAGACTCGCTGGAGCTCCGTGACCGTTTTCGCGTATGGTCCTCACTCGACTCGTCGGCATCCTCCGCCGGAGATCGCGCCGATGGTAGCTCGGACACGGAATCAACCACTTCATTATCCGGGGCATTCGGATACCTTTCGGGCAACGGCGGTACCATGCCCGGCACTTTGAAGCTCTGCAAAAACAGAAGGAACTTTGTTAGCAAACAAAGGAACTAAAAACACAGCCGACAAAAAGCACTACATGCACAAATCTACACCTGCGGTACGGCCAACGTCGAAGAAAATGGAGGAGTTAGCGACTTCCCCGGGATCTCTTCTCCGGCTTTGAACTTCAGCAGCGCGCGAAGGGCCCTGTCAAGATCCCCCTCGGACATTTTCTCAGCCGAAACCCTCGTCGGATCACGGCGCCTAGAATAAAGAAACATCGGGTGCGCCCTCGCTTGGAGAGGCTGCACCTGACGCTCAAGAAAAGTCCGGATGATGTCCACGCTGTTCACCTCTTTCTCCAGAATCAGCTGGAGATCCTCCACCCGACGGTAAAGGGCCTCTATCTCCTCCACCTCACCGTCCAAGATTTGGTTTTTCCAAGACCTTTTTCTCTCAATCATTTGGGAGGGGTCAAAAGGAACAAGACCAAAATCTTGCCCGGGCACTACGGAGTCGCGGATATAAAACCATCGCCTCCGCTAGTACTGGACAGATTCAGACATGGAAAAGGAAAAGAAGAGCAGATTGGGACTAAGGGAGATGATGAAACCCCCAATGGGATACACACCATCCGAACCAGATTGCCTCTTCACGGAATAGAGCTTCTGGAAGAGGCCAAAGTGCGGCTCAATGCCAAGCCAGCACTCGCAAAACGTGATAAAACACGCAATGTGGAGAAGAGAATTGGGAGACAGATGATGAAGCTGAATCCCATAGAAGAAGAGCAGTCCACGGAGGAAGTCGTGGACCAGAAAAGAAAACCCACGCAAAACGAAGGCGAGAAACATAACCCGATACCCAGATGGGGGACGGGGGATTATCTCATTGCCGGGGAGTTTGACGGCCTCCCTATCTTGCGGGATCAGGCCCCGCTCGCGAAGCTTGCGGAGATCACTCTCCCGCGTCTCTGATCGCCGCCAGCCACCATCGGTGACGCGAGTAGCGGCGGTGCCCTTTTTTCCTCCGGCGGCGCTGGTCCCAACCGCAGATGAAGATTTCTTTGGTTTCCCCATTGCGCTACGGCGACGCCGGCGGTGAAAACGCAGAAAGAACGAAGGAAATGTGGAAGGATATCCCAGCGCGAAGCAAGAATCGCTCGAGCACAAGGAGGCAGTGAACACAAGAACTGGTGCGGTGAAAACAAACCACGGTTTCCCCCAATGATTATAACAACGAAGACGACGAACGGCAGTCGTCCATCCAGAAGACCTAACGCCAACGACAGATCTGACCGTACACGTGTCAGCATCACAACGAACCGTCGTTACCACGCCATCCACTATGCGTGAAAATCGAGGAGACGCCGTAATTATCTCCACGCCGCGCGTGACCGGTCAATTCAAAGTCAGCAAGTGGGACCCACGTTCGTCCAGTCAAGTCATCTCTGGCGTAGCAGACGCTTGAGGTCATCGATCGTCAGCACTGATGTCATCAAAAGCTATACTAGCACCAACTACAATTCTTCAGCTCCACAGCTAAGAGTACTCACTCGAATCTTCGATTCGACTAAATAATCGGGGGCTACTCCTATCAGGAGCGCTGGCCGCGCACCCGGAAGATGAATAACGACAAAGTATTTCTTCGAGTCCTACGTCGAGTCTACGACTCCACTACGGACTCGGGGCTACTCCCATAGGGAGGATGGATTTAAGCATCCGAATTTTTTTTGAGTCCTACGGACTTAACAACCGAACAATGCTTGAACTAAAGTCTCTGCTCGAGTCTACGACTCGAATAGACACTCGGGGGCTACTCCCATAGGGAGCGCTGGTCGCGCACCCTATGAATTCTTCGACTGTGATCTTTCGGATCAGCACGCAAAAACTTTTTGGCATCTCTGCCCCAACAAACGCTGAGTGAGCGACAATCTCCTTGGCCACCCGAAACACCTCCGCGGTGACAAATGTTCGGATGCTGCGTCTGCGACGCAAAGATAAGACCTGCAGATATCATATGACGGCCTGGCAATGTACATGACTACGCTCTGCTAGTACAAATCCATGTCAACAGGCATGATGAAAAATCCCGACGGACGCGTTGGGTACATTAATTAAAATCACTGGAATTCCACTCCTGTAAGTCCTCCACGGCCTGAGTTGAATTACGCCAGCATATGTTCCAGGTCCGAGTTGAGGGACTCGAACTTGAAGAAGATCGTGTTGTTTCGTCCTAAGACAGTTAACTGACCCTGATCCGTCGGGTGAGTCAGGCACACGCGTCAACAATCCCTACACACATATACTATTAATACATAGTTGCACCCGAAAGATGGAAGAGTCCTCAGCCGAATCTACGATTCGACTGATCACTCGGGGGCTACTGACATGGTTATACCCTACGGGTACGTGACTTCAGCATACCTGGTCCAGCCCAAGGAAGGCCCACAGTAGATATACGCTGGCCCATGAAGATTTTCGGGTGGCCAAGGCCCATGACGCCTTCGGATCCTTGGAGAGCAAGACTAGCATAGATAGGAAATTCAAAGGGGTAAAACCCTAGAACCTGTAACCGACTAGGACTATGCCCGGGACCTGCCTAAGTCTATATAAAGGCCAGGAGGGCACGTCCTAGATCTCTCGACTCATACTTTCACACACGCCTCCACGCCAGATCGAATCTGCGCACCCTGTAACCTTCGGTTCTACCGTAATCAAGAGCAGACAAGCAGGAGTAGGGTTTTCCCTTCGGGGGCCTGAACCTGGGTAAATCTCGTGTCCCCTGGTTGCTTGTCTGTTAACCGTACCACGATCTCCAGCATCCCCATCTTCTCCAAAACCCAAGTCCATAACAATGGGCATTGACGAGATTAAACCTCGTCACTTGTCCTCAAGCAATTCAGTTGAAAACTGAGTGTGATAAAAGAACTTTCACGAACACATTTGCTTCATATGATGTATATATTCTCAGCACAAGAGTAGATGCTTAAACCAGTCATAATAAGAAGTATGCAACCAAGTCTACTCAATAGTCATCGCAAGCTATGAAGAGAAACCAACTCAATAATAATAAGTAGCATGGAACATAAACATAAGCAACATTGCAATGCTCATAATAAGGTATGATAGAGTGGTATCTCGCTTGCCTTTGTTTGTAGAGAACAATATAAATGCCGAGGCACCTCTGAAGTTCAAGTGAAGACTGGAAGTAAAGATATCAAAGATACAAGCATCAAATTCATGACATAATTAACCAAGTTTTGGAACAAACACAAAAATGACAACTATTCTCTCAAGAAGGTGCTCATAGAATACGCGGTGACTCGACAAGGTTGTGAAAAGTTTGAAAGTCTTCCAAATGTTGAAAGGAAGGTACTCATTAGCTTTGAGCTCTCATTGCCCCTATCATAGGCATCTTCATGTGGTTAAGGTGAAAGTGAGGTCCAATCTGAGTTATATGCTTGACAGACCATAAACTGGAAATCCCAAGTCCCTTGAGTATGAGGGCTGCTCCGCATGCTACTCAACTTTGGTTACCTGTAAGTTCTTGTCATTGTAAATACATGCATATCATAGAGAACCGCCAACGGGGTACCCCTTGCACATGATACAGGAGCTATCCCGTGATCAAAATGACAAGGCAAGCAGACAATAACCATCACAGCGATCTTTTTATTTACTATGTGCATAGATTTTTATTGAGGTTGCTTCATAAATGCTCATTATGGTGATGCTGCAAGTTTCCACCATGATTAGGCATGGCTTAGGCTAGCGGCCCAGGCTTTTATTTAACACAATGTATAGACTCCATGAACTCACAAGCATATAACTTTCATGGACATGTCACAATGGTTCAAGATTATTAAGTGCGCAGAATAAAGTGTGCCATCAAGTTCATAAGAGCTTTACTAACTAACTTTCTCAAAACAAACAAACATTTTATTTGGAAGAAAACAAGGCATATAGAATATGCATTGAAATAACAAATGATGCTAATAGGTAGGTATGGTGGACACAACTGGAAATATTAGTTTTGAGGAGTTGGAAACACAGGTAGAGCTCATACTCAGTGCAAGTGAAGGCTAGCAAAAGAGAGGGAGCGACAAACGAGAGAGCAATAATTGTCATAATCATGCTTGCAACAAAACAGGACTAATTATGGCATGAAAGTGATACCAGAACTCTGAGGCAAAATAAATCATCGAGGCTTACTGACTATTGATTAGTCATATGCATGCGTGATCATGTGCCAAGTTGATTCACATGAAACTTTTAGAGGAGGATACCACAATATCATACCAAAATATGAATAAAATAATGCAAACAAACATTCATATGACATGCTACAAACTATTAGCAAGATGGAGCTAATCATAGACAAGCGAGAACTATTAAGTGTTGGGAATATGCCCTAGAGGCAATCATGTATGATGAGATTTCCCATTGTATTCATAAAGATATAAAGTTGTCCTTGTATAAACATCTGATGTGTATCATTGAATATGTGATTCGGTTGTGGAACTATACATTCATGTTGTTTGTACTAAATATCCTTGGTCATTGAGGTTGTGCTGGACACACAACTTAGACCAATGTGAAAGTCGGCTTGATGACTCGGTTCTACTTGTCATGGGCATGGTGATGCTATTCCGACTTACACAGATTCGGCTAAAGAGTTTAGCGAATCGGATTGACCCATATTGAGGTACAACGAACAAGTTGTCATTTGTATATCTCAATCAATGTAATCCTTAGACCTGAGGTTGTTGCATAGTTAGAGTTGAGGATCGCCGAATTAGGTTCTGTCAAACGTTAATCCATAACTGGGCAGTCATAAAGGTAGAGTTCGGGTCGACTGAGAATCAAGCTGCGTGATGTGAATAACTAAGACGGGATTTTGCCCCTCCACTTGGAGAGATATTCTCTAGGCCCTCTCGGATGATATGATTCGGAAAGCATGGCCATGCACGACTCGGTTAAGTGTTAACCGAGGCGATCAACTAAGAGTTAGTCAGGTGAATCACTTATCTCGGATCGAGAAGAGAGTCGCACTATTTAAGGGATGACAAATATTCGCCTATAGTCTGACAAGGTATATCGTGAGGCAAAAGGGACTCAGACGTAAGTCGTATTGGAAAGGCAAGTCGTCATGACTCTTTGGTACTTGGGAGTCGGCACGTTCTGCTAGGAGCCTCTACCGACTGATCGATTGAGAGTCGGACTCTAGTCGTGTCCAAGTTGCCAAGATCCTGCGGGGTCACACACTTAAGAGCGGGAGCAAGTTCAGATAGGATCTAAACCGGAAATCTGGTTGGGTTGGACCCGAGCCGGATTTGGACTGATTCAGTGAGTCAGACTCACATGGACTAATAATATATGTGCTTTAGTGAATGGGCCACAATAGTGGAGCCCACGTTCACTCCCTATATATAGTGGAGCGCAGTAACCCAGAAGGGTTAATCGTTCATCGGTTAGGTCATTCCATGAGTTAGAAACCCTAGCTCCACAACAGTCCTGCCGACATACCGAACCTAGCAGTTCGCCGCCGGTGCTCCTCCTTGTACGTGTGGATACCAGCAGAGGTGCTGTACGATTAGCACCAGGACGATCGGATCGCGAAGGACTACACTGCATCAACTGACGCGCTTCATCAGTAATCCGCAACTGCGCATCTAGTGGTAAACCTCGTGGCCTTCTACCTCAGCTAGATCTTGAGATCACCACGTTAGAGGGAAAAGTTTTGTTTTATCTCTACGTGGCCCAACACTAAGCATCTATCAGTAACATACACCTTACAATGAATAGACTAAGCACGCTCACAATGATGAGTATATGTACAAAAATGAAACAAATAGAGTTCGTTACCAGCCTCTTACCACACCTCAAGTTGTATTAATCTTCATTATTGCCCTTCATTTGTGTGACTTGAATAATAACATGAAACCAAAATCCACTGAGGACGGCTGAACCCTGCGAAGAACTCACAAAACCAAAGAAGAAGAACAAATATTTTTTGTGTTTTCTATTTTTTTCAAACAAGCCAACAAAGCAAAAACAAACCAAACAAAGCAAAATCTTTTTGGACTTTTCTTTTAAGGCAAACCAAAACCAAAAAGCAAAGAAACAAACCAAGAGAAACAACGAAAAGATTTTTGGTATTTTTGTGTTTTTGAGAAAGAAGCAACAAGAACCAAAAAGAAAGAGAAACAAAGGATATACAAAGAACCGACCGAACATGATATATATATGAGTGTGATGTCGGTATACCTCGCCCCAAGCTTAGGATTTTGGCCTAAGTGGGGCTCAATCCCATGGTGCCCAACTAGGTGCACCTCTGTAGTATGACGAGGAGGCTCCCTCGTCGTGGTACGAGCTCGAGGACTCCCTTGTGTAGTGTACAACGGGGTCATATGAGGGTGCTTCCTCCTGATAGTGTCCATAGAAGCTACGAGAGCGCAACTTGTCATCCATCTCCTCCTTGGAGCGTGATAAATGTCCATGTGAAATACTGAACAAAGTGGTTTGGGGTAGAGGGATCTCTCTCTCTTCCCCGTCAATAAACAACATTTTATAGACCAAGTTCTCAAGGGTAGAGCTAGTGGTGACAAAGTGGTTTGGGGTAGAGGGATCTCTCTCTCTTCCCCGTCAATAAACATCATTTTATAGACCAAGTTCTCAAGGGTAGAGCCAGTGGTGACAAAGTGGTGCGCCTTCATGGCAGCAAGATCAAGCCTCTAAGGAGTCAAAACTGTATCATTTGGATCAACAACAATGTTCAAGGTAGTAGCAACACGCATAGCAATAATTCCCCCATAAATAGGTCCCTTAGAAGTTAAGCGACGGGCAATGAGAGAATCAATATTATACTTAGTATCATTGTTGAGCGCAGCAGCTAAGAAGGCCAAATGATAGCTGGAAATATTACTAGTGTTCTCCCTACCAAGAACACTAGTGGCAAGATAATACGTGAAGTACCTGATGGCTGGAAGCTGAATGTTTCTTATCTTTCCCCGTTGAGCTCTACGGTTATCATCATTGGTTATTCCACGGTAGAGCTCCAACAAATTAGCTGGTTGAGCTGAAAACTTCTTTGCTGACCCACCTGTACCAAGTCCTAGAGCTTCACAAAATTTCTTCAGAGTCATACAGTAAGTCCTGCCATAAATCTTGAAAGAAACATCGGGATTGAACATGCTGTTAGTAAAGGAGAAGCTCTCCACAAATGTTTTAGTGAGCGTAGCATATTGCACGCTCTCATCATGCATAAGACTTGTTAGACCAGCCCTTCGAACCAAGGTCATAAAATCATCAAGAATCCCAGCAGCCCGCAAGAAGGTTTGGCAAGGAAAAGCGGAGGGGTGCGCATCCCCCTCATCTCCCTCATCGCCAAATCGCGGAGTGATGAGATCCTCATTGTATGAGGGCCTAGCATGGGAGGATGATATTGAAGGCCTTATCCTTCTAGGTGCATCACTCTAAAATATCTCTCCAAATGTGTGGTTGTCCATGACCACTCTATTCTGAAATTTTTAAACAAGCATCAAACCAAGTGATTTCCAACTTGATAAATGATGAGAAACTACTATAGGAACTTGCTAAAGGGCTACACATGCATCAAAATGAAATCTCTAAGCATAGAATAAGCATGCAAGATCACACAACCTGTCACCTATAGCAGCAAAATACTCAAAATACAATCTACCAATCACAAATCTAATTGGACAAGTGGAGGAGGCACATACCAAGGAGCAATCCCTCCAAAAATCAGCAGCAAAGATGGGATGAGCAAGGAGATTGAAAATCGCGAGCCAGAACAGCAAGAACTCGAGCTTGAGCAAGTTTTCCGGTGTTTTTCAGGAGAGAGAAATAAGATGGCTGTGAGGGGGCACCTTGAAGGGTCCTAGGTGGGCCAGACCCCCCCAAGGCGCCACCCACAGGTAGGCCGTGCCTACCATGGGTGTGGTGGACTGGGGTGGCCCCCTGGGTCACTTCAGGTGTCCCTCTGCCCCTTTTTTCAAGGAAAAATTTATTTTGAATTTTCTAGGATTTTCCGGGAAACTTTATTTTTGGCCAATTTTCAGGGTATGAAAATTGATTTTCTCGCAGAAATAGTTTTTTAGAAGAAGCAAAAGCAAACCAAAATCCAAACTACAGAAGTTCTAATACACTCTAACAACTAACAAAACCAAAGATAGAAAAAGAAAGGCAAAGACTAGGAAGGAGAAAAGTAAAAGAAAGCAAGTATAACCACAATGGAAACATTATTTTGTTCATTAAAATCCTTTTGTTAACAAGGTTGATCAAGTCTTGTTACCAAAAAAATCTTATATGAAACAAAACTTTGCAATCCACAAGGTGATTATGTTACCTTATACTTGATAGCAATGTTCCCAATCATAATAGTTTCAAAATTTTCTTGTGGAATGGGACAATATATTTCTCCAACCTTGATACTCTCAATATGTTCAATGCAATTCAGGCAATAGCTTCTAGCAACCTTATTGGGGAAATAAATATTATGCTCTTTGTCATTAATATTGAATGTTACTTTTCCTTGATTACAATTGATGACAGCACCTGCAGTATTAAGAAAAGGTCTCCCAAGAATAATAGACATATTGTCATCTTCAGGCATCTCAAGCATAACAAAATCAGTTAAAACCAAGCAATTATGAGCCACTTTGACAGTAACATCCTCACATATACCAACAGGAATAGTAGTTGACTTATCAGCCATTTGCAAATATATATCAGTTGGTATCAACTTTTCTAGCTGGAGTCTCTTGTAGAGAGAAAAAGGCATAACACTAACTCCAGCTCCCAAATCACATAAAGCAGTTCTAACATAATTATTCTTAATAGAGCAAGGAATAGTTGGTATACCTGGATCACCAAGTTTCTTTGGAACCTTACTATTGAAGGAATAATTAGCAAGCAAAGTAGAAATCTCCTCATTAGGAATCTTCCTTTTATTAGAGACAATATCCTTCATATACTTTGAATAAGGAGGCAACTTAATAGCATCAGTCAAAGAAATTTGCAAAAATAAAGGTTTCATCCACTCACAAAACTTGTTGTATTGTTCTTCCTCCTTTGACTTGTGTTTCTTACCTGGAAAAGGCATAGGTTTCTGCACCCAAGGTTCTCTCTCTTTACCATGTTTATTAGCAATAAAATCTTCCTCAGTGTACCTAGTGTTCTTAGTGTGCTTCTCAGGTTCTTCCTCAACTTCCTCCTTATTAGGAGCATCATTATTATTACCACTTTCAGTTTCAGCATCAGAGACAGATATACTATTAGGATCTACAGTAGGTTCAAGTGGTTCCTCAACTATCTTATGTTTCTTTTTATTTCTCTTACAAGGACTACCACTACTTTCACCTTGTTGAGAATCATGCTTAATTCTTTTAGGGTGTCCTTCAGGATATAAAGGATCTTGAGTAGCTATACCACCCCTAGTTCTAATTCCATAAGCATATTTATCTCCCGAGGCATTAACTAGCATATCCTTTTGTACCTTAGCAAGTTGATCAAGTTGGGTTTTAACCATTTGAAAGTGTTTACAAAGCATTTTAATATCATTAGAAGTTCTTTCCATAATATCTTTCAACTCATTGATAGCTCTGGAGTTTTCCAATAAATGATTCTGAACTTGTTTATTAAAATTACCTTGTTTAACAATAAAAATGTCAAGTTCCTCTAAGCATTGATCAGGAGGCTTACCATAAGGAATATCACCTTCATTAAAGTTGAGAGAGTGTACCTCAATAGTAGATGAGTGGGGAATTGGCTTACATAATTCTTCCATAGGAGGTAGATTCTTTACATCTTCAGCTCTAATACCTTTCTCCTTTAGACATTTCTTAGCTTCCTTCATCACTTCATCATTTAATGCAATAACTCCCCTCTTCTTCGGTGTTGGTGTTGGAACTGGTTCAGGAGTAACTGGTTCAGGAACAATAGTCTCAGGTGTATTTCGCTTAGTTGAAGTCCAATCATCATAATTCTTGCTTATCTTAGCCATTAATTCTTTAGCACCTGCAGGAGTTCTTTTCCTGAAAACACAATCAGCAAAGCTATCTAGGTAGGTCCTAGAATCATCAGTTACTCCATTATAATAAATATTAATAAGCTCATTCTTAGGTAATGGACATCCAGGATGTGCATGAATCAAGGCACAGAACCTCATGACTCAGGCAATTTCTCTTCTTCTCCCTGTTTAAAATCAAAAAGTCTCTGCAAAGCAGCATGTCTAGCACTGGGAGGAAAATATTTCTGGAAGAAAGAAGCAATCAAGCAATCATGGCTATCAATGGAACCATGAGGTAATCTATTAAACCAAGCCCTAGCTTCTCCTTTTAGTGAAAAAGGGAAGATCTTAGTAACAAAGTACTTGCGCATCTTAAAATCATCATAGAATAAAGCACTCATAGTAGAAAGCTCATTCATATGAGCCACAACACTCTCATTTTCATTCCCACAAAAAGGTTATTTCTCAACAATATCTAAATAGGATAAATCAAGAGAGAAATCATAATATTTATCTTTAATATCTATGGGAGAAGTGGCAAACTTAGGATCAGAGGACAATTTAGGCATAATGGTGCATCTAGCAAGGAGACTCTTAATAGCACTAGTACCATGTGCGTTTCGGCACTCTTCAACAAATTCATCAGTGAACTCAATGTAACCATCACTAATATCATAACTCTCACTAGACTCAGGTGAGCTAACATGTGTAACAGTGTCTTCACTAGGAGTTTCAGTATTTCCTAGACTAGCCATAGTAGCATCTAGGAAAGGACCTAATGAACTACTCGCATCAAGCATAGTACAAGTAACATCATGAGCATCAAAAGCAGTTTTAGATTCAGCAGTAGTAGCAGTGTGTGTAGCATGAGTATGTGGTGGTGGTGTGACAAGCTTACTTATAACAGACGGTGAATCAAGAGCAACAGAGGTGTTTAGGACTGTACCTCTTCTTGTAGTGGATGGTAAAATAGGTAACTTTCCATCACGAGACTTACCCATGATGAAAGGAGTAGCAGTGAACAATATTAGATCCAAGTGAACTTACAAATAAAGCTATGCTCCCTGGCAACAGTGCCATAAAATAGTCTTAATGACCCACAAGTGTAGGAGATCGCAACAGTCTTCGTGGGTAGTATTACCCAATTTATTGATTCGACATAAGGGGAGCCAAAGAATACTTGCAAGCCTGAACAACAGTTTGATAGTAGCAACAACAAAGCAACAGCAACAGAAAAACATGAGCAATAGTAACAATAACGGTAACAGTGGGATTCAAGTGCGGTAGGCATAGGGATGGATGGACGGGCGTTGCATGGACAAGTCTAAACATGTAACTTCAAGATCTAGGACATTGCAGATAAATAATAATAAACATCCAAGTACTAAACAATCCTAGGCATGTGCTCCAAATATAGTCATACATGCTCGCAATAAGAACTTGCACAACATCTTTTGTCCAGCCAGCCCATGGCAGTGGGGCCTCTAGGGAACTACTGGCAATTAAGGTGCTCCTTTTAATAGAGAACCGGAGCAAAGCATTAAACACTCCATGAACACATGTGATCCTCACATCACAGCCATCCCCTCCGGTTGTCCCAATTATTGTCACTTCGGGGCCTTTGGATCCGGACAATGATATGTGTACACAACTTGTAGATAAGATCACAAACAATACTATCATAATGATTCAATAATAAGTTCATATCTGAGATCATGGCACTCGGGCCCTAGTGACAAGCATTAAGCACAACAAGTTGCAACAAAGTCAAATAGCACTAATAGAGATACTAGGCACTATGCCCTAACAGATCTTATTCGATTACATGATAGAACTCATCCAATCCCTACCATCCCCAAGCCTACAGTAGGGGATTACTCACTCATGGATGAGGGAAACATCGATGGTTGATGGAAAGGCGTTGGTGATGACGATGACGATGATCCTCTCCAAATTCCCCGGCAGGGTGCCAGAATGGAGTTTCTGGATCCGAATCTTGGTTTATGGTGGCGGCAGAGCGGAACTCATTCTAGAAAACTATCGAACCCCCCTCGGTTTTTAGGTCGAGAGGCAACTTATAGGCGTAGAGGGAGGCCGAGGGGGTGCCTAGGGTGGCTGCACTCCCCTGGGCGCGGCCAGAGGTGGGCCCGCGCCTGGCAGGGGCTTCTCCGTCTCGTCTTCTGGTGAAATATAATTTTTGGCATATTTTCCGGGATTTTTCCTGATAGTTGATTTTATGCACAAAAACTAGACAGTGATACGTTGGAAACGTATCTATAATTTTTGATGCTCCATGCTTATTTAGTATCTACTTTGCTTTACTTGTCTACACTTTGAGGTGCTTTTTACATGTTTTCTGGTACTAGCCTATTAACAAGTTGCAATAGTGCCAGATGCCTGTTTTCTGTTGTTTTTGGTTTCAGAATTAGTAAATAAATATTCTCGAAATTGGACGGGATGAACGTCAAAGTCAATTACTTTTCGTGGGGAACAAGAAGTCCAGAGGAGAGCCGGAGAGGCTGGCCAGGGGGGCCAGACCCACCCCAGGCGCGGGGGAAGGTGGGCCCGTGCCTGGATAGGGTTTGGCGACCCTGGTCGCCTCCCGGTCTTGCCCCTTCGCCTATAATAAGCCCTCGATGCAGAAACTCTTGGTACCCGATCAGAAATCCACGAAACCTTCTGTAGCCGCCGCCACCATCATCCCTAGATTGGGGGGATCTAAAGTTCTTCCCGGCACCCTGCCGGAGGGGAGATCATCCCGGAGGCCTTCTCTCCGGTATGATTTGTGAGTAGTTCCACCTTGTACTATGGGTCCATGTAGTTGCTAGATGGTTGTATCTCCTCCTTTGTGCTTTCATGTATAGATCTTGTGATCTCCGTTCATGATCAAGATCTAATCTATTTGTAATCATGCATGTTGTGTTTGCGGGGATCCGATGGATATTGAGATTATTATGTTGGTTTGATTAATGGTTCTATCTTTATGATTCTATCATGTCTGTGTTGTTTGTGATCTTGCATGCTCTCCGTTGCTAGTGGTTATCTTGGCCAAGTAGTTGCTAGTGATTCCAAGAGGGAGTATTTATGCTCGATAGTGGGTTCATGCCTCTAGTTTCCAAGGGAAGTGAGAGAAATCTCTTCGGTTGTAGATGTGTTGTTGCCACTAGGGAGAAAAAACGGTCTCTTGTTCATGGAACATGTGGACTGTTTACCTTACACACTTTGCTTAAAGCAGTTGTCTGTTGCTTGCAACTTAATACTGGAGGGGGTTCAGATGATAACCTGAAGGTGGACTTCTAGTCATAGATGCAGTTGGATTACGGTCTATGTATATTTTTGTATTGCCCAATCAACTTCATAGGATCTTTCTGGCTAGTAATTGCATTGTTATGCCTTGCTCAGTTCCTGTCAATTGCCCCGCTGTAATTTGTTTACCCTTCATGCCATGTTGTTTATCTAAGGAGAGCACCTCTAGTGAACTATGGACCCCGGTCCAATCTTTACCATTGATACATCTTCCACTGTTACTTATTTACTTGCTGCAAACCATTATCTTCCACACCATATGTTTAATCCTTTGTTACAACAAACCGGTGTGCTTGATAACCTCACTGATTAGTTGGGGCAAAGTCTTGAGTTTGTGTTGTGCAGGTCTCCATGTTGCCAGCAACACCTGTGTGATGTTTCCTTCCTCCTACTGGTTCGATAACCTCGGTTTCTTACTGAGGGAAACTTTCTGCTGTGCTGCTTCATACCTTGCTCTTGGGGTTTCCAACGAAGTGTTCCACGACAAGTATTGGGCGCCATCAAGGTAATTTCTGGCGCCGTTGCCGGGGATCTAAAAGGCCATCAAACTTCCTCCTCCCTGTCAAGCACCAGCTAATTTCTTGCGTCGTTGACGGGGAGGCTAAGGACGTCTTCACTAGGGGAGTCCTTCACTTCCTTTCTCTTTACTTTGTTTTTAGTTTGCTTAGTTTCTTTTGCTTGGTTTTGTTTGCCTCTTTTCAAAAAAACCCCAAAAATTAGTCTAGTTTGGTTTGCTTTGTTTATTCAAAAACACAAAAAAATTAGTTCCTGCTCTAGCTGCTGCTGTCTTTGGCTTGCCCACCTTTGCCAAAATGAACTCTGCTAAGAACACCAAGTTGTGTGACTTCACTAGCACCAACAACAATGATTTCCTAAGCACACATATTGCTCCACCTGCTCCTGATGCTATCTTTTATGAAATTAAGCCTGCTTTGTTGAATCTTGTGATGAGAGAGCAATTTTATGGTGCTGGTTCTGATGATCATGCTGCCCATCTTAATAGCTTTGTTGAACTTTGTGAGATGCAAAAGTATAAGGATGTAGATGGAGATATTATTAAGCTCAAGCTTTTTCCTTTCTCCATGAGGGGAAAAGCTAAAGAATGGTTGCTATCTATTCCTAAAAATAGTATTGATTCTTGGACTAAGTGCAAAGATGCTTTTATTGGAAAGTACTATCCTCCTGCTAAGATTATTGCTATGAGAAGTGACATTATGAAATTTAAACAAATTGATAGTGAACATGTTGCTCCTGCTTGGGAAAGAATGAAATCTTTGGTTAAAAATTGCCCTACTCATGGACTCACGGCTCAGATGATTATCCAAACTTTTTATGAAGGTTTGAACTTCTCCTCAAGAAACCTGTTGGATTCTGCTGCTGGAGGTACTTTTATGGGACTCACCTTGGTGCTGCAACAAGGCTCCTTGATAATATGATGGTTAACTACTCTGAATGGCATGTTGAGAGAACTCCACATGGTAAGAGGTAAATTCTGTTGAGGAAACTTCCTCTTTGAGTGAAAATATTGATGTTATTATGGCTATGCTTGTTAATGGGAAAGCTCCTCTAGATCCTAATAGTGTTCCCTTAGCCTCTTTGGTTGCTCAAGACGAGCAAGTTGATGTGAACTTCATTAGAAACAACAATTTCAACAACAATGCCTATAGGAATAATTTTGGTAGCAACAACAATTATAGGCCTTATCCTCCTAATAATGGCAATTCCTATGGAAGCTCTTATAATAATGCTATAAGTACCCCCTCTGAACTTGAAGTCATGCTCAAGGACTTTATTAGTAAACAAACCACTTTCAATAAGACTATAGAGGAAAAGCTTTTAACTGTTGAGAAAAATATATCCTCTTTGTCTGAAGCTCAAACTTCCTTGGTTAATAAAATGGCTGCCAAACCTGAAACTATGGAAAACACCTTTGCTACTACTCATGCCATACAAGTTACTATTGATGAAAATGTTAGGCTGTTAGCTCAACTTCATGCTAGGTGGGAAAGGGAAGCTGAAATTGATAGAAACAATAGTGTGTGCACTATCACCGCTAAACCACAAGTAGCCCCTATTCCTCCTCCTACTATGCCTAGGCCTATTGATCCTACTACTAGTGATGCTAAGTTTGATTTTGATATTGATGGTTGCAATATTTTTGAAGTGATTATGTTCCTACAAAAGCTTGCTAGAAGTCCTGATGCTAGTGCTATGCATGTTGCCTTTACCAAACACATTACAGATGCTCTTGTTAAGATTAAGGAAGAGAAGCTAAAACACAAAGCTTCTATTCCTAGGAAAGTAGAAGATAGTTGGGAACCCATTATTAATATGCAAGTGAATGACTTTGATCTGAAAGCTTCATGTGATCATGGTTCTAGTGTCTCTATTATGCCTAGGAAGATTTATGAAATGCTTGATTTACCACCATTAGAAGATTGTTATTTGAATGTCCCACTCAATGATAATGCTAAGAAGAAACTCATGGGGATTATTAATGATGTTCTCATTGTGGTTAACAATGCTTATGTCCCTGTTGATTTCTATGTTTTGGATGTTGAATACAATGCTTCTTGTCCTATTACCTTGGGAAGACCTTTTCTTAGAACAGTTGGTGCCATCATTGATATGAAAGAAGGCACCATCAAATATCATTTTCCATTCAAGAAAGGTATTGAACACTTACCTATGATAAGAGAGAGATTGCTTTTTGCTCCTCCTTTGAAAGCAAGGTTTGATGTTAATGCTTCCTCATTTGAAAATACTTGATTCTTCTTGCTTCTTGTGCCTAACTTAAAGGCGTTAAATAAAAGTACTTGTTGGAAGATAACCCAAGAGTTTCCTTAAGTCTTGGAAGTTATTAATACTATAATGACCTCTCCTTATCCTTTTGTTTGCTTTTTGTGCCAAGAATGACCTCTAATGAGAGGGAACTAAGATTTGGGGAGTTGCTGTCCTGAAACAGATTTCTGTCCTCCACCAAAAAAATTCGTGAAGAGGCTCTGTAACTCGGATTGAGCTAAACATTTACGAATAAATCCCCCAGTATGTTGGATAACTTTCGTTAGTTCAACACATTTTGATTTGAGCAACAGAAGATGTTCGAAAAAATTCGTTTCTATCTGCTGGTCTGTTTTGACAGATTTCTGCCATTATTTACATTTGCTTCTTATTGATTCCTTTTTGAGCTCTCTTCAGGTAAATTGAGTTTCTTTGAAGGAGTTACTTCAGTATCTTGTGTTTTTAGTGAAAATATTTGCTGTTCCAAAGCTTTGTCAGTGGTCTAATATCTTTTGAATAAGATAATGTTGCTAATGAAGATTGTATGAAGGAAAAATTTTTAGGTGTAGAGAGAGAATGATACAATGATATGAAGAATAGACAAAAGCTCAAGCTTGGGGAGGCCACCATGGTGTCACCCCGAGAAATACCCAAGAGGTACAAGCGTCAAAGCTTGGGGATGCCCAAGGCATCCCCTTCTTCATCAATAAAAATCTTAGGTCTGTCTAGACACTTCACTTTTATTGTTTCATACGCAGTTGTGTTGTTCTTGGAGCGTCTTAGTTTTTGTTTGATTTTCTTAGTTTTTTAGTTTGCTTTAGTAGTTTGGACCCCCGTCTCGCTGTGTTGTTTTGCAAATAAGTTTGCTTGGTGTTTGGAAAGGAGTAGTAAGTTCTTGTTTGAAGTGCAAGAGAAGCTTGCATTGACTGTGACTAAGACTTTAGCATGACATGCTAGATGTTGTTTTTGCATTATGCTTAGTGATTATTGCTGTAGCATGTATTGTTCCAAACAATTATGATTGCTTAGTGTGCCTTGAAGAAAATTATGCATTGTTTTAGTATGCAAAAGCATAGTATTGTGGTATTCTCCTTTGATGTTTTGCTTGGGTTGACTTGGCACATGGTTATACCATGTTATGACTATGACAAGTCACCATTAGCCTCTATGATCATTTAGTCCTTGACTTGTAGTACCACTCTTTGCTTTGATTAGTTTGCTTTGTTGCATTGCATAATTATGGCCATTATTGCTCTCTTAGTTGGTTGCTCCCAGTCTTTTGCTAGCCTCCACTTGTATGAGTAAGTTCTACTCATGCTTCCAACTCCCAAGAAACCAAGTTATTCCAAAGTGTCCACTATAAATTCCTATGCATGGTGTGTTACAACATTCCAAGTATATTCTTGTTTTCAACTATCTTCCAATTAAAAACTATTTTGTTATGTGAAAACTTAGTGATTAAATCCCTCACGAACTTGATGGCACATTTTATTCTTTGCTCCTAATAAACTTGAACCATTGAGGCAACTTTGTTGTATATGCTTGCACTTATAAGTTGGGATTAGCAGAACCGTGCTGTCATGGGGAACGTTTTCAATATTGCACTTGTACTTTTTTGTACTCCGTTGATATCATGCTCTTTTGTCTATGGATGTTACCGGTGTTAAATGAAGTGGGAACTTGTAAGTCCATGGAGTTTGTATTCTGTGTTAGAGAAACGCCTGGGCCGCTAGCCTAAGCCATGCCTAATCATGGTGGAAACTTGCAACATCACTATAGTGACATCGATGAAGCATTCTTCTTATAAAAAAGAGAGACACATTGAGAAAAGAGGAAAGAGATAAAAAACACCATATTCCCATGGTACATAAGAAGAATTGCTGAGATGCTCATTGTTTGCTTGCCTTGTCATTTTGGTTATGGGAAAGCTCCTGTGCCATGTGCAAGGGGTATCCCGTTGGCGGTTCTCAATGATATGCAAATACTTACAGTGACAAGAACTTGTCTGGGCCCTAACACTACAACAAGAACCCATCTATTGCAATACATACTTGACAACGAATTAGATACCCGTTGCAAATTTTTGTTCTAGATACATATGTATGTGTTGTGATCTACGTGCGTTGTCTATATACAGATTGCATCAAAAAATCCTTACGGGCCTAGCCCAATAAGGCCCCTTGCGTATTCAATAGACCAGCATTTCATGCTATGCGACCACGAAGGGATGCCCTCAACCATAGCTCCCTTCTTTCCCAAACCTAGCCGCCTCCCATCTCTCCTCCAAGCGTCGCTCGTTGGTTCCCTCGCGCTGATGCCTCATACCTCGACTTCTAATGTTAGGATGAGGAGCAAGGACATATCGAAGGGTTGATTCGACCATGGTTTTGCAATCGTGTACCCTGGTATCCCTGCCAGATTCGCTCCCATACAACCAAGATGGATTCAGGCTACTCCATGGCGCAGAGATCTCTTGAAAAGTAGGGGCGGTGAGTTGTAGCGGGGGCAGAGTAGAGTAAGAAATCGACGGATGTTCAGGTTCCAACGCAATTTCTTAATTTCTCATATCAGATCCCTTCCTCCTTGCCCTAGACTTAACCCATTTCCACCATTTTTTTAGATTTTTTGTGCATCCTTGTACGTCCGTGCCATCGGCAGCTCAGCGTCTGCAATTGTTGTTTCTTTATTCAAGATGAGCAAGTGCTTCTTCCCTTTCTACTGTATGATGACCCGTGCTCTTGCTTCTGTATTTTTTTTAGACTGTGTGATGCACAAGATGGTTCCTGGATGATTCGTCGAGGCCGATCTAGCTCTTATGTCTGGTGAGCGGTCTTTCTTTGCACATCTTCTTACTCCCTCACAATATTTTGTCCGTTATTTTTATATTTCAGTGAGTACTCACCCATCTCTAGAAGATTTGCATTTATTGCCTGCTTTAGCTGCAGGTCGCCGATGTCACTAATAAGAATTTGGACACATCGTCCATCGCCACGGTAGGGAAATGTAGGTAAGGGATACAATGAAGATGAAGGTACACGTGTATTCAAGACTCCACACCACCTACTTTAGTTTTTTTTTTGCTGTAATAGGCCAATTTAAATCTTTTTTCATCTATCTTAATTCAGTTTCACCGTTGCTTCATATGGACTATACGTTTATGACAAATGAAATACTCTCTTCGACCCATATTAGTTGACTCAACTTTGTCTAGATACGAATGCATCTAGACTAGATACTTAACTAGATACGTATGAATCTAGACAAAATTAAGTCAATTAATATGGGTCAGAGGGGTATTATTCTATTACACCAGATTATTTATCCTGCCACACTTTATAGGTATCCAATCCTGTACTAGGTGGGTAATAGATGTGTCGGCTGTAGTTTATGAGTTTATCAAGGAAAATTTGTTTTCTGTGATAATTCTTCTTAGTTATAAAGATTTGGTTTGCCTTGATATTTAATCAACACTCACTTGGTTATTTGAGTGCTGGGGCAGCACATTGCAAGGATGCGGTCGAACATGACCATCACGTACACCTTTATCATGGATCGTCTAGCTGGTTAGACATATAAAAATGGGTTTGTAATTTTTGGTACTTATAGTTCTTCATTCCTTGCCCAGCATTGCATCTTCAATACGTTATATGTCTGCAAATGAAAATTGATCTGAATTTTCTCATAAATATTCTATTTCTGAAGTTGATACCATTGGACCAGAGTATGTTCAGTTTGTCTCCGTTCAATCATTCTCTGCTTGTGCAAGTATAGAAACTGGATTCACCATACACTTCCAGGTTTTCCATTTTGATACTGAAATATGATTTTTGTTTATTGCAGGAGCAACAATTCAGCAAGGACTTACTATATTCGGATATAAGCTTTGGACATATTTGAAGGCAGAATATTATTAGGAATATATACAGTAGTTATGTTTTCATATTTTGAATCAAGATTGTAAGCTTTGTACCCCGGATAAATTCATGTATTCTTATATGATTCAAATAATACATTGAATTGATATTTAACGCCATGCATTTTTATTCTATGATTTTTGTGTGTCATGTTATGTGTCTTAAAAATTATATTCTCTCGCTGACGAAAAAATATTAAGCGCTCAAATAATGCAGTCAGTACAATAATTCACTTTGAGAACAAAAATCATATTTAGTTTCAAGTAAAAGTCTTGATCCTTCTATATAGCCTACCAACGCATGCTATTGTTGCTTGAAGTCTGTTGTTATTTTGCAACAGTTTATTCATTGGTTACCAACGAACTTATATGTGTTGCATTGTACCCTTGTAACACCCAAAAACGCAACGCATCTTTTATCTGTTGGTATAGTCCTTAGCAACGCCTATATAAACATTTAGATACAGATAATTGTGTTGCTGTAGAAGGGGTCCTCTTGTAGTGTAAGTTGAGTATCCATGAGGTGTAGCCCTCATAGTCAAGGGATTTGAGATTGCCAACTTATACTTTGTCAAGCATATACTCCAGCTTTGCCACTTTAACCTTAACCACTTCAAGATGCTTATGATAGGGTCAATGAGGGCTAAAAGATAATAAGTACCATAATTTTTGGAAGCTATTTTTGAAACTTGTAATCCCTGCTTCCTTTACAAAAAGGCCTTTCTTCCACCATTATTTGAGTCTCCACCTTCTACCTTTAGGCACCATTAAGAGAGCATAGTTGTCATTCTGTGTGCAATGTTCCAAAGCTTAATAATTGATGCATATTATGTTATTACTTGTTCTTGTGCTACTTGTTTCTAGTCACCCTTGTGAACTTTACAGGTGTCCTATGCATTATATTGCTACTCTATGAGGGACAAGCTGATTGCCACTATGCCATGTTTTCTATATGTGAAACAAACAAACGTTTTTCAATACATATTATTCATAATCTTTGTTTGTAGCTTGCCATGTTACATGCATAGTTACTATGTCCTATTGTTAGAACTCCATCTTTCATAAACATGTTTAGAGTTCTTTGATCCCAGCTTTCAATGCTTGCAAATGGTTGGATATTTATTGTGAGGGTGCATGTCACCTCAAAAATTATTCTTTTATCACTTACCTACTCGAGGACGAGAAGGAGTTAAGCTTGGGGATGCTGATACATTGGAAACGTATCTATAATTTTTGATGCTCCAAGCTTGTTTAATATCTACTTTGCTTTACTTGTCTACACTTTGAGGTGCTTTTTACATGTTTTCTGGTACTAACCTATTAACAAGTTGCAACAGTGCCAGATGCCTATTTTCTACTATTTTTGGTTTCAGAAAAGTTAGTAAAGAAATATTCTCGGAATTGGACGGGACGAACGTCAAAGTCAATTACTTTCCGTGGGGAACAAGAAGTCTAGAGGAGAGCCGAAGAGGCTGGCCAGGGGGGCCAGACCTACCCCAGGAGCGGGGGCAGGTGGGCCCGCGCCTGGCTAGGGTTTGGTGACCCTGGTCGCCTCCCGGTCTCGCCCCTTCGCCTATAAGAAGCCTCCGATGCAGAAACTCTCGGTACCCGATCAGAAATCCACGAAACCTTATGTAGCCGCCACCACCAACGTCCCTAGATCGGGGGAGGGGGTCTGAAGTTCTTCCCGGCACCCTGCCGGAGGGGAGATCATCCCGGAGGCCTTCTCTCCGGTATGATTTGTGAGTAGTTCCACCTTGGACTATGGGTCCATGTAGTAGCTAGATGGTTGTATCTCCTCCTCTGTCCTTTCATGTATAGATCTTGTGAGCTCCGTTCATGATCAAGATCTAATATATTTGTAATCATGCATGTTGTGTTTGCGGGGATCCGATGGATATTGAGATTATTATGTTGGTTTGATTAATGGTTCTATCTTTATGATTCTATCATGTCTGTGTTGTTTGTGATCTTGCATGCTCTCCGTTACTAGTGGTTATCTTGGCCAAGTAGTTGCTAGTGACTCCAAGAGGGAGTATTTATGCTCGATAGTGGGTTCATGCCTCTAGTTTCCAAGGGAAGTGACAGAAATCTCTTAGGTTGTAGATGTGTTGTTGCCACTAGGGAGAAAACAACGGTCTCTTGTGTTGGGGATATGCTATATGGGTATCCTTATAGCATGTCTCTTATCCGGCTGACCCGGGTGGCCCACAGTTGGTAGCATGGCCTATGGCCTGCTGGGCGGCCTAGTTAAATGGATCCAGAAGGGAAGCCCATGCCGGATAAAGGAAGGCTACGGTTGGAGTTACCGACATACCCGGAGCCTTGGAGTACAAGATACACAATACTAGTAATAGACAGTGTAGGACTCTGTAACCAGTCCGGCTAGGACTTTTCCCTGTAACCCTAGGACCCGATGACTATATAAGTCGGGCCTATGGGAGCCTTTAGGACACGATCTCAGACGATAACTTAGACTCTCTAGTCACACCTCGCACAACGAGCCAATCCCTGTAACTCGGCGTATTGCTCTTATAGTGATTTATAGAAGGAGTAGGATTCCGCCACCATCGTGGGATCTGAACCTGGGTAAGCTGTGTTACCTCGTACCCGTCAACCGTCCGCCTTACCCCACGTATCTAAACACGCACTGTAAGGACCCCTCCATGGCATACTCGTCGGCAATACCACGACAGTTGGCGCCCACCATGGGGCAAGAGGCGCTTCAGCCTCTTCAGCGGGCAAGGACCAAGATCTTCGCGGGAATCGGCAAAAGCATAGCCATCGGTCGCGTTCTCTTCTCCGGCAATGTTCCGATCGTCCCTCCTGACGAGTTCTGGATCCCAGCGAATACGAACCCTACGCGGTGTTTGATCGTTCCTATCGGAGACATTCATCTCTTCATCGGTGAAACCGACTCGGGCACTAGTTCCCTAGGAGTCGAAGGAGCATCAAGACCCGCGCGGACCGCCTACGGGCAGGATACGTTTGCGGAAGGATCGATGTTGGATCTCTCCTCGAAGTTTGCCGACAAAGATCGGAAAAATTCAAGGCCCACCCAAACCGCCCCTGTGCAGGATATAAAGGTGGAAGATCACTGCAAATTCGCTGGCTTTGCCCGTGCGTCTGGACAGCAGAGATCCAAGTTCGTCGGCGTGATTACCATCTTCGATCTAGCACGCTGCGTTCAGAGAGAAGGCGAAAACCCCCACGATTACCTAGCCAGGTGGCTCCGTATACGAGCCGATCTAGCCCACTACCCCAATGATAACGCTTTGTATCACTTGGTGGAAGGACTGGACCGTGGCACACTTCTCCGACATTCTTTAAGACGGCAGCAGGCAATAGGACGCCTTACCCTCGAGGAGATGGTGAGCACCGTCAACAGCTATGCGGAAATTGACGCGGCAGCCCATATGGAGCTTGCGCTTAGAGATGGAGAACCTCCGATTCAGCAGCCGCCACCACCGCCTCCCGCCGCCATCATCGCAGCAACACCACCACCTCTAGTCATTATCGAGGCTGTTGCACCACCACCGCCTGTCATCGAGGAAGTCCTGGCACCCTGTGACTCTGTCATCGACACGCTTTATGGTGATTTCATTGCAGATTCAGAGGAGATAGACTTCAGTCCAGAAGAGCTAGACTCCGCTATGCAGGAGATGGAGGAGGAGTACTCGCGCGACGAGCAAGCCAACAACGCCGTCATGTCCCGAGGGGTATTCGTCACCATTGGGACGACAATGGATGAAGATCAACCCGGACGGGCTCCGCCTACAGCCTGGACAAGGGGAAGGGGCCACTTATTGATGCTAACGATAATCGTGCAAAGGTCATGCCTCCTCCGCCTAACCCAGTGCAGCAGCCGCATGAACTCGGCACTAGCCCGAGCAACAACAACACCGCAAACTTGCCGCCTCCAGCATCTACGTCTGCAGCAGCCCAAGTTACTCCAGCTGATAGAGTGATGTATGGCAATCTCCTTGTCGAGCCACTAACCGTTGCTCATATCCGGAACGTGACCCAGCTTGACGAGAAGCGCCAGCAGCTGCTGGAGGAAGCGCAGGCCATCGCGGAGCAAGGCGCTAAATTAGATCGAGATCTGGTCAACGCGCAGAAGTCCATAGAGAAAGCTAGAGCAATGGAGGCCGAATACAAGACTTTGCTATAGCAGCAGAAGGCTAAGAAAGCTCCGGCTCGCATCATTAACGATCCTGGCATACGGCGCAACCTAGGATGGGCTCCCTCGAAGCCGGCACAGGCCAAGCCATACATTGATAGTGAAGGCAAGCAGGTGATGCCCACCCCACTCCTTAACCTCGCCGTCGCCAAGACCCTTCTGGAGCAGGATAGATCGCCTGAGGCAGTGGAACAGGTCTATGACCTAGTGGCCAAGGCGGTAAACCAGAAGGAAAAGGCCACCTCTCAGAGGCTTGAGTCTGACCCAGCGCTCTGCCAGTCTAGCCAGTACAAGCCTCCAAGGGACAGATCTCCTCTTGATGTCGGATCCCAGACGGGCTCATCAGAATGAAGACGGAGGGATGCACGCAACAGGAAGGATGATATCCCCATATCCTCCGACCACAGAGAAAAGGCCCGACTTCGTCGCCCATCGCCACCACCCCGATCCCCCCGACATCGCGAAGACTACAAGACTCACCATCGTGCGGATATGCCCCCACCAAAGCAGTGTGGCATCGTAATCCGCAACAACGCGGAGCAGACCCGTCATGACGAAGAGCGCAACCAAGGACACAAGAGCAGGTCACACCATAACCCTCCATGTACGACAAGTAACCGTGACAGGCGTGAGGTGTCGCATGAGGGTAACAGCAAGAAAGCTAACCCACCGCCACCTCCGCCTCCTTCACCACCAAGCAGTCACCATGGCGGAAGGGGCCCGCGTTTTTCATGCAGCCCATCCCCTGTTGACAAAAAGAAGAACCCGGAGCCGTACGATGCACGTTCGAGGATCAATAAGATCCACGAGGCCTGGGAAGGACCATACCTGGGACCACGTTGCTTCGGACCGGCAATACGGTCCACAACTTACCCCAAAGGTTTCCGGATTGACAAGACCATCAAGCCCTATGACGGCACCGCCAAACCAGCCACATGGTTGCAGGACTACGGCAACGCGGTGGAGATTGCCGGAGGCAAACCCAACGTCATTGTCAAGTAACTCCCATTAATGTTGGCGGGCACGGCCCGTCAATGGATCAACGACTTGCCGGAGAAATCTATCTACAACTGGCTGGACATGCAAGAAGCGTTCACCAAGAACTTTGAGGGTACATACAAGCGTCCCTGCACTGTGGGCGATCTACAGCGGTGCGTGCAAGAAAAAGACGAGACATCTCGCGCCTACCTCTCCTGCTGGCTGGATATGAAGAATTCCTGCGCAGGAGTGCATGCTCAGACCGCCATGGCCGCCTTCATCGATGGGTTGGAAAGAGGCACACTTCTCCGACATAAGCTAAAGCGTTTGCAGTACAATCACCAGCTTGACTTGAATCAGATGATTCAGCTGGCTAGTGAGTTCGCAGATGCCAACGACGATGCTCGTGGCTCTTTGCCGGCAACGGCCGTTCCAACTCAAGCTCGGAGGAACAGCAGTACAAAGCGGAAAACCGCTCCAGAAGAAAAGCAATCTACCGACATGGTCGCTATGACTTTTGCAGGACGAGGAGAAGGCGGACAACGTGGCCGAGGAAGGGGAGCTGGTCGTGGGCAGCAACGAGGAAGTGAAACCACCTCGGGGCCGCTCCGCGTTCCCCAAACCTACGAAGAGTACCGCGATATGTCGTGCCTCGTAGACCTCGATGCCAACGGCAAGGCCACCCATACCAATCGACACTGCAAGTTCATCAACGACCTCAAGGAAGACCCGGAGTCCGACTACAAGCAAAGTCGGAAGAACAGATCGCGAGGCAAGGGCAAGGGGAAGAAGAAGGAGGAGGACTCCAAGGATTCAAGTGACATGGACGAAGACGTTGACCCCAAGCACGCCGCCAAGAGCGACGATAAGGGCAAGAACCCATTCGCAAAGAAGGCTCCAGTCTACCACACTTTCCTTGGCACCCCCACCGTCCGACAACAGAAGACCTCTCTGAGGATCCTGATGGCTACTCTCCCCCAGTTCCCCAGTACCTGCGCTGGTCGGAGGTTCCAATAACTTGGGACAGGACGGACCATCCAGACCTCATACCTACGGAGAACCAGTACGCCATGGTCATCAACCCCTTGATTGACGGCGTGGAGTTCACCAAATGTATGGTGGATAGTGGAAGCAGCATCAACATCATGTACCTGGATACACTGCAGAAGATGAACTTGACGGAGGCAAACCTAAGGCGAACCAACACCATCTTCCACGGCGTAGTTCCTGGTTGGGAGGCTCGGTCCCTTGGGTGCATTACACTTCAGGTTTCCTTTGGCGATGTTAATAATTACCGCCAAGAGCACATGACCTTCGAGGTGGTCCCCTTCAAGAGCGTGTACCACGTCATATTTGGCCGCGATATATTCCACACGTTCATGGCCAAGCCATGCTTCGTCTACAACAAACTCAAGATACCCGAACCAAACGGTATCATCACCGTATCCGGAAGCTTTACCAAGGCAAGGGACTGCGAGATCAATGAAGCAGCCGTTGCAGAAGCTGTCCTCTACAACGAAGAATTCAAAGAGATCTAGAGCAAGGTCGATGACTCAGAGATGCCCGTGTTGAAGAAGCAGATGTCCGACTCCGCTCCTGCGTTCAAGGCCGCCATCAAGACCAAGCCGGTGGAACTTGTGGTAGGCGATGCCTCCAAGACTGTCGCCATTGGGACGAACCTGGATCCCAAATAGGAAAGCGTGCTCGTCGAGTTCCTCCGTGAGAATAGGGACATCTTTGCCTGGCAACCTGCCGACATGAAAGGTGTACCTAGGGAACTTTCCGAGCACAGCTTAAACATTGATCCAAAATGTAAACCAGTGAAACAACCTCTACGACGCTTTGGAGATGAGAAGAGACGTGCCATTGGCAAAGAGATAGCTAGGTTATTTAAGGCTAGATTTATCCGAGAAGTCCTTCACCCAATGGGTGGCCAATCCTGTACTTGTCCCCAAAAAGGGAACCAATGAATTAAGAATGTGCATTGATTACACCGGCTTGAACAAAGCATGCCCCAAGGATCCGTTTGCTTTGCCTCGCATTGACCAAGTCATTGACTCGACGGCTGGCTCAGAACTTTTGTGTTTTCTTGATGCATACTCAGGATACCACCAGATCAAGTTGAGGAAGTCGGACCAATTGGCCACTTTGTTCACTACCCCGTACGACACGTTTTACTATGTGACGATGCCCTTTGGCTGAAAAACACAGGTGCTACGTACCAGCGGACAGTGCAACGTTGCCTCCACAACCAAATTGGTCGGAACGTTCACGCTTATGTGGACGATATCGCGGTGATGTCTAAAAAGTCAAATGACTTTATCTCCATTTAAAAAAAACCTTTGATAATCTCTGGAAATACAACATGATGCTTAACCCTAAGAAGTGCGTCTTTGGGGTTCCAGCCGGCAAATTGTTGGGATTCATCGTTTCCCAACGTGGAATCGAGGTCAACCTGGAGAAAATCAAGGCCATCTTAAACATAAACCGTCCGACATGCCTAAAGGACATTCAACGACTAACAGGTTGTGTTGCAGCAGTTAGTCGGTTCGTTAGCCGACTTGGAGAGAAGGCCCTGCTGCTGTACAAGTTGCTGAAGAAGGCGGACAAATTCACATGGACGAACGAACAAGATGCATCATTGAAGAAGCTCAAGGAGATTCTTTCCTCAACGCCCATCCTTGTAGCACCCGATCCTGGAGAGCCCCTGTTAATTTACATGGCGGCAACCAACCGGGTTATCAGCATCATCGTCATGGTAGAGCGGAAGGAACCAGACTATGAGCACGGAGTTCAACGACTAGTTTACTATGTGAGCGAGGTCTTTATGGAGTCCAAGCAGCGTTACCCGCACTACCAAAAGATAGCTTATGGAGTATTCCTTGCTTCTCGGAAGCTGAGGCATTACTTTCAGGAGCACCCAATTACAGTGGTGAGCAAGACTCCACTGTCCGACATTATCAATAACAGCGACGCTATAGGAAGGGTCGCGAAGTGGGGCATTAAACTTGCCGCCTTCGAGATCACCTACAAGAGACGCGACGCTATCAAGTCACAAGCCTTGGCGGATTTTGTTGCAGATTGGACGGAGATGCTAGATGTTACTCTGTTGCTGGAACCAGAGTATTGGGTGATGCACTTTGACGGATCAAAGCTGCTCAACGGCTCGGGGGCTGGTGTATTGCTACAGTCACCAACAGGAGACAAGCTACACTACGTTCTGCAAATCCACTTCGAGGCTACAAACAACATGGCGGAGTATGAAGCACTCATTCACGGATTGCGTGTAGCCAAAGATATTGGTATCAAGCGCATAGTTTGCTGTGGAGATTCCGACTTGGTTGCCCAGCAAGGTGGCTGACACCTGGAATGCACGGAACCCTATGGTGGCGGCATATCGAGACGAAGTGGACAAGATAACCAAGAGCTTCTTAGGCTACGAAGTCAAATATGTACCTAGGGAACAAAACGAGGCGGCTGATTTGCTGTCTAAGCTTGGATCAGGGCGCAAGCGAATTCTGCCAGGATTTTTCCTAGAGCACCTACGCACACCATCCGTAAAGGGGGCCGACATCGACAACCCAGATAGAGCTGACTCTTTCGTCAACATGGTGACTAAGATCCCTCCGGCTTGGACAAAACCGTTCATGGAATACCTCGAACACGGAACTTTGCCCGATGACGAAGTCAAAAGACGGTAAATAGTACGACGAGCAAAGGGTTATACCATAATCAATGGGCAACTCTACAAAAGGAGCACTACTGGTGCATACCTAAAGTGTGTTTCCTAGCTAGAAGGTATGGAAATCCTACGTGAAATCCATCTCGGAGATTGCGGGCATCACGCCGCTCCTCGATCGTTGGTCGCGAAAGCCATCCGGCAAGGATTCTACTGGCTGACCGCGAAGGCGGACGCCGACAAGCTGGTTGAGACATGCATGGGATGCCAGTATTATGCCCGACAACCACATGTTCCTGCTGAAGAACTGCGAACAATACCAATAACTTGGCCGTTTGCAGTCTGGGGGCTGGACATGGTGGGACCGTTACAGACGGCACCTTGTAAAGAATGGTTGCTATCTTTGCCTAAAAATAGTATTGATTCTTGGACTAAGTGCAAAGATGCTTTTATTGGAAAGGTTCCATGACAAGTATTGGGTGCCATCAGACACCAAGGTAATTCTGCTGAAAACAACATCAGTCCGTGTTAGTTGTATCCAAATGACACAAGTTTAGAGGAGAAACAATATCAAAAGTGTTTGGGAAAGTAGATATGTTTTGGATGTATCAGTCAGCTTTTGATTAAATACACCCGTAACCTCGCGCTTGAACCGGATCCAAACCCTTCCCCGCGAAGAAAATGAATGAATGAGTTATTCATTACCTGATATCTCAGGAAATCAATGAAAGAGACCGATATAGCGCGAAACTTACTGCTAGAGAATGTCCTGTAAGTTGCGGAAATCTTCCAGGTTTCTCTTTGATGGGTCCATGACATCTTCTCTTATCAAGTTAAATGTCTGGCAGAATCCAGTGGAAGCTGCAAACGTTTATATATATATATATATATATATATATATATATATATCAGTAACTCATCAGTTACACTTAGCATCAAGTAATCAAAAGTGAATGTGTACAACAGAGTAAGACCCTTACTTGAAATTGTAAGGAAACAGTATATGGTCATAGAAATTTTGCTCCATTAGAAACCTTAGAATGTTTTCCTCCGCCTCCTCGGGGTTTGACGGTAGCGTGTTTATATGCACTTCATCTGGGTCAATGAACCCAACATTATAGATTCTTCTTCTTTTACATTCCTGGATCTTCATTCTGCATAATAATAGAGTACAAAAGGATATAATAAGGACAATTACATGTACTGAACTGAACAACTGAAAAACTAAACATGTAGACAATGAATTGAACAACTTAGAGACAATAGCAGCTGAGGATAGATTTGTCCAGGGCGTCGAGATGGTATAACTAGAACAGTTCTGGAAAATCAATATAGACCTCTTCGGGTCTGAAGTAGTACTCACGTGGGACTTTGGCTATGGGCATTATTCTCTCCTGCTTTACGGCCGTCGAGTACCATTGATGGAGATTCCGCATTTGTGTTGGCAGTTCTTTTAGCCTCTCTTTGCTAACCAAATCCTCACCTTCGACATATCTACGGACTACAACAGCCTTGGGTAGAAGGTTGTCTTGGGATCCTAACAATTCAGCAATACTAACTTTCAAACTGGCCGCCAACTCCACAGCTGCTTCCATATCTAGTGGTTGGGGAATGTTTTCAGAAAACACCTTGAGGGGTGCAATCATTTGTTTGGCCTGTTGTCCGAGAAGGGGAACATCTGATCTTTTACTGCTTGCTCTTTTGCTCACGCTTGCACCTGTACTTGCTGATTTTTTCCCGCTTGCACTTGATTTGCTCGATTTGCTCTTCGTCACTTCTTTCTGAAGTGTGCGTAGATAGTCATCTGGATTATGCTGCAAATCATATTGCGATTTTGTGTTCAGAAAATCAATTGCATACGCCTTTTGCTTCTCGGTGTATACTGGAGTGGGCTAGGGTTTCTTATTCTCAAAATGTGCCGCAACTTCGGCCTTTGCTATCTCTGCATTTTCCATGTCAGTACGATCGTAAGGTCCGATGGAAGATTCTTATGAGGCACTATTGGGAGGGGCGACATTTTCCATTTTGGCTGTTGCGTTGTTTAGTACTCACTGATGAAGCACGCTTCCTCTTATTGTCCTTAGCGGGCGGTGAAGACTGCTGATCCTGCAGTAGAGATCGATATGGACTCGCGATGTGGTGCTCGTAGTCATCATGGGGTGGGCTTCTTGGAGGTGATGGAGGTGAAGGTGACTTGCGACGACTCGAAGGCGATGTTGGCCTTGGGGCCGAGCCTGGAAACTTGATGTTGTTCTTGTCCCATAGAATGATACCACCTAGTACTTCTCCGGGTGTCGTCTCACCTTTAGGTCCAGGGATGTCAAGCTCCATTGAGTCCCACCCCGTTACGATTTCATCCACCCCAACTTTAGCATAGCCAGCTGGAATCTCACGGCCATGCCAGCGTGCGTTAGGTGGATAAGGTAAAGCAGATCCGACCGCCACCTTGAAGGATATGTTCTTCACCTTCTGATGGAGCTCACAAGATATTTGCTCCTTGATTCCATCCACGGGGTAGCCAGGACCACCATCTATCATCCGTGCATCATCATACGGGACCTCTGATTCAGCCATGCTGCTTCTCCTCTGAGATGGGTTGGTGGTAATATCTAGTGGATGATCTTGCAGGCGCGCTACTCCTCTAAGTTCGTCGATCTGCTGTTGCTGCTGCTTCTCAACTCTTGCTAGCAGCTGGTTCAACTTGTCTCCCTCCTCCTCCTCCCGTCGCTTCTATAAGTACCTTCGTCCTTAGGAAACCCAGTCTCCCACGTGAAACTAGAGTCAAGGCCCCGGACTCGTCCTCCGTGTTCGTCATTGCCGAGGACCAAGGTCAGCAAGTCTTTCTCTCTATTAGGATGGAACATTTTTATCCCACCTTTAATATCTTTCACCACTTTCAGCCATGTATTCTTGGGTACCCTAAGCCCGTCACTGCAAACAAGTTCCCCTGTAAGTTCGTCATACTCACTCTCATGCCTAAGGAACCAATTTCTTGCCCTCAAATCCCATTCTCCACGAATTTGTTCTGGAATGATCCCTTTAGCAGTCAGCTCTTTCTCTTTTGCATCCCACTTTGGCATGACAGTCACGTAGCCCCTGGATGCATGTTATGGTGATATTTCTTCTTCGCAACATTTATCTTGTTTTTCTGACTTTTCCTCTGCAACTCCTGACTTCCTATACTCCAGTAATCCTGCTGCTTCACTAGGTAGCCTTCGAATATTGGAGTTTTCTTGTCCTTCTGATACTTTAGCCATAATGATTTCTTCCAGTTCTTGAATAGTTCAGCTATCTTCTTAAGAGAAAAATGCTTGACTGACTTCCTCAATGCAGCCGTCTCGGTATCAGTCTCACATTCTGACAGCTTGAAATGTGCCATGAGGTCATTAAAAAGACTCTCTTTGTACCTTTCGTCGATATACCAATCACTCCTCGCTTCGGTGATCGGGACGCGATCTCTAACAACAACTCTGCATTGCTGTATAAATACATGTTTTTCTTTTTTCTGTTCCAATGGTTTGCCCTGTGATAAGACCGCCGTAATTTCATAATTAGTACGGGCATCCAACTTTTTGGCTGGGCCGCGCTTGGATTTTTTTGCTTAATGTGGAGGCCTAAGAGAAGAAACATTCGTCAATATAATATCTATACAACTCGGTACATACAGCTACTCCCGGACATCTAGTGATCATCAGACATCATATATATACCTCGTCCGTCTTCGTTACGCATCCATGGGCTTCTCCATCATTGGATTTGTCGGCTTCTTCCTCTCGTTGGTTGATCTCCTCTCCCTCACCGGATGAGTTCAGATATCTCGAGGTTACAAAGAGGGTCTTACAATATTACAATAAAAATACTATGTTACACTATTATATTAAAATAAAAAACTTACAATATTATAATATACCTCATACCCTAAAAACTAACAATATTATAATATACCTCATACCCTAAAAAACTTACAATATTATATTACAATAAAAATATATACACTAAAATAATCCTATAGTAATCATAATAATTTAAAATAATTCCTATATATACTAAAATAATCCTATAGTACTAATCATAATCATATACTAAACTAATCATAATCCTATACAAAAAACTAATTTACCTAGCTAGATATAGAGGAGGCCGAGAGGGGGCCGGCGGCGGGTGGTGGCGCAACCGACGGCGGTGGCCGATGGCGGGGGAGGTGGCGTCGGTGGTGGAGGTGGACGGTGGCGGGCGGAGGTGGGCCTGGGGCGCCGCAGGAGGCTGGCGTGAGGGCGGGAGAGGTGCGGGAAGGCAGGCGTGGCGGTGGCGGCCGGCTCGGGCGGTCGACACGGAGGACGGAGGCGGTTCGTCGATCAATGGCGGAAAAATCGGACAGCCTGACAGTGGTGCTTCTTCGATTTGGCCTCCAAGTCCCGGTGCGTGAAACGCACCAAGGAAGGAGGCCCTCTTTTATACTCCCCCTCTAGTCCCGATGCGTGGCACCAGCCAGGACTAAAGGGGGGCCTCTAGTCCCGACTGGTGCCACGCACCGGGACTAGAGGGGAGGGGCAGATTTTCGTTACCACGCATGCTGGGCAACCCTTTAGTCCCGTCTGGTTAGTTGGGCCAGGACTAAAGGCTCAAATTTGCGCGCCCTGGGCCAAAACCAGCGAGCGCTATGATTTTTTTTTTCAAAGTTTTGAATATATTGTTTAAAACATTTAAATTATACATTTTTTGAATACTTATGAATTTGAGAAAACTTTCAACATGAAAAGTGCTTGAATTTGAATATGTAATTCAAATCCATTTTCTATTTTATAAAATAATTAGTTTAACTAGTTAAATTATTAACCATTTTGCCATTATCAATTTAAAAATGCATTAACTATTATATTTTGAATATTTTTAAATCTGACTAAACTTTCAAAATGAAAAGTGCTTAAATTTGAATAAGTAATAAAAATACATTTTTTGTTTTATAAAATAGTTATTTTAACTAGTCAAATATTAACCATTTTGCCATTATCAATTTAAAAATGCATTAACTATTATATTTTGCATATTTTTGAATCTTACTAAACTTTCAAAATGAAAAGTGCTTGAATTTGAATAATTAATCCCTCTGACCAAAGCTTTAGTCCCGGTTGTAGCCACTAACAGGGAGTAAAGATATTTCCCGTCATTTCCCACCGCTTCCTGCCAAGTTTTCCCACCCTTTCCCTCTTAAGTGATCTTTTAGTTCCGGTTGTAGCCACTAACCGGACTAAAGATATTTCCCGCCATTTCCCGCCGCTTCCCGCCATGTTTTCCCACCCTTTCCCTCTGAACGGAGCTTTTAGTCCTGGTTGTGGCCACTAAACGGGACTAAAGATATTTCCCGCCATTTCCCACTGCTTCCCGCATGTTTTCCCGCCCTTTACATCCATATATAGGCCGACCGCGCCATGGCTATGCACACATCCACACCTTCCTCTCTCACAACAATGGATAGAGCCTACTAGGCCATTCCGACCCTCGAGGAGACCGAGGCGCTATGCGCATCCAGCTACGTACCCTTGCCCGCCGGGCTACAGGCCACGCGCCGGTTGGATGCTAAGCGCTAAAGGGGTTCCTGTCCCTCCTGTCCCTCAAGGTTCCGCACGCCAGGCGGCCATCACGAAACACTTTTACCACGAGCTCACATTGGAGCAGCGGATGGATCCCCAGTGGGATCCCGACAACTATGACATCTGGAATGCCTTCTTTGCTAACCGGTGAGAAAGGGAGCTCGCCAGGTACGAGGGTGATGGATCTCCCCCGGTGAACCACAACAAAGCTGGCCGATGTATATGGTGGGTGAACCAGACTATCATCAGCGTGATGCGCTACATCGCCGGGGGAGACCATCCTCGCCTACGATACCCGCAGCCGCCATAGAGCCATAAGAAGGGTGGCGGTGGTGAAGGTCGCGAGTGTGGAGGCATCGTCATCCGGGAGCCCCCTCTCCCACGCGTTGTGAATCCAAGCCCGAAGTGCCAGGTGCCCCCACAATATGCCATGGCTGGGCTAAGGATCCAGCCGCGTGCGCCTAGCAACGACCACGATGATGACGACGATGATGACGAATACGAATACGACCCTAAAGCTAAGTACTATAGGGATATATATGAGCATGATTAAAGGGGGGGTCTTTAGTCCTGACTCCGTAGTCTCACTTTTTAATATTAATAAATGTATTGAGTGTTAGTCCCGGTTTGTGGCTGGACCGGGACTGCATATTTTTGTCCGCAAACCATCTTGAGTGTTAGTCCCGTTTTGTGGCTTGACCGGGACTAAAGGGGGGCCTTTAGTCCCGATTCGTACTATGACTTCCCGAACTATGAATTTGTTGTCCCTATTCGTACTTAACATGAAGATCTGATCTTCAAACGCGCGTGGTCACATATTAGGGAGTGCCTCTATGACCAACTTTTGGGACATGCCGGAGGATTGGGCTCCGGCGGCATATCCCTAAAGCTGGCCGTAGTGGTGTCCCTGCTCTCGCACACCATCCTGCAGCTTGTAACTTCTTTAACTAGATCAATATGCTTGGAAGCTAACTAATTTCACATATTAGGGAGTGCCTCTATGACCAGTATGTTGGAGATGCCGGAGGACTGGGCTCCGATGGCATCTCCCTCAAACTGGCTGTAGTGGTGTCCCTGCTCTCTCACACCATCTTGCAGCTCCCTCAAATTGGCTGGAGGACTTGACTCACAAGGATGCCTATTTATAGTACAAGCAGCACGACATAGTGTCGACACTCATGACATAATGTAGGCACTCACCCCTATCATTAGTGCTGACCCATGTTTTGTCCTGGTTGGTGTCTCCAACCGGGACTAAAGGTTCATCTTTAGTCCCGGTTGGTGACACCATCCGGGACAAGGTACAAGCTACACGACATAATGTCTACACTCACCCCTATCATTAGTGATGCCTACCACAGCCTACCGAAATCCCTTCAGTCCCGGTTGGTTTCTCGAACCAGGACTAAAGATGAACCTTTCCCGCCATGTTTTCCCTTAAGTCCGGGACTAAAGATATTCCCCGCCATGTTTTCCCGCCCTTTCCCTCCGCTTCCCTCCATGTTTTCACACCATTTCCCTCTATATATAGGCCGACCATCATGGACAACCATACATACACACATTCCTCGCTGCCTACTTTAGGATGCCCATCCCACATCCTTGTTGTTGACTTAGCGGCAATGATACGTCAGAAAATGTATCTATAATTTTTGATATTCCATGCTTGTTTAGTATCTACTTTGCTTTGCTTTGTCTACACTTTGAGGTGTTTTTATATGTTTTTTGGTACTAACCTATTAACAAGATGCCACAGTGCCAGTTGCCTTTTTTCTTCTGTTTTTGGTTCCAAAAAAGGCAGAAAATCAATATTCTCGGAATTGGACGGGACAAAAGCCAAAGTCAATATTTTACCGTGGGGAAGACGAAGCCAGAATACGAGATGGAGGTGAGCCACCAGGGGGCCACACCCCTGGCCGCGTGGCCTAGGTGGGCCCATGCCTGGGGGGTGCAGCCGTCCTGGCTTCCCCTGCCTCGCCTCTTCGCCTATAAAGAGCCCCCGATACCAAAAGCCTAAGTACCCGATCAATCTTCCACGAAATGGTCCATAGCTGCCGCCACCATCGTCCCTAGATAGGGAGGGATCTGAAGCTCTTCCCGGCACCCTGCCAGAGGGGAGATCATCCTGGAGGACTTCTTCTTCATCATGCCAGCCTCTGGTATGAAGCGTGAGTAGTTCCACCTTGGAATATGGGTCCATGTAGTAGCTAGATGGTTGTATATCCTCCTTTGTGCTACCATGTTTAGATCTTGTGAGCTTCATTCATGATCAATACCATATATTTGTATTTATGCATGTTGTGTTTGCGGGGATCCGATGGATATTGAGATTACTATGTCAGATTGATTAATGGTTTGACTTATTGATTCTATCATGTATGTGTTATTTGTGATCTTGCATGCTCTCCGTTTCTAGTAGCTATCTTGGCCAAGTAGATGCTAGTGACTCCAAGAGGGGGTCTTTATGCTCGATATTGGGTTCATGCCTCTATTTAATCTAAGGGAAGTGGCAGAAATCTCTAAGGTTGTAGATGTGTTGTTCCTACTAGGGAGAAAACAACGATCTCTTGTTCATGGAACAAGTAGATTGTTTACCTTACACACTTTGCTTAAAGCAGTTATTTGTTGCTTGCAACTTAATACCGTAAGGGGTTCAGATGATAACCTGAAGGTGGATTACTAGTCATAGATGCATTTGGATGGAGGTCTATGTATCATGTTGTATTGCCGAATAGAATCTCACAGGATCATGAATGTCTAGTATTGCATTCTTATGCCTTGCTCAGTCCTATCAATTTCCCTACTATAATTTGTTTACCCAGCATGCCACGTTTGTTTATCTTAAGGAGAACACCTCTAGTGAACTATGGACCCCGGTCCAATCTTTACCATACATATTCCATTTTCACTATTTAACTTTCTACAAACCACTATTACCTTCCACACCATACAGTTAATCCTTTGTTTTCCGCAAACCGGTGAGATTGACAACCTCACTGTTCATTGGGGCAAAGTCTTGAGTTTGTGTTGTGTAGTTTTCCAAGTTTCTAGCAACACCTTTGAGTCGTTTCCTTCCTCCTACTGGTTCGATAACCTTGGTTTCTTACTGAGGGAAGACTTGCTGCTGTGCTCATCATACCTTCCTCTTGAGTACAGTGATATGAGCTGCCATCAAGATTTTCTAGCACCGTTGCCGGGAAGGCTAAGGACGTATTCACAAGGGGAGTCCTTCACAACCTTTCTCTTTTCTTTGTTTTTGTTATACTTAGTTTATTTTGCTTGGTTTTGTTTGCCTCTTTTATCAAAAACTACAAAAAATAGTTTTGTTTGGTTTTCTTTCTCTAATCAAAAACATAAAAAAATTTAGTTCCTGCTCTAGTTGTTGCTGCTGTTGGCTTGCTCCACTTTTGCCAAAATGAATTCTGCTGAAAACACCAAGTTGTGTGACTTAACTAGCACAAACAACAATGATTTCCTAAGTACTCCTATTGCTCCACCTGCTCCTGATGCTACCTTTTATGAAATTAAGCATGCTTTGTTGAATCTTGTGATGAGGGAGCAATTTTCTGGTGCTAGTTCTGATGCTGCTGCTGCCCACCTTAATAACTTTGTTGAACTTTGTGAGATGCAAAAATATAAGGATGTAGATGGAGATATTATTAAGCTCAAGTTGTTTCCGTTATCCTTGAGAGGAAAAGCTAAAGAATGGTTGCTATCCTTGCCTAGAAATAGTATTGATTCTTTGATTAAGTGTAAAGATGCTTTTATTGGAAAATACTATCCTCCTGCTAATATTATATCTATGAGAAGTGAAATAATGAAACTTAAAAAACTTGATAATGAACATGTTGCTCAAGCTTGGGAAAGAATGGAATCTTTGGTTAAGAATTGTCCCACCCATGGAATCACTGCTTGGATGATTATCCGGACTTTTTATGCAGGTTTAAACTTCTCCTCAAGAAAGCTGTTGGATTCAGCTGTTGGAGGTACCTTGATGACCATTACCTTGGGTGCTGCAACAAAGCTCCTTGATAATATGATGGTTAACTATTCTTAATGGCACACTGAGAGAGCTTCACATGGTAATAAGGTAAATTTTGTTGAAGAAACTTCCTCTTTGAGAGATAAGATTGATGTTATCATGACTATGCTTGTTAATGGAAAAGCTCCTATTGATCCTAATAATGTTCCCTTAGCCTCTTTGGTTGCTCAAGAAGAGCAAGTTGATGTGAACTTCATTAGAAACAACAGTTTCAACAAAAATGCTTATGGTAATAACTATAGGCCTTATCCTCCTAATAATGGCAATGCTTATCCTGGTAGATCTGGAATGACTAGTGAAGATAGGATTATAGAAGTTGAAAGATCCACTAAAAACTTTATGAAAATGCAATATGAGCAAAACAAGATATTTACTAAAACTATGGAAGAACAATCTTCTATCATGAAAAATATTAGTCATCAACTTGAGAATTTGAATAGAGAAATTCCTAGTTTACAGTCAAAATTTTTGAGTGCTGAGAAAAATATTTCCTCTTTGTCTGAAGCACAATCCTCTTTGATTAATAAAATGGCCGATAAACCTGAAACTTTGGAAAGTACCTTTGCTTCTACTCATGCCATACAAGTTACTATTGATGAAAATGTTAGACTGTTAGCCCAACTACATGCTAAGTGGGAAAGAGAAGCTGAAATTGCTAGAAACAATAGTGTGTGCACTATCACCACCACCAATATGGATGCCACTAAACCACAATAAGTCCCTATTCCTCCTACCACAATGCCTAAACCCAATGATTCTACTACTAGTGATGCTAAGTTTGATTTTGATCTTAATGGTTGCAATATTTCTGAAGTGATTATGTTCCTACAAAAGCTTGCTATAAGTCTTAATGCTAGTGATATGAATGTAGCTTTCACCAAACACATTACAAATGCTCTCATTAAAATTAAGGAAGAAAAATTGAAACACAAAGCCTCTATTCCTAGGAAAGTAGAAGATAGTTTGGAACCCATCATTAATATGCAAGTGAATGACTTTGATCTCAAATCTTCATGTGACCTTGGTTCTAGTGTCTCTATTATGCCTAGAAAGATTTATGAAATGCTTGATTTGCCACCTTTTTGGAAGATTGTTATTTGGATGTCCCACTTAATGATAATGCTAAAAAGAAACTCATGGGGAGTGTTAATGATGTTCTTATTATGGTTAAAAATGCTTATGTCCCTGTTGATTTCTATGTTTTAGATGTTGAATACAATGCTTCTTGTCCTATTACCTTGGGAAGACCTTTTCTTAGAACTGTTGGTGCCATCATTGATATGAAAGAAGGCACCATTAAATATCAATTTCCATTCAAGAAAGGTATTTAAAACTTCCCTATGAGGAGAGATAAGTTGCCTTTTACTCCTCCTTTAAAAGCAAGGTTTGATGTTAATGCTTCTTCATTTGAAAATACTTGATTCTTGCTTCTTGTGCCTAACTTAACGGCGTTAAAAAAGTACTTATTGGGAGATAACCCAAAAGTTTTCTTGAGTCTTGTAAGTTGTTACTTCAGTAATGACCTCTCCTTATCCTTTTTATTTTCTTTTTGTGCCAAGAATAACCTCTAATTAGAGGGAAGTAAGATTTGGGGAGTTGCTATCCCGAAACAGATTTTTGTGCTCCACCGTAAAAATTCGTGTAAAATCTATGTAAGTCGTATTGAGATGATATTTGCTGAATAAATCCCTCAGTATGTTAGATAACTTTATTTAGTTCAACACTTTTTGATTTGAGCAACATAAGGTCTTCGAAAAAATCGGTTTCTACCTGCTGGTCTGTTTTGACAGATTTCTGCCATTATTTGCATTTGCTTCTTATTGATTCCTTTTTGGGTTATTTTTGGGAAATTGAGCTTTTTGAGGGAATTGCTACGGTATCTTGTGTCTTTAGTGAAAGTTTTTATATTCTAAAACCAAAACCCAAAGGTCTATTATCTTTTGAATACACTAATGTTGCTAATGAAGATTGTGTGAAGTTTTGTATGAAGGAAAATTTTCAGGTGTAGAGAAAGAATGATGTAATGAGATGAAGAATGGACAAAAGTTCAAGCTTGGGGATGCCACCCCGTGTAACCCCAAGAAATATTCAAGAGGTACAAGCATCAAAGCTTGGGGATGCCCAAGGCATCCCCTTCTTCATCAATAAAAAGCTCAGGTCTTTCTAGACACTTCGTTTTTATTGTTTCATGAACTGTTGTGTTGTTCTTGGAGTGTCTTAGTTTTCGTTTTAGTTTGCTTGAATAAAGTAGTTTGGACCCCCGTTCTCGCTGTGTTGTTTCAAATAAGTTGATTGGTGTTGGAGAGGAGTAGGAAGTTCTTGCTTGAATAGTACAAGAGGTGTTTGCTTTAACTGTGACTTAGACTTTATCATGTCATGCTAGATGTTGTTTTTACCTTATGTTTAGTGATTATTGTTGTAGCATGACTTTTTCCAAACAATTGGGATTTCTTAATGTGCCTTGAAGGAATCATGCGTTGTTTTAGCATACAAAAGCATAGTATTGTGGTATTCTCCTTTGATGCTTTGTTTGAGTTGACTTGGCACATGCTTACACCATGTTATGACTATGAACCAATCACCTTAGCCTTTATGATCATTTAGTACTTGACTTGTAGTACCACTTTATGCTTTGATTAGTAATGTTTTGTCGCTCTGCATGATTATGGCCATTATTTATCTCTTAGTTGGTCGCTCCCAGTCTTTTGCTAGCCTCCACTTGTATGAGTAAGGTCTACTCATGCATCCAACTGTAGAGGTCCCAACCTTTATAAGATGGAGATCCCTGTGTTTACAATGCTAGTCCCTAGATCAATAGCTAGCATCCATAGTTTAAGATGTAATATCAAGAAACAAAGGTCATATTACAACTTATAACCAGGAATAAAATAATTCATTACATCTTACATAGCTCATTTGGCTATCTCATTACAATGCAACATATATAACTATATAGCATGGAGTCCTTCATCTTCATATGCCACAGGCAATTATGTTGGTTGTAGACTTGTAATCCCTACTCAACAAACTTCACTAACATCAAACAAACCTGCAACATAATAAGTTACAGCCACAAGGGTCAATACATTTGAATTTTATTGAAAAGTGATACTATGGTTGAATAGTGGCATCTAACATCTATATGCATTTGGCTAAGTGTAGCTTAGGCTTGCTTTGCTCAAAATAAGGTTTTCCTTATTAGTTGAAAAACACTAAGTTTTTGTTTGTCAAAATCACCCAAGGAACTACCAATAGAAATTGGTGAACCTTTACCCTTGTTCAACCACAAGTTTTTAACTTAGAAATTGGGATGAGGAGATCCTTGATAGCTTCAATGTCATGATGCTCAAATTGTCCATTGCCGGGGACACGGCTAAGTATTTAGGTTTTACCCTCTCGAGAGGTGGTGCACTTTCCCCACAAGACTCGACATGCATCGAGACAAGATCTTTCAGAAGACTTCCCTTAGACCAAATGGATGCGTTCCATCCTATCACCCTACCACCTTCTGTCCATCTGGCTAAGTTATTGCAACCTATATGATCAATGCAGAGCCCATATTGCCATGTGGCTGCACTAGAAGCTTCTCAACACTTTAACATCTCAAATCTCTTTGTTCCTGGGTGGCTTTCCACAAGTGTGATACACAAGGTAGCCATCAACCTAGGCCTTGTGTAACCACTCAACACAAACTATTCTCACCATTCCACCCAGGTGATTCATTCACATAGTTGTTTTATTAAGCAAGAACACAAGTCATAGACTTAGAAATATTTCCATAGCATGAATATTCCACCCTTGTTTTCTACTATCTAGGCTAAGCATGATAACATGGAAAGTTTCCTAACTTAATTCTACTAAGACAATATCTACTAGGATTTCCCAAGGCATATAATATATATACTTAGTAAAAATTCCATGCAAGTCCTACTCAAAATATCACTAATGCATAGTCAAAATAATAGGACAAAATATATGAAGCACCACTTGCCTTTTAGTAGAGAAATAGGTTCACTCCTTGATCTTGCAATTGTCACACTCTTCAAAGTTCACTACAATTCAATCAAGCAAGCATATATTCAAAACTAGTGAAAGGGCATGTATGCCCCCATGTGTGGTTTTGGTAATTAATGACAATCTCTATGGACTAATGTGTAAATTGAGTTTCACTTGTAGGTTTGTCCATTGGTGTCGCTTGGGACATGTGTTGGTCTCAAGGTTGAGAGTTGAAGACATGTCCAAGTGCTTTGTGCCATTGGAATCATGAAGAAAGAAGGAGCTTGAAGGTTGATCAAGAAAGTGCAAATATTTGCATCAAGATAGATCAACCTCAAGAAGGGATGAAGAAGGGCAAGCTCAAGATGCGCCATCTCTAGAAGATCTCATGCTTGAAGCTTGCCATCCTCATGATCATGGGGTGATGAAGACAAGTTCAAAGAAGAGGTTTCCCCATGGAGTATGGGGGAGCAATTTGCAAGTCTTCATCTTCATCAAGCAAGAGCAAACAAGAAAGGTATTCCCACTATAGAAGAACAAGACGGTCTACATCAAGTTCAAGTGGGATTCTCAAGTCAAAGGTATATTCTTGATAGGGATTCTCTTTGTCGGTCTCGTGTTGTTAGTTGGGAGACCGGGTTTAGGATAGATAGCCGTACTATCAAGAGGGGATCTCAAGCGGGTGTCTCGATTGCATCATTCGGAGAGAGATCAAACCTTTGCATTCATAGAATCATCTTTCTTGGTTGTTATTTGTTCTTGTCCATGATAGGATCTAGAGCTTGTGGTTAACAAGCTCTAGTTCATCGTCCAAGGATTTCCCTTGCATTTCTTATTGCGGTTTTTGATATTGCGAGTTTTCCGGCTCCACACCTTAGGGGATACTTCACATATATATACTTGATATTTTATCCCTTGGTGGTATCCAATATTTAACATTTTTTTGGGTTCTACTTGGTTTTATTTTTCCAACAAAATTGGTTTCATCCCAATCGGAGTTTCCAAGCTCAACTTCTTGTGTTTTGGGTTTTGGAGGTTTTACCGGTTCATCGCTTCTAGAGAGGTCATACCTTTCTCAATTTGGTTTTATCCTTCTATTATGGACTATGATGTTTCTTTGCATAATCCTTTAAAACTTTTCGTTCTCTTCAAAACCATCCCAAGATCATCAAAAACAGAGTCCGGAATCAAAAGTTATTAAAGTTTTCGTTCAATGATGTCCTGCGTTTTTGCTTGAGCGGAAGTTCCGACCCAAGTTCCGGTCAGGTTCAGTAACTTGTGTTTATATTTGCTAGAAGTTCCGGTAGGAGGCCGGAAGTTCCGGTAGGGCACGAATCTGGCCCAAACGGTCAGTTGTTCCTTGTCCTATTTAAGGGGGGCTTCTTCCCCAATGGTTCCCCACCTTTTTGAGCTCGTTTTTGCCCACCATTGTTGACATATTTGAGCTCTCTTACTCCCTCTCCCTCCCATGATTATTACATCTTTTTGAGGGAAAAGTGAGAGGAGATCTAGATCTACAATCCCCCCAAGTCAAATCCCTTCTTTGTGAAGGAATCATTGGGATCTAGATCTTGGAGAGTTTTGTGTTCTCCTCTTGTGTTCTTCCTCCCTTATTTCCCCAATAGCTTTTGTAGCTTTGTTGGAATTTGGGAGAGAAGGACTTGCCCTTTTATTTGGTGCATAGATTTGAGTTCTCCTTGGAGATTCGGTGATTTCAAGCTTGTGGGCTTGTTTCTCTTGGGTTCTTGGAACCCTAGACGGTTGTGTGGTTGGGTTGTTGACCTTTTGTGGTCTTGTAGCCTTTTCTGGCTTTGTTGTTCTTTTGTGGCGTTGTAGCCTTTTGTGGCTTTGTTGTTGGGATCCTCCAATTGAGTTGTAGAGATAGCCCCAATCTTGTACGGGTTCGGTGACCGCCCTCAAGAGTCCCATAGTGGAGCGAGTGCCCGCCTTTTGTGGTGCGCACTCGGGAGAATAGGGTGAGCCTTTTATGGCGTCGGTGAGTTGCGTGCTTCCGCATCCTGGGTGAGGCCTTGTGTGGCGTTGGGTGAGCATCGAGCCATGGCACCTCTAGGTGAGCCATTTGTGGCATTCGGAGATCATTGCGCCATCGCGCCTCTCCAACGGAGACGTAGCTTCTTTGGAAGTGAACTTCAGGAAACAAATCTTTGTCTCCGTGTCCATCGGTTATCTCTCAACCGAGCCCTTTACTTATGCACTTTACTTTTTGATAGCCATCGTGCTTGAAGTATTTATATCTTGCTATCACCTTGTTTCTTGCATTGCTTAGCATAGGTTATTGGTGCACTTAGGTGAATTTAGTGGCTAGGTTTTATGCTCAATAAATTAAACGTTAGTTTTATTACGCATTTACTTGAGCCTAAATCGTAATAGTTTTAAAAGTCTATTCACCCCCCTCTAGGCGACGTCCATTGCACTTTCAATTGGTATCAGACAATTCACCACATAAAATAATGAAAACAAAGTAATGCATGCAAGCATGCAAAAGGTTGTTTTATTGAAAAAGTGGTTTCTAATAAGGCTATAAACATTTAAAACACCTACTGGTCATTTATAAATGTGGAAAAATCATTTGAAAACAAGTTAGTGAAAATAACCTTTTTAAATCATTTTTGTTTTGCTAGAAATGCTTTTATCCAAAGGAATAATTTCTAGTGTTAGACAAATATGTTTTTTAAACATAAATGTTAGTGTTTATGGTCAGAGTGTTTTAAAATAAATCCATTTGCAAAAGGTTTCACTCAAAAATCATTTTTAAATCATAGCAATATTTTTGTTTTACTAGAAATGCATTTATTCAAAGGAATAATTCCTTGTGTTAGCCACATTCATTTCTAAATCCAAATGTTAGTGTTTAGGGTAAGAGAGTTCAAAACAAACCATTTGCAAAAGATTTTACTCAAAAATCATTTTTAGAATTTATACTGAAAATAGTCCTACAAATGTTTATGCAAAAACACCTAATTTTTCAGAATAAAAATACTAAACTAATGACACTGTTTAAAATTTTACATTTTTCTGAATCCATTGATATGAAATTTGTAAATTTTGGCCAAGCAAAACAAAAGTTATGAATTTTACAAAATCAATCATCTAATAGATTCTTTTCTGTTTTTAAAACAACAGACATGACACGTGGAGTGATTCTATTGTTACATACCGTTTCGTGAGGATCATGCTACGTGGATCATTGTATTTAAGTTGATCTGGACGGCTCAGATCAAACAATAACGGTTCGCTTAAGTTCCAATCTACGCCATGCGATCAAGATCTAACGGGCTGAAATGCATCGACCACGAACTGGTGGCGCTTGCGACGGTGCACAGCGGCGGCGCTCTGCCTGCGGTGGTCCGGCTACTCTAGGAAGCGGGAGGAGGGGCTCACCGGGTTTGTAGAAGTGTCACGGTGCTCAAGGTGGCTGTGGATGGCGAAGGGGCGCACGGACGTGACGTCGATTGCTCGCCGGAGTCTCTGTCACCGTCGGGCATGTACTATCGTCGACAGAGGCGAGGATATAGAGCACGCTAAGACAAGAAAATGGTGGCGTTAGATGCGCACGGGGACGGTGAATGCAGGAGCATCATCCAAAGAGAAAGGGGAGGACGGTACCTATCAGGAAAAGCTCGCTAGAGTTGAAGCAGACGATAGTGGAGTTCAGTCGTTGATAGGGCGAGGTTGTGGGGCGCGCGGGGGCAAACGGAGACGACTGGAAGATGCGCACGAGGTTGCTGGTCAAGTTCGTGTGAGCCAGGGGGTAGGGGACGGTCGGAGTTAGCCAGAATTTGAGTCAGAGCTCGTCGGAGCAGTGGGGTTTCGAGCGAGGAATTTCCGCAGCCTGCTGGCTCACTGGCAGCGGCGTGTGAGGGGAAAGAGAGAGGAGAGGGAGGTGCTTAGTAGGGCTTGGTCGCGGGGAGGATTAATCACGGCATTTAAGTGAATTGAAGCTGATTAAAACAAGCAGAAAGAGCGGAGGAGGAGTTGGGGGCGGGGTCAGCGCGGGTGGAGACGATGATGATGACGTGGCTTGGGGCCGCGGGATCAGTGGGTGAGGGGGTACGGGTGCGGGTGAGAAAGGGGGCTCACGGGGAGAGAGGGGAGCCATGTGGGCTTGCTGGGCCTGCTGGGCTAGGTTAGGTTAGCTGTGTCGATCTGTTTTCATATTTTTCTCTTTCTTATTTCTTTTTCTTTTTCCATTTTTGTTTTCAATTCAAACCTTTTAATTTAAGTTTCAGTTTGAATTCAAACTTTGACCAAACCTTTTCAGTAGGTTTATATTATTTAATAGTGGGTTTAATTAGTACACTTTGAATTATTTCTAATATTTTATTATGCTTTAATATTTATTTAAATGAGGCTTGTGTCTTTATTTAAATAACATTGAATATGGTTTAAACCCATATAAATTTTTATTCAAATAATCCTTTATTCTTTTTTTATTTGGATTATCTTTATTCCATTTGTTTATGGATTTGTCCAAGATTTAATTTGACCTTTAAATATTCCTTATTTATTTATTTCTTTCTTTGTCTTATAAAATCCATATCTTTTTATTTATAGTTCCAAAATTGGTGATTCCAATTTGTATAATTTTACTTAATATTTATTTATCTTTTTAACTTACTTTAGGATTACTTTGCTCAAAATTTGGTGTTGATTTTAGCTAGGATCTTTATTAGCCTTTGGAAATTATTTCCTTTTATCTTATTAAATTCATAAGTTTTTATCCATGGCTCCAAATTGAATGAAACCAATTTCTATGGTTTTGTAACATTTTTGTTTATCAATTTTGATCATTTATAAATGTTTGTTTCTGAATTTTATATGGAACAAAGCCATAGTCTTTGGGTGATTTGACAATGATTTCTCTTATTAGGGTTTTAGGGTTTTGGTTTATTTTTCCAAGTGCTTTAAATTCAAGATTATTTCCATGCATGAATGCATTTGATCTTTGAAATATTTGTTTGTTGCTTTCTTATTAAATTTTGTTCAAGTAGGGTTTTGATGTTCCATTTATAAGCAAAAAGTTTCTTTTCACCCTAAATTTCAACAATTGTTTATTTATTTTTCACATTTCAAAATTTGGAAAATTTTGGGATATGACACCAACTCCCAAGAAACCAAGTTATTCCAAAGTGTCCACTATAAATTCCTATGGATGGTGTGTTACACCATTCCAAGTATATTCTTGTTTTCATCTACCTTCCAATTAAAAAAGTCTTTTAGTTATGTGAAAACTTAGTGATTAAAGCCCTCACAAACTTGATGGCACACTTTATTTTTCTTGCCCCTAATAAACTTGAACCATTGTGTCATCTCTGTTGTATATGCTTGCACTTATACGTTGGAATTAGTAGAACCGTGATGTCACGGGGAACACTTTCAATATTGCACTTGTACATTGTACACAGTTGATACCATGATATTTTGCCTATGGATGTCGTCGATGTGAAAAAAGAACCATTTTCCCATGGTAAATAAGAAGATTGCTGAGATGCTCGTTGTCTTCTTGTCTTGTCATTTTGATTATGGGATAACTTTTGTATCATGTGCAAGGGGTACCCCGTTAGCGGTTCTTTATGATACACATGTATTTACTATGACAATAACTTATATGTGACTAAAGTTGAGTAGCATGAGGAGCGGCCCTCGTATTCAAGGGACATGAGATTGCCAACTTATACTTTGTCAAGCATATACTCCATAGTTTGTTCACTTTAACCTTAATCACTTAAAGATGCTTATGATAGGGGAAATGAGGGCTGAAAGCTAACAAGTACCATAATTTTTGGAAGCGTGTTTTGAGACTTGTAATCCCTGCTTCCCTTTTGTGAAGGGCCTTTCTTCCACCATTATATTGAGTCTCCACCTTATATCCTTAGGCACCAGTTAAGAGAGCATAGGTGCCATTCTTAGTTCTATGTGCATTGTCCCAAAACTTATTGATTGATGCATATTGTTGATATTACTTGTTCTTGTGCTATTTGTATCTAGTCACTCTTATGAACTTTCAAGGTGTCCTATGCATCTATTAGCTACTCCGTGAGGGACAAGCTGTATGTTTTCTATATGTGAAACAAACAAACGTTTTTCAATACATGATTATTCATGATCTTTGTTTATAACCTTTCATGTTGCATGCATAGTTACTTTGCGTTACTGTTAGAACTCCATATTTCATGCTCATGTTTAGAGTTCTTTGATCCCAGCTTTCAATGCTTGCAAATGGTTTGATCTTGATTTTGATGGTGCATGTCACTAAAAAATTATTCTTTTTATCACTTACCTACTCAAGGACGAGCAGGAGTTAAGCTTGGGGATGCTTGATATATGTCGGAAACGTATCTATAATTTTTGATGTTCCATGCTTGTTTAGTATCTACTTTTCTTTCCTTTGTCTACACTTTGAGGTGTTTTTATATGTTTTCTGGTACTAACCTATTAACAAGATGCCATAGTGCCAGTTGCCTAGTTTCTTCTATTTTTGGTTCCAGAAAAGGCAGAAAATCAATATTCTCGGAATTGGATGGGACAAAATCCAAAGTCAATATTTTACCGTGGGGAACACTAAGCCAGAATACGAGATGGAACGGAGCCACCAGCGCGCCATACCCCCTGGCCGCGTAGCCTAGGTGGGCCCGCGCCTGGGGGGTGTAGCCGCCCTGGCTGCCCCCCTGTCTCGCCTCTTCTCCTATAAATAGCCCCCGATACCGAAACCCTAAGTACCCGATCAATCTTCCACGAAACAGTCCGTAGCCGCCGCCACCATCGTCCCTATACTAGGAGGGATCTGAAGCTCTTCCCGGCACCCTGCCGGAGGGGAGATCATCCTGGAGGCCTTCTTATTCATCATGCTAGCCTCTGATATGAAGCGTGAGTAGTTCCACCTTGGACTACGGGTCCATGTAGTAGCTAGATGGTTGTATCTCCTCCTTTGTGCTACCATGTTTAGATCTTGTGAGATCCGTTCATGATCAAGATCATATATTTGTAATCATGCATGTTGTGTTTGCGTGGATCCGATGGATATTGATTTTACTATGTCAGATTTATTAATGGTTTTGTCTTATTGATTCTATCATGTCTGTGTTGTTTGTGATCTCGCATGCTCTCCGGTTCTAGTAGCTATCTTGGCCAAGTAGATGCTAGTGACTCCAAGAGGGGGTATTTATGCTCGATAGTGGGTTCATGCCTCTATTTAATCTAAGGGAAGTGACAGAAATCTCTAAGGTTGTAGCTGTGCTGTTGCTACTAGGGAGAAAACAAAGATCTCTTGTTCATGGAACAAGTAGATTGTTTACCTTACACACTTTGCTTAAAGAAGTTATCCGTTCCTTGCAACTTAATATCGTAGGGGGTTTGGATGATAACCTGAAGGTGGATTACTAGTCATAGATGCAGTTGGATGGCGGTCTATGTATCTTGTTGTATTTCCGAATCGAATCTGATAGGATCATGAATGTCTAGTATTGCATTGTTATGCTTTTCTCAGTCCTGTCAATTGCCCTGCTGTAATTTGTTTACCCAGCATGCCATGTTTGTTTATCTTAAGGTGAACACCTCTAGTGAACTATGGACCCCGGTCCAATCTTTACCATTGATACATCTTCCACTGTTACTGTTTACCTTTCTGCAAACCACTATTACCTTCCACACCATATAGTTAGTCCTTTGTTTTCAGCAGACCGGTGAGATTGACAACCTCACTGTTTGTTGGGGCCAAGTCTTGCGTGTGTGTTGTGCAGGTTTCCAAGTTGCTAGCAACACCTTTGAGTCATTTCCTTCCTCCTACTAGTTCGATAACCTTGGTTTCTACTGAGGGAAGACTTGCTGTTGTGCTCATCACACCTTCCTCTTAGGGACTCCCAACGAAGCTCTATAGTGATATGAGCTGCCATCAGGCAACGATGTAGTACTGGGCTCCGGTTGGCATGTCCGAGATTGGGCTCCGCCGGGCTGGCACTGGATGGTTCTACCTTCCAGGACGCATAGCTTGGTGAGGAACCCGGGTATCATTGTCGACCCGGAGCTTCTTTGGTGGAGGTCGCCTGGTCCAGGCAGGGTGCAGAGGGAGCCGGTCACCGAGGAGGTGGTACGGCGTCATGTCAGGGAGGAGGACGAGCACGTCCGTCGCTATGTGGTTGCGTTGGACACCAGGGTCGACGATACCTGGAAGATTCTTCAGGGATCTCACCCGAGCTATTCTCCTGTGATGGTTCTATCTATTTGGGTTTTCACCTCCCGCGGCTTAGGCACCGGGAGTCGTCGTCCAGTTTGATTGAGCAAGATGTATTAGTTTTCATTGCTTTTGGTCAAAATGACCAATGTTGCATGCATGTGGATCTAGGTAAAATGTTTGACTCACAATATGATTCATAATATGATATTACATAAAAGGTTTAATATATTACATAGATCACCAACATCTCTATCTAGTGTTGTGGTTTTCTTCTACACCATAGCCATGGAGAATCTTCATAATTTAATAGGAGGCTTGGGTCAGTTTTCACTTTGAAGGGCGGGATTTCATGAAACTTATTACAATCTTCCGACATATCTGTCTTGTCATCCACTCCCATGATGTTTCTTTTCCCTAAAAGAACTATGTGGCGCTTTGCCTCATCGGACGTTGTATTCTTTTGCTGATTTTTTTCTCGGTTTCGTAGACATGTCCTTCACATAGAAAACCTGATCCACATTTTTGGCTAGGACGAATGGTTCGTCCATGTACGCAAGATAGCTGAGATCCACTGTTTTAATGCCATACTTTTCGTCTACATGTACCCCGCCTCCTGTCATCTTGACCCATTTGCACAGAAACAAAGGGACCTTAAAAGTAGGTCCATACTCAAGTTCCCATATCTCCTCTATGTACCCATAATATGTGTACTTCTGCCCATTGTCATCTGTTGCATCAAAGCGCACACCACTGTTTTGGTTGGTGCTCTTCTTATCTTGGGCGATCGTGTAAAATGTATTACCATTTATCTCATACCCTTGGAAAGTACATATATAACTCCATGGACTTACGAGCACCCCTTTTATTTCACACCGACGGTATCCATAGACAAAAGAGCATGATATCAACTGTGTACAAAGTACAAGTGCAATGTTGAAAGTGTTCCTCGTGACAACACGATTCTTCTAATTCCAACGTATAAGTGCAAGCATATACAACATAGATGCCACAATGGTTCAAGTTTATTAGGGGCAAGAAAAATAAAGTGTGCCATCAAGTTCGTGAGAGCTTTAATCACTAAGTTTTCACATAACAAAATACTTTTTAATTGGAAGATACATGAAAACAAGAATATACTTGGAATGGTGTAACACACCATGCATAGGAATTTATAGTGGACACTTTGGAATAACTTGGTTTCTTGGGAGTTGGATGCATGAGTAGAGCTTACTCATACAAGTGGAGGCTAGCAAAAGACTGGGAGCGGCCAACTAAGAGAGCAATAATGGCCATAATCATGCAGAGCGACAAAACATTACTAATCAAAGCATAAAGTGGTACTACAAGTCAAGGACTAAATGATTATAGACTCTATGGTGACTTGTTCATAGTCATAACATGGTGTGATCATGTGCCAAGTCAACCCAAACAAAGCATCAAAAGAGAATACCACAATACTATGCTTTTGTATGCTAAAACAACGCATGATTCCTTCAAGGCACATTAAGCAATCCTAATTGTTTGGAACAAGTCATGCTACAACAATAATCACTAAGCATAACGTCAAAACAACATCTAGCATGAAATGATAAAGTCTAAGTCACAGTCAAAACAAGCTCCCTTTGTACTACTATAAGCATGTAACTTCCTACTCTCTTCCAACACCAATCAACTTATTTGAAACAACTCACAAGGATAATAATCAATAAAGATCAGTGAGCATGTCTCACAAATCCACAAATAAGAACTAAAAAGTTCTAAGCTGAAAGCATAAGAAAACTAAGGCTAAACACAGTGCTAGCAAAAGACAACACTCACAAAACAATAAGAATGAAAACTAGAGTGTTCTAGGCAATGAAAACAGAGTGTGTATCTCTCCAAAAGTAGTGTGCTGGGATCCAACCAACTTACTCAAGCAAACTAAGCAAACAAAAACCAAAAATGAAAACTAAGACACTCCAAGAAAAACACAACTGTGCATGAAACAATAAACACGAAGTGTCTAGAAAGACCTAAGATTTTTATTGATGAAGAAGGGGATGCCTTGGGCATCCCCAAGCTTTGACGCTTGTACCTCTTGAATATTTCTTGGGGTGACACGGGGTGGCATACCCAAGCTTGAGTTTTTGTCCATTCTTCATCTCATTACATCATTCTTCCCTACACCTGAAAATGTTCCTTCATACAAAACTTCACACAATCTTCATTAGCAACATTAGTGTATTCAAAAGATAATAGACCTTTGGGTTTTAGTTTTAGAACATAAAAACTTTCACTAAAAACACAAGCTACTGTAGCAATCCCCTCAAAAAGCTCAATTTCCCAAAAAGAACCCAAAAAGGAATCAATAAGAAGCAAATGCAAATAATGGCAGAAATCTGTCAAAACAGATCAGCAGGTAGAAACCGATTTTTGTGAAGACCTTATGTTGCACAAATAAAAAATTGTTGAACTAAAAAAAATTAGCTTACATACTGGGGGTTTTATTCGTAAAATATCAGCTCCATCCGACTTAGAGAGATTCCTCAAGAATTTTTACAGTGGAGCCCAAAAATCTGTTTCGGGACAGCAACTCCCGAAATCTTACTTCCCTCTCATTAGAGATCATTCTTGGCACAAAAAGAAAAAAAAGGATAAGGAGAGGTCATTACTGAAGTAATAACTTCCAAAACTCAAGAAAACTTTTGGGTTATCTCCCAACAAGTACTTTTCTTTACCGCCTTTAAGTTAGGCTTGATAGTTTGAGAAGATGCTCACATAATAAATATCAATTGAAGTAATAGAGAGCATCAAGAAGCAAATTCAAAACACATTTAAGTCTAACCCACTTCCTATGCATAGGAATCTTGTAAAGAAAAAAGTCTTGAAAGCACAAAGCAACAAGCATAGGAAAGCAAAACAAGTGCAACTTTAAGATTTTCAACATAAAGAGGGGAAACTTAATATAGTTGAGATACATAAAACCATGTTTCCCTCTCTCATAATAACTTTCAGTAGCATCATGAATAAAATTAACAATATAACTATCACATAAAACATTCTTATCATGAGCCACATGCATATAATAATTATTACTCTCCACATAAGCATAGTCACTCTTATTAATTGTAGTGGGAGCAAATTCAACAAAATAGCTATCATTAGTATTCTCATCACCATAATCATCAAATATAGGAGGCATATTGTAATCACAATTAACTTTCTCCTCAGTAGTAGGTGGACTGAAAATATCATATTCATCATTGTAATCATCATATATTGGAGGTTTGGCATCATCATAAGCAATAGAATACCTATCTTCCAAAGCCGGGGGACTAAAAAGATCATTTTCATAAAAACTAGCTTCCCCAAGCTTAGAATTTTCCATAGCGTTAGCAATAATGGTATCCAAAGATTTCATACTAATAACATTCCTATTAGCATGCAAATAAAGTTTCCTAGGTTTTTTAATTTTCTCTTCAAACACTTCATGTCCTAACTCAAGATAGACACTATAAAGATCTCTAATTTTGTTGTTGTTTTCCATTAAGCCTAACTAGTGAAAACAAGAAACAAAAAGACAAAATTGCAGAATCTAAAGGAAATAACTTCGAGCACTCACACTGGAGGATGTGAGTACCTTTTACCTTACCTCCCCGGCAACGGCGCCAGAAAATAGCTTGATGTCTACGCACTTCTATTCTTGTAGACAGTTGTTGGGCCTCCAAGTGCAGAGGTTTGTAGAACAACGACAAGTTTCCCTTAAGTGGATTACCCAAGGTTTATCGAACTCAGGGAGGAAGTGGTCAAAGGTATTCCTTCTCAAGCAACCCTGCAATCAAGATACAAGAAGTCTCTTGTGTACCCAACACACCCAATATCAGGTGTATAGGTGCATTAGTTCGGCGAAGAGATAGTAAAATACAAGCGGTAACGGTGCCAGAAAAGGGCTTCTGACGGGGAGGAAAAGACTAAAGGCAAAAATATGGAAGCAAGCAAACATGCAACAGATCTAGTTTTAAACGGTAAACAAGGCCTAGGGATCATACTTTCACTAGTGAACACTCTCAATAAATATATTATCTTCACGATACTACCCTGAACTACTCTCCGGTTGGCCACTCTAATCCATGGTAGGGCTATAACGACACTCCTCAAAGTCCGCCTTCCCCAATCTAGATAACCCCACACTGTCACCTTGAGCGCTAGATGGTTCCAACAAACACCACAATTTCATAAAGACAACCAACTCAAAATATACTCATGATAAATATATATGTAGTCTAGCTTAAGTGCCACACACGTGTGTGTGCGCTATCACTTTCACACACGCTGGGAAAAGCATAGATCTATTAAAGGATAGTGAGTATTTATGTAGACTCTAGCCTAAGTGTCACCATGGCGTGCACGCTGTCACTTTCACACACATGGGGAGAGTAGAGATCTATTGAAGCACTTGAATAGCAAGGTATATGTACTTGATTACAAAGCTCATGACCACAACAAGATCATGCATAGAGAGAGAGAGATGAACACATAGCTACCGGTAGAGCCCTTAGCCTCGAGGAAGAACTACTCCCTCCTCATCATGAGAATCAACAACAGTGATGGAGATGGTGGTGGAGATCGATGGAGATGGCTCCGGGGGCACTTCCCCATCCCTGCAGGGTGTCGGAACAGAGACTTTCTATCCCCCAAATATCCCCTTCGATGGTGGCGGCGCTGTGGAACTTTTCGTGGCTTTTTGGTCAATTCTCTAGGGTTTCTTGGTCGGAGGCTTCTTATAGGCGAAGGAGGCAAGGTCGGTGGAGGGTCAGGGGGCCCATACCCCCTATGGGCGCGGCCAGGGTGGGCCTGCGCCCACCTAGGGTGTGGCCACCTTGGTGTCCTCTTCCGTCTCGTCTTCGATTTTCTGTATCATTCAGGGAAAATATGAACTTTGGCTTTCGTCCCGTCCAAATCCGAGAATATTCATTTTTAGCTTTTTGAAACTAAAAATAGCAGAAAACTGGCTTTGTGGCATCTTGTCAATAGGTTAGTTCCAGAAAGTGTATAAAAATACCTCAAAGTGTAGACAAAACATAGCAAAGTGGATACTAAACAAGCATGGAACATCAAAACTTATAGATACGTTTACGACGTATCATGTGCCTGCAACCAACTGATGAAAGTAGCCTCGTGTTCCACTTTAATCCAGGAGTCAGGCTTCCCCGGGTTTTCCGAGCATAGAAAAATCTTGTGTTTCTCGATATATGGAGCTACCAAGGTGGAATTGTGTAGAACTATGTAGTGTGCTTTACTGAAAGAATCCCCGTCCATACATACAGTTGCTTTCTTTCCTAGTGTTCCTTTTCCAGTCAGTATCCCCTCATACCGAGATTCAGGAACACCAATCGGCTTAAGGTCAGGAAGAAAGTCAACACAAAACTCAATGACCTCCTATGTTCCATAGCCCTTGGAGATGCTTCCTTCTGGCCTAGCACGGTTATGAACATATTTTTTTAAGACTCCCATGAACCTCTCGAAGGGGAACATATTGTGTAGAAACGCAGGACCGAGAATTCTAATCTCTTCGACTAGGTGAACTAGGAGGTGCGTCATAATATTGAAGAAGGATGGAGGGTACAACAACTCGAAGCTGACCATACATTGGACCACATCAATCTGTAACCCTGGTAGACATTCTGGATCGGTTACCTTCTGAGAAATTGTATTGAGGAATGCACATACCTTCACAATGGCCAGTCGAATATTTTCTGGTAGAATTCCCCTCAATGCAACCGGAAGCAATTGCGTCATAAGAATGTGGCAGTCATGAGACTTTAGGTTTTGGAATTTTTTCTCTTTTATATTTACTATTCCCTTTATATTAGATGAGAAGCCAAATGGGACCTTGATACTGAAAAGGACTTCAAAAAATATTTCCTTCTCTTCCTTGGTAAGAGCGTAGATGGAAGGCCCTTGAAACTGCCCTGGATGCTTGTCGTCTCGTCCTTTATGACGTTGCTGGTCCTCCCGTGCTTCCGGTGTATCTTTTGACTTTCCATACAAGCCCAGGAAGCCTAGAATATTCACGCAAAGATTCTTCATCAGGTGTATCACGTCGATTGCAGAGCGGACCTCATGGACTTCCCAATAGGGTAACTCCCAAAATATAGATTTCTTCTTCCACATGGGTGCATGTCCGTCGGCGTCTTTCGGAACAGGTTGTCCTCCAGGACCCTTTCCAAGTATTACATTTAAATTCTTGACCATACCAAATACATCAGCACCAGTACGGGGGTCAGGCTTCTTCCGGTGATATGCCTCTCCATCGAAATGCTTGCTTTTTTCCTTAAGGGATGTCTGGGCGGAATAAAACAACAATTATACGGGTACACATTCTTCCTATATTTATCCAGATATATATTTCAGTCTCATCTAAATAGTGTGTGCATGCATTGTATCCCTTGTTCGTCTGTCCTGAGATGTTACTAAGAGCAGGCCAATCATTGATGGTTATGAACGGCAACGCTCGTAGGTCGAATGGCTCCTTTTTGTGCTCATACCACACACGTAACCTGGTTTGGCCCACAACTGTAGAAGTTCAACAACTAATGGCCTTAGGTACACATCAATGTCATTGCCGGGTTGCTTCATTCCTTGGATGAGCACTGGCATCATAATGAACTTCCGCTTCATGCACAACCAAGGAGAAAGGTTGTAGATACATAGGGTCATGGGCGAGGTGCTGTGACTGCAGCTCTGCTCCCCAAAAGGATTCATCCCATCTGTACTTAGACCAAACCATAAGTTCCTTGCGTCACCAGCAAAGACCGGGAAGTGTCTCTCAATTTTTCTCCACTACCGACCATCAACTGGGTGCCTCAACATCCCATCTTTTTTACGTTCTTCCATGTGCCATCGCAACAACTTGGCATGCTCTTTGTTTCTGAACAAACATTTCAAACGTGGTATTATAGGAGCATACCACATCACCTTGGCAGGAACCCTCTTCCTGTGTGGCTTGCCATCAACATCAGCAGGGTCATCTTTTTTGATATTATACCGCAATGTAGTGCATACCGGGCATTTATCCATATTCTCGTACTTCTCACCGCAGTAGAGGATGCAGTCATTAGGGCACGCATCTATCTTCTGCACATATAATCCTAGAGTGAATACGAGCTTCTTTGATCCGTACGTACTGGCGGTCAATTCGTTATTTCTTGGAAGCAACTACTTCATTAGTACCAGCAACTTTTCAAATCCTGAGTTAGTCACACCGGTCTCTGCCTTGCACTTCAGCAATTTCAGTGTGCTACTCAGCTTCTTCTGGCCATCTTCACAAGTTGGGTACAACAATTTGTTGTGGTCCTGTAACATCTTCTCAAACAACCTCTCCTTTTCTGTGTCGCAGTCTCGCTTTACATCAGAAATGACCCGACCAAGATCATCAGCGAGCTTATCTGGTTCCCGTTCTTCACCTCCTTCTTCTTCATTGTCTTTCATTGCGCTATCAACGTATTCAGGGAAAATAGATCGATAGTTGTCAGCATCGTTCTGTTCTTCATCGCCGTCTTCCACCGCAACCCCTCTTTCTCTGTGCTTGGTCCAAACATTATAGCCGTACATAAAACCAAACCGAAGCAGGTGGCTCTGAATGACTTGCAGAAGTGTGAGCCTTCTCGTTACTACAGTCAACACATGGACAACACATAAAACCATCCCGCCGCTTGTTCGCCTCGGACACAAGACAAAAAGAACGTACGCCTCCTCTGAAAGCGGCAGAGTGTCGGTCACCATACATCCATGGATGGCTCATCTGTATCATACAAATATATATCAAATGGAATCACGATGCTAAAATTAGTATCGCGCGGTCTAAACGAGAAAATAGTTGCTAACCTTTTAGCACACTTGGAAACAAATATGGGAAAACTTAAGTGTGGCTCAGGCACCTCATATCATGTTTGTCTTGTGTAACCTAAAGTCGCATCACTCTAATGGGCATTTCACCGGACACCTCTAGTCCATATGAACAAGAAAAAAAATAGTACAAACCGACCACCTCCCACCAGGAAAAAAATAGTTGAGAGGGGGAGGGGCTGTGCCATATATATAGGGTCAGACCACTAGTCCCTGTTCGAGATACAAACTGGGACTAAAGGGGTGCCCGTAGCGAGTGACAGGGCTCGGTCCCCTTTAGTCCCGGTTTTTATCTCAAACCGGGACTAATGGCCCCTAACGAGCTAGGACCTACAGTGTCGTATGACCTGGGCGGCTCGGGGCCGTCCGGTCCGGACCATTAGTCCCGGCCGCAGCCACATTCGGGACTAATGGCCCGGACGAAAGGGCCATTTTCTACTTGTGTACATGGCCCCCTTCCACGAGCCTGATTACTAATGGATGACACACTATGAGTGACCCCATATGAGTCCAAGTATTTTGAATTAAGAAATTTATCAACAATGCTAGACCATATTTCACATTGCTAATAGAGCAAGGTGCTTGCAAATATGTAATAATCATATCCTATAAAGTAATCAAATATTATAAAAATGTGCGGTATATCAATATAGCTAGGCTAGGCTAGAATTTTAATGCACAAAGTCTGAGATACACCAATTACTTTCTCCTTGTATTCAAACAAGTACTAGTTAGGTACATTTATTCAGTAGTATCAAAATATCGTAAAACCTATAAATTGATATCAAATGGTTATTCAACAGATTTCGACATTCTTCTATATGCCTAGTCATGATGATTTTCATACTATCTTTCTATTCGTCAATTGACTAATTTTTAGTTAAAATTTGTGATTGATACAACCGCGCATGTTCTTCTCAATTTTTTCCAGGCTAACTAACCGAATTTTGCATGGCCTCTCCTTTCTATAAAGACTAAGTTAGAATTTTTTATTCAATTTGTCCTCAACTTGCTCCCAACAACTCCTAATGAGAAAATATTTTTTGAAAATTGTGCAACCGTAGTTTATTAAAAATATCATAGTCACATTCACTCAACTGCTTTGAGGACAGTACTTGCAATGACAAGTCACCGCTCACTTAGATCTAGCTTCTCTTCCTAGATCTGATCCTAAAAAATATCTACTCAATAGAACCTAAGACTTCTCCAAATAATTGAAAAAACTATAGTTTGATTCCCTGACAATCATGTGGCCACTTGTTGCAATGACAAGTCACCTCTCGCTAACCACATGGCCTCTCTCCCACAACCAAATTACTAATGGATGACGCACCATGAATGACCTCATATGAGTCAAGTATTTTGAAATAAAAAAATTATCAATAATTCTAGACCGTAGTTCACATTTCTAATAGAGCAAGGTTCTTGCAGATATGTAACCATCATATCTTAAAGATTCATCAAATATAATAAAAATATGTGGTATATCAACATAGCTAGGATAGGCTAGAATTTGAATGCACAAAATCTCAGATATACAATTACTTTCTCCATGTAAGCAAACAAGTAGTAGTTAGGCACATTCATTCACTAGTTTCAAAATATAGTAAAATCTATAAATTGATATCGAAAGGTTAGTATATATATTTCGACACTCTTCTTTATGTATAGATGTGACTAGTCGTCACTTGATAAAAATCAGTGATGAATACGAGCACACTTGTTCTGCTCGATTTTTTCAGGCTATACTTTTGTGTGTCTTCTGCTTTCTATGAAGGCTAAGTTCGGATTTGATTTATCTAGTCAGTTTCACTCAGCCTTCTCCCAACTACTCCCAATGAGAAAATACTTTTTGAAATTTGTGAAACAATAGTATACTAAAAATACTGTAGTTTCATGCAGTCAATAACCATGAGGACACTAGTTGCAATGGCAAGTCACCACTCACTTAGATCTAGCATCTCTCACTAGATCTGATCCAAAACAAACACACTCACTGACCACCTGGAGCCTCTACCACAATTCGATCCAAAGCAAGCAAGCTCACTAACCAAATGGTCCCTCTCTATCTCTCGTCAAGAGGATGATTACCACATGACTCCAAGTATTTTGAAATCTAAACATCATCAAAAATGCTAGAATGGAATGGTGGATCTAGGTTGCAAGTTTCAACGTGCTCAAGCCTTTGATGTATATCTTGTTAACATATTCTCACTATTACTCCATCTGTTTTAAAATATAAGATGTTTTAGTCTTTTTCTGAAACACACGTACCTAGAAGCCTTTTAGTGCATAGATTTGGAGAGAAATGACTGAACCTACAGAATAAAAGGACTCTATATACGCCCGTTTTAGGAAAAAAGCTAAAACATATTATATTCTGGAGTGAAGCAAGTACTAGTAGTTTTAGTAGTAAACCTAGCTAATGACGAACGGCGATTAGCGCTGATATAAATGCAGCCTGGATTTGGTTTTGGTTTATCAACTCAATTGTTCATAAGACTTCTCCAATAACTTTAAAAACTATAGGTTCATTCCCTAGAAACCGTGTGGCCACTTGTTGCAATGAAAAGTTACCCCTCTCTAACTACATGGCCCTCTGCCACGAGCCTGATTACTAATGAATGACAAACTATGAGTGACCCCATACGAGACCAAGTATTTTGAATTAAGAAATTTATCAACAATGATAGACCGCATTTCACATTGCTAATAGAGCAAGGTGCTTGCAAATATGTAATAATCATATCATATAAAGTAATCAAATATTATAAAAATGTGTGGTATATCAATCTAGCTAGGCTAGGCTAGAATTTGAATGCACAAATTCTAAGATACACCAATTACTTTCTCCTTGTATTCAAACAAGTACTAGTTAGGTACATACATTCAGTGGTATCAAAATATCGTAAAACCTATAAATTGATATCTAATGGTTAGTCAACAGATTTCGACATTCTTCTTTATGTCTAGCCGTGATGATTTTCATACTATCTTTCTAGTCGTCACTTGACTAATTATTAGTTAAAATCTGTGATTGATACAACCACACATGTTCTTCTCCATTTTTTTCAGGCTAACTAACCGAATTTTGCGTGGCCTCTCATTTCTACAGACTAAGTTAGAATTTTTTTTATTCAATTTGACCTCAACCTGCTCCCAATGAGAAAACATTTTTTTTTAAAATTGTGCAACTGTAGTTTATTAAAAAATATTATAGACACATTCACTCAATAGCCTTGAGGGCAGTACTTGCGATGACAAGTCACCACTCACTTAGATCTAGCATCTCTTCCTAGATCTGATCCTAAAAAAATCTACTAAATGGAACCTAAGACTTCTCCAAATAATTAACAAAAACTATAGTTTGATTCCCTAACAATCATGTGGATACTTGTTGCAATGAAAAGTCACCCCTCGCTAACCACATGGCCTGTCTCCCACCAACCAAATTACTAATGGATGACGCACCATGAATGACCTCAGATGAGTCCAAGTATTTTGAAATAAAAATTTTATCAATAATGCTAGACCATAGTTCACATTTCTAATAGAGCAAGGTTCTTGCAGATATGTAACCATCATATCCTAAAGATTCATCAAATATAATAAAAATATGTGATATATCAACATAGCTAGGATAGGCTAAAATTTGAATGCACAAAATCTCAAATATAACAATTACTTTCTCCATGTAAGCAAACAAGTAGTAGTTAGGCACATTCATTCACTAGTTTCAAAATATAGTAAAATCTATAAATTGATATCGAAAGGTTAGTATATATATTTTGACACTCTTCTTTATGTATTGCCGTGACTAGTCGTCACTTGACTGATTTTTAATTACAATCAGTGATGAATACTAGCACACTTGTTTTGCTCGAATTTTTCAGGCTATACTTTTGTGTGTCTTCTACTTTCTACGAAGGCTAAGTTTGGATTTGATTTGTCTAGTCAGTTTGACTCAACCTTCTCCCAACTACCCCAATGAGAAAATACGTTTTGAAATTTGTGAAACAATTGTATACTAAAAATACTGTAGTTTCATTCACTCAATAGACTTGAGGACACTAGTTGCAATGACAAGTCACCACTCACTTAGATATAGCATCCCTTACTAGATTTAATCCAAAACAAAAACACTCACTGACCAGCTGACGCCTCTACCACCCTTTGATCCAAAGAATGCAAGCTCACTAACCAAATTGCCCCTATACCACCAGCCAAATTAGTCATGGATGACACACCATTTCTGGCCACACAAGCGTTTATGTAGGTTAGCATGTTAGCTGATTACTCCCTCCGTTTCAAAATATTAGATGTTTTAGATTTATGAAGCAAATATATCTAGACTTATTTTAGTATATAGATTCATTCAGGTTTGGAGTAAATCTATACACTAAAAGAAGTCTAGATACATTTTGTTCACAAACCTAAAATATCTTATATTTTAAAACAGAGGGAGTATATGTTTATCATACATTACTTGTCTAGTCTGGCCCTGAGCAAGCATTAATTCTCACCAATCATACACATGACAAAAGCTCCTCTATATCTCTCGCCAAGAGGATGATTACCACATGAATCCAAATATTTTGAAATCTAAACATCATCAATAATGCTAGACTTGAGCGGTGAATCTGGGTTGCAGGCTTCAACAGGCTCAATCCTTTCATGTATATCATGTTAACATATTCTCACTATTACTCCATCTTTTTTAAAATATAAGATGTTTTAGTCTTTTTCTGAAATGCATATACCTGGAAGCCTTTTAGTGTGTACATTCGGAGCAAAATGACTGAACCTACACAATAAAAAGGACTCTAAATACACGTTTTTTAGGGGAAAAAAGCTAAAACATTTTATATTCTGGAGTGAAGCAAGTACTAGTAGTTATAGTAGTAAACCTAGCTAATGACGAACAACGATTAGCGCTGATACAAATGTAGCCTGGATTTGGTTTTGGTTTATCAACTCGATAGATTCTAAGACTTCTCCTATAACTTTAAAAACTATAGTTTCATTCCCTAGGAACCATGTGGCCACTTTTTGCAATAAAAATTCACTCCTCTCTAAGTATATGTCCCTCTGCCACGAGCCTGATTACTAATGGATGGCACACTATGAGTAACCCCATATGAGTCCAAGTATTTTGAATTAAGAAATTTATCAATAATGCTATACCGCATTTCACATTGCTAATAGAGTAAGGTCCTTGCAAATATGTAATAATCATATCCTATAAAGTAATCTAATATTATAAAAATGTCTGGTATATCAACATAGCTAGGCTAGGATAAAAATTGAATGCACAAAGTCTAAGATACAATAATTACTTTCTCCATATACGCAAACAAGTACTAGTTAGGTACATTCAATCACTAGTATCAAAATATTGTAAAACCTATAAATTGATATTGAATGGTTAGTCAACAGATTTTGACATTCTTCTTTGTGTCTAGCCATAACGATTTTCCTACTATCTTTCTAGTCGTCACTTGACTGGTTTTTAGTTAAAATCGATGTTTGATACAACCGCGAGTGTTCTGCTCAATTTTTTTAGGCTGACTAACCGACTTTTGCTTGGTCTCTTTTTCTAAAAATACTAAGTTTGAATTTTATTTTTCTAGTCAATTTGACCTCAACCTGCTCCCAACCGCTCCCTATGACAAAGTATTTTTTGAAAATTGTGCAACTATAGTTTATTAGAAATATTATAGTCTCATTCAGTCAACAGCCTTGAGAAAAGTACTTGCAATGATAAGTCACCACTCGCTTAGATCTAGCATCTCTTCCTAGATCTGATCTCAAAAAACACATCTACTCAATAGAACCCAAGACTTCTTCAAATAATTGAAAAAACTATAGTTTGATTCTCTAGAAATCATGTGGCCACTTATTGCAGTAACAAGTCACCCCTCGCTAACCACATGGCCTCTCTCACACCAGCCAAATTACTAATAGATGATGCACAATGAATGACCTCGTATGAGTCCACGTATTTTTAAATAAAGTTTATCAATAATGCTAGACCATAGTTCACGTTTCTAATAGATCAAGGTTCTTGCAGATATGTAAACATCATATCCTATAGATTCATCAAATCTAATAAAAATATGTGGTATGTCAACATAGCTAGGATAGGCTAGAATTTGAATGCACAAAATCTCAGATATAACAATTACTTTCTCTATGTATGCAAACAAGTAAAAGTTAGGCACATTCATTCACTAGTTTCAAAATACAATAAGACCTATAAATTGATATCGAAAGATTAGTCAATAGATTTCGACGCTCTTCTTTATGTATAGCCATGACTAGTTGTCACTTGACTGATTTTTAATTAAAATTAGTGATAAATAAGGGCACTGATGACCCACAAGTATAGGAGGTGTATCGTAGTAATTTCGATAAATAGGAGTGTCGATCCCAACGAGGAGCAGAAGGTGTTGACTAGTGGTTTGGATTAGGAATTCTCTGTAAGTACTTAACATACAAATTTTTAGGGGTTTTTGATAATGCAAAGAAATAAAGTGCAAGTAAATAAATACAACAATAATAACTGCAGCGAGTGGCCCAATCCTTCCTTTAGCAAAGGACAATCCGGTTGTATTATTTATGAGGACCAAACGTTCTCGATGATATATGGGAATATTGTCAAGTGCTTTCGCTTCATATAGTTGATTAATCTTCTTTATTTTGATAAATGTTGTGTGGGTGAACCTATGCTAATGTACCAACCTTACTAGGACTAATAAATACTTGTGATTAAACCCCTTGCAAGCATTTGTAACTACAATAAAGTAATTAACATAAAAACCTAACCACAACATTAAACTCTGAGATCCTACACTCCCTTGTGCAAAGGTTTCCTAATGGGGGTTTAGGTTTCTGTCACTCCGGCAACCCCATGATTAGTAGACAAATATACAATGCATTCCCCTAGGCCCATAAATGGTTAAGTATCATGTAGTCGACGTTCACATGACACCACTAGATGAATAGCACCACAACTTAAATATCAAACCATTGAATATTACTCAACACAGTTGACGAGGTTTGATCTCGTTAATGCCCATTGTTATGGACTTGGGTTTTGGAGAAGATGGGGATGCTGGAGATCGCGGAACGGTTAGCAAACAAGCTACACGGGGATACGAGGTTTACCCAGGTTCAGGCCCCCGGAGGGAAAACCCTACTCCTGCTTGTCTGCTCTTGATTACGGCGAAACCGAAAGTTACAGGGTGCGCAGATTCGATCTGGCGTGGAGGTGTGTATGCGAAAGTATGAGAGAGAGATCTAGGTCATGCCCTCCTAGCCTTTATATAGACTCAGGCAGGTCTCGGGCATAGACCTAGTCGGTTACAGGTTCTAGGGTTTTACCCATTTGAATTTCCTATTTACGCTAGTCTTGCTCTCCAAGGATCCGAAGGCGTCATGGGCCTTGGCCACCCAAAAATCTTCATGGGCCGGCGTACATCTGCCGTGGGCCTTCCTTGGGCTGGACCAGGTATGCTGAGATCATGTACCCGTAGGGTATAACCATGTCAGTAGCCCCCGAGTGATCAGTCGAATCATAGATTTGGCTGAGGACTCTTCAATCTTTCGGGTGCAACTATGTATTAATAGTATGTGTGTAGGGATTGTTGATGCGTGTGCCTGACTCACCCGACGGATCAGGGTCAGTTAACTGTCTTAGGATGAAACAACACGATCTTCCTCAGGTTCGAGTCCCTCAACTCGGACCTGGAACATATGCTGGCGTAATTCGACTCAGGCCATGGAGGACTTACATGAGTGGAATTCCAGTGATTTTAATTGATGTACCCAACGCGTCCGTCGGGATTTTTCATCGTGCCTGTTGGTACGGATTTTTACTAGCAGAGCGCAGTCGTGTGCGTTGCCAGGCCATCAGATGGTATCTATAGGTCTTATCTTTGCGTCGCAGACGCAACATCTGAATGTTTATCACCGCGGAGGTGTTTCGGGTGGCCAAGGAGAACGTTGCTCACTTAGCATTTAGTTGGGGCAGAGTTGCCGAAAAGTTTTGCATGCTGATCCGAAGGATCCCAGTCGAAGAATTCATAGGGTGCACGACCAGCTCTCCCTATGGGAGTAGCCCCCGAGTGTCTGTTCGAGTCGTAGACTCGAGCGGAGACTTTTAGTTCAGACATTGTTCAGTGTTAAGTCCGTAGGATACAAAAAAATTTTGATGCTTAAATCCATCCTCCCTATGGGAGTTGCCCCCGAGTCCGTAGTGGAGTCGTAGACTCGACGTAGGACTCGAAGAAATAGTTCGCTTCTATTCATCTTTCGGGTGCGCGGCCAGCGCTCCTAATAGGAGTAGCCCCCGAGTAATTAGTCGAATCGTAGATTCGAGTGAGTACTCTTAGCTTTGAAGCCGAAGAAATTGTAGTTGTTGCTAGTATAGCTTTTGATGACATCAGTGCTGATGATCAATGACCTCAAACGTCTGCTGCGTCAGAGATGACTTGACTGGACGAACGTGGGTCCCATTTTCTGACCTTGAATTGACCGGTCACGCGCGGCGTGGAGATAATTACGGCGTCATCTTGATTTCCGCGCGTAGTGGACGGCGTGTTAGCGACGGTTCGTTGTGATGCTGACACGTGTATGGCCAGATCTGCTGTTGGCGTTAGGTCTTCTCGATGGACAGTTGTCGTGCGTCGTCTTCGTTGTTATAATCATTGGGGAAAGCTGTAGTTTGTTTTCACCGCATCTATTCTTGTTTTCACTGCCTCCTTGTGCTCTAAGAGTTCTTGCTGCGCGCTGGAATATCCTTTCACATTTCCTTCTTCCCTTCTGCGCTCTCACCGCCAGCGCCACCATACCACGATGGGGAAACCGAAGAAGTCGTCATCTGCAGCTAGTACCAGTGCCGCCGGAGGGAAGAAAGGCGCCACCGCTACCCGTGTCATTGACGGTAGTTGGCGGCGATCAGAGACGCGGGAGAGTGACCTCCGAAAGCTTCACGAGCGGGGCTTGATCCCGCAGGATAGGGAGGCCGTCAAACTCCTAGGCAACGAGGTAATCCTCCGTCCCCCTGTTGGGTATCGGGTTATGTTCCTTGCCTTCGTTATTCGTGGGTTTTCCTTCCCAGTCCACGACTTCCTTCGTGGGCTGCTCTTTCTCTACGGCATCCAGCTGCATCATCTTTCCCCCAATTCTCTTTTTCACATTGCTTGTTTTATCACTTTCTGCGAGTGCTGGCTCGGCATCGAGCCGCACTTTGGGCTCTTCCGAAAACTCTATTCCGTGAAGAGGCAATCCGGTTCGGATGGTGTGTATCCCATTGGGGGTTGCATCATCTCCCTCAAGGCCAATATTATTTTCTTTTCTTTTTTCCATGTCCGAATCTGTCCAGTACTGGCGGAGGCGATGGTTTTACATTCGTGATTCCACAGTGGCTAGGCAGCATTTTGGTCTTGCTCCTTTCGACTCCTCCCAAATAATCGAGCCGAAGAGGTCCTGGAAAAAACAGATCTTGGATGGCGAGGTAGCGGAGATAGAGGCTCTCTACCGTCGAGTGGAGGATCTCCAGTTGATTCCGGAGAAAGAAGTGAACGGTGTGGATATTATCCGCATGTTTCTCGAGCGTCGGGTGCAGCCCCTCCAGGCTAGGGCGCACCCGATGTTTCTTTATGCTGGGCGCCGTGATCCGACGAGGGTTTTGGCCGAGAAGCTCTCCCAGGGAGATCTCGACAGGGCCCTTCGTACGCTGCTGAAGTACAAGGCTGGAGAGGATATCCTGGGGAAGTCGCTGACTCCGCCGTTTTCTTCTACTCTGGCTGTTCCACAGGTGTAGATTCGTGCGCATAGCGTTTTTGTCGACTGCATATTTATTTTCCTTTGTTTGCTAACAAAGTCTCTGCTTTTCTACAGAGCTTCAAAGTGCCGGGTATGGTGCCGCCATTGCCCAAAATATTTCCGGATGCTCCGGATAATGATGTGGTGGATTCCGTGTCCGAGCTGCTGTCGGCACGATCTCCGACTGAAGAGGTCAACGAGTCGAGCGAGGACCATACTCGCAAACGATCGCGGAGCTCCAGCGAGTCTTCGGATGCCTCGACTCCTCCGACTCCCAGGAACCCTCTATGCCTTGAGCGTCACAGTGACGGGCATGGAGGTTCTTCCTCTCCTATTCCTGCTCTTCCTGTGCGAGCTGTAGCGTCGCACCCGCCAGCGAAGCGGAAGAAGGAAGAAAAGAAGGAAGAGAAGAAGGAAGAGAAGAAGGGGGAGAAGAGAGCCCGAAGGACTCCTCCTGTCTTCGACCTGAGCTCACTGGACTCGTAAGTTTCTTTTATACTGTTGTCCTTTTTGCTGTTGACCTTTGTACTTGTGCTAATTTTTCCTTGCGCAGGCACTCCTCCCACGACTCCTCCAGTGATGGTGCTCGGTTGATGATGGGGGAGTCGAAAGTTGCGTCTCCTCCTCCTCATATGGTGGCTACCTCTGAGGGTGCTGCGCCGGTCCCTTCTCCGCAGGAGGTTCAGGTGGTTGCGCCTCAGAAGGCTGCGAGCGGGCCTTCGGAGTCGCCATCGGAGCATGTAAGTAGTTTTGTCTCCTGCGACGGGGGAAGCCCCCGAGCGTCTGCAAAAATTTTCTTGTCTTGTTCTTTCTTCGAGTCTTCGGGGGGAGCCCCCGAGCTTTTTCGTTTGCGTATTTTGCTCTTGTTCTTTTCTATTGGGCGTAGCCCCCGAGTCCTTTTCCTTACTGGTAGGTCTTCTTCTTGCAGCCTTTTGTGCAGGATGCCAAGCGACTGGTGAAGGAGCACCTGGTGCTGGAGGCCAACCTCCAACAGCTTCGAGGTACCTGTATGCCTTGGTGCTTCTTTCTTTTTGTATTATTGTCTTGTTTTCTGACGCTTGTATGATTTGAATTCAGAGGAGCATAACACTTCCCTCCGTGAGATTGATGCTCTCAAGAAGAGCCTTGGTCAAGCGGAGAAGAAGGCCGAGGCCGCCGCTGGTGCAAAAGAGCGCCTCGAGCTGGAGCTGGCCACTACGGTCGAGGCTAAGGAGCACCTGCAGCAGGAGGCCACGGACCGCGAGGAGCAGCTTGCCACTGCTGCGACTGCGCGTGAAAGAGAGGTGGCAGGCAAGCTCATGGCTGCTGCCAAGGCTGTTTCGGGTGAGTATCTTCCTTTTGCCCCTTTTTTCTTGTTTTCTTGTCTTTCTTCTGTGATGCTTTCTTCATTCCTTTTCTTTTTTTTGTCTCAGATGCTGCAGGCATCGAGTTTGACCGCAGCACTCTGGAGAACGGGAGTGCTCTAGATGATGCTACTGCAGCGGTCGAAGATCGCTGCAGCACCGTCGTCAACTCACTCGCCAAGGCCAAGGAGGTCCTTGGCCGCTTCTACAAGGAGCTTCTCCCCAAGGGCGTGGCCCTTGATGATGTTGACGCCCTGGCGGAGGCCTTGTCAGCCGAAGCGCCTGCGGCGTACAAGCGCAAGCAGAAGGGCATCGACGCGTCCGTCGGGCTGGCGATGGCCTTGGCGGCTGGAGCGGAGCTGGACCTTCCCCAGATCACCTCCCGGATGTCGACGACCGCGGATGGATCCGAGGTAGCCTTTGCTACCTATTCTGCTCGCTGCAAGCGATATGGGCCAAAGCTCATTGATCTGTTGTCCGAGTATGCGCTACGGCAGCAGGGGGAAGCCAAGGCGAGGCAATCCGGTTCCGAGGCTACTCAGGGTGCCGCGTCTTAGGCGTTGTAGCTGTAGGATAGTTTGTAATATTCTTTTGTTGTAATTATGTTGAGGAACAAAATCACTACGCCACGTAGTAGCCTTTATCTGCTTAATGAATTTTGTTGAGTTGTGATCTTCTTCGTCTGAATGTTTATGTCCTTTTCTTTTCTGCTGCTCTAGGTTCCTTCGGGTGCTGATCCCGTTGACACCTCTCCTGCAGCGCGGCTGCGGCCATCTTTGGATGATTCCTCACAACTTGCTTTTCTTCGAGACCGTGTTCGTAGTATTGATAAGGAGTTGCTTGGGGTGCGTGGTCATGCCGATGTTTGGAAGTCCAAGGCAGATCACGGTGCAGCCAGAGAGGAGTACTTGATGGCGGAACTGCTTCGATTGTCTGAGCAGCTTCAATGTAAGTTGTTCTTTGTTTCGAGCTGCAGCTCAGTTCTTCGGATGCGCCTGCTGGCCCTGCGTCTTATTTTGTGCGAGTATCACAGGTGCTAACCTTTCTCCAAGGGAGGAGAAAGAGCGTGTCGCTGTTCGGGTCAATTGCTTGACTCAACAAGACATGGAAGCTGGCGGGTTCTTCTGGATGGATCGTGACCGTGCTATGGTCCTGGCGACGGTGCAGGATTGTGTGCACCAAGTTTCGCGGGTGCTTCGTCAGGTGCAGACATCGCTTACGTCAGTGTTGCATGTCATGTTTCCATTGGATGCCGTGCCAACAAGTATTGCTGGTCTTCTGTCGAAGTTTCGGAGTGTGAATAATGTCAAGGAGTTGGTGCGGCAACAGCTCGTCGCAGGAGTGAAGGCTGCTTTGTCCCTTGTGAGGCTGCATCGTCCTGATGTAGATTTGTCTGCTGTAGCGGCTGGGCCACCTCTTAGGCCGGATGGTGGTGAGTGGGACATGCGTCCGCATTATGCGGCTGTAAGGCAATATGCCGAACAGGTCGTAGATTTGTTTGAGCAGCGTGCTCAAGTTATTCTTCAGAATAGGTAGTACCTGTAAAAGAGATAGATGTAAAATTTGTATGTACGTGTCTGGGCGCGTTTTGCCCCTTTGTTATAAAGATGCAGTTGTTGTTTGAGCACGTAGTGCTTTGTTTGCGTAGTGTCCTTTTCGTTAGCCTGACATGATCAGCTACTCAGGTATACACGTGTTATCCTCAGTCGATGAGATCGTGAGGTGGGGCGGAGCCCTCGAGTGCGTTTGTAGCATGTAGTAAAGGTGTAAATAGTAAAACGAAATTTTGGGGCGAGACACTTAGCTTTATTTATATCGTAATGGAGGAAGTACATTGTTCGGCTGAGTACCCTTGGCTGAATAGCCTTATTGAAAGTAAAGGGGTAGATATCTAGGGGTAGAATCGTCGCAAGTGCGCGATGTTCCATGGGTTGGAGTATGCGACTCCAGACTCCACGTGCTTGAGGCGATAGGAACCACCTGGGATGACTTCGGTGATGATGTAGGGTCCTTCCCATGGTGACTCGAATTTCTTCGGTCGCTCTTGCTTGAGTCGCAAGACGAGGTCTCCTTCGACGAAGGACCTTGGGCGCAGCCGGCGGCTGTGGTAGTTGCGGAGACTCTGCTGGTACACCGCTGATCGAGCAGCTGCTATGTCTCTTGCCTCGTTGAGTGTGTCGACGGCGTCTTCGAGTGCAGTCGTGGATTCGGCTTAGCTGTAAGCGACGACCCGGGGGGACCTGGTGGCGTACTTCGGCTGGTAGTACGGCTTCGGCTCCATGCACCATGAAGAACGGCGTGTAGCCGGTGGAGCTGTTTGGCGTAGTCCGCAAACTCCATAGGACGGATGGTGGCTCTTCCATCCAGGCTCCGGCCTTTCGTTCGAGTGGGCTCATGAGGCGCTTCTTGATGCTAGCGCCGATTAGGCCGTTGGCCTTTTCCACCTGCCCGTTCGTTTACGGGTGTGCCACTGAGGCGTATGTGATGTTGATCCCGAGGCCTTCGCAGAAGTCTTGGAGTTCTTTGGAGATAAAGTTCGATCCATTGTCGGTGATGATGCTGTGCGGTACACCGAACCTGTAGACAATGGACTCAAAGAATTTTACGGCAGTCTTGCCCTTTTGGTTAGTGACCGGCATGGCTTTGACCCACTTGGTGAATTTGTCGACCGTGACCAGGAGGTAAACGTGCCCCCCTTTCGAGGACTTTGGCAGTTTGCCAATCATGTCGAGGCCCCATTGAGCAAAGGGCCAGGCTATAGGTATGGGCCTGAGCTCTGATCCGGTTTCATGTGGTTTGTCGGCAAACCTTTGGCACCCCTTGCATCTTCGGACAATGTCCTTTGCGTCGCTCATGGCCGTTGGCCAGTAGAATCCAGCTCGTAGAGCTTTGGTGACAAGGGAGCAGTTGCCTGCGTGGTGGCCGCAGATGCCCTCGTGGATGTCTTGGAGGATGGTTTTCCCGTCACCGATGTTGACGCGTCTTTGTAGTACACCCGTAATACTGCGCTTGTATAGCTCGCCATTGATGATGGTGAAAGCTTTTGACCGGCGATATATGCGTCGGGCATCCGTCGGGCTGTCAGGCAGCTCTCCGTTTATCAAGAATGGGAGGTACGGTCGCGTCCAAGTTTCTTCGACTGCCATGACCTGCATCAGGTTGACCATAGCAACCTCTGTGTCCAGTTTCTCGGGTCCTTCCTGACCTTCGGGTAGTGTAGCTCCCGAGTGTTCTGCTTCTTCAGGTGATCCCTTGGGGAATTTCCGCTTGATGGATGGCACGCAGATCTGTTCGAGGAACACACCTGGTGGTACCTTGGCGCAGTTGGAGCCGATGTTGGCGAGTCTATCGGCCTCCTCGTTGCTTTTTCTTCCAACGTGCCAAAGCTCGCAGCCGTCAAATTCTCCTTCGAGTGCGTTGTAGAGCGCGCGGTACGCGATCATGTTTTCGGCACTTGCGTCGCACTCGTTCATTGTCTGTTGGACGACGAGGTTGGAGTCACCGTAGATGACCAGGCGCGTTGCGCCGCAGATCTTTGCCATCCTCATGCCATGGATGAGGGCTTCGTATTCGTCCTCGTTGTTGGAAGCTCGGAATTTCATCCGGAGGACGTACTTCATCTGGTCGCCCTGCGGGGAGGTCAGTATTACCCCGGCTCCTGCTCCAGCCTCACACTTGGAGCCGTCGAAGTGCATCGTCCATGACTGCGGCATGTCTGGGGTGTCTGGCAGCTGCAGCTCCATCCAGTGTACAAGGAAGTCCGGTAGGACCTGAGAGGAGAGGGAGGTGCTTAGTAGGGCTTGGTCGCGGGGAGGATTAATCGCGGCATTTAAGTGAACTGAAGCTGATTAAAACAAGAAGAAAGAGCGGATGATGAGTTGGGGGCGGGGTCAGCGCGGGTGGAGACGATGATGACGGCGTGGCTTGGGGCCGCGGGATCAGTGGGTGAGGGGGTACGGGTGCGGGTGAGAAAGGGGGCTCACGGGGAGAGAGGGGAGCCGTGTGGGCTTGCTGGGCCTGCTGGGCTAGGTTAGGTTAGCTGTGTCGATCTGTTTTCATATTTTTCTCTTTCTTATTTCTTTTTCTCTTTCCATTTTTGTTTTCAATTCAAACCTTTTAATTTAAGTTTCAGTTTGAATTAAAACTTTGACCAAACCTTTTCAGTAGGTTTATATTATTTAATAGTGGGTTTAATTAGTACACTTTGAATTATTTCTAATATTTTATTATGCTTTAATATTTATTTAAATGAGGCTTGTGTCTTTATTTAAATAACATTGAATATGGTTTAAACCCATATAAATTTTTATTCAAATAATCCTTTATTCTTTTTTTATTTGGATTATATTTATTCCATTTGTTTATGGATTTGTCCAAGATTTAATTTGACCTTTAAATATTCCTTATTTATTTATTTATTTATTTCTTTGTCTTATAAAATCCATATCTTTTTATTTATAGTTCCAAAATTGGTGATTCCAATTTGTATAATTTTATTTAATATTTATTTATCTTTTTTAACTTACTTTAGGATTACTTTGCTCAAAATTTGGTGTTGATTTTAGCTAGGATCTTTATTAGCCTTTGGAAATTATTTCCTTTTATCTTATTAAATTCATAAGTTTTTATCCATGGCTCGAAATTGAATGAAACCAATTTCTATGGTTTTGTAACATTTTTGTTTATCAATTTTGATCATTTATAAATGTTTGTTTCTGAATTTTTATATGGAACAAAGCCATAGTCTTTGGGTGATTTGACAATGATTTCTCTTATTAGGGTTTTAGGGTTTTGGTTTATTTTTCCAAGTGCTTTAAATTCAAGATTATTTCCATGCATGAATGCATTTGATCTTTGAAATATTTGTTTGTTGCTTTCTTATTAAATTTTGTTCAAGTAGGGTTTTGATGTTCCATTTATAAGCAAAAAGTTTCTTTTCACCCTAAATTTCAACAATTGTTTATTTATTTTTCACATTTCAAAATTTGGAAAATTTTGGGATATGACACCAACTCCCAAGAAACCAAGTTATTCCAAAGTGTCCACTATAAATTCCTATGGATGGTGTGTTACACCATTCCAAGTATATTCTTGTTTTCATCTACCTTCCAATTAAAAAAGTCTTTTAGTTATGTGAAAACTTAGTGATTAAAGCCCTCACAAACTTGATGGCACACTTTATTTTTCTTGCCCCTAATAAACTTGAACCATTGTGTCATCTATGTTGTATATGCTTGCACTTATACGTTGGAATTAGCAGAACCGTGCTGTCACGGGGAACACTTTCAATATTGCACTTGTACATTGTACACAGTTGATACCATGCTATTTTGCCTATGGATGTCGTCGATGTGAAAAAAGAACCATTTTCCCATGGTAAATAAGAAGATTGCTGAGATGCTCATTGTCTGCTTGTCTTGTCATATTGATTATGGGATAACTTTTGTATCATGTGCAAGGGGTACCCCGTTAGCGGTTCTTTATGATACACATGTATTTACTATGACAATAACTTATATGTGACTAAAGTTGAGTAGCATGAGGAGCGGCCCTCGTATTCAAGGGACATGAGATTGCCAACTTATACTTTGTCAAGCATATACTCCATAGTTTGTTCACTTTAACCTTAATCACTTAAAGATGCTTATGATAGGGGAAATGAGGGTTGAAAGCTAACAAGTACCATAATTTTTGGAAGCGTGTTTCGAGACTTGTAATCCCTGCTTCCCTTTTGTGAAGGGCCTTTCTTCCACCATTATATTGAGTCTCCACCTTATATCCTTAGGCACCAGTTAAGAGAGCATAGGTGCCATTCTTAGTTCTATGTGCATTGTCCCAAAACTTATTGATTGATGCATATTGTTGATATTACTTGTTCTTGTGCTATTTGTATCTCGTCACTCTTATGAACTTTCAAGGTGTCCTATGCATCTATTAGCTACTCCATGAGGGATAAGCTGTATGTTTTCTATATGTGAAACAAACAAACGTTTTTCAATGCATGATTATTCATGATCTTTGTTTATAACCTTTCATGTTGCATGCATAGTTACTTTGCGTTACTGTTAGAACTCCATATTTCATGCTCATGTTTAGAGTTCTTTGATCCCAGCTTTCAATGCTTTCAAATGGTTTGATCTTGATTTTGATGGTGCATGTCACCTAAAAAATTATTCTTTTTATCACTTACCTACTCGAGGACGAGCAGGAGTTAAGCTTGGGGATGCTTGATATATGTCGGAAACGTATCTATAATTTTTGATGTTCCATGCTTGTTTAGTATCTACTTTTCTTTCCTTTGTCTACACTTTGAGGTGTTTTTATATGTTTTCTGGTACTAACCTATTAACAAGATGCCATAGTGCCAATTGCCTATTTTCTTCTATTTTGGTTCCAGAAAAGGCAGAAAATCAATATTCTCAGAATTGGACGGGACAAAATCCAAAATCAATATTTTACCGTGGGGAACACTAAGCCAGAATACGAGATGGAGCGGAGCCACCAGCGGGCCATACCCCCTGGCCTCGTGGCCTAGGTGGGCCCGCGCCTGGGGGGTGCAACCGCCCTGGCTGCCCCCTGCCTCGCCTCTTCGCCTATAAATAGCCCCCGATACCGAAACCCTAAGTACCCGATCAATCTTCCACGAAACAGTCCGTAGCCGCCGCCACCATCGTCCCTATACCAGGAGGGATCTGAAGCTCTTCCTGGCACCCTGCCGGAGGGGAGATCATCCTGGAGGCCTTCTTATTCATCATGCCATCCTCCGATATGAAGCGTGAGTAGTTCCACCTTGGACTACGGGTCCATGTAGTAGCTAGATGGTTGTATATCCTCCTTTGTGCTACCATGTTTAGATCTTGTGAGATCCGTTCATGATCAAGATCATATATTTGTAATCATGCATGTTGTGTTTTCGTGGATCCGATGGATATTGAGTTTACTATGTCAGATTGATTAATGGTTTTGTCTTATTGATTCTATCATGTCTGTGTTGTTTGTGATCTCGCATGCTCTCCGGTTCTAGTAGCTATCTTGGCCAAGTAGATGCTAGTGACTCCAAGAGGGGGTATTTATGCTCGATAGTGGGTTCATGCCTCCATTTAATCTAAGGGAAGTAACAGAAATCTCTAAGGTTGTAGCTGTGCTGTTGCTACTAGGGAGAAAACAATGATCTCTTGTTCATGGAACAAGTAGATTGTTTAGCTTACACACTTTGCTTAAAGAAGTTATCTGTTCCTTGCAACTTAATATCGTAGGGGGTTTGGATGATAACCTGAAGGTGGATTACTAGTCATAGATGCAGTTGGATGGCGGTCTATGTATCTTATTGTATTTCCCAATCGAATCTGATAGGATCATGAATGTCTAGTATTGCATTGTTATGCCTTGCTCAGTCCTGTCAATTGCCCTGCTGTAATTTGTTTACCAAGCATGCCATGTTTGTTTATCTTAAGGTGAACACCTCTAGTGAACTATGGACCCCGGTCCAATCTTTACCATTGATACATCTTCCACTATTACTGTTTACCTTTCTGCAAACCACATTACCTTCCACACCATATAGTTAGTCCTTTGTTTTCAGCAAATCGGTGAGATTGACAACCTCACTGTTTGTTGGGGCCAAGTCTTGCGTGTGTGTTGTGCCGGTTTCCAAGTTGCTAGCAACACCTTTGAGTCATTTCCTTCCTCCTACTAGTTCGATAACCTTGGTTTCTATTGAGGGAAGACTTGATGTTGTGCTCATCACACCTTCCTCTTAGGGACTCCCAACGAAGCTCTACAGTGATATGAGCTGCCATCAGGCAACGATGTAGTACTGGGCTCCGGTTGGCATGTCCGAGATTGGGCTCCGCCGGGCTGGCACTAGATGGTTCTACCTTCCAGGACGCATAGCTTGGTGAGGAACCCGGGTATCATTGTCTACCCGGAGCTTCTTTGGTGGAGGTCGCCTGGTCCAGGTAGGGTGCAGAGGGAGCCGGTCACCGAGGAGGTGGTACGGCGTCATGTCAGGGAGGAGGACGAGCACGTCCGTCGCTATGTGGTTGCGTTGGACACCAGGGTCGACGATACCTGGAAGATTCTTCAGGGATCTCACCCGAGCTATTCTCCTATGATGGTTCTATCTATTTGGGTTTTCACCTCCCGCGGCTTAGGCACCGTGAGTCGTCGTCCAGTTTGATTGAGCAAGATGTATTAGTTTTCGTTGCTTTTGGTCAAAATGACCAATGTTGCATGCATGTGGATCTAGGTAAAATGTTTGACTCACAATATGATTCATAATATGATATTACATAAAAGGTTTAATATATTACATAGATCACCAACATCCCTATCTAGTGTTGTGGTTTTCTTCTGCACCGTAGCCATGGAGATTCTTCATAATTTAACAGGAGGCTTGGGTCAGTTTTCACTTTGAAGGGCGGGATTTCATGAAACTTATTACAATCTTCCGACATATCTGTCTTGTCATCCACTCCCATGATGTTTCTTTTCCCTAAAAGAACTATGTGGCGCTTTGCCTCATCGGACGTTGTATTCTTTTGCTGATTTTTTTTCTCGGTTTCGTAGACATGTCCTTCACATAGAAAACCTAATCAACATTTTTGGCTAGGACGAATGGTTCGTCCATGTACGCAAGATAGCTGAGATCCACTGTTTTAATGCCATACTTTTCGTCTACATGTACCCCGCCTCCTGTCATCTTGACCCATTTGCACAGAAACAAAGGGACCTTAAAAGTAGGTCCATACTCAAGTTCCCATATCTCCTCTATGTATCCATAATATGTGTACTTCTGCCCATTGTCATCTGCTGCATCAAAGCGCACACCACTGTTTTGGTTGGTGCTCTTCTTATCTTGGGCGATCGTGTAAAATGTATTACCATTTATCTCATACCCTTGGAAAGTACATATATAACTCCATGGACTTACGAGCACCCCTTTTATTTCACACCGACGGTATCCATAGACAAAAGAGCATGATATCAACTGTGTACAAAGTACAAGTGCAATGTTGAAAGTGTTCCTCGTGACAACACGATTCTTCTAATTCCAACGTATAAGTGCAAGCATATACAACATAGATGCCACAATGGTTCAAGTTTATTAGGGGCAAGAAAAATAAAGTGTGCCATCAAGTTCGTGAGAGCTTTAATCACTAAGTTTTCACATAACAAAATACTTTTTAATTGGAAGATACATGAAAACAAGAATATACTTGGAATGGTGTAACACACCATGCATAGGAATTTATAGTGGACACTTTGGAATAACTTGGTTTCTTGGGAGTTGGATGCATGAGTAGAGCTTACTCATACAAGTGGAGGCTAGCAAAAGACTGGGAGCGGCCAACTAAGAGAGCAATAATGGCCATAATCATGCAGAGCGACAAAATATTACTAATCAAAGCATAAAGTGGTACTACAAGTCAAGGACTAAATGATTATAGAGGCTATGGTGACTTGTTCATAGTCATAACATGGTGTGATCATGTGCCAAGTCAACCCAAACAAAGCATCAAAAGAGAATACCACAATACTATGCTTTTGTATGCTAAAACAACGCATGATTCCTTCAAGGCACATTAAGCAATCCTAATTGTTTGGAACAAGTCATGCTACAACAATAATCACTAAGCATAAGGTCAAAACAACATCTAGCATGACATGATAAAGTCTAAGTCACAGTCAAAACAAGCTCCCTTTGTACTACTATAAGCATGTAACTTCCTACTCTCTTCCAACACCAATCAACTTATTTGAAACAACTCACAAGGATAATAATCAATAAAGATCAGTGAGCATGTCTCACAAATCCACAAATAAGAACTAAAAATTTCTAAGCTGAAAGCATAAGAAAACTAAGGCTAAACACAGTGCTAGCAAAAGACAACACTCACAAAACAATAAGAATGAAAACTAGAGTGTTCTAGGCAATGAAAATAGAGTGTGTATCTCTCCAAAAGTAGTGTGCTGGGATCCAACCAACTTACTCAAGCAAACTAAGCAAACGAAAACCAAAAATGAAAACTAAGACGCTCCAAGAAAAACACAACTGTGCATGAAACAATAAACACGAAGTCTCTAGAAAGACCTAAGATTTTTATTGATGAAGAAGGGGATTCCTTGGGCATCCCCAAGCTTTAACGCTTGTACCTCTTGAATATTTCTTGGGGTGACACGGGGTGGCATACCCAAGCTTGAGTTTTTGTCCATTCTTCATCTCATTACATCATTCTTCCCCTACACCTGAAAATGTTCCTTCATACAAAACTTCACACAATCTTCATTAGCAACATTAGTGTATTCAAAAGATAATAGACCTTTGGGTTTTAGTTTTAGAACAGCAAAACTTTCACTAAAAACACAAGCTACTGTAGCAATCCCCTCAAAAAGCTCAATTTCCCAAAAAGAACCCAAAAAGGAATCAATAAGAAGCAAATGCAAATAATGGCAGAAATCTGTCAAAACAGATCAGCAGGTAGAAACCGATTTTTGTGAAGACCTTATGTTGCACAAATCAAAAATTGTTGAACTAAAAAAAGTTATCTTACATATTGGGGGTTTTATTCGTAAAATATCAGCTCCATCCGACTTAGAGAGATTCCTCAAGAATTTTTACGGTGGAGCCAAAAAATCTGTTTCGGGACAGCAACTCCTGCAATCTTACTTCCCTCTCATTAGAGATCATTCTTGGCACAAAAAGAAAAAAAAAGGATAAGGAGAGGTCATTACTGAAGTAATAACTTCCAAAACTCAAGAAAACTCTTGGGTTATCTCCCAACAAGTACTTTTCTTTACCGCCTTTAAGTTAGGCTTGATAGTTTGAGAAGATGCTCACATAATAAATATCAATTGAAGTAATAGAGAGCATCAAGAAGCAAATTCAAAACACATTTAAGTCTAACCCACTTCCTATGCATAGGAATCTTGTAAAGAAACAAGTCTTGAAAGCACAAAGCAACAAGCATAGGAAAGCAAAACAAGTGCAACTTTAAGATTTTCAACATAAAGAGGGGAAACTTAATATAGTTGAGATACATAAAACCATGTTTCCCTCTCTCATAATAACTTTCAGTAGCATCATGAATAAAATTAACAATATAACTATCACATAAAACATTCTTATCATGAGCCACATGCATATAATAATTATTACTCTCCACATAACCATAGTCACTCTTATTAATTGTAGTGGGAGCAAATTCAACAAAATAGCTATCATTAGTATTCTCATCACCATAATCATCAAATATAGGAGGCATATTGTAATCACAATTAACTTTCTCCTCAATAGTAGGTGGACTGAAAATATCATATTCATCATTGTAATCATCATATATTGGAGGTTTGGCATCATCATAAGCAATAGAATACCTATCTTCCAAAGCCGGGGGACTAAAAAGATAATTTTCATAAAAACTAGCTTCCCCAAGCTTAGAATTTTCCATAGCATTAGCAATAATCGTATCCAAAGATTTCATACTAATAACATTCCTATTAGCATGCAAATAAAGTTCCCTAGGTTTTTTTTAATTTTCTCTTCAAACACTTCATGTCCTAACTCAAGATAGACACTATAAAGATCTCTAATTTTGTTGTTGTTTTCCATTAAGCCTAACTAGTGAAAACAAGAAACAAAAATACAAAATTGCAGAATCTAAAGGAAATAACTTTGAGCACTCACACCGGAGGATGTGAGTACCTTTTACCTTACCTCCCCGGCAACGGCGCCAGAAAATAGCTTGATGTCTACGCACTTCTATTCTTGTAGACAGTTGTTGGGCCTCCAAGTGCAGAGGTTTGTAGAACAACAACAAGTTTCCCTTAAGTGGATTACCCAAGGTTTATCGAACTCAGGGAGGAAGTGGTCAAAGGTATTCCTTCTCAAGCAACCCTGCAGTCAAGATACAAGAAGTCTCTTGTGTCCCCAACACACCCAATATCAGGTGTATAGGTGCATTAGTTCGGCGAAGAGATAGTAAAATACAAGCGATAACGGTGCCAGAAAAGAGCTTCTGACGGGGAGGAAAAGACTAAAGGCAAAAATATGGAAGCAAGCAAACATGCAACAGATCTAGTTGTAAACGGTGTTTCAATGTTTAGAAACAAGGCCTAGGGATCATACTTTCACTAGTGAACACTCTCAATAAATATATTATCTTCACGATACTACCCTGAACTACTCTCCGGTTGGCCACTCTAATCCATGGTAGGGCTATAACGACACTCCTCAAAGTCCGCCTTCCCCAATCTAGATAACCCCACACTGTCACCTTCTGCGCTAGATGGTTCCAACAAACACCACAATTTCATAAATACAACCAACTCAAAATATACTCATGATAAATATATATGTAGTCTAGCTTAAGTGCCACACACGTGTGTGTGCGCTATCACTTTCACACACGCTGGGAAAAGCATAGATCTATTAAAGGATAGTGAGTATTTATGTAGACTCTAGCCTAAGTGTCACCATGGCGTGCACGCTGTCACTTTCACACACATGGGGAGAGCAGAGATCTATTGAAGCACTTGAATAGCAAGGTATATGTACTTGATTACAAAGCTCATGACCACAACAAGATCATGCATAGAGAGAGAGAGAGCGATGAACACATAGCTACCGGTAGAGCCCTTAGCCTCGAGGAAGAACTACTCCCTCCTCATCATGAGAATCAACAACAGTGATGGAGATGGTGGTGGAGATTGATGGAGATGGCTCCGGGGGCACTTCCCCATCCCTGCAGGGTGTCGGAACAGAGACTTTCTATCCCCCAAATATCCCCTTCGATGGTGGCGGAGCTGTGGAACTTTTCGTGGCTTTTTGGTCAATTCTCTAGGGTTTCTTGGTCGGAGGCTTCTTATAGGCGAAGGAGGCAAGGTCGGTGGAGGGTCAGGGGGCCCACACCCCCTATGGGCGCGGCCAGGGTGGGCCCGTGCCCACCTAGGGTGTGGCCACCTTGGTGTCCTCTTCCATCTCGTCTTCGATTTTCTGTATCATTCAGGGAAAATATGAACTTTGGCTTTTGTCCCGTCCAATTCCGAGAATATTCATTTTTATCTTTCTGAAACTAAAAATAGCAGAAAACAGGCAACTGGCTTTGTGGCATCTTGTCAATAGGTTAGTTCCAGAAAGTGTATAAAAATACCTCAAAGTGTAGACAAAACATAGCAACGTGGATACTAAACAAGCATGGAACATCAAAACTTATAGATACGTTTACGACGTATCATGTGCCTGCAACCAACTGATGAAAGTAGCCTCGTGTTCCACTTTAATCCAGGAGTCAGGCTTCCCCGGGTTTTCCGAGCATAGAATAATCTTGTGTTTCTCGATATATGGAGCTACCGAGGTGGAATTGTGTAGAACTATGTAGTGTGCTTTACTGAAAGAATCCCCGTCCATACATACAATTGCTTTCTTTCCTAGTGTGCCTTTTCCAGTCAGTCTCCCCTCATACCAAGATTTAGGAACACCAATCGGCTTAAGGTCAGGAAGAAAGTCAACACAAAACTCAATGACCTCCTATGTTCCATAGCCCTTGGAGATGCTTCCTTCTGGCCTAGCACGGTTATGAACATATTTCTTTAAGACTCCCATGAACCTCTCGAAGGGGAACATATTGTGTAGAAACGCAGGACCGAGAATTCTAATCTCTTCGACTAGGTGAACTAGGAGGTGCGTCATAATATTGAAGAAGGATGGAGGGTACAACAACTCGAAGCTGACCATACATTGGACCACATCAATCTATAACCCTGGTAGACATTCTGGATCGGTTACCTTCTGAGAAATTGTATTGAGGAATGCACATACCTTCACAATGGCCAGTCGAACATTTTCTGGTAGAATTCCCCTCAATGCAACCGGAAGCAATTGCGTCATAAGAATGTGGCAGTCATGAGACTTTAGGTTTTGGAATTTTTTCTCTTTCATATTTACTATTCCCTTTATATTAGATGAGAAGCCAAACAGGACCTTGATACTGAAAAGGACTTCAAAAAATATTTCCTTCTCTTCCTTGGTAAGAGCGTAGATGGAAGACCCTTGAAACTGCCCTGGATGTTTGTCGTCTCGTCCTTTATGACGTTGCTGGTCCTCCCGTGCTTCCGGTGTATCTTTTGACTTCCCATACAAGCCCAGGAAGCCTAGAATATTCACACAAAGATTCTTCATCAGGTGCATCACGTCGATTGCAGAGCGGACCTCATGGACTTCCCAATAGGGTAACTCCCAAAATATAGATTTCTTCTTCCACATGGGTGCATGTCCGTCGGCGTCTTTCGGAACAAGTTGTCCTCCAGGACCCTTTCCAAGTATTACATTTAAATTCTTGACCATACCAAATACATCAGCACCAGTACGGGGGTCAGGCTTCTTCCGGTGATATGCCTCTCCATCGAAATGCTTGCTTTTTTCCTTAAGGGATGTCTGGGCGGAATAAAACGACGATTATACGGGTACACATTCTTCCTATATTTATCCAGATATATATTTCAGTCTCATCTAAATAGTGTGTGCATGCATTGTATCCCTTGTTCGTCTGTCCTGAGATGTTACTAAGAGCAGGCCAATCATTGATGGTTATGAACGGCAACGCTCGTAGGTCGAATGGCTCCTTTTTGTGCTCATCCCACACACGTAAACCTGGTTTGGCCCACAACTGTAGAAGTTCAACAACTAATAGCCTTATGTACACATCAATGTCATTGCCGGGTTGCTTCATTCCTTGGATGAACACTGGCATCATAATGAACTTCCGCTTCATGCACAACCAAGGAGAAAGGTTGTAGATACATAGGGTCATGGGCGAGGTGCTGTGACTGCAGCTCTGCTCCCCAAAAGGATTCATCCCATCTGTACTTAGACCAAACCATAAGTTCCTTGCGTCACCAGCAAAGACCGGGAAGTGTCTCTCAATTTTTCTCCACTACCGACCATCAACTGGGTGCCTCAGCATCCCATCTTTTTTACATTCTTCCATGTGCCATCGCAACAACTTGGCATGCTCTTTGTTTCTGAACAAACATTTCAAACGTGGTATTATAGGAGCATACCACATCACCTTGGCAGGAACCCTCTTCCTGTGTGGCTTGCCATCAACATCAGCAAGGTCATCTTTTTTGATATTATACCGCAATGTAGTGCATAGCGGGCATTTATCCATATTCTCGTACTTCTCACCGCGGTAGAGGATGCAGTCATTAGGGAACGCATGTATCTTCTGCACATATAATCCTAGAGTGAAGACGAGCTTCTTTGCTCCGTACGTACTGGCGGGCAATTCGTTATTTCTTGGAAGCAACTTCTTCAGTAGTACCAGCAACTTTTCAAATCCCGAGTTAGTCACACCGGTCTCTGCCTTGCACTTCAGCAATTTTAGTGTGCTACTCAGCTTCTTCTAGCCATCTTCACAAGTTGGGTACAACAATTTGTTGTGGTCCTGTAACATCTTATCAAACAACCTCTCCTTTTATGTGTCGCAGTCTCGCTTTACATCAGAAATGACCCGACCAAGATCATCAGCGAGCTTATCTGGTTCCCGTTCTTCACCTCCTTCTTCTTCATTGTCTTTCATTGCGCTATCAGCGTACTCAGGGAAAATAGATCGATAATTGTCATCATCGTTCTGTTCTTCATCGCCGTCTTCCACCACAACCCCTCTTTCTCTGTGCTTGGTCCAAACATTATAGCCGTACATAAAACCAGACCGAAGCAGGTGGCTCTGAATGACTTGCAGACGTGTGAGCCTTCTCGTTACTACAGTCAACACATGGACAACACATAAAACCATCCCGCCGCTTGTTCGCCTCGGACACAAGACAAAAAGAACGTACGCCTCCTCTGAAAGCGGCAGAGCGTCGGTCACCATACATCCATGGATGGCTCATCTGTATCATACAAATATATATCAAATGGAATCACGATGCTAAAATTAGTACCGCGCGGTCTAAACGAGAAAATAGTTGCTAACCTTTTAGCACACTTGGAAACAAATATGGGAAAACTTAAGTGTGGCTCGGGCACCTCATATCATGTTTGTCTTGTGTAACCTAAAGTCGCATCACTCTAATGGGTATTTCACCGAACACCTCTAGTGCATATGAACAAGAAAAAAAAATAGTACAAACCGACCACCTCCCACCAGGAAAAAAATAGTTGAGAGGGGGAGGGGCTGTGCCAGGGTCAGACCACTAGTCCCTGTTCGAGATACAAACTGGGACTAAAGGGGTGCCCGTAGCGAGTGACAGGGCCCGGTCCCCTTTAGTCCCGGTTTTTATCTCAAACCGGGACTAATGGCCCCTAACGAGCTAGGACCTACAGTGTCGTATGACCTGGGCGGCTCAGGGCCGTCCGGTCCGGACCATTAGTCCCGGCCGCAGCCACATTCGGGACTAATGGCCCGGACGAAAGGGCCGTTTTCTACTTGTGTACATGGCCCTCTTCCACGAGCCTGATTACTAATGGATGACACACTATGAGTGACCCCATATGAGTCCAAGTATTTTGAATTAAGAAATTTATCAACAATGCTAGACCACATTTCACATTGCTAATAGAGCAAGGTGCTTGCAAATATGTAATAATCATATCCTATAAAGTAATCAAATATTATAAAAATGTGCGGTATATCAATATAGCTAGGCTAGGCTAGAATTTTAATGCACAAAGTCTGAGATACACCAATTACTTTCTCCTTGTATTCAAACAAGTACTAGTTAGGTACATTTATTCAGTAGTATCAAAATATCGTAAAACCTATAAATTGATATCAAATGGTTATTCAACAGATTTCGACATTCTTCTATATGCCTAGTCATGATGATTTTCATACTATCTTTCTAGTCGTCAATTGACTAATTTTTAGTTAAAATTTGTGATTGATACAACCGCGCATGTTCTTCTCAATTTTTTCCAGGCTAACTAACCGAATTTTGCATGGCCTCTCCTTTCTACAAAGACTAAGTTAGAATTTTTTATTCAATTTGTCCTCAACCTGCTCCCAACAGCTCCTAATGAGAAAATATTTTTTGAAAATTGTGCAACCGTAGTTTATTAAAAATATCATAGTCATATTCACTCAACTGCTTTGAGGACAGTACTTGCAATGACAAGTCACCGCTCACTTAGATCTAGCTTCTCTTCCTAGATCTGATCCTAAAAAATATCTACTCAATAGAACCTAAGACTTCTCCAAATAATTGAAAAAACTATAGTTTGATTCCCTAACAATCATGTGGCCACTTGTTGCAATGACAAGTCACCTCTCGCTAACCACATGGCCTCTCTCCCACCAACCAAATTACTAATGGATGACGCACCATGAATGACCTCATATGAGTCAAGTATTTTGAAATAAAAAAATTATCAATAATTCTAGACCGTAGTTCACATTTCTAATAGAGCAAGGTTCTTGCAGATATGTAACCATCATATCCTAAAGATTCATCAAATATAATAAAAATATGTGGTATATCAACATAGCTAGGATAGGCTAGAATTTGAATGCACAAAATCTCAGATATACAATTACTTTCTCCATGTAAGCAAACAAGTAGTAGTTAGGCACATTCATTCACTAGTTTCAAAATATAGTAAAATCTATAAATTGATATCGAAAGGTTAGTATATATATTTCGACACTCTTCTTTATGTATAGCTGTGACTAGTCGTCACTTGATAAAAATCAGTGATGAATACGAGCACACTTGTTCTGCTCGATTTTTTCAGGCTATACTTTTGTGTGTCTTCTGCTTTCTATGAAGGCTAAGTTCGGATTTGATTTATCTAGTCAGTTTCACTCAGCCTTCTCCCAACTACTCCCAATGAGAAAATACTTTTTTGAAATTTGTGAAACAATAGTATACTAAAAATACTGTAGTTTCATGCAGTCAATAACCTTGAGGACACCAGTTGCAATGTCAAGTCACCACTCACTTAGATCTAGCATCTCTCACTAGATCTGATCCAAAACAAACCCACTCACTGACCACCTGGAGCCTCTACCACAATTCGATCCAAAGCAAGCAAGCTCACTAACCAAATGGTCCCTCTCTATCTCTCGTCAAGAGGATGATTACCACATGACTCCAAGTATTTTGAAATCTAAACATCATCAAAAATGCTAGAATGGAATGGTGGATCTAGGTTGCAAGTTTCAACGTGCTCAAGCCTTTGATGTATATCCTGTTAACATATTCTCACTATTACTCCATCTGTTTTAAAATATAAGATGTTTTAGTCTTTTTCTGAAACACATGTACCTAGAAGCCTTTTAGTGCGTAGATTTGGAGAGAAATGACTGAACCTACAGAATAAAAAGACTCTATATACGCCCGTTTTAGGAAAAAAGCTAAAACATATTATATTCTGGAGTGAGCAAGTACTAGTAGTTTTAGTAGTAAACCTAGCTAATAACGAACGGCGATTAGCGCTGATATAAATGCAGCCTGGATTTGGTTTTGGTTTATCAACTCAATTGTTCATAAGACTTCTCCAATAACTTTAAAAACTATAGGTTCATTCCCTAGAAACCGTGTGGCCACTTGTTACAATGAAAAGTTACCCCTCTCTAACTACATGGCCCTCTGCAACGAGCCTGATTACTAATGAATGACAAACTATGAGTGACCCCATACGAGTCCAAGTATTTTGAATTAAGAAATTTGTCAACAATGATAGACCGCATTTCACATTGCTAATAGAGCAAGGTGCTTGCAAATATGTAATAATCATATCATATAAAGTAATCAAATATTATAAAAATGTGTGGTATATCAATCTAGCTAGGCTAGGCTAGAATTTGAATGCACAAATTCTAAGATACACCAATTACTTTCTCCTTGTATTCAAACAAGTACTAGTTAGGTACATACATTCAGTAGTATCAAAATATCGTAAAACCTATAAATTTATATCTAATGGTTAGTCAACAGATTTCGACATTCTTCTTTATGTCTAGCCGTGATGATTTTCATACTATCTTTCTAGTCGTCACTTGACTAATTATTAGTTAAAATCTGTGATTGATACAACCACACATGTTCTTCTCAATTTTTTTCAGGCTAACTAACCGAATTTTGTGTGGCCTCTCATTTCTACAGACTAAGTTAGAATTTTTTTTATTCAATTTGACCTCAACCTGCTTCCAATGAGAAAACATTTTTTTAAAATTGTGCAACTGTAGTTTATTAAAAATATTATAGACACATACACTCAATAGCCTTGAGGGCAGTACTTGCGATGACAAGTCACCACTCACTTAGATCTAGCATCTCTTCCTAGATCTGATCCTAAAAAATATCTACTAAATGGAACCTAAGACTTCTCCAAATAATTAACAAAAACTATAGTTTGATTCCCTAACAATCATGTGGATACTTGTTGCAATGAAAAGTCACCCCTCGCTAACCACATGGCCTGTCTCCCACCAACCAAATTACTAATGGATGACGCACCATGAATGACCTCAGATGAGTCCAAGTATTTTTTATTCAATTTGTCCTCAACTTGCTCCCAACAACTCCTAATGAGAAAATATTTTTTGAAAATTGTGCAACCGTAGTTTATTAAAAATATCATAGTCACATTCACTCAACTGCTTTGAGGACAGTACTTGCAATGACAAGTCACCGCTCACTTAGATCTAGCTTCTCTTCCTAGATCTGATCCTAAAAAATATCTACTCAATAGAACCTAAGACTTCTCCAAATAATTGAAAAAACTATAGTTTGATTCCCTAACAATCATGTGGCCACTTGTTGCAATGACAAGTCACCTCTCGCTAACCACTTGGCCTCTCTCCCACCAACCAAATTACTAATGGATGACGCACCATGAATGACCTCATATGAGTCAAGTATTTTGAAATAAAAAAATTATCAATAATTCTAGACCGTAGTTCACATTTCTAATAGAGCAAGGTTCTTGCAGATATGTAACCATCATATCCTAAAGATTCATCAAATATAATAAAAATATGTGGTATATCAACATAGCTAGGATAGGCTAGAATTTGAATGCACAAAATCTCAAATATAACAATTACTTTCTCCATGTAAGCAAACAAGTAGTAGTTAGGCACATTCATTCACTAGTTTCAAAATATAGTAAAATATATAAATTGATATCGAAAGGTTAGTATATATATTTTGACACTCTTCTTTATGTATAGCCGTGACTAGTCGTCACTTGACTGATTTTTAATTAAAATCAGTGATGAATACTAGCACACTTGTTTTGCTCGAATTTTTCAGGCTATACTTTTGTGTGTCTTCTACTTTCTACGAAGGCTAAGTTTGGATTTGATTTGTCTAGTCAGTTTGACTCAACCTTCTCCCAACTACCCCAATGAGAAAATACGTTTTGAAATTTGTGAAACAATTGTATACTAAAAATACTGTAGTTTCATTCACTCAATAGACTTGAGGACACTAGTTGCAATGACAAGTCACCACTCACTTAGATATAGCATCCCTTACTAGATTTAATCCAAAACAAAAACACTCACTGACCAGCTGACGCCTCTACCACCCTTTGATCCAAAGAATGCAAGCTCACTAACCAAATTGCCCCTATACCACCGGCCAAATTAGTCATGGATGACACACCATTTCTGGCCACACAAGCGTTTATGTAGGTTAGCATGTTAGCTGATTACTCCCTCCGTTTCAAAATATTAGATGTTTTAGATTTATGAAGCAAATATATCTAGACTTATTTTAGTATATAGGTTCATTTAGGTTTGGAGTAAATCTATACACTAAAAGAAGTCTAGATACATTTTGTTCACAAACCTAAAATATCTTATATTTTAAAACAGAGGGAGTATATGTTTATCATACATTACTTGTCTGGTCTGGCCCTGAGCAAGCATTAATTCTCACCAATCATACACATGCCAAAAGCTCCTCTATATCTCTCGCCAAGAGGATGATTACCACATGAATCCAAATATTTTGAAATCTAAACATCATCAATAATGCTAGACTGGAGCGGTGAATCTGGGTTGCAGGCTTCAACAGGCTCAATCCTTTCATGTATATCATGTTAACATATTCTCACTATTACTCCATCCTTTTTAAAATATAAGATGTTTTAGTCTTTTTATGAAATGCATATACCTGGAAGCCTTTTAGTGTGTAAATTCGGAGCAAAATGACTGAACCTACACAATAAAAAGGACTCTAAATACACGTTTTTTAGGGGAAAAAAGCTAAAACATTTTATATTCTGGAGTGAAGCAAGTACTAGTAGTTTTAGTAGTAAACCTAGCTAATGACGAACTGATACAAATGTAGCCTGGATTTGGTTTTGGTTTATCAACTCGATAGATTCTAAGACTTCTCCTATAACTTTAAAAACTATAGTTTCATTCCCTAGGAACCATGTGGCCACTTTTTGCAATAAAAATTCACTCCTCTCTAAGTATATGTCCCTCTGCCACGAGCCTGATTACTAATGGATGGCACACTATGAGTAACCCCATATGAGTCCAAGTATTTTGAATTAAGAAATTTATCAATAATGCTAGACCGCATTTCACATTGCTAATAGAGTAAGGTCCTTGCAAATATGTAATAATCATATCCTATAAAGTAATCTAATATTATAAAAATGTCTGGTATATCAACATAGCTAGGCTAGGATAAAAATTCAATGCACAAAGTCTAAGATACAATAATTACTTTCTCCATATATGCAAACAAGTACTAGTTAGGTACATTCAATCACTAGTATCAAAATATTGTAAAACCTATAAATTGATATTGAATGGTTAGTCAACAGATTTTGACATTCTTCTTTGTGTCTAGCCATAACGATTTTCCTACTATCTTTCTAGTCGTCACTTGACTGGTTTTTAGTTAAAATCGATGATTGATACAACCGCGAGTGTTCTGCTCAATTTTTTTAGGCTGACTAACCGACTTTTGCTTGGTCTCTTTTTCTACAAATACTAAGTTTGAATTTTATTTTTCTAGTCAATTTGACCTCAACCTGCTCCCAACCGCTCCCTATGACAAAATATTTTTTGAAAATTGTGCAACTATAGTTTATTAGAAATATTATAGTCTCATTCAGTCAACAGCCTTGAGAAAAGTACTTGCAATGATAAGTCACCACTCGCTTAGATCTAGCATCTCTTCCTAGATCTGATCTCAAACAAACACATCTACTCAATAGAACCCAAGACTTCTTCAAATAATTGAAAAAACTATAGTTTGATTCCCTAGAAATCATGTGGCCACTTATTGCAGTAACAAGTCACCCCTCGCTAACCACATGGCCTCTCTCACACCAGCCAAATTACTAATAGATGATGCACAATGAATGACCTCGTATGAGTCCATGTCTTTTTAAATAAAGTTTATCAATAATGCTAGACCATAGTTCACATTTCTAATAGATCAAGGTTCTTGCAGATATGTAAACATCATATCCTATAGATTCATCAAATATAATAAAAATATGTGGTATGTCAACATAGCTAGGATAGGCTAGAATTTGAATGCACAAAATCTCAGATATAACAATTACTTTCTCTATGTATGCAAACAAGTAAAAGTTAGGCACATTCATTCACTAGTTTCAAAATACAATAAGACCTATAAATTGATATCGAAAGATTAGTCAATAGATTTCGACGCTCTTCTTTATGTATAGCCATGACTAGTTGTCACTTGACTGATTTTTAATTAAAATTAGTGATAAATACGGGCACTGATGACCCACAAGTATAGGAGGTGTATCGTAGTAATTTCGATAAATAGGAGTGTCGATCCCAACGAGGAACAGAAGGTGTTGACTAGTGGTTTGGATTAGGAATTCTCTGTAAATACTTAACAAACAGATTTTTTGGGGTTTTTGATAATGCAAAGAAATAAAGTGCAAGTAAATAAACACAACAATAATAAATGCAACGAGTGGCCCAATCCTTCCTTTAGCAAAGGACAATCCGGTTGTATTATTTATGAGGACCAAACGTTCTCGATGACATATGGGAATATTGTCAAGTGCTTTCGCTTCATATAGTTGATTAAACTTCTTTATTTTGATAAATGTTGTGTAGGTGAACCTATGCTAATGTACCAACCTTACTTGGACTAATAAATACTTGTGATTAAACCACTTGCAAGCATCTGTAACTACAATAAAGTAATTAAGATAAAAACCTAACCACAACATTAAACTCTGAGATCCTACACTCCCTTGTGCAAAGGTTTCCTAATGGGGGTTCAGGTTTCTGTCACTCCGGCAACCCCATGATTAGTAGACAAATATACAATGCATTCCCCTAGGCCCATAAATGGTTAAGTATCATGTAGTCGACGTTCACATGACACCACTAGATGAATAGCACCACAACTTAAATATCAAACCATTGAATATTACTCAACACAATTGACGAGGTTTGATCTCGTTAATGCCCATTGTTATGGACTTGGGTTTTGGAGAAGATGGGGATGCTGGAGATCGCGGAACGGTTAGCAAACAAGCTACACGGGGACACGAGGTTTACCCAGGTTCAGGCCCCCGGAGGGAAAACCCTACTCCTGCTTGTCTGCTCTTGATTACGGCGGAACCTAAAGTTACAGGGTGCACAGATTCGATCTGGCGTGGAGGTGTGTATGCGAAAGTATGAGAGAGAGATCTAGGTCGTGCACTCCTAGCCTTTATATGGACTCAGGCAGGTCTCGGGCATAGACCTAGTCGGTTACAGGTTCTAGGGTTTTACCGCATTGAATTTCCTATCTACGCTAGTCTTGCTCTCCAAGGATCCAAAGGCGTCATGGGCCTTGGCCACCCGAAAATCTTCATGGGCCGGCGTACATCTGCCGTGGGCCTTCCTTGGGCTGGACCAGGTATGCTGAGATCATGTACCCGTAGGGTATAACCATGTCAGTAGCCCCCGAGTGATCAGTCGAATCGTAGATTCGGCTGAGGACTCTTCAATCCTTTGGGTGCAACTATGTATTAATAGTATGTGTGTAGGGATTGTTGATGCGTGTGCCTGACTCACCCGACGGATCAGGGTCAGTTAACTGTCTTAGGATGAAACAACATGATCTTCCTCAGGTTCGAGTCCCTCAACTCGGACCTGGAACATATGCTGGCGTAATTCGACTCAGGCCGTGGAGGACTTACAGGAGTGGAATTCCAGTGATTTTAATTGATGTACCCAACGCGTCCGTCGGGATTTTTCATCGTGCCTGTTGGTATGGATTTTTACTAGCAGAGCGCAGTCGTGTGCGTTGTCAGGCCATCAGATGGTATCTATAGGTCTTATCTTTGCGTCGCAGACGCAACATCCGAATGTTTATCACCGCGGAGGTGTTTCGGGTGGCCAAGGAGAACGTTGCTCACTTAGCGTTTAGTTGGGGCAGAGTTGCCGAAAAGTTTTGCATGCTGATCCGAAGGATTGCAGTCGAAGAATTCATAGGGTGCGCGACCAGCGCTCCCTATGGGAGTAGCCCCCGAGTGTCTGTTTGAGTCGTAGACTCGAGCGGAGACTTTTAATTCAGACATTGTTCAGTGTTAAGTCCGTAGGACACAAAAAAAATCGGATGCTTAAATCCATCCTCCCTATGGGAGTAGCCCCCGAGTCCGTAGTGGAGTCGTAGACTCGACGTAGGACTCGAAGAAATAGTTCGCTTCTATTCATCTTTCGGGTGCGCGGCCAGCGCTCCTAATAGGAGTAGCCCCGAGTAATTAGTCGAATCGTAGATTCGAGTGAGTACTCTTAGCTTTGAAGCCGAAGAAATTGTAGTTGCTGCTAGTATAGCTTTTGATGACGTCAGTGCTGACGATCAATGACCTCAAACGTCTGCTGCGCCAGAGATGACTTGACTGGACGAACGTGGGTCCCATTTTCTGACCTTGAATTGACCGGTCACGCGCGGCGTGGAGATAATTACAGCGTCACCTTGATTTCCGCGCGTAGTGGACGGCGTGTTAGCGATGGTTCGTTGTGATGCTGACACGTGTATGGCCAGATCTGCCGTTGGCGTTAGGTCTTCTCGATGGACGGTTGTCATGCGTCGTCTTCGTTGTTATAATCATTGGGGAAAGCTGCAGTTTGTTTTCACCGCATCTATTCTTGTTTTCACTGCCTCCTTGTGCTCTAAGAGTTCTTGCTGCGCGCTGGAATATCCTTTCACATTTCCTTCTTCCCTTCTGCGCTCTCACCGCCGGCGCCACCATACCGCGATGGGGAAATCGAACAAGTCGTCATCTACAGCTGGTACCAGCGCCGCCGGAGGGAAGAAAGGTGCCACCGCTACCCGTGTCATCGACGGTAGTTGGCGGCGATCAGAGACGCGAGAGAGTGACCTCCGCAAGCTTCGCGAGCGGGGCTTGATCCCGCAGGATAGGGAGACCGTCAAACTCCTAGGCAACAAGGTAATCCTCCGTCCCCCCGATGGGTATCGGGTTATGTTCCTTGCCTTCGTTATTCATGGGTTTTCCTTCCCAGTCCACGACTTCCTTCGGGGGCTGCTCTTTCTCTACGGCATCCAGCTGCATCATCTTTCCCCCAATTCTCTTTTTCACATTGCTTGTTTTATCACTTTCTTCGAGTGCTGGCTCGGCATCGAGCCGCACTTTGGCCTCTTCCGAAAACTCTATTCCATGAAGAGGCAATCCGGTTCGGATGGTGTGTATCCCACTGGGGGTTGCATCATCTCCCTCAAGGCCAATATTCTTTTCTTTTCTTTTTTCCATGTCCGAATCTGTCCAGTACTGGCGGAGGCGATGGTTTTACATTCGCGATTCCACAGTGGCTGGGCAGCATTTTGGTCTTACTCCTTTCGAATCCTCCCAAATAATCGAGCCGAAGAGGTCCTAGAAAAACCAGATCTTGGATGGCGAGGTAGCGGAGATAGAGGCTCTCTACCGTCGAGTGGAGGATCTCCAGTTGATTCCAGAGAAAGAAGTGAACGGTGTGGATATTATCCGCACGTTTCTCGAGCGTCGGGTGCAGCCCCTCCAGGCTAGGGCGCACCCGATGTTTCTTTATGTTGGGCGCCGTGATGCGATGAGGGTTTCGGCCGAGAAGCTCTCCCAGGGAGATCTCGACAAGGCCCTTCGTACGCTGCTGAAGTACAAGGCTGGAGAGGATATCCTGGGGAAGTCGCTGACTCCCCCGTTTTCTTCTACTCTGGCCGTTCCACAGGTGTAGATTCGTGCGCGTAGCATTTTTGTCGACTGCATATTTATTTTCCTTTGTTTGCTAACAAAGTCTCTGCTTTTCTACAGAGCTTCAAAGTGCCGGGTATGGTGCCGCCATTGCCCGAAATATTTCCGGATGCTCCGGATGATGATGTGGTGGATTCCGTGTCCGAGCTGCTGTCGGCACGATCTCCAGCTGAAGAGGTCAACGAGTCGAGCGAGGACCATACTCGCAAACGATCACGGAGCTCCAGCGAGTCTTCGGATGCCTCGACTCCTTCGACTCCCAGGAACCCTCTATGCCTTGAGCGTCACAGTGACGGGCATGGAGGTTCTTCCTCTCCTATTCCTGCTCTTCTCGTGCGAGCTGTAGTGCCGCACCCGCCAGCGAAGCGGAAGAAGGAAGAAAAGAAGGAAGAGAAGAAGGGGGAGAAGAGAGCCCGAAGGACTCCTCCTGTCTTCAACCTGAGCTCACTGGACTCGTAAGTTTCTTTTATACTGCTGTCCTTTTTGCTGTTGACCTTTGTACTTGTGCTAATTTTTCCTTGCGCAGGCACTCCTCCCACGACTCCTCCAGTGATGGTGCTCAGTTGATGATGGGGGAGTCGAAAGTTGCGTCTCCTCCTCCTCATATGGTGGCTACCTCTGAGGGTGTTGCGTCGGTCCCTTCTCTGCAGGAGGTTCAGGTGGTTGCGCCTCAGAAGGCTGCGAGCGGGCCTTCGGAGTCGCCATCGGAGCATGTAAGTAGTTTTGTCTCCTGCGACGGGGGAAGCCCCCGAGCATCTGCAAAATTTTTCTTGTCTTGTTCTTTCTTCAGTCTTCGGGGGGAGCCCCCGAGCATTTTCGTTTGCGTATTTTGCTCTTGTTCTTTTCTGTTGGGCGTAGCCCCCGAGTCCTTTTCCTTACTGGTAGGTCTTCTTCCTGCAGCCTTTTGTGCAGGATGCCAAGCGACTGGGGCAGGAGCACCTGGTGCTGGAGGCCAACCTCCAACAGCTTCGAGGTACCTGTATGCCTTGGCACTTCTTTCTTTTTGTATTATTGTCTTGTTTTCTGACGCTTGTATGATTTGAATTCAGAGGAGCATAACACTTCCCTCCGTGAGATTGATGCTCTCAAGAAGAGCCTTGGTCAAGCGGAGAAGAAGGCCGAGGCTGCCGCTGGTGTGAAAGAGCGCCTCGAGCTAGAGCTGGCCACTGCGGCCGAGGCTAAGGAGCACCTGCAGCAGGAGGCCACGGACCGCGAGGAGCAGCTTGCCACTGCTGCAACTGCGCGTGAAAGAGAGGTGGCAGGCAAGCTCATGGCTGCTGCCAAGGCTGTTTCGGGTGAGTATCTTCCTTTTGCCCCTTTTTTCTTGTTTTCTTGTCTTTCTTCTGTGATGCTTTCTTCATTCCTTTTCTTTTTTTGTCTCAGATGCTGCAGGCATCGAGTTTGACCGCAGCGCTCTGGAGCACGGGAGTGCTCTAGATGATGCTACTGCAGCGGTCGAAGATCGCTGCAGCACCGTCGTCAACTCACTCGCCAAGGCCAAGGAGGTCCTTGGCCGCTTCTACAAGGAGCTTATCCCCAAGGGCGTGGCCCTTGATGATGTTGACGCCCTGGCGGAGGCCTTGTCAGCCGAAGCGCCTGCGGCGTACAAGCGCAAGCAGAAGGGCATCGGCGCGTCCGTCGGGCTGGCGATGTCCTTGGCGGCTGGAGCGGAGCTAGACCTTCCCCAGATCACCTCCCGGATGCCGACGACCGCGGATGGATCCGAGGTAGCCTTTGCTACCTATTCTGCTCGCTGCAAGCGATATGGGCCAAAGCTCATTGATCTGCTGTCCGAGTATGCGCTACGGCAGCAGGGGGAAGCCAAGGCGAGGCAATCCGGTTCCGAGGCTACTCAGGGTGCCGTGTCTTAGGCGTTGTAGCTGTAGGATAGTTTGTAATATTCTTTTGCTGTAATTATGTTGAGGAACAAAATCACTGCGCCACGTAGTAGCCTTTATCTGCTTAATGAATTTTGTTGAGTTGTGCTCTTCTTCGTCTGAATGTTTATGTCCTTTTCTTTTCTGCTGCTCTAGGTTCCTTCGGGTGCTGATCCCGTTGACACCTCGCCTGCAGCGCGGCTGCGGCCATCTTTCGATGATTCCTCACAACTTGCTTTTCTTCGAGACCGTGTTCGTAGTCTTGAGAAGGAGTTGCTTGGGGTGCGTGGTCACGCTGACGTTTGGAAGTCCAAGGCAGATCGCGGTGCAGCCAGAGAGGAGTACATGATGGCGGAACTGCTTCGACTGTCTGAGCAGCTTCAATGTAAGTTGTTCTTTGTTTCGAGCTGCAGCTCAGTTCTTCGGATGCGCCTGCTGGCCTTGCGTCTTATTTTGTGCGAGTATCACAGGTGCTAACCTTGCTCCGAGGGAGGAGAAAGAGCGTGTCGCTGTTCGGGTCAATTGCTTGACTCAACAAGACATGGAAGCTGGTGGGTTCTTCTGGATGGATCGTGACCGTGCTATGGTCCTGGCGACGGTGCAGGATCGTGTGCACCAAGTTTCGTGGGTGCTTCATCAGGTGCAGACATCGCTTGCGTCAGTGCTGCATGTCATGTTTCCATTGGATGCCGTGCCAACAAGTCTTGCTGGTCTTCTGTCGAAGTTTCGGAGTGTGAATAATGTCAAGGAGTTGGTGCGACAACAGCTCGTCGCAGGAGTGAAGGCTGCTTTGTCCCTTGTGAGGCTGTATCGCCCTGATGTAGATTTGTCTGCTGTAGCGGCTGGGCCACCTCTTCGGCCGGATGGTGGTGAGTGGGACATGCGTCCGCATTATGCGGCTGTAAGGCAATATGCCGAACAGGTCGTAGATTTGTTTGAGCAGCGTGCTCAAGTTATTCTTCAGAATAGGTAGTACCTGTAAAAGAGATAGATGTAAAATTTGTATGTACGTGTCTGGGCGCGTTTTGCCCCTTTGTTATAAAGATGTAGTTGTTGTTTGAGCACGTAGTGCTTTGTTTGCATACGTGTCCTTTTCGTTAGCCTGACGTGATCAGCTACTCAGGTATACACGTGTTATCCTCAGTCGATGAGATCGTGAGGTGGGGGAGCCCCCGAGTGCGTTTGTAGCATGTAGTAAAGGTGTAAATAGTAAAACGAAATTTTGGGGCGAGACACTTAGCTTTATTTATATCGTAATGGAGGAAGTACATTGTTCGGATGAGTAGCCTTGGCTGAATAGCCTTATTGAAAGTAAAGGGGTAGATAGCTAGGGGTAGAATCATCGCAAGTGCACGATGTTCCATGGGTTGGAGTATGCGACTCCAGACTCCACGTGCTTGAGGCGGTAGGCGCCACCTGGGATGACTTCGGTGATGATGTAGGGTTCTTCCCATGGTGACTCGAATTTCTTCGGTCGCTCTTGCTTGAGTCGCAAGACGAGGTCTCCTTCGACGAAGGACCTTGGGCGCAGCCGGCGGCTGTGGTAGTTGCGGAGACTCTGCTGGTACACCGCTGATCGAGCTGCTGCTATGTCTCTTGCCTCGTTGAGTGTGTCGACAGCGTCTTCGAGTGCAGTCGTGGATTCGGCTTAGCTGTAAGCGACGACCCGGGGGGGCTGGAGGCGTACTTCGGCTGGTAGTACGGCTTCGGCTCCATGCGCCATGAAGAACGGTGTGTAGCCGGTGGAGCTGTTTGGCGTAGTTCACAAACTCCATAGGACGGATGGTAGCTCTTCCATCCAGGCTCCGGCCTTTCGTTCGAGTGGGCTTATGAGGCGCTTCTTGATGCCAGCGCCGATTAGGCCGTTGGCCTTTTCCACCTGCCCGTTCGTTTGCGGGTGTGCCACTGAGGCGTATGTGATGTTGATCCCGAGGCCTTCGCAGAAGTCTTGGAATTCTTTGGAGATAAAGTTCGATCCATTGTCGGTGATGATGCTGTGCGGTACACCGAACCTGTAGACAATGGACTCAAAGAATTTTACGACAGTCTTGCCCTTTTGGTTAGTTACCGACATGGCTTCGACCCACTTGGTGAATTTGTCGACTGCGACCAGGAGGTAGACGTGCCCCCCTTTCGAGGACTTTGGCAGTTTGCCAATCATGTCGAGGCCCCATTGAGCAAAGGGCTAGGCTATAGGTATGGGCCTGAGCTCTGATCCGGGTGCATGTGGTTTGTCGGCGAACCTTTGGCACCCCTTGCATCTTCGGACAATGTGCTTTGCGTCGCTCATGGCCGTTGGCCAGTAGAATCCAGCTCGTAGAGCTTTGGCGACAAGGGAGCGGCTGCCTGCGTGGTGGCCGCAGATGCCCTCGTGGATGTCTTGGAGGATGGTTTTCCCGTCACCGTTGTTGACGCATCTTTGTAGTACACCCGTAATACTGCGCTTGTATAGCTCGCCATTGATGATGGTGAAAGCTTTTGACCAGCGAGATATGCGTCGGGCATCCGTCGGGCTGTCAGGCAGCTCTCCGTTTATCAAGAACTGGAGGTACGGTCGCGTCCAAGTTTCTTCGACTGCCATGACCTGCATCAGGTTGACCATAGCGACCTCTGTGTCCAGTTTCTCGGGTCCTTCCTGACCTTCGGGTAGTGTAGCTCCCGAGTGTTCTGCTTCTTCAGGTGATCCCTTGGGGAATTTCCGCTTGATGGATGGCACGGAGATCTGTTCGAGGAACACACCTGGTGGTACCTTGGCGCAGGTGGAGCCGATGTTGGCGAGTCTATCGGCGTCCTCGTTGCTTTCTCTTCCAACGTGCCAAAGCTCGCAGCCGTTGAATTCTCCTTCGAGTGCGTTGTAGAGCACGCGGTACGCGATCATGTTTTCGGCGTGTGCGTCGCACTCGTTCATTGTCTGTTGGACGACGAGGTTGGAGTCACCGTAGATGACCAGGCGCGTTGCGCCGCAGATCTTTGCCATCCTCATGCCATGGATGAGGGCTTCGTATTCGGCCTCGTTGTTGGAAGCTCGGAATTTCATCCGGAGGACGTACTTCATCTGGTCGCCCTACGGGGAGGTCAGTATTACCTCGGCTCCTGCTCCAGCCTCACACTTGGAGCCGTCGAAGTGCATCGTCCATGACTGCGACATGTCTGGGGTGTCTGGCAGCTGCAGCTCCATCCAGTGTACAAGGAAGTCCAGTAGGACCTGAGACTTGATTGCCAGTCGTTTCTCGTAGACGATGTCTAGGGGTGACAGCTCGATTCCCCACTGGGCCACGAGTCCTATGGCCTCTGGGTTATTCAGGATGTTGTTCAAAGGTGCCTCGTTGACCACCATCACCTGGTGCTCCTAGAAGTAATGGCTCAACCGACGAGCCGTCATGAACACGCCGTAGGCGAGTTTTTGGTAGTGAGGGTACCTCTGTTTTGTTGGCGTCAATACCTCGCTGAGATAGTAAATTGGGCGTTGGACCCCATGGGTTTGGCCTTCTTCGGGTCGTTCGACCACTAGCACGGTGCTGACCACTTGGTGTGTAGCTGCTATGTACAACACTAGAGGCTCGCGCTCCTTTGGTGTGACCAAAACGGGCGAGGTGGAGAGTAGTCGCTTGAGACTTTCGAATGCGTCATCGGCTTCGGGCGTCCACTCGAATTTATCTGCCTTGCGTAGCAGTTGGTAGAATGGCAGGGCCTTCTCGCCCATGCGGCTGATAAACCTGCTCAATGCCGCTATTCGCCCTGCGAGCTGCTGGACACCCTTGAGATTCTTTGGCTTCTCCATCGCCATGATGGCCCGGATTTTCTTCGGGTTCGCCTCGATCCCTCGTTGGGAGATGAAGTAGCCAAGGAGTTGTCCTGATGGGACGCCGAAGGAGAATTTTTCGGGATTGAGCTTGATCCTGTAGCGGTCGAGATTATCGAATGTCTCGCGGAGATCGTCGATGAGCGTTTTCGCCTCTCTGGTTTTGATGACTATGTCGTCGACATAGACTTGGATGTTGCGACCGATTTGGTCCTTCAGGAATGCCTGCATGCATCGCTGGTACTTGGCACCTGCGTTCTTTAGCCCAAAGGGCATTGTGTTGTAGTAGAACACTCCGAACGGTGTTATAAACGCTGTTTTCTCTTGATCTTCGACCTTGAGTCGAATCTGGTTGTAGCCTGAGTAGGCGTCGAGGAAGGAGAGTTTCTCGCATCCTGCAGTCGAATCGATGATCTGGTCGATCCGAGGAAGAGGGAAGTGGTCCTTCGGGCAGTGCTTGTTTAGTGTCACATCCCAAGATTTTCCAAATCTTGTTATGTGAAAAATAAATAAACAAAATAAACAATTGTTGATTTTTCAGGGTGAGAAGAAACTTTTTGATTCCAATTGGAAACCTTCAAACCTATTTTGATCAAATAAATCCTAAAGGGATTTAAAAAGATAAACAATTAATAAAGAAAATTTTAAATAATTGGAATTACTATTTTTGGATCTTTTAATAAAAACATTTGGTTTTCAAATGAAAAGGTAGAAATATAAATAAGGATTATTTCATAGAGCCAAATTAAACCTTGGCCAAGCTTTTGAAATAAAATATTTTGTTTTGATTAAAAGAGTAAAGGTTTATTTAAATAAAATAATGAGGGTTTATTAATACCCAATTTTAGAGTAAAGGCTTTTTTCATTTTAAATAAACACTAAAACTTGATATTTTATTTTAAACAAGTTTTCCAAGTGTTTTGTATTTTCAAATAAAACCTACTGAAATGGTTTTGATATTATTTAGATTTCAAATGGAGATTTTAAATAAAACAAATCCTATTTTGAGTTAATGACTAAGGTCTATTTATTTAATTATTAATGGATCCTAAAAATAATAAAAATATTATTTTATTTTGGACTTGGAATTATGTTGTTAAACAGAACTAAACTCAATACAAATTTTGGTGGAAGTTTGAATTGATTTGGGTGTTTGAATTGTTGTTTCAAAATCAAAACATGAAAATCAAATAGAAAAAGAAAAGCTTACAGAATAAAAAAATGAAACAAAACGACCCAACCCAACAGGCCCAGCAAGACCCAGTCCAGCCCACCAGCTCTCCCCAGCGAAACGTTTTCCTACACTCAGTCTCGCACCCGTAGAGTCGCTGACAGGTGGCCCCATCTCCCTCTCTCTCCCTCACTGCCAGACAGACCCCACCGCCATCGACGACAACCCGAGAGCACCGCCGCCCGCAGCAACTCCGACGAGCGATTACTCCCGCCCCCGTGCGCCACTTGACTCCTCGCGACCACCTTGAACTTCACCTCGACCTCGCGAGCATGGTGAGACCCTCCTCTGTCTTCCTTGCTTCCTAGTTCGCCGGCAAGCACACCGTCTGACCGTGCGCCGCCGCCAGCCGCCGCCAGCGTCGCTCGAGTTAGGTCAACGCGTTCCACACCGTTAGATGTTAATCCAGTGGATGAGATTAGAACTAGACGAAGGGGTACGCGCCCATCTGATCCATTAGTTTTAAGTTAGATCCAACGCTCCACAGAGGCTGATCCGCACGAAGCGGTACCGGCCAATAGGATTGCGCCACGTGGATGAAGTTTGGATTAAAAACAGAATTAGAATCTGATTAAATTATAAACTTGTAAATTGCATAACTTTTGATCCTCACGTCCAAAATTTGCAAATTTTATATCAATGGAATCAGTAGAACAAGTGCTTTGCAGCCATGCAATTTGTTTAATGTTTTGCTTCTGATAAATTGGTTGAATTTGCAGAAACTTGTGTAGGCTTGTTTTGAATATAAAAATTGTTCTAGTTATGTTTTTGAGATGAAATCTTTGCAAAATGTTTTGTTGTGAACCTACTGACCCAGGAACCAACTCATGGATTTAAAAAAATGTATTTTGTTAAGTTTAGGAATAGATAATTAAATTAGCCCATTTCTAGTCAAATAAAAACATTGAATTTGATATGGAAATGAATTTTGAGTAAAACCTTTGGGAAATGATTTGAATCAAACCTACTGACCCTAAACACCAAGTTTTGTGAATTAACAACTTATTTGATGAACAATATAAATTTTTTGCTTTGCTAAAAACATTTTCCACCACATGAAATAATGATTTGATTTAAGAAATGGTTTATAGATAAAACCCTTTTGCAAATGGTTTTACCACTTTTAAACCTTACAATGTTTAAAGCCTAGTAGAAACCACCTTTACAAATAAAACTATCTTTTGCATGCTTGCATGCATGACCTTGTTTCTATTATTTTATGTGTGATTAATTTTTTTGAATATTGGTTGGAATGCTAGTTGAATTTGTGTTTGCTTGATTGATTTGTAGTGAAGTTAGAAGAGTGTGATATTAGCAAGATCAAGAAGTTAACCAACATTCTCTACCAAAAAGGCAAGTGACACTATCATCCAAGTCCTACTATTTTCATTATACTTAGTGGATTTTGAAACATGCATGATAAGGACTACTATATTTTGCTATGCTAAATCCTAATAGGACACCCTTATATACTCCTTAGTGAAAACAATGTAGTTGTATTATGCTTAGGCCTGCTATATATATTGAGAAGAGATACATGTTGAGATTACATGAAGTAATGAAAAGACTTGTGTTTTATATAATAAAACAAGTACTCAATGAACCACCTGGGTGGACAAGGATACTCAAGTTTTGGACAAGGTGGCAACAATAGGAACCATGTTTATATGACAATCTCTTTTTGTTGTGCACCAGAAGAAAACCACCCAGGGACTTAGAGATTGAACATGTTTCTCGTACAGTGGCTTCCGTGTACAGCCACATGCTAAATGGGCACTGGCTTAGTCAACTACATAGTGGAAGACCCATACATTGGCCTCTTCAGGTTAACTAGAATGAGGGAACTCGAAACCCTACATTGGTGCCTGGTAGACAAGCTAGCATTGTGTATTGGGAGGACTCCTATGGAAAGACTTTGTCACATTCTCAATCTGCCAGTACTCCATCTTGGTGAGTACTTATCTAGCGGCCACTGGTGGCAACAAGATGAGAATGTGTCATGTGGGTAAAGTGTACAACTTCCGCAGAAGATAAAAATCTAAGTACTTAGCCGTGTCCCCGGTTATGGACAATGCTAAGCAACTAAGGCCTAAAGCTATGGAAGATCTCGACATTCAAATTTCTAAAAGTAAAACTTGAAAATGACAACAAGAGACTTGAAGCACTTGGGGTTTACCAAGGAGTTCAGAAAGATTTGACAAAAGATCAAAACTGTTTTGAAAAGATAGGATAAATTATATTGCTTTCTGCAAACAAGCCTAAACCCTACTTAGCCAAATATGCATGTAATGATAGGATTCACTTATTTCTACATAGTAGTGAAACTTGCCAATACAATTCAAATGTATTGACCCTTGTGGCTGTAACTTGTAATGTTGCAGGTTTGTTTGATGTTAGTGAAGTTTATTGATTAGGATTACAAGTCTACAACCAACATGTTTGCTTGTGGCACTTTGAAGATGAAGGACCCCATGCTTATAAATTTTCTGCTGCAATGTAATATGATAGCCAAATGAGCTATGTAAGATGTAATGAATTATTTTATTCCTGGTTATAAAGTTGTATTATGACCTTTGTTTCTTGATATTACATCTTAACTGTGGATGCTAGCTATTGATCCAGGGACTAGCATTGTAAACACAGGGATCTCTACCTTATTAAAGGTTGGGCCCTCTACAGATGGTATCAGAGCATTGTGTTGCCTGTAGGATTGTAACCCTAGGATTGGACAAAAAACCCTTAGAAAAATAGGAGTTGTATTTGTTCCAAAACTTATTTACAAACAATCTTGTAAAATTCTTTCCTCAACCATTTTGGTTTTGACTCTACATCTCTTCTATTTCAAACTTGATGGACAAAGCCTACCCCATGGCCAAAGACTTCACCATGTGCAAAGGACTTCATCAACTCTAATGACTTCAACATCTTCAGCATTTTCACCAAGGACTTCAATCTTGGATATCACTAAGGACAAGTGAGACAAGAAATCTTGCTCAATATTTGGAGACTAAGGAAATACAACTTAGAAGGAGCCATCATCACCTTGAAGTTTTGAGACCAAGATGCAAGAAATTCTCTATGGATACAAACATCTTGTTCAAGAAGAATCAACCAACAAGGATGGAAAGATCACAAGTGAACCATCTAGATGGACCACCATATTTAGTTAAGTCAAACACACCAACTTATGTGGTGTAACAAAAATATTTTTGGTTGCCTACAAATATGCTTGGAAACTTGTTGTTGAAAGGAGTGTTTGTTTGTGATTGCTTGCACTTGCTTATGTGAATTGTGATGTGTGTGTGATTAGAATTATTTCCTTAGAAATATCTTGCTTATTCTAATCCCAATCCAACCCAAACAGATGACTACTCCAAGGAACTCCAACATCAAGGTTGATAACAACAACAACAACCAAGAGGACAACATAAGAGAACTTATAGCAACCCAAAACCAGTTGAACCAAATGACAGCTTAATTCATAGCCAACACCAGTGGGGAAGATCCAACAATGCAAAGGTTTTTGGAAACCCAAGCCCAAATGTTGCATAAGGTGACAGATCAAATGATCAACATGGAAGGCAACTCTTCCAAAGGAGTTTGTGACAACAAGGATGACAAAGATGTTATTCTAGAAGGAACCCAAGCTTGCAATATTTGTGGATACAAGGATCACACTTCCAAGGAGCATGGAGATCAATGCCCCAACTGTGAAGAGAAACACCCAGCTGACCAATGCCCCACATCTCAAGCTACTTGCTACCTGTGTGAAGGAAATAATCATGTTCCTATCCAATGCCCCATCTATTCCCTAGTTGAACAAAGGAAACAAGGTGGAGTGCAACAACTAATTTCAGACTACCATGAGAAAGCCAAATCTACCAAGAAGGATGAAGACAAAGGAAAATCTCCACTTGTACCTCCATGCAATATGACCCCATTTAAAGGACCAAAGAAGAGGCATATGAATTATCCAAGGAGTAATAGAAGGTCAAAGAAACCAGTAGACATTCCTACCTATGAGATAACATATGAAGAACATGAACTAGAGGCACTCCTAGCTTTGGAGAAACCCAAGAAAAAGAAGGACAAAAGCCATGTGCAATGTAATCATTGTAAAGAAATGGGACACTATGCCAGTGAATGTTCAGAGAAGAATAAGTATAAGGATATTGGCCAAGTATGGTGCAACAACTACAAAGAGCTAGGCCATTATGTAGCAACTTGTCCATAGAAGATACGTGATGAACTCAATCTTATCACATGTTACAACTGTGGTAACCAAGGACATTATGCACGCAACTGTCCAGAAAAGATGAAGCACAAGATAAACAAGCCTATGAAGGATCTCAGCCTTGTCACATGTTTCAAGTGTGGAAACAAAGGACACTATGCAGATGTTTGCCCAGAGAAGTTTTCCCAAGACCCCAAGCAGGCCAAAATGTAATTTAGTTGGAAAATTTTTAAGGGTGGTAGTACCCTAGATGCTTTGAGCCAAACTTGTAACCCTAACCTTCCCAAATCTTGGGACGAGATTTATTTTAAGGGTGGTAGCCTGTCACATCCCAAGATTTTCCAAATCTTGTTATGTGAAAAATAAATAAACAAAATAAACAATTGTTGATTTTTTAGGGTGAGAAGAAACTTTTTGATTCCAATTGGAAACCTTCAAACCTATTTTGATCAAATGAATCCTAAAGGGATTTAAAAGATAAACAATTAATAAAGAAAATTTTAAATAATTGGAATTACTATTTTTGGATCTTTTAATAAAAAGATTTGGTTTTCAAATGAAAAGGTAGAAATATAAATAAGGATTATTTTATAGAGCCAAATTAAACCTTGGCCAAGCTTTTGAAATAAAATATTTTGTTTTGATTAAAAGAGTAAAGGTTTATTTAAATAAAATAATGAGGGTTTATTAATACCCAATTTTAGAGTAAAGGCTTTTTCATTTTAAATAAACACTAAAACTTGATATTTTATTTTAAACAAGTTTTCCAAGTGTTTTGTATTTTCAAATAAAACCTACTGAAATGGTTTTGATATTATTTAAATTTCAAATGGAGATTTTAAATAAAACAAATCCTATTTTGAGTTAATGACTAAGGTCTATTTATTTAATTATTAATGGATCCTAAAAAGAATAAAAAATTTATTTTATTTTGGACTTGGAATTATGTTGTTAAACAGAACTAAACTCAATACAAAGTTTGGTGGAAGTTTGAATTGATTTGGGTGTTTGAATTGTTGTTTCAAAATCAAAACAGGAAAATCAAATAGAAAAAGAAAAGCTTACAGAATAAAAAAATGAAACAAAACGACCCAACCCAACAGGCCCAGCAAGACCCAGTCCAGCCCACCAGCTCTCCCCAGTGAAACTTTTTCCTACACTCAGTCTCGCACCCGCAGAGTCGCTGACAGGTGGCCCCATCTCCCTCTCTCTCTCCCTCACTGCCAGACAGACCCCACCGCCACCTCAGTATCGTCTCCCTCGCGACCGTTCTTCCTCGCCATTGCTGCCTTTGATTGCGGCGATGAATGCGAGTTAATTCCGGCGTTATCTCGCCCCTGACCACGCGTACAAAACCGCCCACGTCTCCTCTCTATTTCCCCCAAACGACGCCTCCCCTCTGCCCCAGGGCTGCCCCGAATTCCTCTTGCACCGCCACTGCTCCGGCGAGCGTCTCCAAACAATTCCGGCCACACCCCGCCGCCTCTCGCCTCCCACTACACACGAGCTCGCTCCTCACCTCCTGGCGCATCTCCCCGTGCCACTCGTTCGCTCGCGCGTGCTCCGAATCGTCAGCTTCGTCGACCTCGACTCACCACCGCCGTCTGCCATCACTCCGGCGACTCCCCCTGGTAAGCTCAGACCGCCCCAGCACCTCTCAATGATGCTTCCTTACTCGCGACCCTCGTGCGCATCTAACCGTGCCTCTCCTTTGCCTTAGCGCGGTCCCAAACGACGCCAGCGACGACAACCCGAGAGCACCGCCGCCCGCAGCAACTCCGACGAGCGATTACTCCCGCCCCCGTGCGCCCCTTGACTCCTCGCGACCACCTTGAACTTCACCTCGACCTCGCGAGCATGGTGAGACCCTCCTCTGTCTTCCTTGCTTCCTAGTTCGCCGGCAAGCACACCGTCTGACCGTGCACCGCCGCCAGCCGCCGCCAGCGTCGCTCGAGTTAGGTCAACGCGTTCCACACCATTAGATGTTAATCCAGTGGATGAGATTAGAACTAGACGAAGGGGTACGCGCCCATCTGATCCATTAGTTTTAAGTTAGATCCAACGCTCCACAGAGGTTGATCTGCACGAAGCGGTACCGGCCAATAGGATTGCGCCACGTGGACGAAGTTTGGATTAAAAACAGAATTAGAATCTGATTAAATTATAAACTTGTAAATTGCATAACTTTTGATCCTCACGTCCAAAATTTGCAAATTTTATATCAATGGAATCAGTAGAACAAGTACTTTGCAACCATGCAATTTGTTTAATGTTTTGCTTCTGATAAATTGGTTGAATTTGCAGAAACTTGTGTAGGCTTGTTTTGAATATAAAAATTGTTCTAGTTATGTTTTTGAGATGAAATCTTTGCAAAATGTTTTGTTGTGAACCTACTGACCCAGGAACCAACTCATGGATTTAAAAAAATGTATTTTGTTAAGTTTAGGAATAGATAATTAAATTAGCCCATTTCTAGTCAAATAAAAACATTGAATTTGATATGGAAATGAATTTTGAGTAAAACCTTTGGGAAATGATTTGAATCAAACCTACTGACCCTAAACACCAAGTTTTGTGAATTAACAACTTATTTGATGAACAATATAAATTTTTTGCTTTGCTAAAAACATTTTCCACCACATGAAATAATGATTTGATTTAAGAAATGGTTTATAGATAAAACCCTTTTGCAAATGGTTTTACCACTTTTAAACCTTACAATGTTTAAAGCCTAGTAGAAACCACCTTTACAAATAAAACTATCTTTTGCATGCTTGCATGCATGACCTTGTTTCTATTATTTTATGTGTGATTAATTTTTTTGAATATTGGTTGGAATGCTAGTTGAATTTGTGTTTGCTTGATTGATTTGTAGTGAAGTTAGAAGAGTGTGATATTAGCAAGATCAAGAAGTTAACCAACATTCTCTACCAAAAAGGCAAGTGACACTATCATCCAAGTCCTACTATTTTCATTATACTTAGTGGATTTTGAAACATGCATGATAAGGACTACTATATTTTTCTATGCTAAATCCTAATAGGACACCCTTATATACTCCTTAGTGAAAACAATGTAGTTGTATTATGCTTAGGCCTGCTATATATATTGAGAAGAGATACATGTTGAGATTACATGAAGTAATGAAAAGACTTGTGTTTTATATAATAAAACAAGTACTCAATGAACCACCTGGGTGGACAAGGATACTCAAGTTTTGGACAAGGTGGCAACAATAGGAACCATGTTTATATGACAATCTCTTTTTGTTGTGCACCAGAAGAAAACCACCCAGGGACTTAGAGATTGAACATGTTTCTCGTACAGTGGCTTCCGTGTACAGCCACATGCTAAATGGGCACTGGCTTAGTCAACTACATAGTGGAAGACCCATACATTGGCCTCTTCAGGTTAACTAGAATGAGGGAACTCGAAACCCTACATTGGTGCCTGGTAGACAAGCTAGCATTGTGTATTGGGAGGACTCCTATGGAAAGACTTTGTCACATTCTCAATCTGCCAGTACTCCATCTTGGTGAGTACTTATCTAGCGGCCACTGGTGGCAACAAGATGAGAATGTGTCATGTGGGTAAAGTGTACAACTTCCGCAGAAGATAAAAATCTAAGTACTTAGCCGTGTCCCCGGTTATGGACAATGCTAAGCAACTAAGGCCTAAAGCTATGGAAGATCTCGACATTCAAATTTCTAAAAGTAAAACTTGAAAATGACAACAAGAGACTTGAAGCACTTGGGGTTTACCAAGGAGTTCAGAAAGATTTGACAAAAGATCAAAACTGTTTTGAAAAGATAGGATAAATTATATTGCTTTCTGCAAACAAGCCTAAACCCTACTTAGACAAATATGCATGTAATGATAGGATTCACTTATTTCTACATAGTAGTGAAACTTGCCAATACAATTCAAATGTATTGACCCTTGTGGCTGTAACTTGTAATGTTGCAGGTTTGTTTGATGTTAGTGAAGTTTATTGATTAGGATTACAAGTCTACAACCAACATGTTTGCCTGTGGCACTTTGAAGATGAAGGACCCCATGCTTATAAATTTTCTGCTGCAATGTAATATGATAGCCAAATGAGCTATGTAAGATGTAATGAATTATTTTATTCCTGGTTATAAAGTTGTATTATGACCTTTGTTTCTTGATATTACATCTTAACTGAGGATGCTAGCTATTGATGGAGGGACTAGCATTGTAAACACAGGGATCTCTACCTTATTAAAGGTTGGGACCTATACATTTAGCAACGTGAAATCCACGAACATCCGCAGGATGTCCGTGTCCTTCTTTGGGACCATCACTGTATTTGCAAGCCACTCGCTTTCTTTGATCTCCCTGATGAAGTTTGCAGCGAGTAGTCTGTTGATTTCCTTCCCGATAGCTTTGGCCCGTGGCTCGGACAGTCTCCGGATGGACTGCTTGACGGGCTTGGTGTCTGGAAAGACATTGAGTGCGTGCTCGGCGAATTCCCTGGGAACTCCTGGCATGTCCGTAGGACACCAGGCGAAGATTTCCCAGCGCTCACGGAGGAATTCGACGAGCGCGCTTTCCTATGCGGGGCTAAGGTCATTGGCGATCAGCGCCGTCTTGGAGACATCCGTCGGGTGGACCTGCACCTTTTTTGTGTTGACGGTAGAGTCGAAAGACATGTCGGGTGCATTTTGTCTTGCGACTGGGGGTGCCCCATTGTCCGTCACCTCGCGGAGCTTTACGAGCTCGTCTTGCATGCCGAAGGACTGGGAGATTCTGTTGAAATCCCTGTCGCATTGGTCCGATCGGGTGAAGCTCCCGTGGACTGTGATGACGCCCCTGTGTCCTGGCATCTTGAGTAGCAGGTATGCATAGTGTGGGACGACCAAGAACCTTGCGAATGCTACACGCCCGAGGATGGCGTGGTATTGCGATGGCCAGTCCACCACTTCGAATTCGAGCCGCTCGAGTCAGAAGTTATCCGGCTTGCCGAAGATGACGTCGAGCCATATTTTTCCCAGGGGGAATATGCCCTTCCCTGGAACGATGCCGTGGAACGTTGTGTCTGACTATTCCAGGCTGCACTGCGGGATCCGCATTGCTGCTAGAGTGCTTGCAACATGAGGTTGATGTCGCTGCCACCATCCATGAAGACGCGGCTCATCTCGAAACCTCCGATCTGCGCCTCCAGCACCAGGGCAGCATGACCTGGGCGAGGGATCTGGCAAGGGTGATCCGAACGGCTGAACGTAATGCAGGACTCCGATCCGCTGAGGTACTCAGGGATGGCGGGTGGAGTTGCTACGTCCAGGTTGATCTGACGAGTGATTTTCTTTTGCACCCTATTCGTTGGGCGTCCCTTCTGGATCATCGGTGCTCCTTTCGGCGGGGGATACCCGTTCCCGGCGTTGTTCTGTGCTGGTGCGACTGGGTGATTTGGACCTCCTATAGGTGGTGGTGGAGGAGCTCCGTGCGCTACCTCACCTGGCGCGGGTGCATTCCCGAACACAGGAATTGGGGCTTGCTGCCTCATCTGAACCATGCTTTCGTTGAGCTTCTGGAACTCGCGGCAGTCCTTGAGCATGTGGCTTGCCTTCTTTTTGCCATCCTGCTTGTCGATGTAGAAGTGGATTGTGCATGGACCCGAAAGTTTTTCGTATGCTGAGGGTCCATTATCGCGGTCGCGGCGCTGCCACGACTGTGCTGGGCGTCCTCCATCGTGGAAGTTTCCTCCACGGTATCCTCCGCTTTTGCGGTTGGCGTCGTTGCGGCGATCGGCATAGCCGGCCGTGACCATGTCGGGTCCGTCGCGATTGTCGTAGACGCGCGATCTCCTCTTGCTATGGCGCTCTTGTCGTTGGCCGTAGTCGTCCTCTTCCTCCGAGTGTGCCCGGTGGACGGAGTCTTCGCCATCGGCCCACCTGTTGGCGATGTCCATGAGGTGGTCGAGTGTTTTGGGCTTGACGCGCCCGACTTCCTCCTTGAAGTCCTGGCGCTTGACGTCGTCCTTGAAGGCATCGATGGCCCTCTCTTCGGAGATGTGTGCTGCGGAGTTCTTGGTGTTGGACCAGCGTAGTATGTACGAGCGAATGGATTCGCCCGTTCTTTGAGTACAGGCCCGCAGTTCTTCGATCGAGGCGGGCCTCTTGCTAGTGCTTTTAAAGTTTCGGATGAAACTGTAAGCCAGCTCCTCCCAGCTTCGGATGGACCCTGAGGATAGGCTGCTAAGCCAGATCTGAGCTGCGCCTGTTAGCTGCAGCTGAAGGCATTGCATGGCGGTTTCTTTGTTGCCACCGTGTAGTTTGACGGATGACAGGTGATCGCTGAGCCATGCCTTTGGGTCTTGCGTGCCGTCGAACTTCGGAGTATCCGAAGGAAGTTTGAAATTACGCGGCATCTTTGTTCGTCGAACAGATCAGTTGAAGCATCTGTCTCCGCAAAGTTCTCCTTCGTCTTCGTCCATCTCAGATTCAGACGAGCATGCGCGCTTGGCTCGCGCTTTGTCTATTTTGCGCTGTGTCAGCGCGTCCCTGGCGTCGTAGTCACGGTTATGATGGCGCGAGCTCTTCTTCCTTCGAGGAAGGTCATGTTCCTCTTCTTCGGATGAAGGGGTGGGGCTGCGGTCGTGCCTGGCCGGAGCTTTCTTCTTTGGCTCCATAGGAGATTCTTGGTGGAGCGCGGCTCCGACGAGTCCGAGTCCGGTAAGAGTGTACTTATGCATGGGTCTTTCTGGGTCCCCCTCCGGAGGTGGGTGGGTCGCTAGGTACGCAGTGGCTGCCATGATCGTAGCTTGCAGCGTTTTCGGGATGACGTTGCCGTCGGCGTCCATCTCCATGAAGGATGTGTGGAGAGTTCGTGTCACCTCACGGCGCTCTTTGGGATCCATGTTATCCAACCGAGAGTGGTGCTTGTTTCCTTGGTTGACATTTGTGATAGAGTCGATGCCCATGGCAGAGAGCGCAGCTCGTCGCGCGCTGGACTCTGAGGCTGCTTGCTTGCGTTTGTCAAGCGTCTCTTGCATCTTGACCTGTTTCTTGTGATCCTCGATGAGGAGGAAGTGGTATGCCATCAGTAGTTCCCATGAGGCGTCCGCAGGCAGGACTGTGTTGCCCGCCACAGCGGCGCGTGCTTGGGCCCATCCCTCCTTGTTGAGGCGGATGACGTGGACGTTGTTCTCCCCTTCGGGTGGGGGGACTGGCTTCTTCTGTTCCCGTCGTTTCTGTCCCGCGGGTTGGGGTTCGAGTTGGGCGGCGAGTTGGGTGGTTGCTGATCCACGTCGCTCTGGATGGCGGATCGCACAGATCGGAGTTGCAGATGCTGCTGTCGTAGGACTCATCTGTTGATGATGATGTGCGTAGCACAGGGTGTGGAGCCCATGAAGCGGGCCTGATCGATGGACAGACTACAGGCTCCGAAAGCTGGCACCCTCCGCCTCCCTTAGCGGGTGCCCCTACCATCGATCAGGCCCACTTCGACTTCACCGCCCACTCGCCGGCCACCATGAAGGACTTCGAGCCCGTAGCACAGGGTGTGGAGCCCACGAATAAGATCTCGAGTCCGTCGCCTACGGGCTCGAAGTCCTTCATGGTGGCCGGCGAGTGGGCGGTGAAGTCTAAAGCACCGAAGAGGAGGTGACTCTCCGTCGCCGCAGAGTTGTAGATCGTTCGGGTTGGGACCGTCACGATTGCACAACCAGCGTCCCCAGTTCCCATAGACGGCGCCAATTGATGAGGTTTGATCTTGTCAATGCCCATTGTTATGGACTTGGGTTTTGGAGAAGGTGGGGATGCTGGAGCTCACGGAACGGTTAGCAAACAAGCAACATGGGGACACGAGGTTTACCCAGGTTCAGGCCCCCGGAGGGAAAACCCTACTCCCGCTTGTCTGCTCTTGATTACGGCGGAATCGAAAGTTACAGGGTGCGCAGATTCGATCTGGCGTGGAGGTGTGTATGCGAAAGTATGAGAGAGAGATCTAGGTCGTGCCCTCCTATCCTTTATATAGACTCAGGCAGGTCTCAGGCATAGACCTAGTCGGTTACAGGTTCTAGGGTTTTACCCCTTTGAATTTCCTATCTACGCTAGTCTTGCTCTCCAAGGATCCGAAGGTGTCATGGGCCTTGGCCACCCGAAAATCTTCATGGGCCGGCGTACATCTACTGTGGGCCTTCCTTGGGCTGGACCAGGTATGCTGAGATCATGTACCCGTAGGGTATAACCATGTCAACAATTCCACTACTAACAACATGACTTCTCCCATGTCCTCAAGAACTAAACGAAATACTCACGAGACATCATATGGATCAAGATCAGAGATGATATAATTTTGAATAACAATCTGAACATAAACAAAGATTCAAAGGTTCCACTCAAAAGCATCAACTACAAAAGTAATCAACACCGGGAAAGTTTCCCCTAAGAACTATGCAAGATTCAACCCAATTGTTACAGCAGGATGGAGTGGTGATGATGGTGCTGGTGGAGATGGTGGTAAGGATGATGATGATACCGATGAAGTCTAGCTTAATGATGGTGTTGATGGCGACGATCTCCCCTCTCCGGGAAGGAATTTCCCCGAAAGAAATCTGCCTGCCGGAGAGCTTTTTCTCTCTCTGTAGTTTCTGCCCCGTAGATGTGGCGGAATCTTTCTGTGGTCGCTCCTCATGTATTAGGGTTTCGAGAGGAAGTTATATGCGAAGGGGCGAAGCAGGAGATGGGCCAGGGTGGGCACACCCTTTGATGGCGCGACCTAGGGTGGGCCCGCGCCAGGGCGTGGTGTGGGCCTCCTATGGCCCATCTTCACCTTCCCTTCTGGCTTCCTTCGTCTTCTGGAAAAATAGGATTTCCGTATATTTTCTAGAATTTTCTGATCTTCGCAAATATTGCATCTAGACACCGCTTTTTCCATCAGAATCCTGACTCCGACAGTTCATCCTCCAAAAGTCATCCAACATGCAAAAATAGATGAAATAACATAAGTATTACCTCTTAATAAGAAATATACCAATGAATAACAGTAAATTATGATATAGAATAGTGATGCAAAATGGACGTATCAACTCCCCCCAAGCTTAGACCTCGCTTGTCCCCAAGCGAAAACTGAGCTCAGTATACATGACCACAGGTTTATGGAGTGAAGTGTCGATAAAAATAATACTGACAAGATCATACTTAGTTTTCAAGCAAAGCTTTTGTAATGAAGTTCATAAAGCAGGAATCTCTTTTGCTCAAACATAAAGGGCTTTTCACAATGATATCTTTCAAAGTAATATTCATTCAGATAAGAGCTTTGTGCCAAACAAGGAAGATAAGAAACATGATTGAATAAATCATCATATGAATGAATGAAACACAACAACTCAAATGCTTGCTGGAGATAGAAAGGAATAGGATTACTGACTCAACTTAGAAGTAAAAGAAAGGCCCTTCATGGAGGGAAGCAGGGATTTCAAGTTTCATAAAGAGCTTCCAAAAGATTATGGTACTTACTAGCTTCGATCTCTCATTGCCTCTATCATAAGCATATTGAGGTGATTAAGGTTAAAGTGAATAAATATGGAGTATATGCTTGACGAATCATAAGTTGGCAATCTCATGTCCCTTGAGTACGAGGGTCATTCCTCATGCTACTCAACTTTAGTTACCGGTAAGTTCTTGTCATTGTAAGTATATGTGTATCATAGAGAACCGCCAATGAGATACCCCTTTCCCCATGACACATGAGATATCCCATATCAAAATGACAAGGCAAAAGATAGTGAGTATCTCAGAAATCCTTTATTTACCATAAGAATGGTGCATATATATTTTTTTCTTCTCTCTTTTTTTCTATATTTTTTCTGAGGATGCTTCATAGATTGCTCACTATGGTGATGCTGCAAGTTTCCACCATGATTAGGCATGGATTAGGCTAGCGGCCCAGGCGTTTCTCTAACACATATACATAACTCCATGGACTTACAAGCTCCCCTTTTATTTCACACCGCCGGTATGCGCAAACAAAAGATCGTGATATCAACGGGGTAGATATTTACAGGTGTTGAAAGTGTTCCTCGTGACGTCATAGTTCTGCTAATTCCCAACTTATAAGTGCAAGCATATACAACTTAGATGACACAATGGTTTAAGTTTATTAAGGGAAGGAAAATAAGGTGTGTGTAAGACCTCACCCTTTAAGGTAAAGGCCCCTGTGATTGCAATGCTAGTCCCTGGATCGAAATGCTAGCATCCACAGTTTAAGATGAAGTACATAGATACAAAGGTCATTATTACATCATCATTCCATAGATACAATTGTTCTTACAACTCATTAGCCCAAGGCTAATACATAGAGTTCTCAACACTTAACAATATAAATAAAGTCTTCATCTTCATGTGCCATAGGCAAACATGTTGAGTGTAGACTCATAACCCTAGTCACCATCAGAGTAACCTGCAACATAATAAGTTGCAGCCACAGAGGGTCAATACATTTGGAATTGTATTGGCAAGTGATACCATATTAGTATAGTAACATCTAAAAACTATATGAATTTGGCTAAGTGTAGTTCAGGCTGGCTTTGCTCGAAAATAAGGTTTGTCTTATTAGTTTGAAAACACTAAGTTTTTGTTTGACAAAAACACCCAAGGAACCACCAATATACATTAGTGAACATCTACCCTTGTTCAACCACAAGTTTTAACTTAGAGAAATTGGGATGAGGAGATCCTTGATTATTTCAATGTCTTCAATGCTCAAATTGTCCATTACCAGGGACACGGCTAAGTACTTAGGTTTTACCCTCTCGAGAGGTGGTGCACTTTCCCCACAAGACTCGACATGCATCGAGACGAGACTTTTTAGAAGCATTCCCTTAGACCACCATGGACGCGTTCCATCCTATCAACCCTACCCCAACTTTCCATCTGGCTGAGTTCATGCAACCTAGTTGGTCAAGGCAGAGCCCATATGCCATGTGGTTGCACTAGAAGCTTCTCAACACTAAATATCTCAAATCTCTTTGTTCCTGGGTGGCCATCCACAAGTGTGGTACACAAGGTAACCATAGACATGGGCCTATGTAACCACTCAACACAAGCCAATCTTTCCATTCCACCCAGGTGATTCATTAACATGTTTTATTAATCAAAAACATAGGCATAATTTTTCATAGTATCATAACATGAATATTCCACCCTTGCATTCTACTAGCTAGGCTAAGCATACTAGCATAACATGTCTCTTAACTTAGGGAAAAACTACTAAGACAATATCTATAGGATTTACCAAAGCATAGCACATACTTAGAAAATCACCATGCAAATCCTACTCAAAATAGTGCTAATGCAATAAGGAAAATAGTAGGACATGGAATGAAATATCACTTGCCTTAGTAGCTAGGAGAATAGGTACAATCCTCAAAATCACACTCTCCACAATCCACAAAATCTACACATAAATTCATACAACAAAATTCACAAATCAATATACAAAAAAAAATTATGAATGCATGCAAAATGCAAAGGGATGATTTGTCACACTTTTCAAACAAACTTTTCAGTACTGAACACAAGGTATACTTTCTAAAGTCTAAATAAACCAAAATTTACTTTAAAATAATTTTTATAGTCAAAATAGGCCTATAAATGTTTCTGCATAAATTCCTAATTTTCCAGAAGAAAATGGCCAAACCAAGGCCATAGTTGCAAACAACTCATTTTTCTGAATCAATATATATATAATTTGTAATTTTTGGATAAACATAACAAAAGTTATTGAATTTACAGGTTTAAATAACTAATAGATGAAAATCTAGATTTTATAACAAAATCAGAGCCACGTGGCGTGTTCTGATTGGCGCGTACCGGTTCACGCTGGATCGCACTTCCTCACCATTAGATCTAATGGAAATCCAGCGGCTCAGATCTACTCATACCTCTTCGTGCTAGATCTAATCGCAGCCACCAGATACAGATCCAACGGACCAGATCTGCTCGACCAAACGTGAGCGGCGCAAATGGTCATAGCGGTGGCGACGCCACTGGCGGTGACACACCGGCGAGGCCTAGGGGTTAGAGAGGGTGTGCTGGTGATTACCAAGGTCGTGAGGACGTGGGGATGCTCAACGTGGACGCGGTTGGGGAGGGGATGCACAGACATGGCAGTTGTCGCTCGTCGGAGTTGAGCTGCGCCTCGGGCGTTTGCAGACGATGACGGGGATGACGACCTGGGAACAAATGTTCAAGCCACAGGCATTAGCAGATGTGCAAGGACAAGGCAAACACGGTTGCGTGAACGAGAGGTAGAGGCGAACACGGAGCTCATCGGAATGTGTCGCCATAGTTCTACGGTACTGCGGCGATGCGAGGGGAAATACCACTAGCCTGGCGGCGCTCTGGGCTTGCAGTGTGAGGGGAAATGACACGGAGAGGGAGGGGATTATGTAGCCAGAGCGGGGGAGGGAATTGCACACAAAATCAATGGAAATTACGCGAGGATTGATTCGGCAGTGAAGAGGGGGAGGAAACAGCCGTGGCGCGGGTCTGGCACGAGATTAACGATGACGGTCGATGTGGCGGTGGGGTCGACACGTCAGTGAGTGGGTGCGCGCGTGGGCGGTGAGAAACATGGGGAGAGGGGGTTTTCCCGGGTGGGCTTAGTGGGCTCCCAGGGAGAGTTGGGCCGAAAGGGTTTGCTGGCTTTATTTTTTTCTCTCTTTCTCCTTTTTATTTTCTGTTTTGAATTTCTAAATAGGATTTGAATGGCCTATTCAAATCCAATTGAATTCAAACTTTTACCAAACTTTTGTGTTGTGATCCTAGTGTCCAAAAGTGTGTCAAACACATCTAATCACTCCAAAAACAATTTGGGGTCATAAAATAAAATAAAACCATGCCCCATACATATAATATAAAAGGGGTTTAAATATGGTTTTATTAGGGTTTAAACTTTGAAAAAAATTATGCAAGGTAGATATGCCATGATGTTATGAATGCAATAACATGGTTTTGAATTTGATGAAATTTGGGATGTTACAGTGTGCCATCAAGTTTGTGAGAGATTTACTAACTAGATTTCACATAACAAAGAATTTTTAATTTGAAAGATAGATGAAACTCGAGAATTTCCTTGGAATAGAAATAGTGCTAATATGTAGATATGGTGAACACAGATGGCATAGGTTTAAGTTTAAAGGATTGGATGCATGAGAAGAATTCCCTCTCAGTACAGGTTTTTGGCTAGCAAGGCTAGGTAGCAAGTAAAAGAGTTAAAGGAAACAAGCAAACATACAAGTGATAGACACAAACATGCAATCTTCCTTAAAAACACAAAAGGTCTTAACCAAAGAATACTAAGCTTATGAGCCAATCAAGAAAGAAAGAAAATTAATTAAAATACCTGTAAACTGCTTTTCTTTTTTCCTTCCAAACCTCAAAAAGTGTTGCTACTGACCAGAGCTAGGTTTGCCAAAACCAATTAAGATTTACTTGATGCTCCCAAAGTGATACCAATACTAATCAACAAGATCAATCATATAACAGAGATTGAAAACTAAGATAAGATGTGCAAAAAGTAAATGATGAAACTTCTCATTAATATTCCATAAAGACACTCACACCAAGGGATACATAGATAACCAACTAGAGGAGAGATACTTCCACAATGCAAACCATCCTATATGATAACTTCTCTATTCATGATATGACTCTACTAAAAAGATAAAAAGATGAAAGATAATGATGTGATACCGCGGCACTCCCCCAAGCTTGGAACAAACAAAGGGGATGCCAAAACCTGATGACGAATTACTCCTTCGGTGGTGGTGTTCCCTTGTTTGGGGTGAGAAAATCATCCAGCATCTTACGAAGACTGTTATTCTCCTCATAAAGTATATCCACCTTTCTCCTCAGGACTTTATACTTATCACAAAACTCATCAGTGGCTCGAAGGGCTTCCACTGCCTCTAGGCAGGAACTGAGGTCTAGAACGGAAGTCATCATCCCCTACATATTATGAGAAAAAGTATGTCCAGTGTTAATTACCCCTACAAAAGCAGGTTTTCTTGCCCTTGATCCTGTGGCAGCTTGTCCGTTCATGCCTACTAACATGTTCTTTACTCCCTCCTTGATGCTCCGATCCATGTCTTCGCGCCTAGCAATGATCCTTTCTTCTTCCACCCATCCAATGAAAGTCCCTTGCTCAAGATCGCGGTGGAGCTCGCGCCAGCGTCACAGCTCATAGTCCTCCGAGAGCGAACATTGGGACGACATCTGAACAGAATAGATCGAAACGAAAACACGACGAAAACACGATATACGGACCTCAGGGGGTCCGGGGGGCTATATATTACGAAGTTTTACAATATAAGGAAGGTGTTGGGCGAAAGCGGGGCGGAGACGGGCTCCGGGGTAGTCACACCCCCTAGTGGCGTGGACAGGTGGGGCCTGCGCCACTGGGTGGTGTGGGCCACCCGGGCTCCGTTTCCTTCCCTATTTCGTCTTGTTATCTTCCATATGGAATAAAAACTGCAAAAATATAAATAGAAAAGTTCTTCGCGAACCTTTTATTTTCAGCACTTTTACCTATTCGAAAACAAACTCTACAGGTTTCTAAGTTTGGTCTCTAATAAATTCTTCCAGAGTCACCATTTGAATACTCATCTTCATTATAAGAATCTCCAGAAATATAATGTTTGAGCTTTTGACCATTCTTCATCTCCTTACAACATTTTCTCCCTACATCTGAAAATTCTCTTTCATAGAAAGCTCCACACAATCTTCATTAGCAACTTAAGTGTATTCAAAATATAAATAAACCCTTGGGTTCAAATTTCAACTGAAATCCATCAAAACACAAGCTACTGTAGCAACTCCTTTCAAAATCCCAAAAAGAATTTAAAAGGAAGTCGATTTAAGAGGCAAATGCAAATAATGGCAGAAATCTGTCAAAATAGACCACCAGGTAAAGATTGATTTTTTTGAAAAGCTTCTATTGCTCAAATCAAAAAGTGCAAAACTGACGAATGTTGGATAACATCATTCAGCACAAGAACAGAAAATTACAGCTCCATCCGACATACTGGGATTTTTCACGAATTTTTACAGTGAAGCACAAAAATCTGTCCCAGGACAGTAACTTCTCACAACTCCCCTACTTCTCAAAAGAGGCTAATCTTGACACAAAAACCAAACAAAAAGTATAAGTAGAGGTTATTATAGAGGTAATAACTTACAGGACTCAAAGAAACAAAAACCGAAAGCAAACTAAAATGGGTTGTCTCCCAAAAGCTCTTTGTTTATAGCCATTAAGATAGGCATGATAATTTCAAAGATGCTCACATAGGTGATATGGATTTGAAGTGAAAGAGAGCATCAAGAAGCAAATATCCAACACATTTAAGTCTAACCTACTTCCTATGCACGGGAGTTTTGTGAGAAAACGACTTATTGAAACAAAAGGCTACTAGCATAGGAAGGCAAAACAAGTGCAACTTCAAAGCTTTCAGCATAAAGCGGGGAAACTTAATATTATTTAGATGCATAAAACCATGTTTCCCTCTCTCATAATAACTTTTAGTAGCACTTTGAATAAAATGAACAATATAACTTTCACAAGAAACCTTCTTATCATCAGAATGAGCATACTCAAAATCATCAAACAGAGGTTTAAGGTCAAAAATTGGATCAATAGAAGCAAGTTGTTCAACTCTAGAATCCTCATTAGGCAATTCATGTTCATAAGGATCTTTAGGAAATTTGGAAAAATTAAACTCGTAGGATTCTCCATCAAACTTAGTTAAAATTTTATCCTTCTTACAATCTATAATAGCTCCACAAGTGTTCAAGTTTTACTAGCTACTGAACCAAGAACTAGAAAATCAGCAGGATATTTAATCTTACCACAAAGAACTTCCACATCTCTTACAATGCCAATTGGACAAATGGTTTCTTTATTAGCAAGGTGAATAACCACATCAATGTCCTCAAGTTCACAAGAACCAATTTCATGCATAATTTCTCTGTAAAGATAATAAGGAATAGCACTAGAACTTGCACCAATATCACATAAACCATAATAGAAATAATCACCAATCCTAACAGAAAGCATAGGGACACTAGCTCTCCTAGTTTTACCAGGATGTGAAACAATATTAGAAGCATCTTCACAAAATACAATGTGCCCATCTTCTACATTTTTAGTGACAAGATCTTTCACAATAGCTACTACTGGTTTAATATTTATTTGTTTATTCTTTGTACTTTTGCTAACCATATTAGCTATAATAGAATGTTCCTTTACCTTAGCAGGGAAAGGTATTTTCTCAATATAAGGTTTAGGAAAAATATGATAAACAATACAAACTTTAGTATTTCTGGCAGGAACATGATTAACAACATCTTTATAAGGTGCATGGTACTTGTCCCACTTCTTTTTGGGAATTTCAATATAAGAGGAAAAGGCCTTAAAACAGTTGGCAATACTTTGAGAATCAAGACCAGACTCAATACTAATATTATGAAAGTTATCAGTTCCCATAAAAGATTTAATGCATTCATAATCATAATTTATACCTGACTTTCTTCCTTTGTCATTCTCCCATGCTTCGGTATTTTCTTGAATACGGTCTAGAAGATCCCATTTAGCTTCTTCTTTTATACGTGTGAATGATCCAGCACAAGAAGCATCTAGTAAATCTTTATCATAAAGAGAAAGCCTTGCATAAAAGTTATTAATAATATTATTATAAGGGAGTTCATGAATAGGACATTTTAGCACTAGTAACTTTAATCTCCCCAATCTTGGGCTGTACTCTATCCATCAAGACGCCAAAAGTTATATATTTGATTCCTATCCTTATGAATCTTACTGGAAGGATGGAATTTAGAATAAAAGAGAGGTACTATTTCCTCTCATTCTATAGATTGTCCATTCTTCAGCAGTTTATACCATTCTTCAGCTCTTCCTTTCAATGTTATAGAGAGTAACTTTTTCTTAACTTGCTCTGTTGTGATACCTACACACTTAAAGAACCCGGATAATTCATGGATAAAAAGCAAGTGATCACCAGGATGGACAGTTCCATCCCTAAAATAATAGTTATACATAACACAGTCGACAATTCTTGTAGGTATCTTAAAAGGATCTATCTCAGCAAGTGGTGTTTTATCTACTACCCTAGCAGTGGTAGTAGCTTTCCCAAAAAGGAAACCAAATGGGTTATCCATATTGGAAACAGAGTAACAAACAGAAATAAAAGCAATACTCACAGTAGAAATTTCCTTTACCCGTTCCACTCTTCAATAACGCTTTACTCCCCGGCAACGGCGCCAGAAAATAGTCTTGATGACCCATAAGTATAGGGGGTGTATCGTAGTACTTTTGATAAATAGGAGTGTCGATCCCAACAAGGAGCAGAAGGTGTTGACTAGGGGTTTGGATCAGGAATTCTATGTAAATACTTAACAAATGGATTTTTAGGGGTTTTTGATAATGCAAAGAAATAAAGTGCAAGTAAATAAATACAACAATAAGAACTGCATCGAGTGGCCCAATCCTTTCTTCAGCAAAGGACAAGCCGGTTGTATTACTTATGAGGACCAAACGTTCTTGAGGACACATGGAAATACTGTCAAGTGATTTCGCTTCATATAGTTGATTAATCTTTTTTGGTTGGATAAGTGTTGTGTGGGTGAACCTATGCTAATGTACTGACCTTACTTGGACTAATACATTAAATGAGGAGTCAGGTATAGCACACTCTGCCTTCCATCGCAGCAATTCCAGTGTGCTGCCCTGCTTTTTTAGACCATTTTGGCAATTTGGGTACAACAACTTTTTATGATCCTCTAACATGTGATTGAACTTCTCCCTCTCCTTTTCATTTTTATAGTCTCTTTGTGCATCGGAAATGGTCCGACCAAGATCATCAACGGGCTCATCATGTGTCTCTTCTTCAGCCTCCCCTTCAGCTTCCCCCATGGAAGTATCTCTGTACTCAGGGAAACCATGATAGTTGTCATCATCCTCCTCTTCAACATTGTCTTCCATTATAACCCCTCTCTCCCCGTGCTTGGTCCAACAATTGTAACTGGGCATGAAGCCGGACTTCAACAGGTGGCTATGAAGGGTTTTTGAGTCAGAGTAATCCTTCTGATTCCTACATCCACAACATGGACAAAATAGAAAACCATTCCGCTTGTTTGCATCACCAACACGGATAAATTCATGCACGCCATTAATGAACTCGCCAGAGCGTCGGTCAGTACAGTACATCCATTCCCAGACCATCTACATTATAGTAAAAGTATACCAAAAACCCATTACACAGCATCAAAAATAGAGATCAGTGACCAATTTAATACAAGTTATAATGAGAGCTTCTAGAGCATTAATTTTAAATTTTGAAAAATTTACATGCACCAATTTGTGAATTGGAGAAAACAATTAACATGATAAATGTGGAGTTTTCTTATTATTGTTCTATCAGTGAAAACCCCATTCCATTCTAAGCTCTGAAACTCTAAAATTACACATTTCAATTTTCAGTAACTCTATGTCTAATCAAAATTTGTTACACATTTCAAAATCCTCTACTTTTAGAGCATGCATGCAAATCCATATCTCTACTTCTAGAGCATTGAGCTAAAGTAATAATAAGAGATGAAAGGATGAAGTTCTAACCTTTTAAAACTTTGAATTTAGGGGTTGCAAACTAACTCTTGACAAATCTTGAGAAAAAAATGCCATGAACTCGGTTTGCTTCTTTGAGTAAAATGGTCACCATGGCTCGGGTCGTGGACACAAAGCTGCATTTATATGGAGGAACAACTAGTCCCGGGCCATGATACGACCCGAGACTAATAATCCCCGAAAAGAGCAGCTGGCCGGCTCGAGGTTTCTAGTCCGGGCGTATTACGGACCGGGACTAGCGTCTATCTCGATTACTAGCCGTTCGAGACGTTATGGCCCGGGACTAGTGTTGTTTGTTTAGATACGTAACAAACCGAGACTAGTGGCATGATTGATTTCAAACCGAAGGGGTGTTTTCCATTAGTGATTATGTCGAAATCTATGAACAAATAAATTTGTTTCTCAGACCCAGATGATGCCTATATACTAAAAGCAATATACAGATGTGGAATAGAACCACCACATTAATCCACGTCATCTAAATTATTATGATCGTTGGATATAAAATTTATGGTTAAGATAAACAAGATATTATACCCGGAAAAAAAAGATAAACAGGATATTAGCAGTAACGTAACTGTTTTCTATTTGATAGTTCAACCTTGACACGGTAAACATAGGAGGACGTACACAAGAATTGATCCGTTCAAGATTTTTTTTGGCAAAGGGCATAGAACTTTTTTGGCAAAGGGCATGCCGATGTATCTGGCAGCCTCCAAACAAACAACCTATTTAATTGCTGGCGCCCGGGCGCTAGATCGTCATCCTGACGCATCTCTAAAAAGTCAAGTATATGTTGTTCCTGTCTTATACGGAAAATAAAATAAAAGGACTCTATGCAATTACACCACTCTCCATCTACCACTGCGTCAGATTGCAGTCCTGAGCACACTAACAATAAGAAGTTCCATGCATTAATTTCCTTTTTCTAGAAATTGGAAATACTATAACGTTTGAACCACATGTCGGAATTAAGATCCGTTTTTACTTTTGAAACCCTCACAACGAACTCTTCAACACTAGATTCCATGTGTATATGTTTCGGCAAAAAAAAATTAACAGGCAACTTTTGTGTGTGACCGACCAACTTTGATTCATGACAAAGTAAATTTTATGCGCTAAGTAAAAACTACATCAGAGCACGATAAGGCAACTTTAGTGCCCGTCTGAGCAAATTTTGTGCCCGTCTGAGCAATATTCGTATCTCGACAAATTTGAGTCACCTAATGAGCCTGGCGAGACAACTTTTGTGCCCAGTAAGCAACTTTTGTGCCCCAGTAAGCAAAGTTGCCTCGCCAGGCACCGAAAGTTTTCTCGTTTGACAAAAGTTGCCTCTCCGGGCACCAAAGTTGCCTCCAGGAAAAAAATTCCCCGCAGGACTCCGAAATTGCCTCGTTGGGCACCGAAGTTGGCTCACCGGGCAAAAGTTGCCTCGTCGGGCTCCGAAGTTGCCTCGCCGGGCTTCAAAGTTGCCTCGCCGGGCATTGAAGTTGCATCGTCGGCTTCAAAGTTGCCTCACCGGGCACCAAAGTTGCCTCGTCGGGAAAATGTTGCCTCGTCGGGCTTCAAAGTTGCCTCGTGAGGCACCAAAGTTGCCTCGCCGGGCACCGAAGTTGTCTCGCAGGGCAAAAGTTGCCTCGTCGGGCTTCAAAGTTACCTCATCGGGAAAAAGTTGCCTCGTCGGGCACCAAAGTTGTCTCGCCGGGCTCCGAAGTTGCCTCGCCGGGCACCGAAGTTGTCTCGCCGAGTTTCAAAGTTGCAACGCCGGGCTCCGAAGTTGCCTCGCGGGATCCGAAGTTGCCTTGCCGGGTACCGAAGTTGCCTCGTCGGGCTCCAAAGTTGCCTCTTCGGGCTTCAAAGTTTTTGGAAGTTGCTAAGTCGGGCACCAAAGTTTCCTCGCCGGGCTTCGAAGTTGCCTTCCCAAGCTAGAAGTTGCTCAACTGCAGATCCCGACGGGGCAACTTCTGTGCCTGACAAAGAAACTTCGGTAGTCCATTAGGATGGCGGTGTGGCAGTGGGTGGGGACATCCCTTCTTCAAGTAAGTCGCTGCCCGCCAAGGCAACTTTGAGGCCCGAAGTTGCCCAGTAGGGAACAAGTTTCCTTGTCGGGCTTCGAAGTTGTCTCGTCGGATACCAAAGTTGCTCAGTAGGTAACAAGTTGTCTTGTCGGGCTTTGAAATTGTCTCATCGGACACCAAAGTTGCTCAGTAGGGCACCCGAAGAAGGCATCATTTTTTGTGCACTAAAGTTGCTTTGCCGCACACCAAAGTTGGTTGGTCGACACGAAAGTTTCTATGTCAGACACCAATTACTTCGACAACACCAAAGTTGTTTCGCCGCATACAAAAATTTCCCAGTCGTTACCAAAGTTGCTTCCCCGGCCACCAAAGCTGCCCAGTCGGCAAAAAACTTTCCATGTCGGACAATAAAGTTGCTTCGCTGGACATCAAAGTTATTTTTATCGCGAAGTTGTCTCGTGCACAAAAGTTGCTTTGTCGTGCACAAAAGTTGCTTATTAAAAAAGTTTGTCGAAACATAAGCAAACGGGATCTAGTTTTGAAGATCTCGTCACAAGGATATCAAAAATGAAAACAAACGTAATTTCGATGCGAGGTTCAAAAGTTATCGTGTTTAAAATTTCTTTAAAAAGAATTAATTACATGACGACATCCTATTTGCATGCAATTGGAAGAGTTGATAATTGATGGACCACGTGGGCTTGTCGGTTTGGATTTCTCTTCATTTCTATTTGGTCAAATGAGGGAAAAGAAACTTTCCGATGTGAAACGCTTACGATGTCAATTCAGCGTCCGGCGCCCGCTAGAATGCTCGAAGGTATCTTTACGGGACTCTAACAAAAAAACGATTTTGTTGGCATGCTCGAACGTAGTATCCCCAAACACTATTAATAAAGAAGTCCTGGCCATATACGTGTATTTCTCGGACATGGATATGGAAAGCCTTTTCAAATTATAATCGGTACAGGGGAGCATGCATTGATGTTTTGACAAACTGTTACACGTGGACATTTCAAAAGAATTACACATAGACTTCTTCAATAGAATTACACACGTATACCATAGCAAGCAGATGCTAAACTACAAACTGAAATTGGATTATAGCGAAAATGAATGAACGTGGAGTAAGAAAAAATTGGAGGATGGACTATATTATTTTCTAGACTACGAGTAGTGAATTATATATTTTTGCAAAAGTAAAGTAGTTAATTATATAAAGCATTTCCATAATTGTATTCTTTTTATAAAATTCTCTCTTCAAGTGCAAATGCACATATTATTTTATTAACAATAATCTAACTTATTAATCTATTAAAAATATTTGATATATTAAAGCTTGGTCACGGTCTCTCCAAATCAAGAATTCTTTAGTCACATCTTATTTTCCTCTATTTCAGCGTGATGAATACACACAAAGTAAAATCTCCAATTATTAGTTGAGTTTTCGAAGCCATCGGAGACACCCACTTAGAAATGGGGTAGTAAGATCTTTGAGCGTACGGTGTCCATAGCCACATCTCTCAGAAAAGCATTAGGGCAAAGCTTATTTGATAGATGAAAAAGATGAAAAAAATATTCTGAATAAAAATTAAAACTCCATCTTGACTCCTCGAATTCAACTATTCTTTCTTTGCGTCCTATATTCTTTCTTTCCACCATTGACCAATAGACACGTTATTAGATCTCTAAAGTTTAGAGTAACCTCGTGAGTATTCAAAGCCGTCAGAGACATCCACACAGAAACGGGACCATAAGATCTTTGAGCGCAAAATTTCCATAGCCACATTTGTCACAAAGTAATTTGGGAGAAGCTACATGTAGCTAGAAGGGCGCACATGCACTTAGGATGGGTTTTTTAACCTTACAATTAGCCTGAAAAATTAGTACATGTACCTCTCACTTAGAATTAGTATATGGACTAAATTTCTCCAATATCCTACGCACACAAGTACTGCTCCTAGCTCAGTCTTAGTCCATCTCCTCCGGAAAGGTATGGCACCATATTGTTGTCCATACCTTAACAAACGCATAAAGAAAGGAAATATAAGAGACCATGATCAATGAGAATCAATGGTTTAATGGAGAAAATCATATCATATATGTCACTATATCAAATTTGTGACAAATTAGTAATAAAACTATGAGGAATATGTGTCAGCATATTCATGTGACTGCATCCAACATTTACATTGAGTAAGGTTGCAGATCCACTGAACTTAAGAGTGGGGAATAATAGGTAGGAAGTAAAAGTAAATAAAATCACCACCGGCTTTATGTTACAATATGGTGACATGATATTTTTGGAAAATTCTAATTTTGTTTTTCAAAATATGGTGACATGACGACGTAGTATCTCGGAAAACATAAACTTATTCCATAGGCATATCCAATATGATAAAGATGTTGCCCTCGCAAATAAGGGGGGGCTCTTGCTAGTTAATCTATTATATACTAAAAGTAATATAGGAGAGTTTTTCGAGACATCAGGTGAATCCACATCAACTAAATTACATTAACGGTTAGATCTGAAACTTAAGGCCATGATTTAATTAGCCGATTAGTACACGTAACTAATAAAAATAGTCCGGCCCTAACATGTAGTCCAACACGTCATGTACAAGTCCTAGGCACGAGTCCAACACGTCACGTACAAGTCCTAGGTAGAGAAAATGTGCGTACGTGAATCCAGAGCGGGTTGATTACTTCCCTAAACAAGGGCACGTAGATTCCTCTCTCGCCTCCTACCTTTACCATCCTTCCTTCTCTCTTAGATTTGATCTTCACCGTGCTGCCTGACTCCAAGATGTTGTGGACGCTGCGCCCCGGAGCGACACCTGCTTCGACAGGTTTGGTGTCATCAGTTGCGATAATCTTCCTCGCCGCCACCAGGCTCCTTCCTTGATATTTCCTGTTCAGTGCGGCGTTTCAGAGTAATCCAAGATTTTGCATGACACGTGAATGTCGGGGTAGTCGATGATTCTGAATCTTGCTAGCTCCAGGTTCGTTGATCTGATCCACCAGGCTACCTCCTTCATATTTCCAATTCGGTGCAGCGTTTCAAAGTACTTCGAAGATGTTGCATGGCGCGGGACTGTCGGAGACGAACATTCTGAACCTTGCTACCCCAGGTTTGTTCATCTGATGCAAACCATTAGATGGCAAGTCCAGAGCAGTTTATAGCATTAGATGGAAGTTCACTTTCTTCGGTGGTTTGCTAACTGTAAGTCAATTTGCTATAGACAAAGAGCGATTGGATTTTTAATCTGCACATGTCGAACAATTGTTTGGTGTTGAATGTAAGATAGACTTATCTAGCTGTTTAAGATACTCCCTCCGATTCATATTAGTTGACTCAACTTTGTCTATATACGGATGTATCTAGACTAGATACTTAACTAGATACATATGAATTTAGAAAAACTTGAGTCACCTAATATGGGTCACAAGGAGTATATGATTTCTCAAAGGGGGCTTCGTTACATGAGTTGATAAATTGGAAGAACTATAAAATCTCATTGCCATATAATTTTTAGCCTTGCCATGATCAATCCCACGTTGTTCTAAGAGCGATACCTACTTTTTTAAACTCTCGGTCTCCGTCTCCGATCAAATTAATTGACTCAACTATACCTAGATACGCATGCATCTAGACACTAATATGTGTTTAGATACATAAACAAGCTTGAGTAAACTAAATTGGAAGAGAGGAAGTGGCTGTGTTTTGAAACACTTCAAATGAGTGACAATGAGATACGCATTAATTTTTTTTTTAGAAAATGTAGTTTGAAGTCCTTCATGCATGTAGTGCATATCTGATATGAACTCACGCTTGCAGATGGCGATAACCGTGATCAGTGTAATATTTTCTCCCGGGTTGAATACCTAATTCAGTTTGTTTTTATAAAATAAGATCCAGAGTGCAAATGTATATATAGAATAAGTTACTACCACATAAAAAAATAATGGCAGCTATGCATGCTTAAATCTTTAGTTGATTAATTATTCCTCGGTGAAGTTCTGTTTTTTCCATAATTACTAGCATATTTGATTCCAACCGTACTTGCTCATTGACGTGTCAATTTAACGTTGCAAATAACTGAGACCCCTTCGTGACCTGAGTGTCTCAAATCTCAGGTAACATATTTGTACTTTACCTACTTCACTTATTTCTTCACATATTTTCTCGCATTCATGAATTAATATTCACACAACCAATACTCATTTTGTGGTGTTAGTAACTGCATTCCAGTATGATTCTTAAAATATGTTTCCAAACTAGCAGTGTCCGAACACCATAGTAGTTAGTGAAGTTTATAAATATAATTTTCAATGGTAGTAGTTCATATAATTCATAAAATTATCTCTCTCTTTTGAGTTCTCTCATTCGTCTTGGCAACGATTAGAAAATGTTCAATCATGTATGGCATCAAAACATAGTAATTAGGTATTTGTTGAGATTGTCATGAAAGAGGCAAATAGTTGTGGTGGCATCTTGAAAATCTTCGAACATAGACATTAAATTGAAAAGAAAGATCGCCCCCGGCTACTTGCATGCATGCACTGCCATCCAAAGCTAATTTCTCAAAAACATGCAAATATTTGATCTCTTCACAATTTTCCCCACATAGGACAATATTTCTCCCGGTTAAGAATCAGCGTCCATGAGTCAGTTAAGAGGCACCTAGGAAAAAGGACTCAAACGAAAATTTCCTATTTACTATAGAGTCATGGAACCTGTCAAACAAATGATAGTGGTAAGCTTACATAAGAGATGTGAATGCATAGTAGTGCCAATCTTTGAATATTATGATATCATTAAGCTTGTATATCAACTGGCAGTTATCATGAACCTATGGTTTCAAACATTTATATCTAGCAATAGCTTTGAAACTAACATAGGCGCAATACTAGGAAAACATATAATATCAACAAGTTATTAAGAAGGTAGGTTTGCGGAACATGATTTAATGGTACTTTAATTTGTACTACTAAAACTATACAAAGCTCAAGAGTTTGTATTCACAATATTACACACCATTACTTCTTATAAGAGGTTTATATCGTGAAAAATACATATATACAAAATACAGGGTCCAAGCTAGAAGCTCCACCAAAGGAAATTAAAATATTCATATCGATCTAGAAGGCATCATGCCCACTAGATCTACATAATCATACCTAAACTTATCATGCCAGTAATTTCTATATAGCCATATATGAAATGGCCGCGTCCTTTATATTTACATAAATGTAGACATGTTTGGTATATCTTCATATATCGACCTTAAGATAGATCGATATAAACGTACCTAAACAGACTGCACATCCATTAATTCTACATAACCTTACGAGAGTAGGTCATACCGGTTAGATTTGGTAACAATATCTAGGAAGATCGCATCCATAAGATCTTCATAACACTTGATACTTAAAAAACCATAATATCACTGTAAAGATGGATAAATAATAACCGACATATCATACATTTGTATTATAAATATAACACAAAATAAATATTTATAAGTTTATATGTGCATTATCGGTCAGATTATATGCCAAGTTGGACATGTTAGTCCTTAATAAAAAATCAATGCTGATATAATGGTGTCGTGGTGGTGGCACGGCAGATGCCATGGGTAGGCTAAAGTATGGGACCAGGGGATGCTAGAGAGATCCGGGGAGGGAAGATGTAGTGATTTCTACACTCAAATGACTAACATATAAATCTTTCTTTCTCCTTACAAGAACTACAAGTGCTCCTTGAGCTGTTTGCAAGAAGAACAGAGCTACTACCCGAGCCTTACGGCGTAAAATGAATCGATCCCCTCTCAGGATCTCGCGTCTCCCCTTATAAAGGGGTGCCTTGGCTCCTCTAGGGCTGACGTGGCATTGTCCCAATATGGTAACTCGGCGACCTCCTTTCCGTTCCCCCTTCTAACGACGGCAATGTTCCAGAAAACCCCACCTGCGCGCCTCGGGCTCCATGACTGTCACCTCCATGACCTCCTTCTGCCCTTCTGCCGCTCTGCTCCTTGTCCTTTGTGCTTGGCTCTTTTCAGATTCTTCCTAGCCCGTGACTTGGGTTTGACTATAGGCATCTCCTTCTCCTGCAAGCTTCATGTTATTTGGCCCTGTCTCGCATAACTCGGCTCGGCCTTCACATGCATTCAAGTTATTCAGGCTTACTCGGCCGACTTAACTCGTATGTCGGCCGGATAAGGTATTGCTCCTTCCGTAGGTGTCATGGCCGTGCTTATCTCGGCCGACTTTTACATGACTCGGCCGATATAAACAGTAACTCGGCATATGACAAGGGAGACTCCTTTTGTCTTTCCCTGTCTTGACCCTATCCGGGGTCACCTCCCCAACATTAGTCTCCGAAGCTGGTGTGGTCCTGCTCATAACCTCGGCCGGGCCACATCAGTTTCCCAACATTCAGTTCTCCTTACTTCCGAGTTACTTTTTTCTGTTCGAGGTATCTGCGCAGCTTCTTGTGCACGCCTCATCCTACGTGTACCACTCATCATTATTCCTCTAGTTTTCTGTTCCTCTACAGTGCCCACTGACAAGCTACAGTGATTACTGCGCCCGTCGCGTCGGCGCTGTGACGCCTCGCGTACCGCATCGGTCAGGGGGCATGATCCTCTCCTGCGTCGTGTGGTCTTCGGTGTGGCTCCACTCAGCCGCGAGTGGTTTCGTCGCACGCGTGATTTACACGGTTAGCGCTCGGACGCACGATCCCACTACCGCCAGGGCTGCATGATTATAAGGAGGGGTACGGGGCTAGAGGATTCACTTTCCCCCTTCGCTCACCGTTCCTCTTCTTCCTCCTCGCGCCCGTGCGTCTGTTCGTGCGCCTGCGGTTGCGCCATTGTCGATATCCTTGACGGTGACACCGCAGTCCTTCCGCTCCGACGACCTCATCACCGTGCGCTTGCTCCGGCGCCATCGCCGGTGAGTTTTTCTACGGTCTCATCGCTAGGCTCCTTCCCTAGGCGCATCTGCTATTTTTCTAGATTCCCTGCAGCGGTTCTTTTCCGTTCCGCCGCCGTTCTCGCTTAGAACCACGACGGGGCCCTGCGCCTCTAAGCCTCTCTCCGCCGCTAGTCCTTCTTCTGTTGATTCCTCTGGTGACCATATGTCTAGTTTTGTTAGTGGTGCGCTCGTCGAACACGACGACGTAGCGTCTGGTCCAGAGTGGGGATCTTGGCAGGGCCCCTCCGTCACTCGTCGTGAGATTGAGTGGCTAATTAGGACTCGCCGGATTCCTGCCGAGGTAAGTTGTCGCTTACCCGGCAACGAATCCTCTCCTGTACTCAACAAAGGCGAGTACGTTGTTTTCATGTCCCACTTTGCTCGTGGGTTCGGCCTTCCCCTTTGCGATTTTGCTAGGGAATTCCTTGAGTACTTCGGCCTTCAGCCGCATCACCTTCCGGCTAATGCCATCGCCTCGCTATCCGCTTATATCTCGGCCTCGGAGGGATACTTCGGCCTCTGGCCCTCTGTGTCCGTTTGGTCCAAATTTTTCCAGATCCGATCTAACGTCGTTCCAGACAAATCCCTTCACCCCTCCGAGAAATCCCTTACCCAGTGTGGAGCCGCGTCCATCACACCTCGGAGAAAATCCGAGTTCCCTCGTGTTGTTGGCCTCGAGTCTTGCAAGAAGTGGCATAGATCGTTTTTCTATGTCAAAAACACTGGAAAAGAAGACAAGATTTGGCTCCCTGCCTTTTTTATCGGCCCCCTTCCAAGAAGAACTGGAACTACAACCCCAGGAAGAGCCATGCTTTGGCCGAGGCATTCGAGATTCGGCTAAAGGAGTTGATCCGCGCCGGGCTCCGTGGTGAGGATCTGATGACCACATTCGTCAGCAGCCAAATCTGCCCTTTCCAGCTTCGCTCGCACAAGCTCTGTTACATGAGCGGTTCTCTCGATCCCAACCGAGTTTCGACGGTTGAGCTCGACGACTATCTTATTTACAAGCGTGTCCGAGCTATCTTCAAGACTGATATGCCGGAGGACTGGACATGGGGGCTGAAGCCATTCACTCGCGGGAATCCCCCTCCCGAGGTAAACTTATATATTTGTGTTTGTTTTCTAATTGCGTTTGTGACTTCTTTTGCTAACTCCACTTTGTTTCTTTTCTTGCAGAGGTTTGCGGAGCAAAAGATCGAGGATGCCGAGGTTCTGGCCCTTCCGTGGACCACAGATCGGGACACCCCGTACAGCGGGAAACCTGACTCGGAGGAGTTTGTTCCTAAGTCGGACGTCGCTCCAGCTCGCGCCCGTGGCAAGACCTCGGCCCACGGGGAGGAAGGTGACTCGGACAACGTCCAAATTCTTGAGGTAGTCGCTGTGATGCCTATCTCTTATGCATTTCCGGCTTCTACTTTTCCAGCTAATCAGGCCGGTCAGGTGCACGATGCCGAGCCTCTCGCCTCTCAAGCTCCTGCTACCTCGAGGAAGCGCACTGCTCCGGCAGGTCCCTCCGAAGCTGCTCCCAAGAAACGAACAAAGAAATCAGCCCAGCACCTTCCGAAGCGTAAAACCATGCCCGGAGTTACTGCGTTAGTTCATTTTCATTTGTATTTCTTGCTTCTCTCTTTCTATCCTTTGATTCGACTTTTTGTGCTTTTGCAGCGCTCCTCTCTCTGCCAAGCCAAGCGGTCCGAGTATGACGAGTCATACAACTCGGATGCCTTCTCCTCCACCCCCTGAAGATACTCAGGCTCCTAGTCCCTCTCGCGTTGACTCTCCTCCTGCGCCGACTCAGACATCGCCTCGGTGAGATGTACCCACAGCTTCCATTGCTGATGCCGACATAACTCCGCCGGCAGATCATCCTATTAAACCTGTCGCCCCTGTTATGACCACCGAAGTTTCCCCCGAAATTCCTTTGACCCCCACAATTCCAGCTGCAACTCCAACTCCAGCCAAGGATGCCACTATCTCAGCCCCCTTGGAAACCATAGTTCCTCCTTCCTCCAAGGATGCCACTCCTAGTGCCGAGGTCGCTGCCCCTGCCGACTCCTCTTCTAAGGCTAAGAAGGTTGTTGTCACCAAACCTTCAGCATCTCAGAAGGGGACGGCTAGTTCTTCTCAACCCACCATAGCTGATGTACTCCGCAAGGGGGCTTCCTCTGCTAAGCCTGTTGTCACCTCGGCCGCTGATAGTCGGCTTACTCTCCACAAGAGTCCCGCGGCAGCGGTGGTTACCCAACGGGTCCGGGGCAAAGTGCTGACCCGTACTGAGAGTGGGAACAGCCTCAGCTCTTTGGTGGAATATGCCAACAATTGGAACACCACCGATCAGCTTGAGGGTAATCCAAGTAATCAGCCATTTCAGCTTTCCGACATCAGTAGTCATTTGCACATGGCTGCTAAGATTGTTCTTGAAAGTGACAAGATGAACGAGGTAAACACTTCTGTTGATATTTGGTCTGTTATTCAAATGATAGTATACATACACTAGTCCCCAAAGCTTGCAACCGAATAACTTGTTGTTCGTTTGGAAGCTCCGTTATGCTTCAAATGCATTATTTGCTAAGTAAATTTTTTGTATGACTTGGATTGATCGTGGTTCATTCGTACTCCATATTAAGCGTTGCTGAATCCGGATCTATTTTTGGCTTCGATTATCCAGCCACTGAGATCCGAGTTAAGTTTTGCTTGATTCGGATCTGTCTTAGCTTCGAATATCTAGCCACCTAGATCCGAATTAAGTTTTGCTTGATTCGGATCTGTCTTATCTTCTAATATCCAGCCACCTAGATCCGAGTTAAGTTTTGCTTGATTCGGATCTGTCTTAGCTTTGGATATCTAGCCACCTAGATCCGAGTTAAGTTCTGCTTGATTCGGATCTGTCTTAGCTTCGAATATCCAGCCACCTAGATCCGAGTTAAGTTTTGCTTGATTCAGATCTGTCTTAGCTTCGAATATTCAGCTATGTAATTCATTTTGGTACTTAGGTTGCGCATGATCGGCGGACAGCCGAATTCCAAAGGTTGCTCTTTGCACACAAGAAATTGGAAGAGAAATATGAGAAAATTCTCCCCGTGGTGAAGAAAACTGGTAACTTAACAAATCTTTGCATTGTTCCTTAAGTTCGTAATATTTTTCAACTTGAGGTGCTAACCCATTTTTGCTGGTAAGCAGGTAATATTAATAATCTTAATATCCGCCTTAATAAGAAGGTCAAAGCTCTGGAAGGTTAGTTATTCTTCTCCTCTATTGATTTTCGTTCGAGACTTATCCTGGGTTTCTTATAACCTTCTGGCTTTGGTATAGCCGAGTTACAAACATTTGCAGCGTCGCATCAAGAATGCATATCCATGCCTGATATGATGCTGCATTTTTTAGAACAAGCCGCCACTCATTCGATGCAGCTTAAAGAAAAGGATGACGAAATAACCCGATTACATGCCGAGGTTGAGTCTCTCAAACTCTCGCAGAAATCCGAATTGGAAAAGGTTGATCAGGAGTTCTCTGAAGAGAAGAATCGACTAAGCCTGCAGCTGCAGAAAGACAAAGAACTCCTCGATGCTGCCGAGCTGAAGAGTCGGATGATGAGCGAGGAAATCACTCGTTTTGAGAAAAATAAGTCCGACTGGACCCAGGATCTCCAGAAAATGCTGAGTTATATTCATCATAAGTTTTCGACTATGGCCGAGTTATCTTCTTCTCTCTCTTACTTTTAACTGATATATTTTCATTTCACGTAGATCATTTTCCGAAAGCTAGACCCGTGAGCTCTAAAGAAGTGATTTCCGCTCGTCAGCACCGAGGTGTCCCCGCAAATTCGAGTCCACAATATTCAACGGAAGACTTCTTGATTGCCGTTGGCGCTGCTATTGGGCCAATGAAGATTATGGGCAGGGATTTGGTGCAAGCAGCCATTCAGGCCTACCATGTTCTCTGGACGAATACTTCTGGAATTCCTGATATTGACGAGGTTAAAATACTTGTGGAGAGATTAATGGCATCCCAGACCCAGTTAAATCTCTAGAGGGAATTTGCTGGGAGGGCTGGTGCTGACATGGCACTTACAGCCGTACTGTCTTGGTACGAGGACATCTCGCTCGATAATTTGATAAACTTGCGCACTGGCTCTTGTTGGGTTGAGGATCCAGAATTCATCGCTCGCCGCCAAGCTCGTGCCTTCCAGCTGGTTGAGTACGCTGATGTGCATAATTGGATTGAAGGGCCGATTTTTCTTCCCAATCCAGCAGATGATGTCGAGATTGAAGACGCCTCTGATGATGATTCGGCCGACCAGGATGAGGCAGAGGGTGACTCGGACAACTCCCGTGATTCCAATGCAAGCTCGAATGAGGACGACGGCGCGCGATCATCTTCCAAAGGGACTAGGCACTCTCAAGCTCAAACTAATGTTTCTCAGCAGCCCAGGATTTCTCCCGAGGCTACTATCGCTTCTGTTGAAGGCGAAGTAACTTCCGCCGAGGCGCCATTTACCTCGGAGCGCCCAGTTCCTAAAAATGCCCCTGCACAGGAGACCGAGGTCGCGCCGCCATTATCCGAGATAGCCGCTCCTGATGCCCCTGATCATGCTGCTGCCCCTTAAGGGTGCTCTGGCCCTTTTAGTTGTTTATGTTCAAAAAACCTCTTAAGTTATTTTCAGTCCCCGGTATGCCGGGCGTATGATGTCTATGGAACAATTGTCTGGCTTTTGGTGTGATGCGAACCTTTTTTGCCTTTTGCCGCTAAGGCATGGGTGATGGTAATCATTATTACTTTGCATTATCCTTAGAGATCTTTATTTGTTAAGCTATGGAACTTTTATGTGTCTGGCGACAAATAGTCGATTATACCAATTAGTCCCCGAGTTATCACTTGGGTTATCGAGTTCTTGCGTGTGCTCAAAGAATTACCTTGGACCATGTGGCAGTCCCCGAGTTACAAACTGAGTTGCCGAAATATATTTCATGGGTTAATGTAGAGAATACTACGGGGTAGTCCCCGAGTCATTGCTCAAGGTGCCGAAGTTTAATACGTGTTTTTAGAACAAGAAATAATCATGAGGCAGTCCCCGAGTCAGTGCTCAAGGTATCGAGGTTTTAATGCATGATCCGAGATAAGGGATAATACGGCGCAGTCCCCGAGTCCCTGCTCGAGGTCTTGAAACTTAACACATAATTCAGGAATAAGAAATAACCGAGTCACTGCTCGAGGTGCCGAGGTTTAACACATAACTCAAAATAAGAAATAACATAGAGCAGTCCCCGAGTCACTGCCCGAGGTGCCGAGGTTTACTACATAGTCCTAAAAAATAAAGACAACATTGTTCAATCCTCGAGTCGTCGCTCGAGGTGCCGATGTTCAATACACGCTTGATACTCCGACTTGAAGCGTCATATTACAACGTACCATATATGGCTCCTAGGTGTAGAATGGGCGAAGTAAACCTATGTTCCATGGTCTTTTCGATTCGTCGCCGGCTTTGTTTGCCTTGTTCTTTTCTGGTGACTGAGCATCGATTAGGTAATATGCATCGTTGTGCAATGATTTACTCACGATGAATGGTCCTTCCCATGGGAGTGATAGTTTGTGCATGTCGGATGTGCGCTGCACTAGCCAAAGAACCAAATCTCCTTCTTTAAAGACTCTTGGATTGACTTTCTTGCTGTGATATTGTCGTAGGTCTTGCTGATAAATAGTTGATCTTGATAGTGCCAATTCCCTGGCCTCCTCTAGTAAATCGATGTTGTCTTGCCGAGCTACCTCATTTACCTCGGTAGTCGTGTACTGGGTCACTCGTGGCGAATCATGCATTATGTCGGCTAGAAGCACAGCTTCTGCCCCATATACCAGAAAAAATGGGATATACCCTGTTGACCTGTTCGGTGTAGTTCTGAGGCTCCACAGTACTGCTGGCAGTTCCTCGGTCCAACATCCGGCCGACCTTTGCAGAGGTTCAACGAGCCGGGGTTTTATTCCGGACAATACCAGTCCATTTGATCTTTCTACTTGCCCATTTGATGCCGGGTGAGCCACCGAGGCAACATCTAGTCTTATGTGCTTCTCTTGGCAGAACCTAGCAAAGGCTCCTTCAGCAATATTTTTGCTGTTATCTGTAATAACACTGTGTGGATAACCATATCTCAAGATAATATCTTTGAGGAATTTTACTTCTGTTTGTCTATCACATTTTCTTATAGGTTTAACCTCGATCAACTTTATGAATTTATCCACCATGACTAGAATGTGAGTCATTCCGCCTCAGGCTGACTTGAACGGGCCTACCATATCCAAGCACCATACAGAAAATGGCCAAGTGATTGGTATTGTCTTTAATTCGGATGATGGTATATGTATCTTGCTAACGTATCTCTAGCAACCGTTATATTTTTCTACTAGCTCTTTTGCCTCCTTTAACGCCGTCGTCCAATAAAATCCATGCCTGAATGCTTTGGCTACTAACGCTCTAGACGATGCGTGATGCCCGCATTCTCCCTGATGTATATCCAGTAGTATTTTCTGGCCTTCTGCCGAGTCAACACATCTCTGCAGCAGGCTTGTGACGCTTCTCTTGTACTGCTCATTGTTTATGATTGTGTAAGTTTTTGCTCTTCTTATTGTCTGTCTAGCCAGTACCTCATTCTCGGCAAGATTGCATCCTTGAGGAAGGAGAATATGGGTTGCGCCCATGTCGGCGTGATTTTCTCTGGGACAATTTCACTATCGATTTCCATGTTTTCTGCCGACATGACAGCTTTGAACCCTTCTGTATTTATTCGTGCGATGGCCAGGTTCGCTTTTAGAGAGACTGGGTTGCACTCTTTGTCAATTTCCATTGGCACACTTCCTTCTTTTAATTCTGCCGAGATATGAATGGACTCGGACTCTGGTGATAGTATAATCGATGGTTTTCTCAGGTGCTCTAAAGCGATACCTGGGGGAATTGACTGCCTAGTTGATCTGAGTTTTGACAATGTGTCCGCAACGTCATTTTCCGCCCGAGGTATATGATGAAACTCGCATCCATCAAAGTATCCACTGATTTTTTGCACATGGAACCTATATAGGGCCATATTCGCATCTAGTGCGTCCCAATTGCCTGATACTTGTTGTACTATCAAATCGGAATCCCCATAGCATAGAATCCGATGTATACCAATTTTCTTTGCCACCTTTAATCCATGGACAACACTATCCCTGCTCCCAAACCATTTCTCATCTTGGATCCATCGAAATGCATTATCCAATAATTCGGATCTGGTAACGGTGGTTCATATTGTACCTCGGCCCAATCCACAAAGAAGTCGGCCACAGCCTGAGATTTGATTTCATCTCGCCTATCGAATTGCGGAGCATAAGGTGATATTTCGATTGCCCATTTTGCTATTCGGCCACTTGCATCTTTGTTGCTTAATATCTCGGCTATAGGCGCTTCACAGATCACTTTGATCGGATGTTCTTCGAAGTAATTTTTAAGTTTTTTCGCCGACATGTATACTCCATAGGCCATCTTCTGGTAGTGTGGGTAATTTTGTTTTGAGGCCGGTAGTACCTCGCTTAGGTAATATACCGGCCTTTGTATTGATTTATCATCTTCATTCCATTCCACGACAACCACCGCACTTACCACTCTGTTTGTGGCAGCTACATAAAGTAACATAGGCTCCTTTGACAATGGAGAGGCCAGGATTGGTGCTGTGACCAACATCTTTTTCAGTTCATGAAACGCATTATCTGCTTGCGGTGTCCAAATGAACTTATCAGACTTTTTCATCAGTTGATACAAAGGTAATGCCTTCTCTCCCAGCCGACATACAAATCGACTAAGCGAGGCCAGGCAGCCCGTAAATTTCTGTACATCATTTAGACACCTCGGCAATTCCATTCTTTCTACCGCTCGTATTTTAGTTGGATTTGCCTCTATACCTCGGCTGGATACGAGAAAACCGAGTAATTTCCCAGCTGGTACACCGAAGGTGCATTTTTTCGGGTTAAGCTTCATTCGGAACCTTCTCAAGTTTGCGAATGTCTGCCGAATATCATCTAGGAGTGTTTTGCTCTCTTTGGTTTTTATAACCACATCGTCTACATATAATTGTACATTTTTTCCTATCTGGTCATGTAGACACTTTTGCATGCATCTCTGGTACGTTGCTCCTGCGTTACGCAGGCCGAATGACATGGGGCGATAGCAATAAGCCCCGTACGGGGTAATAAACACAGTCTTTATTTGATCGGCCGGATTTAACGGTATCTGGTGGAAACCAGAATACGCGTCTACAAATGACAACATCTCACAACCTGTGGTCGAATCAATGACTTGGTCTATCCTAGGTAAAGGAAAAGGATCTTTGGGACACGCCTTGTTTAGGTTCGTGTAATCAATACACATTCGCCATACAACGGCTACATTCGGGTCATCCTTTTTCTTTTCTACTAATATCGGATTTGATAGCCAATCCGGATAAAGCACTTCCATGATGAACCCAGCCACAAGGAGCTGAGTTATCTCATCCCCTATTATTTTTCTCCTGTCTTCGGTGAAGCGGCGGAGAGGTTGCTTCACCGGCCTTGATCCTGGCCTTACATGTAAAGAGTGCTCAGCCAACTCCCTCGGCACACCTTGCAGGTCTTGAGTTGACCAGGCAAAGATATCCCGATTCTCATGGAGGAAGTTGGTGAGCTCGCCTTCCTATTTGGCATCTAGGCCGGCACCAATCGTGATGGTGCACTCTGGGAACTGCTCATCTATCTGGACCTTTTTTGTCTCTTTAGTCGGCTGGAAAGAAACACTTCCATGTGGGTTGGATAATGCTGGCATATTCAGCTGTGCCGACTGAGCTAGATCCGCTACCTCCTGAATCCTTCTTTTTTCTCTTGCGATCACCAATGACTCGGCCAGGTTTGATCCGGCCGAAGCACATTCCATCAACTTCCTGTAATCTCCTGCTACTGTTATCACCCCTTGTGGTTCGGGTAACTTCATTTTCAAGTAAGTGATGTGGCAGCTGCTCATGAATTTGGCCAATGTCGGCCGTCCAAGTAAGGCATGATAGCAACTTTCTAGGTTCACCACTTCAAACTCCAAATTTTCCGCTCTGCAATTCTCCCTTGTGCCGAATAATACATCTACTCAGACCTTTCCAATGGGTTCGCATGAAAGTCCCGGCACTATTCCATGGAATGTGGTTCTTGTGGATTGCAGCATATTCTGCGCTATTCTGAGTTTATGCATCGTATCTTTGTACATGATATTGATACTGATCCCATTATCAATGAGTACTTTTGAAAATTGCACATTAATGTTGGGCCCGACAAAAGTCGGATCTAGTACGAGTGCGTACGACCCTGGATTCGGTATTATTTTCGGGTGATCCTTTATGCTCCAAGTTATTTCTGGATCTGACCAAGGTACATATCTTGGTACCGCCGGCATAACTCCATTCACTTCCATATGTCGGCGCTGTACACTTTGCCTGTCTTGTTGTTCTGTTGTGAACACACAATATGATTGATGATGCTCCCTTTAATCATTACGTCCATTATTTCCGGGGTTTGTCCTTCCATCCTGACCTTGATTTATCACTTGATGCAGTGCATCTCTCCGGTCCGAGATATCATACCTCGGAGGAGGAGGGGGTAACATTAACTGTTGTGCATTCGCCCGAGTCAACTGCGGCTGTTGTTGCTGATGCGCTTGATGAGAAGACGCTTGCATGCCCGTCGGGTTCCCCATTGCATTTTTCATCCGGGCACATTGCCGAGTTGTATGATTAGCCGGCTTGGCCGGGTTTGGAGTGTGAAACTTACACGGTTGATCCAACATGGATTCAAACGTGTACTTCGGCCTTTCCTGCCACTGCTTCTTCTGTTCTGGTGTCCACTGTTTCTTCCCTTCATTCCTTGGTGTCCATTGCTGAGGACCATTTTTCTGCCGCTGACTGTTTCCGTGACTCGGCTGATCTTGCACTACCGCTGCCACCTGATTGGAGGCATATCTGTAATCTGGTCTTTCCTCTCTTCTTCTACCTCTGGACTTGTTGCGCCTCGATGATCTGGCTGCATCTCTTGCATATTGATCTTGATGCTCCCGATGCTCTGCCGACATTAGTTCTGGTTGTGTCGGATCGCGCAATGCATACAAATCCGCTATCCTGATGGTTTCTGCCAAAGTGGTCGGCATATCTCTTTGCAGTCTCTGCCACAATACACTGGCGTATCGGCATCCTTGAGCAAACCAAGCTATCGCTTGAGATTCTATAAATCCCTCACATGAGTTCCTAAGGTTACACCATCGAGTCAAGAATTCTCTATCTGTCTCATTCGGCCTCTGCTTGCACATAGCAAGCTGCTGTGGCCTATTTGGTCTTTTGTAAGTGCTGGTGAAGTTGCTGACAAACATCTCTTCAAAATCTAGCCAACAGTTTATACTGCCCAATGGCAGATTATTTAGCCATACTCTGGCCGGTCCTTCCAGCATTTGCGGGACATATCTTACCGCCCATTGCAAGTTTCCGCTAGTTATTTTTACTGCAGTGGCATAGTCAATCAACCAATCATGTGGTTTGGTGCTCCCATTGTATGTTTTTGTGCCCCTTACCAGCTGAAAGTTCAGCACTGGCGGCTCGCCCATGATCCGAGGTCCGAAACATGCCGGACCCTGCTCCTCTAACAACTCGGACCGGTACAACCGGTCTAGTTTTAATCTTGCATCATTTGATGGCAAGTTTCTGTACATGATTCTCTCCTGCATTCCATAATGGTTATTTCCACCATGCCCTGCATACTCCATATCTGAGTAACCATCATTGTACCTCTCGTTTGCCTGATTATGGTGAGCTGGTCTCACTTCTCGCTCTTGCCAAGATTCATACCTCGGCTGAGGATCGGGCAGTGGGTCCCTCCTTCCTTCCGCTGGGCTGTTGTTCTCATGATTCCCTCTTCCGAGGTCTCCATTACCTCGGCTTCCGTTGCCTTTGTTGGCACGGCCGGGGTTTCTTTAACCACTGTTACCTCGGCTTCCATTGCCTCTATTCTCATTGACTTTTCCGGCTACTGCTGGATCATATGGAACAATTTGCTTATTTCTTTTTCCTGAAGTTACTGCTCTATATTTTCGCGCGTTGTTTCCGGTGAGAATGTTGCTGCCACTGATAGTGCGGCCGCTGCTCCAGCCGAATGAACCATACGCGAGGCTCCCGGTCCTGCCGGGTCTGCCCTAAGCATTTCTTCATTCTGCTGGTTCGCAATGCGTACCAGCTCATTCACTCTTTCTTGCTGTTTCTGCTGGGCTTCGCCGGTCAATCCTTCCAATTCCAATGCTGCGGCATTTGCCGCCCTTAGGTTCTTTGTCGGGGTGCTATACCTCGGCAATCCTAGATCAACTGAATCTGTCTTTTGAGTCTCATGGTCTTTGTTGATATCATTCATGAGGTTCTTTCGTCTCAACCTTAATTCATCTACCCGCTCAGGGGCAACATCTAGTTTATTTGCCTTTGCATACTCTCGCAGGGTCCTGTTCAAGGATTCTCGCAAAGCCAACACCTTTTTTGCCTCTACCAGCACTTTCTGCCTAGTCTCTTCCAACTCTGCCTGAGCATTAGCCGGATCAAGTATCGGCGCCACAGGTGTGGTTAGATTATCTATAGTTGCCTGGAGAATATTCTCTGGTCTTTCCAGAGGTGGCCATCTTACCCTTGTTGCCTTTGGGGTTGTCTCCTGCACCTCGGCTGATCTGGCTGCCGACGGACCTACCTCGGCGGGCTGTGGAGCTGCTTGCTTCGTGGTCACCTGTCCTCCTGCCGCCGGTTCCTTGCTTGATCTGGCGCCTGCTGCTGCCGTTTGTGCCCCGGCTGCAACCATCACCTCGACGCTGCCGACGGGGCGTACTCTACGCGGACCGTTTGCGGCGCTGAGGGGAGGCTCTCCTGCATAAATAACTCGGTGAGGATAAACGCAGGAGGTGTCGATGCCGACGTAGATCTGGTGCGTGCCCAAGTTGATGAAAATGCCGTTGCACGGAGGAGCTTTTCTCCTGAAGCTGCCAGCGTTATCGCTGACATAGTCACAGAGATCAAATCTCTGGACTAAGCCAGAGACAACGCGCTCGCCGGTGTGGATGAAGTTTCCCGTCCAGATCTTGACTCCGGCTAGCACCGCTGCTGGCCCCATGGTAGGCGCCAACTGTCGTGGTGGTGGCACGGCAGATGCCATGGGTAGGCTAAAGTATGGGGCCAATGGATGCTAGAGGGATCCGGGGAGGGAAGATGTAGTGATTTCTATACTCAAATGACTAACATATAGATCTTTCTTTCTCCTTACAAGAACTACAAGTGCTCCTTGAGCTATTTGCAAGAAGAAGAGAGCTACTACCCGAGCCTTACGGCGTAGAATGAATCGATCCCCTCTCAGGATCCCACGTCTCCCCTTATAAAGGGGTGCCTTGGCTCCTCTAGGGCTGGCGTGGCAAGCATATTCGAGGAATATGCTTGTCCCAATATGGTAACTCGGTGACCTCCTTTCCGTGTCCCCCTTCTAATGACGGCAATGTTCTAGAGAACCCCACCTACGCGCCTCGGGCTCCATGACTGTCACCTCCGTGACCTCCTTCTGCCCTTCTGTAACATCCCAAAAATACTAAGCTTGGATCATCAGACACTAGTCATCAACATTTAGGGTTAACAAAAAACTTTGCTAAATAAAATTTTGAAGGCATGCATATGTGTATGCATGGATTTTGAAATTCTTTTAAACCAGCTTGTTTGATTGTTTCATTGCTTGTAAAATGTTCCTTAGGTGAATTAAACATCATCTAAAACATTTCCCCCACTTTTCCTAAAGACAAGTAAATCAAAACAAATATATTAAGGGAATGGTCATTTTGACCAATTTAACTCCCATGCCTACTTTGGCTGTCTCAAACTTTCAGAACCTAACAGAAACTTTTCTAGATCTTTGCACCCCTTGAATGTACTCATAACAAAGTATCAAGGCCCACTTTGTGATCATCCAGAAACCTTCAAATGCATAGTTTAAATGACATTTCAAAATTGAATCTTTCTCATATGGGAAGATCCCACTTTTTCAAAAACCACTCAAACAAGCTCAACTTTCAAAAACCCAAGCATATGCAGACTCACCAGCACCAATAGAAAACCCACCAAAAATCTTTTCAAAATTCAAAACTTGATTTCATGCGGCCATTTCATCAAACAGGTTGCAGATACAAATCAAACTAACATCAAACACTACAGTGTGCAGTAAAATTGGCCTAACTTGTTCCCTAGTTAGCTCACAACCAGCTCAGTAGATCACCTAGCAATATTAACCAAGCACTAGCACCACTGTGAGCTTGGCATTGCCATCAATGGTGAACAGCCGAGCACACCCTTGCCACCCCATAGTCGAAAGCAAGCTAGGAGCAGCAACAAGCCTAGCCAGCATGTCTAGGAGGCAGCCCACCGTCCATCGCCACTCCCTGTCCACCGCTCGAACCTTGCCAAGCCCTGGACCACACGCACGGACCGCGCCTAGACCGCCAGCGACCATGCCAAGCGTGCGCCAGAGCACCACCCTCGACCGAAGCCCACAGACCGCGCGCCTCCCTCGCCGCATGCATACACAATCCCCACTGACCTAGGAGACCGCTAGACATCCCCGTTCGCCGCCCCATGACACACAGCCACCGCTCGCCGTCAAAGACGTCGCCTCTGCCGCGCAGAGCGTCGCGTGTTCCAGACCAAGCCGCACCGCCCCACGCCTCGAAACCATGTCGTTGAACATCGCCAGGGAACACCGCACCGTCCCCTACCCTCGCCCATGCCAATTGCCGCCTGTAACATTGCCCTCGACGAGCTCACCATGCGCCCCGACGGTCCCCTCGCTCGACTATAAATAGAGGCCACCCCGCTCGATTTCTTCACACCATCTCACTCCCCTCTCCTCACTGATCGTGCCACACCGTTCTCAGAGCAAGGCGAGCACCACCTCGCCAGAATTTCACCGGAGCCCGCCGCCTCTGGAGAAGAAGGGAGCCATCGATTTCGTCCACCCCAGGAGCTGCCGCGACCACCCCTGAGTTCGCCGTCGTCGACTTCGTCGTTCGCCTGCCTCGCCGACCCTCGCCAGCACCCCGGTGAGCCCCCAGCAACCCCCACTGGCCGCGCTAGGTTTCTTTCTCGCCGGTGTTGCCCATCGTCGACGATGACTCCCAGCCGTTGGATTAGAATCAGATCGAACGACCCACGTTGCCCCATACCGCTTCGCCCCTCCCCGTGTCACTGACGAGTGGGGACACCCACTTAAGCAGCCCGCGGGAGCACTGCGCTTAGCAGTCCGGCCCGTTAACTTTTCCCGCGCAGCCCAATTATTCAAATTAAACCTTTTTTGTTTTAATTCAAACACACTTCTGTACCTATTTTCAAAAATCATCCCAGGTCGATTCAGTGCACCAATTTGAATGAAACCAATTTTGTTGGAAAGGTCTGTGAATGCTGAATCCAAGCCCGTTGGATTCAAGTCATTTGGATCTGTAGATCATCCTTAGTAAAAATAACAAGGCAGAAGCTTTTCTGCATTCAAACATTTTTCAAAGTTAAACCATAATACCTTTTGAGTTAATTCCAACTCTCAAAAATCACATTTAACCATACCTTTCAGAACATATAAAAATATATAGGTTTACTTGTAGAAATAATGTTCAAGTAATAAAAGAATGCCCCATAGGCATTTCTAGCCACTTAAATTAATTAAAATAAAAGGGTAAAACCTTATTAAATTGTGACACCACTTTAAATCACATTTCCATGGACTAAAATATGTGGTGATGACATGTGTCAACATGATCCCATGTTTGGTTTGGAGAATATTAAATCTTAAGTAGTTTTTCAATGAGTAGAAATTACTTTTCTAAAATAAAAAGGGGTTTTAAACCAAACCTTCACCTTGTAATGTTAGAGATGATGTTAGATCATCTATAGGACCCTTTTGTGTGATGATTGCAAGTAGTTAAGAATTGCTTGGTGATTGTGTACATCGTATTTATTTATAGACGCTAGTACCGACCAAGGATACGAGGAGGAAAAAGGGTACTACGAAGAAGAAGCCGAGGAGAACTTCAACCACTGCTCTGCACAAGGCAAGCTATTAACCTTGCAAGCTAACACTTGCAATTTAGCAAGCCTAATGCTACTAGTTGATTGTGCAAGCCAACACTGCTACTATGCCTACTATATGCCTTAAAGCATATGTGATCATACCCACTTGATAAACCAATCCTAGTTTTAATTGCAAGCTTCCTACTTTATTTCTTTATCAAAGCCTACTTAGAGTTTACTTAAGAGTTTGGTAGATACTAGAAAGTTAGTCTGAAGGTTGCTTAAAGAGCATAAAATTTGGCCTAAGTTAGAAACCTTGATATCATCCTAAGGTTGTACTTAGTTGAAACTCCACTAGTTTACCACCCCTCATTAGTGCTTATCCCCACCTGTAGATGCTAGTGCTAAGCATGAAATTTGATCAACTTTAGATGGGAATACTTCGTGAAAATGGTTATGAAAACCTTGGAATGATGGATCATTCTATTGAAATGTTTTGGACATGCCAAATACCTAATGATTTTGGTGATGAAAATGTTGAGGCATGAGCCTTACCCCTTTTATAAAACTGATGGTTGTCTGGATGCGATACCATTCCAATTTTATCGTACAACCACAATACCCGAAGATTGGGTAGGGCTTGACTGGAAACTTATGTACCTTAGTATTAGCTCCCTCACGGCCAAGGTCTGAGTTGAGGCTACCTTGTGAAGATTGTCCACCTATGCAGTACCCAAGATGACAGTTGGTCATGGTTGGGAGGCCAAACTCACAGGAGAGGTGCTTATACTAGGGTGTGTAATTGAAAGGTTAGGATTGATTATCCGCATACTGAGTATGGTGAATTCAGGATTTGTTCCTGACGGATGTATCGAATGTTGTGGTGAAAGTGTACAATCTCTGCAGAGTGTCAAACTATTCGAATAGCCACGTCTGCGGTTATGGACAGTTGGAGTGGCCATACTGTTCCCCTGTCAGACTTTTCAAAATGACTTGTGAAATGATTTGAAACTTTGACTTGACCACAATAGAGTTGTGACATGATTTGCAAGATCCCACTTAGGAGTTATAAACTTGTGACTAGCTTTGGAACTTAGTAGAGATAAATCTGGCTTTTGCAAAACAACCTTAGAGCCTAGTGTCCTATTATCCAAAAACCCCTTTACCTGCTAGTATTAGTTTGCGAGTACTTAAAGAGTACTCATGGCTTTGTCCCTGGCTATTCCCGTGGCCAGACTATGAAGAAGAGTACCTGGAGGATGGACCCCAGGAAGGTTACGACAACTAGGATCATCTCCCATCATCAGCATTGCCTGTGACCCCGAGGATGGAGCTTCGCCTACGCTACCGTTGTTATTACGTATTCCGCTGCTTGAAGATGTATTAAGAACTGGATCATGAGATCCCTATTTGTGTAAGAACTTATGTATCGTTTGTAATGGATGATGTACTATGGTATCCAATTCTGTTATGTCTCGCAAAAATGGTAATCCTGGGATTGTGATGTATGGCATAACAGGCATCTAGGATTAAAAATCCAGGTGTTGACAAGTTGGTATCAGAGCCATCCTGACCATAGGAGACCCTAGTTAGACTGGACGTTTGAACGAAAAATTTAGTTTCAAAACCAAAGAAAACAAATATTTACAAAAACTTATTCTCATTCTTATCCCTTTGATTTTTCATGAAAATTCATGTTCCTCAAAAACTCTTGCAAAATACATAAAATTTTGACACACTTGAGCACCCTGCTAACCTACTCATCCTCTATTCTTATAGATGGACGTGAAGTACAGCAAGTTTTACCAACTGGGGAATGGAGGAGACCTTATCTTTGAGAGGGATTTCGACCAGCTTTCGGAACTCCTGGAGCATCTGCACCCCGAGTTCTTTGGAGCTCGGCTCAATGATCAAGGAGGAGAAGATCTGCAGTGGCTAATTGTTGCAAGTCTCCGAGGAAAAATTGAACCTCCCACTGCGGAGGGAATTCAGTTTACCTTGAGGGAAAACAACTGGCTCGATGGACTTGCCAGAGCAATGCAGGAAGCTCTTTCTCGTCTGTGTGGGCAGAGCATCAATCAGATCAAGGGTACTCGCTTTTAGTTTTGCCCAAGGCGTGATGCAAATGGACAACCACTGGAAGCCCCATACGACCCCGAGCTGAAGACTCAATTGGACCACCTTAGCTTCATGATGTACGATCGTCAGCAGGAGTTGGACAACTGCCATGACTACTCCAACCACAAGTCTACCATCATCAAGATGAAGGATCATACCATCGCCATGCTAGCAAAGGATCGCAAGTCTCGCCGCCGTCAGCTCGACAAGAAGGAGCGCATTATTGCCCGTATTCGCCACCGCATCTCATCTTTGGAGGAGACCATCCACGAGAGAGACATGGAGTTGGAGGAAAGGGAGAATGCCAAAGAGGATCTTCGTGGAGACCCTTACTCCTATCTCAGCGATGACGATGATTTTCTGGAGGATCAGGCCATGGACTTCTTCACCGATGAGGATGATTTCGCCTTCATCAATGATGATGAAGATGATGAAGCCACAGGCTCCAAGGAGTAGTAGCACTTGAGCACTAGCGTAGTGAGTAGTATTCGGTCCCACTGTATCGTAGTTTTCAGAATGGTTCTTAAAACCCTCTGTTTTTCTTTGTTGTGGTGTGTGTTGTACTGTGTGCTATGAATGAATGAAAAAGCAAGTTACTAGAAAAATCTGAGTCAAACCTTTAAAACTTTTCAAAGTCCCCGAAACCTTAGAAATTTCCCTCTTTTGTCATGATCTATCTCAATCTTCAGGTGCCACGTGGAGGAAGTGGTTCAGCCCCGGACCCGATGTTGCAGATACTGCAAATGTTGACTTCTGACCGCGAAGCTGAAAGAGCGGAACGGCAAGCCAACCTAGCCACTCTGCAGCAGATAGCCCAACTTTCCCACAACAACCAAGGCCACAGAAATCAGGACAACCATGGATCTAAGCTCAAGAATTTCCAGAATACCAACCCACCTGTTTTCACTAAGTCGGAAGAGCCCCTAGACGCCGATGATTGGCTGCAAACAATGGAAAATAACCTAGAAGTCGCTGGAGTGGAAGCCAACGAGAAAGTTCTGTTTGCCACCCACTATTTAGCCGGAGATGCCAGGGCATGGTGGAATAGTGTTCGTGCAATGACCGGAGGAAAGATGATGACCTGGGAGGAATTCAAGGTCAAGTTTAGCAGAACTCATGTGCCACCGGGTTTGATCAAGAGAATGAGAGACGAGTTCAGAGAGCTGAAGCAAGGAAGGATGACTGTAGTGGAATACCGTGACAAATTTTTGTCATTAGCTAGGTATGCCCCGGATGAAATAGACACTGAAGCCAAGAAGAAAGAAAGATTCCTGAATGGTCTGCATGACGAGATGCAGACGGTGTTAGTCAATATTCCCTTTGCGGATATTGAAGCCCTTGTCGACTCTGCCATCCAGATGGAAGGAAAGATCAACCAAGCCAATGAGAACCGCAAGCGTCGCATGATGCATCAGCCAGGAACCCATCAGACCCCAAAGTATCGCCCCAACCCATCCCCAGGATTTGCCCCACGAACCAACAGACCCCCGATGAACCGTCCGACCTATCCCAACCGTGGAAACCCTAGACCCGGAGGAAATCACAACAACCCCGGCAACTCTAGCAATTTCACTCGTGCCCCACCCAAGTTCAACACCAACAATGCTACCGCCAACCCCAACACTGCCCCTAGGACTGGAAGTAATGCTATGCCTGTCGCAGCCAAGGACAAGTCGCAAGTGACTTGTTATGACTGTGGAAATAAAGGCCACTATTCCAACGAGTGCCCCAACAAGAAGAATGCTACAGCATCCAATGCCAATGTCCCAGCTCAACAGCAGCGTCGTGTTCAGCCAGGACGGAGATTTGCCCGAGGGAATTCGCTCAACCGCAACGGCCGTCTTTTTCTCATGCATGCTGAAGAAGCTCAGGAAGCGCCAGACGTCGTGCTGGGTATGTTTTCTGTTAATTCAGTACTTTCAAGAGTGTTGTTTGATTTTGGTGCATCACATTCATTTGTCACCGAAGAATTTGCCTGCACTAGTGAAATTCAACCAACCAAACTGAAGCATGTAATGATTGTTCAAATTCCCGGATCAACCACCAAGGCTAGGAAAATTTGCAAAGCTGTCCCTATCCGAATCCATGGCATAGATTTTTATGCTAATCTGATAGTACTCGGAACTAAAGGTTTGGAAGTAGTACTAGGAATGGATTGGATGTCCAAACATAAGGGATTGATTGACTGTGCCAAGAAATCCATCACCATGACCAGTACAGCCGGAATATAAGTCGAACATATATCTAAAACCTTACCTCGTCAATTCAAATGCAACAAGAGTATAGCCCAACCTACCATTGACCAAGTCCGGATAGTCTGTGAATACCCCGATGTATTTCCAGATGTTTTGCCCGGTATGCCCCTAGATCGGGATATCGAGTTTATCATTGAACTAATCCCCGGAACAGGACCCATAGCCTAGAGACCCTATAGTATGAACCCATCGGAACTAGAAGAACTGAAGAAGCAACTGGATTCCATGATGGAAATTGGATTGATTCAACCAAGTGCATCACCATGGAGATCACCTGTCTTGTTTGTGGACAAGAAGGATGGAGGTAACCGTTTGTGTACGGATTATCGGAAATTGAATGATGTCACCATCAAGAACAATTACCCCTTACCCAAGATAGAAGATTTGTTTGATCAGTTGACCGGTGCCAAAGTGTTTTCTAAGATTAATCTTAGAACTGGTTATCATCAACTCAAGATTCGTGCAGAGGATATTCCAAAGACTGCCTTTACCACCAGATATGGATTATACGAGTATACAGTTATGTATTTTGGATTAACCAACGCCGCCGCTTATTTCATGAACCTCATGAATAAGATTTTTATGGACTTCCTGGATAAGTTTGTCATTGTTTTCATCGATGACATTCTGATTTACTCCAAATCATAAGAAGAACATGAGCTACACCTAAGGACCGTTCTTGGAACCCTTAGAGAGCATCAGTTGTATGCCAAGTTTAGCAAATGTGAATTCTGGTTACAGGAGGTAGGATTCCTCGGTCACATTGTATCAGCCGGAGAAATTGCCGTTGACCCTGCCAAAGTGAAAGATGTAGAAGATTGGCAAGCCCCAACCACTCAAACCCAAGTTCGTGCATTTCTCGGATTGGCGGGATATTACCACAAATTCGTAGAAGGATTCTCTAGTATCGCCAGACCCATGACCCAATTGCTGAAGAAGGATAAGAAGTTTGAATGGATCGACAAATGTGAAGCGAGTTTTCAAGAACTCAAGAGGAGATTGATTTCAGCCCCAATCTTGATCATGCCGGATATCACGAAGCCCTTCGATGTGTATTGTGATGCATCCAAGATCGATCTCGGATGTGTGCTAATGCGAGAAGGCAAAGTAATATCTTATCTATCTCGACAATTGAAGCAACATGAGCAAAATTACCCAACCCATGACCTCGAACTCGCAGCCGTAGTTCTAGCCCTGAAGACATGGAAACATTACCTAATGGGAAATCGTTGTGAGATCTATACGGATCACAAGAGTCTGAAGTATATATTCACTCAGAAGGAGCTGAATATGAGACAAAGGAGATGGATTGAGCTAATCAAGGATTATGACCTGGACATTCACTATCACCCTGGTAAAGCCAACGTGGTAGCCGATGCCCTTAGCAGATTTCCGTGCCGCTTGAACTCCATGATTTTGAAGGAGCAACCAAGCTTGCACAAGGAGATGGAAGATTTTCGAATGGAATTAGTAAGTGAAGGATTTTTGGCTAGCATAGAACTCCAGCCCACTTTGATCAGTCAGATTAAAGAGGCGCAGAAGGGAAATGCCAGTATTGACGGAATCAAGCGTCGTATCGGTACAGGCAAAGTACCCGAATTAACAGAAGACGAAGAAGGAGTTTTGTGGTACAAAGGACGCCTTTGTGTACCAGCAGATTCTGAGTTGAAAGAAGTTATCTTGAAGGAGGCTCATGATACTCTTTATTCTATCCATCCCGGAGGAACTAAGATGTATCAAGGTTTAAAGGAGCAATTTTGGTGGCATAAGATGAAGAGAGAAATCGGGAGCTATATCGCCAAGTGTGATATATGTCAGCGAGTCAAGGCAGGACATCAAAGACCCGCTGGATTGTTGCAACCTTTGCAGATTCCGGAATGGAAATGGGATTCTGTAGGAATGTACTTTATCACTGGACTGCCTACTTCTAGTAGGGGAAATGACTCTATCTGAGTCATAGTGGACAGATTGTCCAAAGTCACCCATTTCTTGCCCGTCAAAACCACCTATCAGAGTTCGAAACTAGCGGAGTTGTACATCGCTAGAATCGTCAGTTTGCACGGAGTCCCTAAGAACATAGTATCGGATTGAGGAACTCAGTTTACCTCGAGATTCTGGAAGAAAGTGCAAGAAGGTTTAGGAACCCGCCTAGATTTCAGCACTGCGTATCACCCTCAGACCGATGGACAAACGGAGCGAGTAAATCAAATACTCGAAGATATGCTGAGAGCATGTGTGTTAGAATATGGATCCAAGTGGGAAGACGGTCTGCCGTTTGCAGAATTTTCTTACAACAACAGTTACCAAGCCAGTCTGCAAATGGCCCCATTTGAGTTCATGTACGGAAGAAAGTGTCGCACCCCTTTGAACTGGTCGAAAGTAGGAGAGAGTCAGATTTTCGGACCCGACATCCTACGAGAAGCAGAAGAGAAGGTTCACAAGATTCGTGAGCACCTCAAGACAGCCCAATCCAGACAGAAGAGTTACGCCAACAAGAGACGTCGAGACCTCTCCTTCAACATAGGATATTTTGTTTATCTGAAAGTGTCGCCATTGAAGGGAATGCAGCGTTTCCAACTCAAAGGAAAGTTAGCCCCCAGATATATCGGACCTTTCAAAATTCCGAACCATCGAGGAGAAGTATCGTATCAATTGGAGCTACCCGAAGAGATGTCAGTCGTGCACAATGTGTTCCATATCTCGTTACTTCGCAAGTGTCTCGAAGTCCCAGAGAAGACGGAAGTGTTCAAGAATATCGATCACCAGACCATAGAGATCAACGATGACCTGACCTATCCCGAAGTACCCATCCGTATTTTGGAAGAAGCCTTCAGAACTACCCGAACCCGAAGCATCAAGTTTCTCAAGATTCAGTGGAGCAACCACACAGAAGAGGAAGCTACCTGGGAACGCGAAGATCACATTAGGACAGAGTTTCCCGATCTCTTCAAATCCTAGGTAATCTTTTCGTCCTTTTTCAAATCTCGGGACAAGATTTTGTTTAAGGGGGGAAGGTTTGTAACATCCCAAAAATACTAAGCTTGGATCATCAGACACTAGTCATCAACATTTAGGGTTAACAAAAAACTTTGCTAAATAAAATTTTGAAGGCATGCATATGTGTATGCATGGATTTTGAAATTCTTTTAAACCACCTTGTTTGATTGTTTCATTGCTTGTAAAATGTTCCTTAGGTGAAATAAACATCATCTAAAACATTTCCCACACTTTTCCTAAAGACAAGTAAATCAAAACAAATATATTAAGGAAATGGTCATTTTGACCAATTTAACTCCCATGCCTACTTTGGCTGTCTCAAACTTTCAGAACCTAACAGAAACTTTTCTGGATCTTTGCACCCCTTGAATGTACTCATAACAAAGTATCAAGGCCCACTTTGTGATCATCCAGAAACCTTCAAATGCATAGTTTAAATGACATTTCCAAATTGAATCTTTCTCATATGGGAAGATCCCACTTTTTCAAAAACCACTCAAACAAGCTCAACTTTCAAAACCCAAGGATCTGCAGAGTCACCAGCACCAATCTAGCAAACCCACCAAAAATCTTTTCAAAATTCAAAACTTGATTTCATGCGGCCATTCATCAAACAGGTTGCAGATACAAATCAAACAAACATCAAACACTATAGTGTGCAGTAAAATTGGTCTAACTTGTTCTCTAGTTAGCTCACAACCAGCTCAGTAGATCACCTAGCAAGATTAACCAAGCACTAGCACCACTGTGAGCTTGGCATTGCCATCAATGGTGAACAGCCGAGCACACCCTTGCCACCCCATAGTCGAAAGCAAGCTAGGAGAAGCAGCAAGCCTATCTAGCATGTCTGGGAGGCAGCCCACCTTCCACCGCCACTCCCTGTCCACCGCTCGAACCTTGCCAAGCCCGGGACCACACGCACGGACCGCGTCTAGACCGCCAGTGACCATGCCGAGCGTGCGCCAGAGCACCACCCTCGACCGAAGCCCACAGACCATGCGCCGCCCTCGCCGCGTGCATACACAATCCCCACCGACCCAGGAGACCGCCAGACATCCCTGTTTGCCGCCCCGTGACACACAGCCATCGCTCGCCGTCGAAGACGCCGTCGAAGATGTCGCCTCTGCCGCGCAGAGCGTCGCGTGTTCCAGACCAAGCCGCACCGCCCCACGCCTCGAAACCATGTCGTTTAGCATCGCCAGGGAACACCGCATGGTCCCCTACCCTCGCCCATGCCAATAGCTGCCTGTAACATTGCCCCCGACGAGCTCACCATGCGCCCCGACGGTCCCCTCGCTCGACTATAAATAGAGGCCACCCCCGCTCGATTTCTTCACACCATCTCACTCCCCTCTCCTCACTGATCGTGCCACACCGTTCTTAGAGCAAGGCGAGCACCACCTCACCGGAATTTCATCAGAGCCCGCCGCCTCTGGAGAAGAAGGGAGCCATCGATTTCGTCCACCCCAGGAGCTGCCGCGACCACCCCTGAGTTCGCCGTCGTCGACTTCGTTGTTCGCCCGCCTCGCCGACCCTCGCCAGCACCTCGGTGAGCCCTCAGCAACCCCCACTGGCCACGCTAGGTTTCTTTCTCGCCGGCGTTGCCCAGCGTCGACGATGACTCCCAGCCGTTGGATTAGAATCAGATCGAACGACCCACGTTGCCCCGTACCGCTTCGCCCCTCCCCGTGTCACTGACGAGTGGGGACACCCTCTTAAGCAGCCCGCAGGAGCACTGCGCTTAGCAGGCCGGCCCGTTAACTTTTCCTGCACAGCCCAGTTATTCAAATTAAACCTTTTTCTTTTTAATTCAAACACACTTCTGTACCTATTTTCAAAAATCAACCCAGGTCGATTCAGTGCACCAATTTGAATGAAATCAATTTTGTTGGAAAGGTCTATGAATGCTGAATCCAAGCCCGTTGGATTCAAGTCATTTGGATCTGTAGATCATCCTTAGTAAAAATAACAAGGCAGAAGCTTTTCTGCATTCAAACATTTTTCAAAGTTAAACCATAATAGATTTTGAGTTGATTCCAACTCTCAAAAATCACATTTAACCATACCTTTCAGAATATATAAAAATATATAGGTTTACTTGCAGAAATAATGTTCAAGTAATAAAAGAATGCCCCATAGGCATTTCTAGCCACTTAAATTAATTAAAATAAAAGGGTAAACCCTTATTAAATTGTGACACCACTTTAAATCACATTCCCATGGACTAAAATATGTGGTGATGACATGTGTCAACATGATACCATGTTTGGTTTGCAGAATATTAAATCTTAAGTAGTTTTTCAATGAGTAGAAATTACTTTTCTAAAATAAAAAGGGGTTTTAAACCAAACCTTCACCTTGTAATGTTAGAGATGATGTTAGATCATCTATAGGACCCTTTTGTGTGATGATTGCAAGTAGTTAAGAATTGCTTGGTGATTGTGTACATCGTATTTATTTATAGATGCTAGTACCGACCAAGGATACGAGGAGGAAGGAGGATACTATGAAGAAGAAGCCGAGGAGAACTTCAACCACTGCTCTGCACAAGGCAAGCTATTAACCTTGCAAGCTAACACTTGCAATTTAGCAAGCCTAATGCTACTAGTTGATTGTGCAAGCCAACACTGCTACTATGCCTACTATATGCCTTAAAGCATATGTGATCATACCCACTTGATAAACCAATCCTAGTTTTAATTGCAAGCTTCCTACTTTATTTCTTTATCAAAGCCTACTTAGAGTTTACTTAAGAGTTTGGTAGATACTAGAAAGTTAGTCTGAAGGTTGCTTAAAGAGCATAAAATTTGGCCTAAGTTAGAAACCTTGATATCATCCTAAGGTTGTACTTAGTTGAAACTCCACTAGTTTACCACCCCTCATTAGTGCTTATCCCCACCTGTAGATGCTAGTGCTAAGCATGAAATTTGATCAACTTTAGATGGGAATACTTCGTGAAAATGGTTATGAAAACCTTGGAATGATGGATCATTCTATTGAAATGTTTTGGACATGTGTTTCCAAATACCTAATGATTTTGGTGATGAAAATGTTGAGGCATGAGCCTTACCCCTTTTATAAAACTGATGGTTGTCTGGATGCGATACCATTCCAATTTTATCGTACAACCACAATACCCGAAGATTGGGTAGGGCTTGACTGGAAACTTATGTACCTTAGTATTAGCTCCCTCACGGCCAAGGTCTGAGTTGAGGCTACCTTGTGAAGATTGTCCACCTATGCAGTACCCAAGATGACAGTTGGTCATGGTTGGGAGGCCAAACTCACAGGAGAGGTGCTTATACTAGGGTGTGTAATTGAAAGGTTAGGATTGATTATCCGCATACTGAGTATGGTGAATTCAGGATTTGTTCCTGACGGATGTATCGAATGTTGTGGTGAAAGTGTACAATCTCTGCAGAGTGTCAAACTATTCGAATAGCCGCGTCCGCGGTTATGGACAGTTGGAGTGGCCATACTGTTCCTCCGTCAGACTTTTCAAAATGACTTGTGAAATGATTTGAAACTTTGACTTGACCACAACAGAGTCGTGACATGATTTGCAAGATCCCACTTAGGAGTTATAAACTTGTGACTAGCTTTGGAACTTAGTAGAGATAAATCTGGCTTTTGCAAAACAACCTTAGATCCTAGTGTTCTATTATCTAAAAAACCCTTTACCTTCTAGTATTAGTTTGCGAGTACTTAAAGAGTACTCATGGCTTTGTCCCTGGCTATTCCCGTGGCCAGACTATGAAGAAGAGTACCTGGAGGATGGACCCCAGGAAGGTTACGACAACTAGGATCATCTCCCATCGTCAGCATTGCCTGTGACCCCGAGGATGGAGCTTCGCCTACGCTACCGTTGTTATTATGTATTCCGCTGCTTGAAGTTGTATTAAGAACTGAATCATGAGATCCCTATTTGTGTAAGAACTTATGTACTGCTTGTAATGGATGATGTACTATGGTATCCAATTCTGTTATGTCTCGCAAAAATGGTAATCCTGGGATTGCGATGTATGGCATAACAGGCATCTGGGAGTAAAAATCCGGGTGTTGACACCTTCTGCCGCTCTGCTCCTTGTCCTTTGTGCTTGGCTCTGTTCAGATTCTTCCTAGCCTATGACTTGGGTTTGACTATAGGCACCTCCTTCTCCTACAGGCTTCATGTTATTCGGTCCTGTCTCGCATAACTCGGCTCGGCCTTCACCTGCATTCAAGTTATTCAGGCTTACTCGGCCGACTTAACTCGTATGTCGGCCGGATAAGGTATTGCTCCTTCCGTAGGTGTCATGGTCGTGCTTATCTCGGCCGACTTTTACATGACTCGGCCGATATAAATAATAACTCGGCATATGACAAGGGAGACTCCTTTTGTCTTCCCCTGTCTTGACCCTATCCGGGGTCACCTCCCCAACAAATGGGATGATCAAATACATAATTGGGACTTTATAACAAAAGGCATATAAATGAAAAGTTTGATGTCCCCATCTCATGCTCGGTAAAAAAGGGATAGTATGGCAATGTTGATGATTCTATAATAAGGGTATTTATAAGATGACTCGCTATAAGAAAGGTTTAAGAGTGTGTTGTCACTAATTTTTATAATTTATTTGAAAGTTGGAACCTATTCATATGCAATGAATGATCTCAGCGCAAGACAAATTATCTTAAAAGAGGTGTTGCTCTTTATTATGATTCACAAATAACATAGATGTGTAAAGCTGTAAACCTACGATATAAAGCATGCTATAATTGATTTATGAGTCATATGAATTGCAGGTTTGTTTCATGGGTCTCATTGCAACTCTAGATGTGGCTCAGTAATTAGGTTGTTTACAAGAAAATTAATATCATCAGATTTTTAGTAAAAGATGTTTCATAGTAATTATTTTGTTACTTTTACGACATAATAGTATAGAATTATCAAATTTAAACATGTATAAATATATCTGTTTATATTGCAGTGTGTATTTGACAATGAAGGAGGTAACTGGAGAAAACAAATCTAAAGCTAGGAAATAAGTATTGCACATCTTTGACCTATTTAAAATAACTAGCATGGTGGCCCTCGCGAATGCGAGGGCATCAACTTTGGTACATCGAAAATGAGAAATATTCATTCCCAATCTTATATATCTATTTGCTTTCTCCTATTTACCTCTTTTATTGCACAATATATGGTATTTCAAACATGGATATACATCTAGTGGTAAGAAATAATAGAAAGCAATGTGATTTTTAGGAGAAATGCAATAATACTATTTTTTTCTGAACAGCCTATTTTCTAAATAAACATGGATGAATCATATTTACATTTTCATCCCTTTCGAGGATATGAAGCAGTAATTCATAGTTCAACAACTTTTTTATTAGTGCTCTTTCTATATTTCCCCTTGATAGATCCCCATGGTCATAAAAATGAGCCCCTATATTCTTTCAACAGATAAAATGTATTTTGATGTTGATCCCTTGTTCCAAAACAATTGCCCTAATTTATTTCCTTCCCAATAAAGGAATTATAAGTTAACAAATGAATTTTTATGCATGATTACATATCTAAATATATGTGTATATCACTGAATACCATTGTATCCACTGAAGAAATAACATACCATCTACCCTTGTTTGCACAAAAAATAAGGGTACACTAACATATTCTCTTTTGTATCTGACTTAGTTTCTCGCAATGCTCGAGAATCTTTTTTAGTTTTGTGAAAGTGCATGAGAATTGATTTTTCATGGAATATTCACATTATATGATTGAAACGTATATTTTGAAAAAATTATCAAAGTTGGTTTATTGGTGAAAAGATTGACCAAATTTCTATAAGTTTATAAGATATTTATAGTATAATTTACTTTCTGCTCCATATTAATTGATTCAACTATGGTATGCATGTATCAAGATACCAAAATGCGTCGTATCTAGACGACGTTAAGTCAATTAATTTGGAACACACGGATTAGTAAATAAGAGTCAAAATGGTTGTTATATTTCACCATGTTAAATTATTTTCTTACAAACAATATTCTATCATAAACTGTTAGTAGGTAATATTCTGGACATACATGTTTATGTATTAAAGAACTACTAAAATCTTGTTAACAACATATCTCAGAAATAAATTCTAATTTACTTGGACTATAAAGTTAACGTAGTTCAAAAATATTACTGGCACAAAACAATCATGCGCGACACGTTTACCCAAGCATATAAATTTTGACAAACAATACTATTTTATTTCTATAATTATGTACCAAGCTTTTGTCGATAATGGTACTAATTATTTGGATTATCTTCAATTGCAAGAGGCATAGAGTACGGTCCGGCGGTACATGTATGTAACATATGTTCTTTTGAAACAAAGGATGATACGCATTACATTTGATTTTTTACGTGCACAAAATAACTTGTGTTAATGAACAAAGTGTACCATGGTCATTGGCCAGCTTCTACTCCAACTTCTGCAGTCGAGCATAATTTGATGCATGGCAGCGTGGCTAATGACATCATATTTGCATGCTTAAACAACTACCCACAATAAGTTCTATAAAAAGTCGGTGAGCCGATGAATTCATGTGAGACTTTGAAGATAACCTCTGCGTCCATCGGCTTGACCGACCAACAATTTATTTCTTAGAAAATAGTTGAGACCAACTCATTAGTATGATTAGCCAACCTTATTCTTGTGGTTTTTGGATGGGCTTCACCAAGACACCAAGATCGTACTATGATGTCGCGCCATCAAACTTTTTTTGTCAAACCGCCAATGTATCGGCGGATTATCCATAGTTTGGCCAATCATTTTTTTTGGATGATCGTGGCATTCTATTAGACTTGTATCAGCTCAGATGAATCCTGGTTCAAATGAAATACACCTCACGTCTATACTCTCTGATTGTTTTTGTGTTAGTGGATACAAATTTCAATTGTTCTGTCTTTTTCCTCCGTGAATACTAACTGGAAATCAACAACATGTTCTCTTCAGTATAGCTCTTTTTTTTCTTCCAGGGTCCTAAGCAGCCACGTACGTTCACTTGTCCGTGAGTTTATTTACTTTTAGAGTCTTATAATCGGTATTTAACTATTGTTTCCTTACGGCCGACTGGCCGGAACTCCAAGTAACTGCAACCTTTTCAATAGTTTCTAGTTTTTTTTAATTGACGTGTCATATCTGCTCACGCTTTACATGTTTAATTATTTACGTAACACCTTTTATATTTTAATCTCAACCGTTAAAATACAGATCAACATAGTAGATTTTTTAGGCCTATGTGGATTAACCTGGTGCCTCGAAAAACACCCTTATATTGCTTTTAGTATATAACTAGCAAGGTGGCCCTCGCAAATACGAGGGCATGATCTTTTGTATTCCATAATTACTGTTTACTTTTTTATATAAATGAACAGCTCCCCTCTCATTCATCCCATATGTTGCCAGATGTATAACTTCCACCTTTATTGTGTATATGTTTCTAAGAATCATCGTCCTTATAGTTTAAAAGGTTAATCCTAATATTGGTAAATATCCAAAAAAAAAATATAAACCATTATATTTGACAATCCATATTGATATTCCACGTCGTGAAAGAAACACCTATAGTATGAATTCTGAAACTATTATCACATCAATCCCATGCAATTTCATTCGAAGAGCAAAAGTCTAATGCAGATTTTTTCCAAGAGTAAGACTCATGTAGATTTCATAACACTAATAGTTGGTACAACTTTAGTTACTTTATTCTTCCCCTATTTTGTAAAAAAACATGGAGTATTCTAAAGATGCGAGAAAGAATCGAGAGAAGATGAGTTCGTGAAATCTTGAGATGGAAATTGATTTAAGAATAAGAAGTATATAAGAGACATGTGGAAACTTGAGAAACATATACTCATTTACGTGTACATTTTTTATTTCATGCAACTTTGCATAACTATAATTAATGTATACTTTATGTCCTACCATCTACCACAAAGTCCTAGTTTATTTATCGGGCCAATAATTACAAAAGATTTTTTATGTCCCTGAACATATATTTTATTTTATCTCATGATTCTTATTTTGATGATTATTTTTCTATTGAATTACATTATAATCAGGGAAGGTACCAAATTATAGAGAACATGTATTCTCTCTCCTATTTTACATATAGTGTTAAATAACACTACTACATTTTGTTGAACTATGTGTCTCATAGTGAATATTGATTGACTTAGAAACAACTTTGTTTTATTTTTTTTTATTTTTTTCATGATTAATAATTTGATGGTTAGTTTAGCTTATGAATTAAATTATAACTTATGAAAGTACAAATTATATAAAACATCCCTACTTTGTTTTTTTAATAGAATGAATTTCATTTTTGTTTTGTTTTAGAATAACATTTCCATTCATTTTCTTATGATTCTTGTTCTGATGGTTAGTCAAAAAACAAATTGTAGTTTATGAAATTAAAAAATATAGAGAACATCTATTCTATTATTTACTTAACAAAAAGGAACTTCACATAATTTTTGTTTAACTATAGGTACATATCGTAGTGCATGCACCTTGATTGACATGGAAAGAACATTTTTGGTTCATAGGTAGCTTAATGAGATGAATAATTTCAATAGAATATGAAAAAATTGTCTATTTGTGATATATTAATTTCAAAAATTAGAAGAAACATTTATTTACAAATATATGCTTATATCATCATGTAATTGTTCCTTTCAACATGAAGTTTTAAATGTTATGTGTTTGTCCCTAATGAATTGGAGGAAGTATATCATGCGAAGAAGTACAAACAGGAAATGGACCGAAGAAATATACAAAACTTTCATGTTGTTACCCTTTTTTTTGAAACATGCATCATAATATCATACACAACGCAAGCTTGTCTATAAGAGAAAAGTCGATGATTGCAGGAGACTGGTCTCGATGAAAATGACCGAGGAAATCATGCACATGTGTAAAGTTAGTATCATAAGGACCTAATAATTCATCTAGTTTTTAGCAACTAATTGACAATGTGGCTATTAGTGAACTACAAAAATAATGTAGTGAAATGTAATAATGAAGGGAGTATGTTTACATCAAATAGGTAGTTCCATGGTCCGGACTCCTAAGTGTTGTACCATAGTAACAAATCATGGTATTTTAGTTAAATCCTCATAGTTATGTTGGTTGCAGGACACGAAACAGAAAGGCTAGAGAAAATATAGAATTTGCGAAGGACAAACTTGTAGGTCCAACATGATATCATTATACCTAAATTTATCAAAATAAGTTTACTTTTATACATTATTGTGGGAAAGACTTATACTATATTGCAATCCGGAGAAAAAACTGAAACATTAATCATGATTCACATAATTACAATGTTGGGTCCTCTTTTACTCTGCTTGTCTCGTAGATGTAGGACGCAATTAACATGAACTATAAGGCTATCTGAAGTAACACTCTTGGTTAGCAAAAATTTTATAGGACGTGCAAATGACATTGAAGTTGCAGAACGCTTGAGGCACTGGCGGAATGTAGCTTATAGATCACAGATACTATTTCTTCTTTTACTCTAACCAAAATTTGCGAGCAACAGTTGTCTCCAATATTCATTCCAAGAAGTGAAAGAGAATAAAAGGAGCAAGTAGTATTTGGTTCAGGACATGCTTGCTGCACCACTTGATGACAACCCTCGGTTTCATCTCCGATTCTCCGATGCAGCTTAAGGAGGTACAATCGACACAATCCTTAGCGTCGCATGCATACCTTCATACCTTCATCTCATCTTATTCTTCACAGACTCATCTCCCTTCACATCCTTTGTTCCCCGATTGGTCGTGGCACAACCAAACTATCTTGGCCAGCCTGAAGTTGTAATGGAAGCTCCACAACGCTGGCCTCAGATGCACAATCACACAGTCAAATATATGTGCAACAATTATACCTATGTGCTTGATCCATGCGCTAATTATATTTCACGAACGAAGCATCGATTGGAACAGTAGCGATGGATTTTTTTTTGAAATTAGTAGCCATGGATTTTAATATATAGGAAATCAGGAAAGGAAAGGATTTAGGGAAGAAGAGTCAGACTTTAGTCGCGGTTGTAAAGTCCTTGGACTCATACATGTACGTGATCTCTGGTATAATAATTGAATGGTAACTGTGTATATAGATGCAAAGGGAGGCGCGTGAACCTACCGGTGCATGTATAACTTCTTCTTTTTTTGCGAATTCATATAGTATAACTTTTCTGTTGACACGCTGATTTGTTTGAGTTTCTTTTTGCACGTGCAAGGAGGTATTAATATATAGTTTTTTATCAATTAATTACGGGTATAGATTAGAGAGCGTGCTGTTAAACAAAGGTCGTGGTGGAGTTTTTGTTTTTTTGAACCATGTACGTGACAGATCAAGACGTGAGAGACTAAAGGTGTGTTTATGGATGTATTAATGTATATAATCATGTTACGTTGTCTGGTTAAATCATAGCCATATATTTTAGATCTAATTGTCAATATAATTTTAGGTGATATGGATCAACCTGGTGCCTCGAAAAACACCCTTATATTGCTTTTAGTATATACTAGCAAGGTGGCCCTCGCAAATGCGAGGGCATCATATTTATTGTGTCGATAGTCACTCTAGAATTAATTGAAGGGAACAATAAAGTTCCATAGTCCACTTAGGCGAACTTCATTATATTGGTAATTTGTGTTGAAATCTATTGATATTTTCTCTAACAATTTGCAAATGTGAAAGCATGTGTCCATTTGGCCAGACTCTTACTTTAGTTTGAATTTGACAACATGGAGTTTTTCTTTTACAAGCTTGAAATTGTAAAGTTTCTAACCATCTCACTTAAGTGCGAGATATTTAAATTGTTCAGTTCATAAAAGCAAGACATACAACTGGTTAATAGTCCACCGTTTCAATCTTTTTTGTCTCCTCTCACCTTCGTCATCAGCTGAAGTGTCAGAAGTTCAGGTAACCAACCTCTCACGTGAAGTTTAGGTATCTTCCTTATGAGGACCATGTATTCTAAGTCATAGAGTCATGCTAATTGACACGATGTTGTGCAAATACTGTCATCTTTGTCACTATATTGGCGTAACCATGACTTTTTTCTCCATGGAAGCATATATACTCCTATTTTTTCATGGTAGAAAAGATTTGCACATTAATGTAAATAAATTAAGAATCTCTAGAGATTCATAATCGCTTGATTGTTTCCTTAGTTAAACATCTCATCCAATGAAAAAGAGGTTTATGTATAATAAATCTTTCGGAACTAAATTGTTGAAATCTCTAGAAATCTGATTCCACATTTAAATGGCTAATATCATGTTTCTATGAAAAGTAATTTTTACCCCATAAGTGATCACAATTGAAACTAAATATATCATAATTCATATGTCTTCTTATCTTCATCGGTTCATAAATGTAAGTTGTCAATATATCATGATTTCATATAAGCATCATCTGACAGTTATCTATATAATGCAACCCTTAGTTATTTATTTATCTTTGGACCAGTTTTAGGAGTTGGTTGTACTACATGCAACTATATTCTATAACTATTACTTTAGCCACACATATTAGGCTAACAATAGCACACCGATGCAAACTTGATGCACTTTTGATACACAAAATAAACCCATGAAGCCTTTACCCTAATCTCATTACTTCGTAAATTGTGTCTTCAAATTTTATCCATTTTTGAGATTTTACAAATCTCTTTTCCATAAGGACCAGATGTTTAATCTAAAGAAACAATCCACCATTAAAAAATAACTTTTGATAACATTGATATTTGTAGAGATTATGATTGTTCTTATCGCATTGGAAATTTAAAGCTTCTTTTCTCCCACGAGGATAAGCTGCGGAGATATGGGGAGAAGCTTTTGGCAAAAAAAAATCTACATATAAGCATCATCTGACTATTACCTGACAAACCTTAGGACCGGCCTTAAGTGTTTGTTTTTATATGGACACCATAATTGTTACTTTTATTCACACATGTGAGTAAAAATTAGCACACGATCCACAACCTGATGCAGTCATGAAATAGAAATAAACCCACAAAATTCTTACCATAATCTTATCACTATGTACAGTGTGACGATGTTTCACCTTTTTGTTAAACTTGTAAACATACTTCTATTTTTCATAAGAATCATATGTTTAATCTAAAAAGGACAGAGTGATTACGATTATTTCCTGGTAAATTTTGAACTTTTATGGATTATGGTTTTTTTGCATTAATTTGCGAATATCAATATTTTTCTTCTGTGAGAATAAGCTGCGTAGACATGACAAGAAGGTTTTCATAAATAAAAGGTCCAACTATTGTATCTATTTTATTTTCACACTGATGACATGGATGTCAATCAATACACTTTTACATATGCAATTTATTGCCATATCCGTATTAATCACAAACTTTGTACCAATCTTTTTATCATTTAAGGAGACTCTATTGATTAGTGAATACTTTGATTAGCTTGATAGAAAAATCAAACTATGGAACAAACATGTGGACTGCCTGATAATTATGTATGTATCATAGAATCCTAAATGGTAATAATTTCTAACTCTAACGGTCTAAATAAGAGTAATATTGTTGATGTGGAATTCCAAAATAACTCTTTATCTTGCTTTTGGTATATAACAGATAATTTGAAGGAGCTAACTATGAGTAGGATATTATACACTGAGCATTAGTTTTCCATCAAAATTATTTTACTATATTTTGTCAGGCACTTTGCTACAACTAATACATCAATTTATAATTCCTCAAAAAATGATTGCTAAAAAACAGCCAAATTGAGAACTAAGAAAAAAATGTAGGACATTTATTAGTTGCACTCACCACTGAGCGGCATAAGTTTTGGTTACTACCGAGACCTTGTACATGTCATCTCACATTTTGTGTCCACACAATGCTGCAAAGAAATTTAACGTCTAAACACATTATAGACTATTTAAGCACATTAAGGTTCTAAATGGATTATAGACACTTTGTTATTTCAAATAGACTTGGATGCACTTGTATTACACACTATGATTAGTTTCCATTGTTTGTATTGAAGAAGCAATAGACTTGCTACCACATAGCTTTCTCGGAGAAAGTAATGAATTTATGTTTTTAGTTTTAGTAATTAGAGAGAACGAAAATCTTCATTTTTTGCAAAGTGGGGATATAAAATACTTGATTATCTGATTTACAAAGTCATCTGGTTGGACGATCGCATTCCATGACATTATGAATCCTTTTGCCTCCAATGCAAACAAATTAGATGCACGACCTTAATTACTAATCATGTTATACTATCATAGACAAATAGAAAGCTGCACAACTTGTTGTGTACCAGGTCAGTAGTAAATTATGTTGGAAACCAAAGAATTCAACTTGTTATTATAAAATAGATCACTTTTATATAGATAAATATCTGATGGATCATTGATGGAAACGCAATTGATTAGATCAGCCCATCTTGCCTAGAAAAATTGGCATTGCATATTAAAAATCAAAAGATTAATTAATCAAGAAAGAAAGACACCTATCAATATTAATGCATATAATTTAATTTCTATGATATGTACAGATGAAAATCTTAAATTAATCTTACGAGACTGATCACATAACAAAAGATTAAAGCATCTACGGCTAACCTTTATACATGAAAAGCACGGCCGCACGGGAATACGGCCAGCCGGCCAGATGGCCAAGCTAATCAAGTCGTCCAACGCTATGCGATGGGACTGCACAACCTGCTGATGCGCATGCAGCCAGGCAACGCCATGGCCAGCGGATCGTGACGCCCTCGATCATTACTTTTTTTTTAGATTCAGGCCGCGCTCGATCATTACTGGTGCACCTGTTTCTCTTAACGCATTATAGGTACGTAACCAAGTTAACGTGACATAAGACTTTCTTTTGTATACATATAGATTATACGTAACACAATTCACTGCAGGAAATGTTGTAGGTGCCGACGGCCGGTATGCTACGCCGATGGACAAAGGTCGGGGCCGTCAGCGTAGCTGCCTCCCCAGGCCAGCCCCCCCAGCCAGGCCGTCGGCGTAGAAATGGCCATCGGCACAGCAACATGTGCCGATGGTGGCCCTCGGCATAGACAAGCCGTCGGCGTAGTGGAGAAGGGTATGCCGACGGTGACCCTCGGCGCAAGTTTGGCCCTCGGCGTAGCCACGGCTCAGACACGGCGCCGCAAACGCCGTTTGTGCCGAAGCTGTGCCGATGGCCGGGCCGTCGGCGTAGCCCTAAGCACCACGTGCTCCCCCCGCGCCTAAATTTGGTGGGCTGTGCCGACGGCTTAGCCGTCGGCGTAGCCCTATAGATTTTTTTCAAATTATTTTTTCCATTTAATTTTAGTCATATATTTTATACTCCCAATAATTTATTAATTACTCCCAATAATTTAATGTTGATATATATTGTTTGTATCGCCCGGATGGCAGTCTCCATCTCTTTCCCCGGATACATCTATCCTCCTTCATATGGTTTTACATCATCATATGACCTAAAAAAACATAAAACAAGAGAGTGCTACTCCGGGCTACCCCTGCCAGAGGGACGTCTAGGAGGGTAGACGATCCGATGCCCACAGATCAGGGTTCCGCGGGAGACCACGCTCCGGGGCGTCGGAATACCTCAAGGACTTGCATGTGGCCCTAGCACATGCATGGAAGTGTGGTGCTATGTTGAAACATGCAAAACCTAGTCCCCGGGTGCATGTGTCCCCCTTCTCATGCGTGCGCTAGCTGTAACCTAAAGCTAAGGTTCTGGACTTATATAAGGGGGAAACTCCCCGTTCGGGTGAAACCGGGTAGGATAGTGCCCTACCCTTGTGAAGCACCATGGTTTTACATCATCATATTACCTAAACAAACACAAAACAAGAGAGTGCTACTCCGGGCTACCCCTGTAAGAGGGACGTCTAGGGGGGTAGACGATCCGATGCCCACAGATCAGGGTTCCGCGGGAGACCACGCTCCGGGGCGTCGGAATACCTAAAGGACTTGCATGTGGCCCTAGAACATGCATGGAAGTGTGGTGCTATGTTGAAACATGCAAAACCTAGTCCCCGGGTGCATGTGTCCCCCTTCTCATGCGTGCGCTAGCTGTAACCTAAAGCTAAGGTTCTGGACTTATATAAGGGGGAAACTCCCCGTTCGGGTGAAACCGGGTAGGATAGTGCCCTCCCCTTGTGAAGCACCATGGTTTTACATCATCATATGACCTAAACAAACACAAAACAAGAGAGTGCTACTCCGGGCTACCCCTGTCAGAGGGACGTCTAGGGGGTAGACGATCCGATGCCCACAGATGAGGGTTCCGCGGGAGACCACACTCCGAGGCGTCGGAATACCTCAAGGACTTGCATGTGGCCCTAGCACATGCATGGAAGTGTGGTCCTATGTTGAAACATGCAAAACCTAGTCCCCGGGTGCATGTGTCCCCCTTCTCATGCGTGCGCTAGATGTAACGTAAAGCTAAGGTCCGGACTTATATAAGGGGGAAACTCCCTGTTCGGGTGAAACCGGGTAGGATAGTGCCCTCCCCTTGTGAAGCACCATGGTTTTACATCATCATATTACCTAAACAAACATAAAACAAGAGAGTGCTACTCTGGGCTACCCCTGTTAGAGGGACGTCTAAGGGGGTAGATGATCCGATGCCCACAGATCAAGGTTCCGCGGGAGACGACCCTCCGGGGCGTCGGAATACCTCAAGTACTTGCATGTGGCCCTAGCACATGCATGGAAGTGTGGTGATATGTTGAAACATGCAAAACCTAGTCCCCGGGTGCATGTGTCCCCCTTCTCATGCGTGCGCTAGCTGTAACCTAAAGCTAAGGTTCCGGACTTATATAAGGGGGAAACTCCCCGTTCGGGTGAAACCGGGTAGGATAGTGCCCTCCCCTTGTGAAGCACCATGGTTTTACATCATCATATGACCTAAACAAACACAAAACAAGAGAGTTCTACTCCGGGCTACCCCTGTCAGAGGGACGTCTAGGGGGGTAGACGATCCGATGCCCACAGATCAGGGTTCCGCGGGAGACCACGCTCCGGGGCGTCGGAATACCTAAAGGACTTGCATGTGGCCCTAGCACATGCATCGAAGTGTGGTGCTATGTTGAAACATGCAAAACCTAGTCCCCGGGTGCGTGTGTCCCCCTTATCATGCGTGTGCTAGCTGTAACCTAAAGCTAAGGTTCCGGACTTATATAAGGGGGAAACTCCCCGTTCGGGTGAAACCGGGTAGGATAGTGCCCTCCCCTTGTGAAGCACCATGGTTTTACATCATCATATGACCTAAACAAACAAAAAACAAGAGAGTGCTACTCCGGGCTACCCCTGCCAGAGGAACGTCTAGGGGGGTAGACGATCCGATGCCCACAGATCATGGTTCCGCGGGAGACCACGCTCCGGGGCGTCGGAATACCTCAAGGACTTGCATGTGGCCCTAGCACATGCATGGAAGTGTGGTTCTATGTTGAAACATTCAAAACCTAGTCCCCGGGTGCATGTGTCCCCCTTCTCATGCGTGCGCTAGCTGTAACCAAAAGCTAAGGTTCTGGACTTATATAAGGGGGAAACTCCCCGTTCGGGTGAAACCGGGTAGGATAGTGCCCTCCCCTTGTGAAGCACCATGGTTTTACATCATCATATGACCTAAACAAACATAAAACAAGAGAGTGCTACTCCGGGCTACCCCTGTCAGAGGGACGTCTAGGGGGGTAGACGATCTGACGCCCACAGATCAGGGTTCCGCGGGAGACCACGCTCCGGGGCGTCGGAATACCTCAAGGACCTGCATCTGGCCCTAGCACATGCATGGAAGTGTGGTGCTATGTTGAAACATGCAAAACCTAGTCCCGGGGTGCATGTGTCCCCCTTCTCATGCGTGCGCTAGCTGTAACCTAAAGCTAAGGTTCCGGACTTATATAAGGGGGAAACTCCCCGTTCGGGTGAAACCGGGTAGGATAGTGCCCTCCCCTTGTGAAGCACCATGGTTTTACATCATCATATGACCTAAACAAACACAAAACAAGAGAGTGCTACTCCGGGCTACCCCTGTCAGAGGGACTTCTAGGGGGGTAGACGATCTGATGCCCACAGATCAGGGTTCCGCGGGAGACCACGCTCCGGGGCGTCGGAATACCTCAAGACTTGCATGTGGCCCTAGCACATGCATGGAAGTGTGGTTCTATGTTGAAACATGCAAAACCTAGTACCCGGGTGCATGTGTCCCCCTTCTCATGCGTGCGCTAGCTGTAACCTAAAGCTAAGGTTCCAGACTTATATAAGGGGGAAACTCCCCGTTCGGGTGAAACCGGGTAGGATAGTGCCCTCCCCTTGTGAAGCACCATGGTTTTACATCATCATATGACCTAAACAAACACAAAACAAGAGAGTGCTACTCCGGGCTACCCCTGTCAGAGGGACGTCTAGGGGGTAGACGATCCGATGCCCACAGATCAGGGTTCCGCGGGAGACCACGCTCCGGGGCGTCGGAATACATAAAGGACTTGCATGTGGCCCTAGCACATGCATGGAAGTGTGGTGCTATGTTGAAACATGCAAAACCTAGTCCCCGGGTGCATGTGTCCCCCTTCTCATGCGTGCGCTAGCTGTAACCTAAAGCTAAGGTTCTGGACTTATAAAAGGGGGAAACTCCCCGTTCGGGTGAAACCGGGTAGGATAGTGCCCTCCCCTTGTGAAGCACCATGGTTTTACATCATCATATGACCTAAACAAACACAAAACAAGAGAGTGCTACTCCGGGCTACCCCTGTCAGAGGGACGTCTAGGGGGGTAGACGATCCGATGCCCACAGATCAGGGTTCCGCGGGAGACCACGCTCCGGGGCGTCGGAATACATCAAGGGCTTGCATGTGTCCCTAGCACATGCATGGAAGTGTGGTGCTATGTTGAAACATGCAAAACCTAGTCCCCGGGTGCATGTGTCCCCCTTCTCATGCGTGCGCTAGCTGTAACCTAAAGCTAAGGTTCCGGACTTATATAAGGGGGAACTCCCCGTTCGGGTGAAACAGGGTAGGATAGTGCCCTCCCCTTGTGAAGCACCATGGTTTTACGTCATCATATGACCTAAACAAATATAAACAAGAGAGTGTTACTCCGGGCTACCCCTATCAGAGGGACGTCTAGGGGGGTAGACGATCCGATGCCCACAGATCAGGGTTCCGCGGGAGACCACGCTCCGGGGCGTCGGAATACCTCAAGGACTTGCATGTGGCCCTAGCACATGCATGGAAGTGTGGTGCTACGTTGAAACATGCAAAACCTAGTCCCCGGGTGCATGTGTCCCCCTTCTCATGCGTGCGCTAGCTATAACCTAAAGCTAAGGTTCCGGACTTATATAAGGGGAAAACTCCCCGTTCAGGTGCAACCGGGTAGGATAGTGCCCTCCCCTTGTGAAGCACCATGGTTTTACATCATAAGATGACCTAAACAAACACAAAACAAGAGAGTGCTACTCCGGGCTACCCCTGTCAGAGGGACGTCTAGGGGGGTAGACTATCCGATGCCCACAGATCAGGGTTCCGCGGGAGACCACGCTCCGGGGCGTCGGAATACCTCAAGGACTTGCATGTGGCCCTAGCACATGCATGGAAGTGTGGTGCTATGTTGAAACATGCAAAACCTAGTACCCGGGTGCGTGTGTCCCCCTTCTCATGCGTGTGCTAGCTGTAACCTAAAGCTAAGGTTCCGGACTTATATAAGGGGGAAACTCCCTGTTCGGGTGAAACCGGGTAGGATAGTGCCCTCCCCTTGTGAAGCACCATGGTTTTACATCATCATATGACCTAAACAAACACAAAACAAGAGAGTGCTACTCCGGGCTACCACTGCCAGAGGGACGTCTAGGGGGGTAGACGATCCGATGCCCACAGATCAGGGTTCCGCGGGAGACCACGCTCCGGGGCGTTGGAATACCTCAAGGACTTGCATGTGGCCCTAGCACATGCATGGAAGTGTGGTGCTATGTTGAAACATGAAAAACCTAGTCCCCGGGTGCATGTGTCCCCCTTCTCATGCGTGCGCTAGCAGGAACCTAAAGCTAAGGTTCTGGACTTATATAAGGGGGAACTCCCCGTTCGGGTGAAACCGGGTAGGATAGTGCCCTCCCCTTGTGAAGCACCATGGTTTTACATCATCATATGACCTAAACAAACACAAAACAAGAGAGTGCTACTCCGGGCTACCCCTGTCAGAGGGACGTCTAGGGGGGTAGACGATCCGATGCCCACAGATCAGGGTTCCGCGGGAGACCATGCTCTGGGGCGTCGGAATACCTCAAGGACCTACATGTGGCCCTAGCACATGCATTGAAGTGTGGTGCAATGTTGAAACATGCAAAACCTAGTCCCGGGGTGCATGTGTCCCCCTTCTCATGCGTGCGCTAGCTGTAACCTAAAGCTAAGGTTCCGGACTTATATAAGGGGGAAACTCCCCGTTCGGGTGAAACCGGGTAGGATAGTGCCCTCCCCTTGTGAAGCACCATGGTTTTACATCATCATATGACCTAAACAAACACAAAACAAGAGAGTGCTACTCCGGGCTACCCCTGTCAGAGGGACGTCTAGGGGGGTAGACGATCTGATGCCCACAGATCAGGGTTCCGCGGGAGACCGCGCTCCGGGGCGTCGGAATACCTCAAGGACTTGCATGTGGCCCTAGCACATGCATGGCAGTGTGGTTCTATGTTGAAACATGCAAAACCTAGTCCCCGGGTGCATGTGTCCCCCTTCTCATGTGTGCGCTAGCTGTAACCTAAAGCTAAGGTTCCGGACTTATATAAGGGGGAAACTCCCCGTTCGGGTGAAACCGGGTAGGATAGTGCCCTCCCGCTGTGAAGCACCATGGTTTTACATCATCAGATGACCTAAACAAACACAAAACAAGAGAGTGCTACTCTGGGCTACCCCTGTCAGAGGGACGTCTAGGGGGGTAGATGATCCGATGCCCACAGATCAGGGTTCCGCGGGAGACCACGCTCCAGGGCATCGGAGTACATCAAGGACTTGCATGTGGCCCTAGCACATGCATGGAAGTGTGGTGCTATGTTGAAACATGCAAAACCTAGTCCCCGGGTGCATGTGTCCCCCTTCTCATGCGTGCGCTATCTGTAACCTAAAGCTAAGGTTCTGGACTTATATAAGGGGGAACTCCCCGTTCGGGTGAAACCGGGTAGGATAGTGCCCTCCCCTTGTGAAGCACCATGGTTTTACATCATCATATGACCTAAACAAACACTAAACTAGAGAGTGCTACTCCGGGCGACCACTGCCAGAGGGACGTCTAGGGGGGTAGACGATCCGATGGCCACAGATCAGGGTTCCGCGGGAGACCACGCTCCGGGGCGTCGGAATACCTCAAGGAGTTGCATGTGGCCCTAGCACATGCATGGAAGTGTGGTGCTATGTTGAAACATGCAAAACCTAGTCCCCGGGTGCATGTGTCCCCCTTCTCATGCGTGCGCTAGCTGTAACCTAAAGCTAAGGTTCTGGACTTATATAAGGGGGAAACTCCCAGTTCGGGTGAAACCGGGTAGGATAGTGCCCTCCCCTTGTGAAGCACCATGGTTTTACATCATCATATGACCTAAACAAACACAAAACAAGAGAGTGCTACTCCGGGCTACCCCCGTCAGAGGGACGTCTAGGGGGGTAGACGATCCGATGCCCACAGATCAGGGTTCCGCGGGAGACCATGCTCCGGGGCGTCGGAATACCTCAAGGACCTGCATGTGGCCCTAGAACATGCATGGAAGTGTGGTGCAATGTTGAAACATGCAAAACCTAGTCTCGGGGTGCATGTGTCCCCCTTCTCATGCGTGCGCTAGCTGTAACCTAAAGCTAAGGTTCCGGACTTATATAAGGGGGAAACTCCACGTTCGGGTGAAACCGGGTAGGATAGTGCCCTCCCCTTGTGAATCACCATGGTTTTACATCATCATATGACCTAAACAAACACAAAACAAGAGAGTGCTACTCCGGGCTACCCCTGTCAGAGGGACGTCTAGGGGGGTAGACGATCTGATGCCCACAGATCAGGGTTCCGCGGGAGACCGCGCTCCGGGGCGTCGGAATACCTCAAGGACTTGCATGTGGCCCTAGCACATGCATGGAAGTGTGGTTCTATGTTGAAACATGCAAAACCTAGTCCCCGGGTGCATGTGTCCCCCTTCTCATGTGTGCGCTAGCTGTAACCTAAAGCTAAGGTTCCGGACTTATATAAGGGGGAAACTCCCCGTTCGGGTGAAACCGGGTAGGATAGTGCCCTCCCCTTGTGAAGCATCATGGTTTTACATCATCATATGACCTAAACAAACACAAAACAAGAGAGTGCTACTCCGGGCTACCCCTGTCAGAGGGACGTCTAGGGGGGTAGATGATCCGATGCCCACAGATCAGGGTTCCGCGGGAGACCACGCTCCGGGGCGTCGGAGTACATCAAGGACTTGCATGTGGCCCTAGCAAGTGCATGTAAGTGTGGTTCTATGTTGAAACATGTAAAACCTAGTCCCAGGGTGCATGTGTCCTCCTTCTCATGCGTGCGCTAGCTGTAACCTAAAGCTAAGGTTCTGGACTTATATAAGGGGGAACTCCCCGTTCGGGTGAAACCGGGTAGGATAGTGCCCTACCCTTGTGAATCACCATGGATTCACATCATCATATGACCTAAACAAACACAAAACAAGAGAGTGCTACTCTGGGCGACCACTGCCAGAGGGACGTCTAGGGGGGGTAGACGATCCGATGCCCACAGATCAGGGTTCCGCGAGAGACCACGCTCCGGGGCGTCGGAATACCTCAAGGACTTGTATGTGGCCCTAGCACATGCATGGAAGTGTGGTGCTATGTTGAAACATGCAAAACCTAGTCCCCGGGTGCATGTGTCCCCTTTCTCATGCGTGCGTTAGCTGTAACCTAAAGCTAAAGTTCTGGACTTATATAAGGGCGAAACTCCCTGTTCGGGTGAAACCGGGTAGGATAGTGCCCTCCCCTTGTGAAGCACCATGGTTTTACATCATCATATGACCTAAACAAACACAAAACAAGAGAGTTCTACTCCGGGCTACCCCTGTCAGAGGGACGTCTAGGGGGGTAGACGATCCGATGCCCACAGATCAGGGTTCCGCGGGAGACCACGCTCCGGGGCGTCGGAATACCTCAAGGACTTGCATGTGGCCGTAGCACATGCATGGAAGTGTGGTGCTATGTTGAAACATGCAAAACCTAGTCCCCGGGTGCATGTGTCCCCCTTCTGATGCGTGCGCTAGCTGTAACCTAAAGCTAAGGTTCCGGACTTATATAAGGGGGAAACTCCCCGTTCGGGTGAAACCGGGTAGGATAGTGCCCTCCCCTTGTGAATCACCACGGTTTTACATCATCATATGACCTAAACAAACGCAAAACAAGAGAGTTCTACTCCGGGCTACCCCTGTCAGAGGGACGTCTAGGGGGTAGACGATCTGATGCCCACAGATCAGGGTTCCGCGGGAGACCGCGCTCCAGGGCGTCGGAATACCTCAAGGACTTGCATGTGGCCCTAGCACATGCATGGAAGTGTGGTTCTATGTTGAAACATGCAAAACCTAGTCCCCGGGTGCATGTGTCCCCCTTCTCATGTGTGCGCTAGCTGTAACCTAAAGCTAAGGTTTCAGACTTATATAAGTGGGAAACTCCCTGTTCGGGTGAAACCGGGTAGGATAGTGCCCTCCCCTTGTGAAGCACCATGGTTTTACATCATCATATGACCTAAACAAACACAAAACAAGAGATTGCTACTCCGGGCTACCCCTGTCAGAGGGACGTCTAGGGGGGTAGACGATCTGATGCCCACAGATCAGGGTTCCGCGGGAGACCGTGCTCCGGGGCGTCGGAATACCTCAAAGACTTGCATGTGGCCCTAGCACATGCATGGAAGTGTGGTTCTATGTTGAAACATGCAAAACCTAGTCCCCGGGTGCATGTGTCCCCCTTCTCATGCGTGCGCTAGCTGTAACCTAAAGCTAAGGTTCCGGACTTATATAAGGGGGAAACTGCCCGTTCGGGTGAATCCGGGTAGGATAGTGCCCTCCCCTTGTGAAGCACCATGGTTTTACATCATCATATGACCTAAACAAACACAAAACAAGAGAGTGCTACTCCGGGCTACCCCTGTCAGAGGGACGTCTAGGGTGGTAGACGATCTGATGCCCACAGATCAGGGTTCCGCGGGAGACCACGCTCCGGGGCGTCGGAGTACATCAAGGACTTGCATGTGGCGCTAGCACATGCATGGAAGTGTGGTGCTATGTTGAAACATGCAAAACCTAGTCCCCGGGTGCATGTGTCCCCCTTCTCATGCGTGCGCTAGCAGGAACCTAAAGCTAAGGTTCTGGACTTATATAAGGGGGAACTCCCCGTTCGGGTGAAACCGGGTAGGATAGTGCCCTCCCCTTGTGAAGCACCATGGTTTTACATCATCATATGACCTAAACAAACACAAAACAAGAGAGTGCTACTCCGGGCTACCCCTGTCAGAGGGACGTCTAGGGGGGTAGACGATCCGATGCCCACAGATCAGGGTTCCGCGGGAGACCACGCTCCGGGGCGTCGGAATACCTCAAGGACTTGCATGTGGCCCTAGCACATGCATGGAAGTGTGGTGATATGTTGAAACATGCAAAACCTAGTCCCCGGGGGCATGTGTCCCCCTTCTCATGCGTGCGCTAGCTGTAACCTAAAGCTAAGGTTCTGGACTTATATAAGGGGGAAACTCCCTGTTCGGGTGAAACCGGGTAGGATAATGCCCTCCCCTTGTGAAGCACCATGGTTTTACATCATCATATGACCTAAACAAACACAAAACAAGAGAGTGCTACTCCGGGCTACCCCTGTCAGAGGGACGTCTAGGGGGGTAGACGATCCGATGCCCACAGATCAGGGTTCCGCGGGAGACCACGCTCCGGGGCGTCGGAATACCTCAAGGACTTGCATGTGGCCCTAGCACATGCATGGAAGTGTGGTGCTATGTTGAAACATGCAAAACCTAGTACCCGGGTGCGTGTGTCCCCCTTCTCATGCGTGTGCTAGCTGTAACCTAAAGCTAAGGTTCCGGACTTATATAAGGGGGAAACTCCCTGTTCGGGTGTAACCGGGTAGGATAGTGCCCTCCCCTTGTGAAGCACCATGGTTTTACATCATCATATGACCTAAACAAACACAAAACAAGAGAGTGCTACTCCGGGCTACCACTGCCAGAGGGACGTCTAGGGGGTAGACGATCCGATGCCCACAGATCAGGGTTCCGCGGGAGACCACGCTCCGGGGCGTCGGAATACCTCAAGGTCTTGCATGTGGCCCTAGCACATGCATGGAAGTGTGGTGCTATGTTGAAACATGAAAAACCTAGTCCCCGGGTGCATGTGTCCCCCTTCTCATGCGTGCGCTAGCAGGAACCTAAAGCTAAGGTTCTGGACTTATATAAGGGGGAACTCCCCGTTCGGGTGAAACCGGGTAGGATAGTGCCCTCCCCTTGTGAAGCACCATGGTTTTACATCATCATATGACCTAAACAAACACAAAACAAGAGAGTGCTACTCCGGGCTACCCCTGTCAGAGGGACGTCTAGGGGGGTAGACGATCCGATGCCCACAGATCAGGGTTCCGCGGGAGACCATGCTCCGGGGCGTCGGAATACCTCAAGGACCTGCATGTGGCCCTAGCACATGCATGGAAGTGTGGTGCTATGTTGAAACATGTAAAACCTAGTCCCGGGGTGCATGTGTCCCCCTTCTCATGCGTGCGCTAGCTGTAACCTAAAGCTAAGGTTCCGGACTTATATAAGGGGGAAACTCCCCGTTCGGGTGAAACCGGGTAGGATAGTGCCCTCCCCTTGTGAAGCACCATGGTTTTACATCATCATATGACCTAAACAAACACAAAACAAGAGAGTGCTACTCCGGGCTACCCCTGTCAGAGGGACGTCTAGGGGGGTAGACGATCTGATGCCCACAGATCAGGGTTCCGCGGGAGACCGCGCTCCGGGGCGTCGGAATACCTCAAGGACTTGCATGTGGCCCTAGCACATGCATGGCAGTGTGGTTCTATGTTGAAACATGCAAAACCTAGTCCCCGGGTGCATGTGTCCCCCTTCTCATGCGTGCGCTAGCTGTAACCTAAAGCTAACGTTCCGGACTTATATAAGGGGGAAACTCCCCGTTCGGGTGAAACCGGGTAGGATAGTGCCCTCCCGCTGTGAAGCACCATGGTTTTACATCATCAGATGACCTAAACAAACACAAAACAAGAGAGTGCTTCTCCGGGCTACCCCTGTCAGAGGGACGTCTAGGGGGGTAGATGATCCGATGCCCACAGATCAGGGTTCCGCGGGAGACCACGCTCCGGGGCATCGGAGTACATCAAGGACTTGCATGTGGCCCTAGAACATGCATGGAAGTGTGGTGCTATGTTGAAACATGCAAAACCTAGTCCCCGGGTGCATGTGTCCCCCTTCTCATGCGTGCGCTATCAGTAACCTAAAGCTAAGTTCTGGACTTATATAAGGGGGAACTCCCCGTTCGGGTGAAACCGGGTAGGATAGTGCCCTCCCCTTGTGAAGCACCATGGTTTTACATCATCATATGACCTAAACAAACACTAAACAAGAGAGTGCTACTCCGGGCGACCACTGCCAGAGGGACGTCTAGGGGGGTAGACGATCCGATGCCCACAGATCAGGGTTCCGCGGGAGACCACGCTCCGGGGCGTCGGAATACCTCAAGGAGTTGCATGTGGCCCTAGCACATGCATGGAAGTGTGGTGCTATGTTGAAACATGCAAAACCTAGTCCCCGGGTGCATGTGTCCCCCTTCTCATGCGTGCGCTAGCTGTAACCTAAAGCTAAGGTTCTGGACTTATATAAGGGGGAAACTCCCAGTTCGGGTGAAACCGGGTAGGATAGTGCCCTCCCCTTGTGAAGCACCATGGTTTTACATCATCATATGACCTAAACAAACACAAAACAAGAGAGTGCTACTCCGGGCTACCCCCGTCAGAGGGACGTCTAGGGGGGTAGACGATCCGATGCCCACAGATCAGGGTTCCGCGGGAGACCATGCTCCGGGGCGTCGGAATACCTCAAGGACCTGCATGTGGCCCTAGCACATGCATGGAAGTGTGGTGCTATGTTGAAACATGCAAAACCTAGTCTCGGGGTGCATGTGTCCCCCTTCTCATGCGTGCGCTAGCTGTAACCTAAAGCTAAGGTTCCGGACTTATATAAGGGGGAAACTCCACGTTCGGGTGAAACCGGGTAGGATAGTGCCCTCCCCTTGTGAATCACCATGGTTTTACATCATCATATGACCTAAACAAACACAAAACAAGAGAGTGCTACTCCGGGCTACCCCTGTCAGAGGGCCGTCTAGGGGGGTAGACGATCTGATGCCCACAGATCAGGGTTCCGCGGGAGACCGCGCTCCGGGGCGTCGGAATACCTCAAGGACTTGCATGTGGCCCTAGCACATGCATGGAAGTGTGGTTCTATGTTGAAACATGCAAAACCTAGTCCCCGGGTGCATGTGTCCCCCTTCTCATGTGTGCGCTAGCTGTAACCTAAAGCTAAGGTTCCGGACTTATATAAGGGGGAAACTCCCCGTTCGGGTGAAACCGGGTAGGATAGTGCCCTCCCCTTGTGAAGCATCATGGTTTTACATCATCATATGACCTAAACAAACACAAAACAAGAGAGTGCTACTCCGGGCTACCCCTGTCAGAGGGACGTCTAGGGGGGTAGATGATCCGATGCCCACAGATCAGGGTTCCGCGGGAGACCACGCTCCGGGGCGTTGGAGTACATCAAGGACTTGCATGTGGCCCTAGCAAGTGCATGTAAGTGTGGTTCTATGTTGAAACATGCAAAACCTAGTCCCAGGGTGCATGTGTCCCCCTTCTCATGCGTGCGCTAGCTGTAACCTAAAGCTAAGGTTCTGGACTTATATAAGGGGGAACTCCCCGTTCGGGTCAAACCGGGTAGGATAGTGCCCTACCCTTGTGAATCACCATGGATTTACATCATCATATGACCTAGACAAACACAAACCAAGAGAGTGCTACTCTGGGCGACCACTGCCAGAGGGACGTCTAGGGGGGGTAGACGATCCGATGCCCACAGATCAGGGATCCACGAGAGACCACGCTCCGGGGCGTCGGAATACCTCAAGGACTTGGATGTGGCCCTAGCACATGCATGGAAGTGTGGTGCTATGTTGAAACATGCAAAACCTAGTCCCCGGGTGCATGTGTCCCCTTTCTCATGCGTGCGTTAGCTGTAACCTAAAGCTAAGGTTCTGGACTTATATAAGGGCGAAACTCCCTGTTCGGGTGAAACCGGGTAGGATAGTGCCCTCCCCTTGTGAAGCACCATGGTTTTACATCATCATATGACCTAAACAAACACAAAACAAGAGAGTTCTACTCCGGGCTACCCCTGTCAGAGGGACGTCTAGGGGGGTAGACGATCCGATGCCCACAGATCAGGGTTCCGCGGGAGACCACGCTCCGGGGCGTCGGAATACCTCAAGGACTTGCATGTGGCCGTAGCACATGCATGGAAGTGTGGTGCTATGTTGAAACATGCAAAACCTAGTCCCCGGGTGCATGTGTCCCCCTTCTCATGCGTGCGCTAACTGTAACCTAAAGCTAAGGTTCCGGACTTATATAAGGGGGAAACTCCCCGTTCGGGTGAAACCGGGTAGGATAGTGCCCTCCCTTGTGAATCACCATGGTTTTACATCATCATATGACCTAAACAAACACAAAACAAGAGAGTTCTACTCCGGGCTACCCCTGTCAGAGGGACGTCTAGGGGGTAGACGATCTGATGCCCACAGATCAGGGTTCCGCGGGAGACCGCGCTCCAGGGCGTCGGAATACCTCAAGGACTTGCATGTGGCCCTAGCACATGCATGGAAGTGTGGTTCTATGTTGAAACATGCAAAACCTAGTCCCCGGGTGCATGTGTCCCCCTTCTCATGTGTGCGCTAGCTGTAACCTAAAGCTAAGGTTTCAGACTTATATAAGTGGGAAACTCCCTGTTCGGGTGAAACCGGGTAGGATAGTGCCCTCCCCTTGTGAAGCACCATGGTTTTACATCATCATATGACCTAAACAAACACAAAACAAGAGAGTGCTACTCCGGGCTACCCCTGTCAGAGGGACGTCTAGGGGGGTAGACGATCTGATGCCCACAGATCAGGGTTCCGCGGGAGACCGTGCTCCGGGGCGTCGGAATACCTCAAAGACTTGCATGTGGCCCTAGCACATGCATGGAAGTGTGGTTCTATGTTGAAACATGCAAAACCTAGTCCCCGGGTGCATCTGTCCCCCTTCTCATGCGTGCGCTAGCTGTAACCTAAAGCTAAGGTTCCGGACTTATATAAGGGGGAAACTGCCCGTTCGGGTGAATTCGGGTAGGATAGTGCCCTCCCCTTGTGAAGCACCATGGTTTTACATCATCATATGACCTAAACAAACACAAAACAAGAGAGTGCTACTCTGGGCTACCCCTGTCAGAGGGACGTCTAGGGTGGTAGACGATCCGATGCCCACAGATCAGGGTTCCGCGGGAGACCACGCTCCGGGGCGTCGGAGTACATCAAGGACTTGCATGTGGCGCTAGCACATGCATGGAAGTGTGGTGCTATGTTGAAACATGCAAAACCTAGTCCCCGGGTGCATGTGTCCCCCTTCTCATGCGTGCGCTAGCTGTAACCTAAAGCTAAGGTTCTGGACTTATATAAGGGGGAAACTCCCCGTTCGGGTGAAACCGGGTAGGATAGTGCCCTCCCCTTGTGAAGCACCATGGTTTTACATCATCATATGACCTAAACAAACACAAAACAAGAGAGTGCTACTCCGGGCTACCACTGCCAGAGGGACGTCTAGGGGGGTAGACGATCCGATGCCCACAGATCAAGGTTCCGCGGGAGACCACGCTCCGGGGCGTCGGAATACCTCAAGGACTTGCATGTGGCCCTAGCACATGCATGGAAGTGTGGTGATATGTTGAAACATGCAAAACCTAGTCCCCGGGGGCATGTGTCCCCCTTCTCATGCGTGCGCTAGCTGTAACCTAAAGCTAAGGTTCTGGACTTATATAAGGGGGAAACTCCCTGTTCGGGTGAAACCGGGTAGGATAATGCCCTCCCCTTGTGAAGCACCATGGTTTTACATCATCATATGACCTAAACAAACACAAAACAAGAGAGTTCTACTCCGGGCTACCCCTGTCAGAGGGACGTCTAGGGGGGTAGACGATCCGATGCCCACAGATCAGGGTTCCGCGGGAGACCACGCTCCGGGGCGTCGGAATACCTCAAGGACTTGCATGTGGCCCTAGCACATGCATGGAAGTGTGGTGCTATGTTGAAACATGTAAAACCTAGTCCCCGGGTGCATGTGTCCCTCTTCTCATGCGTGCGCTAGCTGTAACCTAAAGCTAAGGTTCCGGACTTATATAAGGGGGAAACTCCCCGTTCGGGTGAAACCGGGTAGGATAGTGCCCTCCCCCTGTGAAGCACCATGGTTTTACATCATCATATGACCTAAACAAACACAAAACAAGAGAGTGCTACTCCGGGCTACCCTTGTCAGAGGGACGTCTAGGGGGATAGACGATCTGATGCCCACAGGTCAGGGTTCCGCGGGAGACCGCGCTTCGGGGCGTCGAAATACCTCAAGGACTTGCATGTGGCCCTAGCACATGCATGGAAGTGTGGTTCTATGTTGAAACATGCAAAACCTAGTCCCCGGGTGCATGTGTCCCCCTTCTCATGTGTGCGCTAGCTGTAACCTAAAGCTAAGGTTCCGGACTTATATAAGGGGGAAACTCCCGTTCGGGTGAAACCGGGTAGGATAGTGCCCTCCCCTTGTGAAGCACCATGGTTTACATCATCATATGACCTAAACAAACACAAAACAAGAGAGTGCTACTCTGGGCTACCCCTGTCAGAGGGACGTCTAGGGGGGTAGACGATCCGATGCCCACAGATCAGGGTTCCGCGAGAGACCACGCTCCGGGGCGTCGGAGTACATCAAGGACTTGCATGTGGCCCTAGAACATGCATGGAAGTGTGGTGCTATGTTGAAACATGCAAAACCTAGTCCCCGGGTGCATGTGTCCCCCTTCTCATGCGTGCGCTAGCTGTAACCTAAAGCTAAGGTTCTGGACTTATATAAGGGGAAAACTCCCTGTTCGGGTGAAACCGGGTAGGATAGTGCCCTCCCCTTGTGAAGCACCATGGTTTTACATCATCATATGACCTAAACAAACACAAAACAAGAGAGTGCTACTCCGGGCTACCCCTTTCAGAGGGACGTCTAGGGGGGTAGACGATCTGATGCCCACAGATCAGGGTTCCACGGGAGACCACGCTCCGGGGCGTCGGAATACCTCAAGGACTTGCATGTGGCCCTAGCACATGCATGGAAGTGTGGTGCTATGTTGAAACATGCAAAACCTAGACCTAAACAAACACAAAAAACTATATTGGTCAACACTCATCCGGGGCCGGTCAACGGGGTAGATATACGGGGAGGAACAAACTAGGGTCTATATTTTATATGAAATAAATGAAAAGGGGAGGAACAAAATATAATTTGCAAATGTGAAAGCATGTGTCCATTTGGCCAGACTCTTACTTTAGTTTGAATTTGACAACATGGAGTTTTTCTTTTACAAGCTTGAAATTGTAAAGTTTCTAACCATCTCACTTAAGTGCGAGATATTTAAATTGTTCAGTTCATAAAAGCAAGACATACAACTGGTTAATAGTCCACCGTTTCAATCTTTTTTGTCTCCTCTCACCTTCGTCATCAGCTGAAGTGTCAGAAGTTCAGGTAACCAACCTCTCACGTGAAGTTTAGGTATCTTCCTTATGAGGACCATGTATTCTAAGTCATAGAGTCATGCTAATTGACACGATGTTGTGCAAATACTGTCATCTTTGTCACTATATTGGCGTAACCATGACTTTTTTCTCCATGGAAGCATATATACTCCTATTTTTTCATGGTAGAAAAGATTTGCACATTAATGTAAATAAATTAAGAATCTCTAGAGATTCATAATCGCTTGATTGTTTCCTTAGTTAAACATCTCATCCAATGAAAAAGAGGTTTATGTATAATAAATCTTTCGGAACTAAATTGTTGAAATCTCTAGAAATCTGATTCCACATTTAAATGGCTAATATCATGTTTCTATGAAAAGTAATTTTTACCCCATAAGTGATCACAATTGAAACTAAATATATCATAATTCATATGTCTTCTTATCTTCATCGGTTCATAAATGTAAGTTGTCAATATATCATGATTTCATATAAGCATCATCTGACAGTTATCTATATAATGCAACCCTTAGTTATTTATTTATCTTTGGACCAGTTTTAGGAGTTGGTTGTACTACATGCAACTATATTCTATAACTATTACTTTAGCCACACATATTAGGCTAACAATAGCACACCGATGCAAACTTGATGCACTTTTGATACACAAAATAAACCCATGAAGCCTTTACCCTAATCTCATTACTTCGTAAATTGTGTCTTCAAATTTTATCCATTTTTGAGATTTTACAAATCTCTTTTCCATAAGGACCAGATGTTTAATCTAAAGAAACAATCCACCATTAAAAAATAACTTTTGATAACATTGATATTTGTAGAGATTATGATTGTTCTTATCGCATTGGAAATTTAAAGCTTCTTTTCTCCCACGAGGATAAGCTGCGGAGATATGGGGAGAAGCTTTTGGCAAAAAAAATCTACATATAAGCATCATCTGACTATTACCTGACAAACCTTAGGACCGGCCTTAAGTGTTTGTTTTTATATGGACACCATAATTGTTACTTTTATTCACACATGTGAGTAAAAATTAGCACACGATCCACAACCTGATGCACTCATGAAATAGAAATAAACCCACAAAATTCTTACCATAATCTTATCACTATGTACAGTGTGACGATGTTTCACCTTTTTGTTAAACTTGTAAACATACTTCTATTTTTCATAAGAATCATATGTTTAATCTAAAAAGGACAGAGTGATTACGATTATTTCCTGGTAAATTTTGAACTTTTATGGATTATGGTTTTTTTGCATTAATTTGCGAATATCAATATTTTTCTTCTGTGAGAATAAGCTGCGTAGACATGACAAGAAGGTTTTCATAAATAAAAGGTCCAACTATTGTATCTATTTTATTTTCACACTGATGACATGGATGTCAATCAATACACTTTTACATATGCAATTTATTGCCATATCCGTATTAATCACAAACTTTGTACCAATCTTTTTATCATTTAAGGAGACTCTATTGATTAGTGAATACTTTGATTAGCTTGATAGAAAAATCAAACTATGGAACAAACATGTGGACTGCCTGATAATTATGTATGTATCATAGAATCCTAAATGGTAATAATTTCTAACTCTAACGGTCTAAATAAGAGTAATATTGTTGATGTGGAATTCCAAAATAACTCTTTATCTTGCTTTTGGTATATAACAGATAATTTGAAGGAGCTAACTATGAGTAGGATATTATACACTGAGCATTAGTTTTCCATCAAAATTATTTTACTATATTTTGTCAGGCACTTTGCTACAACTAATACATCAATTTATAATTCCTCAAAAAATGATTGCTAAAAAACAGCCAAATTGAGAACTAAGAAAAAAATGTAGGACATTTATTAGTTGCACTCACCACTGAGCGGCATAAGTTTTGGTTACTACCGAGACCTTGTACATGTCATCTCACATTTTGTGTCCACACAATGCTGCAAAGAAATTTAACGTCTAAACACATTATAGACTATTTAAGCACATTAAGGTTCTAAATGGATTATAGACACTTTGTTATTTCAAATAGACTTGGATGCACTTGTATTACACACTATGATTAGTTTCCATTGTTTGTATTGAAGAAGCAATAGACTTGCTACCACATAGCTTTCTCGGAGAAAGTAATGAATTTATGTTTTTAGTTTTAGTAATTAGAGAGAACGAAAATCTTCATTTTTTGCAAAGTGGGGATATAAAATACTTGATTATCTGATTTACAAAGTCATCTGGTTGGACGATCGCATTCCATGACATTATGAATCCTTTTGCCTCCAATGCAAACAAATTAGATGCACGACCTTAATTACTAATCATGTTATACTATCATAGACAAATAGAAAGCTGCACAACTTGTTGTGTACCAGGTCAGTAGTAAATTATGTTGGAAACCAAAGAATTCAACTTGTTATTATAAAATAGATCACTTTTATATAGATAAATATCTGATGGATCATTGATGGAAACGCAATTGATTAGATCAGCCCATCTTGCCTAGAAAAATTGGCATTGCATATTAAAAATCAAAAGATTAATTAATCAAGAAAGAAAGACACCTATCAATATTAATGCATATAATTTAATTTCTATGATATGTACAGATGAAAATCTTAAATTAATCTTACGAGACTGATCACATAACAAAAGATTAAAGCATCTACGGCTAACCTTTATACATGAAAAGCACGGCCGCACGGGAATACGGCCAGCCGGCCAGATGGCCAAGCTAATCAAGTCGTCCAACGCTATGCGATGGGACTGCACAACCTGCTGATGCGCATGCAGCCAGGCAACGCCATGGCCAGCGGATCGTGACGCCCTCGATCATTACTTTTTTTTTAGATTCAGGCCGCGCTCGATCATTACTGGTGCACCTGTTTCTCTTAACGCATTATAGGTACGTAACCAAGTTAACGTGACATAAGACTTTCTTTTGTATACATATAGATTATACGTAACACAATTCACTGCAGGAAATGTTGTAGGTGCCGACGGCCGGTATGCTACGCCGATGGACAAAGGTCGGGGCCGTCAGCGTAGCTGCCTCCCCAGGCCAGCCCCCCCAGCCAGGCCGTCGGCGTAGAAATGGCCATCGGCACAGCAACATGTGCCGATGGTGGCCCTCGGCATAGACAAGCCGTCGGCGTAGTGGAGAAGGGTATGCCGACGGTGACCCTCGGCGCAAGTTTGGCCCTCGGCGTAGCCACGGCTCAGACACGGCGCCGCAAACGCCGTTTGTGCCGAAGCTGTGCCGATGGCCGGGCCGTCGGCGTAGCCCTAAGCACCACGTGCTCCCCCCGCGCCTAAATTTGGTGGGCTGTGCCGACGGCTTAGCCGTCGGCGTAGCCCTATAGATTTTTTTCAAATTATTTTTTCCATTTAATTTTAGTCATATATTTTATACTCCCAATAATTTATTAATTACTCCCAATAATTTAATGTTGATATATATTGTTTGTATCGCCCGGATGGCAGTCTCCATCTCTTTCCCCGGATACATCTATCCTCCTTCATATGGTTTTACATCATCATATGACCTAAAAAAACATAAAACAAGAGAGTGCTACTCCGGGCTACCCCTGCCAGAGGGACGTCTAGGAGGGTAGACGATCCGATGCCCACAGATCAGGGTTCCGCGGGAGACCACGCTCCGGGGCGTCGGAATACCTCAAGGACTTGCATGTGGCCCTAGCACATGCATGGAAGTGTGGTGCTATGTTGAAACATGCAAAACCTAGTCCCCGGGTGCATGTGTCCCCCTTCTCATGCGTGCGCTAGCTGTAACCTAAAGCTAAGGTTCTGGACTTATATAAGGGGGAAACTCCCCGTTCGGGTGAAACCGGGTAGGATAGTGCCCTACCCTTGTGAAGCACCATGGTTTTACATCATCATATTACCTAAACAAACACAAAACAAGAGAGTGCTACTCCGGGCTACCCCTGTAAGAGGGACGTCTAGGGGGGTAGACGATCCGATGCCCACAGATCAGGGTTCCGCGGGAGACCACGCTTCGGGGCGTCGGAATACCTAAAGGACTTGCATGTGGCCCTAGAACATGCATGGAAGTGTGGTGCTATGTTGAAACATGCAAAACCTAGTCCCCGGGTGCATGTGTCCCCCTTCTCATGCGTGCGCTAGCTGTAACCTAAAGCTAAGGTTCTGGACTTATATAAGGGGGAAACTCCCCGTTCGGGTGAAACCGGGTAGGATAGTGCCCTCCCCTTGTGAAGCACCATGGTTTTACATCATCATATGACCTAAACAAACACAAAACAAGAGAGTGCTACTCCGGGCTACCCCTGTCAGAGGGACGTCTAGGGGGTAGACGATCCGATGCCCACAGATGAGGGTTCCGCGGGAGACCACACTCCGGGGCGTCGGAATACCTCAAGGACTTGCATGTGGCCCTAGCACATGCATGGAAGTGTGGTCCTATGTTGAAACATGCAAAACCTAGTCCCCGGGTGCATGTGTCCCCCTTCTCATGCGTGCGCTAGCTGTAACGTAAAGCTAAGGTCCGGACTTATATAAGGGGGAAACTCCCTGTTCGGGTGAAACCGGGTAGGATAGTTCCCTCCCCTTGTGAAGCACCATGGTTTTACATCATCATATTACCTAAACAAACATAAAACAAGAGAGTGCTACTCTGGGCTACCCCTGTTAGAGGGACGTCTAAGGGGGTAGATGATCCGATGCCCACAGATCAAGGTTCCGCGGGAGACGACCCTCCGGGGCGTCGGAATACCTCAAGTACTTGCATGTGGCCCTAGCACATGCATGGAAGTGTGGTGATATGTTGAAACATGCAAAACCTAGTCCCCGGGTGCATGTGTCCCCCTTCTCATGCGTGCGCTAGCTGTAACCTAAAGCTAAGGTTCCGGACTTATATAAGGGGGAAACTCCCCGTTCGGGTGAAACCGGGTAGGATAGTGCCCTCCCCTTGTGAAGCACCATGGTTTTACATCATCATATGACCTAAACAAACACAAAACAAGAGAGTTCTACTCCGGGCTACCCCTGTCAGAGGGACGTCTAGGGGGGTAGACGATCCGATGCCCACAGATCAGGGTTCCGCGGGAGACCACGCTCCGGGGCGTCGGAATACCTAAAGGACTTGCATGTGGCCCTAGCACATGCATCGAAGTGTGGTGCTATGTTGAAACATGCAAAACCTAGTCCCCGGGTGCGTGTGTCCCCCTTATCATGCGTGTGCTAGCTGTAACCTAAAGCTAAGGTTCCGGACTTATATAAGGGGGAAACTCCCCGTTCGGGTGAAACCGGGTAGGATAGTGCCCTCCCCTTGTGAAGCACCATGGTTTTACATCATCATATGACCTAAACAAACAAAAAACAAGAGAGTGCTACTCCGGGCTACCCCTGCCAGAGGAACGTCTAGGGGGGTAGACGATCCGATGCCCACAGATCATGGTTCCGCGGGAGACCACGCTCCGGGGCGTCGGAATACCTCAAGGACTTGCATGTGGCCCTAGCACATGCATGGAAGTGTGGTTCTATGTTGAAACATTCAAAACCTAGTCCCCGGGTGCATGTGTCCCCCTTCTCATGCGTGCGCTAGCTGTAACCAAAAGCTAAGGTTCTGGACTTATATAAGGGGGAAACTCCCCGTTCGGGTGAAACCGGGTAGGATAGTGCCCTCCCCTTGTGAAGCACCATGGTTTTACATCATCATATGACCTAAACAAACACAAAACAAGAGAGTGCTACTCCGGGCTACCCCTGTCAGAGGGACGTCTAGGGGGGTAGACGATCTGACGCCCACAGATCAGGGTTCCGCGGGAGACCACGCTCCGGGGCGTCGGAATACCTCAAGGACCTGCATCTGGCCCTAGCACATGCATGGAAGTGTGGTGCTATGTTGAAACATGCAAAACCTAGTCCCGGGGTGCATGTGTCCCCCTTCTCATGCGTGCGCTAGCTGTAACCTAAAGCTAAGGTTCCGGACTTATATAAGGGGGAAACTCCCCGTTCGGGTGAAACCGGGTAGGATAGTGCCCTCCCCTTGTGAAGCACCATGGTTTTACATCATCATATGACCTAAACAAACACAAAACAAGAGAGTGCTACTCCGGGCTACCCCTGTCAGAGGGACTTCTAGGGGGGTAGACGATCTGATGCCCACAGATCAGGGTTCCGCGGGAGACCACGCTCCGGGGCGTCGGAATACCTCAAGACTTGCATGTGGCCCTAGCACATGCATGGAAGTGTGGTTCTATGTTGAAACATGCAAAACCTAGTCCCCGGGTGCATGTGTCCCCCTTCTCATGCGTGCGCTAGCTGTAACCTAAAGCTAAGGTTCCAGACTTATATAAGGGGGAAACTCCCCGTTCGGGTGAAACCGGGTAGGATAGTGCCCTCCCCTTGTGAAGCACCATGGTTTTACATCATCATATGACCTAAACAAACACAAAACAAGAGAGTGCTACTCCGGGCTACCCCTGTCAGAGGGACGTCTAGGGGGTAGACGATCCGATGCCCACAGATCAGGGTTCCGCGAGAGACCACGCTCCGGGGCGTCGGAATACATAAAGGACTTGCATGTGGCCCTAGCACATGCATGGAAGTGTGGTGCTATGTTGAAACATGCAAAACCTAGTCCCCGGGTGCATGTGTCCCCCTTCTCATGCGTGCGCTAGCTGTAACCTAAAGCTAAGGTTCTGGACTTATAAAAGGGGGAAACTCCCCGTTCGGGTGAAACCGGGTAGGATAGTGCCCTCCCCTTGTGAAGCACCATGGTTTTACATCATCATATGACCTAAACAAACACAAAACAAGAGAGTGCTACTCCGGGCTACCCCTGTCAGAGGGACGTCTAGGGGGGTAGACGATCCGATGCCCACAGATCAGGGTTCCGCGGGAGACCACGCTCCGGGGCGTCGGAATACATCAAGGGCTTGCATGTGGCCCTAGCACATGCATGGAAGTGTGGTGCTATGTTGAAACATGCAAAACCTAGTCCCCGGGTGCATGTGTCCCCCTTCTCATGCGTGCGCTAGCTGTAACCTAAAGCTAAGGTTCCGGACTTATATAAGGGGGAACTCCCCGTTCGGGTGAAACAGGGTAGGATAGTGCCCTCCCCTTGTGAAGCACCATGGTTTTACGTCATCATATGACCTAAACAAATATAAACAAGAGAGTGTTACTCCGGGCTACCCCTATCAGAGGGACGTCTAGGGGGGTAGACGATCCGATGCCCACAGATCAGGGTTCCGCGGGAGACCACGCTCCGGGGCGTCGGAATACCTCAAGGACTTGCATGTGGCCCTAGCACATGCATGGAAGTGTGGTGCTACGTTGAAACATGCAAAACCTATTCCCCGGGTGCATGTGTCCCCCTTCTCATGCGTGCGCTAGCTATAACCTAAAGCTAAGGTTCCGGACTTATATAAGGGGAAAACTCCCCGTTCAGGTGCAACCGGGTAGGATAGTGCCCTCCCCTTGTGAAGCACCATGGTTTTACATCATAAGATGACCTAAACAAACACAAAACAAGAGAGTGCTACTCCGGGCTACCCCTGTCAGAGGGACGTCTAGGGGGGTAGACTATCCGATGCCCACAGATCAGGGTTCCGCGGGAGACCACGCTCCGAGGCGTCGGAATACCTCAAGGACTTGCATGTGGCCCTAGCACATGCATGGAAGTGTGGTGCTATGTTGAAACATGCAAAACCTAGTACCCGGGTGCGTGTGTCCCCCTTCTCATGCGTGTGCTAGCTGTAACCTAAAGCTAAGTTTCCGGACTTATATAAGGGGGAAACTCCCTGTTCGGGTGAAACCGGGTAGGATAGTGCCCTCCCCTTGTGAAGCACCATGGTTTTACATCATCATATGACCTAAACAAACACAAAACAAGAGAGTGCTACTCCGGGCTACCACTGCCAGAGGGACGTCTAGGGGGGTAGACGATCCGATCCCCACAGATCAGGGTTCCGCGGGAGACCACGCTCCGGGGCGTCGGAATACCTCAAGGACTTGCATGTGGCCCTAGCACATGCATGGAAGTGTGGTGCTATGTTGAAACATGAAAAACCTAGTCCCCGGGTGCATGTGTCCCCCTTCTCATGCGTGCGCTAGCAGGAACCTAAAGCTAAGGTTCTGGACTTATATAAGGGGGAACTCCCCGTTCGGGTGAAACCGGGTAGGATAGTGCCCTCCCCTTGTGAAGCACCATGGTTTTACATCATCATATGACCTAAACAAACACAAAACAAGAGAGTGCTACTCCGGGCTACCCCTGTCAGAGGGACGTCTAGGGGGGTAGACGATCCGATGCCCACAGATCAGGGTTCCGCGGGAGACCATGCTCTGGGGCGTCGGAATACCTCAAGGACCTGCATGTGGCCCTAGCACATGCATTGAAGTGTGGTGCAATGTTGAAACATGCAAAACCTAGTCCCGGGGTGCATGTGTCCCCCTTCTCATGCGTGCGCTAGCTGTAACCTAAAGCTAAGGTTCCGGACTTATATAAGGGGGAAACTCCCCGTTCGGGTGAAACCGGGTAGGATAGTGCCCTCCCCTTGTGAAGCACGATGGTTTTACATCATCATATGACCTAAACAAACACAAAACAAGAGAGTGCTACTCCGGGCTACCCCTGTCAGAGGGACGTCTAGGGGGGTAGACGATCTGATGCCCACAGATCAGGGTTCCGCGGGAGACCGCGCTCCGGGGCGTCGGAATACCTCAAGGACTTGCATGTGGCCCTAGCACATGCATGGCAGTGTGGTTCTATGTTGAAACATGCAAAACCTAGTCCCCGGGTGCATGTGTCCCCCTTCTCATGCGTGCGCTAGCTGTAACCTAAAGCTAAGGTTCCGGACTTATATAAGGGGGAAACTCCCCGTTCGGGTGAAACCGGGTAGGATAGTGCCCTCCCGCTGTGAAGCACCATGGTTTTACATCATCAGATGACCTAAACAAACACAAAACAAGAGAGTGCTACTCTGGGCTACCCCTGTCAGAGGGACGTCTAGGGGGGTAGATGATCCGATGCCCACAGATCAGGGTTCCGCGGGAGACCACGCTCCAGGGCATCGGAGTACATCAAGGACTTGCATGTGGCCCTAGCACATGCATGGAAGTGTGGTGCTATGTTGAAACATGCAAAACCTAGTCCCCGGGTGCATGTGTCCCCCTTCTCATGCGTGCGCTATCTGTAACCTAAAGCTAAGGTTCTGGACTTATATAAGGGGGAACTCCCCGTTCGGGTGAAACCGGGTAGGATAGTGCCCTCCCCTTGTGAAGCACCATGGTTTTACATCATCATATGACCTAAACAAACACTAAACTAGAGAGTGCTACTCCGGGCGACCACTGCCAGAGGGACGTCTAGGGGGGTAGACGATCCGATGCCCACAGATCAGGGTTCCGCGGGAGACCACGCTCTGGGGCGTCGGAATACCTCAAGGAGTTGCATGTGGCCCTAGCACATGCATGGAAGTGTGGTGCTATGTTGAAACATGCAAAACCTAGTCCCCGGGTGCATGTGTCCCCCTTCTCAGACGTGCGCTAGCTGTAACCTAAAGCTAAGGTTCTGGACTTATATAAGGGGGAAACTCCCAGTTCGGGTGAAACCGGGTAGGATAGTGCCCTCCCCTTGTGAAGCACCATGGTTTTACATCATCATATGACCTAAACAAACACAAAACAAGAGAGTGCTACTCCGGGCTACCCCCGTCAGAGGGACGTCTAGGGGGGTAGACGATCCGATGCCCACAGATCAGGGTTCCGCGGGAGACCATGCTCCGGGGCGTCGGAATACCTCAAGGACCTGCATGTGGCCCTAGAACATGCATGGAAGTGTGGTGCAATGTTGAAACATGCAAAACCTAGTCTCGGGGTGCATGTGTCCCCCTTCTCATGCGTGCGCTAGCTGTAACCTAAAGCTAAGGTTCCGGACTTATATAAGGGGGAAACTCCACGTTCGGGTGAAACCGGGTAGGATAGTGCCCTCCCCTTGTGAATCACCATGGTTTTACATCATCATATGACCTAAACAAACACAAAACAAGAGAGTGCTACTCCGGGCTACCCCTGTCAGAGGGACGTCTAGGGGGGTAGACGATCTGATGCCCACAGATCAGGGTTCCGCGGGAGACCGCGCTCCGGGGCGTCGGAATACCTCAAGGACTTGCATGTGGCCCTAGCACATGCATGGAAGTGTGGTTCTATGTTGAAACATGCAAAACCTAGTCCCCGGGTGCATGTGTCCCCCTTCTCATGTGTGCGCTAGCTGTAACCTAAAGCTAAGGTTCCGGACTTATATAAGGGGGAAACTCCCCGTTCGGGTGAAACCGGGTAGGATAGTGCCCTCCCCTTGTGAAGCACCATGGTTTTACATCATCATATGACCTAAACAAACACAAAACAAGAGAGTGCTACTCCGGGCTACCACTGCCAGAGGGACGTCTAGGGGGGTAGACGATCCGATGCCCACAGATCAAGGTTCCGCGGGAGACCACGCTCCGAGGCGTCGGAATACCTCAAGGACTTGCATGTGGCCCTAGAACATGCATGGAAGTGTGGTGATATGTTGAAACATGCAAAACCTAGTCCCCGGGGGCATGTGTCCCCCTTCTCATGCGTGCGCTAGCTGTAACCTAAAGCTAAGGTTCTGGACTTATATAAGGGGGAAACTCCCTGTTCGGGTGAAACCGGGTAGGATAATGCCCTCCCCTTGTGAAGCACCATGGTTTTACATCATCATATGACCTAAACAAACACAAAACAAGAGAGTGCTACTCCGGGCTACCCCTGTCAGAGGGACGTCTAGGGGGGTAGACGATCCGATGCCCACAGATCAGGGTTCCGCGGGAGACCACGCTCCGGGGCGTCGGAATACCTCAAGGACTTGCATGTGGCCCTAGCACATGCATGGAAGTGTGGTGCTATGTTGAAACATGCAAAACCTAGTACCCGGGTGCGTGTGTCCCCCTTCTCATGCGTGTGCTAGCTGTAACCTAAAGCTAAGGTTCCGGACTTATATAAGGGGGAAACTCCCTGTTCGGGTGTAACCGGGTAGGATAGTGCCCTCCCCTTGTGAAGCACCATGGTTTTACATCATCATATGACCTAAACAAACACAAAACAAGAGAGTGCTACTCCGGGCTACCACTGCCAGAGGGACGTCTAGGGGGGTAGACGATCCGATGCCCACAGATCAGGGTTCCGCGGGAGACCACGCTCCGGGGCGTCGGAATACCTCAAGGACTTGCATGTGGCCCTAGCACATGCATGGAAGTGTGGTGCTATGTTGAAACATGAAAAACCTAGTCCCCGGGTGCATGTGTCCCCCTTCTCATGCGTGCGCTAGCAGGAACCTAAAGCTAAGGTTCTGGACTTATATAAGGGGGAACTCCCCGTTCGGGTGAAACCGGGTAGGATAGTGCCCTCCCCTTGTGAAGCACCATGGTTTTACATCATCATATGACCTAAACAAACACAAAACAAGAGAGTGCTACTCCGGGCTACCCCTGTCAGAGGGACGTCTAGGGGGGTAGACGATCCGATGCCCACAGATCAGGGTTCCGCGGGAGACCACGCTCCGGGGCGTCGGAATACCTCAAGGACCTGCATGTGGCCCTAGCACATGCATGGAAGTGTGGTGCTATGTTGAAACATGTAAAACCTAGTCCCGGGGTGCATGTGTCCCCCTTCTCATGCGTGCGCTAGCTGTAACCTAAAGCTAAGGTTCCGGACTTATATAAGGGGGAAACTCCCCGTTCGGGTGAAACCGGGTAGGATAGTGCCCTCCCCTTGTGAAGCACCATGGTTTTACATCATCATATGACCTAAACAAACACAAAACAAGAGAGTGCTACTCCGGGCTACCCCTGTCAGAGGGACGTCTAGGGGGTAGACGATCTGATGCCCACAGATCAGGGTTCCGCGGGAGACCGCGCTCCGGGGCGTCGGAATACCTCAAGGACTTGCATGTGGCCCTAGCACATGCATGGCAGTGTGGTTCTATGTTGAAACATGCAAAACCTAGTCCCCGGGTGCATGTGTCCCCCTTCTCATGCGTGCGCTAGCTGTAACCTAAAGCTAACGTTCCGGACTTATATAAGGGGGAAACTCCCCGTTCGGGTGAAACCGGGTAGGATAGTGCCCTCCCGCTGTGAAGCACCATGGTTTTACATCATCAGATGACCTAAACAAACACAAAACAAGAGAGTGCTTCTCCGGGCTACCCCTGTCAGAGGGACGTCTAGGGGGGTAGATGATCCGATGCCCACAGATCAGGGTTCCGCGGGAGACCACGCTCCGGGGCATCGGAGTACATCAAGGACTTGCATGTGGCCCTAGAACATGCATGGAAGTGTGGTGCTATGTTGAAACATGCAAAACCTAGTCCCCGGGTGCATGTGTCCCCCTTCTCATGCGTGCGCTATCTGTAACCTAAAGCTAAGTTCTGGACTTATATAAGGGGGAACTCCCCGTTCGGGTGAAACCGGGTAGGATAGTGCCCTCCCCTTGTGAAGCACCATGGTTTTACATCATCATATGACCTAAACAAACACTAAACAAGAGAGTGCTACTCCGGGCGACCACTGCCAGAGGGACGTCTAGGGGGGTAGACGATCCGATGCCCACAGATCAGGGTTCCGCGGGAGACCACGCTCCGGGGCGTCGGAATACCTCAAGGAGTTGCATGTGGCCCTAGCACATGCATGGAAGTGTGGTGCTATGTTGAAACATGCAAAACCTAGTCCCCGGGTGCATGTGTCCCCCTTCTCATGCGTGCGCTAGCTGTAACCTAAAGCTAAGGTTCTGGACTTATATAAGGGGGAAACTCCCAGTTCGGGTGAAACCGGGTAGGATAGTGCCCTCCCCTTGTGAAGCACCATGGTTTTACATCATCATATGACCTAAACAAACACAAAACAAGAGAGTGCTACTCCGGGCTACCCCCGTCAGAGGGACGTCTAGGGGGGTAGACGATCCGATGCCCACAGATCAGGGTTCCGCGGGAGACCATGCTCCGGGGCGTCGGAATACCTCAAGGACCTGCATGTGGCCCTAGCACATGCATGGAAGTGTGGTGCTATGTTGAAACATGCAAAACCTAGTCTCGGGGTGCATGTGTCCCCCTTCTCATGCGTGCGCTAGCTGTAACCTAAAGCTAAGGTTCCGGACTTATATAAGGAGGAAACTCCACGTTCGGGTGAAACCGGGTAGGATAGTGCCCTCCCCTTGTGAATCACCATGGTTTTACATCATCATATGACCTAAACAAACACAAAACAAGAGAGTGCTACTCCGGGCTACCCCTGTCAGAGGGCCGTCTAGGGGGGTAGACGATCTGATGCCCACAGATCAGGGTTCCGCGGGAGACCGCGCTCCGGGGCGTCGGAATACCTCAAGGACTTGCATGTGGCCCTAGCACATGCATGGAAGTGTGGTTCTATGTTGAAACATGCAAAACCTAGTCCCCGGGTGCATGTGTCCCCCTTCTCATGTGTGCGCTAGCTGTAACCTAAAGCTAAGGTTCCGGACTTATATAAGGGGGAAACTCCCCGTTCGGGTGAAACCGGGTAGGATAGTGCCCTCCCCTTGTGAAGCATCATGGTTTTACATCATCATATGACCTAAACAAACACAAAACAAGAGAGTGCTACTCCGGGCTACCCCTGTCAGAGGGACGTCTAGGGGGGTAGATGATCCGATGCCCACAGATCAGGATTCCGCGGGAGACCACGCTCCGGGGCGTTGGAGTACATCAAGGACTTGCATGTGGCCCTAGCAAGTGCATGTAAGTGTGGTTCTATGTTGAAACATGCAAAACCTAGTCCCAGGGTGCATGTGTCCCCCTTCTCATGCGTGCGCTAGCTGTAACCTAAAGCTAAGGTTCTGGACTTATATAAGGGGGAACTCCCCGTTCGGGTGAAACCGGGTAGGATAGTGCCCTACCCTTGTGAATCACCATGGATTTACATCATCATATGACCTAGACAAACACAAAACAAGAGAGTGCTACTCTGGGCGACCACTGCCAGAGGGACGTCTAGGGGGGTAGACGATCCGATGCCCACAGATCAGGGATCCACGAGAGACCACGCTCCGGGGCGTCGGAATACCTCAAGGACTTGCATGTGGCCCTAGCACATGCATGGAAGTGTGGTGCTATGTTGAAACATGCAAAACCTAGTCCCCGGGTGCATGTGTCCCCTTTCTCATGCGTGCGTTAGCTGTAACCTAAAGCTAAGGTTCTGGACTTATATAAGGGCGAAACTCCCTGTTCGGGTGAAACCGGGTAGGATAGTGCCCTCCCCTTGTGAAGCACCATGGTTTTACATCATCATATGACCTAAACAAACACAAAACAAGAGAGTTCTACTCCGGGCTACCCCTGTCAGAGGGACGTCTAGGGGGGTAGACGATCCGATGCCCACAGATCAGGGTTCCGCGGGAGACCACGCTCCGGGGCGTCGGAATACCTCAAGGACTTGCATGTGGCCGTAGCACATGCATGGAAGTGTGGTGCTATGTTGAAACATGCAAAACCTAGTCCCCAGGTGCATGTGTCCCCCTTCTCATGCGTGCGCTAGCTGTAACCTAAAGCTAAGGTTCCGGACTTATATAAGGGGGAAACTCCCCGTTCGGGTGAAACCGGGTAGGATAGTGCCCTCCCTTGTGAATCACCATGGTTTTACATCATCATATGACCTAAACAAACACAAAACAAGAGAGTTCTACTCCGGGCTACCCCTGTCAGAGGGACGTCTAGGGGGTAGACGATCTGATGCCCACAGATCAGGGTTCCGCGGGAGACCGCGCTCCAGGGCGTCGGAATACCTCAAGGACTTGCATGTGGCCCTAGCACATGCATGGAAGTGTGGTTCTATGTTGAAACATGCAAAACCTAGTCCCCGGGTGCATGTGTCCCCCTTCTCATGTGTGCGCTAGCTGTAACCTAAAGCTAAGGTTTCAGACTTATACAAGTGGGAAACTCCCTGTTCGGGTGAAACCGGGTAGGATAGTGCCCTCCCCTTGTGAAGCACCATGGTTTTACATCATCATATGACCTAAACAAACACAAAACAAGAGAGTGCTACTCCGGGCTACCCCTGTCAGAGGGACGTCTAGGGGGGTAGACGATCTGATGCCCACAGATCAGGGTTCCGCGGGAGACCGTGCTCCGGGGCGTCGGAATACCTCAAAGACTTGCATGTGGCCCTAGCACATGCATGGAAGTGTGGTTCTATGTTGAAACATGCAAAACCTAGTCCCCGGGTGCATGTGTCCCCCTTCTCATGCGTGCGCTAGCTGTAACCTAAAGCTAAGGTTCCGGACTTATATAAGGGGGAAACTGCCCGTTCGGGTGAATTCGGGTAGGATAGTGCCCTCCCCTTGTGAAGCACCATGGTTTTACATCATCATATGACCTAAACAAACACAAAACAAGAGAGTGCTACTCTGGGCTACCCCTGTCAGAGGGACGTCTAGGGTGGTAGACGATCCGATGCCCACAGATCAGGGTTCCGCGGGAGACCACGCTCCGGGGCGTCGGAGTACATCAAGGACTTGCATGTGGCGCTAGCACATGCATGGAAGTGTGGTGCTATGTTGAAACATGCAAAACCTAGTCCCCGGGTGCATGTGTCCCCCTTCTCATGCGTGCGCTAGCTGTAACCTAAAGCTAAGGTTCTGGACTTATATAAGGGGGAAACTCCCCGTTCGGGTGAAACCGGGTAGGATAGTGCCCTCCCCTTGTGAAGCACCATGGTTTTACATCATCATATGACCTAAACAAACACAAAACAAGAGAGTGCTACTCCGGGCTACCACTGCCAGAGGGACGTCTAGGGGGGTAGACGATCCGATGCCCACAGATCAAGGTTCCGCGGGAGACCACGCTCCGGGGCGTCGGAATACCTCAAGGACTTGCATGTGGCCCTAGCACATGCATGGAAGTGTGGTGATATGTTGAAACATGCAAAACCTAGTCCCCGGGGGCATGTGTCCCCCTTCTCATGCGTGCGCTAGCTGTAACCTAAAGCTAAGGTTCTGGACTTATATAAGGGGGAAACTCCCTGTTCGGGTGAAACCGGGTAGGATAATGCCCTCCCCTTGTGAAGCACCATGGTTTTACATCATCATATGACCTAAACAAACACAAAACAAGAGATTTCTACTCCGGGCTACCCCTGTCAGAGGGACGTCTAGGGGGGTAGACGATCCGATGCCCACAGATCAGGGTTCCGCGGGAGACCACGCTCCGGGGCGTCGGAATACCTCAAGGACTTGCATGTGGCCCTAGCACATGCATGGAAGTGTGGTGCTATGTTGAAACATGTAAAACCTAGTCCCCGGGTGCATGTGTCCCTCTTCTCATGCGTGCGCTAGCTGTAACCTAAAGCTAAGGTTCCGGACTTATATAAGGGGGAAACTCCCCGTTCGGGTGAAACCGGGTAGGATAGTGCCCTCCCCCTGTGAAGCACCATGGTTTTACATCATCATATGACCTAAACAAACACAAAACAAGAGAGTGCTACTCCGGGCTACCCTTGTCAGAGGGACGTCTAGGGGGATAGACGATCTGATGCCCACAGGTCAGGGTTCCGCGGGAGACCGCGCTTCGGGGCGTCGAAATACCTCAAGGACTTGCATGTGGCCCTAGCACATGCATGGAAGTGTGGTTCTATGTTGAAACATGCAAAACCTAGTCCCCGGGTGCATGTGTCCCCCTTCTCATGTGTGCGCTAGCTGTAACCTAAAGCTAAGGTTCCGGACTTATATAAGGGGGAAACTCCCGTTCGGGTGAAACCGGGTAGGATAGTGCCCTCCCCTTGTGAAGCACCATGGTTTACATCATCATATGACCTAAACAAACACAAAACAAGAGAGTGCTACTCTGGGCTACCCCTGTCAGAGGGACGTCTAGGGGGGTAGACGATCCGATGCCCACAGATCAGGGTTCCGCGAGAGACCACGCTCCGGGGCGTCGGAGTACATCAAGGACTTGCATGTGGCCCTAGAACATGCATGGAAGTGTGGTGCTATGTTGAAACATGCAAAACCTAGTCCCCGGGTGCATGTGTCCCCCTTCTCATGCGTGCGCTAGCTGTAACCTAAAGCTAAGGTTCTGGACTTATATAAGGGGAAAACTCCCTGTTCGGGTGAAACCGGGTAGGATAGTGCCCTCCCCTTGTGAAGCACCATGGTTTTAAATCATCATATGACCTAAACAAACACAAAACAAGAGAGTGCTACTCCGGGCTACCCCTTTCAGAGGGACGTCTAGGGGGGTAGACGATCTGATGCCCACAGATCAGGGTTCCACGGGAGACCACGCTCCGGGGCGTCGGAATACCTCAAGGACTTGCATGTGGCCCTAGCACATGCATGGAAGTGTGGTGCTATGTTGAAACATGCAAAACCTAGACCTAAACAAACACAAAAAACTATATTGGTCAACACTCATCCGGGGTCGGTCAACGGGGTAGATATACGGGGAGGAACAAACTAGGGTCTATATTTTATATGAAATAAATGAAAAGGGGAGGAACAAAATATAATTAAATCTATCAAGTAGAACCCAATATAAAATTAAATATTTTAAATAGGAGCAAATAAAAAAGGGACCAAATAAAGGAAAAAAACAGAGGAGGCTGTGCCGACGGCTATGCCGTCGGCGTAGGCCCATTCTTTTCCTTAGACCAGCCCGGCCCAACCGGCGCTCGAGCTGGCCCTTTCTCCCACTCTCCCCCTTCCCTAGCTCGTCTCCAACCCTGCGTCGCCGCCGACCTGCCCGCGCCGCCGCCGCCGTCCCTGACCCGCTTCCTCCCGAGCCACCCCGTCCACCCCCGAGCCACCTACCCCCGTCCCTGACCCCCGAGCCACCACCCCGCCGCCACGCATCCACCCCCGAGCCCCCACCCCGCCGCCGCCACCGTGCATACCCTGCGCCGCCCCGAGCCACCCCGAGCCACCCCCTCTGCCCTCCTCCCCGAGCCTCCTCTGCCCTCCTCCCCGAGCCACCCCGACCCTCCTCCCTGCGCGTCCACCCCGAGCCACCCACGACCCTCCTCTGCCCTCCTCCCCCCGTTCATGCCCTCCTCCCCCGTCCTTGACCCGTCCCTGCCCTCCTCCCCCTGTCCCTGCCTTCCTTCCCCTGTCCCTGCCTTCCTCCCCCTATCCTTGCCCTCCTCCCCCCGTCCCTGCCCTCCTCCCCCCGTCCCTGACACGTCCCTGCCCTCCTCCCCCCGTCCCTAACCCTCCTCCCCCCCCCGTCCCTGCCCTCCTCCCCCCGTCCCTGACCCTCCTCTGCCTTGTCTGACTCGTGCGTGCCCCAGGGCCCTCCCTGCTGCAGGTCGCGCAGCCCCTACACCGGCCACGTCGCCGGAGCTCCCTACAGGTCGAGTCGGGCCGGCCCCTGCCTTGTCCCGCTCGCGCTCTCCCTTGCCGGAGCTCCCAGGTAAATCCAACACACTTCTCTGTTTTAGGTAGTTAAGGTAGTATAGGGTAGTTTTAGTTAGGTAGTTAAAGTAGTATAGGGTAGTTTTAGTTAGGTTAGATAAATTATGTGAGCTAAATAGGTTAATTTTATTTTATTTGTCTTTACAATCTGTAGACTTTTAGGTGGACAGCCCCGTCGGAGAGGTCGCCGTCCCGGAGGTCGTGATCGGAGGTCACCGTTGGAGAGTTCGCCCTTCCACTGCCCGATCTTCCTTGACTATTCGCTCACGCTTCGAGGGTATAAATCTTGCGCTTATCTTGTAATGTACCTAGGTATTTATTTTGTGTCTAGATCACCAAGTCAGTTGCGAAACCTAGGTGTCTCCCGTTCAAAAGGGTTACACGAATAAATATGCATTCGATTGCATATTTAAAAATGTAACTCTTTTGGATTGTCCACAATTTTTGGACAGCCGGAGGATGTGTAGATTGGGTACGCTCTCCACGGTCTACCCCGAACCGAGACAGGATTTCGGCGGTGCCTCCCTGTTGTTCTCCGGATGCACAATTCTCTCGGCATTTTTAGCGGGACATGTATCGGGAGAATAGCGGGGAGGTGCGGCCGAAATTTTGTCTCGGTTTGGGGTTGACCGTGGAGAGCGTATCCAATCTACACATCCTCGGGTGGGATTAGGACATATCTTTTCCTATTAGACATGTTAGGTGTATGCATGGAATAACAACGTAAAATTTGTGTATTTAGTTTGATGTCATTAATTAATATGAAATGTTGAATTTGTATTGTGGCTCTCGATGAAGCAGAGGATGGCTGGTAATGGTTGGATGCACAGTGGTCATATTAGTGCGCTTGAAAGAACAGACGAGTGGGTATGGAAGACCAATTTTCTGGTGAAGGAGTTAGCGCGTGGTTCAAAGGTAGTTCATCCAAGGTGTCCTTGTGCTCATTGCATGAGGCTTCGTCGTCAGACAAAGGATGATATGAGTAAACACCTTTGGCAGTATGGGTATATGCTTGACTACGAGCCTTTGGTCGACTTTTCTCAGTACGAACGTGATAGAGATGAGGTGATGCGACAACGGATTGATGGCATTGAGGACGATGAGATTATAAACTTGCTAGAGGATTTTCGCAATGCCGACATGCCAGATTCGCCACCTCCACAGGAGGAACCGGAGGAACTAGGTGAACCGGAGGCAACCGCGAAGGCCTTCCTTGATATGATGGCCTCGGCTAAGAGGCCTCTATATCCGGGTGCGAAAGTGTCTCAACTCGATGCCATCTTGCAAATACTAGCCGACAAGTCCCAGTACGCCACCACCCGAGCAAGTTTTGAACGTAATTTGTTTACGTATGGTAACATGCTGCCCGAAGGGCATTGTCTACCTAAAAGCATGTACGAATGCCGGAAAATCATGAAAGTGCTCACCATGGATTATGTAAAGATAGATTGTTGTCCAACAGGCTGTCTTTTGTTTTGGAAACAGTTTGAGGATGACAAGTACTGCAGCAAGTGTGGGGCCTCTAGGTATCATGAGAGAAAGGGACATGATGGTCAGATGACACAGTCAAATGTCGCCGTGAAGATTCTTCGTTATCTCCCATTCATAAAAAGAATCCAGCGGCTTTACATGACCGAGGAGACTGCCACATAGATGAAGTGTCACAAGACAGGGAAGAGATGCCATGACGAGCACGGACATGAAATGATGGGACATCCATCTGATGGTAAGGCATGGAAGAACTTCGATGCAAAACACGAGGCATTCGCAAGTGATGCTCGGAATGTCAGAATTGCGATAGCAACCGATGGATTCAATCCATATGGTATGTCGACGGCCTCTTACAGCTGCTGGCCTGTGTTTGTTATTCCGCTCAATCTCCCTCCCGGAGTCCTAATGCAAAGGAATACCATATTCTTGTCGCTTGTAATTCCAGGGCCTGAATACCCGGGGAAAAATTGAGTGTCTACATGCAGCCGCTTATTGATGATTTGAACCACTCTTGGCACCACGGGACGTTGACATATGACCGAGCATCTAAGACAAACTTCCTCATGAGAGTTTGGTACCAGTATTCCATGCATGACATGCCCGGCTACGCCCTATTTTGCGGGTGGTGTACATCCGGTAAGTGGCCTTGCCCAGTTTGAAGGCTCCAACTTGAGTTCTTTTGGCTAAGCGCGGGTGGCAAGTATGTCGCCTTTGACAAAAATCGACCTTTCCTCAAAAGAGGGCACCGGTTCAGACGAGACAAAAAGAACTTCATGAAGGCGTAGTTGTGAATGAAGAGAAAGCGATACCAATGTTTGATGGTGTAGCTGTTAAAGCCGAGCTACTTGCTTTGAAGCGTACTGAGATTCCTGGCCCACAATTTGAGGGATATGGTAAAACGCACAACTGGACTCACGAGGCAGCCATAACGAAGCTCGAGTATTACAAGGACCTCGAACTTCCCCATAACATCGATGTGATGCATACTGAAAAGAATGTAGGAGAGTCCCTCTTTCACACAATTTGCAACATTCCTGGAAAGTCAAAGGATAATGTCAAGTCTAGGGTCGATGTTGAGAAGCTATGTGATAGGAAGAAACAACACATGCAGCCTCCTAACCGCAATCGAAGAAATTGGTTCAAGTCGCATGCCATCTTCTGCCTTGATAGTGACCAAAAGAAGGAGTCATTCAGGTGGCTTATGTATGTCGTGATGTTCCCTGATGGTTATTGTTCAAATATGAGTAAGGGAGTCAATCTTGCGACGGGAAAAGTCACCGGCCTAAAGAGTCATGACTATCATATATGGATTAAGCGGCTGATACCGGTGATGGTTCGAGGGTATCTCCCCGATCATGTATGGCGAGTGCTCGCGGAGTTGAGCCATTTCTTTCGCACTTTGTGTGCTAAGCAGGTATCTCCCGAGCTGATTGAGAGGCTGCAGGAACTAGTGCCAGAGTTGCTATGCAAGTTGGAGACGATCTTTCCGCCAGGATTTTTTACTCCGATGGCACATCTCATCGTGCACCTCGCGAACGAGGTACTTTTGGATGGACCAGTGCAGTTTTGTTGGCAGTTCTGTATTGAGAGAGAGTTTAAGTATATTCGAATGAAATGTGGAAACAAAAGTAAGATTGAAGCATGCATAGCTGAGGCAACTCTGATCGGGAAGATAGCAGACGTCACGACAAAGTACTATGCCGATGATGTTCCCACTCTGCATAACCCGATCACTCGGTACAATGTCGACGAGCTGGAGGAAGACCCCAAGATCGCACTCTTTCAATCTCCCGGTGGCAAGTCCGGTGCTGGAAAAGAGTACATATTGAAGCCGGAAGAAAAGGAGGGCATAATGTTCTATGTGCTCATGAACATGAAGCATGAACTTATCGGTTTCATGAGGTAAACTGATAAACAAATTACCTATTGCAACTAGTAACTCGATTTTGGTCTAATACGTGTTTACTCCTTTTAGCCAATTCAAGGATGAACAGTGGTCGGAAACAAGGGATCCCAGTGTCACGGAGCTGGACACTCTTCTAAAAGTTGGTGCCCCTCGGCGTAGCTGGCGACTGTGCCGACGGCTAGGCCGTCGGCGTAGACGCACACGTGGCGGACCGATGGAGTTGCCTAGGCTGGGCTGTGCCGACGGCCAGGCCGTCGGTGTATCGGCGCACGCGGCCGTTACCGTCGACGCCGTCGCCTGACACGCGGGTCCCGCTAGGAGGATGATACGCCGAGGGGGAGCTCCTGTGCCGACGGCCATGGTCCTATGCCGACCAGGTTCTGCGCCGAGGGCGATACGCCGACGGTTACCGTTGGCACAGCCTGTGCCGACGGCTTTGTCTGGCTGTGCCGATGGCTGCCAGCCCTCGGCGTAGTCAACGTTTCCTCTAGTGATTTATATTTTAATCTTATATTAAATCTTAACTGTTAATTATAGATCTAATGGTTAATATAATTTAGATGACGTGGATCAACCTTATATTTCTTTTAGTATATAATAGATAGATGCGCATTTGCGAGGCCCACCCTGCTAGTTAAAAGAAAGGCACTTTGTGTCTACTATCTTGTAAAAAAAATGAGCCTATAACGGGATGCGAGGGCTGTGTGTGCCTATAAAGTTTGCATCCGATGGTGTCATCTAAGCACACCAACACAAAGAGTACCCACCAGGCCACGACTGAAGAAGAATAGTTCTTCTGTTGACGATGGTGGCGAGGACTGGCAGCATCGCCTTTTTCGGGACCTACAGGCCGCCGGTGCCCCTGGACATCTTTTCACGCTCTTCGTCCGGGGATGAGGATGAGCTGCTCCTCACCGACGGCGAGTCGTACAACCAGAACGGGCAGCCCATCCCGGAGGGGGCGCTGGGCGAGCTCTTCTCGTTCCTGGTCGGCAACAAGCCCGAGCTCGTATCCGACTGCGGGACTAGCAGGCCGGACGAGGGCCTACTGTTCGTCTCCGAGAGGGACCACGGCCTGGAGACGCTGCACGTAGCGCTGCGCTTCAACGCGGCCGGTGGCGAGGCAGCGAAGGTGAAGGTGCTGCGCCTGGCGGACATCTACGGCGAGGAGATCTTCGGCGGCGCGCGCATGGAGGACAGCGGCTGCTTCGCCGGAGGCTTCAAGGGGCGCGCTGGCTCCGTGGGCCACTCGCTGGTGTACGTGTCCACCAAGGAGACGGTGAGAGATCGGCGCACCCCGTGGACCGTGGTGTACAAGACGAGCCTCGCGGACGGCAAGACGGAGCGCCTCACTCCACCAGGTCCGGCGGTACTCTCTCTGCAGTCTCGTCTTGCCCGCTGCGGCTCCTAACAACATATACTGTATATATTGGCTGCGCTGGTTTGCAGGTCAGTATGATCTGAAGCCGGCCGTGTCGCCGTCCGGGAAGATGGTGGCGGTGGCCAACTTCAGATTCAACGAGTGGACGGGCGAGATCGAGCACCTCAAGACCGACATAGTGGTGATGAACGTGGACCGGAAGTCGCAGGGCGGCCTGGGCCGGCGGATCCTCATCAAGGACGCCGGCTGGCCGACTTGGGGCAGCGACAACGTCATCTTCTTCCACCGAGGGACCGACACGGTCCTCGAGAACGGCACGACCGAAACGTCGTGGCGCGTGTACCGGTACAACCTCGCCCTCGGGAAGGAAGACGCGGAGATACCATCGAGGAACGCCGAGTGCTTCAAAGCCGTCACTCCGGCGGCCATGGGCGAGGGCAAGGTGGCCGTGGCCACCATCCGGAAGAAGTCCGGCTTCAGCGACGTCCGCGGGGTGGAGCAGTACCGGCACATCGAGGTCTTCGACCTGGCGGGGCTCGACAAGCCGGTGGATATCACCCGTACGAGGCGGCCCAAGGCGGACCACTACAGCCCCTTCGTGGTGGGCGAGGGCGACGGCACCCGCGTCGGGTACCACCGTTGTAGAACGGACAAGCTCGTCAAGCCGGAGGAGGAGGAGGAAGACGAAGAAGAGGATGAGGACGACGAAGAAGAGGAGGAGGAGGAGGAGGAGGAGGAGGAGGAGGAGGAAGCTGTTGCCCCCAGGAAATTCGACAAGGTGAAGCCCCCTGCGACGCACACGGACGTCGGGCTGTTCAGGGTGTCCGGGGTGTTCCCGACCATCTCCACGGACGGCAAGAAGATTGCCTTCGTCGACAACGACTTCAAAGAAGTGTGGCTTGCCGACGGCAACACCGTGCGCATGGTCCATAGGGTAGGTACCAAGGGAACCCACACCGCTCCTCTGCTAGCTGCTTCTCGATCGATCGTCTAGCTCACTGGTGACTGGTGTGATTATTATTCAGGTGGAAGAAGACAAGACCATCTTCTCGACGTCGTGGAACCAGAACGTCGGGATGGACACGCTGTACGTCTGCAAGGGGCCGGCCTTCAGCGCCGACAAGCCGGTGGACATCATCAAGTTGAAAGGCGTGTCAGAGAAGGCCCTCCCGCGCAACATTAATCTCACCGACCCCGACGGCGGCTTCAACAACGCGTTCCCGTCCAGCAGCCCCGACGGGAAATGGCTCGTCTTCCGGTCGACGAGGGACAGGCTCTTCGTACCCGACAAGGCTCGCACGGCGGAGGAGAACGACATGGCGCGGAAGGCCCAGAGGAAGTTCAAGAACCTCTTCATCGTGGACACCGAGTTTGGGGAGTCCAATGGCAAGAAAGCAATCCAGCTGACCGACGGCGAGTGCACGGACACCCACTGCAGCTGGTCGCCCACCATCACCACGAACTGGATCGTCTACTCCTCCACGCGCGACAAGCCCAAGGAGGGCGTGCCGCCCACGGACCAAGGCCTCGACCCCGGCTACTTCGCCGTCTATCTCGTCTACTTCGACGAGGCCCAGCTCAGGCAGGGCCAGCGCCCGGCGCCCGTGCGCGTCGTCCGGAGCTCGCCCTCCCTTGCCGGACACATCAACCACCCCGTGTTCAGCCCCGGCACGACGAGCATCGTCTTCGCCGCCGACCTCGCCGCGGTCTCCGCCGACCCCATCTCCATGCCGCTCTTCATCCACTCCGTCAGGCCCTACGGCGACATCTTCGCCGTCGAACTCCGCGACACCAAAGACATCACCAAGAACCAGGACATCGACGAGTACCACCGCATCACCCACAGCCGCTACGAGTACTCCACGCCGGCATGGGCCGCGCTGGCAGACGGCTGCACCGACCTCACCGCCATGTGCGAGAAGATCAACAGCAAGGTCACCCGCACGGCGCAGCCCGCGTGCCCGTACGCCTACCGCCCACAAGGAGAGACACCGCAGATGACGGGACACCTCATCCTCGAAAAGAGGTGTTGCTAGCTCACACACATTTCTTTCCTTCCAGCCCACTGAATAAACAACAAGTCGTGCGCGTCTTCCATTGCTAGCTCCTTCGTCGCCACATCTACAAGATCCACCGCTCCTCGATATCCACGCTGTTTGATATGTAAACGTAATCGTTAATTGCTCCGTCAATCTTTTATGTTTCTCTCTCTATATATATCATCTCAAGCGTGTCTATTTTTTTCTTGATCTGGTTATGACTTTTGATTTGAAATTTTGTACTCCCTTCGATTCATATTACTTATCGTTAAAATGGATATATTTAGCACTAAAACATATTTAGATATATAAATTTTAATGATAAATAATATAGATCGAAGGGAATAGCATGTTAGATATGAGTACTATCTATTCAAAGACTTGTTTTCAGATTTTTCTATAAAAAAAAACTTTTCAGGTTGTGAATTGAAGTTGGGTGCATCGGGTGCACAAATTCCTTTGTTTCACTGGATATATACGTTCTCTCCTTCAATCTGTTTATGTTTCTCTCCATATCATCTCATCATATTACCGAAAACGCTGCCTCTATATATGGTGGCCGCCGGACTCTATCAAAAGTTTTTATCCGGTCAATGCCATGGACTACTTTTGCCGAGGGATCAAGATATAACCCTCGATATAGATATATAGGGTCCATCCAACGCTCAACAAAGGAATTGGTGCACCCGACTCCGGTTCACAACCTTTAAATTTCTTTTTAAAAAGTCTAAAAACAAGTTGGGTTAAAATTTCCGGCTGTCTTGCCTTAGTTGAGTGAGGACGATGCTCTCGATAGGTTAACATTGCTGCATTCAACACACATGTTTCTTTTACTTGTTTTGTTTTTAGCTAGAATTTCTCAAGCCGTGTCTAATAGTTGATTATATGTTGTTTTGTTTTGTGCAGCAAGCCCCAAGCATGCTCATGATGCCCAGACTGTACAGCAAGGCATCCTCATGTGACTATGTCGCCAATGGGTAAGCCTACTAAGCATGCCCCAAGAATGGAGTACCTTTTAATTCATCAAAGGAGGCATGTTGAAAAATCTAGCAAATATGTGGATCTATGAGTGTTGCCTTGTCGTGCCCGTTGAGTCGAGTGCTCCTCTTTTTATTTTATTTTTCCAAATTTTCTTTATTGACCATGTTGTGTTCTTCTTCAAGCACAAGGGGTGCCTAAATGACAGGCCAAATTTGCTGTACTAATTCGAAGATGGAGGACCCATGAATAAGTGAGACAAAGGTCATGGCTCTGTCATGGTCCCTTGGTGAGATTGGTGAGCTTTGAGGTCAAAGCTGGTGGAGGTTATAGTTGGTGATCTTGGTTCTATTTGGTCATGTGCTTGATGTGCTCAAATTTCTTGGATGTGTGAGCTTGTTGTGCTAAACTGGGGCTTATAGCTCCTATGCGACGTCTTTACGTGGAATTGGAAGGCAAGCGACATCGTTGCAAAGAATAGCTCGCATGCGACACTTCTGAAGCGGCAAATAGCTCCCGTGCGACACTTCTACTTAACCCCATGAGACCGTCAACGAATTCGAATCAGCTGAGCACAGTAGGACCCACAGCCCCTCCACGTCACGGCGGAACTCACCTGATGTCCACCTCATATCGTGGGACCCACCCTGTGGTTGAAGAGAGCCGTTGGCCCCGATCCGTCCCCGCACCCGAGCACTCCCGCCATCGTTCCAGCATCTCATCCCCTTCCGTTTTCTTCTCCGGCGAGCAAGTGCGGCAACACCGGCGAGGGATGTCGAGCTCTGCTTCCTCCCACCTCTCATGGCCTCGGTATGGTGCGGTGCCGATGAGGAGGTGCCCCGATTGCCTCCGTACCGCGCCCCTGAAGCGGCTTGTCACATCCACCGACAAGAACGGCAACATTGGCCGGGAATTTGTGAAGTGTGAGAGCAAGCCCGAGCCGGGAAAGGTGAGATCTGAGTGTTCCGAGCACCAATTTCTCGCTTTTCTTTCATGCATTTCATCGAATTTGGGATTTAGGGCTCATCTCTGCGATTTCAGGAACTGCCAAAATGTGGGTATTTTGAGTGGCTTGATGAGTACATCGAGCGAATTGGGGTGGAAGTAGCATCCTGGGAGCTCGAAAACCCGTCCGTGGTGGAGCAACTGGGATGTGGCAACCCCATTTCCGCTGGTACTACGGTGGATGCGGAAGTGAAGGCCAAGCTGAAGAAGATGAACAAGCAGCTAAGGAAAATCATCAAATTGAAGAAGTAGGACAATCTGATGGCCAGTTTTTTTATTTTTGTGTAATTTCTCTCGGATTAGTTTATCTCCTGATCGTTAGTCATTAGACAGTGCAGTCAGTGTTCGAGTGATGCTTTGTAATGGATGTAATGGTCTATGTATTTGGCTTGAATAAAATGCAACACAAATTCGGGCTAATTTTGAGCTGCTCTGTTTTCGAAATCAGTGTTCCTTCAGTTTCGTTAGTGTTCCTTTTATCAGTGTGCAAGGGGCGCCCGTGTGCAGGGGAGGGGGAGGGGTTGAAAAGTCAAAAAAACCAATTGACGAGGATTGAAAAAGGCCAGGCCCAAATAGAACTTAGCCAGGCCAAAATGGTCGTATCCAGGTCCAATAGTAACTATATGTTGATTGGGAAAAAAGGTACTCACGTTACAATCTAAATAGGGTTGTGTGGATCTGCAAATACTCGTGCTCAGGTCGCAATCTTTTTTTTTTTCGAAAGTAAATATATAAATGGAGTTCAAGGGCATCCATTTAACTAACATAACTTGGGCGCTCCTTTAACTTATGTAAATATGTAAATATCTTGTTTGAAAATGAACCATGTGTTGTTTAAAAATAATCAACCATTATTACGTTAACTTATTCTTCCTTTTGAGTTTTTCTAATTTCACTCATTTTATAAATATTGCACGAGTATTATATGAGAACTTGTTTTTGTGTCTTTTGTTTTATGCACTTGTTGTTTTGGGTGTTTTGACAAATGACAATATAATAAAACACAGATTACAATAAAACAAGGGGATAGATAATATTGGGATAACATTCCTTATATTAGATAGCCCGATCGATAACATTGGGATAACATTACAATAAAAAGAAAAAAGTACAATAATATAGAAGGGAATAGGCGTCCCGCCTAAACCCGGGCTAGCCCCTAAACCCTAACCCTAGCTACCCTACTCCATCAGCGGTGGAGGCGGTGACGGTGCCGCCGCCCTCCGAGCCGCCGCGGCATTCCAGTCCGCCAGCCTCTCCCGCTGCTCCTTCTTCCGCTGCTCCTCCTGGAAGGCCCAGCGATTGGCCTCCCGTCGTTCCTCATCCTCCCGTCTGCGCCTTTTCTTCAAGGCGCGCTGGGCCTGCTTCTCCTCCCACCTGGCGTAAGCAGCCTCCTCCTTTGCCTCCTGCTTCTCCGCCGCCTTCCAGTATGCTTCGGAGGGGCCGTCGTCGGGGAGGTTGCCGCCGCCGGGGACTGGGTTGTGGACGAAGGGGCCCTCCGCCCAGGGGCAGGGCGGGGCTTTGCGTCGCCCCCCCCCCCCTTTTTGCCACGCTTGGGGCGCGTGGGCGCCTCCTGCTCCCAGACCTGCTTGTGGTCCGGGTGGTTGTCCTCATCGCTAACTTCGCTCTTGGAAGGGAAGCGGAGGGGGGAGGTCGCCATGGTCGAGTGTTTTGGGGGCTAGGAGGAGGCAAAGGGACGGGCTCGAGAGGTTGAAGATGAGGGGAAAGATGAGATGAGGAGGCAAAGGCGTTTTGCCTATTTATTGAGGGCGGGGCGTGAAGGGCGGCGTGGGAATCCAGCGTTGGCGCAGCCGCGTGCGCTGCGTTGCGTGTGGGCAGCGGACGTAGCCGCGTGCGTGATCAATGCAAAAGAGAGAAAAAAATTGCTAGGATGAGACGTGACCCCTGCACCGTCGCCCCCGCCCCTGAATGCATGCATGCATTAATGCGAAAGAGAGAAAAAACGTCCAAGGTAGTTGTTCATTGACAGTGAAAAATAAAAGAGAAAATAGAATTTAGCCTTGATTTACTCGGTAATAAATGCAGGAATCTAGTACCAAGATATTCGTTCGTTTTTACACACTACATGCAACAAACTCGTTCGTTTTTACACACGCAAGAAAAATCGGTGGGAGTAATCAGAGGGATGTCAATTGGAGGGAATAGAGGGAGTATGAAACTAAGTTTATAATATTTTAGATTTTGATTTTTTTTCTTATATACGTAGTCAAAGTTGATATTTTAGATTTATAAATATTGACTTTTTGTATGGTGCATGAACCGGATGGGAGTAAGTTTGACTGAAGAAAGTTGTTCGACGTACACTTATTTAATGCGACGGATGGAGTAAATACGCTGCAGCGCTGTTGCACGCAAAATAGCTAGACTGCGACGCGAGAGGCAGCTGCATAGCATGCATGCATGGTGCAGCCCGCCCCGCCCAGCGCCCTCGCATGCCACGCTCGGTCCAACGGTCAATGGAGTGTGCCACGCTGTACGTTATATTTATTACATATTTTAGATTTTGATATTTTTTCTTAGGCTGGTCATAGTGATATGCATACTCCCTCTGTCCACAAATAAGTGTACGTTTGGCTTCAAAATTTATCCACAAAAAGTGTACTTCTACCTTTCCAATGCATTTTAAATTAGAAAAAATTGCTTCACGGAAATCAAGTCCAATAACATTTAGCAAATGGTCTCTTCAATTTATTTGCGGACGGAGGGAGTATGTGGGAGTAACTTAGATGTGGTATCATGCATATGTTAATAGTCTAAATTACTACTCCATAGTGCAAAATAACATAGATGTGGTATCATGCAAAGTCCCATTTATTACAATGAACCTGAGGGGAGTAAGTTTGACTGAAGAAAGTTGTTAGACGTACACTTATTTAATGCGATGGAGGGAGTAAATACGCTGCAGCGCTGTTGCACGCAAAATAGCTAGACTGCGACGCTAGGGGCAGCTGCATGCATGGTGCAGCCCGCCCCGCCCAGCGCCCTCGCATGCCACGCTCGGTCCAACGGTCAATGGAGTGTGCCACGCTGTACCTTATCTGTTCATGGAAAAACGATGAAGCCAATCAGATTCCAGAATCATCCATCCCACGGATCGCCAAGAGCTAGCCGCGAAATCCTTCTAAGAGACGTCAACCAATCAGGTTGCAGAACAAGCCCTTCCACGGATCGCCCAGAGCCACCCGCGGAATCCTTCTAGAAGACGTGATCGGACGGCCACAATGTCGCGCTAGGGTTAGATCTACGTTCCTAATTCGGCCTTAGGGTTAGCTGGGTTTAGGATGCAGTCAACGGGGTTTCACAAGTTTGACCGGACATTCAAATGTGAATAACTAATTCAAAAAAAATCAAAAAAATACAAAACCTTCGCATTGTGTCATGTTATGTGACATAGTTGTGAGGAAAAATATCAAACTTGGTCTATTGATCATATTTCAAAAAACCCTTCATAAAATGACCTATCTCCTCCGAGGTTTTCTGGCTTTCGGGTCAAATGATCAATGATATGGCTAGAATCAAGGCATAGTTTGTGATAATGTGCCCATATTGGGCATACATGTCTATAATGGGATGACTAACAATGTTGTAGCATAAAGTTTTCCTTTTCGACGCACAGAAAATCCATTTTCTATTTTCTGAGTGCCGAAAGAGGGGGGGATTTGTGAAGCAACCACCAAATTGAAGTTTTAAAATGGTAACATCCTATTTTTAAAAAATACTAGACCACCTAGCATGTACAATTTCCCAACTTGAGTATCTCAAACCTTTTATTCCATCCCTGGTGAAAAAGACAAATCCTGCCGAATCGGTTGGAAGTGGGTAAGATATGAACTACAGGTACATGATTTCATGCTGATGATTTTTTGTAAAAATCATTTTTAGGTTCACAACATGCTATTTCATCAGAGATCCAATGCTAGTTTTGTGAGCCTTAGCCCCTATCTAAGAATATTTATGAAAACCCTTCAAAAAGTTTGACCAGACATTCAAATGTTCATAACTAATTCAAAAACAAATCAAAAAATACAAAACCTTCGCATGGTGTCATGTTATGTGACATAGTTCTGAGGAAAAATACCAAACTTGGTTTTAGAAATGGTCGAAAAAAACTTGCTTAGAAATGGGGTGGTTTACCCTAGCTTTGGAGCCCATTTCTACCACATTTTGGGTGAGGGTGAGTTGTACTTCACAAAAGGGATCAGGGTGAGGATGAGTTGTATTGTACATATGAGAAAAACATTGTAAGCTCATACAAACATAGAAAAGTGACATAGCTACATTTGTTGAAATTCAAATTTACCATCATATTTGATTTTTGTCCAAATTATCAACAAGTGACAAATTATTATAATAACAAATGTTTACAACAACAACTGCCAAATTATTACAATAATAAATGTTTACAACAACAAGTGCCAAATTCAAAGTCTATTTCTTTTGGCTCTTCTTACCCCTCGTTTTCTTCTCCTTCACAAGTTTCACACCACACAACAGGTTTATGCTCTTCTTTTTCTTACCATTACCATCTGGCCTCCCCACAGCACGTCCAAGAGTCTCCTTCACCTCCTGCACCTCCTCAACAACCTCATGATCATGATCCAGAGCCTCATCAACATGGTCACTTTGCACCAGAGCCTCAACAACATGGTCAGTTTGCACCAGAGCCTCAACAACAGGCTCATTTTGCACCAGAGCCTCAACAACAGGCTCATTTTGCACTAGAGCCTCAACAACAGGCTCATTTTGCCCCTCATTTTTCACCAGAGCTTCCAAATCAGAAACGGTGTGCCCTAAAGCCTCAACAGTTTGCACATCATCCTCCAAAACAAGTTCAGATTGCACCTCAGCAGCACCAAACATGATCTGGTTAGTTCTCTTCTTTCTTTGGCCATTGATTCTTGCCCTTTTCACTAGCCAGCATTCGTCAACAACAAGAGGTGGGCCTTTTTCTCCATGCTTCCTCCTGAAAACAAGCAAGTTAGCTGGGGGAGAAAATCATCAACAAGAAATGGGATAGATTTTGGATGAACATACTTTGGCTTTTCAGCAGTGTATCTGCACATGGTAGAGCCAGCTCGGTGTCCAAGTTCTTCACACAGTTGCATCTATTTTTGTTACCTTTTTGGGCCCTTTTTGGCTTGGCATCTTTCTTTTCATCTTTCTTTCCCTTCTTGCTGCTCCCACCTTTCTCAAACCAAGCCTTGAATCTACTCTGCTTGGTCCTGCCAGCCTTTCTTTTCATCAAAGGAGGACACAAGGAGAACTAAATGTCCACTTCAGGCCACTGAGACTGATCTGTAAGTGCTGGAATTGGTGTTCCATATGCAGCCTTGAATTTTGCTACAGAATAATACTCATGCAAATATGGGTGCATATTTAGCTTGTGTTTGGAGGCCAAGAAAAGTATGGCATGCTCACAAGGCTTCCCAGTGTGTTGCCACTCAAGGCATGTGCATTCATGCAATTGAGTGTCAACAACATGCCTCCTGCCAGTCTTTGTATCTCTGACTTCAGCACCCCACAATGAGGATTTCTCAACACGCAAATGTGCAAGATTTCTGCTCCTGTTGACCACCTGCTGCACAACATCAGGAAGCTTATCTCCTTGAAGAACATCACCAAGCCTTCTTCTCAATTCCCATAACCTCATGATCATGATCCTGATCTGGTCAACCATGTCATGGACAGGCAAGTCTTTTAACTCCTTCACTTTGTTGTTGAAACTTTCTACCAAATTATTGTTGATATGATCACATTTGATGGCAGTGTTAAAACTAGACCTGTACCATAAAAGAGAATGATAGGTTTCCAACCATGTACAAAACTTGACCCTATCCTCCTCAGAGCATGCCGCCTTAATCTTCTCAAGGTGATATAATGTGTCTGCATGGTGTAAGATCTTGCTGCTGGCCACTTGCGTCCAAAATCATCTCCTCTGAATTTTTTGATCAAATTCATCCACATATGGCCGAAGCACTCCCTCTGCTCAGCATGAGGGAAAACAATCTTCACTGCATTTTCTAAACCTTTACATGCATCTGTGTGCACTGCCAATGGAGAGACTGGCCCTATGCATCTTTTCAACTGCATCATGAACCATGTCCATGATGCCTCTGTCTCAGACTGAAACATGCCAATAGCTACAGGGAACATCCAATTGTGTCCATCTAAAGCATTGCATGATGCTAGTTGACCATTCCACTTTCCAGTCAAGAAAGATGAGTCTATACTCAAATATGGACGGCACCCTGCTTTGAAGCCATCGATGCAAGGCTTTAAAGCCATGAAGAATTTAGAGAAGAAGACTTTCCCATCAGCTGTTACCTCAGTATCTATCTCCACAACACTGCCAGGTGACCTCTTCTCTACTTCTGCTTTGAAGTTATAAAGCATTCGAAAGGTATTTTCCCAATCACCATATAGCTCTTTCATTGCCCTTTGCTTTGCCTTCCACACTGTAATATAATTCAGCTTAATGGGGTACTGCTTTTCCAAGTCTATTTTCAGTCTCTTTGCAGTGTTGTTTGGTGTTGTGGCTAAAATGGGCTTGATCTTTTCTGCAACCCATAATTGTGATGTCATCTTTGTAACTGTTTGAGAACTTGTAATGCAAGTATGAGGTTTTGGAATTTGATTCACTCTTATTGTCCTTCCATCAGGTTGGCGTCTAGCAGATATATACCACTTGCAAGGCTTGGCACCACCATCATAACCTATGCATTTTGCATAGAACTTCTTTTTATCAGTCCACATAGTCTTGGTAGCAAACTCACGTTTGACTGCATATGTCCTGAAACACATCCTGAATTCATCCATGCTTGGAAACAATCTCCCAACTTCAATAACTGGGTCCTCTTTGTCATAAACTGTTACTAGCTCATCATCATGTGCATCATCTACATGAACTGCAGCATTTTCCAACAACTCTAGATCTATATCTACCTCTTCATCTCTTAAATGGTTATCACCATCATTTCTAGCTTCATCCCTCTTCTTCTCCTTGTCTCTGTCATCTATAGGAATGCCAAAAAGCTTTGCCATTTCAATGTCATCTATTGGTGCAATAACCAAATCAGTCCAGTCATGTATCTCAACTGAATTCCAATCAACAGTTACAATCCTTTGTGCGTTACCATCTGCAGCCTCCCCTTGTGCATTAGCATCATCATCCACTGTTAACACTTCCAACTCAGTAAGTATAGCCATTACTTGCCTTTGTGCAGACCAATCATCCTCGACCATCTGAGCAGCCAGCTTCGAGGCCACATATCCAACCCTCGAATCAGGTTCTAGATCAATGAGTTGTGCTAAAAACAGAACAGTTTTGCTTGTCCAACCATTTCGCTCATCGATTTCATCAACTATATGTTCACCTGTCTCAACCCTAACATAGTCACATTTGTAATCATCAAATCGTAACAAAGAAACTTCTTGCTCTGGCCCCCAAACCACACTATCCCCAATTTTTCCACCATTTTCCTCACCGCCTCCTCTCCCATGTTTATTAGCTCTTGGGGATCAACATGTTATAATTCCACCTCCCATTTAACAACGGTATCTCTCTCAATGAGCTGTGTGCTGCCATCAACTAAAACAGCCCTAGAGGGAAAGAAATTGATGCGAAATTCGAAGGTTTGGCGCGCAACATCGTCTCCCCTGTTTTTGGCGGGCACTGTGAGCTAGCGGAAGCGAACAAAGAGATCAACCTTAGAGAAATTAAGTGCAGAGATACGGGATATACCGATTAGAAGTCCCCTCTCCATGCTCCATCTCGTGCCCCCTCGCCTCGTTCAGCACACCCTCGCCTCCACAATCTAGCATCAATGGGCACGCTCAGATCTCGAATTGAGAAGAATGGGAGAGGAATTAGCTTTGAAATGGCACTCACCACCTTCGCTGTCGAACGAAAGCGCCGGCGCCGGCACCAAGAACGATGGGTGAGGTCCGCCACCGCCGTCGGGGAAGCTACAGTCAGTGTGACGCGCGCTCTCGGTCGGAAGCGGTTGGTTTGACTGGCTTGACTGGCTGTCCCAACCGACCGGTTTGGCTTAACCCTAATCTTGGAACAAAGTTAAATGTGTCCTTAACGACCGTTTTATAGCCCGTGTGGCACTAGGCTATTAGCTGCCTCACAAGCGTCGCATGCGAGCTATTCTTTTCAACGATGTCGTGTTCCTTCCAATTCCGTGTAAAGACATCGCATAGGAGCTATAAGCCCGCTAAACTGTTGTATATATGGATGATCTTGGTTTTAGTTGGTGATCCCTGATATATTATTTTTGATAGCGATAATATATTAATAATATTGCGGAGATACCAATTACACCCAATCACTAGTAGAAAAATGCCTTTCGTTCGAGAGCGTCCTTGTCCCGGTAACTCCACGAACCGGGACTAATGCTCGCATTCGTCCCGGTTCGAGCGGCCAGAGCGTCGCTCGGGAGCCGGGGGAATTGGTCCCTGTTCGTAAGGATATATTCGTCCCGGTTTGTGAGACAAACCGGGACTAAAGGTGTGCGGTAGGACACGTGTCCTACCTGTTGGAGATATGCCCTAGAGGCAATAATAAAAGTGGTTATTATTATATCTTTGTGTTTATGATAAATGTTTGCATTCATGCTATAACAGTATTAAACAGGAAACATTAATACTTGTGTGATTTGTAAACTAAATTAGAGTCTCTAGTAAAGCCTCTTTGTAATACTAGCTTGTTGGTTAATATATGATGGTGGTTTCCCGATCATGAGCATTGAGATGTTGTTAACAACAAGATCATATCATTAGGAGAATGGTATGATGGACATACTCCTATAGATAAGCATAGCATTAAGATCAAGTCATTTCAATAGTTCGTTTGCTATAAGCTTTCTGATACATAGTAACCTAATTCCTTCGACCATGAGATCATGCTGATCACCATCACCGGAGGGATGCTTTGATGACATCAAACACCACACTGTAACTGGGTGGCTATAAATGTGGCATTGAGTGTTCGAAAAGTGTGGGTTGAGGCACATGGATCAAGAGTGGGATTTGTCCATCCATATGACGGATAGATATGCTCTGGACCCTCTCGGTGGAATGTCATCCAATTAGCTTGCAAGCATGTGACTGGCTCACAAGGGATCACATATCACGGGAACGATAAAATAGTACTTATCGGTAACGAGGTTGAACTAGGTATGCAGAGATACCGATGATAAAAACCTCGGATAAGTAAACTATCGTGAGACAAAGGGAAATTGGTATCGTATGTAAGTGGTTCATTCGATCGCAAATTAATCGTAGAAATATGTGGGAACCATATGAATTTCCAGATTCCTCTATTGGTTATTGATCGGAGAAGTGTCTCGGTCATGTACGCATAATTCACGAACCGTAGGGAGACACACTTAAGGATTCGATGTTGTTTAGTAGATATGGGATGTTAATAGGGATACCGAATGTTGTTCGGAGTCTCGGATGGGATCCGGGATATCATGAGGAGATCCGGAATGGTTCGGAGAATAAGATTCATATAAGGAAAGTCCTATTCCGGAGTTCGGGAAAGTTTTCGATGTTTTCATCGAAGAGGTTCTAGAAGGTTCACCGATCCGGAAGGAGAATGATCCATGAATGTGTCATGGATAAGTGGAATGATTGGATCATATCCTAGGTCACTTGGTGTGTACATTTGCAAGAGAGAATTAAAGCTCTAAATTAAAAGTCAAACGGGAGTTTGAAAAGTCAAACTAGAACAATGGTTTCCTAGTGGAAGAAGGAACAAGTCCTTTTCTCAATCCAACTTGGGTTTGGGTTTGGATTCAAACCCACCCCTCCCATGGCTGCCCCCTCTCATAAATAGAGGGGGAGGGCTGCCCCAAAGAACACAAGCCCTAGCCCCTCTCTGCGCACACGAGCCGCCACCGCTGCTGCCCCGCCGCTGCCGCCTACCCGCGCCGCCACCCTAGCCGATGACACCTGCTCCTCCTCCCGGTCATCTAAACCCTAGATCTTCGGGAAACCCTAATCCACCATAACTCGCACCGGCTTAGGAGAAGCCCTGCAGGATCTTCCCTCTACTTCCGACACCACGCCGTCGTGCTGCCGGAATCACGAAGGGAGAACTACAACCTCCGCTGCCTGCTGGAACAAGGGAGAGGAAGGTCTTCATCGAGTACCGAACGTGTGACTGACTGCAGAAGCGCTGCCGGAACGCAGCGCCGAAAGGATCGTCTACGCGATCTTGAGATCGGCAAGTGCACGACTACATCACCCACGAGAATCTTCTCTCGTTAACCGCTTTGGAATATTCGAGGGTGAGTGCTTCTATCGACTCGTTGCTACAATCTAGTAGATAGATCTTGGCTTGTTTGTGTGCATGCGGTAGAAATTTTTTGTTTTCCATGCTACGAACCCCTACAGTGGTATCAGAGCTGTGTCTATATGTAGATCTGTTGCACGTGTAGAACACAATGGTCATTATGGGCGGTGGTGCTTTTATTATCAATTGCTTTTTATGTACTTTGCATCTTGTGGTATGATGGGATGAAGTGGTCTGGGCTAACCTTACATGACATCGTTCATGAGACTTGCTCCACGCTCAACATGCAACTTGTATTGCATAAGTGGCTTTGCGGGTGTCTGCCTCTCCCATCATAGTATAGATTCAATTTACAACGGGCACTTGATAGTTCAAGCATCAACGTTGTGGTTCTTGTTCGTAAGTTAGAACGACACTTATTAAAAGCCCCAAACCACGTAAAATATGCAAAGAAAATTAGAGGCGTCTAACTTTGTTTTGCAGGGGTGTGCTGTGATGTGATATGGCCATGATTGTGATTATATATGACGTATGCAATGTTCCTTATTGTAAGTTGGCAACTGGCAGGAGCCATATGGTTGTCCTTTAAATTCCATTAAGACCTGCGTGTCTATTCAAAGTAGTTGTAATAGTTGAAGCTGGTGGAAGACAATCATGAAACGGCGCCATTGACCTTGACACCATACCGGTGATGATGGAGATCATGTTCGTGCTTGAAGATGGAGATCGGAAGCACAAGAAGAAAGGCCATATCATATCACATATTATGAATTGCATGTGATGTTAATCCTTTTATGCATCTTGTATTGCTTAGTTCACGACGGTAGCATTATAAGATGATGCCTCAAGCACACAATTTCAAGTTTTAAAGTGTTCATCCTTAGTAAGCACCGTTGCTAAAGCTCGTTGTTTCGAAGCACCACGTGATGATCGGGTGTGTTAGATTCTGTGAGTGTATACAACGTGAGCAAGCCAGATTTGCTCATGCGGAAGATAAGGTTTGATCTTGATGAGCCTAGCATGTACATACATGGTCTCGGAACACGGATCACCGAAAGGTAAAGCATGAGTCATATAGAAGATATGATGAACATGTTGATTGTTCGCCATTGAAGCTACATCAACTCTCGTGATGATCGGTTTTGATGTGGTGGATTTGGTTCGTGTGATCACTAAAACAATTTGAGGGATATTGTTTTGAGTGGGAGTTCACCTAGATTAATTTAACTATTAATTAGAACTCAATTTGTCATAAACTTAGTCTAAACTATTGCAAATATGTTGTAGATCAATGGCGGCCCCTACCATCAATTTTAATGCGTTCCTAGAGAAAGAAAAGTTGAAAAACAATGGAAGCAACTTCGCGGATTGGTTCCGCAATTTGAGGATGCTGGTAATTTGACCTATGTGCTGGATGCACCGCTGGGTGACCCGCCTGCAGATAATTCTATCGATGAGGTAAAGAATGTTTTCCTCGCTCGGAAGAATCAGTACTCCACAGTTCAGTGTGCTATCTTGTATGGTTTGGAATCGGAGCTTCAGAAAAGGTTTGAGAACCATGATGCACATGATATTGTCCGTGAACTCAAAATGATATTTGAGTCTCACGCGGCAGTTGAGAGTTATGAGACTTCTGAAAAGTTCTTTAACTGCAAGATGGAAGAGGGCAGCTCCGTCAGTGAGCACGTGCTTAAGATGTCTGGGCACGCAAGTATACTCCAAAGCTTGGGTATAGTGATTCCTAATGGTTTGGGGATTCACCGTGTCCTCCAATCACTACCACCAAGTTACAAGAACTTTGTGATGAACTATAATATGCAAAACATGGACAAGTCGTTGCCAGAACTCTTCTCCATGTTAAAGTCTGTAGAAGTGGAGATCAAGAAAGAGCACCAAGTGTTGTTGGTCAATAAGACCACCAAATTCAAGAATCAAGGCAAGTCTAATAAAAAGGGAAACTTCAAGACGGGCGGTAAGAAAGTTACCGCGCCGGCGAAGAATACCAACGTTGGGCCTAAGCCTGATACTGAGTGCTTTTACTACAAGGGAGAAGGTCATTGGAAGCGGAATTGCCCAAAGTACTTGGCGGATTTGAAGAACGGCAACATCAAGAAGAAAGGTATATCTGATCATGGGCGTCGCTAGGGGTATTCCCATGTATGCATGTGAATACCAAAGATTTTGAGCCAAAAAAAAGTACTAGTAGGAAATACGGCCCAGCCCATGACGCAACCACAGGTCGCGACCTCCTCGGCTCGTGGCAGTTCTCGCACGGCGATGCAAAAACAAAAAGCAGTTCTCGCACGGTCGCCCGCTCCTCGCTCGATCGCTCCCGCAGCAGCGCTCAGTGCACATGCAAACTGGCGAAGGCGACCTAGGAGAGACGGCGGCGCCCCCACCTCCCCTCCCTCATGGCCTCCCTGATGCGGCAATACGAGCAACGGCAAGCGGCGGCGGAAATACGGCTAGGCTAGGTTTGTTTTCCTATTTCCTAGATTTTTTTCAGATTTTATAGATTGCTAGGTTTTATTCCCAATTTCCCATGGATCTAGAGAGTAGAGATGCATCTTATTGCTGAGAAGGTATTATAGAGATGATTCTATTTACTGATTTGTATCCATCACTAACTAGGGAAGATTAGGGTTTGTGTATATCAATTAGCAGCAACATATTGACTATTGCTCTCTCCGTTTCTTGTGAATCTAAAAGAATAAGAGTGTTGCTGGCAGTAGCATATTTGCATTGTGAGATAAAGCTTCAAAAGCAAAAAAAAACGAAACAACCACACCGGATCAGACATTTGTTGAATCAAGTAGTTCTCCTGATCAGACTGAGAGCAATTTGCAATTGGTGCTATCTCAATGTGAATTTGTTACTTGAAATTATCATCCTATCTATTATAATTTATGAATTGTGGCTTTAATAAAAAAAATTGTTACTGTCCTACACTACTTTGTGCTAATTCTATCAAATTATCAATTATCATAGTTTATATTGTGCATTGAGACCAATTTTTTTTGACAAATGAATACCCGCCAGCTAATTCCTAGCACCGCCACTGTATCCGATATACATGTTATTGATGTGTATCTCACTAGTACTCGTAGTAGTGCCTGGGTATTTGATACTGGTTCAGTTGCTCATATTTGTAACTCGAAACAGGTACTGCAGAATAAATGGAAGCTAGCGAAGAACGAGGTGACGATGCGCGTTGGAAATGGATCAAAGGTTGATGTTATCGCGGTCGGCACGCTACCTCTTCATCTACCATCGGGATTAGTTTTATACTTAAATAGTTGTTATTTGGTGCCTGCGTTGAGCATGAACATTATATCTGGATCATGTTTATTGCGAGACGGTTACTTGTTTAAGTCCGAGAATAATGGTTGTTCAATTTATATGAGTAATATATTTTATGCACATGCACCTTTGATAGATGGTCTATTCTTATTGAATCTCGATTGTGGAAATACACACATTAATAACATTGAAGCTAAACGTTTGAAATTGAGCGATAACTCGACCTATATGTGGCACTGTCGTCTTGGTCATATTGGAGTGAAGCGTATGAAGAAACTCCATTCTGATGGACTTCTTGAATCACTTGAAAGATGTGAAGCATGTCTGATGGGTAAAATGACTAAGACTCCATTTTCTGGTATGATGGAGCGAGCTACGGACTTATTGGAAATCATACATACCGATGTGTGTGGCCCAATGAGTGTAGCATCGCGCAGTGGTTATCGTTATGTTCTTACCTTCACGGATGACTTGAGTAGATATGGGCATATCTATTTCATGAAACATAAGTCTGAAACTTTCGAGAAGTTTAAGGAATATCAAAGTGAGATAGAGAATCAACGTAACAAGAAGATTAAATTTCTATGATCTGATCGTGGAGGTGAATATCTAAGTTACGAGTTTGGCGAGCATTTGAAGAAATACGGAATACTTTCACAATTGACACCGCTGGGAACACCACAGCTTAATGGTGTGTCCGAACATCGTAATCGAACTCTCTTAGATATGGTTCGTTCTATGATGTCACTTACATATTTACCACTATCGTTTTGGGGTTATGCATTAGAAACAGCCGCATTCATTTTAAATAGGGCACCATCTAAATCCGTTGAAACGACACCGTATGAATTATGGTTTGGGAAGAAACCTAAATTGTCGTTCCTTAAAGTTTGGGGTTGCGAAGCTTATGTAAAGAAGTTACAAAGCTGTACAAGCTTGAACCCAAAGCGGAAAAATGTGTCTTCATAGGATACCCGAAGGAAACTATTGGGTATACCTTCTATCATAGATCCGAGGGCAAAATTTTCGTTGCCAAGAATGGATCCTTTCTAGAGAAGGAACTTCTCTCGAAAGAAGTGACTGGAAGGAAAGTAGAACTCGGCGAGGTTGTTGAACCTTCTCTCGAACTTGCGAGTAGCGCAGCACCGCAAGTAGTTCCTGTGGCGCCTGCACCAATAAGAGAGGAAGCTAATGATGTTGATCATGAAACTTCGGTTGAAGTTACTACGTGTAGAGGTCCCAACATTTAATAAGGTAGATATCCCTGTGTTTACAATGCTAGTCCCTGGATCAATAGCTAGCATCCACAGTTAAGATGTAATATCAAGAAACAAAGGTCATATTACAACTTTATAACTAGGAATAAAATAATTCATTACATCTTACATAGCTCATTTGGCTATCTCATTACAATGCAGCAGAAATAACTTTAGCATGGAGTCCTTCATCTTCAAAGTGCCACAGGCAATCATGTTGCTTGTAGACTTGTAATCCTAATCAACACATCTCACTAACATCAAACAAACCTGCAACATAATAAGTTACAGCCACAAGGGTCAATACATTTGAATTGTATTGGCAAGTGACACTATGGTAGTATATTGGAGTCTATCATCTATATGCATTTGGCTAAGTGGAGCTTAGGCTTGCTTTGATCAAAATAGATTTTCCTTATCTTTTGAAAAACACTAAGATTTTGCTTGACAAAAACACCCAAGGCATCTACCAATCCTTGATTGAAGATCCTTAACCCTTGTTCAACCACAAGTTTTTAACTTAGAAATTTGGATGAGGAGATTCTTGATAGCTTCCATGTCTTGATGCTCAAATTGTCCTTTGCCAGGGACATGGCTAAGTACTTAGATTTTAAACTCTGCAGATGTGGTGCACTTTCCCCACAAGACTTGGTTTCACCAAGACAAGATCTTTCAGAAGCGTTCCCTTAGACCAGAATGGACACGTTCCAACCTATCATCCCCTACCACCAACTGTCCATTTGGCTAAGTTATTGCAACCTATATGATCCAGGCAGAGCTCATAATGCCAAGTGGCTGCACTTGAAGCTTCTCAACATTTGACATATCAAATCTCTTTGTTCCTGGGTGGCATTCCACAAGTGAGATACCAAGTTTTCCCTAGCATACTGGACTTGCATAGCCACTCAACACAAACCATTCTTCCCATTCCACCCAGGTGATTCATTCCTTAGTAGTTTTATTAAACAAAACACAAGTCCTTGACTTAGAAATAATCCATAGCATGAAATATAATCCACCCTTGTTTTCTACTAGCTAAGCTAAGCATGAAAGTAGTAGGAATCTTAACTCAGGAAAATTCTACTAAGGTTTCATCTATTAGGATTTCCCATGGCATAGTTTATACTTAGCAAAAATTCCATGCAAGTCCTACTTAGAAATATCACTAATGCATAGTGAAAATAATGGGACAAAAGTATGAAGCACCACTTGCCTTTTTGGTAGAGAATATAAGTTCACTCCTTGATCTTGCAATAATCACACTCTTCAAATTCCACTACAATTCAATCAAGCAAGCAAAGATTCAATCTACCATTAAAGCAATTCATCACATAAAATAATAGAAACCAAACAATGCATGCAAGCATGCTAAACACTATTTTATTTACCAAAGTGGTTTCTAATAGGTTATAAACATTCTAAAACACCTATTGGTCATTTATAAAAGTGGCAAAACCATTTGCAAAAGATTTTACCCACAAACCATTTTTAAACCAAATCAATATTTTATGTGGTTGAAATGCCTTTAGCAAAGTAATAATTTTTGTAGGTTTCACAAAATATATTTTCAAATCATAAAACTTTGTGTTTGGGGTCAGAGAGTTTAAATCAAAACATTTCCCAAAGGTTTTTCTCCAAAAAGTATTTTCAACATATGAACAACATTTTTTATTTGACTACAAATGTTTTAAATCAAAGATTTATTCTTTTGCTTCACCAAATATGTTTTTGAAACCACAAATTAGTTCAAATAGTCAGTAGGTTCTAAACAAACCATTTTCCAAAGATTTTATCACAACAATAATTTTAGAATGAATTTTATACTCAAATTATGCCTACACAAGTTTCTGCAAAAACAATCATTTTACCAGAAGCAATTTACTAAACAGGGCATGGTTGGAAAGTACTTGTCTTGCTGATTCCATTGATATAAAATTTGCAAAATTTGGACGTATGGATCAAAAGTTATGCAATTTACAAGTTTGAACATCTAATAGAATCTATTCTGGTTTTTATTAAACAGACAGGGCCACGTGGCTGTTTCTCATTGGGTGATAACGGTTCATGCGGATCAACAGAGGACAGCCGTTAGATCTAATGCGCATCGCACGGTACAGAACAAAACTTACCCCTTCAATTATGAATCTATCGTGACGCTCGGATCTGGATCTAGTGGCTCACAGCAGCTCGACCTCAGATGGGCGACGCTGGAGCGGCGGCGAGCGGCGGAGCGCTCAGAGGGTGAGGTTGCCAATGAGTTAAAACGTGCGGGAGAGTGTGAGGATGCTTACAGGGTTCGCAGGGGTGCAGAGAAGCTCGGCGTGGTCTCTGTTCGTCGAGGGACGCTCGGGTTCCAGAGGAATTGCTCGACGGAGTTTGCCGCGGCGTCGGGTGCGCTCAGACTATGTTGGAGGCAAGGCTACAGGACACGGGAGAGTGAACGAAGGTTGCTATTAGCTTCGTACGCGTGTTGTAGACAAGTGAGCATCAAAAGGAGGGCAAGGGGTGGATAGTACTTACGGGAAAGGGTCGCCGGAGATGTGGCAGCCGACGGTGGCGTTCTGTTGAAGACGTTGTCGACGATGCAGAGCACGCGCGGGCGAGCTGGCGCTACGGAGAGGTTCGCCGGGAGATGGGGAATGTCCCTGTGGCGGTTAGGTACAGTGGGGCGGGCTGCCTCGTCGGAATCGACTGAAATCGGTCGCCGGAGACAGTGCGGTGCAGCGCAAAATTAGGCAGCCTGGGGTGCTCTAGGATGGGAGGTTGAGGGGGAAACGGAGAGGAGGGAGAGGCGCTTAAGAGGGCGTGGTCACGGGGCAGTTAAATGGCGCCATTATCGCGTATTCAATCGAAGAAACGACGACAAAACGGCCGGGGGAGGAGGGCGTGGTCTTCGCGCGGGTGAAGAAGATGATCTGACCGGTGGGGTCGTTTTGTCGGCGAGAGAGAGTGAAACAGGTGGGGTTCGGACGTCAGCGGCTTTGCGAGTGAGAGCAGCGGTGTGAAACGTTTTCCTGGGGGAGGGGAAGATGGGCTGCGTTGCTGGGCCAGATAGGTTAGTTGGGTTGGGCTGGGTTCTTTTATTATTTTTTCTGTTTCTGTTTCTTTTTCTTTTTCCCATTTGATTTTCTGTTTTGATTTTGTCCAAATGATTTCAAACTTTGTTTGAATTCAAGCCTTTTTTAAATGTTCAGTATATTTCCATATTGTTTAAACATGTATTTTTATATACCATTTTAGGAATAATTCGTTTATTCTTCTTATTGTTTTTTTATTCTTATTAAATAAGCATTTGCCATTAATCAAATGAGTTTAAATATATTTTCAAAAACCCTTTATTTGAATCCAAATTTTCACTAAACCTTTTCAGTAGGTTTTATTTATTTATTAGGGTGTCAAATAATTCACCTTGAATTATTTGGAGTATTTTAATATGATTTATTAATCATTTAAATTGGTATTTGTTTTTATTCCAATGAAATCAATTATGGTTTTAATTCCATAAATTTTATTTGATTTCTTTGATCCATTTAAGTTAATTAAATGACTTTTATTCCACTAGGGTAAATTCCAATTACTATTTTCTCATGATTTAATTAATCATTCTTATTAGAGATTTGTCTTTATTCAAATAGAATTTGGTTAATGCCATTTTATTTTATTTGGAAAATTCTTTATCCTTTTATTTTATTTGGATTTGGATTATATCTATTCCATTTGCTTATGGATTAGGCCAAGATTTAATTTGGTCCTTAAATATTCCTCATTTAATATTTCTTTCTTTATCTTATAATATCCATATCTTTTTATTTATAGATCCAAAGTTGGTGATTCCAATTTGTATAATCTTATTTAATATTTGTTTATACGTTTAAATGTCTTTAGGATTATTTGCACACCATTTGGTATGGATTTCTAGATAGGTGCTTTATTAGCTTTGGAAAATCAATTTCCTTATCTTATTAAATTCATAATATTTTCTTTATGGCTCTAATTAAGTGAAACCAATTTATATGGTTTTATATTATTTCTATTTGTCATTCTTGATCATTTCTAAATGTTTGTTGACAAATTTTTATATGGGTCAAATCCATGGTCTTAGAGATAACTTGGAAATGTTTTTCTTCCATTAGGGTTTTAGGGTTTTGGTTTTAACTTTTCCAAGTGTTAAAATTTCAGATGCATTTATGAAGAATGCATTTCACTTGATTTGAATTTTAATTGGATTCAAATATTAACCAAAGTTTGTTCAAGATGGGATTTTAAGTTTCCATTTAGAAACAAAAGTTTCTTTTCACCCTAATTTTCCACAATTATTTATTTTGTTTATTTATTTTTCACATTACAAGATTTGGAAAATCTTGGGATGTGACAGGCTACCACCCTTAAAATAAATCTTGTCCCGAGATTTGGGAAGGATAGAGGTTACAAGTTGGCTCAAAGCAACTAGGGTACTACCACCCTTAAAAAAAATTCCAACTAGATTACATCTTGGTTTGCTTGGGGTCTTGATGATACTTCTCTGGGCAGACATCTGCATAGTGTCCGTTGTTTCCACACTTGAAACATGTGACAAGGCTGAGATCCTTCATAGGATTTATCTTGTGCTTCATCTTTTCTGGACAATTGCTTGCATAATGTCCTTGGTTACCACAATTGTAACATGTGACAAGATTGAGTTCTTCACGTATCTTCTGCGGACAAGTTGATACATAATGGCCTAACTCTTTGCAGTTGTTGCACCACACTTGGCTAATTTCCTTATATTTTTGTTTCTTCTCAGGACATTCATTGGCATAGTGTCCCATCTCTTTGCAATGGCAACATTGCACTTGACTTTTGTCCTTCTTCTTCTTGGGTTTCTCCAAAGCTAGGAGTGCTTCTAGTTCATGTTCTTCATATCTTATCTCAAAGGTGGGAAAGTCTCCTGGTCTCCTTGATCTTTTCCTTGGATAATACATATGTCTCCTCTTTGGTCCATCAAATTGAGTCATATTGCATGGAGGTGCAAGATGAGATTTTCCTTTGTCTTCATGGGGGTTTACAATCTGTTGATGCACTCCACCTTGTTTCCTTTGTTGAACTATGGAATAGATGGGGCATTGGATAGGGACATGATTATTTCCTTCGCATAGGAAACAATTAGCTTGAGATGTGGGGCATTGATTAGTTGGATGTTTCTCTTCACAATTGGGGCATTGATCTTCATGCTCCTTGGTAGTGTGATCCTTATCTCCACAAACATTGCAAGCTTGAGTTCCTTCTAGAACATCATCCTTGACATCATTGTTATCACAAACTCCTTGGGAAGAGTTGTCTCCCATGTTGATCATTTGATTTGTCACCTTTTGCATTAATTGAGTTTGGGTTCCCAAAAACCTTTGCATGGTTGGGTCTAACTCATTGTTGTTGGCTAAAAACTGAGTTGTCACTTGGTTCAACTGGGTTTGGGTTACTATGAGTTCTCTCATGTTGATCCCTTGGTGGTTGTTGTTGTCACCATCCTTGATGTTGGAGTTTCTTGGAGTAGTCATCTGTTTGGGTTGGATTGGGATTAGAATAGACAAAGATTTCTAAGGAAATAATTATAATCACACACAACAATTAGACACAAGCAATGTGCAAACAATTACAAACAATCATTCCACTCAAACAACAAGTTTCAAGCACTTTTATAGGCAACAAAATATTTTTTCTACACTACATAAGTTGGTGGGTTTAATTTAAACTAAACATGGTGGTCCAACTATATGGTTTACTTGAGAACATTCCATCCTTCTTGGTTGCTTCTTCATGAACAAGATCTGTGCATACTTAGAGAATTTCTTGAATCTTGGTCACAAACCTTCAAAGGTGATGATGGTTCCTTCTAAGTTGTGTTTCCTTAGTCTTCAAGTCTTGAGTAATATTTCTTGTCTCACTTGTAGTCCTTAGTGATATCTAAGTTGAAGTCCTTTGTTGAAATCACTTGAGTTGGTGAAGTCCGTTGCTCATGTTGAAGTCTTTGCTCATGGTGGGGCTTTATCCATCAAGTTTGAAATAGGAGAGATGTAGAATCAAAACCAAAAAGGTTGAGGGAAAAGTTTACAAGATTGTTTGTACATAAGTTTTGTAACAAATACATTTCCTATTTTTCTAAGGGGTTTTGTCCAATCCTAGGGTTTACAAATCCTACAGGCAACACAGTGCTCTGATACCATCTATGGAGGTCCCAACATTTAATAAGGTAGAGATCCCTGTGTTTACAATGCTAGTCCCTGGATCAATATCTAGCATCCACAATTAAGATGTAATATCAAGAAACAATGGTCATATTACAACTTTATAACCAGGAATAAAATAATTCATTACATCTTACATAGCTCATTTGGCTATCTCATTACAATGCAGCAGAAATAACTTTAGCATGGAGTCCTTCATCTTCAAAGTGCCATAGGCAATCATGTTGCTTGTAGAATTGTAATCCTAATCAACACATCTCACTAACATCAAACAAACCTGCAACATAATAAGTTACAGCCACAAGGGTCAATACATTTGAATTGTATTGGCAAGTGACATTATGGTAGTATATTGGAGTCTATCATCTATATGCATTTGGCTAAGTGGAGCTTAGGATTGCTTTGCTCAAAATAGATTTTCCTTATCTTTTGAAAAACACTAAGATTTTGCTTGACAAAAACACCCAAGGCATCTACCAATCCTTGATTGAAGATCCTTAACCCTTGTTCAACCACAAGTTTTTAACTTAGAAATTTGGATGAGGAGATTATTGATAGCTTCCATGTCTTGATGCTCAAATTGTCCTTTGCCAGGGACATGGCTAAGTACTTAGATTTTACACTCTGCAGAGGTGGTGCACTTTCCCCACAAGACTTGGTTTCACCAAGACAAGATCTTTCAGAAGCGTTCCCTTATACCAGAATGGACGCGTTCCAACCTATCATCCCCTACCACCAACTGTCCATTTGGCTAAGTTATTGCAACCTATATGATCCAGGCAGAGCTCATAATGCCAAGTGGCTGCACTTGAAGCTTCTCAACATTTGACATATCAAATCTCTTTGTTCCTGGGTGGCATTCCACAAGTGAGATACCAAGTTTTCCCTAGCATACTGGACTTGCATAGCCACTCAACACAAACCATTCTTCCCATTCCACCCAGGTGATTCATTCACTTAGTAGTTTTATTAAACAAAACACAAGTCCTTGACTTAGAAATAATCCATAGCATGAAATATAATCCACCCTTGTTTTCTACTAGCTAAGCTAAGCATGAAAGTAGTAGGAATCTTAACTCAGGAAAATTCTACTAAGTTTTCATCTATTAGGATTTCCCATGGCATAGTTTATACTTAGCAAAAATTCCATGCAAGTCCTACTTAGACATATCACTAATGCATAGTGAAAATAATAGGACAAAAGTATGAAGCACCACTTGCCTTTTTGGTAGTGAATATAAGTTAACTCCTTGATCTTGCAATAATCACACTCTTCAAATTCCACTACAATTCAATCAAGCAAGCAAAGATTCAATCTACCATTCAAGCAATTCATCACATAAAATAATAGAAACCAAACAATGCATGCAAGCATGCTAAACACTATTTTTTTACCAAAGTGGTTTCTAATAGGTTATAAACATTCTAAAACACCTATTGGTCATTTATAAAAGTGGCAAAACCATTTGCAAAAGATTTTACCCACAAACCATTTTTAAACCAAATCAATATTTTATGTGGTTGAAATGCCTTTAGCAAAGTAATAATTTTTGTAGGTTTCACAAAATATATTTTCAAATCATAAAACTTTGTGTTTGGGGTCAGAGAGTTTAAATCAAAACATTTCCCAAAGGTTTTTCTCCAAAAAGTATTTTCAACATATGAACAACATTTTTTATTTGACTAGAAATGTTTTAAATCAAAGATTTATTCTTTTGCTTCACCAAATATGTTTTTGAAACTTCAAATTAGTTCAAATAGTCAGTAGGTTCAAAACAAACCATTTTCCAAAGATTTTATCACAACAATAATTTTAGAATGAATTTTATACTCAAATTATGCCTACACAAGTTTCTGCAAAAACAATCATTTTACCAGAAGCAATTTACTAAACAAAGGGCATGGTTGGAAAGTACTTGTCTTGCTGATTCCATTGATATAAAATTTGCAAAATTTGGACGTATGGATCAAAAGTTATGCAATTTACAAGTTTGAACATCTAATAGAATCTATTCTGGTTTTTATTAAACAGACAGGGCCACGTGGCTGTTTCTCATTGGGTGATAACGGTTCATGTGGATCGACAGAGGACAGCCTTTAGATCTAATGCGCATCGCATGGTACAGAACAAAACTTACCCCTTCGATTATGAATCTATCGTGACGCTCGGATCTGGATCCAGTGGCTCACAGCAGCTCGACCTCAGATGGGCGGCGCTGGCGCGGCAGCGAGCGGCAGAGCACTCAGAGGGTGAGGTTGCCGACGAGTTAAAATGCACGGGAGAGTGTGAGGATGCTTACAGGGTTCGCAGGGGTGCAGAGAAGCTCGGCGTGGTCTCTGTTCGTCGAGGGGCGCTCGGGTTCCAGAGGAATTGCTCGACGGAGTTTGCCGCGGCGTCGGGTGCGCTCAGACTATGTTGGAGGCGAGGATACAGGCCACAGGAGAGTGAACGAAGGTTGCTGTTAGCTTCGTACGCGTGTTGTAGACAAGTGATCATCAAAAGGAGGGCAAGGGGTGGACAGTACTTACGGGAAAGGGTCACCGGAGATGTGGCAGCCGATGGTGGCATTCTGTTGAAGACGTTGTCGACGATGCAGAGCACGCGCGGGCGAGCTGGCGCTACGAAGAGGTTCGCCGGGATATGGGGAATGTCCCTGTGGCGGTTAGGTATAGTGGGGAGGGCTGCGTCGTCGGAATCGACTGAAATCGGTCGCCGGAGACAGTGCGGTGCAGTGCGGGGCACTCTAGGATGGGAGGTTGAGTGGGAAACGGAGAGGAGGGAGAGGCGCTTAAGAGGGCGTGGTCACAGGGCAGTTAAATGGCGCCATTATCGCGTATTCAATCGAAGAAACGGCGACAGAACAGCCGGGGGAGGAGGGCGTGGTCTTCGCGCGGGTGAAGAAGATGATCTGACCGGTGGGGTCGTTTTGTCGGCGAGAGAGAGTGAAACAAGTGGGGTCCGGACGTCAGCGGCTTTGCGGGTGAGAGCAGCGGTGTGAAATGTTTTCCAGGGGGAGGGGAAGATGGGCTGCATTGCTGGGCCAGATAGGTTAGTTGGGTTGGGCTGGGTTCTTTTTTTTTTTGTTCCTGTTTCTTTTTATTTTTCCCATTTGATTTTCTGTTTTGATTTTGTCCAAATGATTTCAACCTTTGTTTGAATTCAAGACTTTTTCAAATGTTCAGTATATTTCCATGCTGTTTAAACATGTATTTTTATATACCATTTTAGGAATAATTCTTTTATTCTTCTTATGGTTTTTTATTCTTATTAAATAAGCATTTGCCATTAATCAAATGAGTTTAAATATATTTTCAAAAACCCTTTATTTGAATCCAAATTTTCACTAAACCTTTTCAATAGGTTTTATTTATTTATTAGGGTGTCAAATAATTCACCTTGAATTATTTGGAGTATTTTAATATGATTTATTATTCATTTAAATTGGTATTTGTTTTTATTCCAATGAAATCAATTATGGTTTTAGTTCCATAAATTTTAGTTGATTTCTTTGATCCATTTAAGTTAATTAAATGACTTTTATTCCACTAGGGTAAATTCCAATTACTATTTTCTCATGATTTAATTAATCATTCTTATTAGAGATTTGTCTTTATTCAAATAGAATTTGGTTAATGCCATTTTATTTTATTTGGAAAATTCTTTATCCTTTTTATTTTATTTGGATTTGGATTATATTCATTCCATTTGCTTATGGATTAAGCCACGATTTAATTTGGTCCTGAATATTCCTCATTTAATATTTCTTTCTTTATCTTATAAAATCCATATCTTTTTATTTATAGATCCAAAGTTGGTGATTCCAATTTGTATAATCTTATTTAATATTTTTTATCCTTTTAAATGTCTTTAGGATTATTTGCTCACCATTTGGTATGGATTTCTAGATAGGTGCTTTATTAGCTTTGGAACATCAATTTCCTTATCTTATTAAATTCATAAGATTTTCTTTATGGCTCCAATTAAGTGAAACCAATTTATATGGTTTTATATTATTTCTATTTATCATTCTTGATCATTTCTAAATGTTTGTTGACAAATTTTTATATGGGTCAAATCCATGGTCTTAGAGATAACTTGGAAAGGTTTTTCTTCCATTAGGGTTTTAGGGTTTTGGTTTTAACTTTTCCAAGTGTTAAAATTTCAGATACATTTATGAAGGATGCATTTCACTTGATTTGAATTTTAATTGGATTCAAATATTAACCAAAGTTTGTTCAAGATGGGATTTTAAGTTTCCATTTAAAAACAAAAGTTTCTTTTCACCCTAATTTTCAACAATTATTTATTTTGTTTATTTATTTATTTTTCACATTACAAGATTTGGAAAATCTTGGGATGTGACACTACGAAACATCGCAGGTCAACGAGAACTCGTACCACTCCTGATTGGTATGATCCCGTTATGAGTGTCATGTTGGTGGACAACACCGATGACCCTAGGACATATGTGGAAGCGATGATGAGCCCAGATTCCAATAAATGGCAAGAAGCCATGAAATTAGAGATTGGATCCATGTACGAAAACCAAGTATGGACTTTGGTGGACTTACCGGATGGCCGGAAGGCTGTCGAGAATAAATGTATTTTCAAGAAGAAAACAGATGCTGATGGTAATGTTACTGTCTATAAATCTCGACTTGTCGCAAAAGGGTTTCGACAAATTCAAGGAGTTTACTACGATGAGACTTTCTCACCAGTCGCGAAGCTAAAGTCTGTGAGGATTATGTTAGCAATCGCTGCATATTATGATTATGAGATATAGCAGATGGATGTCAAAACGGCGTTCCTCAATGGAGACATTGATGAAGAGTTGTATATGATGCAACCCAAAGGTTTTGTCGATCCTAAACATGCTAACAAGGTATGCAAATTTCAACGGTCCATATATGGATTGAAGCAAGCATCCCGGAGTTGGAATCAACGTTTTGATAAGGTGATCAAAAGCTTTAGTTTTATACAAACTTATGGAGAAGCTTGTATTTACAAGAAAGTGAGTGGGAGCTCTGTAGCATTCTTAATACTATATGTAGATGACATATTGTTGATTGGGAATGATGTAGACCTTCTTAATAGTGTCAAGGATTATTTGAATAATATTTTTTCAATGAAAGATCTTGGCGAAGCAGCTTACATATTAGGAATAAAGATTTATAGAGATAGATCGAGACGCCTAATATCATTGTCACAGAGTACATATTTGGACAAAGTTCTAAAGAGGTTTGGAATGGAAGATAGCAAGAAAGGGTTCTTGCCCATGTTGCCCAATAAGACCTTGAGTAAAAATCAAAGTCCTGCAACGGCAGAAGATAGAGAAAGGATAAGGAAGACTCCCTATGCCTCAGCCATAGGATCTCTTATGTATGCCATGCTATGTACTAGACCCGACATTGCATATGCTGTTAGTTTGACTAGCAGATATCAAAGTGATCCAGGAGTGGATCATTGGACAGCGGTCAAAAACATCCTTAAGTACTTGAGAAGAACTAAGGATATGGTTCTTTCTTATGGAGGTGATGAACAGCTCGTTGTTAATGGTTACACCAATGCTAGTTGGAACACCGATCCGGATGATTCTAAATCTCAATCTGGATACGTATTTACTTTGAATGGTGCAGCAGTTAGCTGGAGGAGTGCAAAGCAAAGCGTTGTAGCAAGATCTTCAACTGAATCGGAATACATAGCTGCTTCGGAGGCTTCAGAAGAGGCGATATGGATGAAGGAGTTCATTACAGAGCTCGGTGTGGTTCCAAGTGCGGTGGACCCAATGTCTATCTACTGTGATAACATGGGCGCCATAGCCAATGCGCAAGAACCAAGGTCACACAAGAAGCTGAAGCACATCAAGCTACGTTTTCACGCTATTCGAGAGCATGTCCAAGATGGTGACATAAAGATTTTCAAAGTACACACAGATCTGAATGTGGCGGATCCGTTGACTAAACCTCTCCTGAGGGCAAAACATGACCAACACCAAACCGCCATGGATGTTCGGTATATTACCATGTAATCTAGATTAGTTGACTCTAGTGCAAGTGGGAGACTTTTGGAGATATTCCCTAGAGGCAATAATAAAATTGGTTACTATTATATCTTTGTGTTTATGATAAATGTTTACATTCATGCTATAACAGTATTAAATAGGAACATTAATACTTGTGTGATTTGTAAACTAAATTAGAGTCTCTAGTAAAGCCTCTTTGTAATACTAGCTTGTTGGTTAATAGATGATCGTGGTTTCCCGATCATGAGCATTGAGATGTTGTTAACAACAATATCATATCATTACGAGAATGGTATAATGGACATACTCCTATAGATAAGCGTAGTATTAAGATCAAGTCATTTCAATAGTTCGTTTGCTATAAGCTTTCTGATACATAGTAACCTAATTCCTTCAACCATGAGATCATGCTAATAACCATCACCAGAAGGATGCTTTGATGACATCAAACACCACACTGTAACTGGGTGGCTATAAAGGTGGCATTGAGTGTTCGGAAAGTGTGGGCTGAGGCACATGGATCAAGCGTGGGGTTTGTCCATCCATATGACATATAGATATGCTCTGGGCCCTCTCGGTGGAATGCCATCCAATTAGCTTGCAAGCATGTGATTGGCTCACAAGGGATCACATATCACGGGAACGAGAAAAGAGTACTTATCGGTAACGAGGTTGAACTAGGTATGCAGAGATACCGACGATCAAAACCTCGGATAAGTAAACTATCATGAGACAAAGGGAAATTGGTATCGCATGTAAGTGGTTCATTCGATCACAAAGTAATCGTAGAAATATGTGGGAACCATATGAATTTCCAGATTCCTCTATTGGTTATTGATCGGAGAAGTGTTTGGTCATGTCCGCATAATTCACGAACCATAGGGAGACACACTTAAGGATTCGATGTTGTTTAGTACATATGGAATGTTAATAGGGATACCGAATGTTGTTTGGAGTCTCAGATGGGATCCGGGATATCACGAGGAGATCCGGAATGGTCTGGAGAATAAGATTCATATAAGGAAAGTCCGATTTCGGAGTTCGGGAAAGTTTCCGATGTTTTCATCGGAGAGGTTCTAGAAGGTTCTAGAAGGTTCACCGATCCGGAAGGAGAATGATCCATGAATGTGTCATGGATAAGTGGAATTATTGGATCATATCCTAGGTCACTTGGTGTGTGCATTTGCAAGAGAGAATTAAATCTCTAAATTGAAAGTCAAAAGAGAGTTTGAAAAGTCAAATTGGAACAATGGTTTCCTAGTGGAAGAAGGAACAAGTCCTTCTCTCAATCCAACTTGGGTTTGGGTTTGGATTCAAACCCACCCCTCCCAAGGCTGCCCCCTCTCATAAATAGAGGGGGGGCTACCCTAAAGCACACAAGCCCTAGCCCCTCTCCCCGCACACGAGCCGCCGCTGCTGCTGCCCCGTCGCCGCGCCGCCGCCGCCGCTCGCCGCCGCCACCGCCCGTGCGCTGCCTGTTCATCACCGCCGCCCTAGCCGCCGCTGACACCTCCTCCTCCTCCCGGTCATCTAAACCCTAGATCTCCGGGAAACCCTAATCGACCATAACTCGCACCGGCTTAGGCGAAGCCCTGCCGGATCTTCCCTCTACTTCTGACACCACGTCGTCGTGCTGCCGGAATCACGAAGGGAGAACTACAACCTCCACTGCCTGCTGGAACAAGGGAGAGGAAGGTCTTCATCGAGTACCGAACGTGTGACCGACTGCGGAAGCGCTGCTGGAACGCAGCGCCGGAAGGATCGTCTACGCGATCTGGATATCGGCAAGTGTACGACTATATCACCCACGAGAATCTGCTCTTGTTAACCACTTTGGAATCTTCGAGGGTGAGTGCTTCTATCGACTCGTTGGTACAATCTAGTAGATAGATCTTGGCTTGTTTGTGTGCATGCGGTAGAAATTTTTTGTTTTCCATGCTACGAACCCCTACACTACCGCATACCTTTAGTCCCGGTTTGTGTCACAAAACGGGACGAATAGCTTTCCTTATAAATACGCATCCAACCCTCTCCCTCTCTCCTCTGTTTTTTCTTGGTGAAAGGTGTGAGATGTGTGTGCTATTTTTTTCCTATGCATGTGAGGTGTTTGATGAAATGCCTGAGGGAATGATGCCGCTTGATTTCACAAAAAACAAAAATGATATGAGGTGCCCGAGCCACACTTCAATTTTCTCCTCTTTCTTTCCTCCTCGATAGAGGTTAGCAACCTTATCCTTTCATTTGTCATTGATACAATGCATGTGTCGATGTAAAGTGGTCATTTCATTATTTATGATGTTCTATAATGGTTTTTGATAAACTTAATTATATGATGCATATGAACAGGCGGGAATGTATGTATGGTGACCGACGTGAATTCGAGTACATTAAGGGTGTGGATAAATTTATCGATGTGGCCAAGGCAAACACAGAGAATGGTTTTATGAGTTGTTCATGTGTTAAATGTCAGAACGACAAGGAGTACTCTTCCTCAAAAATCATTCGCAGCCACCTGGTTCGGAAAGCTTTCATGCCTAGCTATAATTGCTGGACCAAGAACGGAGAAAGAGGGGTTATGATGGAAGACAATGAAGAGGAAGAGGATGATAATAACTATCCTATGTTTCCTGAATACGGTGATACTGCAATGAAAGACAATAAAGAGGAAGGAGGTGAAGAACGGGCATCTGATAAGCCTGTTTATGATCTTGGTCGGGTCATTTCTGATACAAAGCAAGACTATGAAACATAAAAGGAGAAGTTGAAGTTGGAGGGCATGTTAGAGGATCACAAAAAAATGTTGTACCAAAATTGAGAAGATAGCAGCACAAAGCTCGATATCACATTGGAATTGCTGAAATAGACGACAGGGACTGGTTTATCTAACAAGATATTTGAGAAGTTACTGAAAATAATGAAGCCGAAGCTTTCAAAGGATAACGAATTGTCCGAGAGTATGTACAAAGTAAAAAAAAACTCTCTGCCCTCTAGGATTAGATGTGTAGAAGAAAATAAGAAAGGCAAACAAGGAAAATAAGAAAGGCATAGGAAGAAAAAACATAAAAAACGCCAGCTCAAGAACCTCTCCATTGCCGGGACTCTAGGTGGACGAGATGTCTGGGAACCTGAGCACTCACAGGACACCGCCTAATAGGGTGTCAAGTAGGATCCCACCAAAGTTTCACCTTTATAGTTCACTTGCCAAAATCTAGTTCAAATTTTAAAAAAAAATTATACTAGATTTTAACAAATGAACTAGAAGTGGGATTTTGGTGAGATCCCACTTGACACCCTACTGCCTAGATGAATAATGGATTAGATGAGAAGAGAACTATCTACACTGGTCTGCTTAGATTCAGGGATCACATAATGCATCCCCACTTTGGTGACTGCTCATGCAATAGAGGGACTGATTGGAGTGTAGACAATAGTGAACCCTAATATTTTGTTATTTCATGTTTATTTACTTGACCCTCAGAGGGTATATACTCATACAAGGAGGGGAGAGACTTGGGGTACAAGCAGATGAGTCATAGTGTATCTCTAAGTTCTATACGTATTCTAACATTCCCCATCAATCGTAGCGGGAGAGAAGCGGGAGAGGAGCGGACGATTGCGACTGGATTTGAAGTCTCTCATCTTCTCCTCCTTGTCATCATCAACTGCATCTCTCACAATCATGGCCAACACCTAGGGGCAGTGACTGCGTCCTCTTCTGGTTCCTCTCTTCCCTCCTGTAGTCACAGCGGGAGTGTCATGGATGCAGGTGATGACGCGGATGTTGTTGACTGGAGTTATTGTTGTGTAGTTGTAGACGTTGTTGTTGTTGTCAATGTCGAGATGGCCGATCGTGATGTATCCATGGTCGATGTCGTAGTCGTCGTATGTTATTTGGTCACCATTGCCAAAGGCGCAAAAATTTGCGCGTTTTTTTGTTGTTGTTAATAGGGTTGCAGTTGTGGACATTTTGCAACTTGTAGAGGTACCATCGAGGTGTCTTTTGGACATGGTCATAAGTGAGACCACTGGTTTTTCCAGGACTGGAGGAACCTAGCAAACACACAAGGTTTTGCCAAAACCGTATGCGCAGTCGTAGGGGCATCACAATTGTGACGCATGATTGTTGATGTAGTTGTCGGAATCATGGACGCGGCCATGCCGTCATCGTGCCTTGCAGTACATGTACTATTAGAGGATGTCGTAGTTGTATGTCTATCATGTGAATGGTATATCGGTGACGGTGGTGTATTGATGAAGATGATAGTGAAGACCACGTTGATGTAGACCTTGGCGATGATGTTGTCAGTGATGTCGCAGCAGACGTGATGTGCTATAGTGCTTTGTTTGAAGGCATCCCTCGCGGCGACATGTGGAGATGTGGTGCTGTCAGAGAAGTCGAGAGGGTCGTGTGTTACATAAAGGCGCGGCCTGACGTGTGGATGATGATGTTGCTTCTTATGTATGTGTTGGATGTTGATCTTGACTCACTACTGGAAAAACCATCTTCGGTTCGACGTGAACAAGGCTAGCAGTCCCGGCCTAGCATAGCCCACGACTAGTGGGAGCACTAGTCCCGGGCAGTGAGGCCTCTAACATCTAGAAACGGCCGTAGTCACTAGTCCCGGGCCGGACCAGGTCATTAGTCCCGGTCCGTAATACGGCCCGGGACTAACAACCTGGAGCAGGCCAGCTGGTCCTTTCGTGGACTATTAGTCCCGGGTCGTATCACGGCCCGGGACTAGTTGTCCACCACTATATATTTTGCTTCCTGTCCTGCTGCCCTAAAGCATATGGTGGCCATTTTTCTCAAAGAAGCAAGAGAGTTCATGCCATTTTTTTTCTCAAGATTTGTCAAGATTTAGTTTGCAACACCTAAATCCAAAGCTTTAAAAGGTTAGAACTTCATTCTTTCATCTCTTATTACTACTTTAGCTCTATAATGCTCTAGAAGTATAGAGATATGGATCAATGCATGCATGCTCTAGAAGTAGCTAGAAGGATTTTGATATATATGTGTAACAAATTTTGATTAGGCACATAGTTACTGAAAATTGAAATGTGTAATTTTAGAGTTTCAGAGCTTAGAATGGAATGAGGTTTTTCACTGATAGAACAATAATAAAAAACTCCACATTTATCATGTTGATTGTTTTCTCCAATTCACAAATTGGTGCATGTAAATTTTTCAAAATTCAAAATTAATGCTCTAGAAGCTCTCAATATAACTTGTAATAATTTTATCATGTTGTGTAATGGTTTTTGATATACTTTTACTATAATGCAGATGGTCCGGGAATGGATGTACGGTACTGACCGGCGCTCTAGCGAGTTCATTAATGGCGTGCATGAATTCATCCGTGTTGCTGATGCAAACAAGCGCAATAGTTTTGTATTCTGTCCATGTAATGGATGTAGGAATCAGAAGGATTACTCTGACTCAAAAACCCTTCACAGCCACTTGTTGAAGTCCGGCTTCATGCCCAGTTATAATTGTTGGACCAATCACGGAGAGAGAGGGGTTATAATGGAAGACAATGAAGAAGAGGAGGAGGATGACAACTATCATGGTTTCCCTGAGTACGGAGATACTTCCATGGGGGATGTTGAAGGGGAGGATGAACAAGAGACACATGATGAACCCGTTGATGATCTTGGTCGGACCATTGCCGATGCACGAAGATATTGTGAAACTGAAAAGGATAGGGAGAAGTTCAATCACATGTTAGAGGATCACAAAAAGTTGTTGTACCCAAATTGCGAAAATGGTCTGAAAAAGCTGGGCAGCACACTGGAATTGCTGCGATGGAAGGCTGAGTGTGCCATACCTGACTCCTCATTTGAAAAGTTGCTGAAAATGATGAAGAATATGCTTCCAAAAGATAGCGTATTGCCCGCCAGTACGTACGAAGCAAAGAAGGTTGTCTGCCCTCTAGGTTTAGAGGTTCAGAAGATACATGCATGCCCTAATGACTGCATCCTCTACCGCGGTGAGGAGTATGAGAATTTGGATGCATGCCCGGTATGCACTTCACTTTGGTATAAGATTAGACGAGATGACCCTGGTGACGTTGAGGGCGAGCCACCCCCCCGGAAGAGGGTTCCTGCCAAGGTGATGTGGTATGCTCCTATAATACCACGGTTGAAACGCTTATTCGGAAACAAAGAGCACACCAATTTATTGCGATGCAATAAAGAGGAACGTAAGTCAGACGGGATGTTGAGACACCCCGCTGATGGGTCGCAATGGAGAAAAATCGATAGAAAGTACCCGGACTTTGCAGATGATGTTGGAATTATGCCCTAGAGGCAATAATAAAGATGTTATTATTATAATTCTTGTTCATGATAAAGTTTATATTCCATGCTAGAATTGTATTAAGCGGAAACATTAATACTTGTGTGGTTTGTGAACAACGCCGTGTCCCTAGTACGCCTCTATGGACTAGCTCATTGATCAATGATGGTTAAGGTTTCCTAACCATAGACATGAGTTGTCAATTGATAATGAGATCATATCATTGGGAGAATGATATGGTGGACAGACCCAAACTAAGCGACGCAATTAGATCGTGTCATCGTGTTCGTCTTTGCGAAGCTTTTCTTATGTCAAATATTGTATTCCTTAGACCATGAGATAATGCAACTCCCTGGTATCGGAAGAAAGCTTTGAGGTCATCAAACGTCATCCTATGAGAGGGTGATCATAAAGGTGTCTCTCAGGTGATCGGAAAGTATCTGTTGGGTTGTATGTATCGAGATGGGATTTGTCCCTCCCAAGTCGGAGAGATATACTTCGGGCCCACTCGGTAATCGATATCAACACCGCTTGCAAGCATGTGGTTAAGGAGTTAATCACAAAGTGATATCGGATTACGGAACGAGTAAAGTACTTGCTGTGAACGAGATTGAACTAGGTATGACGGTACCGACGATCGAATCTCGGGCAAGTAAAATATCGCGAGACGAAGGGAATATATATATGGGATTGATTGAATCCTGGCATCGTGGTTCATCCGATATGATCATCGATGAATGTGTGGGAGTCAATATGGGTGCCCAGACCCCGCTGTTGATTATTGATAGAAGATCATGTCTGCATATTCTCGAACCCGCAGGGTCACACACTTAACGTGTCTCGACGCTAGGATAGATTGGATAATTGGTTTATGAATTTTTGTTCGGAGTCTCGGATGGGATCCGGGATATCACGAGAGGTTCCGGAATGGTCCGGAGAATAAGATTCATATAAGGCAGTGCAGTTTTTGGAGTTCGGAATTGTTCCGGATTAATCGGTATTGTACCGGAAGCTTCTAGAACCTTCCGGAAGGGGACCAACGTGGCCCCACCTTCCGGGAGGGGGCATGGGCCTATGAGGGAGTTTCCTGGCCGCATTGGGCCAGGGGCACAAGGCCCCATAGGGCCCAGCCGATCCTAGATAAGTTTAAATCGTTTAAACTAGAGATAAGATAAGATAGGATTTCTAGATAAGGGAGAGTTTAAATTGTTTAAACTAGAGATAGGCTTGGAGGGGAGGCTAGGGCTGGCCGCCCCCCTCTATAAATAGAGGGCTGGTGCTCCCCCCTCCCCACACACCTTCCTCCAAGCCCTAGCCTCCCTGCTGGCCCTCCTCTCTCCCTCCCGACTGTTTGTAGGCGAAGCCCTGCGGCAGAAATTCTCCACCATATACACCACGCCGTCGTGTTGTAGATCCAATCCATCTCTCCACCATACTTGCTGGTCCGAGGAAGGAGGAGACGTCGAGGTGTTGCACGTGTGTATCTCACGGAGGCACCGCCACTTGTGGTGCTAGATCGGATCGGATCTCGAGGAGGAGAAGCGAGTACGACTACATCACCCACGTTCCGACGAACGTTCCGATGTGTGAATCTTCAAGGGTATGAAGATCTAATCCAATCTCTCTCGTTGTTTGCATCTCCTAGATTAGATCTTGGCTTTCCCTCTGTTCGCTTCTGTAGAAAATTTTGATTTACTATGCTGCGAAACCCTTCAGTGGTATCAGAGCTAGATCTATGCGTAGATGTGTTTCACGAGTAGAACGCAACATGGTTGTTGCGGGCGTTGATGTTTTCTGTTGCAAGCCTCTTGTTTGTGTTCTTCTTATGGCGCGGGATAGTGAGATTGAAGCGGTCCAGGCCAACCTTACGCGACGTCGTTCGCGAGACCGACTCCGCACTTGACGTGTGGCTTGTTCCACACATGCGGCTGGTGGATGTCAGTTTCTCTCACTATAGTTGTCATGGGATTAACACCGGAGTTTGGCAACCATAATATCACCGTTGTGGCTTTCCGTAGGTAAGAATCGTTCTTAGCATCTACTCCCATAAGCCACGTAAAACATGCAACAACAAAGTAGAGGCGTCTAACTTGTTTTTGCAGGGAGTGTTTTCTGTGATATGGTATGGCCCAAGATGTGATGTGTATATTGTATGCGATGATCATGTTTTGTAATGTTTCACGACTTGCATGTCGATGAGTACACAACCGGCAGGATCCATATGGTTGTCTTTATAATTGTGTATGACCTGTGTGTCAACTTCTTATACGCCATGTAATAGCTTTACTTTATCGCTAAGTAGTTAGCAATAGTTGTAGTTGCTATTCGTGGTGGAGGCAATCATGGTGGAGTGATGGAGATCATGCCGGAACGCACAAGATGGAGATCATTGCGCGAAGATTGGCTATACCATGTCACATAAAGTTATATGCATGTGATGTTTATCCTTTTATGTATCTTATTATGCTTAGATCGCGACGGTAGCATTATAAGATGATTCCTCACTTAAAGATCAAGATAAAAACTATGTTCTCCCCAAGTATGCACCGTTGCGAAAGTTCGTCGTGTCCAAGCATCACGTGATGATCGGGTGCTATAGACTCTACGCTCACATACAACGGGTGCAAGCCAGTTTTGCACACGCGGAAATACTTGGGTCTAGCTTGACGAGCCTAGCATGTACAGACATGGCCTCGGAACACAAGAACCGAAAGGTTAAGCATGAGTCATATGAATGATATGATCGACACTTCGTTGTCCACCATTGAAACCACATCTCTTCTCGTGAAGATCGGATTAGGTGTGGTGAATTTGGATCGTGTTCACTAAACAACTTGAGGGATGTTGAATTTAGTGGGAGTTCATCTAGTAATTTGATTAAGTTGAACTATTTATCATGAACATAGTCTAAATTGTACTTGCAAATACTGTAGATCACATGGCCAAGTCCATCTTCAACTTCAACGTTTTTGCTGAGAAAGAAAAGCTTAGAAACAATGGGTCTAACTTCACCAACTGGTTCCGCAATCTAAGAATCATTCTGTCTGGCGGACAAAAGGACTATGTCCTTGAGAAAGCGTTAGGTAACCCCCATGCTGTAACTGCGCCGGCTGATGAGAAAGTTGTCTATCAGTCGCGCAAAGATGATTATGGTGTGATTAAGAGCACCATGTTGTTTGCTATGGAACCGGAACTTCAAAATCGTTTTGAAAACTATCCCGGGCCCTTTGAGATTCTCGAGGAGCTAAAAACCATGTTTTAGACTCAGGCCCGTTCTGAGAGATATGAGATCTCTGAGAAGTTCTTTAACTGCAAGATGGAGGAAGGGAGTTCCGTTAGTGAGCACGCCATTAAGATGTCGGGCTACACTCAACGCCTTGAGCAACTGGACTGCAAGATTCCAGAGGAGCTCAAGATTGACAGGGTTCTGCAATCACTCCCTCCCAGCTACAAAAGTTTTGTAGTGACTCACAATCAGATTGGTTCCACTGATACGATCACCGAGCTCTTCGCAAAGCTGAAGGCTGCGGAGGTGGACATCAAAAAGGATAATCATGTGTTGATGGTCAACAAGCCCTCCTTTAAGAAAGGTAAAGGTGCAAAGAAGCCCTTCAAGAAAGGCGGCGGCAAGCGCGTTGCCCCTGCTGAGAAGAAGCTCAAGTCTGGTCCTAAGCCGGACACTGAGTGCTTCTATTGCAAGGACAAGGGTCACTGGAAGCGCAACTGTCCGAAGTACTTAGCGGACAAGAAGGCTGGCACCATCAAAGGTATATTTGATATACATGTTATTGATGTTTTCCTTACTAGCCCTCGTTGTAGTGCCTGGGTATTTGATACCGGTTCAGTTGCTAATATTTGTAACTCGAAACAGGAGCTACGGAATAGACGGCGGCTTGCGAGGGATGAGGTGACGATGCGCGTTGGCAACGGATCAAGAGTTGATGTGATGGCCGTCGGCACGCTCTCCTTAGTTTTACCTTCGGGATTAGTTTTAAACCTTAATAAATGTTATTATGTGCCTGCGTTGAGCATGAACATTATTTCTGGATCGTGTTTATTGCAAGACGGTTATTCATTTAAATCGGAGAATAATGGTTGTTCTATTTATATGAGTAACATATTTTATGGTCATGCACCTCTTGTGAATGGTTTATTTCTTCTAAATCTCGAAAGGGATGAAACACACATCCATAACATTGAGGCTAAGAGATGCAAAGTAGATAGTGATAATACTACTTATTTGTGGCACTGTCGTCTAGGTCATATTGGTGTAAAGCGCATGAAGAAACTCCATTCTGATGGACTTTTGGAGTCTCTTGATTTTAAATCATTTGACACATGCGAACCATGCCTCATGGGCCAGATGATCAAAACCCCGTTCTCCGGTATGATGGAGCGAGCAACGGACTTGTTGGAAATCATACATACCGATGTATGCGGACCGATGAGTGTTTCGACGCGCGGTGGATATCGCTATTTTCTCACTTTTACCGATGACTTAAGTAGATATGGGTATATCTATTTAATGAAACATAAATCTGAAACGTTTGAAAAGTTCAAAGAATTTCAGAATGAAGTGGAGAACCATCGTAACAGAAAGATTAAGTTTCTACGATCCGATCGTGGGGGCGAATATTTGAGTTATGATTTTCTCACGCATCTCAAAGCAAGTGGAATCGTTTCACAACTCACGCCACCCGGAACACCACAGCGCAATGGTGTGTCTGAACGCCGGAATCGAACCCTATTAGATATGGTCCGATCGATGATGTCTCTTACTGATTTGCCGTTATCATTTTGGGGTTATGCATTAGAAACCGCTGCATTCACTTTAAATAGGGCTCCATCTAAATCCGTTGAGACGACACCGTATGAACTGTGGTTTGATGCTAAACCTAAGTTGTCGTTTCTTAAAGTTTGGGGATGCGAAGCTTACGTCAAGAAGTTGATGCCGGACAAGCTCGAACCTAAAGCGGAGAAATGCGTCTTCATAGGATACCCTAAGGAAACTATTGGGTATACCTTCTATCACAGAACCGAAGGCAAAGTGTTTGTCGCAAAGAACGGTTCCTTTCTTGAGAAGGAGTTTCTCTCGAAAGAAGTGAGTGGGAGGAAAGTAGAGCTAGACGAGGTTATTGAACCTTCTCTTGAATTGGAGAGTAGCGCAGCACCTGAAATTGTTCCAGTGCCGCCTGCACCAACAATAGAGGAAGCTAATGACAAGGATCATGAAGCTTCGGAAGATGCTGCTACTGAACGTCGCAGGTCGACAAGGTCGCGTGCCCCTCCTGAGTGGTACTGCAACCCTGTCTTGACTGTCTTGTTAGTAGAAGATAGTGAACCTACGAACTATGAGGATGCGATGATGAGCCCAGACTCTGAAAAATGGCTAGAAGCCATGAAATCCGAATTGGGATCCATGAGCGAAAACCAAGTATGGACTTTGGTGGACCCTCCAAGCGACCGAAAGGCCGTTGAGTGCAAATGGATCTTCAAGAAGAAAACGGACGCGGATGGTAATGTTATCGTCTATAAAGCACGGCTTGTCGCAAAAGGTTTTCGACAAGTTCAAGGTGTTGACTACGATGAGACTTTCTCTCCCGTAGCGATGTTTAAGTCCATTCGGATTTTATTAGCAATTGCTGCGTTTCATGATTATGAAATATGGCAGATGGATGTCAAGACTGCGTTCCTCAATGGCAACATTGATGAAGAGTTGTATATGATGCAACCCGAAGGTTTTGTCGATCCTAAGGATGCTGATAAAGTATGCAAACTTCAGCGTTCCATTTATGGACTGAAGCAAGCATCTCGGAGTTGGAACCTTCGTTTTGATCAAGTGATCAAGAGCTTTGGATTTGTTCCAAATTGCTACGAAGCTTGCATCTACAAGAAAGTGAGTGGGAGCTCGGTGACGTTTCTGGTACTATATGTGGATGACATATTGATTATTGGAAATGACATCAACATGCTTAACGATGTGAAGAGTTATTTGAACAAGTGTTTTTCAATGAAAGACCTAGGTGAAGCTGCTTATATATTGGGCATCAAAATCTATAGAGATAGACAAAGACGCCTGATAGCTTTAAGCCAGAGTACATACCTAGACAAAGTTCTGAAAAGGTTCAGAATGGATAAGGCATTGAAAGGTTCAGTGCCTATGTTGTCAGGTAAGATATTGAGCAAGGCTCAGTGTCCAGCTATGGTAAATGATAGGGAAGCTATGAGCAAAGTGCCTTATGCCTCGGCCATAGGTTCCATCATGTATGCCATGCTGTGTACTAGACCGGATGTGTCCAATGCTCTTAGTTTGACGAGCAGATATCAAAGTGATCCAGGAGTGGAACACTGGACAGCCGTGAAGAACAACCTAAGGTACCTAAATAGGACTAAAGAAATGTTCTTAGTCTATGGGGGTGATGAACAGCTCGTCGTAAAAGGTTACGTCGATGCTAGTTTCGACACCGACAAGGATGATTATAAATCTCAGACAGGATACGTGTATATTTTGAATGGAGGAGCTGTGAGCTGGAGAAGCTGCAAGCAAAGCGTGATCGCGGGATCTACAGTAGAAGCGGAATACATGGCTGCTTCAGAAGCGTCAAGTGAAGGAGTTTGGATCAGAAACTTCATCACTGAGCTTGGCGTGGTTCCAAGTGCATTGGACCCACTGGAGATATTGTGCGACAACACTGGCGCCATAGCACTCGCTAAGGAACCAAGATATCATCCAAAGACCAAGCATATCAACTGCAAGTTTCATATAATCCGAGATTATATAGCAGATGGAGATCTGAAGATCAGCAAAGTACATACAGATCTGAATGTCGCAGATCCATTGACTAAACCTCTTCCACGTGTAAAACATGATCAACACCTCAGTGCCATGGGTGTGAGATTGTTGCCAAATGTAAACTAGATTATTGACTCTAGTGCAAGTGGGAGACTATTGGAATTATGCCCTAGAGGCAATAATAAAGATGTTATTATTATAATTCTTGTTCATGATAAAGTTTATATTCCATGCTAGAATTGTATTAAGCGGAAACATTAATACTTGTGTGGTTTGTGAACAACGCCGTGTCCCTAGTACGCCTCTATGGACTAGCTCATTGATCAATGATGGTTAAGGTTTCCTAACCATAGACATGAGTTGTCAATTGATAATGAGATCATATCATTGGGAGAATGATATGGTGGACAGACCCAAACTAAGCGAAGCAATTAGATCGTGTCATCGTGTTCGTCTTTGCGAAGCTTTTCTTATGTCAAATATTGTATTCCTTAGACCATGAGATAATGCAACTCCCTGGTATCGGAAGAAAGCTTTGAGGTCATCAAACGTCATCCTATGAGAGGGTGATCATAAAGGTGTCTCTCAGGTGATCGAAAAGTATCTGTTGGGTTGTATGTATCGAGATGGGATTTGTCCCTCCCAAGTCGGAGAGATATACTTCGGGCCCACTCGGTAATCGATATCAACACCGCTTGCAAGCATGTGGTTAAGGAGTTAATCACAAAGTGATATCGGATTACGGAACGAGTAAAGTACTTGCTGTGAACGAGATTGAACTAGGTATGACGGTACCGACGATCGAATCTCGGGCAAGTAAAATATCGCGAGACGAAGGGAATATATATATGGGATTGATTGAATCCTGGCATTGTGGTTCATCCGATATGATCATCGATGAATGTGTGGGAGTCAATATGGGTGCCCAGACCCCGCTGTTGATTATTGATAGAAGATCATGTCTGCATATTCTCGAACCCGCAGGGTCACACACTTAACGTGTCTCGACGCTAGGATAGATTGGATAATTGGTTTATGAATTTTTGTTCGGAGTCTCAGATGGGATCCGGGATATCACGAGAGGTTCCGGAATGGTCCGGAGAATAAGATTCATATAAGGCAGTGCAGTTTTTGGAGTTCGGAATTGTTCCGGATTAATCGGTATTGTACCGGAAGCTTCTAGAACCTTCCGGAAGGGGACCAACGTGGCCCCACCTTCCGGGAGGGGGCATGGGCCTATGAGGGAGTGTCCTGGCCGCATTGGGCCAGGGGCACAAGGCCCCATAGGGCCCAGCCGATCCTAGATAAGTTTAAATCGTTTAAACTAGAGATAAGATAAGATAGGATTTCTAGATAAGGGAGAGTTTAAATTGTTTAAACTAGAGATAGGCTTGGAGGAGAGGCTAGGGCTGGCCGCCCCCCCCCTCTATAAATAGAGGGCTGGTGCGCCCCCCTCCCCACACACCTTCCTCCAAGCCCTAGCCTCCCTGCTGGCCCTCCTCTCTTCCTCCCGACTGTTTGTAGGCGAAGCCCTGCGGCAGAAATTCTCCACCATATACACCACGCCGTCGTGTTGTAGATCCAATCCATCTCTCCACCATACTTGCTGGTCCGAGGAAGGAGGAGACGTCGAGGTGCTGCACGTGTGCATCTCACGGAGGCACCGCCACTTGTGGTGCTAGATCGGATCGGATCGCGAGGAGGAGAAGCGAGTACGACTACATCACCCACGTTCCGACGAACGTTCCGCTGTGCGAATCTTCAAGGGTATGAAGATCTAATCCAATCTCTCTCGTTGTTTGCATCTCCTAGATTAGATCTTGGCTTTCCCTCTGTTCGCTTCCGTAGAAAATTTTGATTTACTATGCTGCGAAACCCTTCAGATGACGCAAGGAGTTTAAGGTTTGGTCTAAGTACAGATGGCATGAATCCCTTTGGGGAGCAGAGCACCAGTCACAGCACCTGGCCCGTGACTCTATGCATCTATAACCTTCCTCCTTGGTTGTGCATGAAGCGGAAGTTCATTATGATGCGAGTGTTGATCCAAGGTCCGAGGCAACCTGGCAACGACATTGATGTGTACCTAAGGCCATTAGTGGAAGAACTTTTACAGTTGTGGCACGAACCCGGGATACGCGTGTGGGATGAGCACAAGCAGGAATAATTTAACCTCCGAGCATTGCTTTTCATAACAATCAATGATTGCCCTGCTCTTAGTAACCTTTCAGGACAGTCAAACAAGGGATACAATGCATGCACACACTGTTTAGATGAGACTGAAAGTATATATTTGGAACATTGTAAGAAGAATGTATACAATGAGCATCGTCGATTTCTTTTGGCCAAGCATCCCTTAAGAAAGAAAGGCAAACATTTCAATGGTCTGGCATGTCACCAGACGAAGCCTAAGGAGCGTACTGGTGCTGATATATTTGATATGGTAAAAGATTTGGATCAAATGGTAACCTTTGGAAAGGGTCCTGGCGGAAAATCTGTTCCGAAGGACGCTGAAGGACACGCACCCATGTGGAAGAAGAAATCTATATTTTGGGAGCTACCATATTGGAAATTCTTAGAGGTCCGCTCTGCAATCGATGTGATGCATGTGATTAAGAATCTTTGCGTGAACCTGCTAGGCTTCTTGGGCGTGTATAGGAAGACAAAAGATACACCGGAATCACGAAAGGACCATCAACGTATGAAAGACCTAGATGGCCTGCATCCAGAATGGTTTCAAGGTCATGCTAGCTACGCTCTTACCAATCAAGAGAAGGAAATATTTTTTGAATGCCTAAGCAGTATTAAGGTCCCGTCTGGCTTCTCGTCGAATATAAAGGGAATAATAAATATGGCAGAAAAAAAGTTCCAAAACCTAAAGTCTCATGACTGCCCCGTGATTATGACGCAAATACTTCTGATTGCATTGAGGGGGCTTTTACCAGATAATGTTCGAGTACCCATTGTGAAGCTATGTGCATTTCTCAATGCAATCTCTCAGAAGATAATCAATCCTGAAGATCTACCACGGTTACAGAATGATGTGGTCCAATGTCTTGTCAGTTTTGAGTTGGTGTTCCCACCATCCTTCTTCAATATTATGACGCACCTGCTGGTTCACCTAGTCGGAGAGATTTCCATTCTCGGTCCTGTATTTCTACACAATATGTTTCCCTTTGAGAGGTTCATGGTGAAAGGATACAGATGTGGCCTAGAGGGGGGTGAATAGGCGATTAAAACTTTTCCTAGAGTGGCTCAACAAAGGCGGAATAAAACTAGTGTTTACTTTGTTAAGCACAACCTAGAACAACTAAGGTTCACCTATGTGCACTAACAACTTATGCTAAGCAATACAAGCAACAAAGTGATAGCAAGATATATATTACTCCAAGAACGAAGGCTATCACAATGTAAAGTGCATAAGTAAAGAGCTCGGGTATAGAGATAACCGAGGCACGCGGGGACACCGATATTTTACCGAGTTCCTCCCAACATGGAGTACATCTCGTTTGGAGAGGGGGTGGTATCAAACCACCAACGCCACAAAAGGCCTCCCTTATTCTCCGGTGAATCTCACCCCAATGAGATCGATCCACGCTTCCACTATCGGTGCACTTGTCGGTGGCAACCGGAACCTCTCACAAGGTTGGGGCACAACTCCACAACTTAATTGGAGGCTCCCAACAAACGCCACAAAAGGCCTCAACAAATGCCACCAAGGCCACAATGCCACCAAGGACACAAAACCGTCTAGGGTTCCAAGAACCCAAGAGGGACAAGCTCCAATGAGCAATTTAAACCAAATCCTCCGAGGAGAACTCAAACCGATGCACCAAATGCAAATGGCAAGAACACCACAAAGATGCTCAAATCCCTCACTCTCAAGTTCCAACAAAGCTACTCAAGCTATTGGGGGAAGAAGAGAGGAGGAATCAAAGAGAGACACAAAATCCCCCAAAATCTAGATCCCCAAAGATACACTCACAAAGAGATGTTTTGGTTTGGTCAAAACGTAGATCTAGATCACCTCCAACAACCCCTCAAATATATGCAAGAATCAATGGAGGGGTGTGTAGAAATCAAGCTTAAAGAGTAAAGCAAATGGGGGCAAAGCTTGGACAAGAAAAGGAGAAAAAAGTAACCCTAAATAAAAATGAACAAAAGACTTATATAGGGATATGGCCGTTAGGACAATTTTTCTGGGCTGACCGGGCCGGTACTACCGGACCGAACACAAACACATACAGCGAGCTAGCCAGAGAGAGAGAAAGCAGCAGCAGCAGGGCAGTGCATGCAGCAGCAGACGGCAGCTGCAGCGGGGCCCGCGCGGGCAGGCGAGGCAGCACAGCAGCCAGCAGTGCGCCAATCGCGCGCGCAACAGCTAGCAGCTAGCAGGGCCCGCACGCATGCAGCAGCAAGCAGCAGCGGCCAGGCGACAGCGCGCGCGCGTGCAGCGGCAGCGCAGCGAGCGCGTCAGCGGGCCCACGCGGCAGCGAGCGGGCGGGCGCGCGCGGGCGTGAGAGAGAGCGAGTGAGCGGCAGCGCGCGGTCTGCAGCAGCGCCAGCGGGTCCCAGCGCGCGACAAGCGGCAGCAGCAGTTGGTCAATGCAGCGGCGCGCGATGCAAGCAGATCTAGATCTAGGAAAAAAGATCTGGACAAATAAACGGGGTAAGAAAAACTGGGCCGTCCGGTAATACTGGTCTCGGTACTACCAGGCCGGTCCGGTAGAACCGGTTGAAAGTATCGGGCCACACAGGAATAGGCTGCGCGCAGCTAGGCACGACCGGTACTGGGCCCGGTAGTACCGGTCGGCCTAGAAACACTGTTTTTCTTTTTCCTTTTCTATATCTATACGTAATAATAAAGCACGAAGTGTTTCTCCCGGTCCAACACCTTTTTGGACCGCTTTGCCCCTGCAATTTGCAAATATTACAGCCATACCACCGCCAATTTAAACGCACTATTCCGTACCTGAGGGTTCGGGTACCATGAATACCTCGATCACAATAATTCTGGACTGCGTCGATCTATCCAAACACGGACTCCTTGAACCACCAAGACCTCTATCGATCTAAACACGGACTCCTCGATTCGATTGGGAAGATATAAGCCGCCGCCTCCCCTATCTCGCTGCAACACCCAACCCTAGCCAGATGCCGACAGCGGTGGAGGCCTCCTTCCGGCACCTGGTAGAGGTTCCCGTTTGTTCCCAATCGAGGTGGCGTTGCTCGATCCGTTTTGACCTTCCGCCTTTGTCGCCTGCCGAGCTCCTGCCGTCAACACCGTCGCGAAAGATCTTGATGTACAGGCCGCCACAAACTTAGCGCCATTGAGATCCAGCCATACCCACACCATCAAGTTACATGCCTCCCCACATCATCAAAGGAAAGGGGTGGAACCGTGGAAGACAAGGGCCATCCCTGAGCCTCCTCGTGAAGGACGGATCGATGTTGGCTCCAGCGCCGAGGATGTCCGTCCAGCCCCTTGGCGGCGAAGTTGTTGACAAGATGGGTGAGGTTTGCGGTCGTCGACGAGAGGGGACCGTGTCAATCAGAGGCGTTGGAGTGGCCGTCGAGGCGGCCCGCCGGCATGGCGAAGTCAACACGATAGCAGCTGAGGAGGTAGGAGGCATCATGGTCCGCGAATGCAATGACATCGGCACAGGAGTGACCTCCGGGTAGACGTCCTCAAGCGTGAACTTGGCCTCGTCGATTGGCTCAAAGCCCCGCAGTCTGTAGACGGTTGGCACGCCCAGCTTCTCCGGCTAAGTTTATTGAACATCTGCGCGCATGTATGATTTGGGGTGCGATCCGTCCGATCTCAACGAGCCCGAGTGGTGGAGGACTGCAGCGTAGCCGTTCCTCTTGTACGGTTCTACTCCGTACACGGTTCAGGCTCTAAGGTTAGCCGCTGATGAGGACCGGCGGTTCCTATGTTTCGTTATTGGTGCTTCATATCAGAAGACCTCCTGAGTCAATCACCTGCATTTTTTTGTAGAGCTGCCAATGGAACTTCGCCTCCAGTCCCGCTTCAAAGCACTCGCGAGCGAGCCCGCCCGTGCTATATATGCTTCTACTCTGGATCAGGCTGACGGCTCCACATGCATAAGTATCAAAGAACATAAAAGAACGGACATATAGCATATGTGTTGGTGAGTAGATGAGAAAAGAAGGATCGTGCTATTAGCAAAAGTTAGGTTGAAAATTACATATCGATCTTGAAATATGGATGTTATCAGTTACACTTCGGCCGGGTCGCCGGAGACGTTCAGAGCTTGATAATGCAAGCCAGCTGACATGTATGAGATCTGGGTTTTCGTATTACAGGCGACCGGACCATGTTGCCGGTGATGTCCAAAGCTTGATACTACAGGGCGGCTGACATCCATGAAAGCTGGGTTTGAATTTTGAGTTCAGAATTCATCCGATGTGCTATCATTTCCTCCGGAATAAATCAAACATGGTGGATGCAGGGTACACCAATATCAACTCTAACGTTTTCTCCTGATTCCTGTAGTGTGATTTGTCACAAGCAGAACTTGACATTTTACTTTGATGAATCGTGCGTATATATAGGGACTTTCAGAGCATCCATGTGTTGCTGAGCATGGAATATTTAATTGTATATATATGTATCGTTGGTTAAATCTATTGATGTTTTCAAATGATGTGCACTAAGTGGTTGTACTAGGATTATTATCATAGCACATGGAACCATTTTTCTGCTAGGAATGAGGTATTCAGGTTTATGAGTTTATTTCTAAAATTTCTCATCATGGTTGGTGCATTTTTCTGCTAGGAATGAGGTATTCAGGTTTATGAGTTTATTTCTAAAATTTCTCATCATGGTTGGTGCTTTCGACACCCTTACGAACAATGTGTACATGCCATCCAATATCCAAATTAATAAAAAAAAGAGCAATTTTAAATTACTCGCCATAGTCTTGAAATCTGGAGCGTGAGAATTGGAGAGTTCGTTGAAATTTTGGTGCAAAATGGAGAGTAACAATGGGAGAGTTATTTAAAAAGATGGTGCAAAAGGAAAAGAAAATTTTTGTAGAGAGCTCTCCAAGTTACCATACTGAGAGTCTAATTTGATGGTTTTGTTGGAATTTGACTCCACTCAGGGCTCTCTTTGAGATAATGAAAAAGGGAGAACTGAGGCTAGGGTTAACGGGTCGATCAACTTCGGTGCAAAATTTGGGCCATGCAAAAGATTTTTTATCAAATAGTTGAAATTTTTTTTCCGTTGCAACGCACGGGTATTGTGCTAGTAGAATTAAAAACGGCAAATAATCAAACGGTCATAACTTTTAAACGGTAGCTCCGATTGACCCAATTCCAATTGCGTTGGATAAAGGACGACAAGTGCTTTCCAATAAAAAATGGAAATATTGGTTATCACCAAGTGAGAAAGTATCAAGTAGAATAATGTGATATACCTCACTTGGTAAGAAACCGAAAAGCCGCATAAATCAAAATCACAACAAGATATATATGGGAGATACGATTTTGATGAACAAGAGCTTGTTATGGAGATTACCACAAGCTCTATATCCTCACATGGATAAGACCAAATGACAACCAAATACGATGATGCAAGTATGCAAAGGTTTGAGCTCTCTCCCAACGATGTGACCGAATTACTCATACGAGAGCCCCTCTTGATAGTACGGTTATCTATCCTAAACCCGGTCTCACACACACAACGTGAGACCGGGAAAAGGGAAAACCTATCAACATTATACCTTTGCCTTGAGCATTCCACTTGAGCTTGATGTAGACGGTCTTGCCCTTCTCAAGATGGAACGCCTTTCTTAATTCCTCATCATCAACCCATGATCATCGAGGATGGCAAGCATCAAACATGAGATCTTCTATAGATGGCGCATTTTGAGCTTGCACAACACATCTTCTTCTCATATCATCTATCTTGAAGTCAACACATGCTCCAAGCAGTGTCAATGGACAATTCCTACAAGTACAACTTAATACACACATTAGTCCATAAAGATTGTCATTAATTACCAAAACCACACATGGGGTCCCAATATGTTCTTTCACATGGGAATCTTAAAGAAATATGTTTGTAACCGTGCTAATCCAGAAGGAAGCATCTCCAAGGGCTATGGAACAGAGGAGGTCATTGAATTTTGTGTTGACTTCGTTCCTGACCTTAGGCCGATTGGTCTTCCTCAATCGCGGTATGAGGGGAGACTGAGTGGAAAGGGTACCCTAGGAAGGAAATCAATAATATGTAGGGACGGACATTCTTACACCGAAGCACATTACACCGTTCTACAGAATTCTATCTTGGTAGCCCCATATATCGAGGAACACAAGAAAATCTTACGCTCCAACAACCCTGGAAAGCATGACTCTTGGATTAGAGATGAACATATGAAGAGTTTTGGCGGTTGGTTGCAACATCTCATCAAAAACAACACTCTTGGAGATCAGCTATACTTGTTGTCTAGGTCACCATCTTCGACTATATCGACTTTCCAAGGGTACGAGATAAATGGGTATACATTTTACACGATAGCCCAAGATAAAAAGAGCACCAACCAAAACAATGGTGTCCGCTTTGATGCAACAGACAACAATGGGTCAAAGACCACATATTATGGTTACATAGAGGAGATATGGGAACTTGACTATGGACCTAGTTTTAAGGTCCCCTTGTTTCGGTGCAAATGGGTCAAGCTGACGGGAGGAGGGGTTGAGGTAGACAAGAAATACGGAATGACATCGTTGGATCTCAACAATCTTGGGTACTTAGACGAACCATTCGTCCTAGCCAATGATGTGGCTCAGGTTTTCTATGTGAAGGACATGTCTACCAAACCTAGAAAAAGAAAAAATAAGAAAAAGAATACATCAGACGATGAGCCAAAGCGCCACATAGTTCTTTCAGGAAAAAGAAACATCGTGGGAGTGGAGGACAAGACAGACATGTCAGAAGATTGTGATAAGTTTCATGAAATTCCACCCTTCGCGGTGAAGGATTACCCAAGCATCATGTTAATGAATGAATATGCTCCATGGATACGACGGGATCAGAAAGGAACACATGCGAAGAAATGATATGTAATAATTGTAACATTTTATGAGTGAAGATTCTCCATGTTTCCATTTTTATAGTGTTGTCTGCAAATAATCTTGAGTGTGTTAGTCCCGTTTTGTGGCTGGACCAGGACTAAAGGAGGGCCTTTAGTCCCAATTCATACTTACCATTAAGATCTGATCTCCAAACGCGTGAGGTCACATATTAGGGAGTGCCTCTATGACCAGTTTCTTGGAGATGCCGGAGGACTGGGCTCCGGCGGCATCTCCCTGTAACTGGCCGTAGTGGTGTCCCTGCTCTCGAAAACCATCTTGCAGCTTGTAACTTCTCTAACTAGATCAATACGCCTGGGAGCTAACTAATTTCACATATTAGGGAGTGCATCTATGACCAGTTTCTTGGAGATGCCGGAGGACTGGGCTCCGGCGGCATCTCCCTGAAACTGTCCGTAGTGGTGTCCCTTCTCTCGAAAACCATCTCGGAGATGCCTCAAACTGGCTGGAGGACTGGACTCACAAGGATGCCTATTTATAGTACAAGCAACTCGACATAATGTCGACACTCACGACATAATGTCGACACTCACCCCTATTATTAGTGCTGGCTCATGTTTTGTCCCGGTTGGTGTCTCCAACCGGGACTAAAGGTTCATCTTTAGTCCCGGTTGGTGACACCATCCGGGACAAGGTACATGCCGCACGACATAATGTCGATACTCACCGCTATTATTAGTGTTGTCTGTCCCAGTCTGCCGCAATCCCTTCAGTCGCGGTTGATTTCTCCAACCGGGACTAAAGATGAACCCTTTCTTTATAGGCATTTCCCTCTATTTATAGGCTGCTCGATCCAGCCTGCTCTATTTATAGGCCTTTTCCTCTAAATACATCTTCATATTTAGGTAACACTCAAGACATTTATTAATATTAAAAACTGGGACAAACCGGGACTAGCTAACACTCAGGACTAAAGCCTCCCCCTTTAGTCATAACCATGCCTAGTCCTATAGTACGCAGCTTCAGGGTCTTCTTCGTCATCGTCATCATCACCTGCCACTCCGGGGATCCTCAGCCCAGCCATGGCATATACCAGGGGCCATTCCGGCCTCGGATTCACGGCGGGTGGGGGAGGGGTCTCCTGGAAGACGATGCCGCTACCGCCGGGCGGGTGTGGGGCCTTTTGTGGCTCTGTGGCGGGCAGACTCGTGGGCACCGCAGGCGAGGATGGTCTCCCCCGGCGATGTAGCGCATCACTCCGATGATAGTACGGTTCACCCACCACAGACGACGGTCGGCTTCGTTGTGGTTCACCGGGGGCGGGCCATCACCCTTGTACCTAGCGAGCTCCCTTTCCCGCCTATTAGAGAAGAAGGCATTCTAGGTGTCGTAGTTGTCGGGATCCCACTGGGGATCCATCCGCTGATCCGGCGTGAGCTCGTGGTAGAAGTGGTTCGTGATGGCCGCCTGGCGTGCGGAACCTTGAGGGACAGGAACCCCTCCAGCGCTCATCATCCAACCGGCGGGCGGTCGGTAGCCCAGCGGACAAGGGTAGTTGGAGGCGCACAGCGCCTCGGTCTCCTCGAGGGTCAGAATGGCCCAGTAGGCATTGTCTATTATTCTAAGAGAGGAAGTTGTGGATGTGTGGATAGCCATGGCGCGATCGCCCTAGATATAGAGGGAAAGGGCGGGAAAACTTGGCATGAAGCTTTGGGAAATGGCGGGAAATATCTTTAGTCTTGGTTAGTGACTACAACCGGGACTAAAAGCTCTCATAGAAAGGAAAGGGCGGGAAAACTTGGCGGGAAGCGGTGGGAAATGGCAGGAAATATCTTTAGTCCCGATTTGTGACTACAACTAGGACTAAATGGATATTATATTAAGATTCTTTATATTTTTCTGATAATAATAGACATATTATTTGTTTTATTTGGATTTTTACAATAAAAGATATGATTTTCCAAAGTTTTATATTTGATTTGAATTAAAAAAGAAATTTACAAATGAAATAATTTATAAATTATGCAAACAAACAAATGGATATTACATTAAGATTCTTTATATTTTTCTGATAATAATAGACATATTATGTGTTTTATTTGGATTTTTACAATAAAAGATATGCTTTTCCAAAGTTTTATATTTGATTTGAATTAAAAAAAGAAATTTACAAATGAAATAATTTATAAATGATGCAAATAGATAAATGGATATTATATTAAGATTCTTTATATTTTTCTGATAATAATAGACATATTATTTGTTTTATTTGGATTTTTACAATAAAAGATATGCTTTTCCAAAGTTTTATATTTGATTTGAATTAAAAAAAGAAATTTACAAATGAACTAATTTATAAATGATGCAAACAGATAAATGGATATTATATTAAGATTCTTTATATTTTTCTGATAATAATAGACATATTATTTGTTTTATTTGGATTATTACAATAAAACATATGATTTTCTAAAGTTTTATATTTGATTTGAACTAAAAAGAAAATTTACAAAAACAAATTAGTCGCGGGTCGTGGCTGGACCCGGGACTAAAGGGTGCCTGTGCTTGCAAAAATGAAGCGGCCGAAAAAACCCTTTAGTTCCGGGCCGTGGCTTAGCCCGGGACTAAAGGGGTGACCCTTTATATACCACGCGCTCGCCCCTGGCGCGCCCACCCATCACTTAGCAAGATTTGACGACGAAGACGAAGACGAGAAGGCGCAATCGACACAGAGAACAGGGGAGGTGCTGCCTGGTCGATTCCCGCGCCGCCGCCCTTGCCTCCGGCCGCCCCTCCGTACCGCAGAGCCGTCGCACGCCGCATCGCCGAGCCTCCGCGCCGCCTTGCCATGTCACCGCCCGCCGTACATGTCGCGTCGTGCCGCCGTGCCGCGCCGCCCCGCCGTGTCGCGCCGTCCTACCGTGCCGCACCGCCTCGTCGCGCCGTTGTTCCTCCGACCGCCCACCTCGCCGGAGGTGGATATTTAATTATATAGTCTAGTATTATTTATATATTTAGGTTTTTGTATAATTAGTCTAGTATTAATTAGTAGTATATTTAGGTTTTTGTAGTAATATTTATTATTATTATTAGTAGTAGTAGTAATATTTAGGTTTTGTATAAATGTTATTCTTAGTATTTATATTATTATTATATTTTTAGGAAATGTTAGTACTTTTTATATTTTTTTATAGTTTCTTGTTATATTTTTTCTATATTTTTTATAGTTTTTTATAGTTAGGATTATTATAATTAGGATTATTATAATTAGTATAGTTTCTTGTTATTAGGATTATATTGTTTTAGTTATTAGGATTAGTATTAGGATTATTGTTTTAATTATTTTTTGTTTTATTTATTAGGATTATATTGTTTTAGTTATTTTTTTTGTTTTATTTATTAGGATTATATTGCTTTAGTTATTTTTTTGTTTTACCACAAATAATATTAGGATTATTGTTTTATTAGGATTATTTTTTTTGTTTTAGTTATTATGATTATTGTTTTAGCACAAATAATATTAGGATTATTATAATTAGGATTATATTGTTTTAGTTATTAGGATTATTGTTTTTTCTAACCTGTTTAACTCTCTTTTTGTTATAGACAATTAAGTCATGGATCCATCCGAAGATCCTGGTCGCATCAGTGAAGGTTTTCTTCAGGGCATGATAAGTGGTGAAATTCCTCTTAATATTACTACCGGCGAAGATATTTTGCTCGAGGAAGAGATATCCTCATATCTGAATCCATCTGGTGATGGACTAGAGGAAAACCTAATGTACCAGGGGGAAGACCAGATGGACGAAGGGCAAACAAATATTAACAATAATGATGGCCCCTCGACAGGATCCGGCGAGGTACATATATATATATATATAAAGTCTCATGTTACCTCTATTCATTAACTAATCTAGATATATATTAATCACTCTCTCTTTTTCTTTTAGCCCACCGGATCGAAGCAATCGACAGCTCGAACAAAACGAGGGCCGAACAAAAAGTTGGATGATAATCAGAGGTTCACCATCAAAGAAATAGATGATGATGGTGAACCGATTGCTCCAGAGAAGCACCGGAGCATGTTTATAAATTAATGCGGGGTGCTTGTTAGGGACAACCTGCCGATCACCATCCAAGAATGGAATCAGTCAAAGAAATCCGGTGAAGAATCTAGCTATGTCACCGATGATGCCAAAGATGACCTTTGGCACAAGCTCATAGCGCATTTCATACTACCTCCAGAGTATGAAGAATTTGAGGTAGATGGTATTACCCAAAGGTCGGGTGGGCTTGAAAATAGAGCAAAAGTGAAGGAGTGGGCTCTGAGCAAGATGGCTGAACTGTACCGGAACCACAAGAAAAGTTTATACGCGAAATATGTCGCGAAAAAGAAAACTCCAGACTTCAAAGGAGTAAACGATAAGTTGAGAGAATAGTGGCCCAATTTTGTAAAGTACAAGCAAACTGATAAAGCAAAGGCAAAGTCGGCAAAGAACGCGTTAAATGCTGCCAACAAGAAATACCATCATAAAATGGGGACACGTGGCTACAAGAGTGCCGTCCCTAAGTGGAAACTATGGAGAATAACATGAGGGCTAGAGGCTTCACTCCTGGTACAGATGGATGGCCCGAGAGGTCAAAGAACTGGTGGTACGGGCACAGGGGATCCTTGGAACCAGAAACAGGGAAGACATTATTTCATGATAAAATTCTAAAACCCTCCAAAGACCTTATTCAAGCAATGAACGATGCTCAATTCGGATTGTTCCGTCCCGAGAGAGAGAACGACGAGCTGACACGCGCCCTAGGGAATCCTGAAAAGGGAGGACGAACACGAGGCAAAGGCACCAGTGTCTCGTGGAAGAAATGGTTTCCTCAGTACGATGCCAGTTACAGAAGCCGTCAAAGAAAGAAGGACCGGGAGGAAGACCAGATCTCCAGGGTAGAGCAGGACCTAGCTTATGTGAAGAACCTCACGCATGAAATTAGCCAAAGGCCGTCGTCAACTCACCCGCGGGCTGATGATCCTGCATTGGATCTTAGCCAGCGGAGAAGCAGCGTGGCTTCCACGGAGGTCCGGGCTGATGATCAAGCACTGCTGGATGATGCACCGGCTCCTCACTACCCCGTGGATGATGTCAGAGAGATCGACATTGCTTTACCTTGTCTACCTGGTGTTGGAGATATGCCCTAGAGGCAATAATAAATATAGTTATTATTATATCTTTGTGTTTATGATAAATGTTTACATTCATGCTATAATAGTATTAACAAGGAAACATTAATACTTGTGTGATTTGTAAACTTAATTTGAAGTCCCTAGTAAAGCCTCTATATAATACTAGCTTGTTGGTTAATAGATGATTGTGGTTTCCCTATCATGAACATTGAGATGTTATTAACAACAAGATCATATCGTTAGGAGAATGATATGGTGGACATACTCCTATAGATAAGCATAGCATAAAGATCAAGTCATTTTAATAGTTCAATTGCTATATGCTTTCTGATACATAGTTATCTGATTCCTTCGACCATGAGATCATGCATATCACCTTTACCGGATGGATGCTTTGATAACATCAAGCACCACACCGTAACTGGGTGGCTATAAAGTTGGCATTGAGTGTTCAGAAAGTATTGGTTGAAACACATGGATCAAGAGTGGGATTTGTCCATCCATATGACGGATAGATATACTCTGGGCCCTCTCGGTGGAATGTCATCCAATTAGCTTGCAAGCATGTGACTGGGTCACAAGGGATCACATATCACGGGAACGAGAAAAGAGTACTTATCAGTAACGAGGTTGAACTAGGTATGCAGAGATACCGACGATCATAACCTCGGATAAGTAAACTATCGTGAGACAAAGGGAAATTGATATCGTATGTAAGTGGTTCATTCGATCGCAAAGTAATCGTAGAAATATGTGGGAGCCATATGAATTTCCAGATTCCTCTATTGGTTATTGTTCGGAGAAGTGTCTCGATCATGTCCGCATAATTCACGAACCGTAGGGATACACACTTAAGGATTCGACGTTGTTTGAGTAGTTATGGAATGATGAGAAAGAGTCCGAATGTTGTTCGGAGTCTCGAATGGGATTCGGGATATCACGAGGAGATCCGGAATGGTCCGGAGAATAAGATTCATATAAGGTAAGTCCCGTTTCGGAGTTGGGGAATGGTTCCGGTGTTTTCATCGGGAACATTCTAGAAGGTCCCGGAATGTCCGACACTCTGGGGGGGAAGGATACATGAATGTGTCATTGTCAGTTGGAATGATTGCATCATGTACTAGGTGTCTTTGCTGTCCAAAATAAAGGGTTTATTTAAATCCTAAATTGAAAAGTCAAATGGCTAGTTTGAAAGTCAAACGGCAAGTTTTTGGAAAGAGGAGGAGAAGTGGAAACCGAGTTGGGGAGGGATTCCCTCCTCCCCAAGCCGGCGCCCCACCCAAGCTGAGTTGGGGAGGGACTCCACTCCCTCCCCTTGGCCGCCGGCCCTCCCACCTATAAAGGGAGGGGCAGGGCTGCCCCTCCTAGCACAGAAGTACCTCTCCTCTAAACCTAAACCCTAGCCACAGCCTAGGGATTTCTCCCAAGCCGTCAAGTTAGAGCTTCTAATTGCCCTAGCCTCCGATTTAGAGCCTTCTAATTGGTGTGTCTAAACCCTAGATCACCAAGATCTCTCTCATACTCCACCATACTCGCTCCGGCTTAAGGCGAAGCCCTGCGAGATCTCCCCTCTACTTTCGGTACCACGCCGTTGTGCTGCCGGAATCGCGAGGAGAGTGCTACAACCTCCGCTGCCTGCTGGAACAAGGGAGAGGAAGGTCTTCGTCGAGTACCGAACGTGTGACCGACTGCAGGAGCGCTGCCGGAACGCGGCGCCGGAAGGATCGTCTACGCGATCTTGAGATCGGAAAGAGTACGACTACATCACCCACGAGAATCTGCTCTCGTTAACCGCTTTGGAATCTTCGAGGGTGAGTTCCTCTATCGACTCGTTGCTACAATCTAGTAGATAGATCTTGGCTTGTTTGTTTGCATGCGGTAGAAAATTTTTGTTTTCCATGCTACGAAACCCAACAGTGGTATCAGAGCCGTGTCTATATATAGATCTGTTGCACGAGTAGAACACAATGGTCATTGTGGGTGTTGATGCTTTTATTGTCGATTGCTTCTTGTGTACTTTGCATCTTGCGGGATGTTGGGATGAAGCGGCCCGGGCTAACCTTACATGACATCGTTCATGAGACTTGCTCCACGCTTGACATGCAACTCGTATTGCATAAGTGGCTTTGCGGGTGCCTGTTTCTCCCAGCATAGTGGAGATCCAATTTACAACGGGTGATTAACAATACTAGTATCAATGTTGTGGTTCTTGTTCGTAAGTTAGAACGACACTTATTGAAAGCCCCAAACCACGTAAAATATGCAAAGAAAGTAGAGGCGTCTAACTTTGTTTTGCAGGGGTGTGCAGTGATGTGATATGGACATGATTGTGATTATATTTGATGTATGCAATGTTCCTTATTGTAAGTTGGCAACCGGCAGGAGCCATATGGTTGTCTTTAATTTCTGTTAAGACCCGCGTGTCTATTCAAAGTAGTTGTAATAGTTGAAGCTGGTGGACGACAACCATGAAGAAGCGTCATTGACCTTGATGTTGTGCCGGTGATGATGGAGATCATGTTCGTGCTTGAAGATGGAGATCGGAAGCACAAAGAAGAAAGGCCATATCATATCACATATTATGAATTGCATGTGATGTTAATCCTTTATGCATCTTGTATTGCTTAGTAGACGACGGTAGCATTATAAGATGATCCCTCATGCACATAAATTTCAAGTTCTAAAGTGTTCACCCTTAGTATGCACCGTTGCCAAAGCTTGTTGTTTCGAAGCACCACGTGATGATCGGGTGTGTTAGATTTCGCGGGTGAATACAACGTAAGCAAGCCAGATTTGCTTATGCGGTAGCTAAGGTTTGATCTTGACGAGCCTAGCATGTACAGACATGGTCTCAGGAACACGGATCACCGAAAGGTAAAGCATGAATCATATAGCAGATATGATGAACATGTCGATTGTTCGCCATTGAAACTATATCAACTATCGTGATGATCGGTTTTGATATGGTGGATTTGGTTCGTGTGATCACTAAAACAATGTGAGGGATGTTGTTTTGAGTGGGAGTTCACCTAGATTAAACTTTATTATTAATTTGAACTCAATTTGTCATAAACTTAGTCTAAACTATTGCAAATATGTTGTAGATCAATGGCAGCCCCTACCATCAATTTTAATGCGTTCCTAGAGAAAGAAAAGTTGAAAAACAATGGAAGCAACTTCGCGGATTGGTTCCGCAATTTGAGGATTGTCCTCACAGCTAGTAATTTGACCTATGTGCTGGATGCACCGCTAGGTGACCCACCTGCAGCTGATGCTACCGATGAAGTAAAGAATGTTTACCTTGCTCGGAAGAATCAGTACTCCATAGTTCAGTGTGCTATCTTGTATGGTTTAGAATCGGAGCTTCAGAAAAGGTTTGAGAATTCAGACCCACATGATATTGTCCGTGATCTCAAATTGATCTTTGAGACTCACGCGGCGATTGAGAGTTATGAGGCTTCTGAAAAGTTCTTTAACTGCAAGATGGAAGAGGGCAGCTCCGTCAGTGAGCATGTGCTTAAGATGTCTGGGCACGCAAACAAACTTCAAAGCTTGGGTATAGTGATTCCTAATGCTTTGGGGATTTACCGTGTCCTCCAATCACTACCACCAAGTTACAAGAACTTTGTGATGAACTACAACATGCAGAACATGAACAAGCAGTTGCCAGAACTGTTTGCTATGTTAAAGTCTGCAGAAGTGGAGATCAAGAAAGAGCACCAAGTGTTGTTGGTCAATAAGACCACCAAATTCAAGAAAGGCAATTCTAAGCAGAAGGGACACTTCAAGAAGGGTGGTAAGAAAGTTACCACGCCGATGAAGAAGACCAAGGCTGGACCCAAGCCTGATACTGAGTGCTTTTACTGCAAAGGAGAGGGTCACTGGAGGCGGAATTGCCCAAAGTACTTGGCGGATTTGAAGAACGGCAACATCAAGAAGAAAGGTATATCTGATATACATGTTATATATGTGTATCTCACTAGAATTCTAGTAGTGCCTGGGTATTTGATACTGGTTCGGTTGCTCATATTTGTAACTCAAAACAGGAGCTGCAGAATAAACAGAAGCTAGTGAAGAACGAGGTGACGATGCGCGTGGGAAACGGATCAAAGGTTGATGTGATCGCGGTCGGCACGCTACCCCTTCATCTACCATCGGGATTAGTTTTATACTTAAATAATTGTTATTTGGTGCCTGCGTTAAGCATGAACATTATATCAGGATCTTGTTTATTGCGAGACGGTTACTTGTTTAAATCCGAGAATAATGGTTGTTCGATTTATATGAGTAATATGTTTTATGCACATGCACCTTTAATAGATGGTCTATTCTTGTTGAATCTCGATGGTGGAAATACACATATTAATAACATTGAAGCTAAACGTTTGAAATCAAGCGATAACTCGACCTATATGTGGCACTGTCGTCTTGGTCACATTGGAGTGAAGCGTATGAAGAAACTCCATTCCGATGGACTTCTTGAATCACTTGATTTTGAATCACTTGAAAGATGCGAAGCATGTCTAATGGGAAAAATGATTAAGACTCCATTTTCTGGTATGATGGAGCGAGCTACGGAATTATTGGAAATCATACATACTGATGTGTGTACCAATGAGTGTAGCATCGCGCGGTGGTTATCGTTATGTTCTTACCTTCACGGATGACTTGAGTAGATATGGGTATATCTATTTCATGAAACATAAGTCCGAAACTTTCGAGAAGTTTAAGGAATTTCAAAGTGAGGTAGAGAATCAACGTAACAAGAAGATTAAATTTCTACGTTCTGATCGTGGAGGTGAATATCTAAGTTACGAGTTTGGCGAGCATTTGAAGAAATGCGGAATACTTTCACAATTGACACCGCCGGGAACACCACAGCGTAATGGTGTATCCGAACGTCGTAATCGAACTCTCTTAGATATGGTTCGTTCTATGATGTCACTTACAGATTTACCGCTATCATTTTGGGGTTATGCATTAGAAACAGCCGCATTCACTTTAAATAGGGCACCGTCTAAATCCGTTGAAACGACACCGTATGAATTATGGTTTGGGAAGAAACCTAAATTGTCGTTCCTTAAAGTTTGGGGATGCGAAGCCTATGTAAAGAAGTTACAGCCGGACAAGCTTGAACCCAAAGCGGAAAAATGCGTCTTCATAGGATACCCAAAGGAAACTATTGGGTATACCTTCTATCATAGATCCGAAGGCAAAATCTTCGTTGCCAAGAATGGATCCTTTCTAGAGAAGGAATTTCTCTCGAAAGAAGTGACTGGAAGGAAAGTAGAACTCGACGAGGTTGTCGAACCTTCTCTCGAAATTGCGAGTAGCGCAGCGCCGGAAGAAGTTCCTGTGGTGCCTGCACCAATTGGAGAGGAAGCTAATGATGTTGATCATGAAACTTCGGTCGAAGTTGCTACAGAGCCTCGCAGGTCAACGAGAACTCGTACCACTCCAGATTGGTATGATCCCGTTATGAGTGTCATGTTGGTGGACAACACCAATGACCCTGAGACATATGAGGAAGCGATAATGAGCCCAGATTCCAATAAATGGCAAGAAGCCATGAAATCCGAGATTGGATCCATGTACGAAAACCAAGTATGGACTTTGGTGGACTTACCAGATGGCCGGAAGGCTGTCGAGAACAAATGGATCTTCAAGAAGAAAACAGATGCTGATGGTAATGTTACTGTCTATAAAGCTCGACTTGTCGCAAAAGGGTTTCGACAAATTCAAGGAGTTGACTACGATGAGACTTTCTCACCAGTAGCGAAGCTAAAGTCTGTGAGGATTATGTTAGCAATCGCTGCATATTACGATTATGAGATATGGAAGATGGATGTCAAAAAAGCATTCCTCAATGGTGACATTGATGAAGAGTTATATATGATGCAACCCAAAGGTTTTGTCGATCCTAAAGATGCTAACAAGGTATGCAAGCTTCAACGGTCCATCTATGTATTAAAGCAAGCATCCCGAAGTTGGAATCAACGTTTTGATAAGGTAATCAAAAGTTTTGGTTTTATACAAACTTATGGAGAAGCTTGTATTTACAAGAAAGTGAGTGGGAGCTCTGTAGCATTCTTAATACTATATGTGGACGACATATTGTTGATTGGGAATGATGTAGACCTTCTTAATAGTGTCAAGGAATATTTGAATAATAGTTTTTCAATGAAGGATCTTGGTGAAGCAGCTTACATATTAGGCATAAAGATTTATAGAGATAGATCGAAACGCCAAATATCATTGTCACAAAGTACATATTTGGACAAAGTTCTAAAGAGGTTTGGAATGGAAGATATCAAGAAAGGGTTCTTGCCCATGTTGCCCAATACGACCTTGAGTAAAACTCAAAGTCCGACATCGGCAGAAGATAGAGAAAGGATGAGTAAGACTCCCTATGCCTCAGCCATAGGATCTCTAATGTATGCCATGCTATGTACTAGACCCGACATCGCATATGTTGTTAGTCTAACTAGCAGATATCAAAGTGATCCAGGAGTGGATCATTGGACAGCGGTCAAAAACATCCTTAAGTACTTGAGAAGAACTAAGGATATGGTTCTTTCTTATGGAGGTGATGAACAGCTCGTTGTTAATGGTTACACCGACGCTAGTTGGAACACCGATCCGGATGATTCTAAATCACAATCTGGATACGTATTTATTTTGAATGGTGCAGCAGTTAGCTGGAGGAGTGCAAAGCAAAGCGTTGTGGCGAGATCTTCAACTGAATCGGAATACATGGCTGCTTCGGAGGCTTCACAAGAAGCGATATGGATGAAAGAGTTCATTGCAGAGCTGGGTGTGATTCCTAGTGCGCTGGACCCAATGTCTATCTACCGTGATAACATGGGCGCCATAGCCAATGCGCAAGAACCAAGGTCACACAAGAAGCTGAAGCATATCAAGCTACGTTTTCACGCTATTCGAGAACATATCCAAGATGGGGATATAAAGATTTGCAAAGTACACACAGATCTAAATGTGGCGGATCCGTTGACTAAACCTCTCCCGAGGGCAAAACATGACCAGCACCAAACTGCCATGGGTGTTCGGTATATTACCATGTAATCTAGATTAGATGACTCTAGTGCAAGTGGGAGACTGTTGGAGATATGCCCTAGAGGCAATAATAAATATAGTTATTATTATATCTTTGTGTTTATGATAAATGTTTACATTCATGCTATAATAGTATTAACAAGGAAACATTAATACTTGTGTGATTTGTAAACTTAATTTGAAGTCCCTAGTAAAGCCTCTATATAATACTAGCTTGTTGGTTAATAGATGATTGTGGTTTCCCTATCATGAACATTGAGATGTTATTAACAACAAGATCATATCGTTAGGAGAATGATATGGTGGACATACTCCTATAGATAAGCATAGCATAAAGATCAAGTCATTTTAATAGTTCAATTGCTATATGCTTTCTGATACATAGTTATCTGATTCCTTCGACCATGAGATCATGCATATCACCTTTACCGGATGGATGCTTTGATAACATCAAACACCACACCGTAACTGGGTGGCTATAAAGGTGGCATTGAGTGTTCAGAAAGTATTGGTTGAAACACATGGATCAAGAGTGGGATTTGTCCATCCATATGACGGATAGATATACTCTGGGCCCTCTCGGTGGAATGTCATCCAATTAGCTTGCAAGCATGTGACTGGCTCACAAGGGATCACATATCACGGGAACGAGAAAAGAGTACTTATCAGTAACGAGGTTGAACTAGGTATGCAGAGATACCGATGATCATAACCTCGGATAAGTAAACTATCGTGAGACAAAGGGAAATTGATATTGTATGTAAGTGGTTCATTCGATCGCAAAGTAATCGTAGAAATTTGTGGGAGCCATATGAATTTCCAGATTCCTCTATTGGTTATTGTTCGAAGAAGTGTCTCGATCATGTCCGCATAATTCACGAACCGTAGGGAGACACACTTAAGGATTCGACGTTGTTTGAGTAGTTATGGAATGATGAGAAAGAGTCCGAATGTTGTTCGGAGTCTCGAATGGGATTCGGGATATCACGAGGATATCCGGAATGGTCCGGAGAATAAGATTCATATAAGGAAAGTCCCGTTTCGGAGTTGGGGAATGGTTCCGGTGTTTTCATCGGGAACATTCTAGAAGGTCCCGGAATGTCCGACACTCCGGGGGGGGGGGGGGGGGAAGGGTACATGAATGTGTCATTGTAAGTTGGAATGATTGCATCATGTACTAGGTGTCTTTGCTGTCCAAAATAAAGGGTTTATTTAAATCCTAAATTGAAAAGTCAAACGGCTAGTTTGAAAGTCAAACGGCAAGTTTTTGGAAAGAGGAGGAGAAGTGGAAACCGAGTTGGGGAGGGATTCCCTCCTCCCCAAGCCGGCGCCCCACCCAAGCCGAGTTGGGGAGGGCCTCCACTCCCTCCCCTTGGCCGCCGGCCCTCCCACCTATAAAGGGAGGGGCAGGGCTGCCCCTCCTAGCACAGAAGTACCTCTCCTCTAAACCTAAACCCTAGCCACAGCCTAGGGATTTCTCCCAAGCCGTCAAGTTAGAGCTTCTAATTGCCCTAGCCTCCGGTTTAGAGCCTTCTAATTGGTGTGTCTAAACCCTAGATCACCAAGAGCTCTCTCATACTCCACCATACTCGCTCCGGCTTAAGGCGAAGCCCTGCGAGATCTCCCCTCTACTTCCGGTACCACGCCGTTGTGCTGCCGGAATCGCGAGGAGAGTGCTACAACCTCCGCTGCCTGCTGGAACAAGGGAGAGGAAGGTCTTCGTCGAGTACCGAACGTGTGACCGACTGCGGGAGCGCTGCCGGAACGCGGCGCCGGAAGGATCGTCTACGCGATCTTGAGATCGGAAAGAGTACGACTACATCACCCACGAGAATCTGCTCTCGTTAACCGCTTTGGAATCTTTGAGGGTGAGTTCCTCTATCGACTCGTTGCTACAATCTAGTAGATAGATCTTGGCTTGTTTGTTTGCATGCGGTAGAAAATTTTTGTTTTCCATGCTACGAAACCCAACACCTGGAGCACTCCACCATTCACTTCCGATTCCACCAGGCTATGCTCGTGTCACGGTGGATGACATAGTGGAGGATTTTGCGGACCTAGAGATTGAAATCGCTACGCTTGAAGGCCTTACGAAACTAGGAGATGTCAAGAGCAACATCATTCTATGGAATAAGAAGTACATCAAGTTTCCAGGCTCGGCGCCAAGGCCACCTACTCCGAGGAATCCAAGTCCACCCCACATCGAATATCGTCAACCTCCAAGTCCACCCGAACCCGATTATCGCCAACCTCCAAGTCCACCCCGCCCCGCTGAAGATCGCCGCAGCAGGAGTACATCAACTCGATCTCCGCCTCCGCCTCCGTGCAATACTACTACCTCGTCGAAGAAACGGAAGTTCGACGGTCCCCCGCGCCCAACATCAAAGAAAGGTCAAACAACGAAGATAGTCGACATCCCGCCAGCTCTTCCAACGAGACCTTATGACAAGACCGATGAGGAAACTAACACGGATGTGGCTGCCCAAGTTAAGGCGCATTTTGCACCCAAAAAGCCTGAGCCAAAGCCAGTATATAATGAAAAAAACAAAAAGTGGGCTAAGTCCTTTCTTGAGCAACCATTCCAGATATCGATGAATCTAAAATCAGACTATGATCGGGAGATTATTAAGCAAGCACAGAAAAAATCACAAGGGCAAAAAGCGGGAAGCAAGTTGCCCAGCTCGGAGCACAGAAGAATCAATCGGTCGCCCCGCTCAAAGTGATTTCAGACCTCGACAAGGCCTTCAGAGCTGAAATGGATATGGACATGCAAATAATGGACCCCAGAGCCCGTAATAATGCTGCACTTATGGGAATCACTGTATCGCAGGCCAAAGCACTTGCTACCGAAGCAAATATGTCTCTTGGTCAATATTTAGGCTATGAAGATACGCCAGTGAGTCAGATAGTACGGCAGTATGTCTAAGGGGAGCCTATAGTCAGTAATGAGGAGCTCGCGCGTCTATCCACACATATACGAAATCTGCACGAATGGTACATGTCGCAAGCAGAAAAAAAGCATCAGAAAGATTGGTTTCCGGTGGACGTTAGAAAGGAGCATCACTTCAAACCATACTCGATACAGGTTCAAATGACCGAACTGTTTCAGTTATACAACCAGCGCGCCCTCGACAAATCTATCATTGGTTGCTACTGTCTGTAAGTGATTTATTTCTATAATTAAGTTTGTAGCTCAGCCCGTTCATTGCATTTAATATATTATCCTAACTATATATCCTTTTGTATGATGATATTATATTCTGCAGAATGAAGATGCTTGAATGCAAAAGAGCTAGAAGATACGACATTGGGTTTATTGACCCATATATCATTAATAAATATACGTTAAAGAATCACCCCAAGGACGTGAAGGAAGACCTGTGCAGGTTCTTAAGCGAGAATAATTTTGTTAAGGAAATACTATTTTCTTACAACTTCAAGTGAGTGTTTATATCTTGTACACATTTTATTTTTGCTTACTGGATGAGCTATGCATGTATGCTTATGTAAACGTCCGCAGATTTCACTAGATCTTGCTAAACATTCAAGTTGACAACTCCCTAGTTGAAGTCCACGACTCATTAAGTTGGGACCAAGAGCAGCGGAGCAACATGAAAGCAATGCTCCATAAGTAATTTCAATCATTATCGCATTATATCGTCCTCTTTCATTCATTTACTGATATCAAATAACTAATAACTCCTTTGTTCATTTTCTTTGTCGAGCAGGTGTTGGACACGGTTCAGACAGAAAATACCAGGTCCATTCAAAGAGGAGTTAACTTATAAAATGGTGAAGAGTTTACAGCAGCCACCAGGAACTCATTTATGTAGATACTACGTCTGCGAGTACATCCGCGAGTTGACCAGTGAGCAGAAAGTTGACTCACATTATATTTATGATTTGCGGAAGAAATTAGAGTCAGATCAGCGTATAAGAGCAATTCAAGAGGAGCTGTCGGGATTTATGATGAAAGAAGTCATTGATGTACATGGAGAGCATTATGCGGATGACGTGGAACTCGATTTGCCTTAGTCATCTCCATGTAGCTGATATGATATATATATATTCATCAATGACCATGTAATTTCAAAACATTTCTTCCTTTTGATATGATTGATTATATGTATGCTTGCAAGGGATCGATTAATTATATAAATGCATCGACGTGTAGTGTGTATGTAGTAGCGTATAATTTATATACTGAAATTTATGTTTGAATTATAGTGAAACACAAAACGAAAAAGGAACGAAATTGCAAAAAAAAAGAAATGCACAATCTCTGCCGCGGCAGGAAACCTTATAGTCCCGGATGATGTTACGGTCCGGGACTAGAGGGTTTTCGCCCCGCGGCGCTGAAATAGCCGCGTGGCTGTTATCAGTAGTGGGCCATAGCGAGCCGGGATTAGAGGAGGAGGAGGGGGCTCTAGTCCCGTTTTCGCAGTCCGGGCTCAAAGCCGGGACTAAAGCCAGTTACGGCCCGGGACTGTAGGCCTTTTTTCCATAGGTGACTCGTAGCTTGCGTGGTAGTCGTACAGCTCGGGTGACGGTCTCGGTGATGTCCAGTGCAGAGCCGGAGTCAGGGATGTGGTCGTCGTCGATGTAGATACGTGCTGGCGCCGCACGTGAGATTGATGATGTCGGCTTGGTGTCCTCGTGCGTGGAGTTGCTGCAGGTCTTGGCTTGGCTCGTAGTGCATGCATAGAGCTGCCGCACGCACGATACGTTGTTGACGTGGGCTAGTACTCACTGCGGGGTGTGATCGTACACGGTATTTCTTCTGCCATAGAAGTCCCTGCCCGCGTACGTGTTGTCTGCGATCTAGCGTGATCGCGCCGTGTGGCCACTGCGTGGTCCGTGCGGCATCCTGGGAGAGGCGGCGTCTGGGCATGTCGTTGTAGAGCCGATTCGGAAATATCCCTCCATCACCGGCGATCTCACGCCGGATGACGATCTTTACGCCGATTTAAGTATCGATCTTGCACTCCTTCTCACCCGAGAATCACGAAGATTTAGAGATTTATTTTGTGGCTAATTGGATCTAATCTATGAGATTGCAAACTTTTGAAATTTTGGATCCAATCTTTAGCCGATTAGATCTTTGATCGAGACCGGGTGTCGCGTCCTCGAGGAGAAGATTAATCTATCCGTGTGGAAAAAACTAGAATCGGCGTCTGAGGCTAATCGCTTTGATATCAGGTAAGAAATAGTGAATCCCTAATATTATTTTGTATTGATTTGGTTGACTCTCTAAATATCTTTACTATTATTTTTAAAGATGCGAGTGTCTGGTGTCACACTTCAACAAATTACACTAGAATTGCCACTGCCAACAAACTTCCTAAAACTCTCCCAACTGAAATACACACTTATCCATGCAATCCCAACAGACTCTCTCTCTTACGAACATATACATTGCCCAACAACCCAGGCATGTATCCAGAGCATTTTTTTTTTGCATGTCATATCCGGAGCACTCGTACAAGGCCTCCAAAATACCGGGTTCCCCAAAAAATTTAATCCTTGAGTAAGCATTTGGTAATACAAAAATCTGTAGCATTTACTCATAGGAATCTGCACGCGGTAGAAACTTTTGGCATTTAGCGGTAAATCTGACGTTGGGGAGTAAATAGAATCTCAACTTATTTGAGTGACTACTATACGATGGTGATATGAAAAAAAATCATTGTGATTGCATGTTAATGCCTCTACCAATGTTCCACTTTGGTGCCGTCTCTTAGCACTTCACCTTCGATTTATGTCTACATGACGCATAAATATTACCGAGCAGAGAAGATAAATCATCTCATATCTATAAATGATCTTCATATAATCGAATACATATAGCTTTAAATATTTCATAAAAAATTCAAACCTGTCGTATCCGGTGTCAGACTTAAAGAAATTACACTCAAATTTCTACTCCACACCTCATATTTACTATGAAATTAAAAACGGTGGTGTCACACTTCATGCTAATTCATACCAAATGCCATCTAACATCTATGCATCTCTCGCCGAGTCATGTTTCTGCCTCAACCGCCGCCTCTCTCTCTCTTCCTAAACATAGCCACCTCCACCCTCCGCCTCCTCCATAGTCGGTTCCCCCTTCTCCGGTCGGCCTCACCGGCGCTGGGAGGAGTGAGGAACCTTATCTATGAGTTGAGTCTTTGATGAAAGTAGTGTTTTTAATAAATTAGATTAGGGTTTTGCCGCTTCTCCGTTGTTCCTACCGGCTGCGCCGCAATCCGCTATTGAATCCATATTTGAACAAGTGTACTTCTTGGTCTCTCGCAGTAACATGTATATGCTCGAGCCAGGGAGCATCCATGTGTGGTCCTCTCCGATGAGTAAATTCAAGCGGTTGTCGACGAGAACGACGCTTAGCTGTCATAGCATCTATCATGCCTAGTTCACCGCTCTCTCATACGACAATTCCGGTCGACCACCATCGGTGTGCCATCAACAGCCACAACGGCCCCATGTTCTTTCTCCTGCACCATTCTACAATGTTCACCACCACAGCACAAGCGTGGTCGCTTTCCTGCACTAAAAATGGCGTCGTGCAGCGCCCTCCGCTGTACTAAATGAGGAACATCATCACTACCAGTTCCACGAGGTGCTGCACGTGTTGGAGATATGCCCTAGAGGCAATAATAAATATAGTTATTATTATATCTTTGTGTTTATGATAAATATTTACGTTCATGCTATAATAGTATTAACAAGGAAACATTAATACTTGTGTGATTTGTAAACTAAAATAGAGTCCCTAGTAAAGCCTCTTTATAATACTAGCTTGTTGGTTAATAAATGATTGTGGTTTCCCTATCATGAACATTGAGATGCTATTAACAACAAGATCATATCGTTAGGAGAATGATATGGTGGACATACTCCTATAGATAAGCGTAGCATAAAGATCAAGTCATTTTAATAGTTCAATTGCTATATGCTTTCTGATACATAGTAACCTAATTCCTTCGACCATGAGATCATGCATATCACCTTTACCGGAAGGATGCTTTGATGACATCAAACACCACACCATAACTGGGTGGCTGTAAAGGTGGCATTAAGTGTTCGGAAAGTATTGGTTGAGACACATGGATCAAGAGTAGGATTTGTCCATCCATATGACAGATAGATATACTCTGGGCCCTCTCGGTGGAATGTCATCCAATTAGCTTGCAAGCATGTGACTGGCTCACAAGGGATCACATATCACGGGAACGAGAAAAGAGTACTTATCAGTAACGAGGTTGAACTAGGTATGCACAGATATCGACGATCATAACCTCGGATAAGTAAACTATCGTGAGACAAAGGGAAATTGGTATCATATGTAAGTGGTTCATTCGATCGCAAAGTAATCGTAGAAATATGTGGGAGCCATATGAATTTCCAGATTACTCTATTGGTTATTGTTCGGAGAAGTGTCTCGATCATGTCCGTATAATTCATGAACCGTAGGGAGACACACTTAAGGATTCGACGTTGTTTGAGTAGTTATGGAATGATGAGTAAGAGACCGAATGTTGTTCGGAGTCTCGGATGGGATCCGGGATATCACGAGGAGATCCGGAATGGTCCGGAGAATAGGATTCATATAAGGAAAGTCCTGTTTCGGGGTTGGAGAATGGTTCCGGTGTTTTCATCAGGAATGTTCTACAAGATTCCGGAATTCCGGCACTCCGGAGGGGAAGGGTACATGAATGTGTCATATCAAGTTGGAATGATTGCATCATGTACTAGGTGTCATCGCTGAACAAAATAAAGGGTTTAATCAAATCCTAGTTTGAAAAGTCAAACGCCAATTTGAAAAGTCAAACGACTATTTTGTGAAGTGGAGGGGAAGTGGGAAACCGAGTTGGGGAGGAGTTCCTACCCTCCACCGCCGGCCCACTTGGGAAACCGAGTTGGGGAGGGACTCCCCTCCCCTGGCACGCCCCCTCCACCTATATAAGGAGGGGCAGGGCTGCCCCTCCTAACACACAACACCTCCACCCAAAACCCTAGATCCAAGCCGCCGTCGCCGCCCTCCATAGCCACCGCCGGCCTAGGGCAACTCGCCGCCGCCTAGGTCAAACCCTAGCCGCCGTCCTTGCTCCTCCTTGGTGCGTCTAAACCCTAGATCGCCGAGGCTCTCTCTCATAGTCCACCATACTCGCTCCGGCTTAAGGCGAAGCCCTTCGAGATCTTCCCTCTACTTCCGGTACCACGCTGTCGTGCTGCCGGAATCGCGAGGAGAGTGCTACAACCTCCGCTGCCTGCTGGAACAAGGGAGAGGAAGGTCTTCGTTGAGTACCAAACGTGTGACCGACTGCGAAAGCGCTGCCGGAACGCAGCGCCGGAAGGATCGTCTACATGATCTTGAGATCGGAAAGAGTACGACTACATCACCCACGAGAATCCACTCTCGTTGAACACTTTGGAATCTTCGAGGGTGAGTTATTCCATCGACTCGTTGCTACAATCTAGTAGATAGATCTTGGCTTGTTTGTTTGTATGAGGTAGAAATTTTTTGTTTTCCATGCTACGAAACCCAACAGTGGTATCAGAGCCGTGTCTATATGTAGATCTGTTGCACGAGTAGAACACAATGGTCATTGTGGGCGTTGATGCTTTTATTGTCGATTGCTTCTTGTGTACTTTGCATCTTGCGGGATGGTGGGATGAAGCGGCCCGGGCTAACCTTACATGACATCGTTCATGAGACTTGCTCCACGCTTGACATGCAACTTGTATTGCATATGTGGCTTTGCGGGTGCCTGTTTCTCCCAACATAGTTAAGATTCAATTTACAGCGGGTGATTCACAATACTAGTATCAATGTTGTGGTTCTTGTTCGTAAGTTAGAACGACACTTATTGAAAGCCCCAAACCACGTAAAACATGCAAAGAAAGTAGAAGCGTCTAACTTTGTTTTGCAGGGGTGTGCTGTGATGTGATATGGCCATGATTGTGATTTTTTTTGATGTATGCAATGTTCCTTATTGTAAGTTGGCAACCGGAAGGAGCCATATGGTTGTCTTTAATTTATGTTAAGACCTGCGTGTCTATTCAAAGTAGTTGTAATAGTTGAAGCTGGTGGACGACAACCATGAAGCGGCGTCATTGACCTTGATGCAATGCCGGTGATGATGGAGATCATGTTCGTGCTTGAAGATGGAGATCGGAAGCACAAAGAAAAAAGGCCATATCATATCACATATTATGAATTGCATGTGATGTTAATCCTTTATGCATCTTGTATTGCTTAGTTAACGACGGTAGCATTATAAGATGATCCCTCATGCACATGAATTTCAAGTCCTAAAGTGTTCACCCTTAGTAAGCACCTTTGCTAAAGCTTGTTGTTTCGAAGCACCACGTGATGATCGGGTGTGTTAGATTCCGCAAGTGTATACAACGTGATCAAGCCAGATTTGCTCATGCGGAAGCTAAGGTTTGATCTTGACGAGCCTAGCATGTACAGACATGGTCTCGGAACACAGATCACCGAAAGGTAAAGCATGAATCATATAGTAGATATGATGAACATGTCGATTGTTCGCCATTGAAGCTACATCAACTCTCGTGATGATCGGTTTTGATATGGTGGATTTGGTTCGTGTGATCACTAAAACAATGTGAGGGATATTGTTTTGAGTGGGAGTTCACCTAGATTAATTTAACTATTAATTAGAACTCAATTTGTCATAAACTTAGTCTAAACTATTGCAAATATGTTGTAGATCAATGGTGGCCCCTACCATCAATTTTAATGCGTCCCTAGAGAAAGAAAAGTTGAAAAATAATGGAAGCAACTTCGCGGATTGGTTCCGCAATTTGAGGATTGTCCTCACAGCTGGTAATTTGACCTATGTGCTGGATGCACCACTAGGTGAACCACCTGCAGTTACTGCTACCGATGAAGTAAAGAATGTTTACCTCACTCGGAAGACTCAGTACTCCACAGTTTAGTGTGCTATCTTGTATGGTTTAGAATCGGAGCTTCAGAAAAGGTTTGAGAATTCAGACCCACATGATATTGTCTGTGATCTCAAATTGATCTTTGAGACTCATGCGGCAATTGAGAGCTATGAGGCTTCTGAAAAGTTCTTTAACTGCAAGATGGAAGAGGGAAGCTCCGTCAGTGAGCATGTGCTTAAGATGTCTGGGCACGCAAACAAACTCCAAAGCTTGGGTATAGTGATTCCTAATGCTTCGGGGATTTATCGTGTCCTCCAATCACTACCACCAAGTTACAAGAACTTTGTGATGAACTACAACATGCAAAACATGAACAAGACGTTGCCAGAACTCTTCGCCATGTTGAAATCTGCAGAAGTGGAGATCAAGAAAGAGCACCAAGTGTTGTTGGTCAATAAGACCACCAAATTCAAGAAAGGCAAGTCTAAGCAAAATGGACACTTCAAGAAGGGTGGTAAGAAAGTTACCGCGCCGACGAAGAAGACCAAGGCTGGACCTAAGCCTGATACTGAGTGCTTTTACTGCAAGGAAGAAGGTCACTAGAAGCGGAATTGCCCAAAGTACTTGGCGGATTTGAAGAACGGCAACATCAAGAATAAAGGTATATCCGATATACATGTTATTGATGTGTATCTCACTAGTACTCGTAGTAGTGCCTGGGTATTTGATACTGGTTCGATTGCTCATATTTGTAACTCAAAATAGGTGCTGCAGAATAAACGGAAGCTAGCGAAGAACGAGGTGACGATGCGCGTGGAAAATGGATCAAAGGTTGATGTGATCGCGGTCGGCACGCTACCTCTTCATCTACCATCGGGATTAGTTTTATACTTAAATAATTGTTATTTGGTGTCTGCGTTAAGCATGAACATTATATCGGGATCTTGTTTATTGCGAGACGGTTACTTGTTTAAGTACGAGAATAATGGTTGTTCGATTTATATGAGTAATATGTTTTATGCACATGCACCTTTGATAGATGGTCTATTCTTATTGAATCTCGATAGTGGAAATACACATATTAATAACATTGAGGCTAAACGTTTGAAATCGAGCGATAACTCGACCTATATGTGGCATTGTCGTCTTGGTCACATTGGAGTGAAGCGTATGAAGAAACTCTATTCCGATGGACTTCTTGAATCACTTGATTTCGAATCAATTGAAAGATGCGAAGCATGTCTGATGGGAAAAATGACTAAGACTCCATTTTCTGGTATGATGGAGCGAGCTACGGACTTATTGGAAATCATACATACCTATGTATGTGGTCCAATGAGTGTAGCATCGCGTGGTGGTTATCGTTATGTTCTTACCTTCACGGATGACTTGAGTAGATATGGGTATATCTATTTCATGAAACATAAGTCTGAAACTTTTGAGAAGTTTAAGGAATTTCAAAGTGAGGTTGAGAATCAACGTAACAAGAAGATTAAATTTCTACGTTCTGATCGTGGAGGTGAATATCAGTTACGAGTTTGGCGAGCATTTGAAGAAATGCGGAATACTTTCACAATTGACACCGCCGGGAACACCATAGCGTAATGGTGTGTCTGAACGTCGTAATTGAACTCTCTTAGATATGGTTCGTTCTATGATATCACTTACAGATTTACCGCTATCATTTTGGGGTTATGCATTAAAAACAGCCGCATTCACTTTAAATAGGGCACCATCTAAATCCGTTGAAACGACACTGTATGAATTATGGTTTGGAAAGAAACCTAAATTGTCGTTCCTCAAATTTTGGGGTTGCGAAGCCTATGTAAAGAAGTTACAGCCAGACAAGCTTGAACCCAAAGCGGAAAAATGCGTCCTCATAGGATACCCGAAGGAAACTATCGGGTATACCTTCTATCATAGATCCGAGGGAAAATCTTCGTTGCCAAGAATGGATCCTTTCTAGAGAAGGAATTTCTCTCGAAAGAAGTGACTAGAAGGAAAGTAGAACTCGACGAGGTTATTGAACCTTCTCTCGAACTTGCGAGTAGCGCAGCACCGGAAGAAGTTCCTGTGGTGCCTGCACCAATAAGAGAGGAAGCTAATGATGATGATCATGAAACTTCGGTTGTAGTTGCTACAGAGCCTCGCAGGTCAACGAGAAATCGTACCACTCCTGATTGGTATGATCCCGTAATGAATGTCATGTTGGTGGACAACACTGATGACCCTGCGACGTATGAGGAAGCGATGATGAGCCCAGATTCCAATAAATGGCAAGAAGCCATGAAATCCGAGATTAGATCCATGTACGAAAACCAAGTATGGACTTTGGTGGACTTACTAGATGGCCGGAAGGCTGTCGAGAACAAATGGATTTTCAAGAAGAAAACAGATGATGATGGTAATGTTACTGTCTATAAAGCTCGACTTGTCGCAAAAGGGTTTCGACAAATTCAAGGAGTTGACTACGATGATACTTTCTCACCGGTAGTGAAGCTAAAGTCTGTGAGGATTATGTTAGCAATCGCTGCATATTATGATTATGAGATATGGCAGATGGATGTCAAAACAGCGTTCCTCAATGGAGACATTGATGAAGAGTTGTATATGATGCAACCCAAAGGTTTTGTCGATCCTAAAGATGCTAACAAGGTATTCAAACTTCAATGGTCCATCTATGGATTGAAGCAAGCATCCCGAAGTTGGAATCAACGTTTTGATAAGGTAATCAAAAGTTTTGGTTTTATACAAACTTATGGAGAAGCTTGTATTTACAAGAAAGAGAGTGGGAGCTCTGTAGCATTCTTAATACTATATGTAGATGACATATTGTTGATTGGGAATGATGTAGACCTTCTTAATAGTGTCAAGGAATATTTGAATAATAGTTTTTCAATGAAGGATCTTGGCGAAGCAGCTTACATATTAGGCATAAAGATTTATAGAGATAGACCGAGATGCCTAATATCATTGTCACAAAGTACATATTTGGACAAAGTTCTAAAGAGGTTTGGAATGGAAGATAGCAAGAAAGGGTTCTTGCCCATGTTGCCCAATACGACCTTGAGTAAAACTCAAAGTCCAACAACGACAGAAGATAGAGAAAGGATGAGTAAAACTCCCTATGCCTCAGCCATAGGATCTCTAATGTATGCCATGCTATGTACTAGACCCGACATTGCATATGATGTTAGTTCAACTAGCAGATATCAAAGTGATCCAGGAGTGGATCATTGGACAGCGGTCAAAAATATCCTTAAGTACTTGAGAAGAACTAAGGATATGGTTCTTTCTTATGGAGGTGATGAACAACTTGTTGTTAATGGTTACACCGATGCTAGTTGGAACACCGATCCGGATGATTCTAAATCACAATCTGGATACGTATTTACTTTGAATGGTGCAGCAGTTAGCTGGAGGAGTGCAAAGCAAAGCATTGTGGCGAGATCTTCAACTGAATCGGAATACATGGCTGCTTCGGAGGCTTCACAAGAAGCGATATGGATGAAAGAGTTCATTACAGAGCTCGGTGTGGTTCCTAGTGCGCTGGACCCAATGTCTATCTACTGTGATAACATGGGAGCCATAGCCAATGCGCAAGAACCAAGGTCACACAAGAAGCTGAAGCACATCAAGCTACGTTTTCACGCTATTCGAGAACATGTCCAAGATGGGGACATAAAGATTTGCAAAGTACACATAGATCTGAATGTGGCAGATCCGTTGACTAAACCTCTCCCGAGGGCAAAACATGACCAGCACCAAACTGCCATGGGTGTTCGGTATATTACCATGTAATCTAGATTAGATGACTCTAGTGCAAGTGGGAGACTGTCGGAGATATGCCCTAGAGGCAATAATAAATATAGTTATTATTATATCTTTGTATTTATGATAAATGTTTGCATTCATGCTATAATAGTATTTACAAGGAAACATTAATACGTGTGTGATTTGTAAACTAAAATAGAGTCCCTAGTAAAGCCTCTTTATAATACTAGCTTGTTGGTTAATAAATGATTGTGGTTTCCCTATCATGAACATTGAGATGTTATTAACAACAAGATCATATCATTAGGAGAATGATATGGTGGACATACTCCTATAGATAAGCGTAGCATAAAGATCAAGTCATTTTAATAGTTCAATTGCTATATGCTTTATGATACATAGTAACCTAATTCCTTCGACCATGAGATCATGCATATCACCTTTACCAGAAGGATGCTTTGATGACATCAAACATCACACCGTAACTGGGTGGCTATAAAGGTGGCATTAAGTGTTCGGAAAGTATTGGTTGAGACACATGGATCAAGAGTGGGATTTGTCCATCCATATGACAGATATATATACTCTGGGCCCTCTCGGTGGAATGTCATCCAATTAGCTTGCAAGCATGTGACTGACTCACAAGGGATCACATATCACGGGAACGAGAAAAGAGTACTTATCGGTAACGAGGTTGAACTAGGTATGCAGAGATACCGACGATCATAACCTCGGATAAGTAAACTATCGTGAGACAAAGGGAAATTGGTATCGTATATAAGTGGTTCATTCGATCGCAAAGTAATCGTAGAAATATGTGGGAGCCATATGAATTTCCAGATTCCTCTATTGGTTATTGTTCGGAGAAGTGTCTCGATCATGTCCGCATAATTCACGAACCGTAGGGAGACACACTTAAGGATTCGACGTTGTTTGAGTAGTTATGGAATGATGAGTAAGAGACCGAATGTTGTTCGGAGTCTCGGATGGGATCCGGGATATCACGAGGAGATCCGGAATGGTCCGGAGAATAAGATTCATATAAGGAAAGTCCTGTTTCGGGGTTGGAGAATGGTTCCGGTGTTTTCATCGGGAATGTTCTAGAAGGTTCCGGAATTCCGGCACTCCGGAGGGGAAGGGTACATGAATGTGTCATATCAAGTTGGAATGATTGCATCATGTACTAGGTGTCATCTCTGAACAAAATAAAGGGTTTAATCAAATCCTAGTTTGAAAAGTCAAACGCCAATTTGAAAAGTCAAACGGCTATTTTGTGAAGTGGAGGGGAAGTGGGAAACCGAGTTGGGGAGGATTTCCTCCCCTCCACCGCCGGCCCACTTGGGAAACCGAGTTGGGGAGGGACTCCCCTCCCCTGGCGCGCCCCCTCCACCTATATAAGGAGGGGCAGGGTTGCCCCTCCTAACACACAACACCTCCACCCAAAACCCTAGCTCCAAGCCGCCGCCGCCCTCCATAGCCGCCGCCGGCCTAGGGCAACTCGCCGCCGCCGCCTAGGTCAAACCCTAGCCGCCGTCCTTGCTCCTCCTTGGTGCGTCTAAACCCTAGATCGCCGAGGCTCTCTCTCATAGTCCACCATACTCGCTTCGGCTTAAGGCGAAGCCCTGCGAGATCTTCCCTCTACTTCCGGTACCACGCCGTCGTGCTGCCGGAATTGTGAGGAGAGTGCTACAACCTCCGCTGCCTGCTGGAACAAGGGAGAGGAAGGTCTTCGTCGAGTACCGAACGTGTGACCGACTGCGGAAGCGCTGCCGGAACACAGCGCCGGAAGGATCGTCTACACGATCTTGAGATCGGAAAGAGTACGACTACATCACCCACGAGAATCCGCTCTCGTTAAACACTTTGGAATCTTTGAGGGTGAGTTATTCCATCGACTCGTTGCTACAATCTAGTAGATAGATCTTGGCTTGTTTGTTTGTATGCGGTAGAAATTTTTTGTTTTCCATGCTACGAAACCCAACAACACGACCACGAGTCGGGGACGTGGGACCTGTGCTGCCGCATAGAACTAGATGTGACATTGCTAGAGGTCATTCAGTTCATGTGCTGCCACATGAGTCCAATCGCCTCCATATGGAAAATAGTCGCCTGCTCGCCGCCTCCTCTAGAGGGTGATTTGCCGGGGGCTCATCGTCTTATTTTCCGAGCTATGAGTCGTCTTCCGTAGAAGCACGCAGTCAGAGGCATGGCGTACATGCTGAAGACTAGGGACAGTGATCTCCTGCCGTCCGCCAGAGTCCTGATCATCTCTCACACCTACAAGTCTACAAATCACATAAATGGCTGGCCATGATCTGCACAAGCTACCAACGTCATTGACTTGTGAATGACCATGCAACATAGCAACCAAGAGCGAATCGGGCGGGTGTGTGACTGCTCAAGCCTGCACTAGGGAACACCGTGCCTGTGGACGACTAGGTAGGCCTCGAGCCAGCCATGGACGGCTCACGGTGGGATCAGCGTAGTCTCCTATGCGGCGAGGAGGCTAGAGTGACAGTGGCGCGCGTGGTGCTTCCGGTGAAGGTTGCGTCCAACTGAGCATGCATGTGCTACCCCACTACCCCAGCCTAGCGGAAGCTCTCCCTCCTCGAGTCATGGCTAGCACGACACTCATCTACTCTGTTGTTCCGCCTCCCACCTCCTAAACCGGAGCCATTAGTCGTCCACATATTGATGTGATGTTCTTGTTTATTTTTTTACCATACAAAATTCGTAATTTTTTGTTTACATATTAATTTTTATATTACCTTGCATACACAAATGTGTATCCGAATTTCCATACAAAATAGTATGAGATGTCGCTTCACTAAAAGCCAAATAAATTTCACATTAGTGGCCTTGAGTAACTAAAATAGTTTCACATCAACACCATTGTCAAATTCTCGGCATTTTTTGTTTACACAATAAGATAAGACTAATTTCTCTATTGTACCTTGCATCTTTCCTTATCAACATAATTTCTTACTATAATTAGTCAATTCACATTTTAGAGATGATAATAAGATATAACCCATAGTACGACCTATTTTTATTGCCTTCTCTAGATTATGTGGAGGACTAAGAAAGGACCCGCCTTCTCTACCACTATACACACCCTTAGTAGGGAAAAGCATGGTGGAATGGAGGCATTACCGTAAGTCGAACAATCCACTTTCCTCGTTGTCAACTAATTAAGATGGACATCTTTTTTGTATGGCATATCATGTTTCATTATCATGTGAAGGGTCTAATGCAGTGCCATTTCTCACCTGTAGTGAAAGGTACCAGTATTATCAAAATGATACTAAACTGACATGAGACAAAAGAACATAATAACCATACAAGGTGTCAAAGGAACCATAAAACAATAGACAGCTAAGGGGTGAAATTAGGGTTCTTGAGAGAGATAATTGATAAAAGAAAAAAATATGATTTATTTTTTATACTCTCGTGGATGTGAGATTGATAATGATACATGAAAAAGAAAGTGAATAAAGAATGTACGATAACCACTAAATCTATGTACAACTTGGGTGCTAACATTTGATGCCAGGGTCGATTTCCTAGACATTAGGCCCGTCGATCATGTGATTTTGCTTAGTCGCACTACTAGATGAGTCATCGGGCGCTCCATCTTTTTTGCTGCTCAAATCGATTTTTCCAGCAATCGGCACTACCCAGCGCAACAAATAAATCTTGTTAAACCCCTCAATTAGTGCTTTACATTGCAATGGGCCCTTGAGTGTACGCTAGGGTTATAGTCATGTTTTACAAAACATGACTACCTTTTATCGATTTGTGCTCTTTTAAATCTTTTTATTGAGAGCCGTAGACACGCACGGGTATTTAACTAGTATACAAAGTACAAGAAGGTGACTAGTATTGTAGTCTATCACTGCTCGTATACGGATTTTAACAATCTCCAAGCACCGGCGGCGGTTCTGGAGGAGCTTTCTCGTTGGTCGCCGTAGCTCGGTGGCCTGCTTCTAGTCAAGGTTGTCGTGCGGTCGTCCTTGCATATATCGTGTTATTTCTGTATGGTTCTAGCTCTAATAATCTGAGCCAGTTCTAGTTTATTGCAGGACCACACTGCCGTTCGAGAGACGATAACTCAGTAGACAAGGCGGGGGCATGGTGATCTCTGCCGACCTAGTATATTTTTTCATGAGCGGTGTAGTAGCAAAAACTTGGGAATGGGCGATCACATGACGTTGTAGAGTGCGATTGGGCCATGCACATGGAGGCGGTGAGCATGCCAAATCAAGTTAGCTCTGCCTCCGTGAAGCAAAAAAGAAAGAAAGATAAGTTCTCCTGTTCCAGCACCGCCTGCGAGGGAGTGGGCATGCAAATGTTACTCCCTCCCCTCCATCCTGAAATAATGTCGCAATTTTTTCTAGATTTAAATAAATCTATTTATTAAACTAACCTGATCGGTGGCAAGAAGTTCTCGAAGAGAAGCAGAAATACACTAACCTGATCGGTGGCAAGAAGTTCCAGTTCGAGGGGTACGGCAACGACCGGGTGAATTCGCCGGACCAGATCCTGGACTGGACCGACCGCATATACCTCAAGGTGGAGCCCGAGGACGAACGGCGCATCGCCCTCTGGCCGGCGCATCCCAAAACCTTCAGGTGACGGGCTGATCTAACCTGCTGACGATGGGAAGCTACTTCGGCTCACCCTGATGAGCATGCACCAGGATGGAAAATTATTTTTAGTCCTAGACTTTAGCATGGTGTATCAGGAAAACTTAAACATGGTGCATCGGGGTTAGCTTAATTCTAGATCCACCCTTCATTGCAAGATCATCATCAACTACGGCTATTTTTGTTGCAGAGATGCTCTGCACGAATTCACGAAGAAATGCGGCAACGTGAAGGAGGGCGTGCTCCGGGCAATGGCGAATCTGCTGGACCTTGATGACAACTATTTCGTGGACCAGCTTGGGGAGAAGCCGTTAACTCACGCTAGATGCAGCTACTACCCGGAGTGTCCGAGGCCAGAGCTCGTGTTCGGCCTCAAGCCTCACACGGATGGAACCGTTGTAACGGTCCTCATGGTCGATGACACCATCGGTGGCCTGCAAGTTCTTAGGGATGGGGTCTGGTGGGATGTACCCGTTGTGCCCCATACACTGGTGGTCATTATAGGAGATCAAATTCAGGTATATCTGGAGAAATGAAATTACTTAAATTGTCAAATGTATATATATATATATATATATATATATTATTCTGCCTCAAAAATCATATTATTTATTTTATTTTGTAGCAACATAAATAGCAATCAATTTGTTAGTTGTAAACGTTATAGAGTTATAGAACATCTAGGGCTGATAAATATTCACCAATTAAGAGGAGGTTTTCTCAGCAACAAAAAACTCTGGCCTCTCAATCACTCGGTCATTTTTGTAGCAAGGTTTTATCTGTAAAAACAAAAATAAAAAATGTTTTTTCAAACAAATAGAGAGGAAAACACTAGCCTTTTTCATCGATGGATTTACCCACACATACTTATATATAGAAAAAAAAAATCCAAAGAGAAGCATAAGTGGGCACAATATAACCAAATAGAGAAACGACTAGACATTTCAACTCATGGGACATCAATCTTATACGGATCCAATGTAGTTTTGAAGATAACACGAAAAGAAATAGAAACATTTCGTTTTGTTTAAAATAATGTTATTTCGGTAATTCAACATAGTCCAACATAAAGCACTAACCCAATATGAATACGCTATGTAAGGTTTTTGTGAACTATGTTGAACCAATGTCCAAACATATTTAATACTAAGTTAGAGGAGGAAGATTGAAAGCGAAAGATTGATTTGCCAAATAACTATTCAACGACCATCTATTTAGCCCTCGTTGTTAGGATACGAATGGGTCAAACGTATCACGTATAAACTTTGTTTACTCTTGTTATGCAAAAGTGTTATCATTAATGTTTTTTCCATGAAAATTATTTTAATTGTATAACAACTTTTTAAGTCTATCCGGCCATATCATGTGTAATACTCCAAGTTACATGGCCGTGAGTCATTGCCATCAGTTTCTAAGGGTTGATAATGTTAAATCCTCTGTGGCACAGATAATGAGCAATGGAATCTTCAAGAGTCCGGTGCATAGGGTCGTGACAAATGCAAAGAAGGAGAGGATATCGGTGGCTCTAGACTACTCTGTTGACCCTATGAGAGAAATCGAGCCATCGGCTCATCTGGTTAATGAGAAGAGACCAGCGTTGTACCGAAAAGTGAAGGTCAAGGACTACATTGCCGTGCATTATAATCATTTTTCTCATGGGGAAATGTTCATCGATTCACTTAAGATATAACTAAGTGTAGTACCCCTACATGTGTTTCATACGACAAATGTTTGTATCTCGTAAGGCTACATGCCAATGGTGTTCACATGTAGTGTTTGTTCAATTATTATACATGTAGTTTGTGGTTCGGACATGGTCTATATGATATAATAAGAAAAATAAAGTCACAAATATGGTGAATGCATTTATTCATGAATGTATGTGATTATTATATGTAGACTTGAGATATCCAAATAATATTTTGTATATCACAACTGAAAGATGTAACGCCAAGGTCTGCATGTTCCATGGACATATGCCTCCCGGGTAAAACAAAGCTGTATTTTAAACAAGAATTAATAAGAGACATAATTCTCCTTGATGCATGGACTAGTGCCGAAAGATAATCTTTGGAACCTCGGCAACCATACATGCGATGGATCAAGATTATGTTTATTTGTTATGTTCTAGGACTTATGCCAACATGTAATGTATTGAAACATGCTTTACCCGGGTCTAGGCCTCTTATTCCAATGAGATAAACCCTACTCGTCACCGACGGAGAAGGCGGCTTTGGGTGACCGGTGGGAAATGCGGGGATGACTTCGTCGGCGGGAAATGCGTGGATAGAGATGGTGTCGACATGTTGTGCCGTGACGGCAGATGCTACATGGGGTACCTTGGGAGAGGTGGATGACGGAAGATACATGGGAGTCTCCGGTTCGAGATTGGCAACATGTGGTTTACCCATGATCAGCCCATCTGGGTGAAGGAAAAGACCTACTCCTGCTACTGTATTATATGATCATTTATGATTACATGGTCTCCAATGGTGGCGCAACAAACCAATGCTATGTGTTGTGTTGTGTTGTGTGACTGAGCGTCATTCTAAAAATTCTCTTGTCGATCTTTCTATGGGCATCTTGGATAGGATTCCGAGTAGGCCCGCTATCTTCTACAGGCGCCCCTAGATAGACCATGGTCCACCTGGGTCTAGTCATCTGACTCGCTCCTTGGGCCTACCCGCTGGGTATTCCCTCGTCATTTTTCCTCGAGTGAGTGAGGGTGTAACACCCTGACTTCTGTAATCTTGTTTATGTGTCCAAAGTGTGAACAAAAACTTTTTTTAGCAAGTGTTGCATTAGTTTGCTTTCTTTATTGTAATACCTTTGTTTGATCTTGTGTTGTGAACAATAAAACCTCTACCTTCTTAAAACTACTAAAATTATTTACCAAAAGCTTCATCTTGGTTTCACATCTACTCCTTCTTGGTTTGACTTTTCAAAAGAAAGAATTCAAGGTGGCTTTATAAAAAGCTTTCATTTTTATATCAAAATTATTTGTAAAACCAAGGGGGGCTATATGGTAATGTCTCCACTTGATTTCCAAAACAGAGTTTTACAAATCTTTGTTCAGCAATCATTTATAAAATATTTTCCAAAATATATTTATCTATTCTCTTGGTATAAGTACCAAAGTACACTCTCTCCCTCATAAAAAAACCCTTGTCTACTCTTTTAAAAGCTTATTTTCCAAAAGCCTTTGTATAGTGCTTGTGTGTACTTGTACACCCTTCTTGTGTTATTTGTATGAATTGTATTGGTATGCTTAGAATAAGATGAATTGCCTTGATCTGCTTGTTAGAAGCATTACTTGATCCATGGAAACAAAACAAATCAACAAGGCACCCAAGGGAACTCAAGTTGTGGCCAATGAATTTTTCCTTCCATCCACCCAAGCCTTGGTGGCAACATAACCCTGGTGCTCTACAAATCCACTCTTGGACTTAACCCCATCAAACCAACCCATGTCAAACCAAGTTGTGATAAGAGTGATTCCATCTATACAGCAATCCAAAATTCCAACTACGGTGCCTAACTCAACCATGTGTGTAACAAACAAATCAAAACACCAGTTGTCGATATGGTGGTCATCTCTTTATTAGTATTCCCTCCATTCAGAAATATAATACATTTATTTATCTTTGTGAAACGAAAGTATCTAGATGTTTTTTTAGTGTATAGGTTTACTATGAATCTTTACATAAAAGTTATCTACATACATTTGTTTCACAAAGCTAAAATGCCTTAATTATTTATATAGGGAGGGAGTATATCACAGTTGTTTCATCTACGTAACTACACCTAACAAGGCCATAACTGTCAGATCTACACAGTCGTACTTGAACATATCACATTCGTTAGATATGGAAAATTATGCATAAATAAATGGCATCCAGCAGAACTTCATAATTCGACATAAGCATGTCACGGCCTAAAAATCGAACAAGTAACAAATACAAATCCTCCAACCATTCATTCGGTAATATTATGTTTTGTATCTTGTACTACTATTTATAGTTTTTTTTTATCTCGGACTGTTACTAATGGAAGTCAAGAACTTTTGGAGCCGCTGCAAAATCCAAGTGGGGAAAAGTTTCATGGAAGATCAGCGGCATGGTGCTAAAAAATTTACTAGACTCTTCTATGTCTCCACTACCACAGAAAAAACAATAACTATGAGTTTGGTGACATGTTCACTTCGGTCTTGCATGAGTTGTGGTCGTATCACGGTATAATGTAACCCATGCCGAAAATTTCACCAACTGGAAATTTCGATTTGTGTGTTCAATGTTCATATACATACTCCATTTTTTTACTATGTTCACACTACGGCACACAAGCTCTTTGCCGTGTGGGAAAAAGACACGGCAAAGGCCCCCCGGAACTCGGCAAAGCCTTTGCCGTGTGCATGCACACGGCAAACGCCACACGGCAACGACAGCCATGGCAAAGGCTCTTTGCCATGTGTCTTTGCGCCCGGAACACGGCAAAACCTTTGCCGTGTGTTTACTGCATCGACACGGCAAAATAAAGTACTTGACGGTTCCGTCCGTCTAACGGAGCCGACACATCTTTGCCGTGTTCATCCTTTGCCGTGTGTAATAAATCTTTACCGTGTATTCTTTCTTTGCCGTGTGCCTTATCTTTGCCGTGTGGACTTGCTTTGCCGTGTGCCTTCTCTTTGCCGTGTGCCCATTCTTTGCCGTGTGCTCTCTCTTTGCCCTGTGCCCGTCGGGGGGGGGGGGGGGGCACACGGCAACGTTCACTCCTTTGCCGTGTGTCTACTGCGCACTGCACACGGCAAAGGCCCTGTGACATTGCCCAGGGGCGCACAGGTGGCTCACACGTGGCTTCTTTGCCGTGTGTATACACACGGCAAAGTGACCATTTGGCACTTTGCCGTGTGTATACACACGGCAAAGGAGCTGTCATTTTTCAATTTTTTTCCTGTTTCCAGTCATTTCCTACAATTCAAAACATAATATATATATATATGATCTACAGATCATCAACAACAATAATATACTCATCAACAACAATAATATACTCATCAACAACAACAATATAATCATCACCAACACCAAAATGCATCACCAACACTAGCAAACATCATCACCACGAAAGCAAGAGATTTCACAAATATTACAATTGTCAAATGCTAGTGTTTATTCTTGCCACAAGGTCATGCCACAAGTGTCAAATACTACCAAGTGCATAACCAACAAGTTATAAGACCTAAACTAGACAAATATTACAAGATCATCAACTCCGAGTGCTCCACAAGCTCATGCTCCATCGTGAGATCCTACAAGTTCAAGACAAGCACATAAATATGACAAGTAAAATCATCAATATGTACAAGTTTCTAGGCAAGTTGATGGAAATGGCAATAACATGGGATTTTGACGAGTCTCATGGCAAATTACATCAATATGACAAGTAAAATCACGAATATCTACAAGTCCCATGGCAAGTCTAGAATTTCTATAAGTGTCATGGCAAGGCTAAAATTTCTACAAGTGTCATAGCATGGCTAAAATTTTGACAATGGCATAGAATTATCTACAAGTGTCATGGAATTGCTAAATTTGCTATAAGTATCATGGCAAGGCTAAATTTCCTACAAGTGTCATGGAATTGCTAAATTTTCTATAAGTATCATGCCAAGGCTAAAATTTCTACAAGTGTCATATCATGGCTAAAATTTCTACAAATGCGATGGCATGGATAAATTTGACAAGTATAAGAAAACAAACCTGGAGGACTCTGATTCAGCCTCCGGACGACCGACGGATTGTTGACGGTGAAAGACGGCGGCGCCTGGTTGTTCGATCCACCCGCGGACCCACCAGGCGGCGGCATCGCATCGTCCATCTGCATCATTGGAAGTTGTGAGCATTAGACAATAAGGCAAGATTGAAAATTGCGAGCATTGGACAATAAGACACTTGATCACTTATCCACGAGAAGGCAAAAGGAGGAGTGGGAAGAGTCCCTGGTTGAGAATTGATGAGCATTTGCTGTGTCATCCACCGCATCATATGCCCCTGTTGCTCCAGCAACCCCTGCTGATGGGCCATCTGCTGCTCCAGCTGCTGCTGCCGCTGCTCGGCCACCTCTTTGCGTGCCCTATCAGCGGCCATCTCCTCCTACGTCGTGTCGCCACGATTAGATGAACATTGCAACACAAAACATGTAGTAAAACATAGATGACCGAGGAAGAACATACCCGTAACTGCTCGAGAGCTACAACCGAAGGCCGTGGGCGGGTCTCTATAGCAGGCTGGTCGCTCGTCCTACCACGCTGGACCTGGCGCATAGATGGGATGGTCTTAGGGTCGACGGACCCGTGACCGATCCATAGGCGACCATTCTTCTGGCCTTCTCCCGCCAGCACGGCGACCTCGGGGTCGAAGGGGGCGGTCTCAAGGTTAGAATCTTCTCCATGCACCTCCTTGTACTTCTCAGGGTACTTCTCACCCCGAAGCCTGGCTCCCTCGTTCATCCATAGGCTCCCGTTCCTAGGCTCGTCCAACGTGCGTGTCTTCTTCCAAACAGCAAACACGGACGGCTCTTGGCCTGTCTTTATTTTCTGCACAAAAGAGCACGAAGTTAAGTGAAGTGGGACTCCAAAGGGCGAAGTAAAGAATAAAATTACAAGCAAGAACAAATAAAGCATTTTCTCACCTCTTTTTGCCTAAGAAGGGTGAGGGGGATGCTGCCTTGGCGGTGTGATCCACCCCCCATCTCCTCTCGCCGCTTCTTTGCATCGGCGTGTTTCTGGAGGTAATTGGGGTGTGTCCACCACGCTACCATTGCCGTGAAGCACCGCTCATCATTACCCACGAACTGAGGAGGGTTCTACATCCACAAGACACGTATTAGTACAATAGAAAATAGAATAAGGTCAAGAAATCAATAAAACAAAAATGCAACTACCTGCAGGTACTGCCACGGCTCGAAGAGCATCTCCCGGGCTTGGCTCTTGTTCATCCAAATCTTGCGATCGCCGAACCAGTTGCGAACGCAGTTCACGCGTGCCTCGTAGTGCATGTCTTGCACCTTCCTCTTGGCAAGCTCGTGAACAATCATCAAACACTCCCTTTTGCGCGTCCTGTCCATGTCGAAGAACTTCTACAAGTATACACATAGGAAAAAAAAAGGGGGGTCAAAGGCGATTGAATTATGACAAGCCACGATTTCAAGTATATTTCATCCTCAAGGCGATTGAATTATGACAAGCAAAACAAACTTACCCAGAACAAAACCTGAACCTTCTCCGCGATGGTGGTGTACTTTTTTTCGGGATCTTCGGCATAGTGGTAATGCTTCCAAGTCCAAGCCACATCCTTTGAACCATTTGGGAGAGTGACAATTCCAGGAAAATACTTTCTAACCAAGGCTCCAAGGATGCTTGAGTAGCCACGATATGGCTTGATCCCATCCTCATATAGAAAGGCACTGCAAAATGAAAAGGACAAGGTCAGTATATGATAAAAATTACAATGTATGGTTTAGGGTCAAATCATGTACCTCGACCCAGCGGGCACGAGTACCTTGTCCGCATAGGGATAAGGTAGGTCGGGGAGTCTCGAAACCCCACGCCGATATGGAGCCTTCTCCCGCGGCACCAGGCTCGGGTCCATGGCCGCGTAGTCCTGAAGGTACTCCGTCTCATCCTCCGGAGGCGCCCACCTCAAGGACGTGTCAAACTCGTAGGGTAAAGACCCCAACCCCTCATCCTCATCTGCCTGCTGCTGCTCCTGCTCCTCCTCGTCAGAATCCGAGTGCGTCCCCTAATCCTCCTGACGCCGAACTGGCTCCTCCTCCTCCTCCTCGTCGTCCCCCCCCTTCTTCTCCTGCTCCTGCTCCTGCTCCTGCTCGTCCTCCTCGAAGACCGGAGGGGGACTAGGAGTCCTCGCACGCCTCCCACGCCCTCGCCGCTGTGAAGTGCGCGGTGGAGCACTAGTAGTAGCACTAGTAGGCTGCTTCCCCCTGACATCTTTTGAACCACCAGTCACCAGTTTTGCCAAGCTTTTCAGCTTTCTTGTAACTCCCTTTCCCCCCGGCATCTTTCAATCACCTGCAAAACAGAGTGAAAAGAGTAGTTTATTAGTACACATCAGTGACACAAGATTCATAACAGTACAATAATACTCAAGTTTTAAACACACACTATATTCGTATCGGCAAAGACGAAAGAAGAGAAATACTTCCATGATCCATATTGCATGGGTATGAGACGCGGCAAGCCAAGGAAAGGATTCGGTCTCCACGGCAACGACTCCTCGAAAGGAATCGTTGTCGTGGATCGAGAATCCTTTCCTGGGCTTGCCACCGTCACATCCCCATGCTATATGAATCTCGAAAATACCTGTCCTCTCTCGACTTTGGGGATACGAGATGAAGCCTTCCTTGTGTTTCTCCAAAGACGAAAGGAAAGAAACCATTTCACGATTCATATAAAAATGTCGCCCATGCTATACGAATAGTGAAGTAATGTCTTTCCTTTCGACTTTAGGGCTATCTAATCTATTCCATTTAAGTCATGCTAGCTAATCTATATTCGTATCGGCAAAGACGAAAGAAGAGAAATACTTCCATGATCCATATAGCATGGGTATGATACGCGGCAAGCCAAGGAAAGGATTCGGTCTCCACGGCAACGACTCCTCGAAAGGAATCGTTGTCGTGGATCGAGAATCCTTTCCTGGGCTTGCCACCGTCACATCCCCATGCTATATGAATCTCGAAAATACTTGTCCTCTCTCGACTTTGGGGATACGAGTTCTTACAAATACAAAGACAAAAGGAAAGAAATTTTATTACATAGAATAGAGTTCTTACAAATACAAAGACAAAAGGAAAGAAATTTTATTACATAGCCCGGCGGGATTACATAGCAAACACTACTACAAAGATTATTACTACTACATGCATGGATCAGAAGCCTGAGTCGGGATTATGAATTGGACGAGAGGTTTCGTCATCGCTATCATTTTCCGGCCACCAATAATCATCCACGAAACCTGGAGGTGGTCCCTGTGGATCGTTCACGTCAAGGCCTGCATGGAACGCCTCGATCAAACTCACATCTTGTTGGTTGTGAACCTCCTCAGCTTCATCTTGCGCAGTGTCTTCCTCCTCAGCTTCTTCTTGCTCATCGTCTACGACCATGTCACCATCGGCGGACAAGTCGATAGTGAATTGCCCGGGGAGCCCTTCTTCTTGATAAAACTCGCCATCATTTGTTGAGGGGTCTAGGCGGCGGTAATCATCCTTGTTTGGCAAGGGCGGCCTATTGCGTGTCGGTACCGTCATCACAACATCCCAGTCCTGTAGACGTTTTGTCGGGTTTTGGCATGGGTACGGAAGATAGAATACTTGGAAGGCCTGAGTAGCCAAAATGTAAACATCATCTCCCGCATAAACGGAGTTTCTCTTAACTTCGACCAGTCCAATTTCAGGATCCCGTTTCACCTTATGTGGGTCAAACCAATGACATTTGAATACAACGGGATTTAGCCCTTTGCCAAAACCGTAATTCAGCTCATATATACCCTCGACTCTTCCATAGTACTGGAGGCCATCTGAGCCTTCACAAAAGACCCCGCTATTTGTTGTCTTCCGGTTGGGCCGGCTAGTTGTGTATTCATGGGTATGGAAGCGATACCCATTCACGTCATACGCATTGAACGTGTCGACTGAATGGTTAAAGCCCCTGACAGTATTTCTTAGCTCGGGTTGCATCTCTTTGTCAGTTATTGCCTACAAGTTAGAACGAGAAGTTTAGCATAAGAAGTTTATCACAAGAAGTGTAGCACAACAAGTTGGCTCGAATAGTACCAAACCACAGAACCAGCTGACGAAACCGAAACCACCACCCTTATCGAAAAGATCCTGCTCCTCTTGAGGGTTAGGCTCCCTATTTGGATTCTTCCAATGTGCACTCTTGAATCGTCTATAACAATTTAAAGGAGAGTTAGGCATGGACATAGCAGTGAATGTTTGCGGAAAACTAAATGGTGATCACTTACTCGATGTACGGCTTCACTTCTTCCATGGTGTTCAAGACATACGAGTGGATCAACTCCCGCTCAAGTTTTTTCATTGCGAACCTCTTTGTGCCACTTGATTTGCCACCTAGCCCAACGAAGATGCTAAGATTGGGTACATCTTCAGGGTTGGCGGCATTGTAACGAAACACTGGGTTGTGCTTTGTGGGAATGTTGGCATCATAGTGCTTTGTGGTAAAGTTTGCAACCTCCTCGTTAAGGACTGCCTCGGCTATGGATGCCTCGATCTTGCATTTATTGCCTGTTTTCTTACGAAGCTTCTTTGTTTCTCTCTCGGGCAGAAACTGCCAACGGGCCCACACAGATCCCCCCTTTAAAGCCTCGTCCGCAAGATGCAAGATCATATGTTGCATCGGATTGAAGAACCCTGGCGGAAGGAGCATCTCTAGATCGCAAAGCAACTCGGGTGCCTGTTCATGTAGCTTCTCAAGCACTTTACGGTCTAACTCCCTAGCACAAATCTGGCGGAAGAAAAAGCTCAACCTCGACAACACTCGCCAAGTCTCCTCATCGACATAGCCTCGAATCATCACCGACATTATCCGCTCAAGCCATACGTGGTAGTCATGACTCTTGAGCCCTTGTACTCGCAACGTTTCCATGTTCGCACCCCTCATCCAGTTGGCCGCATAACCATCAGGGAAAAACAAACTTTGCGCGATCCACTGGAAGATCTCCCTTCTTTGGGGCTTTGTTGGGCAGAAAGGAGCCTTTGGCTTAGACCACCTTTTTTTGCCTTTTGCTCCAGGTGGCTGCATGTTCAACTTTGGCCTATCGCACAATGCTTCTTGATCAATTCGAGCCTTGATGTTACCTTTCGTCTTCTCGGTTTGCATTATGGTGCTCCAAAGGGCCTCACCGATATTATTTTTGGTGTGCATTACATCAATGTTATGCGGGAGCTCAAGATCCTCAAAGTAAGGGAGCTTCCATAAGCACGGAATGTGGGTCCACTGGTGCGTATCCCCGTATCCCACGAAACCATTCCCATCGGAGTTTGGCTGGAGAGCTTCTAACTCAGCCTTGATTTCCTTTCCGGTCTTTAGACGTGGCTTTGGATCATGGACAACACGACCTTTCTTGAACCTCTTTTTGTCACTCCTATATGGATGATTCGGCTCAAGACACTGTCAATGTTCATCAAAGCAGGAATACTTGCCTCCCTTCGACAGCCAGAAGAAAGTCAGAGATTGCATGCACACTGGGCAAGGCCACTTCCCATGTGTATACCAGCCGCAGAACAACGCACGTGCTGGTAGGTCATGCAGAGAGGTATGGTACCAGACATACATATCGAAGTGCTCGTTGTTTGAAGCGTCAAATGTTCGGATCCCCCGACCTTCCCAGCCACGAAGCAAGTCATCCACCAGCGGTTCTAGATACACATTCATGTTCTTACCCGGGTATTTCGGCCCTGGGATTATCATCGAGACAAACATGTTCTCTGATCTCATGTAGACGCCAGGGGGGAGGTTCAGGGGAATAACAAACACTGGCCAACAACTATATACTGAAGCCGACATTCCATATGGATTGAACCCATCGGTTGATATGGCAACTGCTACGCTCCTCTTGTCACCGGCTTTATCAGGATATTTCTTGACAAATTTCTTCCATGCACTACCATCCGATGGATGTATCATCTTGTCGAGGTATCTGTTCCCTTCTACTGCCCACTGCATCTGCTGGGCAGTATCCTCGGTCATGAAGAGTTGCTGGAGCCTCGGTATGATTGGAAGATACCGAAGAATGTTTTGGGAAACCCCGGTCTGCCTCTTCTGACCATCACCATTGGGATCGACCTCAAAGTACCTAGAGGATTTGCAGCGGATATAATAATTTGTCTTAGCATGCTCCTTTGTGAATAGCATGCATCCCTTCGGACAAGCGTGTATCGGCTCATATGACATCTTAAGGTCACAGAGGAGTTTGGTCGAATAGTAGAAGTTCTCCGGCAAGAGGTGCCCTTTCGGCAGAATGCTGCCAACGACGGCAAGCATATCATCAAAGTCCTCTCTGGTCAAGTTCCTGTGGCTCTTGAAGGCCAAAAGGCGAGCTATGGCATCCAGTTGGGTAACATCTGTATATGCATGAAGGGGTCTCTGTGAGGCAAACAAAGTCTCGTAGTACTTTGCCGTGTTTTCCTACGCCTCCTCACTTGTCTCCGCCTCCTGAGGTGTCTCCGCCTCTACATGAGGGCTTTCAGGCGCATTAGCATTCACAAAGTTTTCTATGCACCTATCAAAACCAGCATCAAATTCTCCCCTTGGCTGACTCTGCTACTGACCCTGCCGTGACACCCTCCTAGCACGTTTCGCTAACTTTTCACCATGGAATGTCCAAGTCTTGTAGGATGGTGTGAACCCGTAATTGAGCAGGTGAGTACTCACATCATCCTTCGAATGTGTATTCAGGTTCTTGCATCTTGCACAGGGGCAGAAAATTCTTCTGGGTCTGCTGGGGACGGCAAATGCCCGGTTCACAAAGTCCTCGGCCTTTTCTTGCCATTCTGAGGTAAAGTCCCACTTACTGACATAGCCATCATACATCCAGTCACGATTCTCCATCCTCTAATCAGTACCAAAAACGACATATATAATGCTTCAATTAATCATGCCATATAAATAAATCCGGTATTAGTTCGGTTAATTTTAGCAAACATATATTTTACGCCATAAATATATCCACCTATCTCTCTAATAGGTAAAGAGGGTCCTATCAATTGCCGGATCCGTAGATTGAGTATGTTCTCCCTGCTCTACCCCGATCCGACACAGAATTTCGGCAGCACCTCCCCGCTGCTCTCCCGATACACGTCTCGGCAAAAATCCAAGAGGGATGTGCATCCGGAGAACAACAGGGAGGCGCAGCCGAAATCCTATCTCGGACTAGAGTAGAACAAGGAAAATATACCCAACTACGCATCCGCCGGCTGTCCCGATAAATGCCGTAAGAGTTACGCTTCATAATATGCGAGACCACTAATGCATATTTATCCACGTAACCCTTACGGCCGGGAAGAGACGCCTAGGTAACGCGACAGACTTGGTGATCTACACACGAAAATAACCCTAGGTATTTGCAAGATAGGAGAATAGATTTTTACCCTTGAAGCGTGATCGAGAGGTGAAGAAGATGCTCGACCCTCCCGCAAAATGACCTACGCCGTCGACAACCCCACCCTTAGACTCGACACATATCCCCTGCATGAAGAAAAATTACTAAATTACTACTATAGACATGCCAAAAAATTACACATAATTCCTAAATTACTACTATACACATGCATATATGAAACAACATATACATACTACTATACATATATGTAACAAATACATGGGAAAAATACATGCTATATATATCTAACAATATATATAGTACAAATATATATTACACATACATACTAGCTACACATACATATATATACTAGCTACACATACACATACATACTAGCTACACATACATATATATACTAGCTACACATACATATATATACAACACATACATACTAGCTACACATACACATACATACTAGCTACACATACATATACTACACATATATACTAGCTAGCTACACATACATATACTACACATACACATACATACTAGCTACACATACATACTACATAGCTACACATACATGCATACATACCGATGGTGATGGGGCGGGCCGGCGGTGGGTGGAGGGGGGGCTGGACCGGGCGGAGGTGGAGCCGCCGACGAGCTCCCAGGGCCGGGGGCGGTGGCTGGCGCGGAGGTGGAGGGGGCGGGCCGGCCGGCCGGGGCGGATGGGGCGCGGGGCGGATGGGCGCGGAGGCGGGTGGGGGGTGGACCGGGTGGAGGAGGAGCTGGCAGCGGCGGCGCGGAGGCGGTGGCGGCGGCGCTGGATCGAGGCGGCGGGGTCGGGTGTGGGGAGGCGCGGGTCGGGTGTGCGGGCCCGAGCCTATCTACTCAGCTGCCTTTGCCGTGTGCCAAGTAGCGCGGAACACGGCAAAGATCTTTGCCGTGTACCCCCAGGAAAACACATGACAAAGGACCTTTGCCGTGTACCCTAGACAGGCACACGACAAAGGACATCTTTGCCGTGTGTTTTCTCCTTTGCCGTGTGTCTTATGCTATTTTCTAATTTCTTATTGTTTTTTCTTTCATTTGTATTTATTTTATGTTTAAGTGAAATCTTTCTTGGCTTTTTGTTAGTATTGAGACACACTTAGGTGATTGCATGTGTCCCCCCTCACATGCATGCGCTCTAACCTAGAAGCGAAAGTTTATGGACCTGTATAAGGGGGAATCTCCCTGTTCCGGTGAAACCGGGCCGTATAGTGCCCCAACTTGTGAACCAACATGGTTTCACATCATCGTATGACCTAGTCAGACACAAAACAAAAGAGAGCTACGCCGGGCTACCCCTGTCAGAAGAATGTCTAGGGGGGTAGACGATCCGAGGCCCGCAGATCATCATGGTTTCACCGGAGGAAGTCCACGAGAACGTCGGAATCATCTGAAAACTTGCATGTGTCCCTAGCATATGTGTGTGATTGTGGTGTCAGGTTGGTATAGGTGATTGCATGTGTCCCCCCTCGCATGCATGCGCTCTAACCTAGAAGCGAAAGGTTATGGACCTGTATAAGGGGGAATATCCCTGTCACGGTGAAACCGGGCCGTATAGTGCCCCAACTTGTGAACCAACATGGTTTTACATCATCCTATGACCTAGTCAGACACAAAACAAGAGAGAGCTACGCCGGGCTACCCCTGTTAGAAGAATGTCTAGGGGGTAGACGATCCGAGGCTCGCAGATCATCAGGGTTTCGCCGGAGGAAGTCCACGAGAACGTCAGAATCATCTGAAAACTTGCATGTGTCCCTAGCATATGTGTGTGAGTGTCATGCAAGGTTGGTATAGGTGATTGCATGTGTCCCCCCTCACATGCATGCGCTCTAACCTAGAAGCGAAAGGTTATGGACCTGTATAAGGGGGAATGTCCCTGTTCCGGTGAAACCGGGCCGTATAGTGCCCCAACTTGTGAACCAACATGGTTTCACATCATAATATGACCTAGTCAGACACAAAACAAGAGAGAGCTACGCCGGGCTACCCCTGTCAGAAGAATGTCAAGGGGGTAGACGATCTGAGGCCCGCAGATCATCAGGGTTTCGCCGGAGGAAGTCCACGAGAACGACGGAATCATCTGAAAACTTGCATGTGTCCCTAGAATATGTGTGTGAGTGTGGTGCAAGGTTGGTATAGGTGATTGCATGTGTCCCCCTCGCATGCATGCGCCCTAACCTAGAAGCGAAAGGTTATGGACCTGTATAAGGGGGAATCTCCCTGTTACGGTGAAACCGGGCCGTATAGTGTCCCAACTTGTGAACCAACATGGTTTTACATCATCCTATGACCTAGTCAGACACAAAACAAGAGAGAGCTACGCCGGGCTACCCCTGTCAGAAGAATGTCTAGGGGGTAGACGATCCGAGGCCCGCAAATGATCAGGGTTTCGCCGGAGGAAGTCCACGAGAACGTCGGAATCATCTGAAAACTTGCATGTGTCCCTAGCATATGTGTGTGAGTGTGGTGCAAGGTTGGTATAGGTGATTGCATGTTCCCCCCCTCACATGCATGCGCTCTAACCTAGAAGCGAAAGGTTATGGACCTGTATAAGGGGGAATCTCCCTGTTACGGTGAAACCGGGCCGTATAGTGCCCCAACTTGTGAACCAACATGGTTTCACATCATCCTATGACCTAGTCAGACACAAAACAAGAGAGAGCTACGCCGGGCTACCCATGTCAGAAGAATGTCTAGGGGGTAGACGATCCGAGGCCCGCAGATCATCACGGTTTCGCCGGAGGAAGTCCACGAGAACGTCGGAATCAGGGGGGTGCATGTATATAGTGATCAAGACCACAATAACCTATGATCATATGTGTGCTCTCATGATCCTATGAAATAATATCACCTAACATATATGTAATAAAAGCCTTGCTAAAGGTGAAAAAAATTCTTTGCCGTGTGTCTAAGGGATACAGACACACGGCAAAGGACCTTTGCCGTGTGATTGACGGCGACAGGCACACGGCAAAGGACATCTTTGCCGTGTGTTTTGTCCTTTGCCGTGTGCCTTTAGGTATTTTTCTAAAAAAAATTTATTTTTTCTTTCAAATGTATTTATTTAAAGTTTTTAGTTAACTTTTTGTTGCCTATTTGTTAGTATTCAGACCATGGAAACACTAACTTTACAATAGACCATAAGGTTCTAGAGGATGCTGAACTTCATTTCCATTAGGTAGACGATGCGAGGCCCGCAGATCATCAGGGTTTCGCCGGAGGAAGTCCACGAGAATGTCGGAATCATCTGAAAACTTGCATGTGTCCCTAGCATATGTGTGTGATTGTGGTGTCAGGTTGGTATAGGTGATTGCATGTGTCCCCCCTCACATGCATGCGCTCTAACCTAGAAGCGAAAGGTTATGGACCTGTATAAGGGGGGATCTCCCCGTTACGGTGAAACCGGGCCGTATAGTGCCCCAACTTGTGAACCAACATGGTTTTACATCATCCTATGACCTAGTCAGACACAAAACAAGAGAGAGCTACGCCAGGCTACCCCTGTCAGAAGAATGTCTAGGGGGTAGACGATCCGAGGCCCGCAGATCATCAGGGTTTCGCCGGAGGAAGTCCACGAGAACGTCGGAATCATCTGAAAACTTGCATGTGTCCCTAGCATATGTGTGTGAGTGTGGTGCAAGGTTGGTATAGGTGATTGCATGTCCCCCCCTCACATGCATGCGCTCTAACCTAGAAGCGAAAGGTTATGGACCTGTATAAGGGGGAATCTCCCCGTTCCGGTGAAACCGGGCCGTATAGTGCCCCAACTTGTGAACCAACATGGTTTCACATCATCGTATGACCTAGTCAGACAAAAAAACAAGAGAGAGCTACGCCGGGCTACCCCTGTCAGAAGAATGTCTAGGGGGTAGACGATCCGAGGCCCGCAGATCATCAGGGTTTCGCCGGAGGAAATCCACGAGAACGTCGGAATCATCTAAAAACTTGCATGTGTCCCTATCATATGTGTGTGATTGTGGTGTCAGGTTGGTATAGGTGATTGCATGTGTCCCCCCTCACATGCATGCGCTCTAACATAGAAGCGAAAGGTTATGGACCTGTATAAGGGGGAATCTCCCTGTTACGGTGAAACCGGGCCGTATAGTGCCCCAACTTGTGAACCAACATGGTTTCACATCATCCTATGACCTAGTCAGACACAAAACAAGAGAGAGCTACGCCGGGCTACCCATGTCAGAAGAATGTCTAGAGGGGTAGACGATCCGAGGCCCGCAGATCATCAGGGTTTCGCCGGAGGAAGTCCACGAGAACGTCGGAATCAGGGGGGTGCATGTATATAGTGATCAAGACCACAATAACCTATGATCATATGTGTGCTCTCATGATCCTATGAAATAATATCACCTAACATATATTTAATAAAAGCCTTGCTAAAGGTGAAAAAAATTCTTTGTCGTTAGTCTGAGGGATAGAGACACACGGCAAAGGACCTTTGCCGTGTGATTGACGGCGACAGGCACACGGCAAAGGACATCTTTGCCGTGTGTTTTGTCCTTTGCCGTGTGCCTTTAGGTATTTTCTAATTTTCTTTTTATTTTTTCTTTCAAATGTATTTATTTAAAGTTTTTAGTTAACTTTTTGTTGCATATTTGTTTGTATTCAGACCATGGAAACACTAACTTTGCAATAGACCATAAGGTTCTAGAGGATGCTGAACTTCATTTCCATTAGGTAGACGATGCGAGGCCCGCAGATCATTAGGGTTTCGCCGGAGGTAGTCCACGAGAATGTCGGAATCATCTGAAAACTTGCATGTGTCCCTAGCATATGTGTGTGATTGTGGTGTCAGGTTGGTATAGGTGATTGCATGTGTCCCCCCTCACATGCATGCGCTCTAACCTAGAAGCGAAAGGTTATGGACCTGTATAAGGGGGATCTCCCCGTTACGGTGAAACCGGGCCGTATAGTGCCCCAACTTGTGAACCAACATGGTTTTACATCATCCTATGACCTAGTCAGACACAAAACAAGAGAGAGCTACGCCAGGATACCCCTGTCAGAAGAATGTCTAGGTGGTAGACGATCCGAGGCCCGCAGATCATCAGGGTTTCGCCGGAGGAAGTCCACGAGAACGTCGGAATCATCTGAAAACTTGCATGTGTCCCTAGCATATGTGTGTGAGTGTGGTGCAAGGTTGGTATAGGTGATTGCATGTGCCCCCCTCACATGCATGCGCTCTAACCTAGAAGCGAAATGTTATGGACCTGTATAAGGGGGAATCTCCCCGTTACGGTGAAACCGGGCCGTATAGTGCCCCAACTTGTGAACCAACATGGTTTCACATCATCGTATGACCTAGTCAGACACAAAACAAGAGAGAGCTACGCCGGGCTACCCATGCCAGAAGAATGTCTAGGGGGGTAGACGATCCGACGCCCGCAGATCATCAGGGTTTCGCCGGAGGAAGTCCACGAGAACGTCGAAATCAGGGGGGTGCATGTATATAGTGATCAAGACCACAATAACCTATGATCATATGTGTGCTCTCATGATCCTATGAAATAATATCACCTAACATATATGTAATAAAAGCCTTGCTAAAGGTGAAAAAAATTCTTTGTCGTGTGTCTGAGGGATAGAGACACACGGCAAAGGACCTTTGCCGTGTGATTGACGGCGACAGGCACACGGCAAAGGACATCTTTGCCGTGTGTTTTGTCCTTTGCCGTGTGCCTTTAGGTATTTTCTATTTTTATTTTTATTTTTTCTTTCAAATGTATTTATTTAAAGTTTTTAGTTAACTTTTTGTTGCCTATTTGTTAGTATTCAGACCATGGAAACACTAACTTTGCAATAGACCATAAGGTTCTAGAGGATGCTGAACTTCATTTCCATTAGGTAGACGATCTGAGGCCCGCAGATCATCAGGGTTTCGCCGGAGGAAGTCCACGAGAATGTCGGAATCATCTGAAAACTTGAATGTGTCCCTAGCATATGTGTGTGATTGTGGTGTCAGGTTGGTATAGGTGATTGCATGTGTCCCCCCTCACGTGCATGCGCTCTAACCTAGAAGCGAAAGGTTATGGACCTGTATAAGGGGGAATCTCCCCGTTACGGTGAAACCGGGCCGTATAGTGCCCCAACTTGTGAACCAACATGGTTTTACATCATCCTATGACCTAGTCAGACACAAAACAAGAGAGACCTACGCCGGGCTACCCCTGTCAGAAGAATGTCTAGGGGGTAGACGATCCGAGGCCCGCAGATCATCAGGGTTTCGCCGGAGGAAGTCCACGAGAACGTCAGAATCATCTGAAAACTTGCATGTGTCCCTAGCATATGTGTGTGAGTGTGGTGCAAGGTTGGTATAGGTGATTGCATGTGTCCCCCTCGCATGCATGCGCTCTAACCTAGAAGCGAAAGGTTATGGACCTGTATAAGGGGGGATCTCCCCGTTACGGTGAAACCGGGCCGTATAGTGCCCCAACTTGTGAACCAACATGGTTTCACATCATCGTATGACCTAGTCAGACACAAAACAAGAGAGAGCTACGCCGGGCTACCCCTGTCAGAAGAATGTCTAGGGGGTAGACGATCCGAGGCCCGCAGATCATCAGGGTTTCGCCGGAGGAAGTCCACGAGAACGTCGGAATCATCTGAAAACTTGCATGTGTCCCTAGCATATGTGTGTGATTGTGGTGTCAGGTTGGTATATGTGATTGCATGTGTCCCCCCTCGCATGCATGCGCTCTAACCTAGAAGCGAAAGGTTATCTACCTATATAAGGGGGAATCTCCCTGTTGCAGTGAAACCGGGCCTTATAGTGCCCCAACTTGTGAACCAACATGGTTTTACATCATCCTATGACCTAGTCAGACACAAAACAAGAGAGAGCTACGCCGGGCTACCCCTGTCAGAAGAATGTCTAGGGGGTAGACGATCCGAGGCCCGCAGATCATCAGGGTTTCGCCGGAGGAAGTCCACGAGAACATCGAAATCATCTGAAAACTTGCATGTGTACCTAGCATATGTGTGTGAGTGTGATGCAAGGTTGGTATAGGTGATTGCATGTGTCCCCCCTCACATGCATGCGCTCTAACCTAGAAGCGAAAGGTTATGGACCTGTATAAGGGGGAATCTCCCCGTTCCGGTGAAATCGGGCCGTATAGTGCCCCAACTTGTGAACCAACATGGTTTCACATCATCGTATGACCTAGTCAGACACAAAACAAGAGAGAGATACGCCGGGATACCCCTGTCAGAAGAATGTCTAGGGGGTAGACGATCCGAGGCCCGCAGATCATCAGGGTTTCGCCGGAGGAAGTCCACGAGAACGTCGGAATCATCTGAATACATCCATGTGTCCCTAGCATATGTATGTGAGTGTGGTGCAATGTTGGTATAGGTGATTGCATGTGTCCCCCTCGCATGCATGCGCTCTAACCTAGAAGCGAAAGGTTATGGACCTGTATAAGGGGGAATCTCCCCGTTACGGTGAAACCGGGCCGTATAGTGCCCCAACTTGTGAACCAACATGGTTTTACATCATCCTATGACCTAGTCAGACACAAAACAAGAGAGAGCTACGTCGGGCTACCCCTGTCAGAAGAATGTCTAGGGGGTAGACGATCCGAGGCCCGCAGATCATCAGGGTTTCGCCGGAGGAAGTCCACGAGAACGTCGGAATCATCTGAAAACTTGCATGTGTCCCTAGCATATGTGTGTGAGTGTGGTGCAAGGTTGGTATAGGTGATTGCATGTGCCCCCCCTCACATGCATGTGCTCTAACCTAGAAGCGAAATGTTATGGACCTGTATAAGGGGGAATCTCCCCGTTACGGTGAAACCGGGCCGTATAGTGCCCCAACTTGTGAACCAACATGGTTTCAAATCATCGTATGGCCTAGTCAGACACAAAACAAGAGAGAGCTACGCCGGGCTACCCATGTCAGAAGAATGTCTAGGGGGGTAGACGATCCGAGGCCCGCAGATCATCAGGGTTTCGCCGGAGGAAGTCCACGAGAACGTCGGAATCAGGGGGGTGCATGTATATAGTGATCAAGACCACAATAACCTATGATAATATGTGTGCTCTCATGATCCTATGAAATAATAGCACCTAACATATATGTAATAAAAGCCTTGCTAAAGGTGAAAAAAATTCTTTGCCGTGTGTCTGAGGGATAGAGACACACGGCAAAGCCCCTTTGCCGTGTGTTTGACGGCGACAGGCACACGGCAAAGGACATCTTTGCCGTGTGTTTTGTCCTTTGCCGTGTGCCTTTAGGTATTTTCTAATTTTCTTTTTATTTTTTCTTTGAAATGTATTTATTTAAAGGTTTTAGTTAACTTTTTGTTGCCTATTTGTTAGTATTCAGACCATGGAAACACTAACTTTGCAATAGACCATAAGGTTCTAGAGGATGCTGAACTTCATTTCCATTAGGTAGACGATCCGAGGCCCACAGATCATCAGGGTTTCGCCGGAGGAAGTCCACGAGAACGTCGGAATCATCTGAATACTTGCATGTGTCCCTAGCATATGTGTGTGAGTGTGGTGCAAGGTTGGTATAGGTGATTGCATGTGTCCCCCTCGCATGCATGCGCTCTAACCTAGAAGCGAAAGGTTATGGACCTGTATAAGGGGGAATCTCCCCGTTACGGTGAAACCGGGCCGTATAGTGCCCCAACTTGTGAACCAACATGGTTTTACATCATCCTATGACCTAGTCAGACACAAAACAAGAGAGAGCTACGCCGGGCTACCCCTGTCAGAAGAATGTCTAGGGGGTAGACGATCCGAGGCCCGCAGGTCATCAGGGTTTTGCCAGAGGAAGTCCACGAAAACGTCGGAATCATCTGAAGACTTGCATGTGTCCCTAGCATATGTGTGTGAGTGTGGTGCAAGGTTGGTATAGGTGATTGCATGTGTCCCCCTTGCATGCATGCGCTCTAACCTAGAAGCGAAAGGTTATGGACTTGTATAAGGAGGAATCTCCCTGTTACGGTGAAACCGGGCCGTATAGTGCCCCAACTTGTGAACCAACATGGTTTTACATCATCCTATGACCTAGTCAGACACAAAACAAGAGAGAGCTACGCCGGGCTACCCCTGTCAGAAGAATGTCTAGGGGGGTAGACGATCCGAGGCCCGCAGATCATCAGGGTTTCGCCGGAGGAAGTCCACGAGAACGTCGAAATCATCTGAAAACTTGCATGTGTCCCTAGCATATGTGTGTGAGTGTGGTGGAAGGTTGGTATGGGTGATTGCATGTGCCCCCCTCACATGCATGCGCTCTAACCTAGAAGCGAAAGGTTATGGACCTGTATAAGGGGGAATATCCCCGTTACGGTGAAACCGGGCCGTATAGTGCCCCAACTTGTGAACAAACATGGTTTCACATCATCGTATGACCTAGTCAGACACAAAACAAGAGAGAGCTACGCCGGGCTACCCCTGTCAGAAGAATGTCTAGGGGGGTAGACGATCTGAGTCCCGCAGATCATCAGGGTTTCGTCGGAGGAAGTCCACGAGAACGTCGGAATCATCTGAAAACTTGCATGTGTCCCTAGCATATGTGTGTTATTGTGGTGTCAGGTTGGTATAGGTGATTGCATGTGTCCCCCCTCGCATGCATGCGCTCTAACCTAGAAGCGAAAGGTTATGGACCTGTATAAGGGGGAATCTCCCTGTTCCGGTGAAACCGGGCCGTATAGTGCCCCAACTTGTGAACCAACATGGTTTCACATCATCATATGACCTAGTCAGACACAAAACAAGAGAGAGCTACGCCGGGCTACCCCTGTCAGAAGAATGTCTAGGGGGTAGACGATCCGAGGTCCGCAGATCATCAGGGTTTCGCCGGAGGAAGTCCAGGAGAACGTCGGAATCATCTGAAAACTTGCATGTGTCCCTAGCATATGTGTGTGAGTGTGATGCAAGGTTGGTATAGGTGATTGCATGTGTCCCCCCTCACATGCATGCGCTCTAACCTAGAAGCGAAAGGTTATGGACCTGTATAAGGGGGAATCTTCCTGTTCCGGTGAAACCGGGCCGTATAGTGCCCCAACTTGTGAACCAACATGGTTTCACATCATCGTATGACCTAGTGAGACAAAAAAAACAAGAGAGAGCTACGCCGGGCTACCCCTGTCAGAAGAATGTCTAGGGGGTAGACGATCCGAGGCCCGCAGATCATCAGGGTTTCGCCGGAGGAAGTCCACGAGAACGTCGGAATCATCTGAATACTTGCATGTGTCCCTAGCATATGTGTGTGAGTGTGGTGCAAGGTTGGTATAGGTGATTGCATGTGTCCCCCTCGCATGCATGCGCTCTAACCTAGAAGCGAAAGGTTATGGACCTGTATAAGGGGGAATCTCCCCGTTACGGTGAAACCGGGCCGTATAGTGCCCCAACTTGTGAACCAACATGGTTTTACATCATCCTATGACCTAGTCAGACACAAAACAAGAGAGAGCTACGCCGGGCTACCCCTGACCGAAGAATGTCTAGGGGGTAGACGATCCGAGGCCCGCAGATGATCAGGGTTTCGCCGGAGGAAGTCCACGAGAACGTTGAAATCAGGGGGTGCATGTATATAGTGATCAAGACCAAAATAACCTATGATCATATGTGTGCTCTCATGATCCTATGAAATAATATCACCTAACATATATGTAATAAAAGCCTTGCTAAAGGTGAAAAAAATTCTTTGCCGTGTGTGTGAGGGATAGAGACACACCGCAAAGGACCTTTGCCGTGTGATTGACGGCGACAGGCACACGACAAAGGACATCTTTGCCGTGTGTTTTGTCCTTTGCCGTGTGCCTTTAGGTATTTTTCTAATTTTATTTTTATTTTTTCTTTCAAATGTATTTATTTAAAGTTTTTAGTTAACTTTTTGTTACCTATTTGTTAGTATTCAGACCATGGAAACACTAACTTTGCAATAGACCATAAGGTTCTAGAGGATGCTGAACTTCATTTCCATTAGGTAGACGATCTGAGGCCCGCAGATCATCAGGGTTTCGCCAGAGGAAGTCCACGAGAATGTCGGAATCATCTGAAAACTTGCATGTGTCCCTAGCATATGTGTGTGATTGTGGTGTCAGGTTGGTATAGGTGATTGCATGTGTCCCCTTCACATGCATGCGCTCTAACCTAGAAGCGAAAGGTTATGGACCTGTATAAGGGGGAATCTCCCCGTTACGGTGAAACCGGGCCGTATAGTGCCCCAACTTGTGAACCAACATGGTTTTACATCATCCTATGACCTAGTCAGACACAAAACAAGAGAGAGCTACGCCGGGCTACCCCTGTTAGAAGAATGTCTAGGGGGTAGACGATCCGAGGCCCGCAGATCATCAGGGTTTCGCCGGAGGAAGTCCACGAGAACGTCGGAATCATCTGAAAACTTGCATGTGTCCCTAGCATATGTGTGTGAGTGTGGTGCAAGGTTGTAATAGGTGATTGCATGTGCCCCCCCCCTCACATGCATGCGCTCTAACCTAGAAGCGAAAGGTTATGGACCTGTATAAGGGGGAATCTCCCCATTACGGTGAAACCGGGCCGTATAGTGCCCCAACTTGTGAACCAACATGGTTTCACATCATCCTATGACCTAGTCAGACACAAAACAAGAGAGAGCTACGCCGGGCTACCCATGTCAGAAGAATATCTAGAGGGGTAGACGATCCGAGGCCCGCAGATCATCAGGGTTTCGCCGGAGGAAGTCCACGAGAACGTCGGAATCAGGGGGGTGCATGTATATAGTGATCAAGACCACAATAACCTATGATCATATGTGTGCTCTCATGATCCTATGAAATAATATCACCTAACATACATGTAATAAAAGCCTTGCTAAAGGTGAAAAAAATTCTTTGCCGTGTGTCTGAGGGATAGAGACACACGGCAAAGGACCTTTGCCGTGTGATTGACGGCGACAGGCACACTGCAAAGGACATCTTTGCCGTGTGTTTTGTCCTTTGCCGTGTGCCTTTAGGTATTTTCTAATTTTCTTTTTATTTTTTCTTTCAAATGTATTTGTTTAAAGTTTTTAGTTAACTTTTTGTTGCCTATTTGTTAGTATTCAGACCATGGAAACACTAACTTTGCAATAGACCATAAGGTTCTAGAGGATGCTGAACTTCATTTCCATTAGGTAGACGATCTGAGGCCCGTAGATCATCAGGGTTTCGCCGGAGGAAGTCCATGAGAATGTCGGAATCATCTGAAAACTTGCATGTGTCCCTAACATATGTGTGTGATTGTGGTGTCAGGTTGGTATAGGTGATTGCATGTGTCCCCCCTCACATGCATGCGCTCTAACCTAGAAGCGAAAGGTTATGGACCTGTATAGGGGGGATCACCCGTTGCGGTGAAACCGGGCCGTATAGTGCCCCAACTTGTGAACCAACATGGTTTTACATCATCCTATGACCTAGTCAGACACAAAACAAGAGAGAGCTACGCCGGGCTACCCCTGCCAGAAGAATGTCTAGGGGGTAGACGATCCGAGGCCCGCAGATCATCAGGGTTTCGCCGGAGGAAGTCCACGAGAACGTCGGAATCATCTGAAAACTTGCATGTGTCCCTAGCATATGTGTGTGAGTGTGGTGCAAGGTTGGTATAGGTGATTGCATGTGCCCCCCTCACATGCATGCGCTCTAACCTAGAAGCGAAAGGTTATGGACCTGTATAAGGGGGAATCTCCCCGTTACGGTTAAACCGGGCCGTATAGTGCCCCAACTTGTGAACCAACATGGTTTCACATCATCGTATGACCTAGTCAGACACAAAACAAGAGAGAGCTACGCCGGGCTACCCATGTCAGAAGAATGTCTAGGGGGGTAGACGATCCGAGGCCCGCAGATCATCAGGGTTTCGCCGGAGGAAGTCCACGAGAACGTCGGAATCAGGGGGGTGCATGTATATAGTGATCAAGACCACAATAACCTATGATCATATGTGTGCTCTCATGATGCTATGAAATAATATCACCTAACATATATGTAATAAAAGCCTTGCTAAAGGTGAAAAAAATTCTTTGTCGTGTGTCTGAGGGATAGAGACACACGGCAAAGGGCCTTTGCCGTGTGATTGACGGCGACAGGCACACGGCAAAGGAGATCTTTGCCGTGTGTTTTGTCCTTTGCCGTGTGCCTTTAGGTATTTTCTATTTTTCTTTTTATTTTTTCTTTCAAATGTATTTATTTAAAGTTTTTAGTTAACTTTTTGTTGCCTATTTGTTAGTATTCAGACCATGGAAACACTAACTTTGCAATAGACCATAAGGTTCTAGAGGATGCTGAACTTCATTTCCATTAGGTAGACGATCTGAGGCCCGCAGATCATCAGGGTTTCGCCGGAGGAAGTCCACGAGAATGTCGGAATCATCTGAAAACTTGAATGTGTCCCTAGCATATGTGTGTGATTCTGGTGTCAGGTTGGTATAGGTGATTGCATGTGTCCCCCCTCACATGCATGCGCTCTAACCTAGAAGCGAAAGGTTATGGACCTGTATAAGGGGGAATCTCCCCGTTATGGTGAAACCGGGCCGTATAGTGCCCCAACTTGTGAACCAACATGGTTTTACATCATCCTATGACCTAGTCAGACACAAAACAAGAGAGAGATACGCCGGGCTACCCCTGTCAGGAGAATGTCTAGGGGGTAGACGATCTGAGGCCCGCAGATCATCAGGGTTTCGCCGGAGGAACTCCACGAGAACGTCGGAATCATCTGAAAACTTGCATGTGTCCCTAGCATATGTGTGTGAGTGTGGTGCAAGGTTGGTATAGGTGATTGCATGTGTCCCCCCTCACATGCATGCGCTCTAACCTAGAAGCGAAAGGTTATGGACCTGTATAAGGGGGGATCTCCCCGTTACGGTGAAACCGGGCCGTATAGTGCCCCAACTTGTGAACCAACATGGTTTTACATCATCCTATGACCTAGTCAGACACAAAACAAGAGAGAGCTACGCCGGGCTACCCCTGTCAGAAGAATGTCTAGGGGGTAGACGATCCGAGGCCCGCAGATCGTCAGGGTTTCGCCGGAGGAATTCCACGAGAACGTCGGAATCAGGGGGTGCATGTATATAGTGATCAAGACCACAATAACCTATGATCATATGTGTGCTCTCATGATCCTATGAAATAATATCACCTAACATATATGTAATAAAAGCCTTGCTAAAGGTGAAAAAAATTCTTTGTCGTGTGTCTGAGGGATAGAGACACACGACAAAGGACCTTTGTCGTGTGATTGACGGCGACAGGCACACGGCAAAGGACATCTTTGCCATGTGTTTTGTCCTTTGCCGTGTGCCTTTAGGTATTTTCTAATTTTCTTTTTATTTTTTCTTTCAAATGTATTTATTTAAAGTTTTTAGTTAACTTTTTGTTGCCTATTTGTTAGTATTCAGACCATGGAAACACTAACTTTGCAATAGACCATAAGGTTCTAGAGGATGCTGAACTTCATTTCCATTAGGTAGACGATCTGAGGCCCGCAGATCATCAGGGTTTCACCGGAGGAACTCCATGAGAATGTCGGAATCATCTGAAAACTTGAATGTGTCCCTAGCATATGTGTGTGATTGTGGTGTCAGGTTGGTATAGGTGATTGCATGTGTCCCTCCTCACATGCATGCGCTCTAACCTAGAAGCGAAAGGTTATGGACCTGTATAAGGGGGAATCTCCCCGTTATGGTGAAACCGGGCCGTATAGTGCCCCAACTTGTGAACCAACATGGTTTTACATCATCCTATGACCTAGTCAGACACAAAACAAGAGAGAGCTACGCCGGGCTACCCCTGTCAGAAGAATGTCTAGGGGGTAGACGATCCGAGGCCCGCAGATCATCAGGGTTTCGCCGGAGGAAGTCCACGAGAACGTCGGAATCATCTGAAAACTTGCATGTGTCCCTAGCATATGTGTGTGAGTGTGGTGCAAGGTTGGTATAGGTGATTGCATGTGCCCCCCCCCTCACATGCATGTGCTCTAACCTAGAAGCGAAAGGTTATGGACCTGTATAAGGGGGAATCTCCCCGTTACGGTGAAACCGGGCCGTATAGTGCCCCAACTTGTGAACCAACATGGTTTCACATCATCGTATGACCTAGTCAGAGACAAAACAAGAGAGAGCTACGCCGGGCTACCCCTGTCAGAAGAATGTCTAGGGGGTAGACGATCCGAGGCCCGCAGATCATCAGGGTTTCGCCGGAGGAAGTCCACGAGAACGTCGGAATCATCTGAAAACTTGCATGTGTCCCTAGCATATGTGTGTTATTGTGGTGTCAGGTTGGTATAGGTGATTGCATGTGTCCCCCGTCGCATGCATGCGCTCTAACCTAGACGCGAAAGGTTATGGACCTATATAAGGGGGAATCTCCCCGTTACGGTGAAACCGGGCCGTATAGTGCCCCAACTTGTGAACCAACATGGTTTTACATCATCCTATGACCTAGTCAGACACAAAACAAGAGAGAGCTACGCCGGGCTACCCCTGTCAGAAGAATGTCTAGGGGTGGACGATCCGAGGCCCGCAGATCATCAGGGTTTCGCCGGAGGAAGTCCACAAGAACGTCGGAATCATCTGAAAACTTGCATGTGTACCTAGCATATGTGTGTGAGTGTGGTGCAAGGTTGGTATAGGTGATTGCATGTGTCCCCCTCGCATGCATGCGCTCTAACCTAGAAGCGAAAGGTTATGGACCTGTATAAGGGGGAATCTCCCCGTTCCGGTGAAACCGGGCCGTATAGTGCCCCAACTTGTGAACCAACATGGTTTTACATCATCCTATGACCTAGTCAGACACAAAACAAGAGAGAGCTACGCCGGGCTACCCCTGTCAGAAGAATGTCTAGGGGGTAGACGATCCGAGGCCCGCAGATCATCGGGGTTTCGCCGGAGGAAGTCCACGAGAACGTCGGAATCATCTGAAGACTTGCATGTGTCCCTAGCATATGTGTGTGAGTGTGGTGCAAGGTTGGTATAGGTGATTGCATGTGTCCCCCTCGCATGCATGCGCTCTAACCTAGAAGCGAAAGGTTATGGACCTGTATAAGGGGGAATCTCCCCGTTACGGTGAAACCGGGCCGTATAGTGCCCCAACTTGTGAACCAACATGGTTTTACATCATCCTATGACCTAGTCAGACACAAAACAAGAGAGAGCTACGCCGGGCGACCCCTGTCAGAAGAATGTCTAGGGGGGTAGACAATCCGAGGCCCGCAGATCATCAGGGTTTCGCCGGAGGAAGTCCACGAGAATGTCGGAATCATCTGAAAACTTGCATGTGTCCCTAGCATATGTGTGTGATTGTGGTGTCAGGATGGTATAGGTGATTGCATGTGTCCCCCCTCACATGCATGCGCTCTAACCTAGAAGCGAAAGGTTATGGACCTATATAAGGGGGAATCTCCCTGTTATGGTGAAACCGGGCCGTATAGTGCCCCAACTTAGGAACCAACATGGTTTTACATCATCCTATGACCTAGTCAGACACAAAACAAGAAAGAGATATGCCGGGCTACCCCTGTCAGAAGAATGTCTAGGGGGTAGACGATCCGAGGCCCGCCGATCATCAGGGTTTCGCCGGAGGAACTCCACGAGAACGTCGGAATCATCTGAAAACTTGCATGTGTCCCTAGCATATGTGTGTGAGTGTAGTGCAAGGTTGGTATAGGTGATTGCATGTGTCCCCCTCGCATGCATGCGCTCTAACCTAGAAGCGAAAGGTTATGGACCTGTATAAGGGGGAATCTCCCCGTTACGGTGAAACCGGGCCGTATAGTGCCCCAACTTGTGAACCAACATGGTTTTACATCATCCTATGACCTAGTCAGACACAAAACAAGAGAGAGCTATGCCGGGCTACCCCTGTCAGAAGAATGGCTAGGGGGGTAGACGATCCGAAGCCCGCAGATCATCAGGGTTTCGCCGGAGGAAGTCCACGAGAACGTCGGAATCATCTGAAAACTTGCATGTGTCCCTAGCATATGTGTGTGAGTGTGGTGCAAGGTTGGTATAGGTGATTGCATGTGCCCCCCCCCCTCACATGCATGTGCTCTAACCTAGAAGCGAAAGGTTATGGACCTGTATAAGGGGGAATCTCCCCGTTACGGTGAAACCGGGCCGTATAGTGCCCCAACTTGTGAACCAACATGGTTTCACATCATCGTATGACCTAGTCAGAGACAAAACAAGAGAGAGCTGCGCCGGGCTACCCCTGTCAGAAGAATGTCTAGGGGGTAGACGATCTGAGGCCCGCAGATCATCAGGGTTTCGCCGGAGGAAGTCCACGAGAACGTCGGAATCATCTGAAAACTTGCATGTGTCCCTAGCATATGTGTGTGATTGTGGTGTCAGGTTGGTATAGGTGATTGCATGTGTCCCCCCTCGCATGCATGCGCTCTAACCTAGACGCGAAAGGTTATGGACCTATATAAGGGGGAATCTCCCCGTTACGGTGAAACCGGGCCGTATAGTGCCCCAACTTGTGAACCAACATGGTTTTACATCATCCTATGACCTAGTCAGACACAAAACAAGAGAGAGCTACGCCGGGCTACCCCTGTCAGAAGAATGTCTAGGGGTGGACGATCCGAGGCCCGCAGATCATCAGGGTTTCGCCGGAGGAAGTCTACAAGAACGTCGGAATCATCTGAAAACTTGCATGTGTACCCAGCATATGTGTGTGAGTGTGGTGCAAGGTTGGTATAGGTGATTGCATGTGTCCCCCTCGCATGCATGCGCTCAAACCGTGAAGCGAAAGGTTATGGACCTGTATAAGGGGGAATCTCCCTGTTCCGGTGAAACCGGCCGTATAGTGCCCCAACTTGTGAACCAACATGGTTTTACATCATCCTATGACCTAGTCAGACACAAAAAAGAGAGAGCTACGCCGGGCTACCCCTGTCAGAAGAATGTCTAGGGGGTAGACGATCCGAGGCCCGCAGATCATCAGGGTTTCGCCGGAGGAAGTCCACGAGAACGTCGGAATCATCTGAAGACTTGCATGTGTCCCTAGCATATGTGTGTGAGTGTGGTGCAAGGTTGGTATAGGTGATTGCATGTGTCCCCCCTCACATGCATGCGCTCTAACCTAGAAGCGAAAGGTTATGGACCTGTATAAGGGGGGATCTCCCCGTTACGGTGAAACCGGGCCGTATAGTGCCCCAACTTGTGAACCAACATGGTTTTACATCATCCTATGACCTAGTCAGACACAAAACAAGAGAGAGCTACGCCGGGCTACCCATGTCAGAAGAATGTCTAGGGGGGTAGACGATCCGAGGCCCGCAGATCATCAGGGTTTCGCCGGAGGAAGTCCACGAGAACGTCGGAATCAGGGGGGTGCATGTATATAGTGATCAAGACCACAATAACCTATGATCATATGTGTGCTCTCATGATCCTATGAAATAATATCACCTAACATATATGTAATAAAAGCCATGCTAAAGGTGAAAAAAATTCTTTGTCGTGTGTCTGAGGGATAGAGACACATGGCAAAGGACCTTTGCCGTGTGATTGACGGCGACAGGCACACGGCAAAGGACATCTTTGCCATGTGTTTTGTCCTTTGCCGTGTGCCTTTAGGTATTTTCTAATTTTATTTTTATTTTTTCTTTCAAATGTATTTATTTAAAGTTTTTAGTTACCTTTTTGTTGCCTATTTGTTAGTATTCAGACCATGGAAACACTAACTTTGCAATAGACCATAAGGTTCTAGAGGATGCTAAACTTCATTTCCATTAGGTAGACGATCTGAGGCCCGCAGATCATCAGGGTTTCGCCGGAGGAAGTCCATGAGAATGTCGGAATCATCTGAAAACTTGAATGTGTCCCTAGCATATGTGTGTGATTGTGGTGTCAGGTTGGTATAGGTGATTGCATGTGTCCCCCCTCACATGCATGCGCTCTAACCTAGAAGCGAAAGGTTATGGACCTGTATAAGGGGGAATCTCCCCGTTATGGTGAAACCGGGCCGTATAGTGCCCCAACTTGTGAACCAACATGGTTTTACATCATCCTATGACCTAGTCAGACACAAAACAAGAGAGAGCTACGCCGCGCTACCCCTGTCAGAAGAATGTCTAGGGGGTACTTGATCCGAGACCCGCAGATCATCAGGGTTTCGCCGGAGGAAGTCCACGAGAACGTCGGAATCATCTGAAAACTTGCATGTGTCCCTAGCATATGTGTGTGTGTGTGGTGCAAGGTTGGTATAGGTGATTGCATGTGTCCCCCCTCACATGCATGCGCTCTAACCTAGAAGCGAAAGGTTATGGACCTGTATAAGGGGGGATCTCCCCGTTACGGTGAAACTGGGCCGTATAGTGCCCCAACTTGTGAACCAACATGGTTTTACATCATCCTATGACCTAGTCAGACACAAAACAAGAGAGAGCTACGCCGGGCTACCCCTGTCAGAAGAATGTCTAGGGGGTAGACGATCCGAGGCCCGCAGATGATCAGGGTTTCGCCGGAGGAAGTCCACGAGAACGTCGGAATCATCTGAAAACTTGCATGTGTCCCTAGCATATGTGTGTGAGTGTGGTGCAAGGTTGGTATAGGTGATTGCATGTGCCCCCCCTCACATGCATGCGCTCTAACCTAGAAGCGAAAGGTTATGGACCTGTATAAGGGGGAATCTCCCTGTTACGGTGAAACCGGGCCGTATAGTGCCCCAACTTGTGAACCAACATGGTTTCACATCATCCTATGACCTAGTCAGACACAAAAGAAGAGAGAGCTACGCCGGGCTACCCATGTCAGAAGAATGTCTAGGGGGGTAGACGATCCGAGGCCCGCAGATCATCAGGGTTTCGCCGGAGGAAGTCCACGAGAATGTCGGAATCATCTGAAAACTTGCATGTGTCCCTAGCATATGTGTGTGATTGTGGTGTCAGGTTGGTATAGGTGATTGCATGTGTCCCCCCTCACATGCATGCGCTCTAACCTAGAAGCGAAAGGTTATGGACCTATATAAGGGGGAATCTCCCCGTTATGGTGAAACCGGGCCGTATAGTGCCCCAACTTGTGAACCAACATGGTTTTACATCATCCTATGACCTAGTCAGACACAAAACAAGAGAGAGCTACGCCGGGATACCCCTGTCAGCAGAATGTCTAGGGGGTAGACGATCCGAGGCCCGCAGATCATCAGGGTTTCGCCGGAGGAAGTCCACGAGAACGTCGGAATCATCTGAAAACTTGCATGTGTCCCTAGCATATGTGTGTGAGTGTGGTGCAAGGTTGGTATAGGTGATTGCATGTGTCCCCCCTCACATGCATGCGCTCTAACCTAGAAGCGAAAGGTTATGGACCTGTATAAGGGGGAATCTCCCTGTTACGGTGAAACAGGGCCGTATAGTGCCCCAACTTGTGAACCAACATGGTTTCACATCATCGTATGACCTAGTCAGACACAAAACAAGAGAGAGCTACGCCGGGCTACCCATGTCAGAAGAATGTCTAGGGGGGTAGACGATCCGAGGCCCGCAGATCATCAGGGTTTCGCCGGAGGAAGTCCACGAGAACGTCGGAATCAGGGGGGTGCATGTATATAGTGATCAAGACCACAATAACCTATGATCATATGTGTGCTCTCATGATCCTATGAAATAATATCACCTAACATATATGTAATAAAAGCCTTGCTAAAGGTGAAAAAAATTCTTTGTCGTGTGTCTGAGGGATAGAGACACACGGCAAAGGACCTTTGCCGTGTGATTGACGGCGACAGGCACACGGCAAAGGACATCTTTGCCATGTGTTTTGTCCTTTGCCGTGTGCCTTTAGGTATTTTCTAATTTTCTTTTTATTTTTTCTTTCAAATGTATTTATTTAAAGTTTTTAGTTAACTTTTTGTTGCCTATTTGTTAGTATTCAGACCATGGAAACACTAACTTTGCAATAGACCATAAGGTTCTAGAGGATGCTGAACTTCATTTCCATTAGGTAGACGATCTGAGGCCCGCAGATCATCAGGGTTTCGCCGGAGGAAGTCCATGAGAATGTCGGAATCATCTGAAAACTTGAATGTGTCCCTAGCATATGTGTGTGATTGTGGTGTCAGGTTGGTATAGGTGATTGCATGTGTCCCCCCTCACATGCATGCGCTCTAACCTAGAAGCGAAAGGTTATGGACCTGTATAAGGGGGAATCTCCCCGTTATGGTGAAACCGGGCCGTATAGTGCCCCAACTTGTGAACCAACATGGTTTTACATCATCCTATGACCTAGTCAGACACAAAACAAGAGAGAGCTACGCCGGGCTACCCCTGTCAGGAGAATGTCTAGGGGGTAGACGATCTGAGGCCCGCAGATCATCAGGGTTTCGCCGGAGGAAGTCCACGAGAACGTCGGAATCATCTGAAAACTTGCATGTGTCCCTAGCATATGTGTGTGAGTGTGGTGCAAGGTTGGTATAGGTGATTGCATGTGTCCCCCCTCACATGCATGCGCTCTAACCTAGAAGCGAAAGGTTATGGACCTGTATAAGGGGGGATCTCCCCGTTACGGTGAAACCGGGCCGTATAGTGCCCCAACTTGTGAACCAACATGGTTTTACATCATCCTATGACCTAGTCAGACACAAAACAAGAGAGAGCTACGCCGGGCTACCCCTGTCAGAAGAATGTCTAGGGGGTAGACGATCCGAGGCCCGCAGATCATCAGGGTTTCGCCGGAGGAAGTCCACGAGAACGTCGGAATCAGGGGGGTGCATGTATATAGTGATCAAGACCACAATAACCTATGATCATATGTGTGCTCTCATGATCCTATGAAATAATATCACCTAACATATATGTAATAAAATCCTTGCTAAAGGTGAAAAAAATTCTTTGTCGTGTGTCTGAGGGATAGAGACACACGACAAAGGACCTTTGCCGTGTGATTGACGGCGACAGGCACACGGCAAAGGACATCTTTGCCATGTGTTTTGTCCTTTGCCGTGTGCCTTTAGGTATTTTCTAATTTTCTTTTTATTTTTTCTTTCAAATGTATTTATTTAAAGTTTTTAGTTAACTTTTTGTTGCCTATTTGTTAGTATTCAGACCATGCAAACACTAACTTTGCAATAGACCATAAGGTTCTAGAGGATGCTGAACTTCATTTCCATTAGGTAGACGATCTGAGGCCCGCAGATCATCAGGGTTTCACCGGAGGAAGTCCATGAGAATGTCGGAATCATCTGAAAACTTGAATGTGTCCCTAGCATATGTGTGTGATTGTGGTGTCAGGTTGGTATAGGTGATTGCATGTGTCCCCCCTCACATGCATGCGCTCTAACCTAGAAGTGAAAGGTTATGGACCTATATAAGGGGGAATCTCCCCGTTATGGTGAAACCGGGCCGTATAGTGCCCCAACTTGTGAACCAACATGGTTTTACATCATCCTATGACCTAGTCAGACACAAAACAAGAGAGAGCTACGCCGGGATACCCCTGTCAGCAGAATGTCTAGGGGGTAGACGATCCGAGGCCCGCAGATCATCAGGGTTTCGCCAGAGGAAGTCCACGAGAACGTCGGAATCATCTGAAAACTTGCATGTGTCCCTAGCATATGTGTGTGAGTGTGGTGCAAGGTTGGTATAGGTGATTGCATGTGTCCCCCCTCACATGCATGCGCTCTAACCTAGAAGCGAAAGGTTATGGACCTGTATAAGGGGGAATCTCCCTGTTACGGTGAAACAGGGCCGTATAGTGCCCCAACTTGTGAACCAACATGGTTTCACATCATCGTATGACCTAGTCAGACACAAAACAAGAGAGAGCTACGCCGGGCTACCCATGTCAGAAGAATGTCTAGGGGGGTAGACGATCCGAGGCCCGCAGATCATCAGGGTTTCGCCGGAGGAAGTCCACGAGAACGTCGGAATCAGGGGGGTGCATGTATATAGTGATCAAGACCACAATAACCTATGATCATATGTGTGCTCTCATGATCCTATGAAATAATATCACCTAACATATATGTAATAAAAGCCTTGCTAAAGGTGAAAAAAATTCTTTGTCGTGTGTCTGAGGGATAGAGACACACGGCAAAGGACCTTTGCCGTGTGATTGACGGCGACAGGCACACGGCAAAGGACATCTTTGCCATGTGTTTTGTCCTTTGCCGTGTGCCTTTAGGTATTTTCTAATTTTCTTTTTATTTTTTCTTTCAAATGTATTTATTTAAAGTTTTTAGTTAACTTTTTGTTGCCTATTTGTTAGTATTCAGACCATGGAAACACTAACTTTGCAATAGACCATAAGGTTCTAGAGGATGCTGAACTTCATTTCCATTAGGTAGACGATCTGAGGCCCGCAGATCATCAGGGTTTCGCCGGAGGAAGTCCATGAGAATGTCGGAATCATCTGAAAACTTGAATGTGTCCCTAGCATATGTGTGTGATTGTGGTGTCAGGTTGGTATAGGTGATTGCATGTGTCCCCCCTCACATGCATGCGCTCTAACCTAGAAGCGAAAGGTTATGGACCTGTATAAGGGGGAATCTCCCCGTTATGGTGAAACCGGGCCGTATAGTGCCCCAACTTGTGAACCAACATGGTTTTACATCATCCTATGACCTAGTCAGACACAAAACAAGAGAGAGCTACGCCGGGCTACCCCTGTCAGGAGAATGTCTAGGGGGTAGACGATCTGAGGCCCGCAGATCATCAGGGTTTCGCCGGAGGAAGTCCACGAGAACGTCGGAATCATCTGAAAACTTGCATGTGTCCCTAGCATATGTGTGTGAGTGTGGTGCAAGGTTGGTATAGGTGATTGCATGTGTCCCCCCTCACATGCATGCGCTCTAACCTAGAAGCGAAAGGTTATGGACCTGTATAAGGGGGGATCTCCCCGTTACGGTGAAACCGGGCCGTATAGTGCCCCAACTTGTGAACCAACATGGTTTTACATCATCCTATGACCTAGTCAGACACAAAACAAGAGAGAGCTACGCCGGGCTACCCCTGTCAGAAGAATGTCTAGGGGGTAGACGATCCGAGGCCCGCAGATCATCAGGGTTTCGCCGGAGGAAGTCCACGAGAACGTCGGAATCAGGGGGGTGCATGTATATAGTGATCAAGACCACAATAACCTATGATCATATGTGTGCTCTCATGATCCTATGAAATAATATCACCTAACATATATGTAATAAAATCCTTGCTAAAGGTGAAAAAAATTCTTTGTCGTGTGTCTGAGGGATAGAGACACACGACAAAGGACCTTTGCCGTGTGATTGACGGCGACAGGCACACGGCAAAGGACATCTTTGCCATGTGTTTTGTCCTTTGCCGTGTGCCTTTAGGTATTTTCTAATTTTCTTTTTATTTTTTCTTTCAAATGTATTTATTTAAAGTTTTTAGTTAACTTTTTGTTGCCTATTTGTTAGTATTCAGACCATGCAAACACTAACTTTGCAATAGACCATAAGGTTCTAGAGGATGCTGAACTTCATTTCCATTAGGTAGACGATCTGAGGCCCGCAGATCATCAGGGTTTCACCGGAGGAAGTCCATGAGAATGTCGGAATCATCTGAAAACTTGAATGTGTCCCTAGCATATGTGTGTGATTGTGGTGTCAGGTTGGTATAGGTGATTGCATGTGTCCCCCCTCACATGCATGCGCTCTAACCTAGAAGTGAAAGGTTATGGACCTATATAAGGGGGAATCTCCCCGTTATGGTGAAACCGGGCCGTATAGTGCCCCAACTTGTGAACCAACATGGTTTTACATCATCCTATGACCTAGTCAGACACAAAACAAGAGAGAGCTACGCCGGGATACCCCTGTCAGCAGAATGTCTAGGGGGTAGACGATCCGAGGCCCGCAGATCATCAGGGTTTCGCCAGAGGAAGTCCACGAGAACGTCGGAATCATCTGAAAACTTGCATGTGTCCCTAGCATATGTGTGTGAGTGTGGTGCAAGGTTGGTATAGGTGATTGCATGTGTCCCCCCTCACATGCATGCGCTCTAACCTAGAAGCGAAAGGTTATGGACCTGTATAAGGGGGAATCTCCCTGTTACGGTGAAACAGGGCCGTATAGTGCCCCAACTTGTGAACCAACATGGTTTCACATCATCGTATGACCTAGTCAGACACAAAACAAGAGAGAGCTACGCCGGGCTACCCATGTCAGAAGAATGTCTAGGGGGGTAGACGATCCGAGGCCCGCAGATCATCAGGGTTTCGCCGGAGGAAGTCCACGAGAACGTCGGAATCAGGGGGGTGCATGTATATAGTGATCAAGACCACAATAACCTATGATCATATGTGTGCTCTCATGATCCTATGAAATAATATCACCTAACATATATGTAATAAAAGCCTTGCTAAAGGTGAAAAAAATTCTTTGTCGTGTGTCTGAGGGATAGAGACACACGGCAAAGGACCTTTGCCGTGTGATTGACGGCGACAGGCACACGGCAAAGGACATCTTTGCCATGTGTTTTGTCCTTTGCCGTGTGCCTTTAGGTATTTTCTAATTTTCTTTTTATTTTTTCTTTCAAATGTATTTATTTAAAGTTTTTAGTTAACTTTTTGTTGCCTATTTGTTAGTATTCAGACCATGGAAACACTAACTTTGCAATAGACCATAAGGTTCTAGAGGATGCTGAACTTCATTTCCATTAGGTAGACGATCTGAGGCCCGCAGATCATCAGGGTTTCGCCGGAGGAAGTCCATGAGAATGTCGGAATCATCTGAAAACTTGAATGTGTCCCTAGCATATGTGTGTGATTGTGGTGTCAGGTTGGTATAGGTGATTGCATGTGTCCCCCCTCACATGCATGCGCTCTAACCTAGAAGCGAAAGGTTATGGACCTGTATAAGGGGGAATCTCCCCGTTATGGTGAAACCGGGCCGTATAGTGCCCCAACTTGTGAACCAACATGGTTTTACATCATCCTATGACCTAGTCAGACACAAAACAAGAGAGAGCTACGCCGGGCTACCCCTGTCAGGAGAATGTCTAGGGGGTAGACGATCTGAGGCCCGCAGATCATCAGGGTTTCGCCGGAGGAAGTCCACGAGAACGTCGGAATCATCTGAAAACTTGCATGTGTCCCTAGCATATGTGTGTGAGTGTGGTGCAAGGTTGGTATAGGTGATTGCATGTGTCCCCCCTCACATGCATGCGCTCTAACCTAGAAGCGAAAGGTTATGGACCTGTATAAGGGGGGATCTCCCCGTTACGGTGAAACCGGGCCGTATAGTGCCCCAACTTGTGAACCAACATGGTTTTACATCATCCTATGACCTAGTCAGACACAAAACAAGAGAGAGCTACGCCGGGCTACCCCTGTCAGAAGAATGTCTAGGGGGTAGACGATCCGAGGCCCGCAGATCATCAGGGTTTCGCCGGAGGAAGTCCACGAGAACGTCGGAATCAGGGGGGTGCATGTATATAGTGATCAAGACCACAATAACCTATGATCATATGTGTGCTCTCATGATCCTATGAAATAATATCACCTAACATATATGTAATAAAATCCTTGCTAAAGGTGAAAAAAATTCTTTGTCGTGTGTCTGAGGGATAGAGACACACGACAAAGGACCTTTGCCGTGTGATTGACGGCGACAGGCACACGGCAAAGGACATCTTTGCCATGTGTTTTGTCCTTTGCCGTGTGCCTTTAGGTATTTTCTAATTTTCTTTTTATTTTTTCTTTCAAATGTATTTATTTAAAGTTTTTAGTTAACTTTTTGTTGCCTATTTGTTAGTATTCAGACCATGGAAACACTAACTTTGCAATAGACCATAAGGTTCTAGAGGATGCTGAACTTCATTTCCATTAGGTAGACGATCTGAGGCCCGCAGATCATCAGGGTTTCACCGGAGGAAGTCCATGAGAATGTCGGAATCATCTGAAAACTTGAATGTGTCCCTAGCATATGTGTGTGATTGTGGTGTCAGGTTGGTATAGGTGATTGCATGTGTCCCTCCTCACATGCATGCGCTCTAACCTAGAAGCGAAAGGTTATGGACCTGTATAAGGGGGAATCTCCCCGTTATGGTGAAACTGGGCCGTATAGTGCCCCAACTTGTGAACCAACATGGTTTTACATCATCCTATGACCTAGTCAGACACAAAACAAGAGAGAGCTACGCCGGGCTACCCCTGTCAGAAGAATGTCTAGGGGGTAGACGATCCGAGGCCCGCAGATCATCAGGGTTTCGCCGGAGGAAGTCCACGAGAACGTCGGAATCATCTGAAAACTTGCATGTGTCCCTAGCATATGTGTGTGAGTGTGGTGCAAGGTTGGTATAGGTGATTGCATGTGTCCCCCCTCACATGCATGCGCTCTAACCTAGAAGCGGAAGGTTATGGACCTGTATAAGGGGGGATCTCCCCGTTACGGTGAAACCGGGCCGTATAGTGCCCCAACTTGTGAACCAACATGGTTTTACATCATCCTATGACCTAGTCAGACACAAAACAAGAGAGAGCTACGCCGGGCTACCCCTGTCAGAAGAATGTCTAGGGGGTAGACGATTCGAGGCCCGCAGATCATCAGGGTTTCGCCGGAGGAAGTCCACGAGAACGTCAGAATCATCTGAAGACTTGCATGTGTCCCTAGCATATGTGTGTGAGTGTGGTGCAAGGTTGGTATAGGTGATTGCATGTGTCCCCCTCGCATGCATGCGCTCTAACCTAGAAGCGAAAGGTTATGGACCTGTATAAGGGGGAATCTCCCCGTTACGGTGAAACCGGGCCGTATAGTGCCCCAACTTGTGAACCAACATGGTTTTACATCATCCTATGACCTAGTCCGACACAAAACAAGAGAGAGCTACGCCGGGCTACCCCTGTCAGAAGAATGTCTAGGGGGTAGACGATCCGAGGCCCGCAGATCATCAGGGTTTCGCCAGAGGAAGTCCACGAGAACGTCGGAATCATCTGAAAACTTGCATGTGTCCCTAGCATATGTGTGTGAGTGTGGTGCAAGGTTGGTATAGGTGATTGCATGTGCCCCCCCCCCTCACATGCATGCGCTCTAACCTAGAAGCGAAAGGTTATGGACCTGTATAAGGCGGAATCTCCCCGTTCCGGTGAAACCGGGCCGTATAGTGCCCCAACTTGTGAACCAACATGGTTTCACATCATCGTATGACCTAGTCAGACAAAAAAACAAGAGAGAGCTAAGCCGGGCTACCCCTGTCAGAAGAATGTCTAGGGGTAGATGATCCGAGGCCCGCAGATCATCAGGGTTTCGCCGGAGGAAGTCCACGAGAACGTCGGAATCATCTGAATACTTGCATGTGTCCCTAGCATATGTGTGTGAGTGTGGTGCAAGGTTGGTATAGGTGATTGCATGTGTCCCCCTCGCATGCATGCGCTCTAACCTAGAAGCGAAAGGTTATGGACCTGTATAAGGGGGAATCTCCCCGTTACGGTGAAACCGGGCCGTATAGTGCCCCAACTTGTGAACCAACATGGTTTTACATCATCCTATGACCTGGTCAGACACAAAACAAGAGAGAGCTACGCCGGGCTACCCCTGTCAGAAGAATGTCTAGGGGGTAGACGATTCGAGGCCCGCAGATCATCAGGGTTTCGCCGGAGGAAGTCCACGAGAACGTCAGAATCATCTGAAGACTTGCATGTGTCCCTAGCATATGTGTGTGAGTGTGGTGCAAGGTTGGTATAGGTGATTGCATGTGTCCCCCTCGCATGCATGCGCTCTAACCTAGAAGCGAAAGGTTATGGACCTGTATAAGGGGGAATCTCCCCGTTACGGTGAAACCGGGCCGTATAGTGCCCCAACTTGTGAACCAACATGGTTTTACATCATCCTATGACCTAGTCCGACACAAAACAAGAGAGAGCTACGCCGGGCTACCCCTGTCAGAAGAATGTCTAGGGGGTAGACGATCCGAGGCCCGCAGATCATCAGGGTTTCGCCAGAGGAAGTCCACGAGAACGTCGGAATCATCTGAAAACTTGCATGTGTCCCTAGCATATGTGTGTGAGTGTGGTGCAAGGTTGGTATAGGTGATTGCATGTGCCCCCCCCCCCCCTCACATGCATGCGCTCTAACCTAGAAGCGAAAGGTTATGGACCTGTATAAGGGGGAATCTCCCCGTTCCGGTGAAACCGGGCCGTATAGTGCCCCAACTTGTGAACCAACATGGTTTCACATCATCGTATGACCTAGTCAGACAAAAAAACAAGAGAGAGCTAAGCCGGGCTACCCCTGTCAGAAGAATGTCTAGGGGTAGATGATCCGAGGCCCGCAGATCATCAGGGTTTCGCCGGAGGAAGTCCACGAGAACGTCGGAATCATCTGAATACTTGCATGTGTCCCTAGCATATGTGTGTGAGTGTGGTGCAAGGTTGGTATAGGTGATTGCATGTGTCCCCCTCGCATGCATGCGCTCTAACCTATAAGCGAAAGGTTATGGACCTGTATAAGGGGGAATCTCCCCGTTACGGTGAAACCGGGCCGTATAGTGCCCCAACTTGTGAACCAACATGGTTTTACATCATCCTATGACCTGGTCAGACACAAAACAAGAGAGAGCTACGCCGGGCTACCCCTGTCAGAAGAATGTCTAGGGGGTAGACGATTCGAGGCCCGCAGATCATCAGGGTTTCGCCGGAGGAAGTCCACGAGAACGTCAGAATCATCTGAAGACTTGCATGTGTCCCTAGCATATGTGTGTGAGTGTGGTGCAAGGTTGGTATAGGTGATTGCATGTGTCCCCCTCGCATGCATGCGCTCTAACCTAGAAGCGAAAGGTTATGGACCTGTATAAGGGGGAATCTCCCCGTTACGGTGAAACCGGGCCGTATAGTGCCCCAACTTGTGAACGAACATGGTTTTACATCATCCTATGACCTAGTCAGACACAAAACAAGAGAGAGCTACGCCGGGCTACCCCTGTCAGAAGAATGTTTAGGGGATAGACGATCCGAGGCCCGTAGATCATCAGGGTTTCGCCGGAGGAAGTCCACGAGAACGTCGGAATCATCTGAAAACTTGCATGTGTCCCTAGCATATGTGTGTGAGTGTGATGCAAGGTTGGTATAGGTGATTGCATGTGTCCCCCCTCACATGCATGCGCTCTAACCTAGAAGTGAAAGGTTATGGACCTGTATAAGGGGGAATCTCCCCGTTCCGGTGAAACCGGGCCGTATAGTGCCCCAACTTGTGAACCAACATGGTTTCACATCATCGTCTGACCTAGTCAGACAAAAAAACAAGAGAGAGCTACGCCGGGCTACCCCTGTCAGAAGAATGTCTTGTGGGTAGATGATCCGAGGCCCGCAGATCATCAGGGTTTCGCCGGAGGAAGTCCACGAGAACATCGGAATCATCTGAATACTTGCATGTGTCCCTAGCATATGTGTGTGAGTGTGGTGCAAGGTTGGTATAGGTGATTGCATGTGTCCCCCTCGCATGCATGCGCTCTAACCTAGAAGCGAAAGGTTATGGACCTGTATAAGTGGAATCTCCCCGTTACGGTGAAACCGGGCCGTATAGTGCCCCAACTTGTGAACCAACATGGTTTTACATCATCCTATGACCTAGTCAGACACAAAACAAGAGAGAGCTACGCCGGGCTACCCCTGTCAGAAGAATGTCTAGGGGGTAGACGATCCGAGGCCCGCAGATCATCAGGGTTTCGCCGGAGGAAGTCCACGAGAACATCGGAATCATCTGAAAACTTGCATGTGTCCCTAGCATATGTGTGTGAGTGTGGTGCAAGGTTGCTATAGGTGATTGCATGTGCCCCCCCTCACATGCATGCGCTCTAACCTAGAAGCGAAAGGTTATGGACCTGTATAAGGGGGGAATCTCCCTGTTACGGTGAAACCGGGCCGTATAGTGCCCCAACTTGTGAACCAACATGGTTTCACATCATCCTATGACCTAGTCAGACACAAAACAAGAGAGAGCTACGCCGGGCTACCCATGTCAGAAGAATGTCTAGAGGGGTAGACGATCCGAGGCCCGCAGATCATCAGGGTTTCGCCGGAGGAAGTCCACGAGAACGTCGGAATCAGGGGGTGCATGTATATAGTGATCAAGACCACAATAACCTATGATCATATGTGTGCTCTCATGATCCTATGAAATAATATCACCTAACATATATGTAATAAAAGCCTTGCTAAAGGTGAAAAAAATTCTTTGCCGTGTGTCTGAGGGATAGAGACACACGGCAAAGGACCTTTGCCGTGTGATTGACGGCGACAGGCACACGGCAAAGGACATCTTTGCCGTGTGCTTTGTCCTTTGCCGTGTGCCTTTAGGTATTTTCTAATTTTCTTTTTATTTTTTCTTTCAAATGTATTTATTTAAAGTTTTTAGTTAACTTTTTGTTTCCTATTTGTTAGTATTCAGACCATGGAAACACTAACTTTGCAATAGACCATAAGGTTCTAGAGGATGCTGAACTTCATTTCCATTAGGTAGACGATCTGAGGCCCGCAGATCATCAGGGTTTCGCCAGAGGAAGTCCACGAGAATGTCGGAATCATCTGAAAACTTGCATGTGTCCCTAGCATATGTGTGTGATTGTGGTGTCAGGTTGGTATAGGTGATTGCATGTGTCCCCCCTCACATGCATGCGCTCTAACCTAGAAGCGAAAGGTTATGGACCTGTATAAGGGGGGATCTCCCCGTTACGGTGAAACCGGGCCGTATAGTGCCCCAACTTGTGAACCAACATGGTTTTACATCATCCTATGACCTAGTCAGACACAAAACAAGAGAGAGCTACGCTGGGCTACCCCTGTCAGAAGAATGTCTAGGGGGTAGACGATCCGAGGCCCGCAGATCATCAGGGTTTCGCGGGAGGAAGTCCACGAGAACGTCGGAATCATCTGAAAACTTGCATGTGTCCCTAGCATATGTGTGTGAGTGTGGTGCAAGGTTAGTATAGGTGATTGCATGTGCCCCCCCTCACATGCATGCGCTCTAACCTAGAAGCGAAAGGTTATGGACCTGTATAAGGGGGAATCTCCCCGTTACGGTGAAACCGGGCCGTATAGTGCCCCAACTTGTGAACCAACATGGTTTCACATCATTCTATGACCTAGTCAGACACAAAACAAGAGAGAGCTACGCCGGGCTACCCATGTCAGAAGAATGAATGTCTAGGGGGGTAGACGATCCGAGGCTCGCAGATCATCAGGGTTTCGCCGGAGGAAGTCCACGAGAACGTCGGAATCAGGGGTGCATGTATATAGTGATCAAGACCACAATAACCTATGATCATATGTGTGCTCTCATGATCCTATGAAATAATATCACCTAACATATATATAATAAAAGCCTTGCTAAAGGTGAAAAAAATTCTTTGCCGTGTGTCTGAGGGATAGAGACACACGGCAAAGGACCTTTGCCGTGTGATTGACGGCGACAGGCACACGGCAAAGGACATCTTTGCCGTGTGTTTTGTCCTTTGCCGTGTGCCTTTAGGTATTTTCTAATTTTCTTTTTATTTTTTCTTTCAAATGTATTTTATTTAAAGTTTTTAGTTAACTTTTTGTTGCCTATTTGTTAGTATTCAGACCATGGAAACACTAACTTTGCAATAGACCATAAGGTTCTAGAGGATGCTAAACTTCATTTCCATTAGGTAGACGATCTGAGGCCCGCAGATCATCAGGGTTTCGCCGGAGGAAGTCCACGAGAATGTCGGAATCATCTGAAAACTTGCATGTGTCCCTAGCATATGTGTGTGATTGTGGGGTCAGGTTGGTATAGGTGATTGCATGTGTCCCCCCTCACATGCATGCGCTCTAACCTAGAAGCGAAAGGTTATGGACCTGTATAAGGGGGAATCTCCCCGTTACGGTGAAACCGGGCCGTATAGTGCCCCAACTTGTGAACCAACATGGTTTTACATCATCCTATGACCTAGTCATACACAAAACAAGAGGGAGCTACGCCGGGCTACCCCTGTCAGAAGAATGTCTAGGGGGTAGACGATCCGAGGCCCGCAGATCATTAGGGTTTCGCCGGAGGAAGTCCACGAGAACGTCGGAATCATCTAAAAACTTGCATGTGTCCCTAGCATATGTGTGTGAGTGTGGTGCAAGGTTGGTATAGGTGATTGCATGTGCCCCCCTCACATGCATGCGCTCTAACCTAGAAGCGAAAGGTTATGGACCTGTATAAGGGGGAATCTACCAGTTATGGTGAAACCGGGCCGTATAGTGCCCCAACTTGTGAACCAACATGGTTTCACATCATCTTATGACCTAGTCAGACACAAAACAAGAGAGAGCTACGCCGGGCTACCCATGTCAGAAGAATGTCTAGGGGGGTAGACGATCCGAGGCCCGCAGATCATCAGGGTTTCGCCGGAGGAAGTCCACGAGAACAGCGGAATCAGGGGGGGTGCATGTATATAGTGATCAAGACCACAATAACCTATGATCATATGTGTGCTCTCATGATCCAATGAAATAATATCACCTAACATATATGTAATAAAAGCCTTGCTAAAGGTGAAAAAAATTCTTTGCCGTGTGTCTGAGGGATAGAGACACACGGCAAAGGACCTTTGCCGTGTGTTTGACGGCGACAGGCACACGGCAAAGGACATCTTTGCCGTGTGTTTTGTCCTTTGCCGTGTGCCTTTAGGTATTTTCTAATTTTATTTTTATTTTTTCATTCAAATGTATTTATTTAAAGTTTTTAGTTAACTTTTTGTTGCCTATTTGTTAGTATTCAGACCATGGAAACACTAACTTTGCAATAGACCATAAGGTTCTAGAGGATGCTGAACTTCATTTCCATTAGGTAGACGATCTGAGGCCCGCAGATCATCAGGGTTTCGCCGGAGGAAGTCCACGAGAATGTCGGAATCATCTGAAAACTTGCATGTGTCCCTAGCATATGTGTGTGATTGTGGTGTCAGGTTGGTATAGGTGATTGCATGTGTCCCCCTCACATGCATGCGCTCTAACCTAGAAGCGAAAGGTTATGGACCTGTATAAGGGGGAATCTCCCTGTTACGGTGAATCCGGGCCGTATAGTGCCCCAACTTGTGAACCGACATGGTTTTACATCATCCTATGACCTAGTCAGACACAAAACAAGAGAGAGCTTAGCCGGGCTACCCCTGTCAGAAGAATGTCTAGGGGGTAGACGATCCGAGGCCCGCAGATCATCAGGGTTTCGCCGGAGGAAGTCCACGAGAATGTCGGAATCATCTGAAAACTTGCATGTGTCCCTAGCATATGTGTGTGAGTGTGGTGCAAGGTTGGTATAGGTGATTGCATGTGTCCCCCTCGTATGCATGCGCTCTAACCTAGAAGCGAAAGGTTATGGACCTGTATAAGGGGGAATCTCCCCGTTACGGTGAAACCTGGCCGTATAGTGCCCCAACTTGTGAACCAACAAGATTTTACATCATCCTATGACCTAGTCAGACACAAAACAAGAGAGAGCTACGCCGGGCTACCCCTGTCAGAAGAATGTCTAGGGGGGTAGACGATCCGAGGCCCGCAGATCATCAGGGTTTCGTCGGAGGAAGTCCACGAGAACGTCGGAATCAGGGGGTGCATGTATATAGTGATCAAGACCACAATAACCTATGATCATTTGTGTGCTCTCATGATCCTATGAAATAATATCACCTAACATATATGTAATAAAAGCCTTGCTAAAGGTGAAAAAAATTCTTTGCCGTGTGTCTGAGGGATAGAGACACACGGCAAAGGACCTTTGCCGTGTGTTTGACGGCGACAGGCACAAGGCAAAGGACATCTTTGCCGTGTGTTTTGTCCTTTGCCGTGTGCCTTTAGGTATTTTCTAATTTTCTTTTTATTTTTTCTTTCAAATGTATTTATTTAAAGTTTTTAGTTAAATTTTTGTTGCCTATTTGTTAGTATTCAGACCATGGAAGCACTAACTTTGCAATAGGCCATAAGGTTCTAGAGGATGCTGAACTTTATTTCCATTAGGTAGACGATCTGAGGCCCGCAGATCAGCAGGGTTTCGTCGGAGGAAGTCCACGAGAATGTCGGAATCATCTGAAAACTTGCATGTGTCCCTAGCATATGTGTGTGATTGTAGTGTCAGGTTGGTATAGGTGATTGCATGTGTCCCCCCTCACATGCATGCGCTCTAACCTAGAAGCGAAAGGTTATGGACCTGTATAAGGGGGAATCTCCCCGTTACGGTGAAACCGGGCCATATAGTGCCCCAAATGTGAACCAACATGGTTTTACATCATCCTATGACCTAGTCAGACACAAAACAAGAGAGAGCTACGCCGGGCTACCCCTGTCAGAAGAATGTCTAGGGGGGTAGACGATCCGAGGCCCGTAGATCATCAGGGTTTCGCCGGAGGAAGTCCACGAGAACGTCGGAATCATCTGAAAACTTGCATGTGTCCCTAGCATATGTGTGTGAGTGTGGTGTCAGGTTGGTATAGGTGATTGCATGTGTCCCCCCTCGCATGCATGCACTCTAACCTAGAAGCGAAAGGTTATGGACCTGTATAAGGGGGAATCTCCCCGTTACGGTGAAACCGGGCCGTATAGTGCCCCAACTTGTGAACCAACATGGTTTTACATCATCCTTTGACCTAGTCAGACACAAAACAAGAGAGAGCTACGCCGGGCTACCCCTGTTAGAAGAATGTCTAGGGGGTAGACGATCCGAGGCCCGCAGATCATCAGGGTTTCGCCGGAGGAAGTCCACGAGAACGTCGGAATCATCTGAAAACTTGCATGTGTCCCTAGCATATGTGTGTGAGTGTGATGCAAGGTTGGTATAGGTGATTGCATGTGTCCCCCTCACATGCATGCGCTCTAACCTAGAAGCGAAAGGTTATGGACCTATATAAGGGGGAATCTCCCCGTTCCGGTGAAACCGGGCCGTATAGTGCCCCAACTTGTGAACCAACATGGTTTCACATCATCGTATGACCTAGTCAGACACAAAACAAGAGAGAGAGACGCCAGGCTACCCATGTCAGAAGAATGTCTAGGGGTGGACGATCCGAGGCCCGCAGATCATCAGGGTTTCGCCGGAGGAAGTCCACAAGAACGTCGGAATCATCTGAAAACTTGCATGTGTCCCTAGCATATGTGTGTGAGTGTGGTGCAAGGTTGGTATAGGTGATTGCATGTGTCCCCCCTCACATGCATGCGCTCTAACCTAGAAGCGAAAGGTTATGGACCTGTATAAGGGGGGATCTCCCCGTTACGGTGAAACCGGGCCGTATAGTGCCCCAACTTGTGAACCAACATGGTTTTACATCATCCTATGACCTAGTCAGACACAAAACAAGAGAGAGCTATGCCGGGCTACCCCTGTCAGAAGAATGTCTAGGGGGTAGACGATCCGAGGCCCGCAGATCATCAGGGTTTCGCCGGAGGAAGTCCACGAGAACGTCGGAATCATCTGAAAACTTGCATGTGTCCCTAGCATATGTGTGTGAGTGTGGTGCCATGTTGGTATAGGTGATTGCATGTGCCCCCCCTCACATGCATGCGCTCTAACCTAGAAGCGAAAGGTTATGGACCTGTATAAGGGGGAATCTCCCTGTTACGGTGAAACCGGGCCGTATAGTGCCCCAACTTGTGAACCAACATGGTTTCACATCATCGTATGACCTAGTCAGACACAAAACAAGAGAGAGCTACGCCGGGCTACCCCTGTTAGAAGAATGTCTAGGGGGGTAGACGAACCGAGGCCCGCAGATCATCAGGGTTTCGCCGGAGGAAGTCCACGAGAACGTCGGAATCAGGGGGTGCATGTATATAGTGATCAAGACCACAATAACCTATCATCATATGTGTGCTCTCATGATCCTATGAAATAATATCACGTAACATATATGTAATAAAAGCCTTGCTAAAGGTGAAAAAAATTCTTTGTCGTGTGTCTGAGGGATAGAGACACACGGCAAAGGACCTTTGCCGTGTGATTGACGGCGACAGGCACACGGCAAAGGACATCTTTGCCATGTGTTTTGTCCTTTGCCGTGTGCCTTTAGGTATTTTCTAATTTTCTTTTTATTTTTTCTTTCAAATGTATTTATTTAAAGTTTTTAGTTAACTTTTGGTTGCCTATTTGTTAGTATTCAGACCATGGAAACACTAACTTTGCAATATACCATAAGGTTCTAGAGGATGCTAAACTTCATTTCCATTAGGTAGACGATCTGAGGCCCGCAGATCATCAGGGTTTCGCCGGAGGAAGTCCACGAGAATGTCGGAATCATCTGAAAACTTGCATGTGTCCCTAGCATATGTGTGTGATTGTGGTGTCAGGTTGGTATAGGTGATTGCATGTGTCCCCCCTCACATGCATGCGCTCTAACCTAGAAGCGAAAGGTTATGGACCTATATAAGGGGGAATCTCCCCGTTATGGTGAAACCGGGCCGTATAGTGCCCCAACTTGTGAACTAACATGGTTTTACATCATCCTATGACCTAGTCAGACACAAAACAAGAGAGAGCTACGCCGGGCTACCCCTGTCAGCAGAATGTCTAGGGGGTAGACGATCCGAGGCCCGCAGATCATCAGGGTTTCGCCGGAGGAAGTCCACGAGAACGTCGGAATCATCTGAAAACTTGCATGTGTCCCTAGCATATGTGTGTGAGTGTGGTGCAAGGTTGGTATAGGTGATTGCATGTGTCCCCCCTCACATGCATGCGCTCTAACCTAGAAGCGAAAGGTTATGGACCTCTATAAGGGGGGATCTCCCCGTTACGGTGAAACCGGGCCGTCTAGTGCCCCAACTTGTGAACCAACATGGTTTTACATCATCCTATGACCTAGTCAGACACAAAACAAGAGAGAGCTACGCCGGGCTACCCCTGTCAGAAGAATGTCGAGGGGTAGACGATCCGAGGCCCGCAGATCATCAGGGTTTCGCCGGAGGAAGTCCACGAGAACGTCGGAATCATCTGAAAACTTGCATGTGTCCCTAGCTTATGTGTGTGAGTGTGGTGCCAGGTTGGTATAGGTGATTGCATGTGCCCCCCCTCACATGCATGCGCTCTAACCTAGAAGCGAAAGGTTATGGACCTGTATAAGGGGGAATCTCCCTGTTACGGTGAAACCGGGCCGTATAGTGCCCCAACTTGTGAACCAACATGGTTTCACATCATCGTATGACCTAGTCAGACACAAAACAAGAGAGAGCTACGCCGGGCTACCCATGTCAGAAGAATGTCTAGGGGGGTAGACGATCCGAGGCCCGCAGATCATCAGGGTTTCGCCGGAGGAAGTCCACGAGAACGTCGGAATCAGGGGGTGCATGTATATAGTGATCAAGACCACAATAACCTATGATCATATGTGTGCTCTCATGATCCTATGAAATAATATCACCTAACATATATGTAATAAAAGCCTTGCTAAAGGTGAAAAAAATTCTTTATCGTGTGTCTGAGGGATAGAGACACACGGCAAAGGACCTTTGCCGTGTGATTGACGGCGACAGGCACACGGCAAAGGACATCTTTGCCATGTGTTTTGTCCTTTGCCGTGTGCCTTTAGGTATTTTCTAATTTTCTTTTTATTTTTTCTTTCAAATGTATTTATTTAAAGTTTTTAGTTAACTTTTTGTTGCCTATTTGTTAGTATTCAGACCATGGAAACACTAACTTTGCAATAGACCATAAGGTTCTAGAGGATGCTGAACTTCATTTCCATTAGGTAGACGATCTGAGGCCCGCAGATCATCAGGGTTTCGCCGGAGGAAGTCCATGAGAATGTCGGAATCATCTGAAAACTTGAATGTGTCCCTAGCATATGTGTGTGATTGTGGTGTCAGGTTGGTATAGGTGATTGCATGTGTCCCTCCTCACATGCATGCGCTCTAACCTAGAAGCGAAAGGTTATGGACCTCTATAAGGGGGGATCTCCCCGTTACGGTGAAACCGGGCCGTCTAGTGCCCCAACTTGTGAACCAACATGGTTTTACATCATCCTATGACCTAGTCAGACACAAAACAAGAGAGAGCTACGCCGGGCTACCCCTGTCAGAAGAATGTCGAGGGGTAGACGATCCGAGGCCCGCAGATCATCAGGGTTTCGCCGGAGGAAGTCCACGAGAACGTCGGAATCATCTGAAAACTTGCATGTGTCCCTAGCTTATGTGTGTGAGTGTGGTGCCAGGTTGGTATAGGTGATTGCATGTGCCCCCCCTCACATGCATGCGCTCTAACCTAGAAGCGAAAGGTTATGGACCTGTATAAGGGGGAATCTCCCTGTTACGGTGAAACCGGGCCGTATAGTGCCCCAACTTGTGAACCAACATGGTTTCACATCATCGTATGACCTAGTCAGACACAAAACAAGAGAGAGCTACGCCGGGCTACCCATGTCAGAAGAATGTCTAGGGGGGTAGACGATCCGAGGCCCGCAGATCATCAGGGTTTCGCCGGAGGAAGTCCACGAGAACGTCGGAATCAGGGGGTGCATGTATATAGTGATCAAGACCACAATAACCTATGATCATATGTGTGCTCTCATGATCCTATGAAATAATATCACCTAACATATATGTAATAAAAGCCTTGCTAAAGGTGAAAAAAATTCTTTGTCGTGTGTCTGAGGGATAGAGACACACGGCAAAGGACCTTTGCCGTGTGATTGACGGCGACAGGCACACGGCAAAGGACATCTTTGCCATGTGTTTTGTCCTTTGCCGTGTGCCTTTAGGTATTTTCTAATTTTCTTTTTATTTTTTCTTTCAAATGTATTTATTTAAAGTTTTTAGTTAACTTTTTGTTGCCTATTTGTTAGTATTCAGACCATGGAAACACTAACTTTGCAATAGACCATAAGGTTCTAGAGGATGCTGAACTTCATTTCCATTAGGTAGACGATCTGAGGCCCGCAGATCATCAGGGTTTCGCCGGAGGAAGTCCATGAGAATGTCGGAATCATCTGAAAACTTGAATGTGTCCCTAGCATATGTGTGTGATTGTGGTGTCAGGTTGGTATAGGTGATTGCATGTGTCCCCCCTCACATGCATGCGCTCTAACCTAGAAGCGAAAGGTTATGGACCTGTATATGGGGGAATCTCCCCGTTATGGTGAAACCGGGCCGTATAGTGCCCCAACTTGTGAACCAACATGGTTTTACATCATCCTATGACCTAGTCAGACACAAAACAAGAGAGAGATACGCCGGGCTACCCCTGTCAGGAGAATGTCTAGGGGGTAGACGATCTGAGGCCCGCAGATCATCAGGGTTTCGCCGGAGGAAGTCCACGAGAACGTCGGAATCATCTGAAAACTTGCATGTGTCCCTAGCATATGTGTGTGAGTGTGGTGCAAGGTTGGTATAGGTGATTGCATGTGTCCCCCCTCACATGCATGCGCTCTAACCTAGAAGCGAAAGGTTATGGACCTGTATAAGGGGGGATCTCCCCGTTACGGTGAAACCGGGCCGTATAGTGCCCCAACTTGTGAACCAACATGGTTTTACATCATCCTATGACCTAGTCAGACACAAAACAAGAGAGAGCTACGCCGGGCTACCCCTGTCAGAAGAATGTCTAGGGGGTAGACGATCCGAGGCCCGCAGATCATCAGGGTTTCGCCGGAGGAAGTCCACGAGAACGTCGGAATCAGGGGGTGCATGTATATAGTGATCAAGACCACAATAACCTATGATCATATGTGTGCTCTCATGATCCTATGAAATAATATCACCTAACATATATGTAATAAAAGCCTTGCTAAAGGTGAAAAAAATTCTTTGTCGTGTGTCTGAGGGATAGAGACACACGACAAAGGACCTTTGCCGTGTGATTGACGGCGACAGGCACACGGCAAAGGACATCTTTGCCATGTGTTTTGTCCTTTGCCGTGTGCCTTTAGGTATTTTCTAATTTTATTTTTATTTTTTCTTTCAAATGTATTTATTTAAAGTTTTTAGTTAACTTTTTGTTGCCTATTTGTTAGTATTCAGACCATGGAAACACTAACTTTGCAATAGACCATAAGGTTCTAGAGGATGCTGAACTTCATTTCCATTAGGTAGACGATCTGAGGCCCGCAGATCATCAGGGTTTCACCGGAGGAAGTCCATGAGAATGTCGGAATCATCTGAAAACTTGAATGTGTCCCTAGCATATGTGTGTGATTGTGGTGTCAGGTTGGTATAGGTGATTGCATGTGTCCCTCCTCACATGCATGCGCTCTAACCTAGAAGCGAAAGGTTATGGACCTGTATAAGGGGGAATCTCCCCGTTATGGTGAAACCGGGCCGTATAGTGCCCCAACTTGTGAACCAACATGGTTTTACATCATCCTATGACCTAGTCAGACACAAAACAAGAGAGAGCTACGCCGGGCTACCCCTGTCAGAAGAATGTCTAGGGGGTAGACGATCCGAGGCCCGCAGATCATCAGGGTTTCGCCGGAGGAAGTCCACGAGAACGTCGGAATCATCTGAAAACTTGCATGTGTCCCTAGCATATGTGTGTGAGTGTGGTGCAAGGTTGGTATAGGTGATTGCATGTGTCCCCCCTCACATGCATGCGCTCTAACCTAGAAGCGGAAGGTTATGGACCTGTATAAGGGGGGATCTCCCCGTTACGGTGAAACCGGGCCGTATAGTGCCCCAACTTGTGAACCAACATGGTTTTACATCATACTATGACCTAGTCAGACACAAAACAAGAGAGAGCTACGCCGGGCTACCCCTGTCAGAAGAATGTCTAGGGGGTAGACGATCCGAGGCCCGCAGATCATCAGGGTTTCGCCGGAGGAAGTCCACGAGAACGTCGGAATCATCTGAAAACTTGCATGTGTCCCTAGCATATGTGTGTGAGTGTGGTGCAAGGTTGGTATAGGTGATTGCATGTGCCCCCCCCCCCTCACATGCATGCGCTCTAACCTAGAAGCGAAAGGTTATGGACCTGTATAAGGGGGAATCTCCCTGTTACGGTGAAACCGGGCCGTATAGTGCCCCAACTTGTGAACCAACATGGTTTCACATCATCCTATGACCTAGTCAGACACAAAACAAGAGAGAGCTACGCCGGGCTACCCATGTCAGAAGAATGTCTAGGGGGGTAGACGATCCGAGGCCCGCAGATCATCAGGGTTTCGCCGGAGGAAGTCCACGAGAACGTCGGAATCAGGGGGTGCATGTATATAGTGATCAAGACCACAATAACCTATGATCATATGTGTGCTCTCATGATCCTATGAAATAATATCACCTAACATATATGTAATAAAAGCCGTGCTAAAGGTGAAAAAAATTCTTTGTCGTGTGTCTGAGGGATAGAGACACACGACAATGGACCTTTGCCGTGTGATTGACGGCGACAGGCACACGGCAAAGGACATCTTTGCCGTGTGTTTTGTCCTTTGCCGTGTGCCTTTAGGTATTTTATAATTTTCTTTTTATTTTTTCTTTCAAATGTATTTATTTAAAGTTTTTAGCTAACTTTCTGTTGCCTATTTGTTAGTATTCAGACCATGGAAACACTAACTTTGCAATAGACCATAAGGTTCTAGAGGATGCTGAACTTCATTTCCATTAGGTAGACGATCTGAGGCCCGCAGATCATCAGGGTTTCGCCGGAGGAAGTCCATGAGAATGTCGGAATCATCTGAAAACTTGAATGTGTCCCTAGCATATGTGTGCGATTGTGGTGTCAGGTTGGTATAGGTGATTGCATGTGTCCCCCCTCACATGCATGCGCTCTAACCTAGAAGCGAAAGGTTATGGACCTGTATAAGGGGGAATCTCCCCGTTACGGTGAAACCGGGCCGTATAGTGCCCCAACTTGTGAACCAACATGGTTTTACATCATCCTATGACCTAGTCAGACACAAAACAAGAGAGAGCTACGCCGGGCTACCCCTGTCAGAAGAATGTCTAGGGGGTAGACGATCCGAGGCCCGCAGATCATCAGGGTTTCGCCGGAGGAAGTCCACGAGAACGTCGGAATCATCTGAAAACTTGCATGTGTCCCTAGCATATGTGTGTGAGTGTGGTGCAAGGTTGGTATAGGTGATTGCATGTGTCCCCCTCGCATGCATGCGCTCTAACCTTGAAGCGAAAGGTTATGGACCTGTATAAGGGGGAATCTCCCCGTTACGGTGAAACCGGGCCGTATAGTGCCCCAACTTGTGAACCAACATGGTTTTACATCATCCTATGACCTAGTCATACACAAAACAAGAGAGAGCTACGCCGGGCTACCCCTGTCAGAAGAATGTCTAGGGGGGTAGACGATCCGAGGCCCGCAGATCATCAGGGTTTCGCCGGAGGAAGTCCACGAGAACGTCGGAATCATCTGAAAACTTGCATGTGTCCCTAGGATATGTGTGTGAGTGTGGTGCAAGGTTGGTATAGGTGATTGCATGTGCCCCGCCTCACATGCATGCGCTCTAACCTAGAAGCGAAAGGTTATGGACCTGTATAAGGGGGAATCTCCCTGTTACGGTGAAACCGGGCCGTATAGTGCCCCAACTTGTGAACCAACATGGTTTCACATCATCGTATGACCTAGTCAGACACAAAACAAGAGAGAGCTACGCCGGGCTACCCCTGACCGAAGAATGTCTAGGGGGTAGACGATCCGAGGCCCGCAGATCATCAAGGTTTCGCCGGAGGAAGTCCACGAGAACGTCGGAATCATCTGAAAACTTGCATGTGTCCCTAGCATATGTGTGTGATTGTGGTGTGAGGTTGGTATAGGTGATTGCATGTGTCCCCCCTCGCATGCATGCGCTCTAACCTAGAAGCGAAAGGTTATGGACCTATATAAGGGGGAATCTCCCCGTTACGGTGAAACCGGGCCGTATAGTGCCCCAACTTGTGAACCAACATGGTTTTACATCATCCTATGACCTAGTCAGACACAAAACAAGAGAGAGCTATGCCCGGCTACCCCTGTCAGAAGAATGTCTAGGGGGTAGATGATCCAAGGCCCGTAGATCATCAGGGTTTCGCCGGAGGAAGTCCACGAGAACGTCGGAATCATCTGAAAACTTGCATGTGTACCTAGCATATGTGTGTGAGTGTGATGCAAGGTTGGTATAGGTGATTGCATGTGTCCCCCCTCACATGCATGCGCTCTAACCTAGAAGCGAAAGGTTATGGACCTGTATAAGGTGGAATCTCCCCATTCCGGTGAAACCGGGCCGTATAGTGCCCCAACTTGTGAACCAACATGGTTTCACATCATCGTATGACCTAGTCAGACACAAAACAAGAGAGAGATACGCCGGGCTACCCCTGTCAGAAGAATGTCTAGGGGGTAGACGATCCGAGGCCCGCAGATCATCAGGGTTTCGCCGGAGGAAGTCCACAAGAACGTCGGAATCATCTGAATACTTGCATGTGTCCCTAGCATATGTCTGTGAGTGTGGTGCAAGGTTGGTATAAGTGATTGCATGTGTCCCCCTCGCATGCATGCGCTCTAACCTAGAAGCGAAAGGTTATGGACCTGTATGAGGGGGAATCTCCCTGTTACGGTGAAACCGGGCCGTATAGTGCCCCAACTTGTGAACCAACATGGTTTTACATCATCCTATGACCTAGTCAGACACAAAACAAGAGAGAGCTACGCCAGGCTACCCCTGTCAGAAGAATGTCTAGGGGGTAGACGATCCGAGGCCCACAGATCATCAGGGTTTCGCCGGAGGAAGTCCACGAGAACGTCGGAATCATCTGAAAACTTGCATGTGTCCCTAGCATATGTGTGTGAGTGTGGTGCAAGGTTGGTATAGGTGATTGCATGTGCCCCCCTCACATGCATGCGCTCTAACCTAGAAGCGAAAGGTTATGGACCTATATAAGGGGGAATCTCCCCATTACGGTGAAACCGGGCCGTATAGTGCCCCAACTTGTGAACCAACATGGTTTCACATCATCCTATGACCTAGTCAGACACAAAACAAGAGAGAGCTACGCCGGGCGACCCATGTCAGAAGAATGTCTAGGGGGGTAGACGATCCGAGGCTCGCAGATCATCAGGGTTTCGCCGGAGGAAGTCCACGAGAACGTCGGAATCAGGGGGGTGCATGTATATAGTGATCAAGACCACAATAACCTATGATCATATGTGTGCTCTCATGATCCTATGAAATAATATCACCTAACATATATGAAATAAAAGCCTTGCTAAAGGTAAAAAAATTCTTTATCGTGTGTCTGAGGGATAGAGACACACGGCAAAGGACCATTGCCGTGTGTTTGACGGCGACAGGCACACGGCAAGGGACATCTTTGCCGTGTGTTTTGTCCTTTGTCGTGTGCCTTTAGGTATTTTCTAATTTTCTTTTTATTTTTTCTTTCAAATGTATTTATTTAAAGTTTTTAGTTAACTTTTTGTTGCCTATTTGTTAGTATTCAGACCATGGAAACACTAACTTTGCAATAGACCATAAGGTTCTTGAGGATGCTAAACTTCATTTCCATTAGGTAGACGATCCGAGGCCCGCAGATCATCAGGGTTTCGCCGGAGGAAGTCCACGAGAACGTCGGAATCGTCTGAATACTTGCATGTGTCCCTAGCATATGTGTGTGAGTGTGGTTCAAGGTTGGTATAGGTGATGCATGTGTCCCCCTCGCATGCATGCGCTCTAACCTAGAAGCGAAAGGTTATGGACCTGTATAAGGGGGAATCTCCCCGTTACGGTGAAACCGGGCCGTATAGTGCCCCAACTTGTGAACCAACATGGTTTTACATCATCCTATGACCTAGTCAGACACAAAACAAGAGAGAGCTACGCCGGGCTACCCCTGTCAGAAAAATGTCTAGGGGGATAGACAATCCGAGGCCCGCAGATCATCAGGGTTTCGCCGGAGGAAGTCCACGAGAACGTCGGAATCATCTGAAAATTTGCATGTGTCCCTAGCATATGTGTGTGAGTGTGGTGCAAGGTTGGTATAGGTGATTGCATGTGCCCCCCCTCACATGCATGCGCTCTAACCTAGAAGCGAAAGGTTATGGACCTGTATAAGGGGGAATCTCCCCGTTACGGTGAAACCGGGCCGTATAGTGCCCCAACTTGTGAACCAACATGGTTTCACATCATCGTATGACCTAGTCAGACACAAAACAAGAGAGAGCTACGCCGGGCTACCCCTGTCAGAAGAATGTCTAGGGGGGTAGACGATCCGAGGCCCGCAGATCATCAGGGTTTCGCCGGAGGAAGTCCACGAGAACGTCGGAATCATCTAAAAACTTGCAAGTGTCCCTAGCATATGTGTGTGATTGTGGTGTTAGGTTGGTATAGGTGATTGCATGTGTCCCCCCTCGCATGCATGCGCTCTAACCTAGAAGCGAAAGGTTATGGACCTGTATAAGGGGGAATCTCCCCGTTACGGTGAAACAGGGCCGCATAGTGCCCCAACTTGTGAACCAACATGGTTTTACATCATCCTATGACCTAGTCAGACACAAAACAAGAGAGAGCTACGTCGGGCTACCCCTGTCAGAAGAATGTCTAGGAGGTAGACGATCCGAGGCCCGCAGATCATCAGGGTTTCGCCGAAGGAAGTCCATGAGAACATCGGAATCATCTGAATACTTGCATGTGTCCCTAGCATATGTGTGTGAGTGTGGTGCAAGGTTGGTATAGGTGATTGCATGTGTCCCCCTCGCATGCATGCGCTCTAACCTAGAAGCGAAAGGTTATGGACCTGTATAAGGGGGAATCTCCCCGTTACGGTGAAACCGGGCCGTATAGTGCCCCAACTTGTGAACCAACATGGTTTTACATCATCCTATGACCTAGTCAGACACAAAACAAGAGAGAGCTACGCCGGGCTACCCCTTTCAGAAGAATGTCTAGGGGGGTAGACGATCCGAGGCCCGCAGATCATCAGGGTTTCGCCGGAGGAAGTCCACGAGAACGTCAGAATCATCTGAAAACTTGCATGTGTCCCTAGCATATGTGTGTGAGTGTGGTGCAAGGTTGGTATAGGTGATTGCATGTGCCCCCCCCCCCCCCTCACATGCATGCGCTCTAACCTAGAAGCGAAAGGTTATGGACCTGTATAAGGGGGAATCTCCCCGTTACGGTGAAACCGGGCCGTATAGTGCCCCAACTTGTGAACCAACATGGTTTCACATCATCCTATGACCTAGTCAGACACAAAACAAGAGAGAGCTACGCCGGTCTACCCATGTCAGAAGAATGTCTAGAGGGGTAGACGATCCGAGGCCCGCAGATCATCAGGGTTTCGCCGGAGGAAGTCCACGAGAACGTCGGAATCAGGGGGTGCATGTATATAGTGATCAAGACCACAATAACCTATGATCATATGTGTGCTCTCATGATCCTATGAAATAATATCACCTAAAATATATGTAATAAAAGCCTTGCTAAAGGTGAAAAAAATTCTTTGCCGTGTGTCTGAGGGATCGAGACACACGGCAAAGGACCTTTGCCATGTGATTGACAGCGACAGGTACACGGCAAAGGACATCTTTGCCGTGTGTTTTGTCCTTTGCCGTGTGCCTTTAGGTATTTTCTAATTTTCTTTTTATTTTTTCTTTCAAATCTATTTATTTAAAGTTTTTAGCTAACTTTTTGTTGCCTATTAGTTAGTATTCAGACCATGGAAACACTAACTTCGCAATAGACCATAAGGTTCTAGAGGATGCTGAACTTCATTTCCATTAGGTAGACGATCCGAGGCCCGCAGATAATCAGGGTTTCGCCGGAGGAAGTCCACGAGAACATCGGAATCATCTGAATACTTGCATGTGTCCCAAGCATATGTGTGTGAGTGTGGTGCAAGGTTGGTATAGGTGATTACATGTGTCCCCCTCGCATGCATGCGCTCTAACCTAGAAGCGAAAGGTTATGGACCTGTATAAGGGGGAATCTCCCCGTTACGGTGAAACAGGGCCGTATAGTGCCCCAACTTGTGAACCAACATGGTTTTACATCATCCTATGACCTAGTCAGACACAAAACAAGAGAGAGCTACGCCGGGCTACCCCTGTCAGAAGAATGTCTAGGGGGTAGACGATCCGAGGCCCGCAGATCATCAGGGTTTCGCCGGAGGAAGTCCACGAGAACGTCGGAATCATCTGAAAACTTGCATGTGTCCCTAGCATATGTGTGTGAGTGTGATGCAAGGTTGGTATAGGTGATTGCATGTGTCCCCCCCTCACATGCATGCGCTCTAACCTAGAAGCAAAAGGTTATGGACCTGTATAAGGGGGAATCTCCCTGTTCCGGTGAAACCGGGCCGTATAGTGCCCCAACTTGTGAACCAACATGGTTTTACATCATCCTATGACCTAGTCAGACACAAAACAATAGAGAGCTACGCCGGGCTACCCCTGTCAGAAGAATGTCTAGGGGGTAGACGATCCGAGGCCCACAGATCATCAGGGTTTCACCGGAGGAAGTCCACGAGAATGTCGGAATCATCTGAAAACTTGCATGTGTCCCTAGCATATGTGTGTGAGTGTGATGCAAGGTTGGTATAGGTGATTGCATGTGTCCCCCCTCACATGCATGTGCTCTAACCTAGAAGCGAAAGGTTATGGACCTGTATAAGGGGGAATCTCCCTGTTCCGGTGAAACCGGGCCGTATAGTGCCCCAACTTGTGAACCAACATGGTTTCACATCATCGTATGACCTAGTCAGAGAAAAAAACAAGAGAGAGCTACGCCGGACTACCCCTGTCAGAAGAATGTCTAGGGGGTAGACGATCCGAGGCCCGCAGATCATCAGGGTTTCGCCGGAGGAAGTCCACGTGAACATCGGAATCATCTGAATACTTGCATGTGTCCCTAGCATATGTGTGTGAGTGTGGTGCAAGGTTGGTATAGGTGATTGCATGTGTCCCCCTCGCATCCATGCGCTCTAACCTAGATGCGAAAGGTTATGGACCTGTATAAGGGGGAATCTCCCCGTTACGGTGAAACCGGGCCGTATAGTGCCCCAACTTGTGAACCAACATGGTTTTACATCATCCTATGACCTAGTCAGACCCAAAACAAGAGAGAGCTACGCCGGGCTACCCCTTTCAGAAGAATGTCTAGGGGGTAGACGATCCGAGGCCCGCAGATCATCAGGGTTTCGCCGGAGGAAGTCCACGAGAACGTCAGAATCATCTGAAAACTTGCATGTGTCCCTAGCATATGTGTGTGAGTGTGGTGCAAGGTTGGTATAGGTGATTGCATCTGCCCCCCCTCACATGCATGCGCTCTAACCTAGAAGCGAAAGGTTATGGACCTGTATAAGGGGGAATCTCCCCGTTACGGTGAAAACGGGCCGTATAGTGCCCCAACTTGTGAACCAACATGGTTTCACATCATCCTATGACCTAGTCAGACACAAAACAAGAGAGAGCTACGCCGGGCTACCCATGTCAGAAGAATGTCTAGAGGGGTAGACGATCCGAGGCCCGCAGATCATTAGCGTTTCGCCGGAGGAAGTCCACGAGAACGTCGGAATCAGGGGGTGCATGTATATAGTGATCAAGACCACAATAACCTATGATCATATGTGTGCTCTCATGATCCTATGAAATAATATCACCTAACATATATGTAATAAAAGCCTTGCTAAAGGTGAAAAAAATTCTTTGCCGTGTGTCTGAGGGATAGAGACACACGGCAAAGGACCTTTGCCGTGTGATTGACGGCGACAGGCACACGGCAAAGGACATCTTTGCCGTGTGTTTTGTCCTTTGCCGTGTGCCTTTAGGTATTTTATAATTTTCTTTTTATTTTTTCTTTCAAATGTATTTATTTAAAGTTTTTAGCTAACTTTCTGTTGCCTATTTGTTAGTATTCAGACCATGGAAACACTAACTTTGCAATAGACCATAAGGTTCTAGAGGATGCTGAACTTCATTTCCATTAGGTAGACGATCCGAGGCCCGCAGATAATCAGGGTTTCGCCGGAGGAAGTCCACGAGAACATCGGAATCATCTGAATACTTGCATGTGTCCCTAGCATATGTGTGTGAGTGTGGTGCAAGGTTGGTATAGGTGATTGCCTGTGTCCCCCTCGCATGCATGCGCTCTAACCTAGAAGCGAAAGGTTATGGACCTGTATAAGGGGGAATCTCCCCGTTACGGTGAAACCGGGCCGTATAGTGCCCCAACTTGTGAACCAACATGGTTTTACATCATCCTATGACCTAGTCAGACACAAAACAAGAGAGAGCTACGCCGGGCTACCCCTGTCAGAAGAATGTCTAGGGGTAGACGATCCGAGGCCCGCAGATCATCAGGGTTTCGCCGGAGGAAGTCCACGAGAACGTCGGAATCATCTGAAAACTTGCATGTGTCCCTAGCATATGTGTGTGAGTGTGATGCAAGGTTGGTATAGGTGATTGCATGTGTCCCCCCTCACATGCATGCGCTCTATCCTAGAAGCGAAAGGTTATGGACCTGTATAAGGGGGAATCTCCCTGTTCCGGTGAAACCGGGCCGTATAGTGCCCCAACTTGTGAACCAACATGGTGTCACATCATCGTATGACCTAGTCAGACAAAAAACAAGAGAGAGCTACGCCTGGCTACCCCTGTCAGAAGAATGTCTTGGGGGTAGACGATTCGAGGCCCGCAGATCATCAGGGTTTCGCCGGAGGAAGTCCACGAGAACGTCGGAATCATCTGAAAACTTGCATGTGTCCCTAGCATATGTGTGTGAGTGTGGTGCAAGGTTGGTATAGGTGATTGCATGTGCAACCCCCCTCACATGCATGCGCTCTAACCTAGAAGCGAAAGGTTATGGACCTGTATAAGGGGGAATCTCCCCGTTACGGTGAAACCAGGCCGTATAGTGCCCCAACTTGTGAACCAACATGGTTTCACATCATCGTATGACCTAGTCAGACACAAACCAAGAGATATCTACACCGGGCTACCCATGTCAGAAGAATGAATGTCTAGGGGGGTAGACGATCTGAGGCCCGCAGATCATCAGGGTTTCGCCGGAGGAAGTCCACGAGAACGTCGGAATCAGGGGGTGCATGTATATAGTGATCAAGACCACAATAACCTATGATTATATGTGTGCTCTTGTGATCCTATGAAATAATATCACCTAACATATATGTAATAAAAGCCTTGCTAAAGGTGAAAAAAATTATTTGCCGTGTGTTTGAGGGATAGAGACACACGGCAAAGGACCTTTGCCGTGTGATTGACGGTGACAGGCACACGGCAAAGGACATCTTTGCCGTGTGTTTTGTCCTTTGTCGTGTGCCTTTAGGTATTTTCTAATTTTCTTTTTATTTTTTCTTTCAAATGTATTTTATTTAAAGTTTTTAGTTAACTTTTTGTTGCCTATTTGTTAGTATTCAGACCATGGAAACACTAACTTTGCAATAGACCATAAGGTTCTAGAGGATGCTGAACTTCATTTCCATTAGGTACACGATCTGAGGCCCGCAGATCATCAGGGTTTCGTCGGAGGAAGTCCACGAGAATGTCGGAATCATCTGAAAACTTGCATGTGTCCCTAGCATATGTGTGTGATTGTGGTGTCAGGTTGGTATAGGTGATTGCATGTGTCCCCACTCACATGCATGCGCTCTAACCTAGAAGCGAAAGGTTATGGACCTGTATAAGGGGGAATCTCCCCGTTACGGTGAAACCGGGCCGTATAGTGCCCCAACTTGTGAACCAACATGGTTTTACATCATCCTATGACCTAGTCAGACACAAAACAAGAGAGAGCTACGCAGGGCTACCCCTGTCAGAAGAATGTCTAGGGGGTAGACGATCCGAGGCCCGCAGATCATCAGGGTTTCGCCGGAGGAAGTCCACGAGAACGTCGGAATCATCTGAAAACTTGCATGTGTTCCTAGCATATGTGTGTGAGTGTGGTGCAAGGTTGGTATAGGTGATTGCATGTGCCCCCCCCCCCTCACATGCATGCGCTCTAACCTAGAAGCGAAAGGTTATGGACCTGTATAAGCAGGAATCTCCCCGTTACGGTGAAACCGGGCCGTATAGTGCCCCATCTTGTGAACCAACATGGTTTTACATCATCTTATGACCTAGTCAGACACCAAACAAGAGAGATCTACGCCGGGCTACCCCTGTCAGAAGAATGTCTAGGGGGTAGACGATCCGAGGCCCGCAGATCATCAGGGTTTCGCCGGAGGAAGTCCATGAGAACGTCGGAATCAGGGGGTGCATGTATATAGTGATCAAGACCACAATAACCTATGATCATATGTGTGCTCTCATGATCCTATGAAATAATATCACCTAACATATATGTAATAAAAGCCATGCTAAAGGTGAAAAAAATTCTTTGTCGTGTGTCTGAGGGATAGAGACACACGGCAAAGGACCTTTGCCGTGTGTTTGACGGCGACAGGCACACGGCAAAGGACATCTTTGCCGTGTGTTTTGTCCTTTGCCGTGTGCCTTTAGGTATTTTCTAATTTTCTTTTTATTTTTTCTTTCAAATGTATTTATTTAAAGTTTTTAGTTAACTTTTTGTTGCCTATTTGTTAGTATTCAGACCATGGAAACACTAACTTTGCAATAGACCATAAGGTTCTAGAGGATGCTGAACTTCATTTCCATTAGGTAGACGATCTGAGGCCCGCAGATCATCAGGGTTTCGCCGGAGGAAGTCCACGAGAATGTCGGAATCATCTGAAAACTTGCATGTGTCCCTAGCATATGTGTGTGATTGTGGTGTCAGGTTGGTATAGGTGATTGCATGTGTCCCCCCTCACATGCATGCGTTCTAACCTAGAAGCGAAAGGTTATGGACCTGTATAAGGGGGAATCTCCCCGTTCCGGTGAAACCGGGCCGTATAGTGCCCCAACTTGTGAACCAACATGGTTTCACATCATCGTATGACCTAGTCAGACAAAAAAACAAGAGAGAGCTACGCCGGGCTACCCCTGTCAGAAGAATGTCTTGGGGGTAGACGATCCGAGGCCCGCAGATCATCAGGGTTTAGCCGGAGGAAGTCCACAAGAACGTCGGAATCATCTGAATACTTGCATGTGTCCCTAGCATATGTGTGTGAGTGTGGTGCAAGGTTGGTATAGGTGATTGCATGTGTCCCCCTCGCATGCATGCGCTCTAACCTAGAAGCGAAAGGTTATGGACCTGTATAAGGGGGAATCTCCCCGTTACGGTGAAACCGGGCCGTATAGTGCCCCAACTTGTGAACCAACATGGTTTTACATCATCCTATGACCTAGTCAGACACAAAACAAGAGAGAGCTACGCCGGGCTACCCCTGTCAGAAGAATGTCTAGGGGGGTAGACAATCCGAGGCCCGCAGATCATCAAGGTTTCGCCGGAGGAAGTCCACGAGAACGTCAGAATCATCTGAAAACTTGCATGTGTCCCTAGCATATGTGTGTGAGTGTGGTGCAAGGTTGGTATTGGTGATTGCATGTGCCCCCCCACACATGCATGCGCTCTAACCTAGAAGCGAAAGGTTATGGACCTGTATAAGGGGGAATCTCCCCGTTACGGTGAAACTGGGCCGTATAGTGCCCCAACTTGTGAACCAACATGGTTTCACATCATCGTATGACCTAGTCAGACACAAAACAAGAGAGAGCTACGCCGGGCTACCCCTGTCAGAAGAATGTCTAGGGGGTAGACGATCTGAGGCCCGCAGATCATCAGGGTTTCGCCGGAGGAAGTCCACGAGAACGTCGGAATCATCTGAAAACTTGCATGTGTCCCTAGCATATGTGTGTGATTGTGGTGTCAGGTTGGTATAGGTGATTGCATGTGTCCCCCCTCGCATGCATGCGCTCTAACCTAGAAGTGAAAGGTTATGGACCTGTATAAGGGGGAATCTCCCCGTTACGGTGAAACAGGGCCGCATAGTGCCCCAACTTGTGAACCAACATGGTTTTACATCATCCTATGACCTAGTCAGACACAAAACAAGAGAGAGCTACGCCGGGCTACCCCTGTCAGAAGAATGTCTAGGGGGTAGACGATCCGAGGCCCACAGATCATCAGGGTTTCGCCGGAGGAAGTCCACGAGAACGTCGGAATCATCTGAAAACTTGCATGTGTCCCTAGCATATGTGTGTGAGTGTGATGCAAGGTTGGTATAGGTGATTGCATGTGTCCCCCCTCACATGCATGCGCTCTAACCTAGAAGCGAATGGTTATGGACCTGTATAAGGGGGAATCTCCCCGTTCCGGTGAAACCGGGCCGTATAGTGCCCCAACTTGTGTACCAAAATGGTTTCACATCATCGTATGACCTAGTCAGACAAAAAACAAGAGAGAGCTACGCCGGGCTACCCCTGTCAGAAGAATGTCTAGGGGGTAGACGATCCGAGGCCCGCAGATCATCAGGGTTTCGCCGGAGGAAGTCCACGAGAACGTCGGAATCATCTGAATACTTGCATGTGTCCCTAGCATATGTGTGTGAGTGTGGTGCAAGGTTGGTATAGGTGATTGCATGTGTCCCCCTCGCATGCATGCGCTCTAACCTAGAAGCGAAAGGTTATGGACATGTATAAGGGGGAATCTCCCCGTTACGGTGAAACCGGGCCGTATAGTGCCCCAACTTGTGAACCAACATGGTTTTACATCATCCTATGACCTAGTAAGACACAAAACAAGAGAGAGCTATGCCGGGCTACCCCTGTCAGAAGAATGTCTAGGGGGTAGACGATCCGAGGCCCGCAGATCATTAGGGTTTCGCCGGAGGAAGTCCACGAGAACGTCGAAATCATCTGAAGACTTGCATGTGTCCCTAGCATATGTGTGTTAGTGTGGTGCAAGGTTGGTATAGGTGATTGCATGTGTCCCCCTCGCATGCATGCGCTCTAACCTAGAAGCGAAAGGCTATGGACCTGTATAAGGGGGAATCTCCCCGTTACGGTGAAAATGGGCCGTATAGTGCCCCAACTTGTGAACCAACATGGTTTTACATCATCCTATGACCTAGTCAGACAAAAAACAAGAGAGAGCTATGCCGGGCTACCCCTGTCAGAAGAATGTCTAGGGGGTAGACGATCCGAGGCCCGCAGATCATCAGGGTTTCGCCGGAGGAAGTCCACGAGAACGTCGAAATCATCTGAAAACTTGCATGTGTCCCTAGCATATGCGTGTGAGTGTGATGCAAGGTTGGTATAGGTGATTTCATGTGTCCCCCCTCACATGCATCCGCTCTAACCTAGAAGCGAAAGGTTATGGACCTGTATAAGGGGGAATCTCCCCGTTCCGGTGAAACCGGGCCGTATAGTGCCCCAACTTGTGAACCAACATGGTTTCACATCATCGTATGACCTAGTCAGACAAAAAAACAAGAGAGAGCTACGCCGGGCTACCCCTGTCAGAAGAATGTCTTGGGGGTAGACGATCCGAGGCCCGCAGATCATCAGGGTTTAGCCGGAGGAAGTCCACAAGAACGTCGGAATCATCTGAATACTTGCATGTGTCCCTAGCATATGTGTGTGAGTGTGGTGCAAGGTTGGTATAGGTGATTGCATGTGTCCCCCTCGCATGCATGCGCTCTAACCTAGAAGCGAAAGGTTATGGACCTGTATATGGGGGAATCTCCCCGTTACGGTGAAACCGGGCCGTATAGTGCCCCAACTTGTGAACCAACATGGTTTTACATCATCCTATGACCTAGTCAGACACAAAACAAGAGAGAGCTACGCCGGGGTACCCCTGTCAGAAGAATGTCTAGGGGGGTAGACGATCCGAGGCCCGCAGATCATCAGGGTTTCGCCGGAGGAAGTCCACGAGAACGTCGGAATCATCTGAAAACTTGCATGTGTCCCTAGCATATGTGTGTGAGTGTGGTGCAAGGTTGGTATAGGTGATTGCATGTGTCCCCCCCTCACATGCATGCGCTCTAACCTAGAAGCGAAAGGTTATGGACCTGTATAAGGGGGAATCTCCCCGTTACGGTGAAACCTGGCCGTATAGTGCCCCAACTTGTGAACCAACATGGTTTCACATCATCCTATGACCTAGTCAGACACAAAACAAGAGAGAGCTACGCCGGGCTACCCATGTCAGAAGAATGTCTAGTGGGGTAGACGATCCGAGGCCCGCAGATCATCAGGGTTTCGCCGGAGGAAGTCCACGAGAACGTCGGAATCAGGGGGTGCATGTATATAGTGATCAAGACCACAATAACCTCTGATCATATGTGTGCTCTCATGATCCTATGAAATAATATCACCTAACATATATGTAATAAAAGCCTTGCTAAAGGTGAAAAAAATCTTTGCCGTGTGTCTGAGGGATAGAGACACACGGCAAAGGACCTTTGCCGTGTGATTGACGGCGACAGGCACACGGGAAAGGACATCTTTGCCGTGTGCTTTGTCCTTTGCCGTGTGCCTTTAGGTATTTTCTAATTTTCTTTTTATTTTTTCTTTCAAATGTATTTATTTAAAGTTTTTAGTTAACTTTTTGTTTCCTATTTGTTAGTATTCAGACCATGGAAACACTAACTTTGCAATAGACCATAAGGTTCTAGAGGATGTTGAACCTCATTTCCATTAGGTAGACGATCTGAGGCCCGCAGATCATTAGGGTTTCACCGGAGGAAGTCCACGAGAATGTCGGAATCATCTGAAAACTTGCATGTGTCCCTAGCATATGTGTGTGGTTGTGGTATCAGGTTGGTATAGGTGATTGCATGTGTCCCCCCTCACATGCATGCGCTCTAACCTAGAAGCGAAAGGTTATGGACCTGTATAAGGCGGGATCTCCCCGTTACGGTGAAACCGGGCCGTATAGTGCCCCAACTTGTGAACCAACATGGTTTTACATCATCCTATGACCTAGTCAGACACAAAACAAGAGAGAGCTACGCCGGGCTACCCCTGTCAGAAGAATGTCTAGGGGTAGACGATCCGAGGCCCGCAGATCATCAGGGTTTCGCCGGAGGAAGTCCACGAGAACGTCGGAATCATCTGAAAACTTGCATGTGTCCCTAGCATATGTGTGTGAGTGTGGTGCAAGGTTGGTATAGGTGATTGCATGTGCCCCCCCTCACATGCATGCGCTCTAACCTAGAAGCGAAAGGTTATGGACCTGTATAAGGGGGAATCTCCCCGTTACGGTGAAACCGGGCCGTATAGTGCCCCAACTTGTGAACCAACATGGTTTCACATCATCGTATGACCTAGTCAGACACAAAACAAGAGAGAGCTACGCCGGGCTACCCATGTCAGAAGAATGAATGTTTAGGGGGGTAGACGATCCGAGGCTCGCAGATCATCAGGGTTTCGCCGGAGGAAGTCCACGAGAACATCGGAATCAGGGGGTGCATGTATATAGTGATCAAGACCACAATAACCTATGATCATATGTGTGCTCTCATGATCCTATGAAATAATATAACCTAACATATATGTAATAAAAGCCTTGCTAAAGGTGAAAAAAATTCTTTGCCGTGTGTGTGAGGAATAGAGACACACGGCAAAGGACCTTTGCCGTGTGATTGACGGCGACAGGCACACGGCAAAGGACATCTTTGCCGTGTGTTTTGTCCTTTGCCGTGTGCCTTTAGGTATTTTCTAATTTTCTTTTTATTTTTTCTTTCAAATGTATTTTATTTAAAGTTTTTAGTTAACTTTTTGTTGCCTATTTGTTAGTATTCAGACCATGGAAACACTAACTTTGCAATAGACCATAAGGTTCTAGAGGATGATAAACTCCATTTCCATTAGGTAGACGATCTGAGGCCCGCAGATCATCAGGGTTTCGCCGGAGGAAGTCCACGAGAATGTCGGAATCATCTAAAAACTTGCATGTGTCCCTAGCATATGTGTGTGATTGTGGTGTCAGGTTGGTATAGGTGATTGCATGTGTCCCCCCTCACATGCATGCGCTCTAACCTAGAAGCGAAAGGTTATGGACCTGTATAAGGGGGAATCTCCCCGTTACGGTGAAACCGGGTCGTATAGTGCCCCAACTTGTGAACCAACATGGTTTTACATCATCCTATGACCTAGTCAGACACAAAACAAGAGTGAGCTACGCCGGGCTACCCCTGTCAGAAGAATGTCTAGGGGGTAGACGATTCGAGGCCCGCAGATCATCAGGGTTTCGCCGGAGGAAGTCCACGAGAACGTCGGAATCATCTGAAAACTTGCATGTGTCCCTAGCATATGTCTGTGAGTGTGGTGCAAGGTTGGTATAGGTGATTGCATGTGCCCCCCCTCACATGCATGCGCTCTAACCTAGAAGCGAAAGGTTATGGACCTGTATAAGGGGGAATCTCCCTGTTCCGGTGAAACCGGGCCGTATAGTGCCCCAACTTGTGAACCAACATGGTTTCACATCATCGTATGACCTAGTCAGACAAAAAAACAAGAGAGAGCTACACCGGGCTACCCCTGTCAGAAGAATGTCTAGGGGTAGACGATCTGAGGCCCGCAGATCATCAGGGTTTCGCCGGAGGAAGTCCACGAGAACGTCGGAATCATCTGAATACTTGCATGTGTCCCTAGCATATGTGTGTGAGTGTGGTGCAAGGTTGGTATAGGTTATTGCATGTGTCCCCCTCGCATGCATGCGGTCTAACCTAGAAGCGAAAGGTTATGGACCTGTATAAGAGGGAATCTCCCCGTTACGGTGAAACCGGGCCGTATAGTGCCCCAACTTGTGAACCAACATGGTTTTACATCATCCTATGACCTAGTCAGACACAAAACAAGAGAGAGCTACGCCGGGCTACCCCTGTCAGAAGAATGTCTAGGGGGTAGACGAACCGAGGCCCGCAGATCATCAGGGTTTCGCCGGAGGAAGTCCACGAGAACGTCGGAATCATCTGAAAACTTGCATGTGTCCCTAGCATATGTGTGTGAGTGTGATGCAAGGTTGGTATAGGTGATTGCATGTGTCCCCCCTCACATGCATGCGCTCTAACCTAGAAGCGAAAGGTTATGGACCTATATAAGGGGGAATCTCCCTGTTCCGGTGAAACCGGGCCGTATAATGCCCCAACTTGTGAACCAACATGGTTTCACATCATCGTATGACCTAGTCAGACAAAAAAACAAGAGAGAGCTACGCCAGGCTACCCCTGTCAGAAGAATGTATTGTGGGTAGACGATCCGAGGCCCGCAGATCATTAGGGTTTCGCCGGAGGAAGTCCACGAGAACGTCGGAATCATCTGAATACTTGCATGTGTCCCTAGCATATGTGTGTGAGTGTGGTGCAAGGTTGATATAGGTGATTGCATGTGTCCCCCTCGCATGCATGCGCTCTAACCTAGAAGCGAAAGGTTATGGACCTGTATAAGGGGGAATCTCCCCGTTACGGTGAAACCGGGCCGTATAGTGCCCCAACTTGTGAACCAACATGGTTTTACATCATCCTATGACCTAGTCAGACACAAAACAAGAGAGAGCTACGCCGGGCTACCCCTGTCAGAAGAATGTCTAGGGAAGTAGACGATCCGAGGCCCGCAGATCATCAGGGTTTCGCCGGAGGAAGTCCACGAGAACATCGGAATCATCTAAAAACTTGCATGTGTCCCTAGCATATGTGTGTGAGTGTGGTGCAAGGTTGGTATAGGTGATTGCATGTGCCCCCCCCCCTCACATGCATGCGCTCTAACCTAGAAGCGAAAGGTTATGGACCTGTATAAGGGGGAATCTCCCCGTTTCGGTGAAACCGGGCCGTATAGTGCCCCAACTTGTGAACCAACATGGTTTCACATCATCCTTTGACCTAGTCAGACACAAAACAAGAGAGAGCTACGCCGGGCTACCCATTTCAGAAGAATGTCTAGAGGGGTAGACGATCCGAGGCCCGCAGATCATCAGGGTTTCGCCGGAGGAAGTCCACGAGAACGTCGGAATTAGGGGGTGCATGTATATAGTGATCAAGACCACAATAACCTATGATCATATGTGTGCTCTCATGATCCTATGAAATAATATCACCTAACATATATGTAATAAAAGCCTTGCTAAAGGTGAAAAAAATTCTTTGTCGTGTGTCTCAGGGATAGAGACACACGGCAAAGGACCTTTGCCGTGTGATTGACGGCGACAGGCACACGGCAAAGGACATCTTTGCCGTGTGCTTTGTCCTTTGCCATGTGCCTTTAGGTATTTTCTAATTTTCTTTTTATTTTTTCTTTCAAATGTATTTATTTAAAGTTTTTAGTTAACTTTTTGTTTCCTATTTGTTAGTATTCAGACCATGGAAACACTAACTTTGCAATAGACCATAAGGTTCTAGAGGATGCTGAACTTCATTTCCATTAGGTAGACGATCTGAGGCCCGCAGTTCATCAGGGTTTCGCGGAGGAAGTCCACGAGAATGTCGGAATCATCTGAAAACTTGCATGTGTCCCTAGCATATGTGTGTGATTGTGGTGTCAGGTTGGTATAGGTGATTGCATGTGTCCCCCCTCACATGCATGCGCTCTAACCTAGAAGCGAAAGGTTATGGACCTGTATAAGGGGGGATCTCCCCGTTACGGTGAAACCGGGCCGTATAGTGCCCCAACTTGTGAACCAACATGGTTTTACATCATCCTATGACCTAGTCAGACACAAAACAAGAGAGACTTACGCCGGGCTACCCCTGTCAGAAGAATGTCTAGGGGGTAGACGATCCGAGGCCCGCAGATCATCACGGTTTCGCCGGAGGAAGTCCACGAGAACGTCGGAATCATCTGAAAACTTGCATGTGTCCCTAGCATATGTGTGTGAGTGTGGTGCAAGGTTGGTATAGGTGATTGCATGTGCCCCCCCTCACATGCATGCGCTCTAACCTAGAAGCGAAAGGTTATGGACCTGTATAAGGGGGAATCTCCTCGTTACGGTGAAACCGGGCCGTATAGTGCCCCAACTTGTGAACCAACATGGTTTCACATCATCCTATGACCTAGTCATACACAAAACAAGAGAGAGCTACGCCGGGCTACCCATGTCAGAAGAATGAATGTCTAGGGGGGTAGACGATCCGAGGCTTGCAGATCATCAGGGTTTCGCCGGAGGAAGTCCACGAGAACGTCGGAATCAGGGGTTGCATGTATATAGTGATCAAGACCACAATAACCTATGATCATATGTGTGCTCTCATGATCCTATGAAATAATATCACCTAACATATATGTAATAAAAGCCTTGCTAAAGGTGAAAAAAATTCTTTGCCGTGTGTCTGAGGGATAGAGACACACGGCAAAGGACCTTTGCCGTGGGATTGACGGCGACAGGCACACGGCAAAGGACATCTTTGCCGTGTGTTTTGTCCTTTGCCGTGTGCCTTTAGGTATTTTCTAATTTCCTTTTTATTTTTTCTTTCAAATGTATTTTATTTAAAGTTTTTAGTTAACTTTTTGTTGCCTATTTGTTAGTATTCAGACCATGGAAACACTAACTTTGCAATAGACCATAAGGTTCTAGAGGATGCTAAACTTCATTTCCATTAGGTAGACGATCTGAGGCCCGTAGATCATCAGGGTTTCGTCGGAGGAAGTCCACGAGAATGTCGGAATCATCTGAAAACTTGCATGTGTCCCTAGCATATGTGTGTGATTGTGGGGTCAGGTTGGTATAGGTGATTGCATGTGTCCCCCCTCACATGCATGCGCTCTAACCTAGAAGCGAAAGGTTATGGACCTGTATAAGGGGGAATCTCCCCGTTACGGTGAAACCGGGCCGTATAGTGCCCCAACTTGTGAACCAACATGGTTTTACATCATCCTATGACCTAGTCAGACACAAAACAAGAGAGAGCTACGCCGGGCTACCCCTGTCAGAAGAATGTCTAGGGGGTAGACGATCCGAGGCCCGCAGATCATCAGGGTTTCGCCGGAGGAAGTCCACGAGAACGTCGGAATCATCTGAAAACTTGCATGTGTCCCTAGCATATGTGTGTGAGTGTGGTGCAAGGTTGGTATAGGTGATTGCATGTGCCCCCCCTCACATGCATGCGCTCTAACCTAGAAGCGAAAGGTTATGGACCTGTATAAGGGGGAATCTCCCCGTTCCGGTGAAACCGGGCCGTATAGTGCCCCAACTTGTGAACCAACATGGTTTCACATCATCGTATGACCTAGTCAGACAAAAAAACAAGAGAGAGCTAAGCCGGGCTACCCCTGTCAGAAGAATGTCTAGGGGTAGATGATCCGAGGCCCGCAGATCATCAGGGTTTCGCCGGAGGAAGTCCACGAGAACGTCGGAATCATCTAAATACTTGCATGTGTCCCTAGCATATGTGTGTGAGTGTGGTGCAAGGTTGGTATAGGTGATTGCATGTGTCCCCCTCGCATGCATGCGCTCTAACCAAGAAGCGAAAGGTTATGGACCTGTATAAGGGGGAATCTCCCCGTTACGGTGAAACCGGGGGGACGTATAGTGCCCCAACTTGTGAACCAACATGGTTTCACATCATCGTATGACCTGGTCAGACACAAAACAAGAGAGAGAGACGCCAGGCTACCCATGTCAGAATAATGTCTAGGGGGGTAGACGATCCGAGGCCCGCAGATCATCAGGGTTTCGTCGGAGGAAGTCCACGAGAACGTCAGAATCATCTGAATACTTGCATGTGTCCCTAGCATATGTGTGTGAGTGTGGTGCAAGGTTGATATAGGTGATTGCATGTGTCCCCCTCGCATGCATGCGCTCTAACCTAGAAGCGAAAGGTTATGGACCTGTATAAGGGGGAATCTCCCTGTTACGGTGAAACCGGGCCGTATAGTGCCCCAACTTGTGAACCAACATGGTTTTACATCATCCTATGACCTAGTCAGACACAAAACAAGAGAGAGCTACGCCGGGATACCCCTGTCAGAAGAATGTCTAGGGAAGTAGACGATCCGAGGCCCGCAGATCATCAGGGTTTCGCCGGAGGAAGTCCACGAGAACATCGGAATAATCTAAAAACTTGCATGTGTCCCTAGCATATGTGTGTGAGTGTGGTGCAAGGTTGGTATAGGTGATTGCATGTGCCCCCCCCCCTCACATGCATGCGCTCTAACCTAGAAGCGAAAGGTTATGGACCTGTATAAGGGGGAATCTCCCCGTTTCGGTGAAACCGGGCCGTATAGTGCCCCAACTTGTGAACCAACATGGTTTCACATCATCCTTTGACCTAGTCAGACACAAAACAAGAGAGAGCTACGCCGGGCTACCCATTTCAGAAGAATGTCTAGAGGGGTAGACGATCCGAGGCCCGCAGATCATCAGGGTTTCGCCGGAGGAAGTCCACGAGAACGTCGGAATCAGGGGGTGCATGTATATAGTGATCAAGACCACAATAACCTATGATCATATGTGTGCTCTCATGATCCTATGAAATAATATCACCTAACATATATGTAATAAAAGCCTTGCTAAAGGTGAAAAAAATTCTTTGTCGTGTGTCTCAGGGATAGAGACACACGGCAAAGGACCTTTGCCGTGTGATTGACGGCGACAGGCACACGGCAAAGGACATCTTTGCCGTGTGCTTTGTCCTTTGCCATGTGCCTTTAGGTATTTTCTAATTTTCTTTTTATTTTTTCTTTCAAATGTATTTATTTAAAGTTTTTAGTTAACTTTTTGTTTCCTATTTGTTAGTATTCAGACCATGGAAACACTAACTTTGCAATAGACCATAAGGTTCTAGAGGATGCTGAACTTCATTTCCATTAGGTAGACGATCTGAGCCCCGCAGTTCATCAGGGTTTCGCGGAGGAAGTCCACGAGAATGTCGGAATCATCTGAAAACTTGCATGTGTCCCTAGCATATGTGTGTGATTGTGGTGTCAGGTTGGTATAGGTGATTGCATGTGTCCCCCCTCACATGCATGCGCTCTAACCTAGAAGCGAAAGGTTATGGACCTGTATAAGGGGGGATCTCCCCGTTACGGTGAAACCGGGCCGTATAGTGCCCCAACTTGTGAACCAACATGGTTTTACATCATCCTATGACCTAGTCAGACACAAAACAAGAGAGACTTACGCCGGGCTACCCCTGTCAGAAGAATGTCTAGGGGTAGACGATCCGAGGCCCGCAGATCATCACGGTTTCACCGGAGGAAGTCCACGAGAACGTCGGAATCATCTGAAAACTTGCATGTGTCCCTAGCATATGTGTGTGAGTGTGGTGCAAGGTTGGTATAGGTGATTGCATGTGCCCCCCCTCACATGCATGCGCTCTAACCTAGAAGCGAAAGGTTATGGACCTGTATAAGGGGGAATCTCCCCGTTACGGTGAAACCGGGCCGTATAGTGCCCCAACTTGTGAACCAACATGGTTTCACATCATCCTATGACCTAGTCAGACACAAAACAAGAGAGAGCTACGCCGGGCTACCCATGTCAGAAGAATGAATGTCTAGGGGGGTAGACGATCCGAGGCTTGCAGATCATCAGGGTTTCGCCGGAGGAAGTCCACGAGAACGTCGGAATCAGGGGTTGCATGTATATAGTGATCAAGACCACAATAACCTATGATCATATGTGTGCTCTCATGATCCTATGAAATAATATCACCTAACATATATGTAATAAAAGCCTTGCTAAAGGTGAAAAAAATTCTTTGCCGTGTGTCTGAGGGATAGAGACACACGGCAAAGGACCTTTGCCGTGGGATTGACGGCGACAGGCACACGGCAAAGGACATCTTTGCCGTGTGTTTTGTCCTTTGCCGTGTGCCTTTAGGTATTTTCTAATTTCCTTTTTATTTTTTCTTTCAAATGTATTTTATTTAAAGTTTTTAGTTAACTTTTTGTTGCCTATTTGTTAGTATTCAGACCATGGAAACACTAACTTTGCAATAGACCATAAGGTTCTAGAGGATGCTAAACTTCATTTCCATTAGGTAGACGATCTGAGGCCCGCAGATCATCAGGGTTTCGCCGGAGGAAGTCCACGAGAATGTCGGAATCATCTGAAAACTTGCATGTGTCCCTAGCATATGTGTGTGATTGTGGGGTCAGGTTGGTATAGGTGATTGCATGTGTCCCCCCTCACATGCATGCGCTCTAACCTAGAAGCGAAAGGTTATGGACCTGTATAAGGGGGAATCTCCCCGTTACGGTGAAACCGGGCCGTATAGTGCCCCAACTTGTGAACCAACATGGTTTTACATCATCCTATGACCTAGTCAGACACAAAACAAGAGAGAGCTACGCCGGGCTACCCCTGTCAGAAGAATGTCTAGGGGGTAGACGATCCGAGGCCCGCAGATCATCAGGGTTTCGCCGGAGGAAGTCCACGAGAACGTCGGAATCATCTGAAAACTTGCATGTGTCCCTAGCATATGTGTGTGAGTGTGGTGCAAGGTTGGTATAGGTGATTGCATGTGCCCCCCCCTCACATGCATGCGCTCTAACCTAGAAGCGAAAGGTTATGGACCTGTATAAGGGGGAATCTCCCCGTTCCGGTGAAACCGGGCCGTATAGTGCCCCAACTTGTGAACCAACATGGTTTCACATCATCGTATGACCTAGTCAGACAAAAAACCAAGAGAGAGCTAAGCCGGGCTACCCCTGTCAGAAGAATGTCTAGGGGTAGATGATCCGAGGCCCGCAGATCATCAGGGTTTCGCCGGAGGAAGTCCACGAGAACGTCGGAATCATCTGAATACTTGCATGTGTCCCTAGCATATGTGTGTGAGTGTGGTGCAAGGTTGGTATAGGTGATTGCATGTGTCCCCCTCGCATGCATGCGCTCTAACCTAGAAGCGAAAGGTTATGGACCTGTATAAGGGGGAATCTCCCCGTTACGGTGAAACCGGGCCGTATAGTGCCCCAACTTGTGAACCAACATGGTTTTACATCATCCTATGACCTGGTCAGACACAAAACAAGAGAGAGCTACGCCGGGCTACCCCTGTCAGAAGAATGTCTAGGGGGTAGACGATTCGAGGCCCGCAGATCATCAGGGTTTCGCCGGAGGAAGTCCACGAGAACGTCAGAATCATCTGAAGACTTGCATGTGTCCCTAGCATATGTGTGTGAGTGTGGTGCAAGGTTGGTATAGGTGATTGCATGTGTCCCCCTCGCATGCATGCGCTCTAACCTAGAAGCGAAAGGTTATGGACCTGTATAAGGGGGAATCTCCCCGTTACGGTGAAACCGGGCCGTATAGTGCCCCAACTTGTGAACCAACATGGTTTTACATCATCCTATGACCTAGTCAGACACAAAACAAGAGAGAGCTACGCCGGGCTACCCCTGTCAGAAGAATGTCTAGGGGATAGACGATCCGAGGCCCGTAGATCATCAGGGTTTCGCCGGAGGAAGTCCACGAGAACGTCGGAATCATCTGAAAACTTGCATGTGTCCCTAGCATATGTGTGTGAGTGTGATGCAAGGTTGGTATAGGTGATTGCATGTGTCCCCCCTCACATGCATGCGCTCTAACCTAGAAGTGAAAGGTTATGGACCTGTATAAGGGGGAATCTCCCCGTTCCGGTGAAACCGGGCCGTATAGTGCCCCAACTTGTGAACCAACATGGTTTCACATCATCGTCTGACCTAGTCAGACAAAAAAACAAGAGAGAGCTACGCCGGGCTACCCCTGTCAGAAGAATGTCTTGTGGGTAGACGATCCGAGGCCCGCAGATCATCAGGGTTTCGCCGGAGGAAGTCCACGAGAACATCGGAATCATCTGAATACTTGCATGTGTCCCTAGCATATGTGTGTGAGTGTGGTGCAAGGTTGGTATAGGTGATTGCATGTGTCCCCCTCGCATGCATGTGCTCTAACCTAGAAGCGAAAGGTTATGGACCTATATAAGGGGGAATCTCCCCGTTACGGTGAAACCGGGCCGTATAGTGCCCCAACTTGTGAACCAACATGGTTTTACATCATCCTATGACCTAGTCAGACACAAAACAAGAGAGAGCTACGCCGGGCTACCCCTGTCAGAAGAATGTCTAGGGGGTAGACGATCCGAGGCCCGCAGATCATCAGGGTTTCGCCGGAGGAAGTCCACGAGAACATCGGAATCATCTGAAAACTTGCATGTGTCCCTAGCATATGTGTGTGAGTGTGGTGCAAGGTTGGTATAGGTGATTGCATGTGCCCCCCCCCTCACATGCATGCGCTCTAACCTAGAAGCGAAAGGTTATGGACCTGTATAAGGGGGGAATCTCCCTGTTACGGTGAAACCGGGCCGTATAGTGCCCCAACTTGTGAACCAACATGGTTTCACATCATCCTATGACCTAGTCAGACACAAAACAAGAGAGAGCTACGCCGGGCTACCCATGTCAGAAGAATGTCTAGAGGGGTAGACGATCCGAGGCCCGCAGATCATCAGGGTTTCGCCGGAGGAAGTCCACGAGAACGTCGGAATCAGGGGGTGCATGTATATAGTGATCAAGACCACAATAACCTATGATCATATGTGTGCTCTCATGATCCTATGAAATAATATCACCTAACATATATGTAATAAAAGCCTTGCTAAAGGTGAAAAAAATTCTTTGCCGTGTGTCTGAGGGATAGAGACACACGGCAAAGGACCTTTGCCGTGTGATTGACGGCGACAGGCACACGGCAAAGGACATCTTTGCCGTGTGCTTTGTCCTTTGCCGTGTGCCTTTAGGTATTTTCTAATTTTCTTTTTATTTTTTCTTTCAAATGTATTTATTTAAAGTTTTTAGTTAACTTTTTGTTTCCTATTTGTTAGTATTCAGACCATGGAAACACTAACTTTGCAATAGACCATAAGGTTCTAGAGGATGCTGAACTTCATTTCCATTAGGTAGACGATCTGAGGCCCGCAGATCATCAGGGTTTCGCTAGAGGAAGTCCACGAGAATGTCGGAATCATCTGAAAACTTGCATGTGTCCCTAGCATATGTGTGTGATTGTGGTGTCAGGTTGGTATAGGTGATTGCATGTGTCCCCCCTCACATGCATGCGCTCTAACCTAGAAGCGAAAGGTTATGGACCTGTATAAGGGGGATCTCCCCGTTACGGTGAAACCGGGCCGTATAGTGCCCCAACTTGTGAACCAACATGGTTTTACATCATCCTATGACCTAGTCAGACACAAAACAAGAGAGCTACGCCGGGCTACCCCTGTCAGAAGAATGTCTAGGGGGTAGACGATCCGAGGCCCGCAGATCATCAGGGTTTCGCGGGAGGAAGTCCACGAGAACGTCGGAATCATCTGAAAACTTGCATGTGTCCCTAGCATATGTGTGTGAGTGTGGTGCAAGGTTGGTATAGGTGATTGCATGTGCCCCCCCTCACATGCATGCGCTCTAACCTAGAAACGAAAGGTTATGGACCTGTATAAGGGGGAATCTCCCCGTTACGGTGAAACCGGGCCGTATAGTGCCCCAACTTGTGAACCAACATGGTTTCACATCATCCTATGACCCAGTCAGACACAAAACAAGAGAGAGCTACGCCGGGCTACCCATGTCAGAAGAATGAATGTCTAGGGGGGTAGACGATCCGAGGCTCACAGATCATCAGGGTTTCGCCGGAGGAAGTCCACGAGAACGTCGGAATCAGGGGGTGCATGTATATAGTGATCAAGACCACAATAACCTATGATCATATGTGTGCTCTCATGATCCTATGAAATAATATCACCTAACATATATATAATAAAAGCCTTGCTAAAGGTGAAAAAAATTCTTTGCCGTGTGTCTGAGGGATAGAGACACACGGCAAAGGACCTTTGCCGTGTGATTGACGGCGACAGGCACACGGCAAAGGACATCTTTGCCGTGTGTTTTGTCCTTTGCCGTGTGCCTTTAGGTATTTTCTAATTTTCTTTTTATTTTTTCTTTCAAATGTATTTTATTTAAAGTTTTTAGTTAACTTTTTGTTGCCTATTTGTTAGTATTCAGACCATGGAAACACTAACTTTGCAATAGACCATAAGGTTCTAGAGGATGCTAAACTTCATTTCCATTAGGTAGACGATCTGAGGCCCGCAGATCATCAGGGTTTCGCCGGAGGAAGTCCACGAGAATGTCGGAATCATCTGAAAACTTGCATGTGTCCCTAGCATATGTGTGTGATTGTGGGGTCAGGTTGGTATAGGTGATTGCATGTGTCCCCCCTCACATGCATGCGCTCTAACCTAGAAGCAAAAGGTTATGGACCTGTATAAGGGGGAATCTCCCCGTTACGGTGAAACCGGGCCGTATAGTGCCCCAACTTGTGAACCAACATGGTTTTACATCATCCTATGACCTAGTCATACACAAAACAAGAGTGAGCTACGCCGGGATACCCCTGTCAGAAGAATGTCTAGGGGGTAGACGATCCGAGGCCCGCAGATCATCAGGGTTTCGCCGGAGGAAGTCCACGAGAACGTCGGAATCATCTAAAAACTTGCATGTGTCCCTAGCATATGTGTGTGAGTGTGGTGCAAGGTTGGTATAGGTGATTGCATGTGCCCCCCCTCACATGCATGCGCTCTAACCTAGAAGCGAAAGGTTATGGACCTGTATAAGGGGGAATCTCCCCGTTATGGTGAAACCGGGCCGTATAGTGCCCCAACTTGTGAACCAACATGGTTTCACATCATCTTATGACCTAGTCAGACACAAAACAAGAGAGAGCTACGCCGGGCTACCCATGTCAGAAGAATGTCTAGGGGGGTAGACGATCCGAGGCCCGCAGATCATCAGGGTTTCGCCGGAGGAAGTCCACGAGAACAGCGGAATCAGGGGGGGTGCATGTATATAGTGATCAAGACCACAATAACCTATGATCATATGTGTGCTCTCATGATCCAATGAAATAATATCACCTAACATATATGTAATAAAAGCCTTGCTAAAGGTGAAAAAAATTCTTTGCCGTGTGTCTGAGGGATAGAGACACACGGCAAAGGACCTTTGCCGTGTGTTTGACGGCGATAGGCACACGGCAAAGGACATCTTTGCCGTGTGTTTTGTCCTTTGCCGTGTGCCTTTAGGTATTTTCTAATTTTCTTTTTATTTTTTCATTCAAATGTATTTATTTAAAGTTTTTAGTTAACTTTTTGTTGCCTATTTGTTAGTATTCAGACCATGGAAACACTAACTTTGCAATAGACCATAAGGTTCTAGAGGATGCTGAACTTCATTTCCATTAGGTAGACAATCTGAGGCCCGCAGATCATCAGGGTTTCACCGGAGGAAGTCCACGAGAATGTCGGAATCATCTGAAAACTTGCATGTGTCCCTAGCATATGTGTGTGATTGTGGTGTCAGGTTGGTATAGGTGATTGCATGTGTCCCCCTCACATGCATGCGCTCTAACCTAGAAGCGAAAGGTTATGGACCTGTATAAGGGGGAATCTCCCTGTTATGGTGAAACCGGGCCGTATAGTGCCCCAACTTGTGAACCGACATGGTTTTACATCATCCTATGACCTAGTCAGACACAAAACAAGAGAGAGCTTAGCCGGGCTACCCCTGTCAGAAGAATGTCTAGGGGGTAGACGATCCGAGGCCCGCAGATCATCAGGGTTTCGCCGGAGGAAGTCCACGAGAACGTCGGAATCATCTGAAAACTTGCATGTGTCCCTAGCATATGTGTGTGAGTGTGGTGCAAGGTTGGTATAGGTGATTGCATGTGTCCCCCTTGTATGCATGCGCTCTAACCTAGAAGCGAAAGGTTATGGACCTGTATAAGGGGGAATCTCCCCATTACGGTGAAACCTGGCCGTATAGTGCCCCAACTTGTGAACCAACAAGATTTTACATCATCCTATGACCTAGTCAGACACAAAACAAGAGAGATCTACGCCGGGCTACCCCTGTCAGAAGAATGTCTAGGGGGGTAGACGATCCGAGGCCCGCAGATCATCAGGGTTTCGTCGGAGGAAGTCCACGAGAACATCGGAATCAGGGGGGTGCATGTATATAGTGATCAAGACCACAATAACCTATGATCATATGTGTGCTCTCATGATCCTATGAAATAATATCACCTAACATATATGTAATAAAAGCCTTGCTAAAGGTGAAAAAAATTCTTTGCCGTGTGTCTGAGGGATAGAGACACACGGCAAAGGACCTTTGCCGTGTGTTTGACGGCGACAGGCACAAGGCAAAGGACATCTTTGCCGTGTGTTTTGTCCTTTGCCGTGTGCCTTTAGGTATTTTCTAATTTTCTTTTTATTTTTTCTTTCAAATGTATTTATTTAAAGTTTTTAGTTAAATTTTTGTTGCCTATTTGTTAGTATTCAGACCATGGAAGCACTAACTTTGCAATAGGCCATAAGGTTCTAGAGGATGCTGAACTTCATTTCCATTAGGTAGACGATCTGAGGCCCGCAGATCAGCAGGGTTTCGTCGGAGGAAGTCCACGAGAATGTCGGAATCATCTGAAAACTTGCATGTGTCCCTAGCATATGTGTGTGATTGTAGTGTCAGGTTGGTATAGGTGATTGCATGTGTCCCCCCTCACATGCATGCGCTCTAACCTAGAAGCGAAAGGTTATGGACCTGTATAAGGGGGAATCTCCCCGTTACGGTGAAACCGGGCCATATAGTGCCCCAAATGTGAACCAACATGGTTTTACATCATCCTATGACCTAGTCAGACACAAAACAAGAGAGATCTACGCCGGGCTACCCCTGTCAGAAGAATGTCTAGGGGGGTAGACGATCCGAGGCCCGCAGATCATCAGGGTTTCGCCGGAGGAAGTCCACAAGAACGTCGGAATCATCTGAAAACTTGCATGTGTCCCTAGCATATGTGTGTGAGTGTGGTGTCAGGTTGGTATAGGTGATTGCATGTGTCCCCCCTCGCATGCATGCACTCTAACCTAGAAGCGAAAGGTTATGGACCTGTATAAGGGGGAATCTCCCCGTTACGGTGAAACCGGGCCGTATAGTGACCCAACTTGTGAACCAACATGGTTTTACATCATCCTTTGACCTAGTCAGACACAAAACAAGAGAGAGCTACGCCGGGCTACCCCTGTTAGAAGAATGTCTAGGGGGTAGACGATCCGAGGCCCGCAGATCATCAGGGTTTCGCCGGAGGAAGTCCACGAGAACGTCGGAATCATCTGAAAACTTGCATGTGTCCCTAGCATATGTGTGTGAGTGTGATGCAAGGTTGGTATAGGTGATTGCATGTGTCCCCCCTCACATGCATGCGCTCTAACCTAGAAGCGAAAGGTTATGGATCTGTATAAGGGGGAATCTCCCCGTTCCGGTGAAACCGGGCCGTATAGTGCCCCAACTTGTGAACCAACATGGTTTCACATCATCGTATGACCTAGTCAGACACAAAACAAGAGAGAGAGACGCCAGGCTACCCATGTCAGAATAATGTCTAGGGGGGTAGACGATCCGAGGCCCGCAGATCAGGGTTTCGCCGGAGGAAGTCCAAGAGAACGTCGGAATCATCTGAAAACTTGCATGTGTCCCTATCATATGTGTGTGAGTGTGGTGCAAGGTTGGTATAGGTGATTGCATGTGTCCCCCTCGCATGCATGCGCTCTAACCTAGAAGCGAAAGGTTATGGACCTGTATAAGGGGGAATCTCCCCGTTACGGTGAAACCGGGCCGTATAGTGCCCCAACTTGTGAACCAACATGGTTTTACATCATCCTATGACCTAGTCAGACACAAAACAAGAGAGAGCTACGCCGGGTTACCCCTGTCAGAAGAATGTCTAGGGGGTAGACGATCCGAGGCCCGCAGATCATCAGGGTTTCGCCGGAGGAAGTCCATGAGAACGTCGGAATCATCTGAAAACTTGCATGTGTCCCTAGCATATGTGTGTGAGTTTGATGCAAGGTTGGTATAGGTGATTGCATGTGTCCCCCCTCACATGCATGCGCTCTAACCTAGAAGCAAAAGGTTATGGACCTGTATAAGGGGGAATCTCCCTGTTACGGTGAAACCGGGCCGTATAGTGCCCCAACTTGTGAACCAACATGGTTTTACATCATCGTATGACCTAGTCAGACACAAAACAAGAGAGAGCTACGCCGGGCTACCCCTGTTAGAAGAATGTCTAGGGGGTAGACGATCCGAGGCCCGCAGATCATCAGGGTTTCGCCGGAGGAAGTCCACGAGAACGTCGGAATCAGGGGGGTGCATGTATATAGTGATCAAGACCACAATAACCTATCATCATATGTGTGCTCTCATGATCCTATGAAATAATATCACGTAACATATATGTAATAAAAGCCTTGCTAATTAAAGAAAAGATAAAGGTGAAAAAAATTCTTTGCCGTGTGTAGAGGAGGAAACACACGGCAAAGTTTCTCTTTGCCGTGTAACTGACGGCGAGGGCACACGGCAAAGATTCTGCCGTCAGCCCTTGCCGGCGGGTGGCCCTGCGAGGCCACGGGGCCCACATCTTTGCCGTGAGGAAAACTTTGTCGTGTTTCTTTATTGACTTTGTCGTGATTCTTTTCTTTGCCGTGTGTTCTAGTCGGTCCATTGCCGTGTTTCTTTCTTTGCCGTGTTCTGTTTCTGCTGTTTGCCGTGCACCTGTCTTTTTCCGTGTTCTTGTTGGTTTACACACGGCAAAGATTCTCTTTGCCGTGTTCCGGGACTTTTAGCACACGGCAAAGGAGAGAGGCGACGGCAACGACATTTTTTCCCGTAGTGTCAGCTTTCAACTCTGCGCTCGAGTATATTGATTCAGACAACCTATCAGCTCAAGAAGTGGAAGAGGATTTAAAGAACTGGTGGATGAAACTTGGGATTGGCAAGTGCGTAAACTCAGTGACACGGACTATGCGATCGTGTTCCCTTCTAAAGAAATTAAAGTCTAAGGATGGCTATCCATGGGTGCGGTTTGCGCCTCCCGCACAACAAGCTCAGGCCTTGGTGATTGAAGCGACAGTGGACCCGCAAGACTCGGAGCTCTCTCAGAAGTCAGGATGTGACTCCACGGGGTGCCCACACCTCTTCGGCACGCGGACCGGCTTATGTATGGCACACGGCATATCGGTAGGTCGATATTGATCAACGAGCTCTCCTTGATCCATGCAGCTGACCCTGTCCGCATGTTGTTTGGGTGTCGTGCTCCCGTTCAGTTGGTGCCTTTCATCACGCTCTTCGTGAACTCCTAAGGCTTCTGGATCAGGGTGGAGGTAGAGGCCAACCAGGGGGTGCCGCTCCTTCTCCTCCCCCTCCGCCGCCACCCAAGCCACAAGACGACAATGACAACAACAAGGAAGACGATGACTCGGAGGAGGAAGAATGGGACAGCTGGCGCGGCCGCCATGGTTCCAAGGACAAGACCACTCCCACCCAAAAACCTTCCTCAGGCAGAGGCCACAAATTAACCTGTGGGGTCGGGAGGAGGGACCTCCCAGTCGCTCACAGGGAAGGAGATACCAAGATCCATGTTCAACCAATATGGCTCTAATCTTACTCCCGGGGGGATGTGTTCCCCGTGATTGCATGTATCCTCTCATCCCAGAACCACCTTCATCGGACCTGATCTCTAGTGACCACCCGTTGTCGCATAATACAACGCTCATCACTTCCTCCGATGGGCCGCTGGAGGTGTCTCAAGTGACCCCAATAAAAAAGGCTCCGACGTGGGAATCGTATGCGGAACAGATGCGGGCGAACAGAAGGAGGATCAAGAGCAATGCAGACCGCCCCGCCCGTGTGCGTAGCGCCTCTCCCTCTTCCCGAACGCTGCTGGAGATGGTGGCGTCCATGGAGGCCCGGCCCCTCTTCCCGAGTGGGGGTAATAATGTTGCATAAGAGGCCGGTGGTGTTGTCACTAGCGGTGGAGGTGGCTCATGGACCAAGATCCAAGGCTATCTCGGTGGAGACTCAGTGCAAGAGTGCTAGAGGCAAGGGACTGACGGACGAGCCGGTCCTAGACCAGGCGATTCGCCTCACTTCGGTCAAGAACTCAACACGTAAACATCTCTAAATTCGCTGTTCTTCAAGATTCTTCGCTTGAGCACCTTTTGGATGTTGTGCGTGATAGCTGTATTCTCTTTGCACACTCTTATGCCTCTCCGGTCGAATGTGTTACTCCTATCCAATCTAGAGAAATGGCCCAAGCGGAACTCGCATTGGCTAGGGACCGCATCGCAAAGGAACATGCCGCAGCTGAGGCTGAGGCTCTTCGATAGAAGTCTGAGGAGGTGGTTGTGCTGGGTGGAGACGGAGAACCAGTAGAGGATGGTGTCTCCTCCTCCACGCCAGTGGCTAATCCTGTGACAAAGCGGAAGATGAAATCCAAGGGCATGGCTCCACCAGGAAAAGGTCTGATCACCCGCCAAGCATGGGCGCAAGGCAGGGTGTCTTAATGTGGACCCTCTTATGGAATATCCAACGGCTTGGCCACCGTGGGAGGCGAACCCTCTTGAAAGATTACCTCCGCAAGCACAAGATCGACGTTGTTTGTCTCCCGGAAGCAATAAAATAGGAGTTTACGGATGCTGAGCTGCGCATCCTGGAAGTGGGTAACAAGTTCTACTGGTGTTGGCTCCCTGCCTCTAGGAATTCTGGGAGAATGCTCGTTGGTCTCCGGGATAGTGTATTCGACGTGGACCATGCGGAGCAAGGCCAGATTTTTCTCAGCATAGTGGTTCTGCATAGGGATGCTCATCGGACGATGGAGAACATGGCAGTTTATGGGCCCACAGACCACGGGCGGTCTGCGAGCTTCCTGGACGAGATCTCAGGGAAGATCTCTCGATGAAACCTTCCAATCATCCTTGGGGGGATTTTAACCCCATCATTGTGGCAGAAGACAAAAACAACTCAAATCTTAACTGAAACATGATGGACCTGTTTAATGCTCATATCGCTGGCTGGGGTCTGCGAGAGCTCGCTCGCACGGGGGACCCGTTTTACCTGGTCGAATCAGAAACTAAATCCGGTTTGCTGTGTCTTGGACAGAGTTTTCATTTCCCCAAAATTTGACTCCATCTTCCCTCTGTCCTCCGTTTTGGCTGAAACTAGCCTAAGCTCAGACCATACCCCCTTGATCTTCGACTCGGGGAGGACACCAGGGTCAAGTCGAATCGCTTCTTCTTTGAAACAGGGTGGTTCAAAGTTCAATGTTTTAAGGAGCTAGTGTTGACAAATTGGGTTTCGTTTGGGGGCCCTTCTAGGCACCACGGTGTGTTGGACCGGTGGCAGGCCTTCTCCACGAGCCTGCGCCAATTTCTTAGAGGCTGGAGAAGGAATCGGGGCAAGGAGGATCACTGCAGCAAGTGTGCGCTGCTTAGCCAGATCACCCAGCTAGACATGCAGGCTGATTTGTTGGGTTTTTACGAAGAGGGTTGGGCTCAGCGATACCACCTAGAAGAACAACTTCTCCTGATTTACCGCCAAGAGGAGGAGTACTGGAACCAGCGAGGAAGGGTTCGCTGGGAGCTTCAGGGTGACGCTAACACTGGTTATTTCCATGATGTGGCCAACGGGAGGCGACAGAAATGCCATATTGCCTCTCTGGTGGCAGCTGATGGGGTCATCTCGAAAAAGGAGGCTATCCAAGCTCACATCAACAGCTTCTACCACGATCTGCTTGGTTCCTCGGCCCCTAGATGATGTGGCCTGGCTCCTACCACGTGGCGTGTTGATGAGCATGTCTTGGCCGCGTAAAACCTGTCCATGATAGTTACTTTCACGGAGCAAGAGCTCGATCTGATTGTCAAGGATATGAAATCTGACACGGCTCCAGGCCCGGACGGTTTCCCGGTGCCTTTCTTCAAGTTCTTTTGGTCACAACTTAGACAAGGGGTCTTAAGCATTCTAAATGAGTTTGCTCTCGGCCATATCGATATATCCCGCCTTAACTTCGGCATTCTTTTGCTTATCCCTAAGTTACATGGGCGGAAGCGATCTCCCAATACCGCCCCATCTCCTTGATCAATGTGATCTTCAAAATCATTTCCAAGGCATATGCTTCGTGTCTCGATCCGGTGGCCAACAGAATTATCAGTCTGAATCAGACCCCCTTCATCAAGGGACGTTTCATTCTTGAAGGGTCGCTTTGATGGAAATCATCCATGAACTCAAGAAGAAGAGCCTAGGTGGGGTGCTTTTGAAATTAGATTTAGAAAAAGCCTACGACATGGTCAAATGGGACTTCCTTTTAGAGGTTCTCGGGCTAGAGGGTTTTGATGCCGGATATATCCACAAGATCTCCCAGCTCGTCTTGTGGGACCAGACGGCTATCTGCATTAATGGCGAGGTGGCTCCTTTCTTTCGTAATAATCGGTGGGTGCGTCAAAGGGATCCTCTCTCACCTCTGCTCTTTAACTTCATTGGGGAGTCCCTCTCGGCCATCTTGTCTGCAGCTAATAGGACATGCCACATTCAAGTAGTAGTTACTCACATGATTCCAGGGGGAATCTCGCACCTGTAGTATGTAAATGATACACTCATCATGATCCAACAAGATGATATGGAAATCGCCAAACTCAAGTTCCTGCTTATGTGTTTTGAGGACATATCAGACCTCAAAATTAACTACCACAAGAGTGAGGTCGTGGTTATGGGACAACCACTTGACGAACAACAACGCATTGCCAATTTTCTCAATTGCAAGTTGGGGTCTTTCCCATTCATTTACCTCGGACTGCCTATCTCTGATCGCAAGCTGACAGTAGAACAATGGTGAAGAACCGCTTAGTGGACACACGAGTGCCTACATCTGTTTCTGAAGAGGACTTGGAAAGGTAAGTAGGTGACTCCGCCGAGACTAGAGAAATGTACATAGCGGATACCAGGTTCTAGAAAACAAACGGTTCCTGGTAAGGAAACTGGGAGCCAAAATTGAACCCTGGCTCAGTCGGTTCCTCTCCTCGGGAGGGAGGCTTGTACTGACCAACTCCAGCCTAGATAGCCTGCCCTTGTTTGCGATGGGGTTGTTTCTCCTACAGGATGGCATTCACGAGAAGTTCGAATCGACCAGATCAAAATTCTTTTGGGAAGGGACGGGCCCAAAGCGTAAATATCACTTGGTGAACGGGCCAGCAGTTTGTCATCCCAAGGACCAAGGGGGGCTTGGCCTGATCAATACCAAGAAAATAAATATTGCGCTGCTTTTAAAGTGGATCTGGAAATTGTATCAAGGGTACGACTCAATCTTGGCGACTATTATCCGAGCCAAATATGGTGACACTAGTAACATTTTCGCGGGCTTCGGACAGGGAGGGTCGTAGTTCTGGAAAAGCCTTCACAAAGTCAAACACCACTTTAAGGCAGGGGCCAAACACCAGGTGGTTGACGGGGCTCGTACGCTGTTCTCGCTTGTGGTGGGTGGGGGAGAGACCCATTTGTGAGCTCTTCCCTGGACTGTTTGTCATATGCGTCAACCCTCCGGCTTTAGTGGAAGAAGTCTGCCTGCGTGCAGTTATCAACCTTCGCTTTTGCCGGGCTCTGGATCATCAGGGTGCAGCGTCCTGGCTAGCATTGGTCGAGGAGCTCGAGGCAGTAACCCTCTGTCCTGGGCAAGATAAGATCTGTTTGCACCCTGAGCTTTCCGGGGAGTACTTGGTGAAATCCATGTACAGCTTTCTGACACAAGTGGTGTCGGTGGCTCACTTCAACAATATCTGGGCTGCTAGGATTTCCTCTTAAAAACAAGATCTTCTCGTGGCAGCTAGCCCTTGACCGCCTCCCCTCGAGCCAACTGATCGCCTCCAGACACGGCCCTTCCAACGGCCCACATCTTCTCCACGTGCTCAATGGCAAAGTTTGCCTTGAGGGCTCTCTGCTAGATTCTCGGTTGCAATTGGCGTCCCACTTGTTTTGCCCACCTTTTCTCTATTCTCTTGGGTTTTTCTAAGCAACTGTGGCGTCTGCTTTGGATTTTCTTTGTGGCTCAATCCTGGACACTTTGGCTAACTCGCAACAAGCTAGCTATTGAATCGAATCGAAGGTGCTTCGACACCCGGCTGACTTACTCTATAAAATGGTTATTTGCTTACTAATGTGGAAGCTCACTGCTAAGGCGAAGGACAATGAGGGGTTCGTATGGATGGCAAACGAACTAAGGCTCTTCTACCTCAAGATGACGCCAGCAAGCATTGAAGCCTAGTCCGTTGTGTCCCGGTCCGCTTTCGACGTGTTTGGAGGAGGCCGACCCTGTAGCTAGTTTGTTTCAGACCCTTTATTTCGGCTAAGCTATAGGCATGTACCTTGGTGAATCTTGTGACCGTTGGTTTTATTAATTGAAAACTGGGCATTTAATGTCTTTTATCTATAAAAAAGGGTGTTTCTAAGACATAGCTGACCAAGCGAAAAAATGAATGGTAGACAATAATCTATTATTATTGAAAACAACCACAACTAATAATCTGTATTTAGATAAATATATAAATAGCAACAAGTTATTTTCGTGTCAAAAAAAGAAAAAAGAACGCATCCAATCACATGTTTTCATCACCGATCGGTAGAATAACTAGTTTTTTTAGGGTAAGTAGAACAACTAGCTAAACAAGAAAACAGCCGTGTATACAATTATTGACAGAGCAAACAGCAGCTCACCACCGGACAACAAAAAAAAATAGAAAAGGCCCACGCATGGACAGAGGCACAGAGCAAATAGCAGCGGATCGACCGGTGGACAAACAACCACTGTGTGGCAAAACAAGGACGAGAAAACGGCCCGGTCGGCTCAATCTAGGACAAAACAACAAAAATCACACCAATCTTCAAGCAAAACAAACGGACCGTCATAGAGCTAGCTGTGACATAAGCTGTGACTTAGCAATTCCGATAAAAAAATTAGCACGTGCAGCATTGAACATCTGGTGGTTACCCGATGAAACAGCCCACGGACCTCAAGAACACACATGGCTCAATTCAAACAACCACCACCACATCAAAAAAAGACGGTGCCTAATAATAGAGATGACAAAGAAGAGAAACAGAATTAAGAGATCTCCAAAAGTAAAGAGCGTCGGCTCACGGCTACCCTCCGTCTCGTTGCCCTGCTACCCCGGGCTCGCCTCTAGACGACGGTCGTCGCGACGACGACGAAGGCGAGATAGACATGCCTAACATTAATTAGCTAGGAGAGCTACACAATCATCAGGCGGAGGAGGCATCGATGGGGCGGTACGACGGCAGGAAGGAGGCGGCGGACACGCAGCTGGGTTACCCGCTGGTGGCGGTGTGCATCGACAAGGACAAGAACAGCCAGAACGCGCTCAAGTGGGCCATCGAAACCATCATCGGGAAGGGCCAGACCATCGTCCTCCTCCACGTCAACACCAAGGGCGTCTCCGGCGGCGTGGAGGACGGCACCGGCTTCAAGCAGCCCACCGACCCGCACCTCAAGGAGCTCTTCCTCCCGTTCCGATGCTTCTGCACGCGCAAGGACATCCAATGCAAGGCCGTGGTGCTCGACGACCACGACGTCGCCAAGTCCATCATCGAGTTCACCGCCCACGGCGCCATCGAGAAGCTCGTCGTCGGAGCATGCTCGCGCGGCGGCTTCGTCCGGTTCAAGGCCGACATCCCGACCACCATCTGCAAGGGCGCCCCGGACTTCTGCACCGTGTACGTGATCAACAAGAGCAACAAGGTCTCGTCGCAGCGCAACTCCATCCGCCAGGCGCCGCGCGTGTCCCCGCTCCGGTCGCAGATCCAGAACCTCAGTAACGCCGCGGCCGCCAAGCCGCCAGAGCCGGCGCTGCCGGTGCCGTCCAACTCCAACCAGAGGTGGTCGACGACGTCGAAGGGCAGCGAGCACGGGGAGACGCCGAGGATGGACAGCCACATCCGCTCGCCGTTCACGCGCGGGTCCATGGCGCCCACGAGGAGGTCGTACGCCGACCTGAGTCACATGCCCATGCCGGAGTCGGCGGACATCTCCTTCGTCAGCACGGGGCGCCGAAGCACGGCAGACTCGGCGGACATCTCCTTCATCAGCAGCAACGGCGGCGGCGGCGGTCGCCGCAGCATCGACCATTACCAGCAGTCGGCGCCGCGGATGTCCAACGGTTCGTCCATCGACTGCTACGACCACAGCTTCGAAATGAGGACGCCCAGCAAGTGGGGCGACTCCTTCCCTGGCGGCGGTGCCAGCGACTTGCTGTCCTTCTCGCAGACCAGCACATCCTCCTTCTCCTCCACCGGCATGGACGACGTGGAGTCCGAGATGAAGCGGCTGCGGCTGGAGCTGAAGCAGACCATGGACATGTACAGCACCGCCTGCAAGGAGGCGTTGAACGCGAAGCAGAAGGCCACGGAGCTGCAGCGGTGGAAGGCGGAGGAGGAGCAGAAGAGGCAGGACACCCATATCACGGAGGAGTCGGCGATGCAGATGATCGAGCGGGAGAAGGCCAAGGCGAAGGCGGCCATCGAGGCGGCCGAGGCGTCGCAGCGGATCGCCGAGATGGAGGTCCAGAAGCGCATCAACGCAGAGAAGAAATTGCTCAAGGAAGCCGAGGAGCGCAAGCACCGCGGCAATGGCGGGGACGGCGAGATCCGGTACCGCCGGTACAGCATCGACGAGATCGAGCACGCGACCGGGAACTTCGACGACGCCCGCAAGATCGGAGAGGGGGGCTACGGCCCTGTGTACCGAGGCCACCTCGACCACACGCAGGTCGCCATCAAGGTGCTCCGGCCCGACGCCGCGCAGGGCAGGTCGCGGTTCCAGCAGGAGGTGGAGGTGTTGAGCTGCATCCGGCACCCGAACATGGTGCTGCTCCTGGGCGTGTGCCCGGAGTACGGGTGCCTCGTGTACGAGTACATGGCGAACGGCAGCCTGGACGACTGCCTCTTCCGTCGCGGCGGCGCGACCGGCGGGCCGGTCATCCCGTGGCAGCACCTGTTCCGCATCTGTGGCGTCTGCTTTGGATTTTCTTTGTACTCGCAACAAGCTAGCTATTGAATCGAAGGTGCTTCGACACCCGGCTGACTTACTCTATAAAATGGTTATTTGCTTACTAATGTGGAAGCTCACTGCTAAGGCGAAGGACAATGAGGGGTTCGTATGGATGGCAAACGAACTAAGGCAATTCCCCCCGTAGGAGGTGCCCCCGGCACCATCTCTACTCTCCAATTGTTGGAGATTCGTGCTATACGTTTTACAAAATAACCCTCCCATCTCATCTCTCAGACCTGCTGCAGTTTTTCTCTTTAACCCCTAACGTTTTCGGATATTATAAAAAGTTCACTTGTTTGTCTCCTTACAATCGATAGTCTTCTACACGTTCCTGTTTCTTTTTCTCCTTATTTTTTCTCGTACAATTTTAGGAATATTCAACAATTTTTTATGTACATTTTTAATTTTGAAAATAAAACATGCATAATTTATTTTTTCAACAATCTCTTTTGATAATTTTTATTTTTCTACTTTTTATTTAATAATATTTAGACACTCTTACTTTGTTTCATCCTAGATTCCGAAGTTTCATACAAGATTCACACGTTTTATAAACTTGTTTCTGCCAAAAGATATTCATATAATTTTTTCACAAAATACATGCATAATGTTTGTTTCTTTTACACCTCATTATTTCACAGAATACATATTTCGTTGCTATATAAAACCCTACACATGTTATACCGAGAACATGTTTCTTTAAACAATCTGCATAATGTCTGTTTCTTTTTCACCTTATTTTTTTTTAAAAATTTCAGGAATATTCAACTTTTTATGTACATTTTTTATTCCAAAAATGAAACATGTATAATTTGTTTTTTTACAATCTCATTTAATAATTTTTATTCTTATACTTTTTATTTAACAATATTTAGACACTCTTACTTTGTTTCTTCCTAGATTCAGAAGTTTTATACAAGATTCACATGTTTTACAAACTTGTGTCTGCCAAGTACAGAACTTGTACACTAATTTTTTTAAAGATTTATAAATATTAATATATATTTATTAGTCACTAAACATTCCATATTCATAAATTTAATCAAAAAAAATTCTACACACACGTTTCTTTTTCTTTTTCACCTCATTTTTCTCTTAAAATTTTAGGAATATTCAACAATGTTTTTATGTACATTTTTTATTCTAAAAATGAAACATGCACAATTTGTTTTTTGAACAATCTTATTTGATAAATTTTATTCTTGTACTTTTTATTCAACAATATTTAGACACTCTTACTTTGTTCCATCATAGATTCAGAAGTTTTATACAAGATTCACATGTTTTACAAACTTGTTTCTGCCAAGTACAGAACTTGTACACTAAATATTTTAAAGATTTATAAATATTAATATATATTTATTATTCACTAAATATTCTATATTCATAAATTTTATGAAAAAATTCTACACACACGTTTCTTTTTCTATTTCACCTCATTTTTTCTCTTATAATTTCAGGAATATTCAACAATGTTTTTTATGGACATTTTTTATTCTAAAAATGAAACATGCATAATTTTTTATGGATATTTATACAGTGTAGATCATACATATAAAATCCAAAAAACATTAAAGATCCATACAAGTTTTAGTAGATTATTACACACATGATTTAGTCTAGCTACAAGCAAGATCAAACATCAGTTTCATACATGTGTCACCTGTCAAGATAAAACAAGTAGTCTCACGACCTTAATCTGATATTAAAAATCATTCAAGAAATCATACAAGTTTCATCCATGAACAGAATCTGGAAAGAGGAAATACATGTTTCATCCATGAACTAGATATGGTTATTTTTCATACATGTTTCCAACATCACTTTTTAAAAGATTCATCCAAACAAGAAACTCAAATCAAGATCCAAGCACGAATGAAAAGAAAGGATCCAAACATGAACAAAATCCATACAAGATCCGTGTCAAAAACTTGATAATACATTATACCATGAATTTAATCAAGATTCAATAAAGGAAAAGTAGGGGCCCCATATCCACGAATTTAAACAAAATCTGTACAAGATTCAATCAAGATTCAACCACGAATTCAATCCAAACAAAATATTCAACCACGAACTGGATCCAAGCATGAAGAAAAACCAAAAGGAAAAAACCACAAACTGGATCCAACCACAAACTGGCCGCGTGGGATGGGGGTTGGTGTGGGCCGGTGGGGTGGTCATTCTCTTCCCTGGACTGCGGGTGAAATACCAAAAAACAGGAGGGCTTAAATATAAACATACGACAGACGATTGACTGCATTGACTTCGCACGAATCTCCAACAAATCTGTGGCACAGATGGTGCCGGGGGCCCAACTTACATGTGGAAAATCCTCTCTTGTTGTGTACCGGTCCGCTTTCGACGTGTTTGGAGGAGGCCGACCCTGTAGCTAGTTTGTTTCAGACCCTTTGTTTCGGCTAAGCTGTAGGCATGTACCTTGGTGAATCTTGTGACCGTTGGTTTTATTAATTGAAAACTGGGCATTTAATGTTTTTGATACTACGAAATTCATTCTAGTTATCATCAAATCTCACGTACTCTCCATGATGTCGTGTATATGATCCGTTCAATACATAATCATCATGGTCGTACATAGCCATGCCTTTGATTGGAGATTCAGATTCGAAATAAAAAACGTCAATGGGTATATCCTGATAGAAAAAATGAAAAACAAAAATTAAATTCACAAAAAAGTTCTTATAATTAAAAGTTTAAATTGAAAACACATGTATAAAAAAACTAACCAAGTGGTATTGATCATCATCGTCAATCCTATGAACATAGAATTTTGGGCTATCGACATTATAGTTCTCTGATTGCTTAAGCTATTGTATACCTTGAATAGTCCCATTCATTTTTTGTTGGTTGACATCAATTATATCTATAAAAAATGCCTTCTTGACTACATATTCCAGGTTTTAGGTCAATGCTTAACATTCTATTAAAAATAATGTTAATACAATATTTAAAATACTCAAATATAATAATATGTCAAAATTGCAAAATAAAAAACATACCAGGATATGCTGTTAAAAAATTTGTCATCACCATTATGAGATATAACGTGTACACCAAACAAATTTTCTTCTTCATGGAATGAAAAAGTGATGACATCTTGTAGCTCAACATCAAAAGATTCAACCAGAAATACCCAATATGGTCCACACATAAAAATGTTGTTACCATATACACTTACAAAAAATATGGTGGGTACTCTCAAATTCTATTTCACCCCAAAAACCGTGTCATAGTTCAACCTTAGCATTCAACTATTTTTTAGGACATAACATGTCCAATGTTGCATTGAAATAGCAAGGTGCATTATGTCCAAAACAAAATTCAAATGAATAATAAAATAAAAATCTTCTATTTAGAACAACAAATATATAACAAAAATCATTAAAATATATACTTACAACTCCAATATCAAAATTTCATTCTGTCATCTTCACAAAAATTTGTAGACCGCTTTGCATAGAACAGCGACAAATGTTGGAAAGTTGTGAGAATACTATGCAAGGTTCACCATCCATGATTTGTATATTCTAGAAGAACAGTAAAAACAAAAATCAAAAATATTTTGAAAAGTCTCTCACTAAATCAAAACAAAACAAAACAAAACAAAAAGAAATAATAATTCCAGAATTATGACAATACTTGGAAAAAATTTTAACAATTTCTCAAAAAAGTTGTCACAACTTGATATTATAAAATAAATTTCCTTTGCTTGTAATTTTTCTAAAGAGCATGAATATCAGAAACAGTACCACGGGCTTCTTATTTATATCTCGCAACTTAGGCAAACGAAAGATGGAGAATAAGAGTCCTAACTTAGACAATCTAATACTCCCTCCGACACATATTAGTTGACTCGGATTTATCTAGATACGACACTAAAACTTGACTAGATACATTCATATCTATATGAATCTAAATCAATTAATATGAGTCAGAGTGAGTAATAGAAAATAAACAATGCAATCCCGCACAACCATACATTCAGACCAAACAAAAAAATGAATGGTAGACAATAATCTATTATTATTGAAAACAACCACAACTAATAATCTATATTTAGATAAATATATAAATAGCAACAAGTTATTTTCGTGTCAAAAAAAGAAAAAAGAACGCATCCAATCACATGTTTTCATCACCGATCGGTAGAATAACTAGTTTTTTTTAGGGTAAGTAGAACAACTAGCTAAACAAGAAAACAGCCGTGTATACAATTATTGACAGAGCAAACAGCAGCTCACCACCGGACAACAAAAAATAATAGAAAAGGCCCACGCATGGACAGAGGCACAGAGCAAATAGCAGCGGATCGACCGGTGGACAAACAACCACTGTGTGGCAAAACAAGGACGAGAAAACGGCCCGGTCGGCTCAATCTAGGACAAAACAACAAAAATCACACCAATCTTCAAGCAAAACAAATGGACCGTCGTAGAGCTAGCTGTGACATAAGCTGTGACTTAGCAATTCCGATAAAAAAATTAGCACGTGCAGCATTGAACATCTGGTGGTTACCCGATCAAACAGCCCACGGACCTCAAGAACACGCATGGCTCAATTCAAACAACCACCGCCACATCAAAAAAAGACGGTGCCTAATAATAGAGATGACAAAGAAGAGAAACAGAATTAAGAGATCTCCAAAAGTAAAGAGCCTCGGCTCACGGCTACCCTCCGTCTCGTTGCCCTGCTACCCCGGGCTCGCCTCTAGACGACGGTCGTCGCGACGACGACGACGAAGGCGAGATAGACATGCCTAACATTAACTAGCTAGGAGAGCTACACAATCATCAGGCGGAGGAGGCATCGATGGGGCGGTACGACGGCGGGAAGGAGGCGGCGGACACGCAGCTGGGTTACCCGCTGGTGGCGGTGTGCATCGACAAGGACAAGAACAGCCAGAACGCGCTCAAGTGGGCCATCGAAACCATCATCGGGAAGGGCCAGACCATCGTCCTCCTCCACGTCAACACCAAGGGCGTCTCCGGCGGCGTGGAGGACGGCGCCGGCTTCAAGCAGCCCACCGACCCGCACCTCAAGGAGCTCTTCCTCCCGTTCCGATGCTTCTGCACGCGCAAGGACATCCAATGCAAGGACGTGGTGCTCGACGACCACGACGTCGCCAAGTCCATCATCGAGTTCACCGCCCACGGCGCCATCGAGAAGCTCGTCGTCGGAGCATGCTCGCGCGGCGGCTTCGTCCGGTTCAAGGCCGACATCCCGACCACCATCTGCAAGGGCGCCCCGGACTTCTGCACCGTGTACGTGATCAACAAGGGCAACAAGGTCTCGTCGCAGCGCAACTCCATCCGCCAGGCGCCGCGCGTGTCCCCGCTCCGGGCGCAGATCCAGAACCTCAGTAACGCCGCGGCCGCCAAGCCGCCGGAGCCGGCGCTGCCGGTGCCGTCCAACTCCAACCAGAGGTGGTCGACGTCGTCGAAGGGCAGCGAGCACGGGGAGACGCCGAGGATGGACAGCCACATCCGCTCGCCGTTCACGCGCGGGTCCATGGCGCCCACGAGGAGGTCGTACGCCGACCTGAGTCACATGCCCATGCCGGAGTCGGCGGACATCTCCTTCGTCAGCACGGGGCGCCGAAGCACGGCGGACTCGGCGGACATCTCCTTCATCAGCAGCAACGGCGGCGGCGGCGGTCGCCGCAGCATCGACCATTACCAGCAGTCGGCGCCGCGGATGTCCAACGGTTCGTCCATCGACTGCTACGACCACAGCTTCGAAATGAGGACGCCCAGCAAGTGGGGCGACTCCTTCCCTGGCGGCGGCGCCAGCGACTTGCTGTCCTTCTCGCAGACCAGCACCTCCTCCTTCTCCTCCACCGGCATGGACGACGTGGAGTCCGAGATGAAGCGGCTGCGGCTGGAGCTGAAGCAGACCATGGACATGTACAGCACCGCCTGCAAGGAGGCGCTGAACGCGAAGCAGAAGGCCACGGAGCTACAGCGGTGGAAGGCGGAGGAGGAGCAGAAGAGGCAGGACACCCATATCACGGAGGAGTCGGCGATGCAGATGATCGAGCGGGAGAAGGCCAAGGCGAAGGCGGCCATCGAGGCGGCCGAGGCTTCGCAGCGGATCGCCGAGATGGAGGTGCAGAAGCGCATCAGCGCAGAGAAGAAATTGCTCAAGGAAGCCGAGGAGCGCAAGCACCGCGGCAATGGCGGGGGCGGCGAGATCCGGTACCGCCGGTACAGCATCGAGGAGATCGAGCACGCGACGGGGAACTTCGACGACGCCCGCAAGATCGGAGAGGGGGGCTACGGCCCCGTGTACCGAGGCCACCTCGACCATACGCAGGTCGCCATCAAGGTGCTCCGGCCCGACGCCGCGCAGGGCAGGTCGCAGTTCCAGCAGGAGGTGGAGGTGCTGAGCTGCATCCGGCACCCGAACATGGTGCTGCTCCTGGGCGCGTGCCCGGAGTATGGGTGCCTCGTGTACGAGTACATGGCGAACGGCAGCCTGGACGACTGCCTCTTCCGTCGCGGCGGCGCGACCGGCGGGCCGGTCATCCCGTGGCAGCACCGGTTCCGCATCTGCGCGGAGATCGCCACGGGCCTTCTCTTCCTCCACCAGAAGAAACCGGAGCCCCTGGTGCACCGTGACCTGAAGCCCGGGAACATCCTGCTTGACCGGAACTACGTGAGCAAGATCAGCGACGTCGGGCTGGCGCGGCTCGTGCCGCCGAACATGGCGGACAGCGTGACGCAGTACCGGATGACGTCGACGGCGGGGACGTTCTGCTACATCGACCCGGAGTACCAGCAGACGGGGATGCTGGGCACCAAGTCGGACGTGTACTCGCTGGGGGTGATGCTGCTGCAGATCATCACGGCGAAGCCGCCCATGGGGCTGTCGCACCACGTCGGCCGCGCGATGGAGCGGGGCTCGCTGGCAGACCTGCTCGACCCGGCCGTGACGGACTGGCCGGTGGAGGAGGCGCAGTGCCTCGCGGAGATAGCGATCCGGTGCTGCGAGCTCCGGCGCAAGGACCGGCCCGACCTCGGCAGCGTCGTGCTCCCGGAGCTCAACCGCCTGCGCGCGCTCGGCGAGGACAACATGGAGTTCTGCGGCGGCGCCATCCGGGGAGGCGGCGGCGGAGGCATGTACAGCTCGGCGTTCCACACCAACGTCACCATGTCACGCGCCGCCGTAAGATTTCATCTCCCCGGCACAACTTCTCAGCGAATTTAATTTGACTGCAGCCACCACAGTAATTTGCTGCAAAATTTGCAGGAAGTGACCAACGATTCATACCCGATGAGATCCGTATTCAGCTCAAGACCGAGCGAATCACCCATGCCTCCAAGACGATGAACTGGCCGCGTTCTTGTCATTGTGTTGGAACTTCTTGCAGCTTCAGGTGCAGCAGGGTGGGGGCACGGGATCGGAATTACAACCATTTTTTGTGCTGCATTCCATTCTGATTTCTAATGGTTTATTTGTAGCCGCCTAGCAATGAGGGTTGGGGGGAGCTTGAGGTGGGATTTGAACACTAACTAGAAAATGATTTGTCCAAATTCTCCATGTACAAGCTATTGCTAATACAGAACCATGTGGCTACTATGTCATTGATGTGTGCCCGCGGTTGTAATTTGTAAATCTATACGTTTTTTAAGTACAATGGGGAAGGTTGAGTGATATGCAAAGTGACTCGTATATATGTTTGTAGTCTGCATCAATTAATAAACGCAATTATCTTTTACCAAAGTTCAATATTCAAAATGTTACAACTTTAAGATCACAAGGAGTAAATGAATTTTTCTTATAAAGTGAATATATTAATATAAGAAGATACCACTTAACCCAGACTCCCTACCAATGTAATATCGACAACTAGTCAAAGACGTTATGAATGCACACAACCAAAATACATAAAAACAAAAGGAAAGAAAAAACAACCTCCAAGTGATCAACCACACTACGGGAAAAAATGTCGCTGCCATGTGCCAAATGGACCGGAACACGGCAAAGTCTGTTTTTGTCGTGTGTAACCCAGAAAATACACGGCAAAGTACGTGAACACGGCAAATTTCTGAAAAAAAAGGAACACGGCAAATTTTTGAAAAAAGGAACACGGCAAAGACCCACAAAGGAACACGACAAAAAAAATACACTCGACAAAGTCGACAACGGCACATGGCATATGTATCGTCACGACAACGAGGTGGGACCCGCGACCCCACAGGTCCACTTGACGGGAGGAGCTAACGGCTGCAGACGATGGTCTCTTTGCCGTGTGCCCTCGCCGGGCTTTGACGTGTGTATTCTGCAGTATACACGACAAAGGGTCTTTGTCATGTGTCTGCAATACACACGGCAAAGTCTTTTTTTTTCTTTTTTTTCCCTTCTATCACATTACTCTTTGGAAAATTAATAAAAATCATTCTAATTCAAAAAAATACAAATAATATATAAAAATTTGCAGAAAAATAAGATCTATTTATCTACACTCAAATATTAGATATTTATATTGAATAAGAATCTTCTTGCTCGTCGTTTTGACCATAGTTTAAAACATGCATAAAAAATAAAAAATAATCAAAACAATGTGAAATCTTCGCGTAGTGTCATATTATGTGACGTAGTTGGTAGAAAAATATCAAACTTGGTATATTGATTATGTCTCAAAAATACCTTCACAAAATGATCTATCTCATTCGAGGTTTCCTAGCTTTCGGGTCAAATGACCAATGTTATGGTTAGAATCAAGGAATAGTTTGTGATAATGTATCAATATTGTGCATACATGTGCATCATGGGATGGCGAACAATGTCTCAAGAGAGGGATTTTAAACCTTTGCGTCCACTCTAGGTGAAAAAGACAAAAGTCTGCCGAATCGGCGAGAAGTGGATCATATATGAACTACAGGTACATGATCTGATGCTCATGATTTTTTACAAAAATGATTTTTAGGTTCATAATATGCCATTTCATGAGGGATCCAATACAAGTTTAGTGAGGCTCAACCTCGAGCTAAGAATCTTCTTATCTGTCGTTCGACAAAGTTTGACAATAGTTTAAAATGGGGATAAAAAATTCAAAAATGATCAAAACAATGCGAGACCTTCACGTAGTGTCGTATTATGTGACATAGTTGGAATTAAAAATATCAAAATTGGTACATTGATCATGTCTCAAAAATACCTTCACAAAATGATCTATCTCATTCGAGGTTTTCTGGCTTTCATGTCAAATGGCCAATGTTATGGCTAGAATCAAGGCATAGTTTGTGATAATGTGCCAATATTGTGCATCTACGTGCATCATTGGATGGCGAACAATATTGCAGGAGGAAGTTTTCCTTTTTGTCGCACCAAAAATCCATTTTCCATTTTCCGAGCGCAAAAACGCGGGGTTTGTGAAGCAAACACCCAATGGCTAATTCAAAATGCAACCACCTCATTTTTCAAAAATACTAGACCACCTTACATGGACAATGTCTCAACAGGGGATATTAAACCTTTGCGTCCACCCTAGATAAAAAAGACAAATTCCTGCTGAATCAGCGGGAAGTGGATCAAATATGAACTACAGATACATGATCTGATTCTCATGATTTTTTAGAAAAATCATTTTTAGGTTCATAATATGCTATTTCATCAGGGTTCTAATACAAGTTTAGTGAGGCTCAGACTCGATCTAAGAATCTTCTTGTTCGTCGTTCGACAAAGTTTGACGATAGTTTAAAACATGCATAAAAAATCAAAAATGATCAAAACAATACGAAACCTTCGCGTGGTTTTATATTATGTGACATATCTAGAACAAAAAATATCAAACTTGGTATATTTATCATATCTCGAAAATACCTTCATAAAATGACCTCTCATTCGAGGTTTCCTGGCTTTCGGATCAAATGACCAATATTATGGCTAGAATCAAGGCATAGTTTGTGATAATGTACCAATAATATGCATGAATGTGCATCATGGGATGGAAAACAATATTGCAGAAGGAAGTTTTCCTTTTTGTCGCACCAAAAAGCCTCCGTCGACTTAAAAGGATATGTTTGCCAACCTACGCAAGTACACATGCAACTCAACGCAATGAAGTGCATCTTTGGCATGCCAACTAGCAAACTACTAGGCTTCATTGTCTCGGAGGAAGGCGTTGAGGTGAACCCTAACAATATTGAAGTGATCGTCAATATAAAGAAATCGTGTTTATTTAGAGACATACAACGAATTTTATGCGACCAGCTGGCTGTGGTGCAGCGGTGATTCGGTTCGTACCCTAACTCAATGAGAAGGTCTTTCCCTTGTACTTTTCACTGAAGAAGGTGGACAAGTTCATCTAGAATGTGGAGGCAAATATGGATTTCGAAGCTCTGAAGAAGATGCCGACGACAACTCTAGATCCTTGCAATACCTCTCCTAAGAGAGCACATGTTGCTCTATATTGCAGCTGAAAGTTCAATGGACGTCGCCTAGAGGAGGGTGAATAGGATTTTAAAATTATTACGGTTAAGGCTCTAATAAATGCAGAATAAGAACTAATGTTTAATTTATTGAGCACAAAACCTAACCACTAGGTTCACATAAGTGCATCAACAACCTATGCTGACCAATACAAGCACCAAGGTGATAGCAAGATGAGATACTTCAAGCATGAAGTCTATCACAATGTAAAATTCATAAGTAAAGGGCTCGGTTGAGAGATAACTGATGATGTAGAGACAAAGATTTTTATCTTGAAGTTCACCTCCAAAGAAGTTATGTCTCCGTTGGAGAGGTGCGATGGCGCAATGCTCTTTGAACACCACAAGTGGCTCACCTTGAGGTGTGGTGACTCGAAGCTCACCCAACACCACACAAGACCTCACCGGACGCAACTCATCGATGCCACAACAGGCTCACCCTATTCTCCCATGAGCTCGCCACAAAGGCCTACTCACGATTCACTAAGGGACACTTGAGGACGGTCACCAAACTCATATAAGGATGGGGCTATCTCCACAACTTAATTGAGGCTCCCAACAACAAATCCACAAAAGGCTACAAAGCCAAAAAAGGCCACAAGGACACAAGCTTGAGGCCACTCCATAATAGAGGCCTAAAGAAATCAACACACCAACTACACAACCATCTAGGGTTCCAAGAACCCAAGAGTAACAAGCCCACAAGATTGTACTCGTCAAATCTCCATCGAGAACTCAAACATATGCAAAAAATGCAAGGGCAAGTCATTCACTCCCAAATTTCAACAAAGATACAAAAGATATCGGAGAAATAAGGGAGGGAGAACACAAGAGGAGAACACCAAACTCTCCAAGATCTAGATCCCAAGGATTCCTTCACAAATAAGGGATTTGGTTTGGGGGGATTGTAGATCTAGATCTCCTCTCTCAAATCCCTCAAAAAGATGCAAGAATCATAGGGGTAAAGGGAGAGGTCAATCTCTTCAAGGTCAACAATGGAGGAGAGAAAGCCAAGAACCAAAAAGATCTAGGTCCACGAAGGGGAAGGGGAGCCCCTTTTAAAGGGCTCCCAGATCTGCCAATTAAGATCAGATTCGTGCATGGCCGGTAGTACCGCTGGGTGGGCGATACTATCGCTGGCACCCTTTCAATGGTCAAAAACCTGGGAGACGAAAGACAGAAAAATGAGCCAGGCCGATACTACCGCCGGTTCACAGATACTACCACCCCAAATTCTGATCAAAGTTCCGATAAAATAGCACTCACAAAATAGAGAGGTTACTGAACTGAAATCACGATGAGAGGAAGTAGGCCCGGTACTTCAGCCAGTACTACCGGCGGCAATTCTGCCCGAGCGGTACTTCCGGCGCCTGGCCGGTACTTCTGCCCATGGACGTTGCTACCACCTATACTTCCAATCGTAGTTCCGGAAAATAGAATTCACAAAACAGAGAGGTAACTGAACCGCAACTAGGATGAGCGGACATGGTTTCGGAACTTACACCGGTACTAATGTCGACAAGAATGCCCTAGCGGTACTACCGGTTGCTTACCGGAACTACCGGTCAGAAAAAACTTTAGAACTAAAACTGTCATAACTTTCGCATCCGAACTCCAATTGAGATGAAACCAATTTTTTTGGAAATATTGGGTATCATCTAGGGAGAAAATACCATGAATATATATGCGAGATATCTCCCAAGGAGTAGAGACGAAAAACTCACAAGGTCAAAAACCATAATAAGATATGCAAGGTAAATCCTTATTTGATGAAGTAAAGCTTGTTGTGATGATAACCACAATCTCTAGATCCTCTCATGGACAAGATCCAAATAACAACCAAGAAATATGATGCTATGTATTCAAAGGTTTGAGCTCTCTTCAAAAGATGCGATCGAGTCACCCACTTAACAACACGAGACTGGCAAAAGAGAAACCCTATCAAGACCATACCTTTGCCTTGAGCAATCCACTTGAGCTTGATGTAGACCGTATTGTCCTTCTCAAGATAGAACACCTTTCTTGATTTCTCTTGATCGCTCTTGATTGATGAAAATACTTGCAAATTGCTCCACCATACTCCATGGGAAAACCTCTTATTTGAACTTGACTTTATCACTCCATGAACACCGAGGATGGGAAGTTTCAAGCATGAGATCTTCTAGAGATGGCGCATATTGAGCTTGCCCTTCTTCATTCCTTATTGAGGTTGATCCATCTCGATGCAACTCTTGCACTTGTCTTGATCAACCTTTAAACATATCTATCTTTCAACTTCGATACCAACACATGGCCCAAGCGATGCCAATGTACAAACCTACAAGTGAAACTAAATTTATGCATTAGTCCATAGATATGGTCTTTAATTTCCAAAACCACACATGGGGGGCATATATTGTTGGAGATATGCCCAGGAGGCAATAATAAAGTGGTTATTATCATATCTTCATACTTATGATAAATCTTTACATACCATGCTATAATTGTATTAACCGGAAACATTAATACTTGTGTGATTTGTAAACATAAAAGAGTCCCTAGTAAAGCCTCTTGTTAAACTAGCTTGTTGGTTAATATATGATCATGGTTTCCTGATCATGAACATAGAGATGTTATTAACAACAGGGTCATATCATTAGGAGAATGATGTGATGGACATACTCCTATAGTTAAGCGTAGCATAAAGATCAAGTCATTTAATATAGTTCATTTGCTATAAGCTTTCTGATACATAGTAACCTAATTACTTCGACCATGAGATCATGCATATCACCTTTACCGGAAGGATGCTTTGATGACATCAAACACCACACCGTAACAGGGTGGCTATAAAGGTGGCATTGAGTGTTCAGAAAGTATTGGTTAAGACACATGGATCAAGAGTGGGATTTGTCCATCCATATGACGGATAGATATATACTCTGGGCCCTCTCGGTGGAATGTAATCCATTTAGATTGCAAGCATGTGACTGGCTCACAAGGGATCACATACCACGGGAACAAGAAAAGAGTACTTATCAGTAACGAGGTTGAACTAGGTATGCAGAGATACCGACGATCATAACCTCGGATAAGTAAACTATCGTGAGACAAAGGGAAATTGGTATCGTATGTAAGTGGTTCATTCGATCGCAAAGTAATCGTAGAAATATGTGGGAGCCATATGAATTTCCAGATTCCTCTATTGGTTATTGATCGGATAAGTGTCTCGGTCATGTCCGCATAATTCACGAACCGTAGGGAGACACACTTAAGGATTCGATGTTGTTGAGTAGTTATGGAATGATGAGTAAGAGACCGAATGTTGTTCGGAGTCTCAGATGGGATCCGGGATATCACGAGGAGATCCGGAATGGTCCGGAGAATAAGATTTATATAAGGAAAGTCCTGTTTCGGAGTTGGGGAATGATTCTGGTGTTTTCATCGGAAATGTTCTAGAAGGTTCCGGAATGTCCGGCACTCCGGAGGGGAAGGGTACATGAATGTGTCATTGCAAGTTGGAATGATTACATCATGTACTAGGTGTCATCGCTGTACAAAATAAAGGGTTTAATCAAATCCTAGTTCGAAAAGTCAAACGCCAATTTGAAAAGTCAAACAGCTATTTTGGAAAGTGGAGAAGAAGTGGGAAACCGAGTTGGGGAGGAGTTCCTCCTCCACCGCCGGCCCACTAGGGATCCGAGTTGGGGAGGGACTCCCTCCCCTTGGCCGGCGCCTCCCTCCACCTATATAAGGAGGGGCAGGGCTCCCCTCCTAGACACACAAGTTCCCTACCTCTAAACCTAAACCCTAGCCACTGCCTACGGATTTCTCCCAAGCCGCCGAGTTAGAGCTTCTAATTGCCCTAGCCGCCGGTTTAGCCCCTTCTAATTGGTGTGTATAAACCCTAGATCACCAAGGCTCTCTCATAGTCCACCATACTCGCTCCGGCTTAAGGCGAAGCCCTGCGAGATCTCCCCTCTACTTCCGGTACCACGCCGTCGTGCTGCTGGAATCGCGAGGAGAGTGCTACAACCTCCGCTGCCTGCTGGAACAAGGGAGAGGAAGGTCTTCATCGAGTACCGAACGTGTGACCGACTGCGGAAGCGCTGCCGGAACGCAGCGCTGGAAGGATCGTCTACGCGATCTTGAGATCGGCAAGTGTACGACTACATCACCCACGAGAATCTGCTCTCGTTAACCGCTTTGGAATCTTCGAGGGTGAGTTCCTCTATCGACTCGTTGCTACAATCTAGTAGATAGATCTTGGCTTGTTTGTTTGCATGCGGTAGAAATTTTTTGTTTTCCATGCTACGAACCCCTACATATATGCCCTTTCAGCAGCGACTAACCGTGTCATGAGTGTCACCATAGTGGTTGAGTGCAAAGAATAGGTGGTGTAAAGACACGTCTATTACGGCTGTGAAGTGTTGACCAAGTCCAAAGAGAGCTACCCCCATTACCAGAAGTTGGTGTATGTTGTATTCATGTCATCCCACAAGATGAAGAACTACTTATGACAATATGCCACCACAATGTTGAGCGAGAATCTCCTAGATGACATCATCCACAAACGCAAAGGTGACTAGGAGAGTCTCCAAGTGGGCTATCGAGTGGACAACTCGCACAATAAACTACAACCCGGCAAGGTGATCAAGTCGTAAGATTTTGAAAAATTCTTGGTTGAGTACTAGACAGAGTCATATGATATGACCAGGCTCCTAGATCCTACTTACTAGATAGTACTTTCATGACTCGATGTTTGCAGGATCTAGGGCAGGAGTACTTGACCTCGAGTTTTTGAAAGGAGACAAGCTGCAGTACGCACTAAAGATTGACTTCAGGGCCACCAAAAAATATTGCGGAGTACATATTGTGGATCCTAACATGGCCGACTATCGTCGGGTCGTAGACAGGATCAACACAGTTCGCTAGTTTCAAGTTCAAGCACATCGACAGACATGATAACGAGGCAACTGACGCATTATCGCGAGTTGGCTCCTCATAGGAGCAGTACCACCATGGGTGTTTTCAAATCACCTAGATATGCCCTCCATCAAGGCAAAGTCAGTCGCCACACCACAATAACATCGCTTCCGATGATTCGGTCCTAGTTGTTTTCTTCATTGTTATCCAAGTTTGGACATAGCCATACTTGGCTTACTTGCTGAGCGGGGAGGTACCATCTCATGAAATAATTATCTAGATATTTAGAGAAGTCGACTTAGTTACCCCATATTCTAGCTAGTCGTTGTCAACCCAGTACATATGGGCTTACCCACCCGTTTGGGTTTAGTTTTCACCATAAAATCGATATATTTATCACCCTATTTAATTAAAAAGTTCTCCAAGTGTTTTAGCTAGTTATCTAATTATTCACGGTAAAGTTATCATCTCAAAGTGTTAACTCAGTTATGAAACTAGGTGGTAACTCCTAAGCTCGAAAAGATCGAAAGTAACAACCAAAAGTGAGATATAGTTTAAGTCGAAGCTAATCATTCATAGCATGGGTAACTTACATACATACGTACAATAGCATGGATGACTCATGTGTAATAGATGGGTAACTTTAGAGTCAGAATTATTTTGTCAAAACATATAAATAAAAGGATCAAATTTCGAAGATCTCGTCATGGTCGAGTAGTCCAATCATAAAAAAAGATTTTAAATCGGACGAACGGTTTGGATTCATTTCTGATGATGTTAGTGTTTTTCTGTTTATGTATTAAACAATGGGATTTGCTAATTCTCAGTCTCTAACTGTCTGACTATCCCAGCCAAGATTCGTGGTGGCTAGCCTCTTCTCTTTTATTTTTGTCTGTCGTTGTTTGTTTCTAAGGGTGGATGCTAAGTGTACGGGACACATGGGCGGAAATTGTGTTGGAGAGAACCGGCGAATGCCCCAACCCTATCTCACCTTCTATTTTGAACCCCGAGCCATCTATTGGTTGTATTCTAAGCATAGTTAATGGATAGTATAACTACACTAAAACTTATTCTCTGTATTATACACTAGTACGGAGCGACACTAAGGATACCTTCACTTAGAAACGAAAATGATACGGCCCACGGTTGAACGCAATTGTGTGTGGCTAACGTGGACGCTATAGATGGGCCACGACAGGCTTATAACCAATGGTCACCGCCAAAAAAGGTATTTGTTGCCAAATATATCGAAGATGGTTCTTCTTATAACTTCGTTTCCCATATGGCCTCTATGGCTACGATCATATGTGGAAGACCGTTTGTAAAGTGCAATAAATGTGAAAGTTCATTCATCAATATTTCTATTAACTTCATAAGAGAAAGCACGTTGGTTAAATGCGATGGATTTTACATTGCCGCCTATGCGTCTTCTTAGCTATTTCTTATAAAGATCGTTTTTATCTCTCTCTCTGCTATCTCGATTCTCCATATCCACTGCACGAATCAACCTATCTATCTATCTATCTATCTATCTATCTATCTATCGATCTATCTCTCTTTCCCTCCCTCTCCCTCTCCCTCCCTCGCAAGATGCCGCAAAGCTGGGAATCCTAGGAGTGAACTCCATCACTGCTCGATAGTGTCGATCCCAGTGATGGGTCTGTGGATGGACCTTTCGGTGATGGGTGGACTCTAGCATGTACCCAAACTGGGCCTTAACCCATGATTCCTTCGCTTGACGACCTCTGACGATCAAGGACATGGAGTCTTGCGTCTAGAAGCTCCCAACCGACCTACTCCCAACCGACCTAGCATGTGGGGGTTGCAAGATAGCTCTCTGGAGATCTCGAATACTAGACGTACAAGGAAGATCGGAGATCGCGATTACGTGCAAGACAATATGAAGACCTGATGTGACTAAGAGGGACTCAGCCACCATCGACGCCTATAAGTACCTGGATACATTCACCCCTGGAGGACATGCCATAATCACCAAGTATTTGCCATTAGCCTTAGTAATAGATTTAGATTCATCTATCGTTGAGTATCATTATAAACTCACAAAGACCATCTTGTAGATACATTATATGATCTCTCGATCACCTTATAAATAAAGTATGAGAGATTTCATCCATCATATAGACATATTCGTCTTTAAGATCCAAACCTGCTGACCCGAGCCATCCGCCGAACAAATAAACTCTTTCGTTCCTTGGAAGTGACACTGCGGATGGATCGTGGAAACTATCCTTCGTCAGTTGGCGCGCCAGGAAAGAGGATCCCGCATCATGCATATCAGGTCTACCACTATGACACCAGGGGATTTAGACCATCAGATCTACGAGGTTCCTGATGGCTAAGGATGGCAATGTGGTGGGTTTGGGTGGGTAGACAAAAACCATATCCAAATCTAGATCCATCAGTCTCACTCTAGCCCGCCCACTAAGGTGTCCATGGGCCTATATTGTGTCTCGTGCAAATCGTGTTAGGATTAGCAAGTTAGAGTTAGGTGGCATTTCGGGCTAGTGATACCTTTGATCCATATTATGGATGCAATATAGTAGCTTTTCCCTACAAAATACTTAGGTTTATCGATCCTTGGGAAGCAAATGCTAAAAAGAAATTTGAGGAACATCTACAAGACTTGCTGATTTTTCATTTACCGAATCTTTCTAGTTTACTATGTATCTTTTGGTTGTTTTCAATGATGAAGATAGGCCAGGTTTGTAGATCCATCTACAGCTATGCATACGACATGGGATGAAAACAATATTAAGCATAGTCATATGTAAAATGATCTAATAGTGATAGGAATTATGTGCAATACATCCTTAGCTACTAGAGCCCCTAAAACCATAGGTGACAATAGTATTTTACTCCAAATGCCATATCATGAAACCACGGGTTACAATGATTATTAAGTAAAAAAAGACCAAAGCATTAAGATCAGTGATGTTACTGCTAATCTCAAGTGAATCACTAAGTGGATACCATACTCCCCTTCCTGTCACTGATGTTTCGTGCGTCATACGTCGTTCTCCACTCATCTCACCCACATCTGGATTAATCTGTGGGGTCTTGGGTACCTACAAGTCCTCTGATCGAGGTAGAGACAAAGATACAAGATAACAAAGCCCCTATTCAATCACTACATAATATTCCCATAATATTAGATGCACATAGACACTGCGAGGCTTCACCCCAACCCACGGCCCATGAGAACTACTCACTCATAATAACAAGATCAATAATATGAATCATTAGAAAAATACTTAGCTTGAAACCAAATATTCTTATAATGGTCACCAATTCGCAAGAAGATCTCTATTACAAGATAACGACTATGGCTATGGAGGAGGTAGGATATGTATGTGATGAACTATGGTGGTGTGGATATTGTTTGGTGTGTGATGGATGAGATCTGAATAGCGAATGGGTCATATGTCAGCTGGAGGGTGCGTCTCTCTTCGAATGGTGTCGCCTCCTTCACATAAGTAGTTGCATTTGACCTAAGGAAGGCGCCGGCTTACAATACGGGCAGACGGTACAGGCGGGGCTCGCTCGTACCGATGCTCGTTACACCTCCTGGAATCTCTTTATTGAGTCTGGTTGACTTGGTTGTGTTGGTAATGACATATTCTTCGGGAATTTCTCCTAATCTCAGCATAAAGGCATGATTTTCTGCACATCACAAATCAAGAGAAGGATTTGCACATCCCTGCAGTAATTAGTCATTAGTAGCAAGGCTATAGAGTTATTTAGTAAATTTCTTAACTTAAAATAAGATTTAAACATGGATAAAGATGGTTATATTTCACAGCCATCAACATCTCCAAGCTTAAACCTCGATCGTCCTCGAGCAAGAAACCAAAAATCATAAGGAACTCGGCATTTGAACTAAAATAACGAGAATGTAAAATTCACTTGTGAGAGATAGCCATATGAATCCAGCACTTATTTTATTCAGAAGCTTAACATAATTAGAGTAGTGTCAATAATATCATACTAGATTTCGTAGCTCAAGACAATCAAAATAAAGTATCTACAAACATTAGTAACTAGAAGTGTAGCAATTATTCTAATTCCTCTAGTTAACTCTCCGATTGCCAAGGAACACTAGGAAGTTTCATACATCAATGTAAGTGTGAGAGATTATCTCAAAAGAAGCATAACAATCAAGTGTCACATTGACACCCACATTAATGAATTAGTCATCAAAACACTTCTTTCTATTTGTTGTCTTTCAAAAAAATCATATAATAGTAACAAGACCATGGAAAGACTTATAGGGGGTCATATTGGATTTAATAATAGTTTCCAATTAGATTCATTAATGACTTTTGCAACCTTTTTGCACAGCCCTCAAGAGTACCAATACTTTTGCCCACATGTAGTTAGCTACCCATGTCATCAACTCATAGCCGAAATCAAGATTTATACCTAGATCGTTTGAAGGCCAGCATAATTGTTGACATCCCAGGGTGTGCATCGTCAGTTTTGTTAGACAAGTTTTGAAGCACTATCATACTTTTTAGATCCACATATTAGTTTTTGCATACATATCAATCACTATTAGACTTCATTTCGATCAAACAACTCCTTTCAAGAGTGATATCTAGGCTATCATTAAATCTATGGAGTTGAGTGTCTTAAAGGTTAAACTTTTAAGAAAATCAAAACATCACACAAGTCATAATTGTATACTTTTTCTTGTTGTAATTATTTGGGAAATTTATTTCCAAGACAGGACTCGGTTAACTATAAGAATTAGAGTAAAAGCTTACTCAACCTTGTTCCCCTCCCAACTCCAAATCACAATTCATATATTCATTCCCCACCAAAGTTTATGCATTAATCTCCACCCCCGCCTCCTTTCTATGACTCCATGGGACCTAGATCCATGCTTACACGGCCACTCCATCGCATTCTCCCCCTCCGGCTAGCAACCATGGACGCCTGCACCTCCACCTCGACACCACTACCGGGAAGTTGTCCATCGGCAATGTTGTGGCCAGACCTGGCATACATGTTCCCTGCCTACGCCTGCACTATGTTTTCCTAGAGGAAATCAATGCCAACTAATTTTTTCCATGGTGCTTTGTTGGTCCGAGTTTACAGTATCATTTTTTTCTGTTCTCTCGCAGCTTTGGGTATTTCACTATCCACATGATGTATACAGATCTAGCTTAGCTTGTGATGGAAGGAATTGATCTGTTTTGATTTGATTGCACATCCAAAAAAATTATTCTTCCCTCAAGTCTCCATTACTTTGTTCCTTAAAATGGATTTTCTATTTTCTAGTTCTTGTTATTACTCGTCTTCATGGATCTTGGATACCTGAAAATTTCTGTCATGGTTCTTTCTTAATATGCAGAATGTATTCATGCACAAGATGACGAAGTATTTTCTATTCATACTATGGTCATTTCCAACTAATATACTATGTAGAAATTAGTCATTCAGAAATATGATATTTCAAGCTAACCTATGACCGTGAGACATGATGGTAGCCTGATGCAAAATTCTTAAGTGAAAAGAGATCCGGTTTTGGTCATGTATCCTATTTTTAAACTTCATCTTGCAAAAAATCTTGTTCATATAGTCCATGATTTTTGTTGAACTAATTGGTTGATTCTTGTTCAACCAGGTATTTTTTGTTCAACGAATTGTCAGCAATAAATGCTCCAGATTCAAATGTCTATGGATTGATTGTTCTAAATCATTTAATTTGTTAATATATTTGTGTAAATCATATAAGGTTTTTTGTACAAAATAAGTATATTATATTAATATCAAAAATTAATTTATAAATCATATAAGAAAGATGTTAATATCAAAAATAAATTTATGGATCATACATGTTTTTTGTTGTGGCATGAGATAGGAAAGAACATGAAAAATGGAATTGTAAATTTGTGTAGAAATTCCTATACCAATTTTTGGTCTCTAATTGATTTACATAGTGATTCATTGGTTCATGTCATATTAATTAACCGAACTAGGAAAGTTGTTCCGAGATATACCAATAACGCCATCTATAGCCCACTAAGGCCTTCCACAGTGTAGCCGGTGCCAAATACATGAAAAGGCAGCCACCTCATCATCGATGCTTAGAACGTTTTCAAGCACCGATCTACAACGTAGGATTTCGATGGGAAAAAAGATTCTAAGACTCATATAATAAACAAGTAAGCAAGGCCGTGTAATGAGGAAGGAGAGAGAAGACAATTATTGCTAGAAGTTGAGAGTAAGCCATATTTTATTGCCCAAGGAATTGGACACTAGTGCTCCTACTTGCTCTGATGCCTCAAAAAATTTGTTTAGGCACCTACATGGCAGCTTGCGAGCACCGGCCATCGAAGCCAGAAATCAATTTGGCACAGTTGTTTGGCAACTCTGTGAAAGGGCCTAAATGTGTATCAGATGGTGAGATTGCAACTGAGTTGATGTGTATCATATAGGTGAGATTGCAACGTGTTATTCTATTAAGTTCGCAATATGTGTTGCTTATTACATATTTATGTCTTCAAGTATTTGAATTGGGTTGCCAAGCTTTAGCTATTGCTTCTACCTTCTTAGCTACTACTGATTAACCGGTCTATAGGTTCAGATAACTCACCTTTTTGGATGTCCAAAAATGTTACCGTTCACTGTTCAGGATTTTAACCGCATACACTGATGGAGTATAACGGTACAATGTGTCAAGACGCACCCCTAAATCTAGTACATGAAAAGGCAGCCCCCTCATCACCCATCACCGATGCCTAGAATGTTTTTAGGCATTGATCTACATCGGAGGGCTTTGATGAGAAAAAAATATTCTAACTCATATATTAAATAAGTAGGCAATGAGTTGTGCAACGAGGAAGGGACAGAAGGGACAGAGAAAACAATTATTGTTAGAAGTTGAGAGTAAGTAATATTTTTTTGCCTGAACGGTGCTCGTACTCCTGCTTGCTCCGATGCCTCAATTTTTTTGTTTAGGCACCGACCTAGCAGCTTGAGAGCACTGGCCATCGAAGCCAGAAATCAATTTGGCACCGTTGTTTGGCAACGTTGTGGAAGGACTAAATGTGTATCAAATGCGTATCCAGGTGAGATTGCAACTGAGTTGATGTTTAGTTACAACCGTGTTATTTCTCAGTTTTAAATGGGATATTGTAACTGAGTTATCTTTTCACTTGCAACCGAATTGATTCTAGTTGCGAGCAAGGTTGCAACTAAGTTGTGTTTTTTTTTTGCCTCATTGTCCTTTTATTTGCAATTGAGGTTGTCGTTGAGTTATTGCCTCCATTTTTCTAAATACATGGTGCTTCGGTAGGCTATTTTGGCCGAAGAAATATTTACAATCGGAATAGAATTTTTGCAAGTACTAGTAGGTTTGAGTTTTTTCCACTAGCTAAAACTGACACGTACTGTACCGCACGGTCGCATCCAAGGAGAAAATTAATTATTATCTGTGAGAAAAGGAGAAATCTGAAAGCGGGCAAGCATCACACGGGCGAGCCAAGCCAAGCACCATCCTCGAGGCGAGGTACGTTCACATGTCATTATCGATCGTTGATCGCAGAACACGGCCACTAGCACACGCACATTCACATGCCTGCCTTTGTCGTCCTAACGTACGTCTTCAATTCACACATGCACCACCTAGGAAAAGAACTGCAGCAGCGGCGCCGCGAGACATGGGGCCGACCATGACATACGCAGCGGCGACGACTCAGCGATTAGAGGGACCACTAAACAAAAGCTACTTAAGACAAACGAAACTGCTTCACGGACGACAGTTCTCCAGCGTTGTTCATGGTATACTCAGAACGAGTGTATCTAAACTCATGACTTGACTTTGTCTATATATAAATATATCTATACATTAAAACATGTCTAGATATATAAATTTAGATAAAATCAAGTCATCTATTTTTAGACGGAGGGAGTACGTACGTAGTTTCAGAATAAACTTACACACTAAAAAAAAATTATATACATTTATTTAGAAAAGGTAAAACATGTTATATTTTAGAAGAGTACGACGGGAGTATATCTGGGAATAGTATTTCTATGGAGTTGCATTCATTCATTGATGTGCTAATATACGTAGTAAGTGAGAAGAACTCTGCTAACAGCTAGTGGATGACACGGACAGGCAGTGATTCTCCAGCTGACCACGCCAAAGTGCAATGATTTGCCATTGTAGTATATATACACATGGATGATGGCCGTAGCTTTTCCCATATATTCTTCTTTGATTCTTACCGTATGCTCTATGTTGTTTTCTTTCGGTATTTCTGATATGCATACATGGTTGGCCTCGTTCTATCCTAACGCAAGGAGAAAAAAAAAGAGTAACATTCGTTACTAGCCGATCGATAGCAAAAAAACAAAAAATAGAAAAGGGGTGTTTTAGTAGACACCCCTCACTAGACTGACTCTGTAACTAATTTCTCTCCCAAATTCTTTTTCCTAGTAATTCTGATGCTGCTATCTCCGAGGCCACAAGACCCGGTTCTAGTTAATTCTGATGCTGCTATCTTCGAGGCTACAAGATGTACGTATGGGGCAGATGTGGTATTTTGGAATCATCTACAGTAGATGAAAGGTTTTTTTTTAGATTGTCGTGAGTGTTGGCCCTTTGGCGTGTCGTTTTGTTTTGCTTAGCGAAGAAGGCTTTGATCGAGCAGTCTTTGCTTTGGCCCGCGGTTCAACGTCTATCTTCCTCTTGAGACGGGACAGGGCGACAGGCTCAATTGGTTGTATTCTTCCTCGACAAGGGACGTGCCCAATGTTGGTATTCCGGTGGCTCATCAAGTCAAAGTTTCTAGTCGGCGTTCCTTTTTTTTTGGCCACGTGAAGAGTAATCTGAACGAGGTGCCAGCATATCTGACAGGGCTGGCCCACCGTAAACAATGACGTGGCAAGTCGGGACGGCCACCGGCACGGCCGTTAACACCCGTTACTTGGCGTTGTCCTAACGCGCTAGGTTTCAGTTACTGACGCGTGTCTGAAGCTCACTCCCGCGTCTGTACCTTGGGCGATGGCGGCGACTCCCGGCGACGGCAATGGTGGCGGCAAACAAGCTACGGCGGTAGAAGTGTCGATTCGTTCATGAGCGGCGCATGCTCGATTCGCAGTGGCGTCGGCTCTATCCGCGGTGGCGTGGGCTCAACTGATTCTCCGCCGGTGCTGACCCAGGAGGCAAGGTTGTTGGTTTTAGTGATACGATGCGTACCCTCTCGGGCCATCGGTTGCGTGTTATAGAGAGTAGGAAAAAAACCCCTACGTGGCAGTACATGAGATGTACGTGTATAGTCGGATACTACTCCGTACATATACACGTACCATATTACATATGCTAACATCCCCTTAATCTAAAGCGCGGGAGAGGTTTAGATTACGCTTAAACTCATCTAAGCTTTTTACACGAAGAGCCTTAGTAAACCCATCAGCTATTTGGTCTTTGATAGAGATAAACTTGATATCAAGACGGTTGTGTGCAACACGTTCACGAACAAAGTGATAATCTATTTTAATATGCTTTGTGCGAGCATGAAAAATAGGATTTGCCGATAGATATGCGGCGTCCAGATTGTTGCACCATAGACAAGGCTTCTCGCGAAGACGTACCCCAAGTTCACGAAGAAGAGCTTCCACCCATATTAGTTTTGTAGTATCATTCGCCAACGCTTTGTATTCAACTTCAGTGCTAGAACGGGACACTGAATCTTGCTTCCGAGCAATCCATGAGACCAAGTTTGGACCAATGAAAATAGCAAAACCTTCAGTGGAGCGTCGATCCTCAATACATCCTGCCCAATCTGTATCTGAAAAGGCACTAAGAAGTGTAGGGGAGAATTTGCGGAAGGTAATACCGAGCTGAGATGTATTTTAACATAATGAAGTATGCGTTTAGCTGCAGTCCAATGAGCAGTGGTGGGAGCATGAAGGTATTGACAGACCTTGTTAACCGAAAAAGATAGATCTGAACGAGTAAGAGTGAGGTACTAAAGAGCACCAACAATGCTTCGATACTAAGAGCTGTCCTCGGGACCAAGAGGAGTACCTTCATGTAATGATAGTGGCTTGGATGGAGACATCGGTGTAGGTGCCGGCTTACAGTCAAGCATGCCAACTTTGGCAAGAAGATCATGTGAATATTTTGCTTGTGTGAGGAGGAGACTATCAGCAGTCCTTTTTACTTCAATACCGAGAAAGAAGTGAAGATCACCCAAATCTTTGATGGCAAAGTGAGCATTTAGATCCTGAAGAAAAGCTGATATAGCACGATCAGAGTTGCTTGTCACAATAATGTCATCAACATAAATCAAGACAAAGATAGTAACACCAGACTTGTTGTAGAGGAATAATGAGGTATCGTCCTTGGAAGGAATAAACCCCAAATCCTGGAGTTTGGCACTCAGCCGAGAATACCATGCTCGAGGAGCTTGCTTGAGTCCATTGAGAGCTTTATCAAGTCTGCACAAATGATGTGGAGCATCAGGATGTTCAAAACCAGGTGGTTGCTTCATGTAAACTTCCTCTTCCAGAACACCATGAAAAAACGCATTCTTGACATCTAGCTGCCGAAGACTCCAACCACGGGAGACAACAATAGATACAACAATTCTGATAGTAGCTATTTTGACAACTGGACTGAAGGTATCTTCATAGTCAATGCCATACCTTTGTTTAAAACCTTTTGCAACAAGTCGTGCCTTATAACGATCAATTGTACCATTAGCACGATGCTTGATACGATAAACCCACTTGTAGTCTATCAAATTTTTGTTTGGGTTGAAGGGAACAAGAGTCCATGTTTTATTTTCCATGAGTGCATTATATTCTTCTTGCATCGCAGTGCGCCATGAGGATCATTAAGAGTTGCAGGTAAATTACGAGGTTCTCCTATAGAGGCAAGCATGCCATAACGAACAGTGTCGTCATTATATTTTTCGGTTGTCGAATACCTTGTTGTAGACGTGTACGAGGTACAGAAGGAGGGGCAACAGCAGTAGCCGGCTGTGCTGTCGAGGCTCCAGTGGGTGCACTACTAGCAGCGCTCGTGGGCGTGGGAGGTGGGGAAGGCAAGGCACCACTGCCGCGCGCATGGAAGGACAGCGACATGGCGGGGCTGGGCTGATCCAGCGCCCCCAAATCCTCCTCGGGAGCAGACGACTTGGCGCGGGAGTCCAGCGAGGGCGACGCAGGAGGATCCTCCTCGGGATCAGCACCGACAGAATGTTCGGCAGATTCTGCTCCGGAGTCTGTGTGATTACCCCCTTCAGTATGATCTTCAGGGAAGGATTGTGACGCCACGAGGGCACCATTTGGAGCAAAATTTCCACCAGCAATTGTATTTTCCTGTGAAGCATCATAGAGAGGAACCGTGACATGCACAATAGTAGTCATATGATCAGCAGTTATAGAGGCACTCTCATGGAAGGTATGCGGTAGGTAAAAGGAGGATTTCTCTTTTAAGAAGAGCATCGGCATTGGGATGGAGGGCTTGGAAGGGGAAAATGTTTTCATCGAAAACAACATCACGAGATATGTATGCACGTCATGTAGATACATCGAGACATTTAACTCCTTTATGCATGGGGCTATAGCCAAGGAAAACACACCACTGTGAGCGAAAAGCGAGCTTGCGTTTGTTATAGGGACAAAGGTTGGGCCAACAAGAACAGCCAAAAATACGAAGTGCATCATAGTTAGGCATGATATGAAGAAGGCGCTCAGCCGGAGACTGAAGATCAATAACTTGAAGGGTTTCGCAGCATAGTAAATCAAAAAAATTCCTACGGATGCGAACAAGAAAGCCAAGATCTAATCTAGGAGATGTAATCAACGAGAGAGATTGATAAGATCTTCATACCCTTGAAGAAATCGCACAGCGGAAACGTTCAACAGAACGTGGTTGATGTAGTCATACTAGCCGTCTCCCCCTCGCGATCCGATCTGATCCTACGCTGCAAGTGGTGGCGCCTCCGAGAGATGCACATGTACGGTGCCGCGACGTCTCCTCCTTCCTTCGTCCAGCAAGTAAGGTGGAGAGATAGATTGGATCTGCAGCATGACGGCGTGGTGCTATGGTAGAGAGTTTCTGCGGCAGGGTTTCGCCTACGCGCAATCGGGAGAGAGAGAGAGGTGGAGGGGCAGCAAGACGGCGACTAGGGTTGGAGGATAGAAGGGGGGAGGGTGCGCCCCTGCCCTCCTTATATAGGGGGCTGGCCGGCCCCCTTGGCCCCTCCTCCAAGCCCTAGGGCGGCGGCCCCAAGGGTGGAGTGGGGGGCAAGTCTTCCCCCTTCCTTCTAGAAGGCTCCCCTAGGGTTGGCCGGTTGGGCCTTTGGGGCCTTGTGCCCCTGGCCCAAAGTGGCCAGGGAACTTCCCCTTAGGCCCATGCAGGCCTCCGACAAGTGGGCACGTTGGTCCCACTCCGGAACCTTCTAGAACCTTCCGGTACAATACCGATAAACTCCGAAACGATTCCGAAATCCAAAAACTTATTTCCTTTATATGAATCTTATTCTCCGGACCATTCCAGAACCTCTCGTGATGTCCTGGATCTCATCCAAGACTCCGAACAAAAACTCATAAACCAATTATCCATTCTATCCTAGCGTCGATGCACGTTAAGTGTGTGACCCTACGGGTTCGAGAATATGGAGACATGATCTTCTATCAATAATCAACAACGGGATCTAGAAACCCATATTGACTCCCACATATTCATCGATGATCATATCGGATGAGCCACGATGCCAGGATTCAATTAATCCCATATATGTATTCCCTTCGTCACACGATATTTTGTTGGAATTATGCCCTAGAGGCAATAATAAAGATGTTATTATTATAATTCTTGTTCATGATAAAGTTTATATTCCATGCTAGAATTGTATTAAGCGGAAACTTTAATACTTGTGTGGTTTGTGAACAACACCGTGTCCCTAGTATGCCTCTATGGACTAGCTCATTGATTAATGATGGTTAAGGTTTCCTAACCATAGACATGAGTTGTCGATTAATAATGAGATCATATCATTGGGAGAATGATATGATGGACAGACCCAAACTAAGCGGAGAAATTAGATCGTGTCATCGTGTTCATCTTTGCGAAGATTTTCTTATGTCAAATATTGTATTCCTTAGACCATGAGATAATACAACTCCCTGGTATCGGAAGAAAGCTTTGAGGTCATCAAACGTCATCCTATGAGAGGGTGATCATAAAGGTGTCTCTCAGGTGATCGGAAAGTACCTGTTGGGTTGTATGTATCGAGATGAGATTTGTTCGGGCCTACTCGGTAATCGATATCAACACCGCTTGCAAGCATGTGGTTAAGCAGTTAATCACAAAGTGATATCGGATTACGGAACGAGTAAAGTACTTGCTGTGAACGAGATTGAACTAGGTATGACGGTACCGACGATCAAATCTCGGGCAAGTAAAATATCGCGAGACAAAGGAAATATATATATGGGATTGATTGAATCCTGGCATCGTGGTTCATCCGATATGATCATTGATGAATGTGTGGGAGTCAATATGGGTTTCCAGACCCCGCTATTGATTATTGATAGAAGATCATGTCTGCATATTCTCGAACCCGAAGGGTCACACACTTAACGTGTCTCGACGCTAGGATAGATTGGATAATTGGTTTATGAGTTTTTGTTCGGAGTCTCGGATGAGATCCAGGACGTCACGAGAGGTTTCGGAATGGTCCGGAGAATAAGCTTCATATAAGGCAATGTAGTTTTTGGAGTTCGGAATTGTTTCGGGTTAATCGGTATTGTACCGGAAGCTTCTAGAACCTTCCGGAGGGGGACCAACGTGGCCCCACCTGCCGTGAGGTGGAATGGGCCTATGAGGGAGTACCCTGGACGCATTGTGCCAGGGGCACAAGGCCCCATAGGGCCCAGCCGGCCAAACACCTAGGAAACCCTAGGGGAGCTTCTAGAAGGGAGGGGGAAACTTGGCCCCTACTCCTCCCTCCTTGGCCGCCGGCCTAGGGCTTGGGGGAGGGGATAGGGCTGGCCGCCCACCCCTCTATATAAAGAGGGCTGGGGGCGCACCCCTCCCCTACACCTCCTCCACAACCCTAGCCGCCCTGCTGCCCCTCCTCTCTCTCTCCCTCCCGACTGCGCGTAGGCGAAGCCCTGCCGTAGAAACTCTCCACCGCTTGCACCGCGCCGTCGCGTTGTAGATCCAATCCATCTCTCCACCCCACTTGCTGGACCGAGGAAGGAGGAGACGTCGAGGTGCCGCACGTGTGCATCTCTCGAAGGCATCGCCACTTGCGGTGTTTGGATCGGATTGGATCGCGAGAAGGAGAAGCGAGTACGACTACATCACCCACGTTCCGTCGAACGTTCCGCTGTGCGAATCTTCAAGGGTATGAAGATCTCATCTATTCCCCCTCGTTGTTTGCATCTCCTAGATTAGATCTTGGCTTTCCCCGTTCGCATCCGTAGAAAAATTTGATTTACTATGCTACTAAACCCTTCATATTTTACTTGCCCGAGATTCGATCGTTGGTATCGACATACCTAGTTCAATCTCGTTCACAGCAAGTACTTTACTCGTTCCGTAATCCGATATCACTTTGTGATTAACTCCTTAACCACGTGCTTGCAAGCGGTGTTGATATCGATTACCGAGTGGGCCCGAAGTATATCTCTCCGACTCGGGAGGGACAAATTCCATCTCGATACATACAACCCAACAAGTACTTTCTGATCACCTGAGAGACACCTTTATGATCACCCTCACATAGGATGACGTTTGATAACCTCAAAGATTTCTTCCGATACCAGGTAGTTGTATTATCTCATGGTCTAAGGAATACAATACTTGACATAAGAAAAATCTTCGCAAAGATGAACACGATGACACGATCTAATTGCTCTGCTTAATTTGGGTATGTCCATCATATCATTCTCCTAACGACATGATTGTTGGGGATATGCTATATGGGTATCCTCATAGCATGTCACTTATCCGGATAACCCGGGTGGCCCATAGTTGGTAGCATGGCCTATGGCCTGCTGGGCGGCCCAGTTAGATGGATCCAGAAGGGAGGCCCATGCCGGATAAAGGAAGGCTACGGTGGAGTCACCAACGTACCCGGAGCCTTGGAGTCCAAGATACACAAGACTAGTAATAGATGGTGTAGGACTCTGTAACCTGTCCGGCTAGGACTTTTTCCTGTAACCCTAGGACCTGGCGACTATATAAGTCGGGCCTATGGGAGCCTTTAGGGCACAATCTCAGACATTCATAGACAACTTCAGATAACCTCGCACAGCAAACCTATCTCTGTAACTCGGCGTGTTGCCCTTATAGTGATTTATAGCAGGAGTAGGATTCCGCCACCGTTGTGGGATCTGAACCTGGGTAAGCTGTGTTACCTCGTACCTGTCAACCGTCCGCCTTACCCCACGTCTCTAAACACGCACTATGAGGACCCCTCCATGGCGTACTCGTCGGCAATACCACGACAGTTGGCGCCCACCGTGGGGCAAGAGGCGCTTCAGGCTCTTCAGCGGGCGAGGACCAAGATCTTCGCGGGAATCGGCGAAATCGTAGCCATCGGCCGTGTTCTCTTCTCCGGCAACATTCCGATTGTCCCTCCTGATGAGTTCTGGATCCCGGCGAAGACGAACCCTACGCGGTGTTCAATCATTCCTATCGGAGACATCCACCTCTTCATCGGCGAAACCGACTCGGGCACTAGTTCCCTGGGAGTCGGAGGAGCATCAAGGCCCGCATGGACCGCCTACGGGCAGGATACGTTCACGGAAGGATCGATGTCGGATCTCTCTTCGGAGTTTGCCGGCAAAGATCGGAAAGCATCAAGGCCCGCACGGACCGCCTATGGGCAGGATACGTTCGCGGAAGGATCGATGTCGGATCTCTCCTTGGAGTTTGCCGGCAAAGATCGGAAAAATTCAAGGCCCACCCAAACCGCCCCTGTGCAGGACATAAAGGTGGAAGATCACTGCAAATCCGACGGCTTCACCCGTGCGTCTAGACAGCAGAGATCCAAGTTCGTCGGCATGGTTACCATCTTCGATCTGGCACGCAGCGTTCAGAGAGAAGGCGAAAACCCCCGCGATTACCTGGCCAGGTGGTTGCGTATACGAGCCGATCTAGCCCACTACCCCGATGATAACGCTTTGTATCACTTCGTGGAAGGACTGGACCGTGGCACGCTTCTCCGACATACTTTAAGACGGCAGCATGCAATAGGACGCCTTACCCTCGAAGAGATGGTGAGCACCGTCAACAACTACGCGGAAACTGATGCAGCAGCCCAGATGGAGCTTGCGCTCAGAGACGGAGAACCTCCGATTCAGCAGTCGCCGCCACCGCCTCCCGCCACCATCGTCGTACCAGCACCACCACCTCCAGTCATCGTCGAGGCCGTTGCACCTCCACCGCCCGTCATCGAGGAAATCCTGGCACCCTCCGACTCTGTCATTGACGCGCTTTATGCTGATTTCAGTGCAGATTCAGAGGAGATAGACTTCAGTCCAGAAGAGCTAGACTCCGCTATGCAGGAGATGGAGGAGGAGTACTCGCGCGACGAGCAAGCCAACAACGTCGTCACGTCTCTAGGGGTGTTCGTCACCATTGGGACGGCGATGGATGAAGATCAACCCGGACGAGCTCCGCCTACAACACTTTAAAAGGGGAAGGGGCCACTTATTGCTGCTGACGATGATCGCGCAAAAGTCATGCCTCCTCCGCCTAACCCAGTGCAGCAGCCGCAGGAACTCGGCACCGGCCCGAGCAACAACAACACCGCAAACTTGCCGCCTCCAACATCTACGTCTGCAGCAGCCCAAGTTACTCCAGCTGATAGAGTGATGTACGGCAATCTCCTTGTCGAGCCACTGACCGTTGCTCATATCCGGAACGTGACCCAGCTTGACGAGAAGCGCCAGCAGCTGCTGGAGGAAGCGCAGGCCATCACGGAGCAAGGCGCTAAACTAGATCGAGATCTGGTCAACGCACAGAAGTCCATAGAGAAAGCTAGAGCAATGGAGGCCGAGTACAAGACTTTACTGCAGCAGCAGAAGGCTAAGAAAGCTCCGGCTCGCGTCATCAACGATCCTGGTGTACGGCGCAACCTAGGATGGGCTCTCTCGAAGCCGGCACAAGCCAAGCCATACATTGACAGTGAAGGCAAGCAGGTGATGCCCACCCCACTCCTTAACCTCGCCGTCGCCAAGACCCTTCTGGAGCAGGATAGATCGCCTGAGGCAGTGGAACAGGTCTATGACCTAATGGCCAAGGCGGTGAAGCAGCAGGAAAAGGCCACCTCTCAGAGGCTTGAGTCTGACACAGCGCTCTGCCAGTCTAGCCAGTACAAGCCGCCAAGGGATAGATATCCTCTTGATGTCGGGTCCCAGACGGGTTCATCAGAACAAAGACGGAGGGATGCATGCAACAGGAAGTACGCTATCCCCATATCCTCCGACCATGGAGAAAAGGCCTGACCTCGTCGCCCATCGCCACCGCCCTGATCCCCCCGACATCGCGAAGATTACAAGACACCATCATGCGGATATGCCCCCACCAAAGCAGTGTGGCATCGTCATCCGCGACAACGCAGAGCAGACCCGTCATGACGGAGAGCGCAACCAAGGACACAAGAGCAGGTCACGCCATGACTCTCCGCATCCGACAAGCAACCGTGACAGGCGTGAGGCGTCGCAGGAGGGTAACAGCAAGAAGGCTAACCCACGGCCACCTCCGCCTCCATCACCGCCAAGCAGCCACCATGGAGGAGGAGGCCCGCGTCGTTCACGCAGCCCATCCCCTGTTGACAAGAAGAAGAACCCAGAGCCATACGACGCACGATCACGGATCGACAAGATCCAAAAGGCCCGGGAAGGACCATACCTGGGACCACGTTTCTTTGGACCTGCAATATGGTCCGCAACTTACCCCAAAGGTTTCCGGATTGACAAGACCATCAAGCCCTATGACGGCACCGCCAAGCCAGCCACATGGTTGCAGGACTACGGCAACGCGGTGGAGATTGCCGGAGGCAACCCCAACGTCACCGTCAAGTACCTCCCATTAATGTTGGCGGGCACAACCCGTCAATGAATCGACGAATTGCCGGAGAAATCCATCTACAACTGGTTGGACATGCAAGAAGCGTTCACCAAGAACTTTGAGGGTACATACAAGCGTCCCTTTACTGTGGGCGATCTACAGCGGTACGTGCAAGAGAAAGACGAGACATCTCGCGCCTACCTCTCTCGCTGGCTGGACATGAAGAATTCCTGCGCAGGAGTGCACGCCCAGACCGCCATGGCCGCCTTCATCGACGGATTGGAAAGAGGCACATTGCTCCGACATAAACTGAAGCGCTTGCAGGACAATCACCAGCTTGACTTGAACCAGATGATTCAGTTGGCTAGTGAGTTCGCAGCCGCTGATGATGATGCTCGCGGCTCCTTGCCGGCAACAGCCGTTCCAACTCAAGCTCGGAGGAACAGCAGTATAAAGCAGAAAACCGCTCCAGAAGAAAAGCAATCTACCGACATGGTCGCTATGACTTTTGCAGGACGAGATGATGGTGGACAACATGGCCGAGGAAGAGGAGCTGGCCGTGGGCAGTAGCAAGGCAGTGAAACAACCTCGACACCGCTCCGCGTTCCCCAAACCTATGAGGAGTACCGCGATATGCCGTGCCTCGTACACCTCGACGCCAACGGCAAGGCCACCCATACCAATCGACATTGCAAGTTCGTCAACGACCTCAAGGAAGACCCGGAGTCCGGCTACAAGCGAAGTTGGAAGAACAGACCGCGAGGCAAGGGGAAGAAGAAGGAGGAGGAATCCAAGGATTCGAGTGACATGGACGAAGACGTTGACCCCAAGCACGCTGCCAAGAGCGACGACAAGGGCAAGAACCCCTTCGCAAAGAAGGCTCCAGTCTACCACACTTTCCTTGGCACGCCCACCGTCCAACAACAGAAGACCTCTCTGAGGATCCTGATGGCCACTCTCCCCCCAGTTCCCCAGTACCTGCGCTGGTCAAAGGTTCCAATAACTTGGGACAGGACAGACCACCCAGACCTTGTACCCACGGAGAACCAGTACGCCATGGTCATCAACCCCTTGATTGACGGCGTGGAGTTCACCAAGTGTATGGTGGATAGTGGAAGCAGCATCAACATCATGTACCTGGATACACTGCAGAAGATGAACTTGACGGAGGCAAACCTAAGGCGGACCAACACCATCTTCCACAACGTAGTTCCTGGTCGGGAGGCTCGGTCCCTTGGGTGCAGTACACTTCAGGTTGCCTTTGGCGACGTTAACAATTACCGCCAAGAGCGCATGACCTTCGAGGTGGTCCCCTTCAAGAGCGTGTATCACGTCATATTCAGCCGCGACATATTCCACACGTTCATGGCCAAGCCATGCTTCGTCTACAACAAACTCAAGATACCCGGACCAAACGGTGTCATCACCGTATCCGGAAGCTTTACCAAAGCAAGGGACTGCGAGATCAATGAAGCAGTCGTTGCAGAAGTTGTCCTCTACAGCGAAGAATTCAAAGAGATCCAGAGCAAGGTCAATGACTCAGAGATGCCCGTGTCGAAAAAGCAGATCTCCGACTCCGCTCCTGCGTTCAAGGCCGCCATCGAGACCAAGCCGGTGGAACTTGTGGTAGGAGATGCCTCCAAGGTCACCGCCATTGGGACGAACCTGGATCCCAAATAGGAAAGCGCGCTCGTCGAGTTCCTCCGTGAGAACAGGGACATCTTTGCCTAGAAACCCGCCGACATGAAAGGTGTACATAGGGAACTTGCCGAGCACAGCTTAAACATTGATCCAAAATGTAAACCAGTGAAACAACCTCTACGACGCTTTGGAGATGAGAAGAGACGCGCCATTGGAAAAGAGATAGCTAGGTTACTTAAGGCTAGATTTATCCGAGAAGTCCTTCACACCGGGTGGCCAATCCTGTACTTGTCCCCAAAAAGGGAACCAATGAATTAAGAATGTGCGTTGATTACACCGGCTTGAACAAAGCATGTCCCAAAGATCCGTTTGCTTTGCCTCGCATTGGCCAAGTCATTGACTCGATGGCTGGCTCGGAGCTTTTGTGTTTTCTTGATGCATACTCAGGATACCACCAGATCAAAATGAGGAAGTCAGACCAATGGGCGACTTTGTTCACTACTCTATACAACACGTTTTGCTATGTCACGATGCCCTTTGGGCTGAAAAATGCAGGTGCTACCTACCAGCGGACAATGCAACGTTGCCTCCATGACCAAATTGGTCAGAACGTTCACGCTTATGTGGACGATATCGCGGTGATGTCTAAAAAGTCAAATGACTTAATCTCCGACTTAAAAGAAACCTTTGATAATCTTCGGAAATAAACATTATGCTTAACCCTAAGAAGTGCGTCTTCGGGGTTCCAGCCGGCAAATTGTTGGGTTTCATCGTTTCCCAACGTGGAATCGAGGTCAACTCGGAGAAAATCAAGGCCATCTTAAACATAAACCGTCCGACATGCCTAAAGGACATTCAACGACTAACAGGTTGTGTTGCAGCAGTTAGTCGGTTCGTCAGCCGACTTGGAGAGAAGGCTCTGCCGCTGTACAAGTTGCTAAAGAAGGCGGAAAAATTCACGTGGACGGACGAAGCAGATGCAGCATTGAAGCAGCTCAAGGAGATTCTTTCCTTAGCGCCCATCCTTGCAGCACCCGAGCCTGGAGAGCCCCTGTTAATTTAAATGGCGGCAACCAACCGGGTTATCAGCATCGTCGTCGTGGTAGAGTGGAAGGAACCAGGCTATGAGCACGGAGTTCAACGACCAGTTTACTATGTGAGCGAGGTCTTGACGGAGTCCAAGCAGCGTTACCCGCACTACCAAAAGATAGCTTATGGAGTATTCCTTGCTTCTCGGAAGCTGAGGCATTACTTCCAGGAGCACCCAATCACAGTGGTGAGCAAGACTCCACTGTCCGACATTATCAATAACAACGACGCTACAAGAAGGGTCGCGAAGTGGGGCATTGAACTCGCCGCCTTCGAGATCACCTACAAGAGACGCGACGCTATCAAGTCACAAGCCTTGGCGGATTTTGTTGCAGATTGGACGGAGATGCCAGATGCTACTCCGTTGCCAGAGCCAGAGTAGTGGGTGATGCACTTTGACGGATCAAAGCTGCTCAACGGCTCGGGGGCTGGTGTATTGCTACAGTCACCAACAGGAGACAAGCTACACTACATTCTGCAGATCCACTTCGAGGCTACAAACAACATGGCAGAGTATATATGAAGCACTTATTCACAGACTACGTGTAGCCAAGGATATTGGCATCAAGAGCATAGTTTGCTGTGGAGATTCCGACTTGGTTGCCCAGCAGGTGGCTGGCACATGGAATGCGCGGAACCCTATGATGGCGGCATATCGAGACGAAGTGGACGAGATAGTGAAGAGCTTCTTGGGCTACGAAGTCAAGTATGTACCTAGGAAACAAAATGAGGCGGCTGATCTGCTGTCTAAGCTTGGATCAGGGCGCAAGAAAATTCCGCCAGGAGTTTTCCTAGAGCACCTGCGCACACCATCTGTGAAGAGCGCCGACATCGACAACCCGGATAGAGCTGACTCTTTCGTCAACATGGTGACTAAGGTCCCTCCGGCTTGGACAAAACCATTCATGGAATATCTCGAACACGGAACTTTGCCCGACAACAAAGTCGAAAGACGACAAATAGTACGACGAGCAAAGGGTTATACCATAATCAATGGGCAACTATACAAAAGGAGCACTACTGGTGTATACCTAAAGTGTGTTTCCCAGCTAGAAGGTATGGAAATCCTACGCGAAATCCATCTCGGAGATTGCGGGCATCACGTCGCTCCCCGATCGTTGGTCACGAAAGCCTTCCGGCAAGGATTCTACTGGCTGACCGCGAAGGCGGACGCTGACAAGCTAGTTGAGACATGCATGGGATGCCAGTATTATGCCCGACAACCGCATGTTCCTGCTGAAGAACTGCGAACAATACCAATAACTTGGTCGTTTGCACTCTAGGGGCTAGACATGGTGGGACCGTTACAGTCGGCACCCTGTGGGTTTACGCATCTGCTTGTAGCAGTTGATAAATTCACTAAATGGATAGAAGCTAAACTCATTAGAAAGATTGATGGGGCAACTGCCCTCAGGTTTGTCCGGGATCTAGTGGTGAGATTTGGTCTCCCACATAGAATTATCACCGACAACGGTAGCAACTTGTCACTCGGAGAAGTGGAGGCTTATTGCTGGGAGAAAGGCAGCCGACTTGACCTTGCATCTGTGGCACACCCACAATCCAATGGTCAGGTTGAGCGAGCCAATGGATTAATTCTGCAGGTAATCAAGCCACGTCTTGAGGCACCGCTACATAGAGCAGCTGGAGCCTGGGCGGAAGAATTGCCATCTGTGCTGTGGAGTTTACGAACTACACCAAACAGATCCACCGGCTACACCCCTTATTTCATGGTATACGGAGCAGAAGCCATCCTGCCTTCCGACGTCCTTCACGATGCACCAAGAGTTGCCGCCTATGACGAAGATGGCACTGAAGAATCCAGACGCCTAGATGTGGACCTTCTCGAGGAGGAGCACGTTTTGGCATGCCAAAGATCCGCCATCTACCAGCAAAAGCTACGTAGCTACCATAGTCACCGCGTTCGGCATCGCTCGTTTAAAGAAGGGGATTTGGTGCTCTGACTTAAGCAGAAGAAGTCGCACAAATTATCCCCGCCATGGGAAGGACCGTTCATCATAAGCAAGGCGCTACTCAATGGGTCTTACTACCTTGTTGACAATCGTGAGCTAAAGGATAGACCCAACGAGGATCATAAGCGTAAGCGACGTGACCCGGATGATGACTATCCGGAGCTTGATCGGCCATGGAACATAGCATAGCTACGTCCTTTTTACACTTAGCATTTTTATCTAATTGTGTACCTCTTATATGATCAATGAAATAAAGCTCTTTGGTTCACTCATATTTCTGAGTCTTTTACCTCCTTTAGTGTTCATTTTTGGATCATGTAAAACCTTTATGCACAAGCTTTGTGTTTGCACTTGTGAAAATTCCGCCTACGGGCGTTAGCTTAAGTTTTCTGGTCTACACGTTCTTTGTCGTTTTTATGTGGATTCTGGAGTAGTGACTTTCGGCACTTATTGTCAGCGATTTTGTGCTCAGGTTATTGACGGTGCCATTGGGCATCATCACCTAGGCGCATGGTTCCGACAACGATTCTTTCGACTCACGAAAAGTCAAGCATAAGAACCAAAGTAATGGATAAGCCAGCACTTGCTTAAAAAATATATATACATGCTGGAAACTAGTTCTTAAGAAGCAGGAAATAAAAAAACCATTGTTTTCCGCCTTAAGTTACATCAACAAGTTTTTTCCGCATAATAACCAAAGGTGAAACAAATATTACAAAGTTGTTTTTCACTCCTTTGGTACAGGTGACTTGGAGGCAGCATCGTCACCAGCCAAAGAATCACCCTCAACGTCGTCACTGTGGTGGGACTCGGAGGAATCTTGGTTGCCGCTGTCGATGATGTTCATGGGCACGAAGACGTCGATGTCCACCAACTCGGCAACTCTGGTGTCATAACCCGCGAGTGACGACAGAATGGCTTCATGTTCAATTTCTTTGCCATCATCCTCGACGTCAGGGATACCAGAGGTCACCGTGTCAATGTCGGCACCTTTGTAGTGTGCCTTGACCATTGACAGCGCCATCCTCGCGCCAGCCCATGCACACGAAGCTTTCCATCTTGTAATACGCTCGGGGGCTCGGCGCAGAATCTCCGAGTACTTCGCCATGGAGTCCGATGCCTTGATGTTTATCTGGAGGGGCTTGGCAATCTCCTTGGCTTGGGTGATGGCGGTGTTGATGAAGTTGACGGGAAGAACCATGCATTCCTTGGCTGGAGGAGGCTATCTGGTTAAACCCATAGGAGCTGCAAATTCCGACAAGGAGCGCGTGAGTTCAACAATCCAAAGTATCCAGACTACAGAAATCCAAGGCGGAGAAAACTTACTGAAGATGCTGGCCTCAGCTTGCTAGAGGGTGTCCGCCAAGGATTGTTTCTCTTGTTGGAGGAGTTGGTACGCCTTGCTATGGCGGTGATTCTGCTCATCGGCAGCTCGCTTCTGATCTTTTAAGATCGCGATCTCCTCCTTCAAGCGGTTGATTTCCTCGGTGGCGGAGTCCTGCAGGGCCTTCATCGACTCCTCATGCACTTTCAGCATGTCTCCTCTCTCCTTTTTAAGGATCTGGTTCTCGCTATCCAGCTGTTGAATGTGCTTGGATTGCTCGACAATGTCCTTGGCCTTGGCAACATGTTCTGCAAGTCGGAGAAAGCAAAGTACACAGTAAGTACTCGGAGAACATAGGCACAAAACCAAGACGGAATGCGCAAAAAGAAAACAGACTCTTGTTTTTGATGATCTGTTCCTTTAAGATGGCAGTTTTACCCTTTTCGGCTTCAAGATCTGCGCGCATATTCTGATACTTGTCATTTGCCATGCCCCTCCGAGCATTCTCATTCTGTGGAAAAAAGGACAAAGTTAAACGTTGTTTGGTCTGCCTATAGCATCTAGTCGGAAATTTTCCATCTAGACGCTCGGGGGCTACAACGAGAGTTTTTGACTTAACAATATGCTTAGCTTTCTTTAAGCATCTAGTCGGAACTAATTCAGTTACAACTAGAGGCTTGGGGGCTACAGTATAAAGTTTTAACTCGAACATATGCTTAGCTTTCTTTAAGCATCTAGTTGAAATTAATTCAGTTTCAACTAGAAGCTTGGGGGCCACAGCATTGCAATTCATAAACACTATGTATGCTACTCTTATAGCATATAGTCGGAATAATTCATTCCATCTAAATGCTTGGGGGCTACAGTGAGAATTTTTCTAGCTTAGTCACTCTTAGAGCATCTAGACGCAAAAGCCTATGATTTTCCGTCTACATCCTCAGGGGCTACAATGGGATACTCATATGAAATATGAAAGGCAAATAAAACTTACAAGTGCAATGATCTTGAGGTTTGTAGCACTCTCGGCCAGCATCTTGCCAAAGGAGATGTTGTTTCCTCGCAAGATGTCTGCTTGGCGGAGGAGCTCCTCAAGACCGCACGTCGGAGATGTCGGTGTTGCTCCAGGAACCAGAGTTGTGCTACTCGGCGTAAGTGCCGGGTAGACTATCTTTGGAAACTCAAATGGTTTCTGGGGAGCAAGGGCTCTGCCTTCGGCAGAAGTACCAGCTTCCACCACCGCCTTGCCACCACCGATGGCATCCTTAGCCGGAGCTTCAGCCATTTGTTTGGCGGTACTTTCCTGCGTCGCCTGCTCGCCGACAACTGCAACCTCGGTAGAAGCACCTGAGTCCACTTCCATGACGGAAGGGCCAGATGCCTCCTTAGCTTGTGAGCTTGTCAGGGCAGGCGAGGGCTTGATGGCAGGAGTAGTAGGGGCGATGGCGGAGGAGGCGTCGCGATGCAGCATGTCTTTGATATTTCGAGAAGCCCCCAGAGTTTTGGAGGTATTCTTGAGGCTGGTCGTGGCTTTCTTCCTGAAACGTGCAAAATGCATAAGTACAGGAGCAAGACAGATAAATAGACAATGTCGGAGAATGAGAAGCTTACACAAGTGGGGGTGTTTTAGCAAAGGGGATCCTGGTAGTTCTTCTCTTTTCCGCCTCCAGGGCGGCGGTGGTCTTTTTGGAGGCTCCACCCTTCGTCTTCTTCTTCTTGCCTCCGCCGGCAGCGTCAAAGGTGGAGCTCTTCCGCTTCCGCACCAACGGAGCTTCGTCGTCGGACACGACCGTGACTTCCTTCATCTTTGGATCATATATTTGAGGAGCCATGCTCATCTCATCTATGTTGCTAAGCTGTTAAGTAAGAAATCACCGTGTTAGATAAGATGATATTTGCAAGACGGAAGAACGGGAGTATATGTCGTACATGGAAAATAAAAACCTACCTTTGGGCACTTGCCGTCTACGAACATGTCGTAGGTGATGGTGAAGCCGCGCTTCTTATCCTTCACCTTGACGATGTCCTTTAGGCAGAGCTTGACGGAGTCGCTCGAGAAGTTGTCCACAGAGATGCGGAGACTATTCTGTCGCTGGTATACTCGTGCATTAGCTTCACGCGGTGCTGCAGAGGTTGGATTCGCCTGATGAACCAACACATGGCTAGATCCAAGCCGGTCAAACCCGTCTCTACAAACCATTCGATCCGCCTTATCGCGCGAGAAGCGTCGAGGTCGGAGGGAAGGGAGGCTTGGGATCTCCATGACGAGGCTTCAGCGGCGGCTCCATCAACGAAGTCCGGGTACGTAACTTGTCGGCCAGCCAGAGGGATGTCTGGGCCATAAAAGTACGTATGTTGCCAATTCTTGCAGGACTCGTGGCCGACAATGTCAGGGAACCGCCGGCCAGGTCGAATCTTGAAGCTTATGGTGCCACAGTTTCTAAGCTCTTCCTTGCTATGTCCGGCTTCATGTTTGACGATGAAGTAGTATGTCGTGGTATTGCCGATGAGTACGCCATGGAGGGGTCCTCACAGTGCGTGTTTAGAGACGTGGGGTAAGGCGGACGGTTGACGGGTACGAGGTAACACGGCTTACCCAGGTTCAGATCCCACAACGGTGGCGGAATCCTACTCCTGCTATAAATCACTACAATGGCAATACGCCGAGTTACAGAGATTAGGTTCGCTGTGCGAGGTGTATGTAAAAACGATGCCCTAAAGTCTCCCATAGGCCCGACTTATATAGTCGTCAGGTCCTAGGGTTACAGGGAAAAGTCCTAGCCGGATAGATTACAGAGTTCTACACCGTCTATTACGAGTCTTGTGTATCTTGCACTCCAAGGCTCCGGGTATGCTAGTGACTCCACCGTAGCCTTCCTTTATCCGGCATGGGCCTCCCTTCTGGATCCACCTAACTGGGCCGCCCAGCAGGCCATAGGCCATGCTACCGACTATGGGCCACCCGGGTTAGTCGGATAAGAGACATGCTATGAGGATACCCATATAGCATATCCCCTACAGTAGCCCCCGGAGAACTCCGAGATCTTGCGCCATCTTGCCTCTTCCCGTGGAATGCTCCGTCTAGATGGATGTCGTCAAATCGTCAAGCAACATCTTGTAGTCCTCCCAAAGAACCCTGTAAGGTTTTCTCCGTCTTCTATAAGTAAGTCGGAGAAACGATGAATCTTCCATCGTACGCTCCCGTTGTCGGATTAAATCCATCCATGCCGGAATCTTCAATGGGACGGCTCATCTACCATGTCAGTTATGACGACGTAGGCTGTAGATCAGCGACGCCTCGTAACTCACACATGCAGAGAATATAATCATATCCATTTTTCCCGCGCGAGCGATACGAACCGTTGGTGGCGGTGGTTGGAGACGTGGCGAAATTTCCACGCACGTTCACGAACACGTCGTCTACGCGGCAACCGTCTGATTAGCTGCACGAATCTTGACGCAGAGTAAGATAAATAGTAACTGTGGGACAGTTGCCACTTTTTCACCCCATTCTCTCGTGTCATCGTCTTCTTCCTCCAGCCGCGTGCCTCCTCGAGCTCTCCGCGAAAACCTCGAGAAACCCTAGCCTCTTTCCTACACCAGCCGCGTTCTTTCCTTCCTCCATGGCTAGCAGAAGCTCATCCCCATCAATGGCGGCATCGAGCGAAGCCGCGGCGAAGCCGGCGAGCTCCATCGTCGTGCCCCTAGAGGGCCTGGTCATCCCTGCATCGGTGGTGATAGAAACCACTGGTGGCGACCATAACCTGGCGGCGCTAGAGCCCCTGGAAGAGGAGCCAGACTCGCACAAAGGCGACTGGCGCGTCTCGAACATCACCGGCCGCGACATCCAAGAGATGGTCGCTGAGGGTTACCTCCCTGCGACGGAGGGGCTCGCCTGGCGGGCGGCGCCGGCCGGCGAGGTGACCCCCTCTCCCCAAGCCGGAGAGAAAGTATACCTCAAGGCGCAATTGGTACGCGGCGTTTCTCTGCCCATCTCTCACTTTTTCCTATCCGTCTTGAATCACTTCAAGGTCCAACCCCATAACCTCTCCCCCAATAGTATCCTAGTGCTTAGCAACTTCGCGGTACTTTGTGAGGGTTACCTGGGGATTAGGCCTAGGTTAGATTTGTTTGTCTATTTCTTCACCGTCAAACGTGAAGCCGGACACAGTAGGGAGGAGCTTAGAAACTGCGGCACCATAAGCTTCATGATTCGTCCTGGCCGGTGGTTCCCCGACATCGTCGGCCATGAGTCATGCAAAAATTGGCAGCGGGCCGACATTCCTTTGGCGGGCCGAGAAGTAACGTACCTGGACTTTGTGGACGGAGCCGCCACCGAAGTCCCCACATGGCGGTCCCATGCCTCCCTTTCCTCCGACCTCAACGCTTCTCGCGCAATAAGGCGGATAGAGTGGTTTGTAGAGACGGGTCTAACCGGCTTGGACCTAGCCATGTGCTGGTTCATCAGGCGGATCCAACCTCTGCAGCACCGTATGAAGCTTATGCACGAGTACACCGGTGACCGAAGGGATACCCTCCGTATCTCCGAGGACAACTTCTCGAGCGACTCCGTCAAGTTCTGCCTTAAGGACACCGTCAAGGTGAAGGACAAGAAGCGTGGCTTCACCCTCACCTACGACATGTTCGTAGATGGAAAGTGCCCAAAGGTATGTATTTATTTTCCATGTATGACATTGCTCTAGTTTTTCCGTCTTGCCAATATCATCTTGTCTAACACGATGCTTTCTCACTTAACAACTTTGCGATCTAGAGGAGGGCAACCTGGCCGCCCAAATCTATGATCCCAAGATGAAGTAAGTCACGGTCGTGTCCGACGATGAGGCCCCGTTGGCACGAAAGCGGAAGAGCTCCACCTCTGACGCTGCCGACGGAGGGAAGAAGAAGAAGACGGAGGGTGGAGCCTCCAAAAAGAGTACTGCCGCCCTGGAGGCGGAAAAGAAGAAAGCCACCGGGATGTTTGCCAAAGCGCCCCCCCCCCCTAGTGTAAGATTCTTATTCTCCGACATTGTCTTATTTATCTGTCTTATTCCTGTACTTTGCGTTTTGCACATTTTAGGAAGAAACCCACAACCAGTCTAAAGAAGTCCTCCAAGACTCTTGGGGCTTCTAGAAATATTAAAGATATGCTGCATCGCGACTCTTCCCCCGCCATCGCCCCTGCTACTCCTGCCGTCAAGCCCTCCTCCGCTCCGACAAGCTCCCAAGTCTAGGAGGCACTAGGCCCTTCCGCCATGGAAGTGGATTCTGGCGCCTCTACCGAACTCGCAATTGTCGGCGAGCAGGCGATGCAGAAGAGCGCTGCTCTTCAAATGGCTGAAACTCCAGCTAAGGATGCCATCGGTAGCGGCAAGGCGGTGGTGGGTGCTGGTACCTCTGCCGAAGGCGGCGCCTCTACTCCCCAGAAACCCTTCGAATTGCCGAAGATTATTTTCCTGGTGCTTACGACGGGTAGCACAACTATGGTTCCTGGAGGAGTGCCGTCATCTCCGACGTGCGGTCTTGAGGAGCTACTCCGTCAAGCAGACATCTTGCAAAGTAACAACGTTTCTTTTGGCAAGCTGCTGGCCGAGAGTGCTACAAACCTCAAGATCATCGCACTTGTAATTTTTACTTTACCTTTTGCATTTCATATGAGTATCCCACTGTAGCCCCCGAGGATGTAGACGGAAAACCATTGGTTTTACATCTATATGCTCTCAGAGTGACTAAGTTAGAAAAACTCTCACTGTAGCCCCCAAGCATTTAGATGGAATGAATTATTCCGACTAGATGATTTAAGAGTAGCATACACAGTGTTCATAATTTTAAGTGTTGTAGCCCCCAAGCCTCTAGTTGTAACTGAATTAGTTCCGACTAGATACTTAAAGAAAAGCTAAGCATTTTCCGAGTTAAAACTTTATACTGTAGCCCCCAAGCTTCTAGTTGAGAACTGAATTAGCTCCGACTAGATGCTTAAAGAAAAGTTAAGCATATTGCTAAGTTAAAAACTCTCGCTGTAGCCCCCGAGCATCTAAGTGGAAAATTTCTGACTAGAGGCTCTAAGCGGACTAAACAACGTCTTGACTTTGTGTTTGTTTCCACAGAACAAGAATGCTCGGAGGGGCATGGCCAACGATAAGTACTAGAAGATGCGCGCGGACCTTGAAGCTGAAAAGGGTAAAACCGCCATCTTGAAGGAACAGATCACCAAAAACAAGAGTTTGTTTTCTTTTTGCGCACTTCCGTCTTATTTTTGTGCCTTCCTTCTTCGAGTACTCACGATGTACTTTGTTTTCTCCGACTTGCAGAGCATGTCGCCAAGGCCAAGGATATTGTCGAGCAGTCCAAGCACATTCAGCAGTTGGACAGTGAGAACAAGATCCTTAAGAAGGAGAGGGAAGAAATGCTGAAGATGCACGAGGATTCCATGAAAGCCCTGCAGGACTCCGCCTCCGCTGAGATCAATCGCTTGAAGGAGGAGCTTGCGATCTTAAAGGATCAGAAGCAAGCTGCCGATGAGCAAAACCTTCGCCATAGCGAGGCGTTTAAGCTCCTCCAACAAGAGAAGGAATCTTTGGCGGACGTCGTCTGGCAAGCTAAGGCCAGCATCTTCAGTAAGTGTCCTCCGCCTTGTAGCTCTGTAGTCTGGATACTTAGAATTTATTGAACTCATGCAATTCTTGTCGGAATTTTCAGCGCCTATGGGCTTAACCCGCTCGCCTCCTTCGGACAAGGAATGCATGATTCTTGCCGGCAACTTCATCAATACCGCCATCACCCAAGCCAAGGAGATTGCCAAGCCCCTCCAAGTTTATATCAAGGCCTCCGACTCCGTGGTGAAGTACTCGGAGATTCTGTGCCGAGCCCCCGAGCGTGTCGCAAGCTGGAAAGCTTCATGTGCACGGTCTGGCGCAAGGATGGCGTTGTCCATGGTGAAGGCACACTATGAAGGTGCCGACATCGACACGGTGACATCTGGTATCCCCGACGTGGATGATGACGGCAAGGAAATCGATCACGAAGCCATCCTATCATCACTCGCAAGCTATGACACCAGGGTTGCCGAGTTGGTGGATGTCGACGTCTTCGTGCCCAGGAACTTCCTTGACAACGCCAACCCTGAATCCTCCGAGTCTCCTCACAGTGGTGACGCTGAGGGTGAATCTCCGGCTGGTGATGATGCGGCCTCCAAGTCCCCTGCACCCAAGGAGTGAAAAACACTTTGTAATTCTTGTTTCACCTCTGAAGTGTGCATTGAAAAAACTTGGTGATGAAATCTTAAGGCGGAAAACAGTGGTTGTCATATCCTGCTACTTAAGAATTAATGCCCAGTATGTATATATTTTTAAGCAAGTGCTGGCTTATCCATTATTTTGGTTTTTATGCTTGACTTTTCGTGAGTCGGAAGACTCGTTGTCGGAACCATGCGCTTAGGTGATGATGCCCAATGGCACCGTCTATAACCTGAGCACAAAATCGCCGATAATAAGTGCTGAAAGTCACTACTCCAGAATCCATATAAAAACAACAAAGAATGTGTAGACCAGAAAACTTAAGCTAACGCCTGTAGGCGGAATTTTCACAAGTGCAATCGCAAAGCTTGTGCATAAAGGTTTATATGATCCAAAAATGAACACTAAAGGAGGTAAAAGACTCAGTAATATGAGTGAACCAAAGAGCTTTATTTCATTGATCATATAAGAGGTACACGATTAGATAAAAAAAATGCTAAGTGTAGAAAGGACGTAGCTGTGCTATGTTCCATGGCCGATCAAGCTCCGGGTAGTCATCATCCGGGTCACGTTGCTTACGCTTATGATCCTCGTTGGGTCTATCCTTGAGCTCACGATTGTCGACAAGGTAGTAAGACCCATTGAGCAGCGCCTTGCTTATGATGAACGATCCTTCCCATGGCGGGGATAATTTGTGTGACTTCTTCTGCTTAAGTCGGAGTACTAAATCCCCCTCTTTAAATGAGCGATGCCGGACGCGGCGACTATGGTAGCTACGTAGCTTCTGCTGGTAGATGGCGGTTCTTTGGCATGCCAAAACGCGCTCCTCCCCGAGAAGGTCCACATCTAGGCGTCTGGATTCTTCAGCGTCATCTTCGTCATAGGCGGAAACTCTTGGTGCATCGTGGAGGATGTCGGAAGGTAGGATAGCTTCTGCTCCATATACCATGAAGTAAGGGGTGTAGCCGGTGGATCTGTTGGGTGTAGTTCGTAAACTCCACAGCACAGATGGTAACTCTTCCGCCCAGGCTCCGACTGCTCTATGTAGCGGTGCCTCAAGACGTGGCTTGATTCCCTGCAGAGTTAATCCATTGGCTCGCTCAACTTGACCATTAGATTGTGGGTGTGCCACAGATGCAAGGTCAAGTCGGATGCCTTTGTCCCAGCAATAGGCCTCCACTTCTCCGAGTGACAAGTTGCTACCGTTGTCGGTGATGATGCTATGTGGGAGACCAAATCTCACCACTAGATCCCGGACAAACCTGAGGGCAGTTGCCCCATCAAGCTTTCTAATGGGTTAGCTTCTATCCATTTGGTGAATTTGTCAACTGCTACAAGCAAATGCGTAAACCCACACGGTGCCGTTTGTAACTGTCCCACCATGTCTAGCCCTAGACTGCAAACGGCCAAGTTATTGGTATTGTTCGCAATTCTTCAGCAGGGACATGTGGTTGTCGGACATAATACTGGCATCATGTGCATGTTTCAACCAGCTTGTCGGCGTCCGCCTTCGCGGTCATCCAGTAGAATCCTTGCCGGAAGGCTTTCGCGACCAATGATCGAGGAGCGGCGTGATGCCCGCAATCTCCAAGATGGATTTCGCGTAGGATTTCCATACCTTCTAGCTGGGAAACACACTTTATGTATACACCAGTAGTGCTCCTTTTGTAGAGTTGCCCATTGATTATGGTATGACCCTTTGCTCGTCGTACTATCTGCCGTCTTTCGACCTTGTCGTCGGGCAAAGTTCCGTATTCGAGATATTCCATGAACGGTTTTGTCCAAGCCGGAGGGATCTTTGTCACCATGTTGACGAAAGAATCAGCTCTATCCGGGTTGTCGATGTCGGCGCCCTTCACGGATGGTGTGCGTAGATGCTCTAGGAAAACTCCTGGCGGAATTTGCTTGCGCCCTGATCCAAGTTTAGACAGTAGATCAGCCGCCTCGTTTTGCTCCCTAGGCACATACTTGACTTCGTATCCCAAGAAGCTCTTGGCTATCTCGTCCACTTCGTCTCGATATGCCGCCATCATAGGGTTCCGCGCATTCCAGGTTCCAGCTGCTGGGCAACCAAGTCGAAATCTCCACAGCAAACTATGCGCTTGATGCCAATATCCTTGGCTACACACAGTCCGTGAATGAGTGCTTCATACTCCGCCATGTTGTTTGTAGCCTCGAAGTGGATCTGCAGAACATAGTGTAGCTTGTCTCCTTTTGGTGACTGTAGCAATACACCAGCCCCGAGCCGTTGAGCAGCTTTGATCCGTCAAAGTGCATCACCCAGTACTCTGGTTCTGGCAACGGAGTGGCATCCGACATCTCCGTCCAATCTGCAATAAAATCCGCCCAGGCTTGTGACTTGATAGCGTCGCGTCTTTTGTAGGTGATCTTGAAGGCGGCAAGTTCGATGCCCCACTTCGCGACCCTTCCTATAGCGTCGCTGTTGTTGATAATGTCGGACAGTGGAGTCTTGCTCACTACTGTGATTGTGTGCTCCTGAAAGTAATGCCTCAGCTTTCACGAAGCGAGGAATACTCCGTAAGCTATCTTTTGGTAGTGCGGGTAACGCTGCTTGGACTCCGTCAAGACCTCGCTTACATAGTAAACTGGTCGTTGCACTCCGTGCTCATAGCCTGGTTCCTTCCGCTCTACCACGACGACGATGCTAATAACCCGGTTGGTTGCCGCCATGTAAATTAACAGGGGCTCGCCAGGCTCGGGTGCTACAAGGATGGGCGCTGAGGAAAGAATCTCCTTGAGCTGCTTCAATGCTGCATCTGCCTCGTCCGTCCATGTGAATTTGTCCGCCTTCTTCGGCAACTTGTACAGCGGCAGATCCTTCTCTCCAAGTCGGCTGATGAACCGACTAACTGCTGCAACACAACCTGTTAGTCGTTGGATGTCCTTTAGGCATGTTGGACGGTTTATGTTTAAGATGGCCTTGATTTTCTCCGGGTTGACCTCGATTCCGCGCTGGGAAACGATGAAGCCCAACAGTTTGCCAGCTGGAACCCCGAAGACGCACTTCTTAGGGTTGAGCATCATGTTGTATTTCCGGAGATTATCGAAGGTTTCTTTTAAGTCGGAGATTAAGTCGTTTGAATTTTTAGACATCACCGCGATATCATCCACATAGGCGTGAACGTTCCGACCAATTTGGTCGTGAAGGCAATGTTGCATTGTCCGCTGGTAGGTAGCACCTGCGTTTTTCAAACCAAAGGGCATCGTGAAATAGCAAAACGTGTCATATGGGGTAGTGAACAAAGTGGCCAATTGGTCCGACTTCCTCATCTTGATCTGGTGGTATCCTGAGTATGCATCGAGAAAACACAAAAGTTTCGAGCCAGCCGTCGAGTCAATGACTTGGTCAATGCGAGGCAAAGCAAACAGATCTTTGGGACATGCTTTGTTCAAGCCAGTGTAATCAACGCACATTCTTAATTCATTGGTTCCCTTTTTGGGGACAAGAACAGGATTGGCCACCCATCGGGTGTGAAGGACTTCTCGGATAAACTCAGCCTTAAGTAACCTAGCTATCTCTTTGCCAATGGCGCGTCTCTTCTCATCTCCGAAGCGTCGTAGAGGTTGTTTCACTGGTTTACATTTTGGATCTATATTTAATTTGTGCTTGGCAAGCTCCCTAGGTACACCTTTCATGTCGGCAGGTTGCCAGGCAAAGATGTCCCTATTCTCACGGAGGAACTCGACGAGCGCGCTTTCCTATTTGGGATCCAGGTTCGTCCCAATGGAGACGGTCTTGGAGGCATCGCCTACCACAAGTTCCACCGGCTTGGTCTCGATGGCGGCCTTGAACGCAGGAGCGGAGTCGGAGATTTGCTTCTTCGACACGGGCATCTCTGAGTCATTGACCTTGCTCTGGATCTCCTTGAATTCTTCGCTGTAGAGGACAGGTTCTGCAATGGCTGCTTCATTGATCTCGTAGTCCCTTGCCTTGGTAAAGCTTCCTGATACGGTGATGACACCGTTTGGTCCGGTATCTTGAGTTTGTTGTAGACGAAGCATGGCTTGGCCATGAACGTGTGGAATATGTCGCGGCCGAATATGACGTGGTGCACGCTCTTGAAGGGGACCACCTCAAAGGTCATGCGCTCTTGGCGGTAGTTATTAACGTCACCAAAGGCTACCTGAAGTGTAATGCACCCAAGGGACCGAGCCTCCCGTCCAGGAACTACGCCATGGAACACGGTGTTGGTCCGTCTTAGGTTTGCCTCTGTCAAGTTCATCTTCTGCAGTGTATCCAGGTACATGATGTTGATGCTGCTTCCACTATCCACCATGCACTTGGTGAACTCCACGCCGTCAATCAATGGGTTGATGACCATGGCGTATTGGTTCTCCGTGGGCACAAGGTCTGGGTGGTCCGTCCTGTCCCAAGTGATTGGAACCTCCGACCAGCGCAGGTACTGGGGAACTGGGGGGAGAGTGGCCATCGGGATCCTCAAAGAGGTCTTTTGTTGTCGGACGGTGGGGGTGCCAAGGAAAGTGTGGTAGACTGGGGCCTTCTTTGCGAAGGGGTTCTTGCCCTTGTCGTCGCTCTTGGAGGCGTGCTTGGGGTCAACGTCCTCGTCCATGTCACTTGAATCCTTGGACTCCTCCTCCTTCTTCTTCCCCTTGCCCTTGCCTCGCGGTCTGTTCTTCCGACTTTGCTTGTAGCCGGACTCCGGGTCTTCCTTGAGGTCGTTGACGAACTTGTAGTGTCGATTGGTATGGGTGGCCTTGCCGTTGACATCGAGGTGTACGAGGCACGGATATCGCGGTACTCTTCGTATGTTTGGGGGACGCGGAGCGGCGCCGAGTTAGTTTCACTTCCTCGTTGCTGCCCACGGCCTGCTCCCCTTCCTCGGCCATGTTGTCCTCCTTCTCCTCGTCCTGCAAAAGTCATGGCGACCATGTCGGTAGATTGCTTTTCTTCTGGAGCGGCTTTCCGCTTTGCACTGCTGTTCCTCCGAGCTTGGGTTGGAACGGCCGTTGCCGGCAAAGAGCCACGAGCATCGTCGTCGGCAGCTGCGAACTCACTAGCTAACTGAATCATCTGATTCAAGTCAAGCTGATGATTGTCTTGCAAGCGCTTTAGCTTATGTCGGAGTAACGTGCCCCTTTCCAATCCATCGATGAAGGCTGTCTGGGCGGGCACTCCTGCATAGGAATTCTTCATATCCAGCCAGCGGGAGAGGTAGGTGCGAGATGTCTCGTCTTTCTCTTGCACGCACTGTTGTAGATCACCCACAGTGCAGGAACGCTTGTATGTACCCTCGAAGTTCTTGGTGAACACTTCTTGCATGTCCAGCCAGTTGTAGATAGATTTTTCCGGCAAGTCGTCAATCCATTGACGGGCCGTGTCCGCCAACATTAACGTGAGGTACTTGACGGCGATGTTAGGGTTGCCTCCAGCAATCTCCACCGTGTTGTCGTAGTCCTGCAACCATGTGGCAGGCTTGGCGGTGCCGTCATAGGGCTTGATGGTCTTGTCAATCCGGAAACCTTTGGGGTAAGTTGCGGACCGTATTGCAGGTCCAAAGCAACTTGGTCCTAGGTATGGTCCTTCCCGGGCCTCGTGGATCTTATCGATCCGTGAACGTGCATCGTATGGCTCCGGGTTCTTCTTCTTGTTGTCAACAGGGGATGGGCGCGTGAATGACGCGGGCCTCTTCCGTCATGGTGACTGCTTGGTGGTGACGGAGGCGGAGGTGGCGGTGGGTTAGCCTTCTTGCTGTTACCCTCCTGCGACTCCCTGCGCCTGTCACGGTTGCTTGCCGGACGTGGAGGGTCATGGTGTGACCTGCTCTTATGTCCTTGGTGGCGCTCTCCATCATGACGGGTCTGTGCCGCGTTGTCGCGGATGACGATGCCGCACTGCTTTGGAGGGGGCATATCCGCACGATGGTGTGTCTTGTAATCTTCCTGACGTCGGGGGGATCGGGGCGGTGGAGATGGGCGGCGAGGTTGGGCTCTTTCTCCGTGGTTGGAGGATATGGGGATAGCATCCTTCCTGTTGCGCGCATCCTTCCGTCTTTGTTCTGATGAACCCGTTCGCGATCCGACATCCTGAGGAGATCTGTCCCTTGGCGGTTTGTACTGGCTAGATCGGTAGAGCGCTGGGTCAGACTCAAGACTCTGAGAGGTGGCCTTTTCCTGCTGCTTTACCGCCTTGGCCACTAGGTCATAGACCTGTTCCACTGCCTCAGGCGATCTATCCTGCTCTAAAAGGGTCTTGGCGACGGCGAGGTTAAGGAGTGGGGTGGGCATCACCTATTTGTTGGAATTATGCCCTAGAGGCAATAATAAAGATGTTATTATTATAATTCTTGTTCATGATAAAGTTTATATTCCATGCTAGAATTGTATTAAGCGGAAACTTTAATACTTGTGTGGTTTGTGAACAACACCGTGTCCCTAGTACGCCTCTATGGACTAGCTCATTGATCAATGATGGTTAAGGTTTCCTAACCATAGACATGAGTTGTCAATTGATAATGAGATCATATCATTGGGAGAATGATATGGTGGACAGACCCAAACTAAGCAAAGCTATTAGATCGTTTCATCGTGTTCGTCTTTGCGAAGCTTTTCTCATGTCAAATATTGTATTCCTTAGACCATGAGATAATACAACTCCCTAGTATCGGAAGAAAGCTTTGAGGTCATCAAACGTCATCCTATGAGAGGGTGATCATAAAGGTGTCTCTCAGGTAATCGGAAAGTATCTGTTGGGTTGTATGTATCGAGATGGGATTTGTCCCTCCCAAATCGGAGAGATATACTTCGGGCCCACTCGGTAATCGATATCAACACTGCTTGCAAGCATGTGGTTAAGGAGTTAATCACAAAGTGATATCGGATTACGGAATGAGTAAAGTACTTGCTGTGAACGAGATTGAACTAGGTATGACGATACCGACGATCGAATCTCGGGCAAGTAAAATATCGCGAGACGAAGGGAATATATATATGGGATTGATTGAATCCTGGCATCGTGGTTCATCTGATATGATCATCGATGAATGTGTGGGAGTCAATATGGGTGCCCAGACCCCGCTGTTGATTATTGATAGAAGATCATGTCTGCATATTCTCGAACCCGCAGGGTCACACACTTAACGTGTCTCGACGCTAGGATAGATTGGATAATTGGTTTATGAATTTTTGTTCGGAGTCTCGGATGGGATCCGGGATATCACGAGAGGTTCCGGAATGGTCCGGAGAATAAGATTCATATAAGGCAGTGCAGTTTTTGGAGTTCGGAATTGTTCCGGATTAATCGGTATTGTACCGGAAGCTTCTAGAACCTTCCGGAAGGGGGCCAACGTGGTCCCACCTTCCGGGAGGGGGCATGGGCCTATGAGGGAGTGTCCTGGCCGCATTGGGCCAGGGGCACAAGGCCCCATAGGGCCCAGCCGATTCTAAATAAGTTTAAACTCGTTTAAACTAGAGATAGAATTTCTAGATAAGGGAGAGTTTAAATCGTTTAAACTAGAGATAGGCTTGGAGGAGAGGCAAGGGCTGGCCGCACCCCCCCTCTATATATAGAGGGCTGGTGCGCCCCCTCCCCTCACACACCTTCCTCCAAACCCTAGTTGCCCTGCTGCCCTCCTCTCTCCCTCCTGACTGTTTGTAGGCGAAGCCCTGCGGCAGAAATTCTCTACCATATACACCACGCCGTCGTGTTGTAGATCCAATCCATCTCTCCACCATACTTGCTGGTCCAAGGAAGGAGGATACATCGAGGTTCTGCACGTGTGCATCTCACGGAGGCACCGCCACTTGTGGTGCTAGATCGGATCGGATCGCGAGGAGGAGAAGCGAGTACGACTACATCACCCACGTTTCGACGAACGTTCCGCTGTGCGAATCTTCAAGGGTATGAAGATCTAATCCAATCTCTCTCGTTGTTTGCATCTCCTAGATTAGATCTTGGCTTTCCCTCTGTTCGCTTCCGTAGAAAATTTTGATTTACTATGCCGCGAAACCCTTTCAGTGGTATCAGAGCTAGATCTATGCGTAGATGTGATTCACGAGTAGAACGCAACATGGTTGTTGCGGGCGTTGATGTTTTCTGTTGCAAGCCTCTTGTTTGTGTTCTTCTTATGACGCGGGATAATGAGATTGAAGCGGTCCAGGCCAACCTTACGCGATGTCGTTCGCGAGACCGGCTCCGCACTTGACGTGTGGCTTGTACCACACATGCGGCTGGTGGATGTCAGTTTCTCTCACTATAGTTGTCATGGGATTAACACTGGAGTTCGGCAACCATAATATCACCGTTGTGGCTTTTCGTAGGTAAGAATCGTTCTTAGCATCTACTCCCATAAGCCACGTAAAACATGCAACAACAAAGTAGAGGCGTCTAACTTGTTTTTGCAGGGAGTGTTTTCTGTGATATGGTATGGCCCAAGATGTGATGTGTATATTGTATGCGATGATCATGTTTTGTAATGTTTCACGACTTGCATGTCGATGAGTACACAACCGGCAGGAGCCATATGGTTGTCTTTATAATTGTGTATGACCTGCGAGTCAACTTCTTATACGCCATGTAATAGCTTTACTTTATCGCTAAGTAGTTAGCAATAGTTGTAGTTGCTATTCGTGGTGGAGGCAATCATGGTGGAGTGATGGAGATCATGCCGGAACGCACAAGATGGAGATCATTGCACGAAGATTGGCTATACCATGTCACATAAAGTTATATGCATGTGATGTTTATCCTTTTATGTATCTTATTATGCTTAGATCGTGACGGTAGCATTATAAGATGATTCCTCACTTAAAGATCAAGATAAAAACTGTGTTCTCCCCAAAGTATGCACCGTTGCGGAAGTTCGTCGTGTCCAAGCATCACGTGATGATCGGGTGCTATAGACTCTACGCTCACATACAACGGGTTCAAGCCAGTTTTGCACACGCGGAAATACTTGGGTCTAACTTGACGAGCCTAGCATGTACAGACATGGCCTCGGAACGCAAGAACCGAAAGGTTAAGCATGAGTCATATGAATGATATGATCGACACTTCGTTGTCCACCATTGAAACCACATCTCTTCTCGTGATGATCGGATTAGGTGTGGTGAATTTGGATCGTGTTCACTAAACAACTTGAGGGATGTTGAATTTAGTGGGAGTTCATCTAGTAATTTGATTAAGTTGAACTATTTATCATGAACATAGTCTAAATTGTACTTGCAAATACTGTAGATCCAATGGCCAAGTCCAACTTCAACTTCAACGTTTTTGCTGAGAAAGAAAAGCTTAGAAACAATGGGTCTAACTTCACCAACTGGTTCCGCAATCTAAGAATCATTCTGTCTGGCGGACAAAAGGACTATGTCCTTGAGAAAGCGTTAGGTAACCCCCCTGCTGCAACTGCGCCGGCTGATGAGAAAGTTGTCTATCAGTCGCGCAAAGATGATTATGGTGTGATTAAGAGCACCATGTTGTTTGCTATGGAACCGGAACTTCAAAATCGTTTTGAAAACTATCCCGGGCCCTTTGAGATTCTCGAGGAGCTGAAAACCATGTTTCAGACTCAGGCCCGTTCTGAGAGATATGAGATCTCTGAGAAGTTCTTTAACTGCAAGATGGAGGAAGGGAGTTCCGTTAGTGAGCACGCCATTAAGATATCGGGCTACACTCAACGCCTTCAGCAACTGGACTGCAAGATTCCAGAGGAGCTCAAGATTGACAGGGTTCTGAAATCACTCCCTCCCAGCTACAAAAGTTTTGTAGTGACTCATAATCAGATTAGTTCCACTGATACGATCACCGAGCTCTTCGCAAAGCTGAAGGCTGCGGAGGTGGACATCAAGAAGGATAATCATGTGTTGATGGTCAACAAACCCTCCTTTAAGAAAGGTAAAGGTGCAAAGAAGCCCTTCAAGAAGGGCGGCGGCAAGCGCAATGCCCCTGCTGAGAAGAAGCTCAGGTCTGGTCCCAAGCCGGAAACTGAGTGCTTCTATTGCAAGGACAAGGGTCACTGGAAGCGCAACTGTCCGAAGTACTTAGCGGACAAGAAGGCTGGCACCATCAAAGGTATATTTGATATACATGTTATTGATGTTTTCCTTACTAGCCCTCGTTGTAGTGCCTGGGTATTTGATACCGGTTCAGTTGCTAATATTTGTAACTCGAAACAGGAGCTGCGGAATAGACGGCGGCTTGCGAGGGATGAGGTGACGATGCGCGTTGGCAACGGATCAAGAGTTGATGTGATGGCCGTCGGCACGCTCTCCTTAGTTTTACCTTCGGGATTATTTTAAACCTTAATAAATGTTATTATGTGCCTGCCTTGAGCATGAACATTATTTCTGGATCGTGTTTATTGCAAGACGGTTATTCATTTAAATCGGAGAATAATGGTTGTTCTATTTATATGAGTAACATCTTTTATGGTCATGCACCTCTTATGAGTGGTTTATTTCTTCTAAATCTCGAAAGGGATGAAACACACATCCATAACATTGAGGCTAAGAGATGCAAAGTAGATAGTGATAATACTACTTATTTGTGGCACTGTCGTCTAGGTCATATTGGTGTAAAGCGCATGAAGAAACTCCATTCTGATGGACTTTTGGAGTCTCTTGATTTTGAATCATTTGACACATGCGAACCATGCCTCGTGGGCAAGATGATCAAAACCCCGTTCTCCGGTATGATGGAGCGAGCAACGGACTTGTTGGAAATCATACATACCGATGTATGCGGACCGATGAGTGTCTCGACGCGCGGTGGATATCGCTATTTTCTCACTTTTACCGATGACTTAAGTAGATATGGGTATATCTATTTAATGAAACATAAATCTGAAACGTTTGAAAAGTTCAAAGAATTTCAGAATGAAGTGGGGAACCATCGTAACAAAAAGATTAAGTTTCTACGATCCGATCGTGGGGGCGAATATTTGAGTTATGATTTTCTCACGCATCTCAAAGCAAGTGGAATCGTTTCACAACTCACGCCACCCGGAACACCACAGCGCAATGGTGTGTCTGAACGCCGGAATCGAACCCTATTAGATATGGTCCGATCGATGATGTCTCTTACTGATTTGCCGTTATCATTTTGGGGTTATGCATTAGAAACCGCTGCATTCACTTTAAATAGGGCTCCATCTAAATCCGCTGAGACGACACCGTATGAACTATGGTTTGGTGCTAAACCTAAGTTGTCGTTTCTTAAAGTTTGGGGATGCGAAGCTTACGTCAAGAAGTTGATGCCGGACAAGCTCGAACCCAAAGCGGAGAAATGCGTCTTCATAGGATACCCTAAGGAAACTATTGGGTATACCTTCTATCACAGAACCGAAGGCAAAGTGTTTGTCGCAAAGAACGGTTCCTTTCTTGAGAAGGAATTTCTCTCGAAAGAAGTGAGTGGGAGGAAAGTAGAGCTAGACGAGGTTATTGAACCTTCTCTTGAATTGGAGAGTAGCGCAGCACCTGAAATTGTTCCAGTGACGCCTGCACCAACAATAGAGGAAGCTAATGACAAGGATCATGAAGCTTCGGACGATGCTGCTACTGAACGTCGCAGGTCGACAAGGTCGCGTGCCCCTCCTGAGTGGTACGGCAACCCTGTCTTGACAGTCTTGTTAGTAGAAGACAGTGAACCTACGAACTATGAGGAAGCGATGATGAGCCCAGACTCTGAGAAATGGCTAGAAGCCATGAAATCCGAATTGGGATCCATGAGCGAAAACCAAGTATGGACTTTGGTGGACCCTCCTAGCGACCGAAAGGCCGTTGAGTGCAAATGGATCTTCAAGAAGAAAACGGACGCGGATGGTAATGTCACCGTCTATAAAGCACGGCTTGTCGCGAAAGGTTTTCGACAAGTTCAAGGTGTTGACTACGATGAGACTTTCTCTCCCGTAGCGATGTTTAAGTCTATTCGGATTTTATTAGCAATTGCTGCGTTTCATGATTATGAAATATGGCAGATGGATGTCAAGACTGCGTTCCTCAATGGCAACATTGATGAAGAGTTGTATATGATGCAACCCGAAGGTTTTGTCGATCCTAAGGATGCTGATAAAGTATGCAAACTTCAGCGTTCCATTTATGGACTGAAGCAAGCATCTCGGAGTTGGAACCTTCGTTTTGATCAAGTGATCAAGAGCTTTGGATTTGTTCCAAATTGCTAAGAAGCTTGCATCTACAAGAAAGTGAGTGGGAGCTCGGTGACGTTTCTGGTACTATATGTGGATGACATATTGATTATTGGAAATGACATCAACATGCTTAACGATGTGAAGAGTTATTTGAACAAGTGTTTTTCAATGAAAGACCTAGGTGAAGCTGCTTATATATTGGGCATCAAGATCTATAGAGATAGACAAAGACGCCTGATAGCTTTAAGCCAGAGTACATACCTAGACAAATTTCTGAAAAGGTTCAGAATGGATAAGGCATTGAAAGGTTCAGTGCCTATGTTGTCAGGGAAGATATTGAGCAAGGCTCAGTGTCCAGCTACGGTAAATGATAGGGAAGCTATGAGCAAAGTGCCTTATGCCTCGGCCATAGGTTCCATCATGTATGCCATGCTGTGTACTAGACCGGATGTGTCCAATGCTCTTAGTTTGACGAGCAGATATCAAAGTGATCCAGGAGTGGAACACTGGACAGCCGTGAAGAACATCCTAAGGTACCTAAATAGGACTAAAGAAATGTTCTTAGTCTATGGGGGTGATGAACAGCTCGTCGTAAAAGGTTACGTCGATGCTAGTTTCGACACCAACAAGGATGATTGTAAATCTCAGACAGGATACGTGTATATTTTGAATGGAGGAGCTGTGAGCTGGAGAAGCTGCAAGCAAAGCGTGGTCGCGGGATCTACAGTAGAAGCGGAATACATGGCTGCTGCAGAAGCGTCAAGTGAAGGAGTTTGGATCAGAAACTTCATCACTGAGCTTGGCGTGGTTCCAAGTGCATTGGACCCACTGGAGATATTGTGTGACAACACTGGCGCCATAGCACTCGCTAAGGAACCAAGATATCATCCAAAGACCAAGCATATCAACCGCAAGTTTCATATAATCCGAGATTATATAGCAGATGGAGATCTGAAGATCAGCAAAGTACATACAGATCTGAATGTCGCAGATCCATTGACTAAACCTCTTCCACGTGTAAAACATGATCAGCACCTCAGTGCCATGGGTGTGAGATTGTTGCCAAATGTAAACTAGATTATTGACTCTAGTGCAAGTGGGAGACTGTTGGAATTATGCCCTAGAGGCAATAATAAAGATGTTATTATTATAATTCTTGTTCATGATAAAGTTTATATTCCATGCTAGAATTGTATTAAGCGGAAACTTTAATACTTGTGTGGTTTGTGAACAACACCGTGTCCCTAGTACGCCTCTATGGACTAGCTCATTGATCAATGATGGTTAAGGTTTCCTAACCATAGACATGAGTTGTCAATTGATAATGAGATCATATCATTGGGAGAATGATATGGTGGACGGACCCAAACTAAGCAAAGCTATTAGATCGTTTCATCGTGTTCGTCTTTGCGAAGCTTTTCTCATGTCAAATATTGTATTCCTTAGACCATGAGATAATACAACTCCCTGGTATCAGAAGAAAGCTTTGAGGTCATCAAACGTCATCCTATGAGAGGGTGATCATAAAGGTGTCTCTCAGGTAATCGGAAAGTATCTGTTGGGTTGTATGTATCGAGATGGGATTTGTCCCTCCCAAGTCGGAGAGATATACTTCGGGCCCACTCGGTAATCGATATCAACACCTCTTGCAAGCATGTGGTTAAGGAGTTAATCACAAAGTGATATCGGATTACGGAACGAGTAAAGTACTTGCTGTGAACGAGATTGAACTAGGTATGACGATACCGACGATCGAATCTCGGGCAAGTAAAATATCGCGAGACGAAGGGAATATATATATGGGATTGATTGAATCCTGGCATCGTGGTTCATCTGATATGATCATCGATGAATGTGTGGGAGTCAATATGGGTGCCCAGACCCCGTTGTTGATTATTGATAGAAGATCATGTCTGCATATTCTCGAACCCGCAGGGTCACACACTTAACGTGTCTCGACGCTAGGATAGATTGGATAATTGGTTTATGAATTTTTGTTTGGAGTCTCGGATGGGATCCGGGATATCACGAGAGGTTCCGGAATGGTCCGGAGAATAAGATTCATATAAGGCAGTGCAGTTTTTGGAGTTCGGAATTGTTCCGGATTAATCGGTATTGTACCGGAAGCTTCTAGAACCTTCCGGAAGGGGGCCAACGTGGTCCCACATTCCGGGAGGGGGCATGGGCCTATGAGGGAGTGTCCTGGCCGCATTGGGCCAGGGGCACAAGGCCCCATAGGGCCCAGCCGATTCTAGATAAGTTTAAACTCGTTTAAACTAGAGATAGAATTTCTAGATAAGGGAGAGTTTAAATCGTTTAAACTAGAGATAGGCTTGGAGGAGAGGCAAGGGCTGGACGCACCCCCCCTCTATATATAGAGGGCTGGTGCGCCCCCTCCCCTCACACACCTTCCTCCAAACCCTATTTGCCCTGCTGCCCTCCTCTCTCCCTCCCGACTGTTTGTAGGCGAAGCCCTGCGGCAGAAATTCTCTACCATATACACCACGCCGTCGTGTTGTAGATCCAATCCATCTCTCCACCATACTTGCTGGTCCAAGGAAGGAGGAGACGTCGAGGTGCTGCACGTGTGCATCTCACGGAGGCACCGCCACTTGTGGTGCTAGATCGGATCGGATCGCGAGGAGGAGAAGCGAGTACGACTACATCACCCACGTTTCGACGAACGTTCCGCTGTGCGAATCTTCAAGGGTATAAAGATCTAATCCAATATCTCTTGTTGTTTGCATCTCCTAGATTAGATCTTGGCTTTCCCTTTGTTCGCTTTCGTAGAAAATTTTGATTTACTATGTCGCGAAACCCTTTCAGCACCTATTTGCCTTCACTATCAATGTATGGCTTAGCCTGTGCCGGATTCGAGGGAGCCCATCCTAGGTTGCGCCGTACACCAGGATCGTTGATGACGCGAGCCGGAGCTTTCTTAGCCTTCTGCTGTTGCAGCAGAGTCTTGTACTCGGCCTCCATTGCTCTTGCTTTCTCTATGTACTTCTGCGCGTTGACCAGATCTCGATCTAGTTTAGCGCCTTGCTCCGCGATGGCTTGCGCCTCCTCCAGCAGCTGCTGGCGCTTCTCATCAAGCTGAGTCACGTTCCGGATATGATCAACGGTTAGAGGCTCAACGAGGAGATTGCCGTACATCACTCTATCAGCTGGAGTAACATGGGCTGCTGCCGACGTGGATGCTGGAGGCGGCAAGTACGCGGTGTTGTTGTTGCTCGGACCGGTGCCGAGTTCCTGCGGCTGCTGCACTGGGTTAGGCGGAGGCGGCATGACCTTTGCGCGATCAATGTCGTCAGAATTAGTGGCCATTTCCCCTTATCCAGTGCCGTAGGCGGAGCTTGCCCGGGCTGGTCTTCATCCATCGCTGTTCCAATGGTGACGAACACCCCTCGAGACATGACGGTGTTATTAGCTTGCTCGTCACGCGAGTACTCCTCCATCTCCTGCATGGCGGAGTCTAGCTCTTCTGGACTGAAGTCTATTTCCTCTGAATCTGCACTGAAATCAGCATAAAGCGCGTCAATGACAGAGTCGGAGGGTGCCAGGACTTCCTCGATGACGGGCGGTGGAGGTGCAACGGCCTCGACGATGACTGGAAGTGGTGGTGCTACTACGACGATGGCGGCCGGAGGCGGTGGTGGCGGTGGCTGAATCGGAGGGGCTCCGTCAATGAGCGCAAGCACTGTCTGAGCTGCCGCTTCAGCCTCCGCGTAGTTGTTGACGGTGTTCACCATGCCTTCGAAGGTGAGGCGTCCTAACGCCTGTTGCCGTCTTAGAGAATGTCGAAGAAGCGTGCCATGGTCCAGCCCTTCCACAAAGTGATAGATGGCATCATCATTGGGGTAGTTGGCCAGGTCGGCCCGTATACGGAGCCACCTGGCGAGGTAGTCGCGGGGGTTTTCGCCCTCTCTCTGAACGCAGCGCGCCAGATCGAAGATGGTAACCACGCCGACGAACTTGGATCTCTGCTGTCCAGACGCACGGACAAAGCCGGCGGACTTGCAGTGATATTCCACCTTTATATCCTGCACAGGGGCGGTTTGGGTGGGTCTTGAATTTTTCCGATATTTGCCGGCAAACTCCGAGGAGAGATCCGACATTGATCCTTCCGTGAGCGTATCCTGCCCGTAGGCGGTCCGTGCTGGTCTTGAATTTTTCCGATCTTTGCCGGCAAACTCCGAGAAGAGATCCGACATCGATCCTTCCGCGAACGTATCCTGCCCGTAGGCGGTCCGTGCGGGTCTTGATGCTCCTCCGACTCCCAGGGAACTAGTGCCCGAGTCGGTTTCGCCGATGAAGAGGTGGATGTCTTTGATAGGAACGATCGAACACCGCGTAGGGTTCGTCTTCGCCGGGACCTAGAACTCGTTGGGGGGGACGATCGGAACGTTGCCGGAGAAAAGAACGCGACCGATGGCTACGGTTTTGCCGATTCCTGCGAAGATCTTGGTCCTCGCCCGCTGAAGAGCCTGAAGCGCCTCTTTCCCCACGGTGGGCGCCAACTGTCATGGTATTGCCGACGAGTACGCCATGGAGGGGTCCTCACAGTGCGTGTTTAGAGACGTGGGGTAAGGCGGACGGTTGACGGGTACGAGGTAACACAGCTTACCCAGGTTCAGATCCCACAACGGTGGCGGAATCCTACTCCTGCTATAAATCACTATAATGGCGATACGCCGAGTTACAGAGATTAGGTTCGCTGTGCGAGGTGTATGTAAAAACGATGCCCTAAAGGCTCCCATAGGCCCGACTTATATAGTCGTCAGGTCCTAGGGTTACAGGGAAAAGTCCTAGCCGGATAGGTTACAGAGTTCTACACCGTCTATTATGAGTCTTGTGTATCTTGCACTCCAAGGCTCCGGGTACGCTGGTGACTCCACCGTAGCCTTCCTTTATCCGGCATGGGCCTCCCTTCTGGATCCACCTAACTGGGGGGCCAGCAGGCCATAGGCCATGCTACCGACTATGGGCCACCCGGGTTAGTCGGATAAGAGACATGCTATGAGGATACCCATATAGCATATCCCCAACATAGTACACAAAAGGTCTAACCTAGGCTTTATCCCTAAGTATCACTCGCAAAGTGTCGTGTAGTTGCTAAGCACTAAGATACTATTGGGGGAAAGGTTCTGGGGCTGGACTCTATAATGGTTCAAGACGGAGAGGAAGAAGTTGGAGATGGGCAGGGAGACGCCGCGTACCAATTGAGCTTTGAGGTACACCTTTTCTCCGGCTTGGGGAGAAGGTGTCACATTGCTGGCCGGCGCCGCTCGCCAGGCAAGTCCCTCCGTCGCGGGGAGGTAGCCTTCGGCGACCATCTCTTGGATATCACGGTCTATGATATCCGAGTCGCGCCAGTCGCCCTTGTGTGAGTCTGGTTCCTCCTCCAGTGGCTCTAGCGCCGCCAAATTTGGGTCGCCACCGGTGGACTCGATCACCGCCGACGCGGGGATGACCAAACCTTCTGGGGGCACAACAACGGAGCTCACCGGCTTCGCCGGCTTTGCTCGACGCCGCCATTGAGGGAGAAGTGCTGCTGCTAGCCATGGAGTGAATATTGGGTGCGACTGGTGCAGATTGGAGCTAGGGTTTTTTCGAGAGTTCTCGCGGAGAGCTCGAGGAGACACGCACCTTGAGGAAGAAGATGGTGCAAGGAGAATGAGGTAAAAAGTGGAAATTTCCCCACGGTTACTATTTATCATCCTCGGCGTAAAGATTCATGCAGCTTGATCGGACGGTTGCCGCGTAGACGACGTGTTCGCGAACATGCGCGGAAATTTCGCCACGTCTCCAACCGTCGCCGCCAACGGTTCGTATAGCTCGCACGGGACATGATTGCGTTCTCTGCATGTGTGAGTTACGAGGCGTCGCTGACCTAAGCCTACGTCGTCCTAGCTGACATGGGTAGATGAGCCGTCACGTCGAAGACTCCGACATGGACGGATTCAATCCGACTATGGAAGAGTACAATGGAAGATTCAGCATTTCTCCGGCTTACAAGTTGGAGACGGAGAAAACTTTGCAGGGTTCTTTGGGAGGACTACAAGATATTGCTTGAAGATTTGCCAACATCCAACTAGACGGAGCATTCATCTGAAGAGGCAAGATGGCACAAGATCTCGGAGTTCTCCGGGGGCTACTATTGGGGATATGCTATATGGGTATCCTCATAGCATGTCACTTATCCGGATAACCCGGGTGGCCCATAGTCGGTAGCATGGCCTATGGCCTGCTGGGCGGCCCAGTTAGATGGATCCAGAAGGGAGGCCCATGCCGGATAAAGGAAGGCTACGGTGGAGTCACCAACGTACCCGGAGCCTTGGAGTGCAAGATACACAAGACTAGTAATAGACGGTGTAGGACTCTGTAACCTGTCCGGCTAGGACTTTTCCCTGTAACCCTAGGACCTGGCGACTATATAAGTCGGGCCTATGGGAGCCTTTAGGGCACAATCTCAGACGTTCATAGACAACTTCAGACAACCTCGCACAGCAAACCTATCTCTGTAACTCGGCGTATTGCCCTTATAGTGATTTATAGCAGGAGTAGGATTTCGCCACCGTTGTGGGATCTGAACCTGGGTAAGCTGTGTTACCTCGTACCCGTCAACCGTCCGCCTTACCCTACGTCTCTAAACACGCACTGTGAGGACCCCTCCATGGTGTACTCGTCGGCAATACCACGACAATGATCTCATTATTAATCGACAACTCATGTCTATGGTTAGGAAACCTTAACCATCATTAATCAATGAGCTAGTCCATAGAGGCGTACTAGGGACACGGTGTTGTTCATAAACCACACAAGTATCAAAGTTTCCGCTTAATACAATTCTAGCATGGAATATAAACTTTATCATGAACAAGAATTATAACAATAACATCTTTATTATTGCCTCTAGGGCATAATTCCAACAGTCTCCCACTTGCACTAGAGTCAATAATCTAGTTTACATCTGGCAGCAATCTAACACCCATGGAATTAAGGTGCTGATCATGTTTTGCTCGTGGAAGAGGTTTAGTCAACGGATCTGCGACATTTAGATATGTATGTACTTTGCTAATCTTCAGATCTCCATCTGCTATATAATCTCGAATTGTATGAAAACAGCGGTTGATGTGCTTGGTCTTTGGATGATATATTGGTTCCTTAGCCAATGCTATGGCGCCAGTGTTGTCGCACAATATCTCCAGTGGGTCCAAGGCACTTGGAACCACACCAAGCTCAGTGATGAAGTTCCTGATCCAAACTCCTTCACTTGACGCTTCTGAAGCAGCCATGTATTCCGCTTCTGTTGTAGATCCCGCGATCATGCTTTGCTTGCAGCTTCTCCAGCTCACAGCTCCACCATTCAAAATATAAATGTATCCTGTCTGAGATTTAGAATCATCCGGGTCGGTGTCGAAACTAGCGTCGACGTAACCTTTTACGACGAGCTTCTCATCACCTCCATAGACCAAGAACATTTCTTTAGTCCTATTTAAATACTTTAGGATGTTCTTTACGGTTGTCCAGTGTTCCACTCCTGGATCACTTTGGTATCTGCTCGTCAAACTAAGAGCATTGGACACATCCGGTCTAGTACATAGCATGGCATACATGATAGAACCTATGGCCGAGGCATATGGCACTTTGCTCATAGTATCTCTATCATTTACCGTAGCTGGACACTGAGCCTTTCTCAATATCTTACCTGACAACATGGGCAATGAACCTTTCTTTGCTTTATCCATTCTGAACCTTTTCAGAACTTTGTCTAGATATGTACTTTGGCTTAAAGCTATTAGGCATCTTTGTCTATCTCTATAGATTTTGATGCCTAATATATAAGCATCTTCTCCTAGGTCTTTCATTGAAAAAAATTTATTCAAATAACTCTTCACATCGTTAAGCATACCAATGTCATTTCCAATAATCAATATGTCATCCACATATAGTACTAAAAATGTCACCGAGCTCCCACTCACTTTCTTGTAGATATAAGCATCATAGCAATTTGGAACAAATCCAAAGCTCTTGATCACTTGATCAAAACAAAGGTTCCAACTCCGAGATGCTTGCTTCAGTCCATAAATGGAACGCTGAAGTTTGCACACCTTACTAGCATCCTTAGGATCGGCAAAACCTTCGGGCTGCATCATATACAACTCTTCATCAATGTTGCCATTGAGGAATGCAGTCTTGACATCCATCTGCCATATTTCATAATCATGAAATGCAGCAATTGCTAATAAAATCCGAATGGACTTAAACGTCGCTACGGGAGAGAAAGTCTCATCATAGTCAACACCTTGAACTTCTCGAAACCCTTTTGTGACAAGCCGATCTTTATAGACAATAACATTACCATTCGCGTCCGTTTTATTCTTGAAAATCCATTTGCACTAATAGGCCTTACGGTCGCTAGGAGGGTCCACCAAAGTCCATACTTGGTTTTCGCTCATGGATCCTAATTCGGATTTCATGGCCTCTAGCCATTTCTCAGAGTCTGGGCTCATCATTGCTTCCTCATAATTCACAGGTTCACTGTTGTCTAACAACAAGATGTTTAAGACAGGGTTGCCGTACCATTCAGGAGTGATACATGACCTTGTCGACCTGCGAAGTTCAGTAGTAGCATCGTTCAAAGTTTCATGATCCTCGTCATTAGCTTCCTCCCTTGTTGGTGCAGACGGCACTGGAAAAATTTCAGGTGTTGCACTACTCTCCAACTCGAGAGAAGGTTCAATAACCTCGTCTAGCTCTACCTTCCTCCCACTCACTTCTTTCGAGAGAAACTCCTTCTCAAGAAAGGATCCGTTCTTTGCAACAAACACTTTTCCTTCGGATCTGCGGTAGAAGGTATACCCAATTGTTTCCTTAGGGTATCCTATGAAGACGCATTTCTCCGCTTTGGGTTCGAGCTTGTCCGGCATCAACTTCTTGATGCAAGCTTCGCATCCCCAAACTTTAAGAAACGACAACTTAGGTTTAGCACCAAACCATAGTTCATACGGTGTCGTCTCAACGGATTTAGATGGTGCCCTATTTAAAGTGAATGCAGCAGTTTCTAATGCATAACCCCAAAATGATAACGGCAAATCTGTAAGAGACATCATTGATCACACCATATCTAATAGAGTTCGATTCCGGCCTTCAGACACACCATTGCGCTGTGGTGTTCCGGGTGGCGTGAGTTGCGAAACGATTCCGCTTGCTTTAAGATGCATGAGAAAATCATAATTCAAATATTCACCTCCACAATCGGATCGTAGAAATTTAATTTTTATGTTACGATGGTTTTCTACTTCGTTCTGAAATTCTTTGAACTTTTCAAACATTTCAGATTTATGTTTCATTAAATAGATATACCCATATCTACTTAAGTCATCAGTAAAAGTGAGAAAATAGCGATATCCACCGCGCGTCGAAACACTCATTGGTTCGCATACATCGGTATGTATGATTTCCAATAAGTCAGTTGCTCGCTCCATTATTCCGGAGAACGGGGTTTTGATCATCTTCCCATGAGGCATGGCTCGCACGTGTCAAATGATTCAAAATCAAGAGACTCCAAAAGTCCATCAGAATGGAGTTTCTTCATGCATTTTACACCACTATGACCTAGATGGCAGTGCCACAAATAAGTTAGATTATCACTATCTATTTTGCATCTCTTAGCCTCAATGTTATGGATGTGCGTTTCATTGCTTTCGAGATTCAGAAGAAATAAACCATTCACAACAGGTGCATGACCATAAAAGATGTTATTCATATAAATAGAACAACCATTATTCTCTGATTTAAATGAATAACCGTCTTGCAACAAACATGATCCAGATATGATGTTCATGCTTAACGCAGGCACATAATAACACTTATTAAGGTTTAAAACTAATCCCGAACGTAAAACTAAGGAGAGCGTGCTGACGGCCATCACATCAACTTTTGATCCATTGCCAACGCGCATCGTCACCTCATCCCTTGCTAGCCGCCGTCTATTCCGTAGCTCATGTTTCGAGTTACAAATGTTAGCAACTGAACCAGTATCATATACCCAGGCACTACAACGAGCGCTAGTAAGGTAAACATCAATAACATGTATATCAAATATACCATTAATGGTGCCAGCCTTCTTGTCCGCTAAGTACTTCGAACAGTTGCACTTCCAGTGACCCTTGTCCTTGCAATAGAAGCACTTAGTGTCCGGCTTAGGTCCATACTTGAGCTTCTTCTCAGTAGGGGCAACGCGCTTGCCCTGCCTTTCTTGAAGGATTTCTTTGCACCCTTAGCTTTCTTAAAGCTAGGGGTCTTGTTGACCATCAACACATGATTATCTTTCTTGATATCCACCTCCGCAGCTTTTAGCTTAGCGAAGAGCTCAGTGATTGTATCAGTGGAACCAATTTGATTGTGAGTAACTACAAAACCTTTGTAGCTAGGAGGGAGTGATTGCAGAACTCTGTCAATCTTGAGCTCTTCTGGAATCTTGCACTTTAGTTGCTCAAGACGTTGAGTGTAGCCCGACATCTTAATGGCGTGCTCACTAACGGAACCCCCTTCCTCCATCTTGCAGTTAAAGAACTTCTCAGAGATCTCATATCTCTCAGAACGGGCCTGAGTCTGAAACATGGTTTTCAGTTCCTCAAGTATCTCAAAGGGCCCGGCGAACTCCTCAAAACGATTTTGAAGGTCCGGTTCTATAGCAAACAACATGGTACTCTTAATCACTCCATAATCATCTTTGCGTGACTGATAAACAGCTTTTTCATCAGCCGGCGCATCAGTAGCAGGGGAGTCACCTAGGGCTTTCTCTAGTACATAGTCCTTTTGTCCGCCAGCGAGAATGACTCTTAGATTTCGGAACCATTTGGTGAAGTTAGACCCATTGTTCTTAAGCTTTTCTTTCTCAGCAAAAACGTTGAAGTTGAAGTTGGACTTAGCCATTTGATCTACAAAATTTGCAAATACAATTTAGACTATGTTCATGATAACTAGTTCAACTTAATCAAATTACTAGATGAACTCCCACTAAATTCAACATCCCTCAAGTTGTTTAGTGAACACGATCCAAATTCACCACACCTAATACGATCTTCACGAGAAGAGATGTGGTTTCAATGGTGGACAACAAAGTGTCGATCATATCATTCATATGACTCATGTTTAACCTTTCGGTTCGTGTGTTACGAGGCCATGTCTGTACATGCTAGGCTCGTCAAGTCAAACCCAAGTATTTCCGCGTGTGCAAAACTGGCTTGCACCCGTTGTATGTGAACATAGAGTTTATAGCACCCGATCATCACGAGGTGCTTGAACACGACGAACTTTCGCAACGGTGCATACATGGGGAGAACACCAATTTTATCTTGATCTTTAAGTGAGGAATCATCTTATAATGCTACCGTCGCGATCTAAGCATAATAAGATACATAAAAGGATTAACATCACATGCATATAATTTTATGTGACATGGTATAGCCAATCTCCGTACAATGATCTCCATCTTGTGCGCGCCAGCATGATCTCCATCACTCCATCATGATTGCCTCCACCACGAATAGCAACTACAACTATTGCTAACTACTTAGCGATAAAGTAAAGCTATTACATGGCGTATAAGAAGTTGACACGCAGGTCATACACAATTATAAAGACAACCATACGGCTCCTGCCGGTTGTGAACTCATCGACATGCAAGTCGTGAAATATTACAAAACATGATCATTGCATACATCTCAATACATACACATCATGTCTTGGGCCATACCATATCATAAAACACTCCCTGCAAAAACAAGTTAGACGCCTCTACTTTGTTGTTGCATGTTTTACGTGGCTTATGAGAGTAACAAGCTAAGAACGATTCTTACCTACGGAAATCCACAACGGTGATATTATGGTTGCCAACATCCGTTGTAAATCCCATGACTACTATAGTAAGAGAAACTGGCATCCACTAGCCGCATGTGTGGAACAAGCCACACGTCAAGTGCGGAGCCGGTCTCGCGAACGAGGTCGCGTAAAGTTGGCCTAGACCGCTTCGATCTCACTATGCCGCGCCATAAGAAATTCACAACTAGAGGTTTGCAACAGAAAACATCAATGCCCGCAACAAGCATGTTGCGTTCTACTCGTGACACACATCTACGCATAGATCTAGCTCTGATACCACTGAAGGGTTTTGCAGCATAGTAAATCAAAAAAATTCCTACAGATGCTAACAAGAAAGCCAAGATCTAATCTAGGAGATGCAATCAACGAGAGAGATTGATGATATCTTCATACCCTTGAAGAAATCGCACAGCGGAAACGTTCAACAGAACGTGGTTGATGTAGTCATACTAGCCGTCTCCTCCTCACGATCCGATCCGATCCTACGCCGCAAGTGGCGGCGCCTCCGAGAGATGCACACGTACGGTGCCACGACGTCTCCTCCTTCCTTGGTCCAGCAAGTAAGGTGGAGAGATAGATTGGATCTGCAGCACACCGGTGTGGTGCTATGGTAGAGAGTTTCTGCGGCAGGGCTTCGCCTACGCGCAGTCGGGAGAGAGAGAGAGGTGGAGGGGCAGCAAGACGGCGGCTAGGGTTGGAGGATAGAAGGGGGAGGGTGCTCCCCTTCCCTCCTTATATAGGGGCTGGACGGCCCCCTTGGCCCCTCCTCTAAGCCCTAGGGCGGCGGACCCAAGGGTGGAGTGGGGGGCAAGTCTTCCCCCTTCCTTCTAGAAGGCTCCCCTAGGGTTTCCCCTAGGGCTGGCCGGTTGGGCCTTTGGGGCCTTGTGCCCCTGGCCCAAAGCGGCCAGGACACTTCCTCTTAGGCCCACGCAGGCCTCTGACAAGTGGGCCCATGTTGGTCCCACTCCGGAACCTTCTAGAACCTTCCGGTACAATACCGATAAACTCCGAAACGATTCCGAAATCCAAAAACTGCTTTCCTTTATATGAATCTTATTCTCCGGACCATTCAGGAACCTCTCGTGATGTCCTGGATCTCATTCGAGACTCCGAACAAAAACTCATAAACCAATTATCCATTCTATCCTAGCGTCGATGCACGTTAAGTGTGTGACCCTACGGGTTCGATAATATGGAGACATGATCTTCTATCAATAATCAACAGCGGGATCTGGAAACCCATATTGACTCCCACATATTCATCGATGATCATATCGGATGAACCACGATGCTAGGATTCAATTAATCCCATATATGTATTCCCTTCGTCACGCGATATTTTACTTGCCCGAGATTCGATCGTTGGTATCGGCATACCTAGTTCAATCTCGTTCACAGCAAGTACTTTACTCGTTCCGTAATCCGATATCACTTTGTGATTAACTCCTTAACCATGTGCTTGCAAGCGGTGTTGATATCGATTACCGAGTGGGCCCGAAGTATATCTCTCCGACTCGGGAGGGACAAATTCCATCTCGATACATACAACCCAACAAATACTTTCCGATCACCTGAGAGACACCTTTATGATCACCCTCACATAGGATGACGTTTGATGACCTCAAAGCTTTCTTCCGATACTAGGGAGTTGTATTATCTCATGGTCTAAGGAATACAATACTTGACATAAGAAAAATCTTTGCAAAGATGAACACGATGACACGATCTAATTGCTCTGCTTAATTTGGGTCTGTCCATCATATCATTCTCCTAATGACATGATCTCATTATTAATCGACACCTCATGTCTATGGTTAGGAAACCTTAACCATCATTAATCAATGAGCTATTCCATAGAGGCATACTAGGGACACGGTGTTGTTCATAAACCACACAAGTATCAAAGTTTCCGCTTAATACAATTCTAGCATGGAATATAAACTTTATCATGAACAAGAATTATAACAATAACATCTTTATTATTTCCTCTAGGGCATAATTCCAACATAACTTTGCTAGGAAGCAAGTTAATAAGAAAGGTGGCGGTGAGAAAGGCTTCGTCCCAATATTTAAGAGGCATCGATGCATTTGTAAGCAAGGCAAGACCAACTTCGACTATATGACGGTGTTTACGTTCAGCAGAGCCATTTTGTTGGTGAGCATGAGGACATGAAACATGATGTGTAATTCCATCCTTTTGAAAGAAAGAGTTTAATTTCTTATACTCACCCCCCAATCAGTTTGCATAGTCACAAATTTTCCTATCAAACTTGCGCTCGACATATTGCTGGAAATTAAGAAAAGCTTGATAAACATCTGAACGCTTTTTAAGGAAATAGATCCAAGTAAATTTGCTAAAATCATCAATGAAGCTTACATAGTACTCATGTTTCCCAACAGAAAGAGGTGCTGGTCCCCATACATCAGAAAAGAATTGTTCCAAAGGAACAGTGGACCGACTAGTAGAGATGGGGTATGGCAACTGGTGGATCTTGGCAAGTTGACAAGAGTCACATACATAAGGAGTACTTTCTGGGGTGTAGTCTATTTTATTTCTTCTAAGAACTTGCTGAACGACAAATGTAGAAGGATGTCCTAGGCGGCGATGCCACGTGGAGGAGGACGTCTTTATTGTGATGAAGGCATGCTTGGAGGCCACGGAGGTGGTGGGCATCAGGGGATAGAGAACTCCATAGCACGGGTCTCTAAACAGAGTTCGGTGTGTTGCTTGGTCCTTTATCAAAAAGTGGAAAGGATAAAACTCAATAAAGGCATGGTTATCAAGAGTAAATCGATGTACTGATAGAAGAATTTTAGTGGCATTAGGAACATGTAAGATATCTTTAAGGCTGAAATATTATGAGGAGTGCTTAAAACTGATTGACCAATATGACTAATATGCATACCTGTGCCGTCTGCGGTATGCACACGGTCTTGTCCTGGATATGGATCATAAGTGGTGAGCTTGTTCAGCTGACCAGTGAGAAGTTCAGTAGCCCCCGTGTCATAGTACCAGTTGGTGTCAACTCCATTGGCAGCAACAAAGTGTGCACCTTTGTTGCCGCGATCACCACGGTCAGCACAGTTGGGGCGATCATCTTCAGTGCGCCACCAGCAGTCACGGGTAGGATGCCCGTGCATGTTGCATATCTGGCAGGTGACATCGACGTAGGGCGTGGGGCGACAGTCGCGGCGACGACCACCATCATCGCGGCGGCGATGATCATCATCATAGCGACGGGGGCGATCGTCGCGGTACTCCTGGCGCGGGCGGTCCTGCGCTAGCGATCATCATAGTGGGGTCGTTCATCTTGACGTGGACAGCGATCGTCGTAGCGGGGACGCTCCTCTTGGCGCTAATCCTGACGCGGACGGCGGTCATTATTGCGTGGGCGGGTGTCACGGCGAGCCACGTGTGCAGAGGAGGTGAAGCCCGACTCTTCGGTCTTGTGCTGCCGGTCAAACGCCTGGACTTGGGTGAGGAGCTCAGCGAGGGTGGTGTTGGGGTTGGCGTTGACGACAGTGCGAAGGTTGTTGTAGTGGCTGCGAGGCCTTGCGGGACATAATAGAGGAGCTCATCATCATCGAGTGATTTGCCAGTAGCAGCGAGTTCGGCGGCGATGCACTTCATCTTGGCAAAATATTTTTCAGCCGACATATCGCCCTTTAGCGTGTCGTTGAGGGCCGAGCGGACCTGCTGAACCCGGGTCTTGGACTGGCCCGAGACATGGGTGTTGAGGGCGGCCCAGACGGCAGCCGAGGAGTCGAGGCCGACGACGTGAGCGAGCATATCGGGCGACAGGGCGTTGAGGAGCCAGCGCAGAACTTGTTGATCGCGGGAGATCCACGCCTCATAGTCGGGGTTGACAATGGTGATCTTCTTGTTGTTGGCGTCCTCTGTGGAGATGAGCTCGTCGGGCGCCTTGTCCTTGCCCTCGACTAGATCAAGGACACGGGCGCCGCGCAGCGCGAAAATCACCAGCGCCTTCCACACGAGCATGTTTTCACGCGTGAGCGGCTGGGATGGAGGAGTCCCAAGTGCAGCAGCGAGGGCAGTGGTGGACATCGACGAAGAGGTGGCCATCAGATCAGATCATGACGCGGCGGCGGCGGTGACGCGGCGGCGGCTCCCTTTTTTTTGTGTGTGTGGCGGCGGCGGCGGTGACGCGGCGGCGGCTCCCTTTGTGTGTGTGTGTGGCGGCGGCGGCAGCAACAAGTGCGGCGGCGGATTTGTTTTTAGGGTTTTGGCAGCTAGAGGGAAGAGGCCCGCTCTGATACCATGTTGGTTTTAGTGGAATGATGCGTACCCTCTCGGGCCATCGGTTGCGTGTTATATAGAGTAGGAAAAAGCCCCCTACATGGCAGTACATGAGATGTACGTGTATAGTCGGAGTAGTACTCCGTACATATACACGTACCATGTTACATATGCTAACAGAGGTCAGCCGCTGCACTGGCGCGGCCGGTGGTCGAGTAAGTAATTTTTACACTTATTCTCTCTCCATTTTTTCCCTCTGTCTAGTTATGATGTAAACAATGAAAATCTGAATGTGGCTGTCACCCTCAACGTCTATCTTCCTCTTGAGAAGGGACAAGCTCAATTGGTTGTATTCTTCCTCGACAAGGGACGTGCCCAATGTTGGTATTCTGGTGGCTCATCAAGTCAAAGTTTCTGCTAGTCGGCGTTCCTTTTTTTTCGCCACGTGATGAAGAGTAATCTGAACGAGGTGCCAGCATCTTAGCCAAGTCCCTTAGTTTGATTGTCGATTCTAGTTGTATTTTTCATTTAGTTTTACATTGTATCTGGTGAACTCTTTGTACTGATGTGTTTTAATCAATAATCGTCTGTTCTGCGAAAATAAGTGTAAGAATAAACCTATATGGTTATTAGCTCAATCTTTTTTTGAACGGGGTCAAAGTAGTTTTTATCAGAGTATATGTATACGGTGTAAAAGTAGAAGCCCACACGGCGCACTCATGGACTTCGTAGTACTGTATTCAGATATTCTAAGAAAAACAGTAGTAGTAGTTCAGAAACACAGTTGCTCTAGTGATCTAAGAGCTTGAGTAGGATGGGGAGCCCGCACTTGGGCTGCAGCGTCAGGAAATCGGCCGGCGCGTGCACGTACTCCGGCGCGACCTCGAACTCGAACCGCCGCAGGATGGTGGCCAGCGTCGCCTTGGCCTCCAGCATCGCGAAGTCCTGGCCGATGCACGACCGCGGGCCGGCGGAGAATGCCAGCATCGCGCTGGGGTGCTTGGCCGCCCTGCCCACGCCGTCCCTGAACCTCTCTGGGTTGAACTCGCCGGCGTCCGCGCCCCACACATCCTCGTCGCGGTGCATCATCGCGAGCGGGATCATCATCATGGTGCCTTTGGGGATCTTCAGGCCGCCGAGCTCCCCGTCCGCTCCCGCCCTCCTCGCTAGCATGATCACTGCTCCGTATAGCCTCAGCGTCTCGTACAGCACCATCGTCGTCTGCCATCACAAAGTGAAGTGAGTCTCTCGACCACTCGTCGTCGTCATGGAGCACAACAATAATTGCATCAGAATGATGATAGGATAAGGTATATGTGGCTTACGAGCTTGAGCTTTTTGACGGAGTCGCCGCTGAGAGGCATGGCGGTGCCGCCGCACTCTCGGAGGACCTCCTCCCTGAGCTTCCGCTGCCACTCGGGGTGGGTGCCTAGGAGGAAGACGGCCCATGTGAGGAGGTGCGCGGTGGTCTCGTGCCCGGCGAAGAAGAAAGTCTTGCACTCGTCGATGATCTCGTCCATGCTCATGGCCGCCCTCTGTCCGCCGGTGCCGGTTGGCGCGTTGGCCTCGAGCATCAGGCCGAGAAGGTCGTCGCCGTAGCCCCTGGCGTCCTTGGCAGCGGCCTGCCGGTCGCGGATGATCGCCATCAGCGTGCCGCGCACCTTCTTGGTCAGCTGCCAGCGCCGGACGTTTGTCTTGTTGGGGAGGTAGTCGAGGCCAGGGAAAGGGATGCCGGCGTTGTTCATGGAGGAGAAAACCATGTACTGGAGCTCCCTCTGCGCCAGGAACACCTCCTTCCCTTCCCTGTACCTGCTCCCGAACGCGGTGTGCGAGATGACGTCGGCGGTGAGCTCCACAAACTCCTGCCCGATGTTCTCCACCCTTGCCACGCCACCACCGTCCGCCGCCGCCGCGCGAGCCTCCCACGTCCCGACGACCTCGTCCGCACACTCCGCCATGGTCTTGGCCATCATCTTGATCTTGTCCATGGTGAAGGCCGGGTGCACGACGCGGCGGTGGCGTGTCCACTGCTCGCCGTCGGCGAAGACGAGGCCCCTGCCCATGAGGGCGAGGATGCTGGGCCCCGGGTCGGGCTTCCTGTACACCCCGGCCTTGTTAGCCAGGATCTGCTTGACCATCTCGTGGTCGCCGACCCAGAGCGCCGGCGTGTGGCCCGCCCAGGACAGGAAGACCTTGCCGTAGGAGGCCATCCAGGCCTTGTACTGCGGCAGCACGCGCGGGATGATGTCGTGGGAGCGGAGGTCCAGCACGTCGTCGGCCGTGGCGACGCGCAGCGCCTTGGACTCCTCGTTGTTGCCGACGTAGAACCGGTACGGCGGCCCGCGGATCCCCTGCCGGCGGAACGCCCTCGCGACGGCGTAGGGACGCCAGACCAGGCGGTGCATCGCCGCCGTGAGCATCCAAGTGGCCAGCACCACGGCGAGGGCGACCAGGCACATCACTAGAGCAGACGCCATGGCCACCAGGTACGGTGCGCGATGGCTGTGGCCGGTGTGCTCTGCTCTTGGGATGATGAATCAGCAATTGATTGAAGAAGAAAGATGTTTCTGATTTGCTAGTGGCAAGCGTACAGCACAGGTAACGTGTATATAATACTAGGTTGTTCGATCAGTCGGAACATGTCTAGATGTTTGGCGGCTTTGCATTCGTTGGTTTCGGGCCGGCCATCTGTCGGTGTCGCCCAAATGGATAGGATAGATTGCTACTTACGTGCAAGCCCAAGGCGAGGTGTTTGTGCGTCTACGCATGCTTGGCAGGTAAGGGTCTTCGCAGAAATTTCATCTGGACCCTCCTACACACAACAGGCGCCCCTATGAATGGAAATTCTGGGCGGGCGTTCCCACAGTCGACAGGGGCCAACACGGGCGACTGTTACGACTGTGTTGTCGCATGTCGTCCAGTGGCAAAAAGGCCATAGAATATCTAATCAGAGCATCTCCAATAAACCCTGAAAATCGCAGCCGCGTGGGAAAAGCGCGGGGTAAACGCGTGCGTTTGTGACGTGAAAATATCGTGTGCGCTAAGAGCATCTCCACTAGCTGGACGAACTCACGATGAAATCTAGATCAAATTTTGGCCAGACGAAACAAGTTTTTGGTGTGGGTACGCCGAGTTTCGCGTACCCGACCCGAGTTTCCGGGACATCCGTTTTCGCTCAAATTCGGATTAAATTCGGCTCAAGTTCGTCCAGATTTCGGCATACAATGAATACAGAACATTTTACGACCAAAGTTCGGCGAAATTTTAAACATAATTCGGCATAAATATAAATATAGTTCGGCCTACAGTGAAAATACAACATATTTCGGCCAAGTTCGGCCAGTTCATGCTGGCATCTAGGACGTGTTGCCCCTGCGTATCCATATGTGCTCAACAAGATCATCCTGCAGCTGTTGATGCATCACCGGATCTCGGATCTCTTGACGCATGACAATAAATGCAGTCCAGGTTGGAGGAACCTGATGATCAGACTCGGCAAGAGGACCCTGTCTGTAGTATGGCTCGTTCTCCTCGAGTAAACTCACTGGATCCTTCCTCTCATCCACAATGATCATGTTGTGCCAGGCCACACAACAGTTCATCATTTTCCACATCTAATCTTTCGACCAGGTCATAGCAGGGAACCAGACAACTGCAAACCTCTGCTGGAACATACCGAATGCTCGCTCCACGTTCTTCCCGCGAGCTTCCTGTTCCTTGGCAAAGTGAGAATGCTTGGAGAGCATTGGGTTTGAGATAGTCTTCACAAATGTTGGCCATCTTGGATAGATGCCATCTTCTAGATAGTATCCCTTGTTGTAGTGGTGCCCTCTGATCTCAAATTTCATAGGGGGCATGACCCTCAACAAGCTTGGAAAAGACAGTTGAGGAGTTGAGGACGTTGATGTCGTTGTTCGATCCTGCTATGCCAAAGAAGGAGTGCCAGATCCAAAGATCATGTGTAGCAACTGCCTCAAGTATCATAGTGTAACCTCCTTTGTGGCCTTTGTACATTTCTTGCCATGCAAATGGACAGTTCTTCCACTCCCAATGCATGCAATCTATGCTTCCAAGCATACCAGCAAATCCTCTACTTTCATTGACTGCGAGGATCCGAGCTGTGTCTTCAACAGTGGGTGATCTCAAGTACTGTTCCCCGAACACTGCAATCACTGCCCTGCATAACCTGTACAAGCAATCAATGGCGATGGACTCGGCGATGCGGAGATAGTCATCGGCACTATCAGCCGGCACTCCATATGCAAGCAACCTCATCGCCACGGTGCACTTCTGAAGTGAGGAAAACCCAACCAAGCTGGTGTAGTCCTTCTTGCAAATGAAATAGGGGTCGAACTCCCGGATGGCATGCACGATCTTGAGGAAGAGCTTTCGGCTCATCCTAAAACGGCGGCGAAACACGTCCTCTCCATGCAGTGGCTGGTCGGCGAAGTAGTCGACGCACAATAAGCAGTAGCCCTCTATCCTTTGCCTCGCCTTGCACTTCCGGCGACCAGGCGCCGAACCACCGCGCTTCGGCTTCGCCGTCTGCATGTACAGCTGGGAGAGCGAGGCAAGGATCTCCAAGTGATCTTCACCTTCGGCGACCTTGGTGCTCTCCTCCTCCAGCAGTACGGCGAGCATCTCCTCGTCATTGGAGTCCATGGCGAGTATCTCGTCGTCGTCGGAGTCCATGGCCAAACCGGCTAAATGCCGAACACTTGGAGGGCGCGGTGGTGGGAGCACGCAGTGAAACAGAGCTACAACAAAGTTCGGTCGGCGAAAGCGGCGGCAGAACGGGCGGTGAAGTGGACGGCAACTACGGCGAGCATATCTAGAGGCATGGGCATGTCTCGGCGTGGAGGAGATCCGCCGGCGAAGTCATGGCGATAGAGGCGCTGGGAGCTCTTCGCCGTAGTCCGTGCGAGTGGAGTGGGTGGGAATTGGACTGTCTCGCTGACAGAACTGGCCCACGCCCATTTTCGCTGCGTCATGCGTTCCTAGGGCGTACCCGGGAACCTGGGTTCGGCTTGGGAAGCCCGGACCAAAGTTTGCCCAAATCCGGACGAAAACAGGTTCCTGGGTACGTGACTGGGCCGATTTTCAGAGTCCAGACCAAATTTCGGCGTCCGAATCAGCGTCCTGGGTAGGCGAGTGGAGATGCTCTAAGAGCAAGTTCAATAATAAAGCCCTCTGTTTAATGGGTGATGCGACGTCGGCTATCATCGCCGACAGCTTCCCGTGCGGTCGGTGTTTTCCTCCATCGTTTCCCAGACACACCTCGCCTCCCGCGATGAGAAAACTTCCCGCGTATCCCAGGTCGTTTCCTGCCTCCGCCGCGGTCTATAAAAGACGGCCGCTGGCGCGGCGGAGACAACAAGGCCCAAAGCAAGAGCAAACAAGTAGCCGAAAAAGCGTCAGTGTAACATCCCAAAAATATTAAACTTGAATCATCAAACTCAAATCATCAAAATTAGGGTTAACAACAACTTTTCCAATTAAAAATATGAAAGCATGCATATGTGTATGCATTATGTAAGGTTCCCAACCTTTAATAAGGTAGAGATCCCTGTGTTTACAATGCTAGTCCCTGGATCAATAGCTAGCATCCACAGTTAAGATGTAATATCAAGAAACATAGGTCATAAAACAACTTTATAACCAGGAATAAAATATTTATTACATCTTACATAGCTCTTTTGGCTATCTCATTACAATGCAGCAGAATATAACAATAGCATGGGGTCCTTCATCTTCAAAGTGCCACAGGCAGACATGTTGGTTGTAGACTTGTAATCCTAATCATTAAACTTCACTAAGATCAAACAAACCTGCAACATAACAAGTTACAGCCACAAGGGTCAATACATTTGAATTGTATTGGCAAGTGATACTATGGTAGTATAGTGGAGTCTATCATCTATATGCATTTGGCTAAGTGGAGCTTAGGCTTGCTTTGCTCAAAATAGATTTTTCTTATCATTTGAAAACACTAAGTTTTTGCTTGACAAAATCACCCAAGGCATCCCCTAATAGAAATTGGTGATCCTTTCAACCCTTGTTCAACCACAAGTTTTTAACTTAGAAATTTCGATGATGAGATTCTTGATAGCTTCCATGTCTTGATGCTCAAATTGTCCTTTTCCAGGGACATGGCTAAGTACTTAGATTTTACACTCTGCATAGGTGGTGCACTTTCCCCACAAGACTTGGTTTCCCAAGACAAGATCTTTCAGAAGCCTTCCCTTAGACCAGAATGGACGCGCTCCAACCTATCAATCCCCTACCACCAACTATCCATTTGGCTAAGTTATTGCAACCTATATGATCCAGGCAGAGCCCATAATGCCAAGTGGCTGCACTTGAAGCTTCTCAACATTTGACATCTCAAATCTCTTTGTTCTTGGGTGGCCATCCACAAGTGAGACACCAAGTTTTCCCCAGCATACTGGACTTGGTGATTCCCAAGTTTTCCCCAGCATACTGGACTTGCATGACCACTCAACACAAACCATTCTTTCCATTCCACCCAGGTGATTCATTCACTTAGTTGTTTTATTAAACAAAACACAAGTCCTTGACTTAGAAATATTCCATAGCATGAAATATAATCCACCCTTGTTTTCTACTAGCTAAGCTAAGCATGATAGTAGTAGGAATCTTAACTTAGGAAATTTCTACTAAGGTTTCATCTACTAGGATTTCCCATGGCATAGTTTATACTTAGCAAAAATTCCATGCAAGTCTTACTTAGAAATATCACTAATGCATAGTGAAAAATAATGGGACAAAGTATGAAGCATCACTTGCCTTGTTGATAGAGAGTATAAGTTCACTCCTTGATCTTTGCAATGTTCACACACTTCAAATCACTACAAATCAATCAAGCAAACAATATTTCAATCTACCATCCAAGCAATTCATCACATAAAATGATAGAAACAAAACAATGCATGCAAGCATGCAAGAGATTGTTTTATTTGTAAAAGTGGTTTCTAATGGGTCATAAACATTTGAAAACACCTAATGGTCATTTTACAAGGTGGCAAAATCATTTGCAAAAGATTTCACTTCATAAACCATTTTTAACCCAAAACATTATTTCATGTGGTTGAAAATGCTTTTAGCAAAGTAATAATTTTTATAGGGTTTACCAAATACATTTGCAAATCATAAAACTTGGTGTTTGGGGTCAGAGAGTTTAAAACAAAATATTTCCCAAAGGTTTTCTTCCAAAACCATTTTTAATAATTAAACCATATTTTTATTTGACTAGAAATGTTTTTAAATCAAAGATTCATTCTTTTGTTTCACCAAATATATTTTTGAAACCACCAATTGATTTCTAGGGTCAGTAGGTTTAAAACAAACCATTTTCCAAAGATTTTATCCTCAAAATCATTTTAGAACAATTTTTATATTCTAAACAAGCATACACAAGTTTCTGCAAAAACAATCAATTTAACAGAAGCTTTTTACTAAAAAAAAGTGCATGGTTGGCTAGGGATTGTCTTGCTGAATCCATTGATATAAAATTTGCAAAATTTGGACGTGTAGATTAAAAGTTATAGATTTTACAAAATCTAGCATCTAATAGATCAAATTCTGATTTTAAACCAGATTCTGTGACACGCGGCGCTATCCTATTGGCGCATACCGTTTCGCGCGGATCGGTTGCTGGCAGCCGTTGGATTTAAATAGGATCACACGGCTCAGAAGCGAGCGTACCCTTTCGCTTAAGTTTCTATCGTAACCTTCTGATCAAGATCCTACGGTTCATATTGCTCTGACCATTTAGCAGCGGCGCGGGCAGCGGCGGCTGGCGGCGCTGGCTCTGGCTACGGCGGGGCTGGTGATAGAGGAACCGAGGAAGGTAGAGGGTTGGCTCACCTGATTCGCTGAGCGATGCTGATGCTCAACGTGCTCTCGGGGAGGCAGGGGGCGCACGGGGTTCACGGCAATTGCTCGTCGTAGTTGAGCTCTGGCTCGGGCTCGTCCTGTTGAAGATGATGGCGAAGGCACGGGGCACGCCAGAGATAAAAGAAGAGGCGGTTAGATGCGCGGGGTCGTGGCGGTGTGCGCGTGTGAAAGAGAGGGAGATGGGAGGTCTGGTCTTACCAGCAGTGCTCGTCGGAGCGGAGGCAAACGATGGCGGCGGTGGTCGTCGTCGTTGCCGAGGCCCTGGGGTGCGCGGGGGCGAGCTGGAGCTACGGGGAGGTTCGCCAAGGAGTGGGGAGCAGTTGAGAGTGGTCGAGGGGGCAAGGGGCGGCAGGGTTTGGCCGGAATCGACATCGGAGTCTGACGGAGACAGGGAGGTCGTCGCGAGCAATACAGGCAGCCTGAGGGCTCCGGTGGGGTGGCGTCTGGGAGGAAAGAGGGAGAAGAGGGAGTTGATTAAGAGGGAGGTGTCGCGGCGAGGATTAAACGTAGCATTATGGCGAATTGATCGCGAGGCTTCAACGGCAGAAAACGGCCAGGCGTGGTCTTCGCGTGGGTGGAAACGATGAACATCGCTGTGGGGTCCGACGGTCAGTGAGAGAGAGAGTGTGGGGGTGGGGTCCACGCGTGAGTGTCGCTGTGGGTTCTTTCTTTGGTGCGAAACGTTTTTCTGCGGAAGAGAAGGAGAGGTGGGCTGTTGGGCCTTAGTGGGTTAGATTAGTTGGACTGAGTCCTTTTATATTTTTTTGTTCTGTTTGTTTTCCCCTTTTTCATTTCTTTAATTCTGTTTTGGTTTTGTTTAATCAATTCAAACCTCAAATTAATTTCAAAACTCAACCAAAATTTGTGTAGGTTTAAATACTGATTTGTAATATAATCTGAAGTCAATTTTGGAATAAAATTTTATTCTTTTTGGGTCTTTTTAATTATTCAAATAGGCCCTTATATTTAATTTATTCAAGATTTAATAATGTTTTTAATTTCCATTTGACTTCTAAATCCTTCCAAAAACCTTTCAGTAAGTTTTGTTTACTTAATAGGGTGTCAAATAATTCATCTTGAATTATTTGGAAAAGTTTTTAATATGATTTATTAATCATTTAAAATTTGGATTTGTCTTTATTCCAATAGGATTTGATTTATACCATTTTATTTTATTTTGGCAATTCTTTATCCAATATTTTTATTTGGATTTGGATTATAACTTATTCCTTTTTGCTTATGGATTAGACCAAGATTTGATTTGGTCTTTAAATATTCTTTATTTTATAATTCTTTCTTCATCTTATAAAATCCATATCTTTTTATCTAGAGATCCAAACTTGGTGATTCCAACTTGTGAAATCTTATTTGATTCTTGTTTATCCTTTTAAATCCCTTTAGGATCATTTGCTCATCAATTGGTATGGTTTTCTGGGTAAGTGCTTTATTTGCTTTGGAAATTACTTTTCCTTATCTTATTTAAATTCCTAAGATTTTATCCCTGGCTCCAAATTAAGTGAAACCAATTTCTATGGTCTTATAATATTTCTATTTGTCTTTCTTGATCTTTTGTGAATGTTTGTTCACAAATTTTTATATGGATCAAATCCATCAGCTTGGAGATAACTTGGAAATGATTTTTATTCCATTAGGGTTTTAGGGTTTGGATTTATTTTCCAAGTGTTTAAATTTCCAGATACATTCATTGAGGAATGCATTTCTCTTGATTTGGATTTTGTTGAATTCAAACTTTTAATTAAAGTTTGTTCAAGATGGGATTTTAAGTTTCCATTTAGAAACAAAAGTTTCTTTTCACCCTAAAATTCAACAATAATTTATTTTGTTTATTTATTTTTCACATTACAAGATTTGGAAAATCTTGGGATGTGACAGGCTACCACCCTTAAAATAAATCTTGTCCCGAGATTTGGGGAGGCTAGGGGTTACAAGTTGGCTCAAAGCAACTAGAGTACTACCACCCTTAAAAATTTCCAACTAAATTACATCTTGGCTTGCTTGGGATCTTGTTGAAACCTCTCTGGACAAACATCTGCATAGTGTCCTTTGTTTCCACACTTGAAACATGTGACAAGGCTGAGATCCTTCATAGGCTTTATCTTGTGCATCATCTTTTCTGGACAATTGCTTGCATAATGTCCTTGGTTACCACAATTGTAACATGTGATAAGATTGAGTTCTTCACGTATCTTCTGTGGACAAGTTGCTACATAATGGCCTAGCTCTTTGCAGTTGTTGCACCATACTTGGCTAATCTCCTTATACTTCTTCTTCTCTGGACATTCACTGACATAGTGTCCCATTTCTTTGCAATGACCACATTGCACATGGCTTTTGTCTTTCTTTTTCTTGGGTTTCTCCAAAGCTAGGAGTGCTTCTAGTTCATGTTCTTCATATGTTACCTCAAAGGTAGGAACAGTTCCTGGTCTCCTTGACCTTTTATTATTCCTTGGATAATACATATGTCTCCTCTTTGGTCCTTTAAATTGAGTCATATTGCATGGAGGTACAAGCTGAGATTTTCCTTTGTCTTCATCTTTCTTGGTAGACTTGGCTCTCTCATGGTAGTCTGCAATCAGTTGTTGCACTCCACCTTGTTTCCTTTGTTGAACTATGGAATAGATGGGGCATTGAATAGGGACATGATTATTTCCTTCACATAGGAAACAAGTAGCTTGAGATGTGGGGCATTGGTCAATTGGATGTTTCTCTTCACAATTGGGGCATTGTCTTCATGCTCTTTGGAAGTGTGATTCTTGTCTCCACAAATATTGCAAGCTTGGGTTCCTTCTAGAATAACATCTTTGTCATCCTTGTTGTCACAAGCTCCTTGGGAAGAGTTGTCTCCCATGTTGATCATTTGAGTAGCCATCCCTTGCAACAATTGTGATTGAGTTTCCAAAACTTTTTGCATGGTTGGGTATAACTCATTGTTGTTGGCTAAAAACTGAGTTGTCACTTGGTTCAACTGGGTTTGTCTTGCAAGCAGTTGGTCTCTCATGTTGACCTCTTGGTTGTTGTTGTTGTCACCATCCTTGATGTTGGAGTCTCTTGGAGAAGTCATCTGTTTGGGTTGGATTGGGATTAGAATAGGCAAGATACTTCTAAGGAAATAATTCTATTCACACACATCACAATTCACACAAGCAATGTGCAAGCAATCACAAACAACATTCACCCAAACAACAAAGTTCAAGCACATTTTTAGGCAACAAAATATTTTTGTTACACCACATAAGTTGGTGTGTTTGATCTATACTTAATATGGTGGTCCATCTATATGGTTCACTTGAGATCTTTCCATCCTTCTTGGTTGATTCTTCTTGAACAAGATCTTTGTATCCTTGGGAAAATTCTAGGTCACAAAAACTTCAAAGTGATGATGGTTCCTAAGTTGTGTTCCCTTAGTCTTCAAGTCTTGAGCAAGATTTCTTGTCTCACTTGTAGTCCTTAGTGATATCCAAGGTTGAAGTCCTTCGTGATAATGTTGAATATGTTGAAGTCATTAGAGTTGATATCCAAGGTTGAAGATGTTGAAGTCATTAGAGTTGATAAAGTCCTTTGCACATGGTGAAGTCTTTGGCCATGGGGTAGGCTTTGTCCATCAAGTTTGAAATAGAAGAGATGTAGAATCAAAACCAAAATGGTTGAGGAAAGAGTTTACAAGATTGTTTGTAAACAAGTTTTGGAACAAATACAACTCCTATTTTTCTAAGGGGTTTTGTCCAATCCTGGGTTTACAAATCCTACAGGCAACACAATGCTCTGATACCATCTGTAAGGTTCCCAACCTTTAATAAGGTAGAGATCCCTGTATTTACAATGCTAGTCCCTGGATCAATAGCTAGCATCCACATTTAAGATGTAATATCAAGAAACATAGGTCATAAAACAACTTTATAACCAGGAATAAAATATTTATTATATCTTACATAGCTCTTTTGGCTATCTCATTACAATGCAGCAGAATATAACAATAGCATGGGGTCCTTCATCTTCAAAGTGCCACAAGCAGACATGTTGGTTGTAGACTTGTAATCCTAATCATTAAACTTCACTAAGATCAAACAAACCTGCAACATAACAAGTTACAGCCACAAGGGTCAATACATTTGAATTGTATTGGAACGTGATACTATGGTAGTATAGTGGAGTCTATCATCTATATGCATTTGGCTAAGTGGAGCTTAGGCTTGCTTTGCTCAAAATATATTTTCCTTATCATTTGAAAACACTAAGTTTTTGCTTGACAAAATCACCCAAGGCATCCCCCAATAGAAATTGGTGATCCTTTCAACCCTTGTTCAACCACAAGTTTTTAACTTAGAAATTGGGATGATGAGATTCTTGATAGCTTCCATATCTTGATGCTCAAAATGTCCTTTGCCAGGGACATGGCTAAGTACTTAGATTTTACACTCTGTAGAGGTGGTGCACTTTCCCCACAAGACTTGGTTTCCCAAGACAAGATCTTTCATAAGCCTTCCCTTAGACCAGAATGGACGCACTCCAACCTATCAATTCCCTACCACCAACTGTCCATTTGGCTAAGTTATTGCAACCTATATGATCCAGGCAGAGCCCATAATGCCAAGTGGCTGCACTTGAAGCTTCTCAACATTTGACATCTCAAATCTCTTTGTTCCTGGGTGGCCATCCACAAGTGAGACACCAAGTTTTCCCCAGCATACTGGACTTGCATGACCACTCAACACAAACCATTCTTTCCATTCCACCCAGGTGATTCATTCACTTAGTTGTTTTATTAAACAAAACACAAGTCCTTGACTTAGAAATATTCAATAGCATGAAATATAATCCACCCTTGTTTTCTACTAGCTAAGCTAAGCATGATAGTAGTAGGAATCTTAACTTAGGAAATTTCTACTAAGGTTTCATCTACTAGGATTTCCCATGGCATAGTTTATACTTAGCAAAAATTCCATTCAAGTCTTACTTAGAAATATCACTAATGCATAGTGAAAAATAATGGGACAAAGTATGAAGCATCACTTGCCTTGTTGATAGAGAGTATAAGTTCACTCCTTGATCTTTGCAATGTTCACACACTTCAAATCACTACAAATCAATCAAGCAAACAATATTTCAATCTACCATCCAAGCAATTCATCACATAAAATGCTAAAAACAAAACAATGCATGCAAGCATGCAAGAGATTGTTTTATTTGTAAAAGTGGTTTCTAATGGGTCATAAACATTTGAAAACACCTAATGGTCATTTTACAAGGTGGCAAAATCATTTGCAAAAGATTTCACTTCATAAACCATTTTTAACCCAAAACATTATTTCATGTGGTTGAAAATGCTTTTAGCAAAGTAATAATTTTTATAGGGTTTACCAAATACATTTGCAAATCGTAAAACTTGGTGTTTGGGGTTAGAGAGTTTAAAACAAAATATTTCCCAAAGGTTTTCTTCCAAAACCATTTTTAATAATTAAACCATATTTTTATTTGACTAGAAATGTTTTTAAATCAAAGATTCATTCTTTTATTTCACCAAATACATTTTTGAAACCACCAATTGATTTCTAGGGTCAGTAGGTTCAAAACAAACCATTTGCCAAAGATTTTATCCTCAAAATCATTTTAGAACAATTTTTATATTCTAAACAAGCATACACAAGTTTCTGCAAAAACAATCAATTTAACAGAAGCTTTTTACTAAACAAAGTTCATGGTTGGCTAGGGCTTGTCTTGCTGAATCCATTGATATAAAATTTGCAAAATTTGGACGTGTAGATTAAAAGTTATAGATTTTACAAAATCTAGCATCTAATAGATCAAATTCTAATTTTAAACCAGATTCTGTGACACGCGGCGCTATCCTATTGGCGCATACCGTTTCGCGCGGATCGGCTGCTGGCAGCCGTTGGATTTAAATAGGATCACACGGCTCAGAAGCGAGCGTACCCTTTCGCTTAAGTTTCTATCGTAACCTTCTGATCAAGATCCTACGGTTCATATTGCTCTGACCATTTAGCAGCGACGCTGGCGGCGGCGGCTGGCGGCGCTGGCTCTGGCTACGGCGGGGTTGGTGATAGAGGAAGCGAGGAAGGTAGAGGGGTGGCTCACCTGATTCGCTGAGCGATGCTGATGCTCAACATGCTCTCGGGGAGGCAGGGGGCGCACGGGGTTCACGGCAATTGCTCGTCGTAGTTGAGCTCTGGCTCGGGCTCGTCCTGTTGAAGATGATGGCGAAGGCACGGGGCACGCCAGAGAGAAAAGAAGAGGCGGTTAGATGCGCAGGGTCGTGGCGAGTGTGCGCGTGTGAAAGAGAGGGAGAGGGGAGGTCTGGTCTTACCAGCAGTGCTCGTCGAAGCGGAGGCAGACGGTGGCGGCGGTGGTCGTCGTCGTTGCCGAGGCCCTGGGGCGCGCGGGGGCGAGCTGGAGCTACGGGGAGGTTCGCCAGTGAGTGGGGAGCAGTTGAGAGTGGTCGAGGGGGCAAGGGGCGGCAGGGTTTGGCCGGAATCGACGTCGGAGTCTGACAGAGACAGGGAGGTCGTCGCGAGCAATACGGGCAGCCTGAGGGCTCCGGTGGGGTGGCGTCTGGGGGAAAGAGGGAGAAGAGGGAGGTGATTAAGAGGGCGGTGTCGCGGCGAGGATTAACACAGCATTATGGCGAATTTGTCGCGAGGCTTCAACGGCAGAAAACGGCCAGGCGTGGTCTTCGCGTGGGTGGAAACGATGAACATCGCTGTGGGGTCCGACGGTCAGTGAGAGAGAGTGTCGGGGTGGGGTCCATGCGTCAGTGTCGCTGCGGGTTCTTTCTTTGGTGCGAAACGTTTTTCTGTGGAAGAGAAGGAGAGGTGGGATGTTGGGCCTTAGTGGGTTAGATTAGTTGGGCTGAGTCCTTTTATATTTTTTTTGTTCTGTTTGTTTTTCCCTTTTTCATTTCTTTAATTCTGTTATGGTTTTGTTTAATCAATTCAAACCTCAAATTGATTTCAAAACTCAACCAAAATTTGTGTAGGTTTAAATACTGATTTTTAATATAATCTGAAGTCAATTTTGGAATAAAATTTTATTCTTTTTGGGTCTTTTTAATTATTCAAATAGGCCCTTGTATTTAATTTATTCAAGATTTAATAATGTTTTTAATTTCCATTTGACTTCTAAATCCTTCCAAAAACCTTTCAGTAAGTTTTGTTTACTTAATAGGGTGTCAAATAATTCATCTTGAATTATTTGGAAAAGTTTTTAATATGATTTATTAATCATTTAAAATTTGGATTTGTCTTTATTCCAAAAGGATTTGATTTATACCATTTTATTTTATTTTGGCAATTCTTTATCCAATATTTTTATTTGGATTTGGATTATAACTTATTCCTTTTTTCTTATGGATTAGGCCAAGATTTGATTTGGTCTTTAAATATTCTTTATTTTATAATTCTTTCTTCATCTTATAAAATCCTTATCTTTTTATCTAGAGATCCAAACTTGGTGATTCCAACTTGTGAAATCTTATTTGATTCTTGTTTATCCTTTTAAATCCCTTTAGGATCATTTGCTCATCAATTGGTATGGTTTTCTGGATAAGTGCTTTATTTGCTTTGGAAATTACTTTTCCTTATCTTATTTAAATTCCTAAGATTTTATCCCTGGCTCCAAATTAAGTGAAACCAATTTCTATGGTCTTATAATATTTCTATTTGTCTTTCTTGATCTTTTGTGAATGTTTGTTCACAAATTTTTATATGGATCAAATCCATAAGCTTGGAGATAACTTGGAAATGATTTTTATTCCATTAGGGTTTTAGGGTTTGGATTTATTTTCCAAGTGTTTAAATTTCCAGATACATTCATTGAGGAATGCATTTCTCTTGATTTGGATTTTGTTGAATTCAAACTTTTAATTAAAGTTTGTTTAAGATGGGATTTTAAGTTTCCATTTAGAAACAAAAGTTTCTTTTCACCCTAAAATTCAACAATAATTTATTTTGTTTATTAATTTTTCACATTACAAGATTTGGAAAATCTTGGGATGTGACACATTACAATTTGGATTCTTTTGAATTGCCTTGGTTGTGTGTTTCTTTGCTTGTAAAATGATTCTTAGGTGAAAGAAACATCATCTAAACAATCCCCACACTTTTCCCAAAGATAAACAAATCAAAACAAACAAATTAAGTGAATGGTCACTTTGGCCAAATTAACTCCCATGCCTACTTTGGCTATCCCTAACTTTCAGAACTTAACAGAAATATGTATAGATCTTTGCACCCCTTGATAGTAGTCATAACAAAGTACCAAGGCCCACCTTGTGATCATCCAAAAACATTTGAATGCATAGTTTAAATGACAGTTTAAAATTGAATCTATTTCATATGGGAAGATCCCACTTGTTCAAAAACCACTCAAACAAGCTCAATTTTCAAAACCCAAGCATCCACAGAATCCTCAACACATGCCTAGCACACCCACAAAAAATCTTTTCAAAATTCAAAACTTAAGTTCTTGCGGCTATTTCATCAAACACTTGGAGACAACAAATCAAACTGGCCAAACTTCACTGTTTTGAGCAGTAATTTGGCTAAGCAATGTTCACCATTAATCACCCTTGTCTCCCCCAGTGCCAACCAGTGCTTTGACCAACCCTAGACCCTACCCTTTGCACCATGCCATGCCAACCCGAGCACCCCCTTGCCAGCCGACCATGGCAAGCTAGCAGGAGCGTTCGTTGCGCCTAGCCACCATGTCCAGGACGCAGCCCATCGTCTACCGCCACTCCCTGTCTAGCGCTTGAACCCTGCCAGCCACTGGACCACACACCCACGACATTCCAAGCTTCTCTGAGCGCATGCCGAGAGCGCGCCAGAACGCCACCCTCGACACACGCCCACAGACTGCGCGCCGCCCTTGTCGCGTGCACGCGTGATCACCACCGCCCCAGCAACCCCGCAGACATCCCCGTTTGTCGCGCCATGCCGCACAGCCACCGCTCGCCGTCGAAGACGCCACCTCTGCCACGCAGAACATCGCACATTCCCGACCGTTTGCCATCGCCCCTACACGCGCATTAAAGCTCTAGAGCATCACCAGGAGACCACCCATCGAATGCCAACCTCGGCCATGCCTCTAGCTGCCCGTAGCTGCGTCGCCACCGTCGCCTGCCCATCCCGTTCGGTCTCGCCGTCGAGCCTATAAAAGGAGGCCACCCCCAAGCCATTTTAAGCACACCATCTCACTCCCCTCACATCACTGATCGTTCCACCCCTTAGTCGGATCAAGGCGAGCAGCGCATCGCCAGAATTGCACCGGAGCTCGCCACTGCAGAGGAGAAGAGGAGCCGTTGATTTTGTCCACCCCCGGAGCTGGCGCGACCACCCCTGAGTTCGCCGTCGTCGAATTCGCCGTTTTCCCGCCTCGCCATCGTCACTGGAGCCCCGGTATGCCCCCTATGCACCCCCACCAAGCCGCTAGGGTTCGAGCTCGCCGGTGACCTGTTCATCGTTGACGACGACCCTCAGCCGTTGATCTTGCTTCTAATCCAACGCACCACACCGCCCCGTACCGCTTCGCGTTTTATGAGCCACTGACCAGTAGACCCCCTGTCAGTTGCGCCCCACGCCGCGGAGTGACACTGGGCCGGCCCAATAACCCTTCCCGCGTATCCCACTCGTTTGAATTTAGCTTTTTCTATTTTCATTCAAACTCAGTTCTATACCTAGTTTCAAAAATCAACCTAGCTCAATTCAATGAACCAAATTGCATGAAACAAATTTTATTAGAAAGGTTTTGAAATGCTTAATCCAAGCCTGTTGGATTCAACTCATTTGGATCTATAGATCAACCTTGGTAAAAATAACAAGGCAGAAACTTTTCTGCATTCAAACATTTTTCAAATTTAAACCATAATACCTTTTGAGTTGATTCCAACTCTCAAAAATCACATTTGATCATACCTTTCGGAATATATAAAAATATATGGGTTTACTTACAGAAATAATGTCCAAGTAATAAAAGAATGCCCCATAGGCATTTCTAGTCACTTTATTTATTTAAAATAAAAGGGTTAAACCTTATTAAATTGTGACACCACTTTAAATCACATTCCCATGTACTGAAATATGTGGTGATGACATGTGTCAACATGATCCCATGTTTGGTTTGGAGAATATTAAATCTTAAGTAGTTTTTTAATGAGTAGAAATTACTTTTCTAAAGATAAATAAATAAGCCAAAGGCTTTAATCATGTAATGTTAGTGATGATGCTAGGTCATCTATAGAACCCTCTTGTGTGATGATTGAAAGTAGTTAAGTATTGTTTGATGATTGTGTACCTCGTATTTATTCATAGATGCTAGTGTCGACCAAGGATACGAGGAGGAAGGAGGATACTACGAATAAGAAGCCGAGGAGAACTTCAACCACTGCTCTGCACAAGGCAAGCTAACACTTGCAAGATATTATACTTTAGCAAGCTTATACTGATACTTATGCAAGCCTTACTACTCAAGTTGACCTATGCAAGATAACACTTGCTTGTTACCATGCCAACCATATGCCTTAAGCATATGTGATCATACCCACTTGATACCCAATCCTAGTTTTACTTGCAAGCTTTCTACTTTATTTCTTTATCAAAGCTATTCCTTAGAGTTTATTTAAGTGACTTGTAGATTCTAGGAAGATAATTGAAGGTTGCATAAAGAGCATTAAATTTGGCCTAAGCTAGATAATCTTGATGTCATCCTAAGGCATGAGATTGAACTTAGTTAAAACTCCACTTGTTTACCACCCCTCATTAGTACTCACCTACACTTGTAGATGCTAGTGCTAAGCATAAAACTTGATCAACTTTAGATGGGAATATTTGGTGGAAAATGGTTATGAAAACCTTAGAATGATGAGTCATTCTACTGAGATGTTTTGACATGTGTTTCCGAACACCAGATGATTTTGGTGATGAAAATGTTAAGGCATGAGCCTTAGCCCTTTATAAAACTGATGGTTGTCTGGATGCGATACCATTCCAATTTTACCGTACAACCACAATACCCGAAGTTTGGGTAGGGCTTGACTGGAAACTAATATACCTTAGTATGGGTTCCCTCATGGCCATGGTCTGAGCTGAGGCTACCTTGTGAAGATTGTCCACCTGTGCAGTACCCAAGATGATAGTTGGTCATGGTTGGGAGGCCAAACTCACAGGAGAGGTGCCTATACTAGGGAGTGTAATTGAAAGGTTAGGATTGATTATCCGCATACTGAGTATGGTGAATTCAGGATTTGTTCCTGACAGATGTATCGAATGTTGTGGTGAAAGTCTACAATCTCTGTAGAGTGTCAAACTATTCGAATAGCCGCGTCCGTGGTTATGGACAGTTGGAGTGGCCATACTGTTCCCCTGTCAGATGTTTTCAAAATGACTTGTGAAACGAATTGAGACTTTGACTTGACCACAATAAAGTTGTGACATGAAATTCAAGTTCCCACTTAGGGTTATAAATTTTCAACTAGCATTCTTTGCTCCAAAACTTAGTAGAAGTAAATCTGGCTTTTGCAAAACAACCATAGAGCTTAGTATCCTACTACAAAAACCCCCTTAACTTGTTAGTATTAGTTTGCGAGTACTTAAAGAGTACTCATGGCTTTGTCCCTGGCTATTCCCATGGCCAGACTATGAGGAGGAGTACCAAGACGATGGACCATAGGAAGGTTATGACAACTAGGATCATCTCCCATCGTCAGCATTGCCTGTGACCCCGAAGATGGAGCTTCGCCTACGCTACCTTTATTATTACGTATTTCCGCTGCTTGAGTTGTATTAAGAACTGGATCATGAGATCCTTATTTGTGTAAGACCTTATGTATGGTTTGTAATGGATGATGTACTGTGGTATCCAAATCTGTTATGTCTCACAAAAATGGTAATCCTGGGATTGCGATGTATGGCATAACATGCATCTGGGATTAAAAATCCGGGTGTTGACAAGTTGGTATCAGAGCCATCCTGACCATAGGAGACCCTAGTTAGACTAGACGTTTGAATCAAAAACTTAGTTTCAAAACCAAAGGAAGCAAATATTTACAAAAACTTATTCCCATTTTTATCACTTTGATTCTTTCATAAAAATTCATGTTCCTCAAAAACTTTTGCAAAATACATAAAATTTGACACACTTGTTCACTCTAATAACTTACTCATCCTATATTCTTATAGATGGACATGAAGTACAACAAGTTTTATCAGTTGGGGAATGGAGGAGACCTTATCTTTGAGCGGGATTTGGACCAGCTTTCGGAACTTCTGGAGCGTCCGCACCCCGAGTTCTTCGGAGCTCAGCTCAATGATCAAGGATGAGAAGATCTGCAGTGGCTAATTGTTGCAAGTCTCTGAGGAAAGATTGAACCTCCCACTGCTGAGGGAATTCAGTTCACCTTCAGAGAGAACAACTGGATCGATGGACTTGCCAGGGCCATGCAGGAAGCTCTTGCCTGTCTGTGTGGGCAGAGTATCAACCAGATCAAGGGAACCCGCTTTGAGTTTTGTCCAAGGCATGATGCTAACGGACATCCACTGGAAGCCCCATACCACCACGAGCTGAAGACCCAATTGGACCACCTTAGCTTCATGATGTACGACTGTCAGCAAGAATTGGAAAATTGCCGTGACTACTCCAACCAAAAGTCCGCCATCATCAAGACGAAGGATCAGACCATCGCCATGCTAGAAAAGGATTGCAAGTCTCGCCGCCGTCAGCTTGACAAGAAGGAGCGCATCATTTCCCGTCTTCGCCACCGTATCTCAGATTTGGAGGAGACCATCCACGAGAGAGACATGTAGTTGGAAGAAAGGGAGAATGCCGGAGAAGATCTTCGTGGAGACCCCTACTCCTATCTCAGTGATGATGATGATTTTCTGGAGGATCAGGCCATGGACTTCTTCACCGATGAGGAGGATTTCGCTTTCATCGATGATGATGAGGATGACGACTACACCGACTCCGAGGAGTAGTAGCACTTGAGCACTAGCGTAGTGAATTGTATTCGGTCCCACTGTATCGTAGTTTCTAGAATGGTTCTTAAAACCATCTATTCACCTTGTTGTGGTGTGTGTTTGTATTGTGTGCTATGAATGAGTGAATGAAAAGCAAGTTGCTAGAAAAATCTGAGTCAAACTTTAAAAACTTTTCAAAGTCCCGAAACCTTAGAAATTCCTCTCTTTTCTCATGATCTATCTCAATCTTCAGATGCCACGCAGAGGAAGTGGTTCATCCCCGGACCCGATGTTGCAGATCCTGCAAATGTTGGTTTCTGACCGTGAAGCCGAAAGAGCCGAACGTCAAGCCAACCTAGCCACTCTTCAGCAGATAGCTCATCTAGCCCACAACAATCAAGGCCAAGGAAATCAGGACAACCATGGATCTAAGATCAAGAATTTCCAGAATACCAACCCACCTGTTTTCACTAAGTCGGAAGAGCCCCTAGATGCAGACGATTGGATGCAAACCATGGAAAACAACCTGGAAGTCGCTGGAGTGGAAGCTAACGAGAAAGTTCTATTCGCCACCCACTATCTAGCCGGAGATGCCAGAGCATGGTGGAACAGTGTTCGTGCAATGACCGGAGGACAGATGATGACCTGGGAGGAATTCAAGGTCAAGTTCAACAGAACCCATGTGCCACCGGGTTTGATCAAGAGAATGAGAGATGAGTTCAGAGAACTGAATCAAGGAAGGATGACCATAGTGGAATACCGTGACAAATTCTTGTCATTAGCTAGGTATGCCCCGGATGAGATCGACACTGAAGCCAAGAAGAAAGAGAGATTCCTGAATGGTCTGCACGATGAGATGCAGACTATGTTAGTCAATATCCCCTTTGCTGATATTGAAGCCCTTTTCGACTCTGCCACCCAGATGGAAGGAAAGATCAACCAAGCCAATGAGAACCGCAAGCGTCGCATGATGCATCAGCCAGGAACCCATCAGACCCCAAAGTATCGCCCTAACCCATCTCCAGGATTTGCCCCGAGAACCAACAGACCCCCGATGAACCGTCCGAGCTATCCCAACCGTGGAAACCCGAGGCCCGAAGGAAATCACAACAACCTCAGCAACTCTAGCAATTTCAACCGTGCACCACCCAAGTTCAACAACAACAATGCTACCGCCAACACCAACACTGCCCCTAGGACTGGAAGAAATGCTGTGCCTGTTGCAGCAAAGGCAAGTCGCAAGTGACTTGTTATGACTGTGGAAATAAGGGTCACTACTCCAATGAGTGTCCCAAAAAGAATGTCGCAGCCCCCAATGCAAATGCCCCAGCTCAACAACGGCGTCGTGTTCAGCTCGGAAGAAGGTTTGCCCCAGGGAACTCACTCAACCGCAACAACCTTCTTTTTCTCATGCATGCTGAAGAAGCCCAGGAAGCGCCAGACGTCGTGCTGGGTATGTTTTCTGTTAATTCGGTACTTGCTAGAGTGTTGTTTGATTCTGGTGCATCGCACTCATTTGTCATCGAAGAATTTGCATGCACTAGTAAGATTCAACCAACCAAACTGAAGCATGTTATGATTGTTCAAATCCCCGATTCCACCACCAAAGCTAGGAAAATTTGCAAAGCCGTTCCCATCCGAATCCATGGCATAGATTTTTATGCTAATCTAATAGTACTCGGAACTAAAGGTTTGGAAGTAGTACTAGGAATGGATAGGATGTCCAAACATAAAGGATTGATTGACTATGCCAAGAAAGCCATAACCATGACCAGTACAGCCGGAATATCAGTCGAGCATATATCTGAAACCTTACCGCGTGAATTCAAGTGTAACAAGAGTATAGCCCAACCTACCATTGACCAAGTACGGATAGTCTGTGAATACCCCGATGTATTTCCAGATGTTTTGCCTGGTATGCCCCCAGATCGGGATATCGGGTTTATCATTGAACTAATCCCCGAAACAGGACCCATAGCTCAGAGACCATATAGTATGAACCTGTCTGAACTAGAAGAACTGAAGAAGCAACTAGATGCCATGTTGGAAATTGGATTGATTCAACCAAGTGCGTCACCATGGAGATCACCTGTCTTGTTCGTGGACAAGAAGGATGGAGGTAACTGTTTGTGTACGGATTATCAGAAGTTGAATGATGTCACCATCAAGAACAAGTACCCATTGCCCAAGATAGAAGATTTGTTTGATCAGTTGACCGGTGCCAAAGTGTTTTCTAAGATTGATCTTAGAACTGGCTATCATCAACTCAAGATTCACGCAAAGGATATTCCCAAGACTGCCTTTACCACCAGATATGGATTATACGAGTATACTGTCATGTCTTTTGGATTAACCAATGCCCCCGCTTATTTCATGAATCTCATGAATAAGATTTTTATGGACTTCCTGGATAAGTTTGTCATTGTTTTCATCGATGACATTCTGATTTATTCCAAATCAGAAGAAGAACATGAGCTACACCTAAGGACCATTCTTGGAACCCTTAGTGAGCATCAGTTGTATGCCAAGTTTAGCAAATGTGAATTCTGGTTACAGGAGGTAGGATTCCTCGACCACATTATATCAGCCGGAGGAATTGCCGTTGACCCTGCAAAGGTGAAAGATGTAGAAGATTAGCAAGCCCCAACCACTCAAACCCAAGTTCGTGCATTTCTCGTATTGGCGGGATACTACCGCAAGTTCGTAGAACGATTCTTGAGTATCGCCAGACCCATGACCCAATTGCTGAAGAAAGACAAGAAGTTTGAATGGACGGACAAATGTGAAGCGAGTTTTCAAGAACTCAAGAGAAGATTGATTTCAGCCCCAATCTTAATCATGCCGGATATCACGAAGCCCTTCGACGTGTATTGTGATGCATCCAAGATCGGTCTCGGATGTGTGCTAATGCAAGAAGGCAAAGTTATATCTTATCTATCTCGACAACTAAAACAACATGAGCAAAATTACCCAACCCATGACCTCGAACTCGCAGCCGTAGTTCTAGCCCTAAAGACATGGAGGCATTACCTGATGGGAAACCGTTGTGAGATTTATTCGGATCACAAGAGTCTTAAGTATATATTCACTCAGAAGGAGCTGAATATGAGACAGAGAAGATGGATTGAGCTAATCAAGGATTATGACCTAGACATTCACTATCACCCCGGTAAAGCCAACGTGGTAGCAGATGCCCTTAGCAGATTTCTGTGCCGCTTGAACTCCATGATTTTGAAGGAGCAATCGAGCTTGCACAAAGAGATGGAAGATTTTCAAATGAAATTAGTAAGTGAAGGATTTTTGGCTAGCATAGAACTTCAACCCACTTTGATCAGCCAGATCAAAGAGGCGCAGAAAGGAAATGCTAGTATCGATGGAATCAAGCGTCGTATCGGTACAGGCAAAGTACCCGGATTCACGGAAGACGAAGAAGGAGTTCTGTGGTACAAAGGACACCTTTGTGTACCAGCAGATTCTGAGTTGAAAGAAGTTATTATGAAGGAAGCTCGTGATACTCTTTATTCTATCCACCCCGGAGGAACTAAGATGTATCAAGATTTGAAGGAGCAATTTTGGTGGCATAAGATGAAGAGAGAAATCGGAAGCTATATCGCCAAGTGTGATATATGTCAGCAAGTCAAGGCAGGACATCAAAGACCCGCTGGATTGTTGCAACCATTGCAGATTCCTGAATGGAAATGGGATTCTGTTGGAATGGACTTTATCACCGGATTGCCTACTTCTAGTAGGGGAAATGACTCTATCTGGGTCATAGTGGACAGATTGTCCAAAGTCGCCCATTTCTTACCCGTCAAGACCACATATCAGAGTTTGAATCTAGCAGAGTTATACATCGCTAGAATCGTTAGTTTGCATGGAGTCCCCAAGAACATCATATCTGATCGAGGAACTCAGTTTACCTCGAGATTCTAGAAGAAAGTCCAAGAAGGTTTAGGAACCCGACTCGATTTCAGCACCGCGTATCACCCTCAGACCGATGGACAAACGGAGCGAGTAAATCAAATACTCGAAGACATGTTAAGAGCATGTGTGTTGGAATATGGATCTAAGTGGGAAGACTGTCTGCCGTTTGCAGAATTTTCATACAACAACAGTTATCAAGCTAGTTTGCAAATGACCCCATTTGAATTCATGTATGGAAGGAAGTGTCACACCCCTTTGAACTGGTCGGAAGTAGGAGAGAGTCAGATTTTCGGATCCGACATCCTACGAGAAGCAGAAGAGAAGGTTCACAAGATTCGTGAGCACCTCAAGGAAGCCCAGTCAAGGCAGAAGAGTTACACCGACAAGAGACGTCGAGACCTCGCCTTCAACATAGGAGATTTTGTGTATCTGAAAGTGTCGCCATTAAAAGGAATGCAGCGTTTCCAACTGAAGGGAAAGTTAGCCCCCAGATATATCGGCCCCTTCAAGATTCTGAACCGTCGAGGAGAAGTGTCATATCAATTGGAACTACCCGAAGAGATGTCAGTCGTGCACAATGTGTTCCATATCTCATTACTTCGCAAGTGCCTCGAAGTTCCAGAGAAGACTGAAGTGTTCAAGAATATCGATCATCGGACCATAGAAATCAACGATGACCTGACCTATCCCGAAGTACCCATCCGTATTTTGGAGGAAGCTTTCAGAACTACCAGAACCCGGAGCATCAAGTTTCTCAAGATTCAATGGAGAAACCACACAGAAGAGGAAGCTACCTGGGAGCGTGAAGATCACATCAGGACGGAGTTTCCTGACCTTTTCAAATCCTAGGTAATCTTTTTTGTCCTTTTTCAAATCTCGGGACGAGATTTTGTTTAAGGGGGTAAGGTTTGTAACATCCCAAAAATATTAAACTTGAATCATCAAACTCAAATCATAAAAAATAGGGTTAACAAAAACTTTCCTAATTAAAAATATGAAAGCATGCATAGGTGTATGCATTACAATTTGGATTCTTTTGAATTGCCTTGGTTGTGTGTTTCTTTGCTTGTAAAATGATTCTTAGGTGAAATAAACATCATCTAAACAATCCCCACACTTTTCCCAAAGACAAACAAATCAAAACAAACAAATTAAGTGAATGGTCACTTTGGCCAAATTAACTCCCATGCCTACTTTGGCTATCCCTAACTTTTAGAACTTAACAGAAACATGTATAGATCTTTGCACCCCTTGATAGTAGTCATAACAAAGTACCAATGCCCACCTTGTGATCATCCAAAAACATTTGAATGCATAGTTTAAATGACAGTTTAAAATTGAATCTATTTCATATGGGAAGATCCCACTTGTTCAAAAACCACTCAAACAAGCTCAATTTTCAAAACCCAAGCATCCACAGAATCCTCAACACATGCCTAGCACACCCACCAAAAATCTTTTCAAAATCCAAAACTTAAGTTCTTGTGGCCATTTCATCAAACACTTGGAGACAACAAATCAAACTGGCCAAACTTCACTGTTTTGAGCAGTAATTTGGCTAAGCAATGTTCACCATTGATCACTCTTGTCTCCCCAGTGCCAACCAGTGCTTTGACCAACCATATCCCCTACCCTTTGCACCATGCCATGCCAACCCGAGCACCCCCTTGCCAGCCGACCATGGCAAGCTAGCAGGAGCGTTCGCCGCGCCTAGCCACCATGTCCAGGAGGCAGCCCACCGTCCACCGCCACCCCCTGTCCAGCGCTTGAACCCTGCCAGCCACTGGACCACACACCCACGCCATGCCAAGCTTCTCTGAGCGAATGCCGAGAGCACGCTAGAGCGCCATCCTCGACACACGCCCACAGACTGCGCGCCGCCCTCGCCACGTGCACGCGTGATCACCACCACCCCAGCAACCCCGCAGACATCCCCGTTCGCCGCCCCATGTCGCACAACCACCGCTCGTCGTTGAAGACACCGCCTCTGTCGTGCAGAACACCGCACGTTCCCGACCGTTTGCCACCGCCCCTACACACGCATTAAAGCTCTAGAGCATCGCCAAGAGACCACCCGTCGAACGCCAACCTCGGCCATGCCTCTAGCTGCTCGTAGCCGCGTCGCCACCGTTGCCTGTCCATCCCGTTCGGTCTCGCCATCGAGCCTATAAAAGGAGGCCACCCCAAGCCATTTTAAGCACACCATCTCACTCCCCTCACCTCACTGATCGTTCCACCCCTTAGCTGGAGCAAGGCGAGCAGCGCATCGCCGGAATTGCGCCGGAGCTCGCCGCTGCAGAGGATAAGAGGAGCCATTGATTTCGTCCACCCCCGGAGCTGCCGCGACCACCCCTGAGTTCGCCCTCGTCGACTTCGTCGTTTGCCCACCTCATCATCGTCACTGGAGCCTTGGTATGCCCCCTATGCACCCCCACCGAGCCGCTAGGGTTCAAGCTTGCCGGTGACCTGTTCATCATCGACGACGACCCTCAGCCGTTGATCTCGCTTCTAATCCAACACACCACATCGCCACGTACCGCTTCGCGTTTTATGAGCCACTGACCATTAGACCCCCCCTTTCAGTTGCGCCCCGAACCGTGGAGTGACACTGTCCGGCCCAATAACCCATCCCGCGCAGCCCACTCGTTTGAATTTAGCTTTTTCTATTTTCATTCAAACTCAGTTCTGTACCTAGTTTCAAAAATCAACCCAGCTCGATTCAGTAAACCAAATTGCATGAAACAAATTTTGTTAGAAAGGTCTTGAAATTCTTAATCCAAGCCCGTTGGATTCAACTCATTTGGATCTATAGATCAACCTTGGTAAAAATAACAAGGCAAACGCTTTTCTACATTCAAACATTTTTCAAATTTAAACCATAATACCTTTTGAGTTGATTCCAACTCTCAAAAATCACATTTGATCATACCTTTCAGAATATATAAAAAATATATGGGTTTACTTATAGAAATCATGTCCAAGTAATAAAAGAATGCCCCATAGGCATTTCTAGTCACTTTATTTATTTAAAATAAAAGGGTTAAACCTTATTAAATTGTGACACCACTTTAAATCACATTCCCATGTACTGAAATATGTGGTGATGACATGTGTCAACATGATACCATGTTTGGTTTGGAGAATATTAAATCTTAAGTTGTTTTTCAATGAGTAGAAATTACTTTTCTAAAAATAAATAAATAAGCCAAAGGCTTTAATCTTGTAATGTTAGTTATGATGCTAGATCATCTATAGAACCCTCTTGTGTGATGATTGAAAGTAGTTAAGTATTGTTTGGTAATTGTGTACCTCGTATTTATTCATAGACGCTAGTACCGACCAAGGACACGAGGAGGAAGGAGGATACTACAAAGAAGAAGCCGAGGAGAACTTCAACCACTGCTCTGCACAAGGCAAGCTAACACTTGCAAGATATTATACTTTAGCAAGCTTATACTGATACATATGCAAGCCTTACTAATCAAGTTGACCTATGCAAGCTAACACTTGCTTGTTACCATGCCAACCATATGCCTTAAGCATATGTGATCATACCCACTTGATACCCAATCCTAGTTTTACTTGCAAGCTTTCTACTTTATTTCTTTATCAGAGCTATTCCTTAGAGTTTATTTAAGTGACTTGTAGATTCTAGGAAGATAATTTAAGGTTGCATAAAGAGCATTAAATTTGGCCTAAGATAGATAATCTTGATGTCATCCTAAGGCATGAGATTGAACTTAGTTAAAACTCCACTTGTTTACCACCCCTCATTAGTACTCACCCCCACTTGTAGATGCTAGTGCTAAGCATAAAACTTGATCAACTTTAGATGGGAATATTTGGTGGAAAATGGTTATGAAAACCTTAGAATGATGAGTCATTCTACTGAGATGTTTTGACATGTGTTTCCGAACACCAGATGATTTTGGTGATGAAAATGTTAAGGCATGAGTCTTATCCTTTTATAAAAATGATGGTTGTCTGGATGCGATACCATTCCAATTTTACCGTACAACCACAATACCTGAAGTTTGGGCAGAGCTTGACTGGAAACTTATATACCTTAGTATGGGTTCCCTCATGGCCAAGGTCTGAGCTGAGGCTACCTTGTGAAGATTGTCCACTTGTGCAGTACCCAAGATGACAGTTGGTCATGGTTGGGAGGCCAAACTCACAGGAGAGGTGCCTATACTAGGGAGTGTAATTGAAAGGTTAGGATTGATTATCTGCATACTGAGTATGGTGAATTCAGGATTTGTTCCTAACGGATGTATCGAATGTTGTGGTGAAAGTGTACAATCTCTGTAGAGTGTCAAACTATTCGAATAGCCGCGTCCGCGGTTATGGACAGTTGGAGTGGCCATACTGTTCCCCCGTCAGATGTTTTCAAATGACTTGTGAAACGAATTGAGACTTTGACTTGACCACAACAGAGTTGTGATTTGAAATTCAAGTTCCCACTTAGGGTTATAAATTTTCAACTAGCATTCTTTGCTCCAGAACTTAGTAGAAGTAAATCTGGCTTTTGGAAAACAACCCTAGAGCTTAGTATCCTACTACATAAACCCCTTTAACTTGTTAGTATTAGTTTGCGAGTACTTAAAGAGTACTCATGGCTTTGTCCCTGGCTATTCCCGTGGCCAGACTATGAGGAGGAGTACCAGGACGATGGACCACAGGAAGGTTACGACAACTAGGATCATCTCCTATCGTCAGCATTGCCTGTGACCCCGAAGATGGAGCTTCACCTACGCTACCTTTATTATTACGTATTTCCGCTGCTTGAGTTGTATTAAGAACTGGATCATGAGATCCTTATTTGTGTAAGACCTTATGTATGGTTTGTAATGGATGATGTACTGTGGTATCCAAATCTGTTATGTCTCGCAAAAATGGTAATCCTGGGATTGCGATGTATGGCATAACAGGCATCTGGGATTAAAAATCCGGGTGTTGACAGTCAGTCACCAGTAGCCATGCCTCGCTGCAAGATCGTCAACTGGATGTAGATCCGGGATATATGCCGCACCCTCTACCCAGACGTGGAGGTCGACGAGGTCCACCTCGAGGCCATGCTGCTGGCCCGGGACATGAGCGATGCGCAGGTGTTGGCCTTCGAGAAGGAAGGCCATATCACCGAGTTGGTGCTGTAGCGGGTGGTGCAGGCGGCAGCCATGGTGGCCGCCCAATGGGCGGTGAACGACATACACCACGTCACTGCCAAGGAGGCGGTGGCCTTGGAGGCCGCATCAACGGCTCTTCGTGAAATCCGTCACGAGACGGCCATGACCACACTAGAGGAGATGTCCAAGGAGGCCGCCAAGGTCGTCATCCGCGAGCTTCGCCATGCCACCAAAGTGCACAACAGCGCGGAAGAGGAGGCGCGGCGCGAGCACGACACCAGCTCGGCGGAGGAGGAGGAGCGCGTGGCTCTGGCCGCTGAGGCAGCGGTCGCGTGGGGTCTCGTCAACGAGGACGAGACGGAGGTGGAGGAGGACAACGACGAGGAGGGGGAGGAGGTGGAACAGCTGGAGGTGCTGATCGCCGTCCCCGTGCAGATAGCGTAGGCGCTGGCTTCGCCCCAATGGTGCTCCGATCCCGGCTCCGGCTCCTTCTCCGGCGGAGTTGCTCGCAGCTAAGACGAAGGAGCTCCTCGACCAGGAGGCGAGGGACCACTGGACCACCGAGATGGACAAGGCCCTGGCGAACCGGGGGCGAAGGACGACAGGAAGGCGGCGGGAAAGGCGGTTGCTCGTGACCACGATCGTCACCGCGAACGCATCCAGCAGCGGGTCATCTGGTCCGCTAGGGCAGCAATCAATGGGACTGGCAGCAGCGACAACAGTGGCCGTGGCAACGGCCGCGACGTTCTCCTCCAGCCGTAGCAGTACCATTAGCAGCAGCAAACCCCCTAATTTTTCAAATGGCATTTTTGTAACTAGCAGGGCTTAAAATCTAATGAATAGCTATCTTAAGCACTAGTGTCTCACATACATATAGGCCCCGGCCGTCCGCGCGTGTCTGGGACAATGCAACCGTTGCCTAGATTAGATGCATGGATGGATCGAACCGGATGCATTTATCCGGATGGATCGGCCCGTTGAGACGCCGCGCACGTCTCGCCTGTCCATGTGGACAAGTTCGAACACGCTTGGACGGGATGCGTCGTTGCGGGGCACCGTGAAGATGTCCTAAAAAAAACTTCACCGCTCGCGACAAAATGCAACGCACGCTCTTGCTCTCCAACAGCCATGAAACTTTCCCCTTTTCTTCCACCGCACACGACACAACAACAGGGGCCCTACGGATGGAAATTCTAGGCGGGCATTCTGACAGTCGAGAGGGCCAACACGGGTGAGTGTTCCGACTGCGTTGTCGCATGCGTGCAGTGGCAAAAAAGCTAGAGAATATCTACCGTATGTCGACATAATATCATAATTGTGATGTAACGTGGAGATGGAAATATTATCATAAAGATGACTTGTTCTTACTCGCGAAGCGTTCCTCTCTCTCGTGACAGGTTCCCCTTCCTCCAGACAAATCCCCGGCCAAGATCTAGTTCGCCGGTCCGCCCCATGCCTACTCCTTCGCAGTCTGGTGCGGCGGCGCTGTCCGCGAGTGGATCTAGATCTTCGGTGCTCGTCAAGGAAGGAGCGGATGCTGATTCTGGAGATCCTCTATTTCCTTCGTCTGCATCTAGGTGAAAGATGAGATACGCTTTGCACCCTGATGGGATTAATCGAGTGATTCATGAGTTCAGTGAGGGAATCTTTCTAGTTTATCATGATGTTCGTAGATTTGTTCTTAGAGATTCGCATGGTACGTTGTTGGATGCGCGTTCTTGTGGTAAAGAGGGGGTGATTCATGGGGGATGCTTCCTGTTTTTTCCCTAAATATCTTGTGCGAGTGTCTGATCTTACAGTATCCCCTGTGATTTCATTGGTGCGGAACAAGGTTTCTACCTCGCCTGAATCTCTGAGGTGGATGGACACATATACTAGCAATTTCTCGTTGATTTGAATGCTAGGTACAATTATTTTGTGATGTGCGGAGATACGAATTGTTCTGCTTGATGAGGAGGGGATTGTAGTTGATGTTCGTCAGCCGAATCCTAGTGAACAAGTTCATTCTAATTCGGGTATTACGTTCCCGTGTCATCGTGCTGTGCCTGAAGCGAGAATTGAATTCGTGTCTAATCCAGTTGCGTCTAGTGTGTCTCCTTTGAGACCACTATGGAAGTTGGGTCCTCGTGCACTATTTTGGCGATCGCTGGAGAAGAATTCCTTTGAGTTTTCGGAGACAGATCCTCATGCCTAATCTATATAGGGAGTTACTGGTGTGAATCGTCTGCTCTTCCGCCTTGGGAATATTTTGAATTTTGGTGGTCGAGGAGTTTTGGGCCACTCTAAGTGTATGTGAAAGGATAAAGATGTCGCCTAGAGGGGGATGAATAGGCGATTAAAAACTTTTCCGAGAGTGTCTTAACAAAGGCAGAATTAAACTAGCGTTTACTTTGTTAAGCATAAAACCTATAGCAACTAGGGTTCATCTATGTGCACCAACAGCTTATGCTAAGCAATACAAGCAATAATGTGATAGCAAGATATATATTACTTCAAGCACGAAGGCTATCACAAAGTAAGGTGCATAAGTAAGAGCTCGGATATAGAGATAACCGAAGCACACGGAGACGACGATATTTTACCGAGTTTCTCCCAACATGGAGTCCGTATCGTTTGGAGAGGGGGTGGTATCAAACCACCAACGCCACAAAAGGCCTCCCTTATTCTCCTGTGAATCTCACCCCAATGGGATCGATCCACGCTTCCAATATTGGTGCACTTGTCGGTGGCAATCCGAAACCTCTCACAAGGTTGGGGCACTTCTCCACAACTCAATTGGAGGCTCCCAACGAACAAACTTGGGGAAAGCTCCACAACTTAATTGGAGGCCCCAAGTAATCCAAGCAACCTGCAAAACCACCAAACCATCTAGGGTTCCAAGAACCCAAGAGTAAAAAGCTTCTCACCTTTCACTCAATCGAATCCTCACCAAGAACTCAAACCGATGCACCAAATGCAAATGGCAAGAACACAAGACGTGCTCAAATCCTTCTCTCCCAAATTCCACCAAAGCTAAAAAAGTTTGTGGGGGAATAAGAGAGGAAGAACAATGGAGGAAATCCACAAAAGACTCCAAGATCTAGATCTCAAGATGTTCCCCTCACTTAGAGGAGAGATTGATTGGTCGGATTGTAGATCTAGATCTCCTCTTTCAAATCCCTAAAGTATATGCAAGAATAAAGGAAGGGATTGAAGGGGAGCAAGCTCAAGAGGGTCAAGAATGGAGGAGAAAGCCTATAAAACTCAAGCTGTGTCCATTGGGGAAGAAGGGCTCTTTTTATAGGCCCACAGATTTCTGCCCGTTGGGGACCTGTCAGACCGGAGATCCCGGTGTGCAGACCAGAGACTCCGATCTACACCGGAGATTCTGGCCAACCTCTGGAGCAGCCTCCGGACCACCTATCAGACTGTCCCAACACCTTTGGGAACCAAGTGGACCGGAGACTCCGGTCCAGCCACACCGGAGACTCGGGTCTGAGGCACGGACCGGAGACTCCGGTCAGTCTCCGGACCACCCATCAGACTGTCCTAGGCTGAATTCTGGAGCCCCCTCCGGGGACTCTAGGGGAAACTCCGGACCACACCGGAGACTCCGGTCCACGCAGACTGGAGACTCCGGTCTGGACCAAATAAGAGGCAAACTTCAAATGGCGATATCTAGAGTTTGGAAACTCCGATTGACCTGAAACCAATTTTGTTGGAAAGAGTACAACAAGAGCTACCAAGAGAGAACATTTCATGTTTTATAATGTGAGATACCTCTCTTGGTGAGAAACCGGAAAACCTCAAAGATCAAAAATGCAATATGATATACTCCCTCCGTCTCAATTTACTCTGCGTTTTGGGTTTAGTTAAAGCCAAACTTTATAAACTTTGACTATGTATATCAGGAAAAATATCAACATTTAAAATATGAAAAAATATAATTAGACTCGCCATAAAACATACTTTTATATTGTATGTAATAGATTTTATAAATGTTTGTATTTTGTAGAATATGGTTGGACAAGTTTTAATTTTTTTGACTTTGACCAAACCTAGAATGCAAAGTAATTTCGGACAGAGGGAGTATTAGGGAAATCCGTTTTTGATGAACTAGAGCTTGTTATGAATATTACCACAAGCTCTAGAACCTCACATGGATAAGATCCAAATAACAACCAAGAAAGGATGATGCTAGGTATGCAAAGGTTTGAGATCACTCTGAAAGATATGATCGAGTTACTTGAGAGCCTCTCTTGATAATACGGTTATCTATCCTATAAACAGGTCTCCCCAACTAACACCACGGGACCGGTAAGAAGGAAACCCTATCAATATCATACCTTTTCCTTACGCATATTCCACTTGATCTTGATGTAGACGATCTTGTCCTTCTCAAGATGGAACACCTTTCTTGATTGCTCTCGCATGTACTTGCTTGATGAAGACTTGCAAGTTGCTGCCCCATATGACATGGGGAAACCTTTACTTTGACCTTGTCTTCATCGATCCATGATCACCGAGGATGGCAAGCTTCAAGCATGATATCTTATAGATATGGCACATCTTTAGCTTGCACACCATTACTTCTAACACCATTTGGATTAAGTCTTGAAGATACATATGATGAACTCTATCTTATTCTTCAAGACACCCTTGCAAAATACTCAACTCTCACATGACCAATCTGTGGATCACTCTTTGAATACCTTGGTCAGCACTTGATCCTCTTCGCTTTCTTCTTCTCCAAACCTTGAAGCCAACATATGGTTCAAGCATTGCCTATGGACAATTACTTCAAGTACAACTTGATATAAGCATTAGTCCATAGAGATTGTCATTAATTACCAAAACCACACATGGGGGCCCACATGTTCTTTCAGTGAGCCTAGTAAAAAGGAGTTGGTCGATGACGGCCCATGTCCTAGGCATGTGGGCCCCCATTATCGACCACGCGGTTCGCTTCAGAAAGTTCCTCCTTATCTTTTGTGACCTGTGGATGCGTCAACAACTTCCCATCTCTCGCCGTCACATCCCGGGACATCTGGAAGAGAGGCGCCTCGGCGGGATCTCAGAGGGTGGTGTTCGTTGACAAACCAGTGTCGCGATCGATCCTTCGCCCCTCTGCGGCAGTTGCTTGGAAGGGGACGGTTTTGGGCGATTCTTGAAGCTTTGCGGCGGTTGTATCCTCTCCGTCACCGATAGCCTTCAACTTCGGCCGTGGTGGGGGTGGCAGCCATGGTAGGGGTGCTCCTCCAATGCGCCAAAGCTACCTGTCGTATGATGACCCACAAGTATAGGGGATGTATCGTAGTACTTTTGATAAATAGGAGTATTGATCCCAACGAGGATCAGAAGGTGTTGACTAGTGGTACGGATCAGGAAATCTCTGTAAATACTTAGCAAACGGATTTTTAGGGGTTTTCTGATAAAGCAACAAAACAAAGTGCAAGTAATAAAGACAACTAACAAACACATCAAGTGGCCCAATACTTTCTTAGCAAAGGACAAGCCGGTGGAAATACTTATAAGGACCAAACGTTCTCGAGGACACATGGAAATTCTGTCAAGTGCTTTCACTTCATATAGCTAAGTACTCTTCTTTGGTGTTGTAAGTGTTGTGTGGGTGAATCTGTGCTAATGTACCGACCTTACTTGGACTAATACATACTTGTGGTTAAACCCCCTGCAAGCATCCGCAACTACAGGAAAGCAATTAAGATATAAACCTAACCACAGCCTTAAACTCTGAGATCCTACGCTCCCTTATGCAATGGTGTCCTAACGGGGGTTCATGTTTCTGTCACTCCGGCAACCCCACAATTAGTAGCCAAATACACAATGCATTCCCCTAGACCCATAAATGGTGAAGTATCATGTAGTCTATGTTCACATGACACCACTAGAAGAATATCACCACAACTTAAATACTAAACCATTGAATAATAACTCAACACAAATCCACTACTAACAACATGACTTCTCCCATGTCCTCTAGAACTAAACGAACTACTCACAAGACATCATATGGATCAAGATCAAATATGATATGGTGATGGATAACAATCTGAACATTAACAATAATCCAATGGTTCCACTCACAAGCATCAACTACAATAGTAATCAACACCGGGAAAGTTTCCCCTACGAAATAATGCAAGATCCAACACAATTGTTACAGCGGGATGGAGTGGTGATGATGGTGCTGGTGGAGATGATGGTGTGGATGATGATTATCCCGATGAAGTCTAGCTTGATGATGGTGTTGATGGCGATGATCTCCCCTCTCCGGGAAGGAATTTCCCCGGCAGAAATCTGTCTGTCGGAGAGCTCTTTCTCTCTCGGTGTTTTCCGCCCCGCAGAGGCGGCGGAAATATTTCTATGGTTGCTACCCGTGTATGAGGGTTTCAAGGAGAAAATATAGGCAAGAGGGCGCACTAGTGGAAACGAGGCCTTTTGTTGATCCAGAAAAAGGGCTTTAACACTGGTTCTTCTACGAACCGGTGTTAAAGGGGGGGCCGTACCAGCGTGGCCCCTGCGGCAAAAAAGGAGCACCCCTTTAACACCGGTTCGTCCTTTAACACCGGTTCGTGGCACGAACCGGTGTTAAAGGACCCTACAACAGTGGCCCACGCAGCCCCCCCTTTAACACCGGTTCGTGGCATGAACCGGTGTTAAAGGGGGGGCTATATAAGACACCACCGCAGCCCACACACCCCACTCTTCCATTTTTTCATTATCTCATTTTGGAGCCTAGCAAGAGGGTGTGAAGAGTGCTAGTTTTTTTTTTTCATATGCACAAGAGGTGTTCGGTGAAATGCCCGAGAGCTCAAAATAAGTTTTCTCGTTGCTCTTTCCGTCTCGATCGAGGTCGGCAACTATCCTTTCATGTGTCATTGATGTACTATATATAAAAATGGTCATCTCCCTATTAATTTTTGATATATACTACATATTAATGCAGATGAACCGGCAATGGATGTACGGTGACCGCCGCACTTCCGAGTACATTACGGGCCTCCAAAATTTCATCGTTGTGGCTAATGCAAACCGTGGTCACAATGGTTTTATGTGCTGTCCGTGTGTTCACTGTCAGAACAAGAAAGACTACTCAAATACCAGAAGCATTCACGCCCACCTGCTTCGATCCAGTTTCATGCCCAGCTATAATTGTTGGACCAAGCACGGAGAAAAAAGGGTTGTGATGGAAGACAACGAAGAAGAAGAGGATGATGACAACTATCATAATATGTATCCTGAATATGATGATACTGCAACGGGGGTAGATAATGAAGATCAAGAGGGAGCAGATGGGCCCGCTGATGACGATCTTGGTCGGGCCATTACTGATGCAAAGGAAGAATGTGAAACTGAAAAGGAGAAGGAGAAGCTGGAGCAGATGTTAAAGGATCACAAAACATTGTTGTATCCAACTTGCGAAGATGGCCACAAAAAGCTAGGTACCACACTGGATTTGCTGCAATGGAAGGCAGAGAACGGTGTGACTGACATCGCATTTTCAAAGTTGTTGGTAAAAATGAAGAATCTTCTTCCAAGAAATAATGAGTTGCCCGACAGTACATACCAAGCAAAGAAGGTTGTCTGCCCTCTAGGATTAGACGTGTAGAAGATACATGCCTGTATTAATGACTGCATCCTCTACCGCGGTGAGAAGTACGAGAATTTGGATGCATGCCCGGTATGCACTGCACTGCGGTATAAGATCAGACAAGACGATCCTGGCGATGTTGAGGGCGAGGCCCCTAGGAAGAAGGTTCCCGCCAAGGTTATGTGGTATGCTCCTATAATACCACGGTTAAAACGTCTCTTCAGAAATAAAGAGCATGCCAAGTTGTTGCGATGGCACATGGAAGACCGTAAGAAAGACGCGATGTTGAGACACCCCGCTGATGGGTCACAGTGGAGAAAAGTCGAGCGAGAGTACCCGGACTTCGCACGTGACGCAAGGAACTTAAGGTTTGGTCTAAGTACAGACGACATGAATCCTTTTGGTGAGCAGAGCTGCAGTCACAGCACCTGGCCTGTGACTCTATGTATCTATAACCTTCCTCCTTGGTTGTGTATGAAGAGGAAGTTCATTATGATGCCAGTGCTCATCCAAGGCCCGAGGCAACCCGGCAACGACATTGATGTGTACCTAAGGCCATTAGTTGAAGAACTTTTATAGCTGTGGGCCAAACCAGGTGTACGTATGTGGGATGAGCACAAAGGGGAGCCATTTGACCTACGAGCATTGCTTTTCGTAACCATCAATGGTTGGCCTGCTCTTAGTAACATTTCAGGACAGACAAACAAGGTATACAATGCATGCACACACTGTTTAGATGAGACTGAAAGTGTATATTTGGATAAATGTAAGAAGGTTGTGTACCTAGGGTATCGCCGATTTCTTCCGAACCTGCATCCAGTAAGAAAGAAAGGCAAGCATTTCAAACGTCTGGCAGAACCCCGGAGGAAGCCTGTCCTCCGTACCGGTGAGGAGGTATTTGGTATGGTCAAGGACCTAGAAGTAATCTTTGGAAAAGGTCCTGGCAGTCTATCTGTTCCGAATAACGATGCCGAACACGCGCCCATGTGGAAGAAGCAACCTATATTTTGGGACCTACCCTATTGGAAAGTCTTAGAGGTCCGCTCTTCGATCGACGTGATGCACGTGACGAAGAATGTTTGCGTGAACCTGCTAGGCTTTCTAGGGGTGTATGGGAAGACAAAAGATACACCGGAAGCACGGCAGGACCAGCAACGTCTGAAAGCCCCTGAAGAGCCTATGCATCCTGAGAACGAGAAGGGTAAACGATGCCACTTAACTCCTGCCAGCTACGCTCTTACCAAAGCAGAGAAGGAAATCTTTTTTGAATGTCTGAGCAGTATCAAGGTCCCGTCTGGCTTCTCGTCGAATATAAAGGGAATAATAAATATGGCAGAGAAAAAATTCCAAAACCTGAAGTCTCATGACTGCCACGTGATTATGACACAATTGCTTCCGATTGCATTGAGGGGGCTTCTACCTGAAAATGTTCGAGTACCCATTGTGAAGCTATGTGCATTCCTCAATGCAATATCTCAGAAGGTAATCGATCCAGAAAGCCTACCAGGGTTACAAACAGATGTGGCCCAATGTCTTGTCAGCTTTGAGTTGGTGTTCCCACCATCCTTCTTCAATATTATGACGCATCTCCTGGTTCACCTAGTAGAAGAGATTGCCATTCTCGGTCCTGTATTTCTACACAATATGTTCCCCTTTGAGAGGTACATGGGAGTCTTAAAGAAATATGTTCATAATCGTGCTAGGCCAGAAGGAAGCATCTCCAAGGGCTATGTAACATAGGAGGTCATTGAGTTCTGTGTTGATTTTATTCCTGACCTTAAGGCGATTGGTGTTCCAGCATCACGACATGAGGGGAGACTGCGTGGAAAAGGCACCCTAGGATGTAAAGAAATGATATGTAGGGACGGGCATTCTCTCAATCAAGCACACTACACGGTTTTACAAAGATCTATCTTGGTTGCCCCGTATATCAATGAACACAAGAATTTAATACGCCTCAAACACCCGGGGCAGTCTGATGAATGGATTATAAGTGAACACATGGCGAGTTTTGGTGGGTGGCTGCAAAGACTTCTCACGAATAACACCACTGTTGGGGATCAGCTGTACTTGTTGGCCAGGACACCATCTTCGACTGTATGTACTTTCCAAGGGTACGAGATAAATGGGAATACATTTTACACGATAGGCCAAGATAAAAAGAGCACCAACCAAAATAGTGGTGTCCGCTTCGATGCAACAGAAGACAATGGGCAGAAGACCACGTATTATGGGTTCATAGAGGAGATATGGGAACTTGACTATGGACCTAATTTTAAGGTCCCCTTGTTTCGATGCAAATGGGTCAAGCTAACAGAAGGAGGGGTTGAGGTAGACAAGAAGTATGGAATGACAACGGTGGATCTCAACAATCTTATGAAGGTAGACAAGAACTTAGACGAACCATTCGTCCTAGCCAATGATGTGGCTCAGGTTTTCTATGTGAAGGACATGTCCTCCAGACCAAAAAAAAATAAAAAATATGCAAACGAATACATCATATGATGAGCCAAAGCGTCACATAGTTCTTTCAGGGAAAAGAAACATCGTGGGAATCGAGGACAAGACAGACATGTCAGAAGATTATAATAAGTTTGATGAAATTCCGCCCTTCACAGTGAAAACTGACCCAAGCATTCCGTTAAGTAAAGAAGATGCTCCATGGTTACGTCTGAAGCGATCATAAGGAAGGACATATGCCAAGGAGTTCATGCTCATATTATGTAACTCTAGTTCATGTTTTTAATATTAATACATGTCTTGAGTGTTTGTCTTGTTTTGTGGATGGACCGGGACTATGAGAAGAAGTTGTCCCGATTCGTACTTACCATTAAGATCTGATCTCCAAACGCGCGCGGTCACATATTAGGGAGTGCCTCTATGACCAGTTTCTTGGAGATGCCGGAGGACTGGGCTCCGTCGGCATCTCCCTGAAACTGGCTGTAGTGGTGTCCCTGCTCTCGAAAACCATCTTGCAGCTTTGTAACTTCTCTAACTAGATCAATACACCTGGGAGCTAACTAATTTCACATATTAGGGAGTGCCTCTATGACCAGTTTCTCGGAGATGCCGGAGGACTGGGCTCCATCGGCATATCCCTGAAACTGGCCGTAGTGGTGTCCCTGCTCTCGAAAACCATCTTGGAGATGCCTCAAACTGGCTGGAGGACTGGACTCACAAGGATGCCTATTTATAGTACAAGCAGCTCGACATAGTGTCGACACTTACGAAATAATGTTGACACTCATGTTGGAGATATGCCCTAGAGGCAATAATAAATGTAGTTATTATTATATCTTTGTGTTTATGATAAATGTTTACATTCATGCTATAATAGTATTAACAAGGAAACATTAATACTTGTGTGATTTGTAAACTTAATTTGAAGTCCCTAGTAAAGCCTCTATATAATACTAGCTTGTTGGTTAATAGATGATTGTGGTTTCCCTATCATGAACATTGAGATGTTATTAACAACAAGATCATATCGTTAGGAGAATGATATGATGGACATACTCCTATAGATAAGCGTAGCATAAAGATCAAGTCATTTTAATAGTTCAATTGCTATATGCTTTCTGATACATAGTAATCTAATTCCTTCGACCATGAGATCATGCATATCACCTTTACCGGATGGATGCTTTGATGACATCAAACACCACACCGTAACTGGGTGGATATAAAGGTGGCATTGAGTGTTCGGAAAGTATTGGTTGAAACACATGGATCAAGAGTGGGATTTGTCCATCCATATGACGGATAGATATACTCTGGGCCCTCTCGGTGAAATGTCATCCAATTAGCTTGCAAGCATGTGACTGGCTCACAAGGGATCACATATCACGGGAACGAGAAAAGAGTACTTATCGGTAACGAGGTTGAACTAGGTATGCAGAGATACCGACGATCATAACCTCGGATAAGTAAACTATCGTGAGACAAAGGGAAATTGATATCGTATGTAAGTGGTTCATTCGATCGCAAAGTAATCGTTGAAATATGTGGGAGCCATATGAATTTCCAGATTCCTCTATTGGTTATTGATTCGGAGAAGTGTCTCGATCATGTCCGCATAATTCACGAACCGTAGGGAGACACACTTAAGGATTCGACGTTGTTTGAGTAGTTATGGAATGATGAGAAAGAGACCGAATGTTGTTCGGAGTCCCGGATGGGATTCGGGATATCACGAGGAGATCCGGAATGGTCCGGAGAATAAGATTCATATAAGGAAAGTCCCGTTTCGGAGTTGGGGAATGGTTCCGGTGTTTTTATCGGGAATGTTCTAGAATGTTCCGGAATGTCCGGCACTCCGGAGGGGAAGGGTACATGAATGTGTTGTATCAAGTTGGTATGATTGCATCATGTACTAAGTGTCATTGCTGAACCAAATAAAGGATTAATTCAAATCCTAGTTTGAAAAGTCAAATAGCTAGTTTGAAAAGTCAAACGGCTAAATTTGGAAAGAGGAAAAGAGGAGGAGTGGGAAACCGAGTTGGGGAGGAGTTCCCTCCTCCAACCGGCGGCCCACCTCCAAGCCGAGTTGGGGAGGGAATCCTCTCCCTCCCCTTGGCCGGCCGGCCCCTCCACCTATATAAGGAGGGGCAGGGCTCCCTCCTAGAGACACACAAGATCCTCTCCTCCAAACCCTAGTACCAAGCCGCTGCCGCCTCCAAGCCGCCGCCGGCCCTAGGGCACTCGCCGCCGCCGCCTAGGTGAAACCCTAGCTGCCGGCACTAGCCCCTCCTCGGCGTGTCTAAACCTAGATCGTCGAGGGACTCTCTCATACTCCACCATACTCGCTCCAGCTTAAGGCGAAGCCCTGCGAGATCTCCCCTCTACTTCCGGTACCACGCCGTTGTGCTGCCGGAATTGCGAGGAGAGTGCTACAACCTCCGCTGCCTGCTGGAACAAGGGAGAGGAAGGTCTTCGTCGAGTACCGAACGTGTGACCGACTGCGAAAGCGCTGCCGGAACGCAGCGCCAGAAGGATCGTCTACACGATCTTGAGATCGGGAAGAGTACGACTACATCACCCACGAGAATCCGCTCTCGTTAAACACTTTGGAATCTTCGAGGGTGAGTTATTCCATCGACTCGTTGCTACAATCTAGTAGATAGATCTTGGCTTGTTTGTTTGTATGCGGTAGAAATTTTTTGTTTTCCATGCTACGAAACCCTACAGTGGTATCAGAGCCGTGTCTATATGCAGATCTGTTGCACGAGTAGAACACAATGGTCATTATGGGCGTTGATGCTTTTATTGTCGATTGCTTCTTGTGTACTTTGCATCTTGCGGGATGTTGGGATGAAGCGGCCCGGGCTAACCTTACATGACATCGTTCATGAGACTTGCTCCACGCTTGACATGCAACTTGTATTGCATAAGTGGCTTTGCGGGTGCCTGTTTCTCCTAGCATAGTTAAGATCCAATTTACAATGGGTGATTAACAATACTAGTATCAATGTTGTGGTTCTTGTTCGTAAGTTAGAACGACACTTATTGAAAGCCCCAAACCACGTAAAACATGCAAAGAGAGTAGAGGCGTCTAACTTTGTTTTGCAGGGGTGTGCTGTGATGTGATATGGCCATGATTGTGATTATATTTGATGTATGCAATTTTCCTTATTGTAAGTTGGCAACCGGCAGGAGCCATATGGTTGTCTTTAATTTATGTTAAGACCCACGTGTCTATTCAAAGTAGTTGTAATAGTTGAAGCCGGTGGACGACAACCATGGAGAAGCGTCATTGACCTTGATACAATGCCGATGATGATGGAGATCATGTTCGTGCTAGAAGATGGAGATCGGAAGCACAAAGAAGAAAGGCCATATCATATCACATATTATGAATTGCATGTGATGTTAATCCTTTATGCATCTTGTATTGCTTAGTAGACAACGGTAGAATTATAAGATGATCCCTCATGCACATGAATTTCAAGTCATAAAGTGTTCACCATTAGTTAGCACCGTTGCTAAAGCTTGTTGTTTCGAAGCACCACGTGATGATCGGGTGTGTTAGAATCCGCAAGTGTATACAATGTGAGCAAGCCAGATTTGCTCATGCGGAAACTAAGGTTTGATCTTGACGAGCCTAGCATGTACAGACATGGTCTCGGAACACGGATCACCGAAAGGTAAAGCATGAATCATATAGTAGATATGATGAACATGTCGATTGTTCGCCATTGAAACTATATCAACTCTCCTGATGATCGGTGTTGATGTGGTGGATTTGGTTCGTGTGATCACTAAAACAATGTGAGGGATATTGTTTTGAGTGGGAGTTCACCTAGATTAATTATAATATTAATTTGAACTCAATTTGTCATAAACTTAGTCTAAACTATTGCAAATATGTTGTAGATCAATGGCAGCCCCTACCATCAATTTTAATGCGTTCCTAGAGAAAGAAAAGTTGAAAAACAATGGAAGCAACTTCACGGATTGGTTCCGCAATTTGAGGATTGTCCTCACAGCTGGTAATTTGACCTATGTGCTGGATGCACCGCTGGGTGACCCACCTGCAGCTACTGCTTCCGATGAAGTAAAGAATGTTTACCTCACTCGGAAGACTCAGTACTCCACAGTTCAGTGTGCTATCTTGTATGGTTTAGAATCGGAGCTTCAGAAAAGGTTTGAGAATTCAGACCCATATGATATTGTCGAGGATCTCAAATTGATCTTTGAGACTCATGCGGCAATTGAAAGCTATGAGGCTTCTGAAAAGTTCTTTAACTGCAAGATGGAAGAGGGCAGCTCCGTCAGTGAGCATGTGCTTAAGATGTCTGGGCATGCAAACAAACTTCAAAGCTTGGGTATTGTGATTCCTAATGCTTTGGGGATTTACCGTGTCCTTCAATCACTACCACCAAGTTACAAGAACTTTGTGATGAACTACAACATGCAAAACATGAACAAGACGTTGCCAGAACTCTTTGCCATGTTGAAGTCTGCAGAACTGGAGATCAAGAAAGAGCACCAAGTGTTGTTGGTCAATAAGACCACCAAATTCAAGAAAGGCAAGTCTAAGCAGAAGGGACACTTCAAGAAGGGTGGTAAGAAAGTTACCACGCCGACGAAGAAGACCAAGGCTGGACCTAAGCCTGATACTGAGTGCTTTTACTGCAAGGGAGAATGTCACTGGAAGCGGAATTGCCCAAAGTACTTGGCGGATTTGAAGAACGACAACATCAAGAAGAAAGGTATATCTGATATACATGTTATTGATGTGTATCTCACTAGTACTCGTAGTAGTGCCTGGGTATTTGATACTGGTTCGGTTGCTCATATTTGTAACTCGAAACAAGTGCTGCGGAATAAACGGAAGCTAGCGAAGAACGAGGTGATGATGCGCGTTGGAAACGGATCAAAGGTTGATGTGATCGCGGTCGGCATGCTACCCCTTCATCTACCATCGGGATTAGTTTTATACTTAAATAATTGTTATTTGGTGCCTGCCTTAAGCATGAACATTATATCGGGATCTTGTTTATTGCGAGACGGTTACTTGTTTAAATCCGAGAATAATGGTTGTTCGACTTATATGAGTAATATGTTTTATGCACATGCACCTTTGATAGATGGTCTATTCTTATTGAATCTCGATAGTGGAAATACACATATTAATAACATTGAGGCTAAACGTTTGAAATCGAGCGATAACTCGACCTATATGTGGCACTGTCGTCTTGGTCACATTGGAGTGAAGCGTATGAAGAAACTCCATTCCGATGGACTTCTTGAATCACTTGATTTCGAATCACTTGAAAGATACAAAGCATGTCTGATGGGTAAAATGACTAAGACTCCATTTTCTGGTATGATGGAGCAAGCTACGGACTTATTGGAAATCATACATACCGATGTGTGTGGTCCAATGAGTGTAGCATCGCGCGGTGGTTATCGTTATGTTCTTACCTTCACGGATGACTTGAGTAGATATGGGTATATCTATTTCATGAAACATAAGTCCGAAACTTTTGATAAGTTTAAGGAATTTCAAAGTGAGGTAGAGAATCAACGTAACAAGAAGATTAAATTTCTACGTTCTGATCGTGGAGGTGAATATCTAAGTTACGAGTTTGGCGAGCATTTGAAGAAATGCGGAATACTTTCGCAGTTGACACCGCCGGGAACACCACAGCGTAATGGTGTGTCCGAACGTCGTAATCGAACTCTCTTAGATATGGTTCGTTCTATGATGTCACTTACAGATTTACCGCTATCATTTTGGGGTTATGCATTAGAAACAGCCGCATTCACTTTAAATAGGGCACCGTCTAAATCCGTTGAAACGACACCGTATGAATTATGGTTTGGGAAGAAACCTAGATTTTCGTTCCTTAAAGTTTGGGGGTGCGAAGCCTATGTAAAGAAGTTACAGCCGGACAAGCTTGAACCCAAAGCGGAAAAATGCGTCTTCATAGGATACCCGAAGGAAACTATTGGGTATACCTTCTATCATAGATCCGAAGGCAAAATCTTCGTTGCCAAGAATGGATCCTTTCTAGAGAAGGAATTTCTCTCGAAAGAAGTGACTGGAAGGAAAGTAGAACTTGACGAGGTTGTTGAACCTTCTCTCGAAATTGCGAGTAGCGCAGCACCGGAAGAAGTTCCTGTGGTGCCTGCACCAATAAGAGAGGAAGCTAATGATGATGATCATGAAACTTCGGTTAAAGTTGCTACAGAGCCTCGCAGGTCAACGAGAACTCGTACCACTCCAGATTGGTATGATCCCGTTATGAGTGTCATGTTGGTGGACAACACTGATGACCCTGAGACATATGAGGAAGCAATGATGAGCCCAGATTCCAATAAATGGCAAGAAGCCATGAAATCCGAGATTGGATCCATGTACGAAAACCAAGTATGGACTTTGGTGGACTTACCGGATGGCCGGAAGGCTGTCGAGAACAAATGGATCTTCAAGAAGAAAACAGATGCTGATGGTAATGTTACTGTCTATAAAGCTCGACTTGTCGCAAAAGGGTTTCGACAAATTCAAGGAGTTGACTACGATGAGACTTTCTCACCAGTAGCGAAGCTAAAGTCTGTGAGGATTATGTTAGCAATCGCTGCATATTATGATTATGAGATATGGCAGATGGATGTCAAAACAGCATTCCTCAATGGAGACATTGATGAAGAGTTGTATATGATGCAACCCAAAGGTTTTGTTGATCCTAAAGATGCTAACAAGGTATGCAAACTTCAACGGTCCATCTATGGATTGAAGCAAGCATCCCGAAGTTGGAATCAACGTTTTGATAAGGTGATCAAAAGTTTTGGTTTTATACAAACTTATGGAGAAGCTTGTATTTACAAGAAAGTGAGTGGGAGCTCTGTAGCATTCTTAATACTATATGTGGATGACATATTACTGATTGGGAATGATGTAGACCTTCTTAATAGTGTCAAGGAATATTTGAATAATAGTTTTTCAATGAAGGATCTTGGCGAAGCAGCTTACATATTAGGCATAAAGATTTATAGAGATAGATCGAAATGCCAAATATCATTGTCACAAAGTACATATTTGGACAAAGTTCTAAAGAGGTTTGGAATGGAAGATAGCAAGAAAGGGTTCTTACCCATGTTGCCCAATACGACCTTGAGTAAAACTCAAAGTCCGACATCAGCAGAAGATAGAGAAAGGATGAGTAAGACTCCCTATGCCTCAGCCATAGGATCTCTAATGTATGCCATGCTATGTACTAGACCCGACATTGCATATGCTGTTAGTTTAACTAGCAGATATCAAAGTGATCCAGGAGTGGATCATTGGACAGCGGTCAAAAACATCCTTAAGTACTTGAGAAGAACTAAGGATATGGTTCTTTCTTATGGAGGTGATGAATAGCTCGTTGTTAATGGTTACACCAATGCTAGTTGGAACACCGATCCGGATGATTCTAAATCACAATCTGGATACGTATTTATTTTGAATGGTGCAGCAGTTAGCTGGAGGAGTGCAAAGCAAAGCGTTGTGGCGAGATCTTCAACTGAATCGGAATACATGGCTGCTTCGGAGGCTTCACAAGAAGCGATATGGATGAAAGAGTTTATTACAGAGCTGGGTGTGGTTCCTAGTGCGCTGGACCCAATGTCTATCTACTGTGATAACATGGGCGCCATAGCCAATGCGCAAGAAACCAAGGTCACACAAGAAGCTGAAGCATATCAAGCTACGTTTTCACGCTATTCGAGAACATATCCAAGATGGGGATATAAAGATTTGCAAAGTACACACAAATCTGAATGTGGCGGATCCGTTGACTAAACCTCTCCCGAGGGCAAAACATGACCAGCACCAAACTGCCATGGGTGTTCGGTATATTACCATGTAATCTAGATTAGATGACTCTAGTGCAAGTGGGAGACTGTTGGAGATATGCCCTAGAGGCAATAATAAATGTAGTTATTATTATATCTTTGTGTTTATGATAAATGTTTACATTCATGCTATAATAGTATTAACAAGGAAACATTAATACTTGTGTGATTTGTAAATTTAATTTGAAGTCCCTAGTAAAGCCTCTATATAATACTAGCTTGTTGGTTAATAGATGATTGTGGTTTCCCTATCATGAACATTGAGATGCTATTAACAACAAGATCATATCGTTAGGAGAATGATATGATGGACATACTCCTATAGATAAGCGTAGCATAAAGATCAAGTCATTTTAATAGTTCAATTGTTATATGCTTTCTGATACATAGTAATCTAATTCCTTCGACCATGAGATCATGCATATCACCTTTACCGGATGGATGCTTTGATGACATCAAACACCACACCGTAACTGGGTGGCTATAAAGGTGGCATTGAGTGTTCGGAAAGTATTGGTTGAAACACATGGATCAAGAGTGGGATTTGTCCATCCATATGATGGATAGATATACTCTGGGCCCTCTCGGTGAAATATCATCCAATTAGCTTGCAAGCATGTGACTGGCTCACAAGGGATCACATATCACGGGAACGAGAAAAGAGTACTTATCGGTAACGAGGTTGAACTAGGTATGCAGAGATACCGACGATCATAACCTCGGATAAGTAAACTATCGTGAGACAAAGGGAAATTGATATCGTATGTAAGTGGTTCATTCGATCGCAAAGTAATCGTTGAAATATGTGGGAGCCATATGAATTTCCAGATTCCTCTATTGGTTATTGATTCGGAGAAGTGTCTCGATCATGTCCGCATAATTCACGAACCGTAGGGAGACACACTTAAGGATTCGACGTTGTTTGAGTAGTTATGGAATGATGAGAAAGAGACCGAATGTTGTTCGGAGTCCCGGATGGGATTCGGGATATCACGAGGAGATCCGGAATGGTCCGGAGAATAAGATTCATATAAGGAAAGTCCCGTTTCGGAGTTGGGGAATGGTTCCGGTGTTTTCATCGGGAATGTTCTAGAATGTTCCGGAATGTCCGGCACTCCGGAGGGGAAGGGTACATGAATGTGTTGTATCAAGTTGGTATGATTGCATCATGTACTAAGTGTCATCGCTGAACCAAATAAAGGATTAATTCAAATCCTAGTTTGAAAAGTCAAATAGCTAGTTTGAAAAGTCAAACAGCTAAATTTGGAAAGAGGAAAAGAGGAGGAGTGGGAAACCGAGTTGGGGAGGAGTTCCCTCCTCCAACCGGCGGCCCACCTCCAAGCCGAGTTGGGGAGGGACTCCTCTCCCTCCCCTTGGCCGGCCGGCCCCTCCACCTATATAAGGAGGGGCAGGGCTCCCTCCTAGAGACACACAAGATCCTCTCCTCCAAACCCTAGTACCAAGCCGCTGCCGCCTCCAAGCCGCCGCCGGCCCTAGGGCACTCGCCGCCGCCGCCTAGGTGAAACCCTAGCCGCCGGCACTATCCCCTCCTCGGCGTGTCTAAGCCCTAGATCGTCGAGGGACTCTCTCATACTCCACCATACTCGCTCCGGCTTAAGGCGAAGCCCTGCGAGATCTCCCCTCTACTTCCGGTACCACGCCGTTGTGCTGTCGGAATTTCGAGGAGAGTGCTACAACCTCCGCTGCCTGCTGGAACAAGGGAGAGGAAGGTCTTCATCGAGTACCGAACGTGTGACCGACTACGGTAGCGCTGCCGGAACGTAGCGCCGGAAGGATCGTCTACGCGATCTTGAGATCGGGAAGAGTACGACTACATCACCCACGAGAATCCGCTCTTGTTAAACACTTTGGAATCTTCGATCGACTCGTTGCTACAATCTAGTAGATAGATCTTGGCTTGTTTGTTTGTATGCGGTAGAAATTTTTTGTTTTCCATGCTACGAAACCCTACAACTCACCCCTATTATTAGTGCTGACTCGTGTTTTGTCCCGGTTGGTGTCTCCAACCGGGACTAAAGGTTCATCTTTAGTCCCGGATGGTGTCTCCAACCGGGACTAAAGGTTCATCTTTAGTCCCGGTTGGTGACACCATCTGGGACAAGGTACACGCCGCACGACATAATGTCGACACTCACCCCTATTATTAGTGCTGACTCGTGTTTTGTCCCGGTTGGTGTCTCCAACCGGGACTAAAAGTTCATCTTTAGTCCCGGTTGGTGACACCATCCGGGACAAGGTACACGCCGCACGACATAATGTCGACACTCACCCCTATTATTAGTGCTGACTCGTGTTTTGTCCTGGTTGGTGTCTCCAACCGGGACTAAAGGTTCATCTTTAGTCCCGGTTGGTGTCTCCAACCGGGACTAAAGGTTCATCCCGCCATTTTTCCCGCCATTTTTCTTCCCGCCAGTTCTTCCCTCCAGTTCTTCCCGCCAGTTCACTATATATATATATATATATGTAGGGTTGGCCTCCATTGTCATTGCACATCTCTAGACTCATATCTGCAACCTCATCACTCTTTCCCATGGCTTCCACTGTAGCACTAACCCCCAGGGAGGCGGAGGCGCTTTGCGCCTTGAACTACCCCTGCCCGCCGGGCTACTGTGTCCCCGTCGGCTGGATGCTGAGCGTCGGAGGCGTGCCGGTTCCTCCTGTCCCTCTAGGTGTGGCGCGCCGGATGGCCATCACGAACCACTACTACTTCGAGCTCACGCCGGAGCAGCGGAGGAATCCCAGATGGCATCCCGACTATTTCCCTACTTGGGAAGCCTTCTTCGTGGATCGGCGTGAGAGGGCGCTCGCCAGGAACGAGGAGGACGGCCCACCTCCTCCTAACTTCAACGAGGCCGGCCGTCGGCTATGGTGGCACGGTCGGACTCTCCAGAGCGTCATGAGCTATGACACTGCCGCTGACTCTAACCCTCGTCTGCGCTACCCTCAAGTCCAGCCCACGCACTACCCTTAAGTCCAGCCCATGCGTACTCTCCAGAGGTTCAATTACGGCGACCCTGACGACGACAGCGATGACGGCGGCGGCGAGTACGACGACTACAGTGGCGAGTATTACAGGTGTAGGCAGGAGCATGACTGAATCACTCCAACATTCCGAAACAAGTTCGGCCGATTGTTACTTAATCTGGCCATGTATCTTAATTTTCAGTTCTTTTATGTATCTTAATTTTCAGTTCCAGTTCGGCTTGATGTAACTTACTATTAGTTGCATTCTCATTCAAGGTTTCTTGGCTTTCGGGTCAAATGACCAATGTTATGGCTAGAATCAAGGCATAGTTTGTGATAATATGGCCATATTGTGCATACATGTGCATCATGGCATGGCAAACAATGTTGCAAGAGGAAGTTTTCCTTTTTATCGCACCAAAAAGGCATTTTCCATTTTCCAAGCATAAAAAACGGACGGTTTTGTGAAGCAACCACCAAATGGCTAATTCAAAAAACCACCAACACATTTTACAAAAAATACTAGACCACCTTATATGGACAATGTACCAACAGGGGGATCTGAAACCTTTCCGTCCACCTCTGGTGAAAAAAACAAATTCCTGCCGAATCGGTAGGAAGTGGGTCAAATATGAACTACAGGTACATGATACGATGCTCATGATTTTTTACAAAAATCATTTTTAGGTTCACAATATGCTATTTTATCAAAAAAACAATGCAAGTTGAGCGAGGCTTGGCCCCGAGCTAAGAATCATCATGCCTGTTGTTCGACAAAGTTTGTCGATAGTTTAAAACGGGGATAAAAAATAAAAGAAGATCGAAACAGTGCGAAACCTTCGCGTGGTGTTATGTTATGTGACATAGTTAGAAGGAAAAATCTCAAACTTGGTATATTGATTATGTCTCAAAAAAACCTTCACAAAATGACCTATCTCATTCGAGGTTTCTTGGCTTTCGGGTCAAATGACCAATGTTATGGCTAGAATCAAGGCATAGTTTGTGATAATATGGCCATATTGTGCATACATGTGCATCATGGCATGGCAAACAATGTTGCAAGAGGAAGTTTTCCTTTTTATCGCACCAAAAAGGCATTTTCCATTTTCCAAGCATAAAAAACGGACGGTTTTGTGAAGCAACCACCAAATGGCTAATTCAAAAAACCACCAACACATTTTAAAAAAATATTAGACCACCTTATATGGACAATATACCAACAGGGGGATCTGAAACCTTTCCGTCCACCTCTGGTGAAAAAGACAAATTCCTGCCGAATCGGTAGGAAGTGGGTCAGATATGAACTACAGGTACATGATACGATGCTCATGATTTTTTACAAAAATCATTTTTAGGTTCACAATATGCTATTTTATCAAAAAAACAATGCAAGTTGAGCGAGGCTTGGCCCCGAGCTAAGAATCATCATGCCCGTTGTTCGACAAAGTTTGTCGATAGTTTAAAGCGGGGATAAAAAAATAAAAAAAGATCGAAACAGTGCGAAACCTTCGCGTGGTGTTATATTATGTGACATAGTTAGAAGGAAAATATCAAACTTGGTATATTGATTATGTCTCAAAAAAACCTTCACAAAATGACCTATCTCATTCGAGGTTTCTTTGCTTTCGGGTCAAATGACCAATGTTATGGCTAGAATCAAGGCATAGTTTGTGATAATATGGCCATATTGTGCATACATGTGCATCATGGCATGGCAAACAATGTTTCAAGAGGAAGTTTTCCTTTTTATCGCACCAAAAAGGCATTTTCCATTTTCCGAGCATAAAAAACGGACGGTTTTGTGAAGCAACCACCAAATGGCTAATTCAAAAAACCACCAACACATTTTACAAAAATACTAGACCACCTTATATGGACAATGTACCAACAGGGGGATCTGAAACCTTTCCGTCCACCTCTGGTGAAAAAGACAAATTCCTGCCGAATCGGTAGGAAGTGGGTCAGATATGACATACAGGTACATGATACGATGCTCATGATATTTTACAAAAAATCATTTTTAGGTTCACAATATGCTATTTTATAAAAAAACAATGCAAGTTGAGCGAGGCTTGGCCCCGAGCTAAGAATCATCATGCCCGTTGTTCGACAAAGTTTGTCGATAGTTTGAAACGGGGATAAAAAAATAAAAAAAGATCGAAACAATGCGAAACCTTCGCGTGGTGTTACATTTTGTGACATAGTTAGAAGGAAAATATCAAACTTGGTATATTGATTATGTCTCAAAAAAACCTTCACAAAATGACCTATCTCATTCGAGGTTTCTTTGCTTTCGGGTCAAATGACCAATGTTATGGCTAGAATCAAGGCATAGTTTGTGATAATATGGCCATATTGTGCATACATGTGCATCATGGCATGACAAACAATGTTTCAAGAGGAAGTTTTCCTTTTTATCGCACCAAAAAGGCATTTTCCATTTTCCGAGCATAAAAAACGGACGGTTTTGTGAAGCAACCACCAAATGGCTAATTCAAAAAACCACCAACACATTTTACAAAAATACTAGACCACCTTATATGGACAATGTACCAACAGGGGGATCTGAAACCTTTCTGTCCACCTCTGGTGAAAAAGACAAATTCCTGCCGAATCGGTAGGAAGTGGGTCAGATATGAACTACAGGTACATGATACGATGCTCATGATATTTTACAAAAAATCATTTTTAGGTTCACAATATGCTATTTTATCAAAAAAAGAATGCAAGTTGAGCGAGGCTTGGCCCCGAGCTAAGAATCATCATGCCCGTTGTTCGACAAAGTTTGTCGATAGTTTGAAACAGGGATAAAAAAATAAAAAAAGATCGAAACAATGCGAAACCTTCGCGTGGTGTTATATTATGTGACATAGTTAGAAGGAAAAATCTCAAACTTGGTATATTGATTATGTCTCAAAAAACCTTCACAAAATGACCTATCTCATTCGAGGTTTCTTGGCTTTCGGGTCAAATGACCAATGTTATGGCTAAAATCAAGACATAGGTTGTGATAATATGGCCATATTGTGCATACATGTGCATCATGGCATGGCAAACAATGTTGTAAGAGGAAGTTTTCCTTTTTATCGCACCAAAAAGGCATTTTCCATTTTCCGAGCATAAAAAACGGACGGTTTTGTGAAGCAGCCACCAAATGGCTAATTCAAAAAACCACCAACACATTTTACAAAAATACTAGACCACCTTATATGGACAATGTACCAACAGGGGGATCTGAAACCTTTCCGTCCACCTCTGGTGAAAAAGACAAATTCCTGCCGAATCGGTAGGAAGTGGGTCAGATATGAACTACAGGTACATGATACGATGCTCATGATTTTTTACAAAAATCATTTTTAGGTTCACAATATGCTATTTTATCAAAAAAAAACAATGCAAGTTGAGCGAGGCTTGGTCAGATTCAAGTGCATACAAAAGATGCGGCATTTAAATATCCAATCAATTCAAAAATGTTAATACAAAAGACGCGGCATTAAAATATGATTTGCTCTAATAAAATAGGGTTAGATTCCTTTTTAGATGCTTAATATATCTTATGTTCAAAGTTTTAGGATTTAACAATTTTTTTTTGTTTGAATTGAATAATCAAAATTTATATGTAAGTGTTTTAATCATTTTGAAAATTTTCATATAAAGTAAATATAAAATGTTTTTACATGAATGGATAGATATTATTTTTCTGAAAATTATGATATATTATTCATATTTTTTTGAGTTGAAATGAAAAAGATATGAATTTTCTAAATTCATATCCTATTTTTTGAATTAAAAATGCCCCTTTAATGCATGAAATAAATGCCCCCCCTTTAACACTGGTTCCAGACACGAACCGGTGTTAAAGGGGGGGTGCATTTATTTCGTTTCGCGCGCGCACCCCCCCTTTAACACCGGTTCGTGTCTGGAACCGATGTTAAAGGGGGGTGTTAATAAATGCGCGCGCGAAACGAATTTCCCCCCTTTAACACCGGTTCGTGTCTAGAACCGGTGTTAAAGGGGGGGTATTAAATGCCGCCTTCCCCTTCCTCTCTTCCCCCAGCCAAATCGATCGAACCAGGAACGAAATTAGCAGAGGAGCTCGCCGTCGCCGTCGGACGTCCACGCCTGTCGCCATCGCCGCCCTGCTGTCCGCCGCCGCGTCCGCCATCGCCGTCGGACGTCCACGCATGTCGCCATCGCCGCCCTGTCGTCCGTCGCCGCCTTCCACGCCCCTGTCGCCACCATCGCCGTCCGTCGTCCTCGCGCCGCCCCGACGTCGCTCATCGCCGCCGCCGCCCGCGCCAGCCGCCGCCCGTTTGACGCACGCCGCGCGCCGTCCCCCGCACCGGTTCTGCGCGCCGCCCGCGCCCCGCGCTTCCCCAGCCGCGCCTCCACCGTACGGCCGGCGCCCCGCCACCCGCGCTGCCAGCTGCCGGCCGCCTCGTAGAGGTTAGTATTAGTTTAGTATTTTATTTAGTTAGTTTTTGGGTTAGTTTAGTGTTAATTAGTTAGTATTAGTTAATTATTAGCAGTTTAGTGTGTATTAGTTAGTATCTTTTTTAGTAGTTAATTAGTTAGTATTAGTTTAGTATCTTTTTTTGGGTTAGTTTAGTGTTAATTATTAGCAGTTAGTTAGTATTTTATTTAGTTAATTAGTTAGTATTAGTTTAGGGTTATTTAGTGTAGTTTAGTGTACGGGGACGGGCGAGCGCTGGCCAGGTGGAGTCTGGCGGCGCACGCGCGCTAGTCCGGCGCTCGGCGCTCGCCGGTGGCTGCTCGTGGACTGCGCGGCCTTAGAAGGTGGACTGCGCGGCCTTAGAAAAAAAATAGATAAATAAAAAAGGAATGTCGGTGGCGGCCTTAGAATTGAAGAAGGTGGACTGCGCGGGCAGCTCTTTGGCGAGCGTCGTGGCTTCTCCCCTCGGTCTGGGGCCTATCTTGGGGACAAAGGGCGGGGCAGAAGACGGGGGAAACCCTTTACCATAGGTCTCTGGGGCCGCCTATTCTGCCAAGTTGTTTGCCGTCGCTGCCGTCGCTCTGGTGACCATACTGAGGCGGCGCCGACACTATAATGCTTGCCTCGGCCTCCTCTTTCGAACAACGCCCGTTTTAGGTAGGCCGTATCACGCTACCTCGCGCGCCCTAGGTCGCTCTCCAACGCCGCCAGCCTCCGGTCAGCCACTATAGCTAGCCCCTCTCATATGCATCCGGGATTTCTCCGAATTAGGGTTTGGACCCTTCGGAACTCGTTTAAAATGATCAAGCATCCTTAGGGTTTTAATTTCATTTGTGTATTTTTGTATGAATAATATGTATATTTGTGTATGAATCCAAGTCCACTTGAATGTTTACTCTTACTCTAGATAATATTATTGTTTTAGAAACTATGGATCCACTTAGTAGAAACCTTGAAGAAGAAGAAATAATGGAGAACATTATTGATGAGGACACCTCACAATATCTGAACTTGGAGGGACATGATGACAGCTCAAGTAGTCATGGAGAAGATGAAGACTCCGGTGAACGCAATTTAGTGATTACAAAGTCCGGCGAGGTATATGCATTGATTAAGCCTCTGCTGACTTCCACCAACAATCTTCTTCTACATGTATTAATTAACGCTTCTTTCTTCTTTTAGCCCTCTGGATCGACCAGCCAGCAACCATCTTCTTGTACGAAAAAGAGTAAGCGAGGCGCGAGCAATCGGTTGAAAGATCGTGCAAAGTTCACGATCGAAGCAGTCCGTGTTGATGGCAGGCCGATGGAGCCCAAGAAGGCCGCAGACAAATTTGTACGTCAAGCTGGAGTTCTTGTTAGGGACCAAATCCCAATCATAATTGAAAATTGGAATAAGCCAAAGAAGGGCGACGGTACCTTTGTCGATGAAAGATCCAAAGAAACGCTTTGGAATTCGTTGTTGGTAAATTTCACCCTTCCGCCAGAGGAGGATGAAAACAACCCGGTTATAAAGGAAAAGGTCAAAGAGTGGACTCTAAAGAAGATGGCTGACGCTTTCCGCAATTGGAAGACAAAATTGAACAAATTTGTCAAAGCTCGCGAGACTCCAGATTTCGAAGACGCATATTATACGAAGATAAGACCTCACTGCCGCGGCAGAAGAACCTTTAACACCGGTTCCAGCCCCGAACCAGTGTTAAAGGGGGGGCTGAGGCCTGCGGCAGCCCCATGTGCGCCACCCTTTAACACCGGTTCGTATAAGAACTGGTGTTAAAGGGCCCCCCCCTCTAACACCGAACCCTCAACAGCGGTTGTAGAACCGCTGTTAGAGGGCCCTCCCAACCGGAGTTAAAGGGGGGGGGGGTCTGCACTAGTGGCGGAGTCGGAGGCCGGCCAGGTGGGCCACATCTCCCCTAGGCGCGGGGCAGGGGGACCTGCGCCTGGGGGGTGTGAGCCCCCTGTGGCCCAACTCTGCCTCCCCTTCTGGCTTCCTCCGTCTTCTGGGAAAATATTATTTTCCATGATTTTTATGGTATTTTTCTGATCTTCGCGAAATTGCATCAAGACACCTCTTTTTCCATCAGAAACCCGACTCCGGCAGTTCATCCTCCAAGAATCATCCAACATTTAAAAACAAAGGACAAACATAAGTAACACCTCATAATAAGACACATATCAATGAATAGAGGCAAATTATGATATAGAATGGTGATGCAAATTGGACGTATCAACTCCCCCAAGCTTAGACCTTCGCTTGTACCCAAGCGAAAACTGAGCTCAGTAAATATGTCCACAGGTTTATGGAGTGAAGTGTCGATAAAAGAATATGGACAAGAAGCATCACACTTACCATTACACAACTCATAGAAGAAAGCAACTCACCCTTATATGACTTAGCATGCAACAAGTACATGAGTCACAATAGAGATGCATAAAGATAAATCATAATTGGAATTGGCAAACTTTGTTCCTAGTCAGAGAACAACTAGCAAACAGTTTCACAAAAAAACTTTTGAAGAATTTTTCACAACAAGAGCACTCTTTGCTCAAAAGGTTTTTCACAATGATGGCTTTCAAAGTAATACTCAATAGATAAGAGTCTTGTGCAAACAAGGAAGATAGAGAACATGATTGAATAAATCATCATATGAATGCTTGAAACACAACAACTCAAATGCTTGCTGGAGATAGAGAGGAATTAGGTTTACTGACTCAACTTAGAAAATAGGAGAAAGGTCCCTTCATAGAGGGAAGCAGGGATTTCAAGTCATAAAGAGCTTCCAAAAGATTATGATACTTACTAGCTTTGAGCCCTTATTGCCCCTATCATAAGCATCTTGAAATGAATAAGGTTAAAGTGAACAAGGTTGGAGTATATGCTTGACGAAATATAAGTTGGCAATCTCAAGTCCCTTGAGTACGAGGGCCGCTCCTCGTGCTACTTAACTATAGTTACCAGTAAGTTCTTGTCATTGTAAGTACATGTGTATCATAAAGAACCGCCAACGGGGTACCCCTTGCACATGATACAGGAGCTATCCCATAATCAAAATGACAAGGTAAGCAGACAGTGAGCATCTCAGCAATCTTTTTATTTACTATTTGCATAGATTTTTATTGAGGATGCTTCACAGATTGCTCACTATGGTGATGCTGCAAGTTTCCGACATGATTAGGCATGGCTTAGGCTAGCGGCCCAGGCGTTTCTCTAACACACATACATCACTCCATGCACTTACAAGCTCCCTCTTTATTTCACATCGACGACATCCGCAAACAAAAGAGCATGATATCACTTGGATAAGTATCCATAAGTGTTGAAAGCGTTCCCCGTGACAACACGGTTCTGCTAATCCCAACGTATAGATGCAAGAATATACAACTTCGATGACACAATGGTTCAAGTTTATTAGGGGCAAGGAAATAACGTGTGCCATCAAGTTCATGAGAGCTTTACTAACTAGTTTTCACATAACAAAATAGTTTTTAATTCGAAAGATAGATGAAACTTGAGAATTTGCTTGGAATAGCAATAATGCTAATAGGTTGGTGGACACAAATGGCACAGGTTTTGGTTCAAAGGAGTTGGAAACATGAGAAGTATGCATTCTCAAAACAGGTTTTTGGCTAGCAAGCAAAAGAGTTGAAGGAAACAAGCAAACCTACAAGTAATAAATCCAAACATGCAATCTTACTTGAAGACACAAAATATCTTAAATAAAGAATACTAAGCTTAAGAGCCAATCAAGAAAGAAAATAAAATGATACAAAATACCTGTAAGCTTTTTCTCTTTTCCTTTCAAACCTCAAAAGGTGTTGCTACTGACCAGAGCTTGGTTTGCCAAAACCAATTTAGATCTACTTGATGCTCCCAAAGTGATGTCAATACTGATCAACAAGATCAATCATATAATAGAGATTGCAAACTAAAATAAGAAGTGCAAAAAGTAAAAGATGAAACTTCTCATTAATATTCCATAAAGGCACTCACACCAAGGGATACATAGATAATCAACTAAAGGAGAGATACTTCCACATGAAAACCAACCTATAAGATAACTTCTCTACCAAAGATATGAATCTACTAAAAGGGTAAAAGATAAAAGATGATGATGTGATACCGCGACACTCCCCCAAGATTGGAAAAGGCCAAGGGGATGCCAAACCTGATGACGAATTACTCCTTTGGTAATGGTGTTCTCTTGTCATCATCAAACTTCCAGGTCAAAGGTTCCCCATACAAAAAGGACGTCCTGGTTTCCGCAACCCTGAAACTAGCAGCAGAGCTTATGCGATTAAATCTAGCCTCATACTCACAATTTTGATTTTGTATGTCGTAGAGTTGTGCTTGTAATTGGTTGGTGGTCTGACAGAGTGAGAAGATTTCTTCTCGGAGCTCAGCAACCTCCTCCTCATGCTTGGCGATGAGTTCTGAACTTATCTTGTGAATAACATCCACTTTGCATTCTGCCATGTTCTTATAACTGAAAACTTCCTTCTCCAATGCTTCCATCCTGTCTACTAGACTTCCTTCTCCTTTAGGGCCTTGAACTTCTTTCATCTACACCTTCCCATCCTTGAGAATCAACTCCTTGGGATGAATCCTTAACTCATACATGTATGGGTTGATGACATCCGCGGAGGAATTCTCCATGGGTGATCCAGAGGAAGACATTATGACTCCAAAACTGAGAATATGCGTGACAGAAACAGATCGAAACAGAAACAAGACGAGAACACGATGCACGAACCTCGGGGAATCCAGGGGTTATATATTACGAAGTTTCAATGCATAAGGAAGGTACTGATACAAAAACGAGGCGGAGACGGAGCTCGGGGGCTCACACCCCCTCTAGGCCTAGCCAGCTGGGGCCCGCGCCTGGGTGTGGCCACCCTGGCCTCCGTTTCCTTCTCTGTTTCGTTTCGTAACCTTCCATATGTAATAAAAATATCAAAAATATAAAAAGATTGGGCTTTCACGAACCTTCTTTTTTCACCACTTTTACCTACTCAAAGACGGACTCTGCAGATTCTGGTGTTTGGTTTCTAATAAATTCTTCTGGAGTCACCATTTGAATAATGTCAACGTCTTTATTATAAGAATCTCAAGAAATATAATGTTTGAGCCTTTGGCCATTCACCACATGTGTAGTGTTGTCCTTCAAAGAAGATATTTAGATAGCACCTGAACGATATACTTCCTCAATAACAAAAGGTCCTTCCCATTTTGAGAGTAGTTTCCCTGCAAAAAATCTGAGACGAGACCTATACAAAAGAACTTTCTCACCAACATGGAACTCCCTTTTGAGAATTTCTCCTATCATGCCATCTTTTTACTTTTTCCTTAAAAAATCTAGCATTTTCATAAGCTTCACTTCTCCACTCATCTAACTCATGTCAAGCAATATTTTCTCACCAGCAAGTTTAAAATCTCTATTCAACTCTTTCACTGCCTAGTAAGCTTTGTGTTCTAATTCTAAAGGCAAGTGACAAGCTTTCCCATAGACCATTTTGTAAGGAGACATCCCCATAGGATTTTTATAAGCAGTTCTATAAGCCCATAAAGCGTCATTCAACTTTTTAGCCCAATTTTTCCTAGATCTATTAACAGTCTTTTGCAAGATAGATTTAATTTCCCTATTAGAGAGTTCTACTTGCCCACTGGTTTGCGGGTGATAAGCTGAAACAATTCTATGGTTTACATCATACTTAGCAGGAGTTTTTCTAAAACCCCCATGAATAAAATGAGAGCCTCCATCAGTCATGAGATATCTAGGCACACCAAACCTAGGAAAAATAACATCCTTAAGCATTTTTAAAGAGGTCTTACCATCATCGTTGTTTGTAGGTATGGCTTCTACCCACTTTGTAACATAGTCAACAGCAACAAGAATATGAGTATACCCTTTTAAAGGAGGAAAAGGACCCATAAAGTCAAATCCCCAACAATCAAAAGGTTCAATAACAAGAGAATAATTCATAGGCATTTCATTGCGTCTAGAAATGTTACCAATTCGTTGACATTCATCACATGATAAGACAAAATTCCTTGCATCCTTGAAAAGGGTAGGCTAATAAAATACAGATTGTAAAACCTTTTGTGCAGTCCTATCCCCGGCATGATGTCCTCCATAAGCATTGCCATGACATTTTCTCAATATGTCTTGTTGTTCAAATTCTGGAACACATCTTCGCATAATACCATCTACTCCTCCTTTATATAAGTGTGGGTCATCCCAAAAGTAATGCCTTAGATCATAAACGAATTTTCTTCTTTGCTGATCTGTAAAGGTTGGAGGAAAATACTTGGAAACAATAAAGTTAGCATAATCAGCATACCAAGGACTCTCATGCGGACTTACCCTTATTGCAGCCAACTGCTCATTTGGAAAACTATCATTAACATGCAAAGGGTCAAAAGAAATGTTCTCCAAACGAGATAAATTGTCAGCAACAGGATTTTCAGCACCTTTCCTATCTACAATATGCATATCAAACTCTTGTAAAAGCAACACCCATCTAATAAGCCTAGGCTTAGCGTCCTTATTTGTCATAAGGTACTTAATAGCAGCATGATCGGTATGAATAGTGACCTTTGAATCAACAATATAGGGTCGAAACTTATCACGGGCAAAGATTACAGCTAAGAACTATTTTTCATTAGTAGCATAATTCTTTTGAGAAGCCTCTAGAGTCTTGCTAGCATAATGAATAACATTCAGCTTCTTATCAATATGTTGCCCAAGGACAGCAGCCACAGTAAAATCACTAGCATCACACATAATTTCAAAAGGTAAACTCCAATCAGGTGGTTGAACAATAGGAGCAGTAGTCAAAGCTTTCTTCAAAGTTTCAAAAGCTTCCTTACAATCATCATCAAAAACAAAAGGTACATCTTTTTGAAGAAGATTAGTAAGGGGCTTTGAACTTTTGGAGAAATCTTTAATAAACCTCCTATAGAAACCAGCATGACCAAGGATACTACGAATACCTTTAATATCTCTAGGACAAGGCTTCTTCTCAATTGCTTCAATTTTGGCTCTGTCAACTTTAATGCCTCTTTCAGAGATCTTGTGTCCAAGAACAATCTCTTTCACAGCAATTTGAGAGAACCCAGAATAACCATCAAGAAAACAAAAGTGAGTCTTTTTGGACAACCTCTCAAGCATTTGATCAATAAAGGGCAAAGGATAATGATCTTTCTTAGTAACTTTATTAACCTTTCTAAAATTAATGCACATCCTATACTCAACCACTACTCTTTGGGGTATAAGCTCATTATTTTCATTAGGCACAATAGTTATTCCCCCTTTCTTGGGCACAATGAACAGGGCTAACCCATTGGCTATCAGCAATAGGGTAAATAATACCAGCATCAAGGAGTTTTAATACCTCATTTCTTACCACATCCTTCATCTTAGGATTTAGACGGCGTTGGTCCTCAACAACTGGTTTTGCATCAGGTTCTATATTAATAGCGTACTGACATATAGTGGGAGAAATTCCTTTTAAATCATCAAGAGTATAACCCATAGATCCTCGGTGTTTCTTCAGTATTTCCAATAACCTTTCTTCTTCCTTTCCTGAAAGTTTAAAACTAATAATAACATGATATACTTTCTTATCATCAAGATAAGCATATTTAAGATCATCAGGTAAAGGTTTTAATTCGAAAACAGGGTCCCCTTTAGGTGGTAGTGTGGTACCCAAATCTTCCACATGTATATTATGCTTAAGTTGCTCAGGCTAACGAAGGAAAACCTCGTCAATCTCATTTCTTTCCTTCATGAAGACATCGCTTTCATGATCTTCCATAAATTGCTGCAAGGCATTGTTAGGAGCAAGAGAAATAGCAGAAAGTTGTTCAACCCTAAAATCCTCATTAGGCAGTTCATTTTCATAAGGAGTTTTAGCAAATCTGTAAAAATTAAACTCATAAGACTCTCCATCAAACTTAGTTAACTTTTTCCTTCCTACAATCTATGATAGCCCCACAAGTATTCAAGAAGGGTCTACCAAAGATAATAGGATAGGTTTTACTAGCTTCAGAACCAAGTACTAGAAAATCAGCAGGATATTTAATCTTACCACAAAGAACCTCCACATCTCTTACAATGCCAATGGGACAGACTGTCTCTCTATTGGCAAGGTGAATAACCACATCAATGTCCTCAAGCTCACAAGGACCAATTTCATGCATAATTTCCCTGTAAAGCTCATAAGGAATAGCACTATAACTAGCACCAATATCACATAAACCATAATAGCAATGATCTCCACCGTGTTGCCGTAGTCCTGCAACCATGTAGCTGGCTTGGCGGTGCCGTCATAGGGCTTGATGGTCTTGTCAATCCGGAAACCTTTGGGGTAAGTTACGGACCGTATCACAGGTCCAAAGCAACGTGGTCCCATGTATGGTCCTTTCCAGGCTTCGTGGATCTTGTCCAGACGTGAACATGCATCGTATGGCTCCGGGATTCTTTTCTTCTTCTTGCCATCAGGGGATGGGCTGCGTGAACGACGCGGGCCTCCTCCGCCATGGTGGCTGCTTGGTGGCGACGGAGGCGGAGGTGGCGGTGGGTTAGCCCTCTTGCTGTTACCCTCCTACGACGCCTCACGCTTGTCGCGGTTGCTTGTCAAAAGTGGAGGATCGCGGTGCGACCTGCTCTTGTGTCCTCAGTTGCGCTCTCCATCATGAGGGTCTTCTCCGTGTTGTTGCGGATGATCATGCTTCTCTGCCTTGGCGGAGGCATATCCGTGCGACGGTGAGCCTTGGTATCTTCGAGGTGGTGGAGATGGACAACGAGGTTGGGCCTTGCCTCTGTGGTCGGAGGATATGGGGATAGCATCCTTCCTGTTGCGCGCATCCTTCCGTCTTTGTTCTGACGAACCTTTCTGGGACCCGACATCCAGAGGAGATCTGTACCTTGGCGGCTTATGCTGGCTATACTGGCAAAGCGCTGGGTCAGACTCAAGCGTCTGAGAGGTGGCCTTTTCCTGCTGTTTCACTGCCTTGGCCACTAGGTCATAGACCTGGTTCACTGCTTCAGATGATCTATCCTGCTCTAGAAGGGTTTTGGCGACGGCGAGGTTGAGGAGAGGAGTGGGCATCACCTGTCTGCCTTCACTGTCAATGTATGGCTTGGCCTGTGCCAGCTTCGAGGGAGCCCATCCTAGGTTTCGCCACACACCAGGATCATTGATGACGCGAGCCAGAGCTTTCTTAGCCTTCTGCTACAGCAGTAGAGTCTTGTACTCGCCTCCATTGCTCTAGCATTCCGTATTGACTTTTGCGCGTTGGCCAGATCTCGATCTAGCTTTGCGCCTTGCTCCGCGATGGCCTGCGCTTCCTCCAGCAGTTGCTGGCGCTTCTCGTCAAGCTGGACTACATTGCGAATATGAGCCACGGTCATAGGATCGATGAGGAGATCGTCGTACATCACCTGGAGTGACTTGGGCCGCAGCAGATGTAGATGCTAGAGGCAGCGGGTTTGCGGTATTGTTGTTGCTCAGACCGATGCCGGGTTCCTGCGGCTGCTGCACTGGGTTAGGCGGAGGGGGCATGACCTTTGCGCGATCGTTGTCGGTAGCAACATGTGGTCCCTTCCCTTTGTCCAGCGCTATAGGCGGATCTCGTCCAGGTTGATCTTCATCCATCGCCGTCCCAATGGCGACGAACACCTCTCGGGACGTGACGGCGTTGTTGGACTGCCCGTTGCGTTTGTAATCCTCCTCCATCTCCTGCATGTCGGAGTCTAGCTCCTCCGGGCTGAAGTCTATCTCCTCTGAATCTGCGCTGATGTCGGCGTAGAGCGCGTCAAGCACGGAGTCGGAGGGTGTCGGGGCTTCCTCGATGATGGGGGTGGAGGTGCAACGGCAGCTATGATGACTGGAGGTGGTGGCGCAGCCGCGGCGATGACGACCGGAGGCGGTGGAGGTGGTGGCTGAGGCGGAGGGGCTCCGTCAAGGAGCGCTAGGGCTTTCTGACCTGCCTCCTCAGCCTCCGCGTAGTTGTTGACGGTGTTCACCATTCTTTCGAAGGTGAGGCGTCCTGAAACCTGCTGCCGC